>JANBXA010000730.1:77065000-79465000 GCA_030556225.1 Cricetiscus sungorus
GTTCTCATATCTTTAAGACATCATGATATGGAGCCATTGCCAGAAAGCTGTCTCTATGTAGGAAAAACCCTACACACCCTTTTTTCCTTCTGGGCTACTGGCAGTGATTCTTCTGATTAATGATTAACTAGCAAATGTATCTCTGGACCACCACCCTATGTGGAAACAGTGAGGGAGATGGATTTGAGGTCCTATTTACACTTCTTAAGGGAAGAAAGCTGGACTCTGCTGACAGCCAGTTCCATTCATCGCGTTGTGTTGGATTTACTATGTGGCTTGGCTTGTTTTTCAGTGGAGATTCTCTTCACCATTTGAAAGCAGATACTTTCTTCAGATAAAGGAAATGCTTTCAAGATTTACAGTGACACCAGCCATACTAATTTGCAGAGAAAGGCTTCATGGGTTGCTAGGAAGAACATTTATGACCATAATTTGGCCTAGGCTATCATTTCCAAATGGCAGCATCTGCCTCCAGGTGTGCCCAATTGATCGAAGACTTTCAGAGTAAAGTACAATATTTAATTGGTTTGGAGCAGTGTTTCTCAAACGATAGATTGCAACTCATTAGTGGCTTGTGGAATCAATTTACAGGCTTGTGATGAGTGTTTTTTAGAAGAGGGACTAGGATGGGATAAGAACTGGAAACGCTGGACAATATTGCAAGGGACAGCTTTTTGTATATAGTTATTATACTAATATACATATTGTATATACATATACATGCATACAATGTTGCTGACATTGATGAGTGTAATGTGCATCAGAGAAGTTTATATGCAGACATCTTCATGCTGATGATGCTCATGAGCCTGCTTTGGCCCTCTGTTGCTCACATGTAGTCTTGAAGGAACAACTGTAGTAATACGGTATGGAGCTTCCCCTTGCTTAAAGGTTAAATGTCAAAGATTAAAGAAGCTTTAAATTCATGGACATGGGAAACGTTCTAACAAAACAAAACAAAAACCAAAAGAAAAGACCCTTTCAGTAATATCTTCCATTAATATGCCAACCTTAACTTAATTTCTTATTATTCCTTAACACATTAAAAACTATTAAAACTGTCAGGAGAAAATAATTAAATATGTTTTACCTACAAATGAGTTCTGGTTAAAAACAAAAAAAAACAAAAAAACAAAAAAAAACCCAAGAGAGTAAAGTTAGCTTTATCTGAGAAAAACCTGTATTTGACACATTAAAGGTATCATAAACCATTCATGCTTTCCAACTCCACTATGTAGAGAAAGCTCCAATTCTTTTGATGTGTAAGAAATTTTGCATCAAATACATATCAAAGGTTGATTCATTTTTGTAAACTCATTAAACATAGTAACTCAGAGAAGATTACAAATTTGCCCTTATGATTCTGGTTTTATACATGACCGCTTTGCCTTGTGATCTTTGGATATTTGTCCTAATAGCCTTCCTTTTGCCTAATACATAATCATTAACAGCTTGTATTTACAGCATTTTATAAATACCAATATCTTTAGTATAATACACTGAGACTATATTTTTCATCAGAACTTTTCATTTATTACTAAAAAGGTAATATAAAAAGGTAATGAGTAATATTCTCTTCTAAGCAAAAATGACACACAAGGTCTATTGTGTGTGCTGCTCTGGATGTCCTCTAAGAGCTCCTTTTTGTATTTTTTTATGGTTAATTTAAGTTACACCTTCCCCCCCTTTTTTTTTTAAATGACTGGCCTGATCCTGTTACCTCTTCATTGTCAGTTTTAACAACAATCTTTCAATATAATGATTGAATTTGGTAAACAAATAGAGATTTCTATATAAATCCCCAGAGTTTATTCAATGTAAGTAAGTGGATGCTGGTTATTTAGTGCTGTCACATACTTCCTGGCTCTCATATTGTTCAGAAGGGACAACATCATTAATGTATGATTTGTATCTTTAGTGGAGCTAATTGGAAAGGTGTGTGTATTGGCTAACAAGGGATGGATTAGCCAGCTTTCAACCACTGTAACAAAATACCTGAGATACTCAACTTATAATAAGAGGGAGGTTCATTTTGGGGGTTCCAGTCTGTGATTGGTTGGTTCCTTTTGCTGTGCACCAGGGTGAGGCAGTACTTCATGGTGGGAGGAAGTGGTAGAGGAAAACTTGTCACCTCATGTCAGCAAAGCAAGAAGAAAGGGGAATAAGGCATGATCTGTAATCTCTTTTGAATTCACATCCTCAGTGATTTAAGAATTTTTCAATAGGTCCTAAATGTCCTCCTCAACGTCCTCAGCACTTTCTTGTATCCCCACCTGGGGACTAATGCTTTAACACAGGGTCCTTGGTGGTCAGGTATCCAAACCATTGCAGTCTGGATGCATAGCCTCGGCTGGGTCAGTCAGAATGAGCTTCCTCATGCATCTGTGGAGTGAGAGGCTACCTGTTAAAGATTCAGGGAAGAAATAGCAGATTCTTGCTTTTCTTTTCCTTTTTATTTTTTTACTTTATTTTGAGACAAGATTTGCTATGTGGCCCAAGTGACCTCAAACTCTTGATTCTTTTGCTTCAGCCTCCTACCATATGTCACTATGTCATGATCTACAGCCATAGCTATAGCAGAGCAGCTGAAAGAGTGAAGCTATGTGCTTTGAAAGGTGACGACCAGCCTTCCATCCTAGCACTGAGCCCTATGGCTATTTCCTTCTGTCTCTACTCATTGGAGCCTGTGAGATCCTTTACAAGTGATAGCATTGCTGTATACTCTGTAAATGCACCTGGTTGGAGACATTCTTATGTATTTACTTATTCGTTTATTTGTTTAGTACTTTCTTTCCAAGTTGATCTCTTCATATCATTCAAGCCTTGATTAATTTCTCTGAGATTCACAGATATTTTATTTTTTTTCCTCTCCTGTAATTCACTCACTCTTAAAGTTTTGTTTCTTGTCAAATCAGGAAAATGTGGCCATGATGGGAAACAAAGATGAAAATGGGGAAAATGTTCTTGTGGTTTTAATTGAGGGAGAACTGGTATGTGTCCACAACTTTTCATTAGGGAAACTAAAAGACAATGTGTATACATGATTTTCAAGTACATCTTTTTGTCTCTTTTTGCTTCTAGTTCACTGTGTCAGACTTTTATAAACTAAGTTTTGGACAAGTAATAAAACTAAAGATGTGTCTTTAACAATATAATTGCATCAGACAGTTCAGTTTTCTATAGGAATTAATCCTTCTCTAGCTTCTGAAATCACAATCCATTTGAACAGAATTTGCTTTTAGAAAAGGAATTGATTTCATACCTAAATTAAATGGTTAATAGAATAGGACTTTCTGCTTAGAAAATACTAAGTGCCTAAGAAGTATGAGTTAATTCAAATAAATCAGCATGTTAAACATTATTAATGTTATTATAAATGTTAGCTTTGTGCTCTGAAGAAGTCCCCTGAAGCCCACGTAGTTGGAACATGAAGTTCAGACATTGGCTGCATCTCTTCATGGATTCATCAGTGTTGCTGTGTTAGGAGTGGATGTGTGTGCTTGTAGGAGTGGTTCTCTATTGACCTTCTGCCACTGCCATGGGATGACTCACCAAAAAAGACTGCTACCAGGTAGATAACGGCTCTTTGGCTTGAGATTCCCAACCTCCAGATGGTGAGAAACACATTTCTATTATTTCTAAATCACTCACTTATAAAAATTCTATCGAAAAGACACAAAACAGACTAAGACCTTACAAACATCCAGCTATAACAATGCCACTCAAAACCAGTACAGAATTTAAAATCCATTCATCAGAGTCTCTTCAAGAATTAGAAAGACTGAAGAAAATTGTGACATTAATTGTATTTTGTTCCATTTGGTGACAATATAGGAACAACTGATTTAGAAGAAAAGACATTTTTTTTTCAATTTCTAACCAATGGAACATTGTAGGGTACACATTTCCCAAGGAATAGTACTCCCTCTGTGGCTTTTGCTGGTCAAGAATTGTTATTGCTATACCCACATTGATGAGAATAGTATACGTTATTCATTTCTAATTCAGATTTCAGCTTTGTCATAGTCCTTGTTTGTATTCATTTCTATTTTTATTTTAGAATTTCTCATCTGTTCTTTAGTCTACTGAATACAACTAAAAACTATTTTTCTAACGTAGAAGTCCTTTGAAGGTAAGAAAAAGAGATCAATGTTAAATATTTGCACTGGGCTATAATGTTAGAAGATGTGATATGCTATTGTTTGCTTGTTGTAAAAAAAATTTTTTTTGCACTGTGCCCAAGTGGAATGAAACTCCTAGATCAAAAGGATGTGATGATCAAAAAGAAACATAGGAAAGCTTCCTTTAAAAGGTGGCTGATGAGAAATGTCATTCTGTATATATGTTTTTTTTTTAATTGGTTAATGAATAAAGAACTGTTGGCAAATAGGAAGGCAAGATAGATGGGACTAGGAGACAAGGAGGATTCTGGGAGAGGTAGTAAAGAAGAGTCGAAATGTAGGACCAAGAGGAGTAAGAGGCCCCTAACCCTCTCTCCGGTAAGATAAAACCATGTGGGAACACTTAAATGGATAGAAATGAGTTAGTATGTAAGGCAGTGCTAGCCAATAAGAAATACTAGAAACAAGTCAACAGTTTCATATTAATATAGCATCTCTATGTGTTGGGGCTGGAGCAGCTGTGGGACCAGATGGCAGGAAACTGCTCATAACAAAATGGCACCTACAATTTGGGTACTAAGAACTTACACTTAAAACTTGACAAAAGCTTTAAAAGGGATTTTAAAACAAAAGAACAGAGATAAGCAAGGCTTCTTGGTAGCAACATTTTTCTTGGGTGGGCTCTGTTTTGCTAGAGACAGAGACTTGTGTGACTCCTTTAAGGGGTGTTTCTTGACTAGGTATAAGTGGCCAAAACAACAAACAAACAAACAACAACAACAACAAAAACGCACACTCTTCTAATAAGCCCTGCTAACAATTCAATGGTGTGTACAAGAGCTGACAGAAGCAGCAACCACATCTCCAAGCTGGCAGCATGGTGCCTGGTGGCAGCATAGACCAAGGCATTGAGCACAGCTCTCAGTGCTGGTGGTAAATGCACCCCTGCCATATTGGAAAGCCTGGGGCTAAAGCAGCTGCAACTTTAATTTTAGCAATGTTGTTTAGCAGATAAAAGACTTGTGGCCAGAAAAAGATAAAGATTTACAGTAAAGACAGATTTAGGTAAAGAAAAACCTCCAAAGTTTTACAGTGTGTTTAAAAATATATGTTTTAAAATATACATAAGCTTGGGAGAGAAAAAAAGAAAAGAAAAGAAGGAGAGTAGCTGGGTGTGGTGGCATACACTTTTAATTCCAGCACTCGGAAGGCAGAGGCAAATAGATCTTTGTGATTTCAAGGCCAGCCTGGTGTACAGAGTGAATTCCAGGGCAGCCAAAGTTACACAGAGAAACCCTGTCTCAAAAAATAAAAAAATAAAAACAAAAGAAATAGAGTAATTTTTTAAAAAAGCCATCTAAAGATGGGAAATACACAGAGAGTCTGACTATTGTATGCTATTATGTTGTCTTTGAATTGCTCAATTGCTAAGGAAGGAACAACTGTTAAAACACACTTGATTATCAAGGCTGCTGAATTAATCCAATTTATATATTTTAAAAATGCTTTGACTTCAAAATTTAAGTCTAAGGACAGGTTACTGGGGAAAATTTTTCTATTTTTGTTTCCACAGAAAATGAAAAGCTGTGGATTCCTTCCAGACTAACATGGTTTGATCAAGCAAGACCTCTTGAAACAGTGTCTCAGGTGACTCAACATTCAAAACATCTGGGACAAGGCAGCTTTGCAGACTATAGCCAGGATTTCTGCAACTTCTTAGATTCCCATGGTATTACAGTATCCCCAACTAGCAGGAAGCAGTTTGGAAAGAAAGACACCCAAATTCCCAAATATTGTCTATAAATGTTTGTTTTCATATAAATGGGGTTGGTTATAAATGGTTAATGATCAAAACCAATTTCTTTTTAGGTAAAAAGAGGATTAGGGTGTAGAAATGAATACTTTGTTTGGAATTAATTTCTATTTATTGATACAATTTAAAGTCAATTTTGTAATATGTATATTTATCTACTTGTTTAGGTATTATATTTATGTAGCTCATTTAATAATGTAATATATAATTAAGTACAGATTGTAGATAGTTACCTATGATAGTCAAAGCTCATAGTTAGGTTGGTTAGATTTTCTAGATATATAGAGATATATTTCAATTGGATAGGCATTCTTCAAACCTTTTAAAGACCTACAGAATATGGAATTTAAAATGGTTTAGGGTTTTTCTTAACAGTGAGTCACAATTGCTACTGGCAACACCAACTGTATCAGAAAGGAAGATGGACATCGAAGAAACGTGTTATGGAGTTTGCTTCCAATATGGCAAGACTAGCCTTTTGGGCAAGATATTGCTCTTGTCTGGACTGTTTGACTTTGTACTGTATATACTGGACAAGCAGGGCCCATAGAAAAGTGACTGCTGAAACAAGATGACACGGCTACAGGGTTCCTGCTTCATGGAAGAGTCTGCCAGATATTTTGCAGGAAACAGAGAAAAGTGACTGACAAACTGCCAATACAGGTGGACAGTTTAGTTTCCTGCTTTGCTGAGGAGTCTGGCAAACACACTATGACCTATAGGCTGAAGATGGAACATTACAGAAGAACTTCAGGTGACTGCCCAGGCAGCAAGTTGTCTCTGTCATCTCTAGAGTTTATATATTATCCTTCTGTGGTCTTTGATGGAGTTGAAGACAGATAGTTATGGTTATAGTTTTCCTTAGTTAGGATTAAAGATAAGTTACATATAAAACTTTAGACTCACAAAGATAGGATAGATGATAAAACATTTTCTTTATTCCTGATAATGTTAATGGACTAAATATTGTTAACTATAGTTCTTATTTGATAACTGTTTTGTCATACGTAATTTTAACTATGTTATAGTTAAAGCCCTTCTTTTTATTTTATACAGAAAGGAGGAGATGATGGGAGATGTCATTCTGTAAATATTTTTCTCTTATTGGTTAATGAATAAAGCCCTGTTGGCCAATAGGAAAGCAAGATAGGCAGGACTAGGAGACAAGGAGGATTCTGGGAGATGTAGTAGAGAGGAGTCAAGGTCTGGACCTTTTCTCAGGTAAGATAAGACCACATGGAAACACTTAGATTGATAGAAATGAGTTAATATTTAAGAAAGTGCTAGCCAATAAGGAACACTAGTAACTGGCCAACAGTTTCATAATTAATACAGCATCTCTGTGTGTTATTTTTGGATTGTTACAAGCAGGAAACTGCTTGTAACATGTGTCTGCTTGCAGGTTATTGTGAGTAAATAATCATGTGATCTATTGGGCTACTTTTTGTGTGTTTTATGTGCCTTGACCTTGACTTCAAGGTTGAGAAACCAAATCCTTGTCACCTCCTGAGTGTTGCTAGTTAAAGTGTTAGGATGGAAAAAATCAGCCTAATTCCCCAGAAAACCCAGGAAGCTGGGAGTCTTAAATCCCAAGCTGATGGTCACCTACTTTAATGTTTACGGTAGTGAATGAACACCCAGAAGCCTGTGCGAAAGCAGACTTCCTGGGCTAAGGGCAGGGTTGGATACTTTAAAGTAATTGGTCCATACTGGATGCTACGAGGTGATTGGTTCCCGATGCGCGGGCTTTGCTGTAACCCTATAAAAGCTGTCTCAATTCTGTGCTCGGGGTCGTCCTCAGCCCTCTACCCTGCATGGTGTATGGCTGACGGCCCCAGTATACTGGAATATAAAGAACCTTATGCATTTGCATCAAGACTGCTTCTTGTGAGTGATTTGGTGCGGGGGGGGGGGGGGGCGCCTTTCCTGAGTGGAGCACGAGGGACCATGCTCTCACGGGTCTTACAAAAGCAACTAGGATTTAACTCCAGGGAATTCTCAAAGTATACTTGGTAGTAGAGCCACATGAAATGAGCTTTCTTAATGGGATTGATATGGTCTATTACACAAGCATGCTTGAAATAATTATGCCCCTCTACATACACATTTCTGGAAAACTAGCCTTGTACATACAAAATAGAAGCAGGGAGTTCTCATCTCATTTTTATTCATAGCCAAAGTGGCCATTGTAATCAAACAATCCCCCAAGTCCAAAAATGATTTGTTCTAATTGATCAATCATATCTATAATTATATTAGCCTGCATGCCATCTCCATTCACCATCTTGGTTGTCAGTTTGCCACATTTGGGAAGAAAGAAACTCAACTGAGGAACTTCCTCTATTAAATTGACCTGTAGGGCATTGCTTTAATTGCTAATTGATAGAGGGCTGAGCCCACTGTGGGCAGTCCTATCTCTAGGCAGGTGGCACTGGCCTGTGTAACAAATGTACTGAACAAGTCAGAAGCAGCAAGTTAGTAAGCAGCATTCTTCTATGGCTTCTGCTTCAGTGACAGCTTCCAGGTTCATGAGTTCCTGACTGGCTTCCCTTGATGATGGATTGTAAACTGTAAGACAAGAAACCCTTCTCTCCATAAGTTGCTTTTGGTAGTGGTGTTTATCACAGAAATAGAAACTTCTGAGACTCTTAAAGAGAAGGATGTGTTCCCTTATGGCATTGAGAAAGTATTCTAATGTATATTACTGAATGGATCTAGTTTATTTTATTTTCCCAGAAAGTGTTGGGAGCTATACAGCGAAAAGTCAGGTACTCTGAACAGCAACTGGCACCATAGCCACTGAAATGACAAGAGTGAGCTGTGGCTCATACTTGTAACCCTAATATTTGGGAGACTGAGGCAGGAGGATTGTGAGTCTGAGGCAAGCTTGCACTCTAGTGTGAGAAGTCCTGTCTCAAAAATGAAACCTAACCAAACCTAAGCAAAACAATAAACAGAAGGGATCCAAGAATAACCACAAAAGCTGAAATGCTATATACAAAGATTCTGTAGAAACGAGCCTTCTGGAAATGACCTTACTTTAAGATGATCATTTATTTTCATGGTTTTTATTTTCTTTTTTTAAAAATTTGACAATGAAGTAGCCAAACTCTACAGAGACAAAGTCTCCATTTAAGGAAGGAAAGAAATGCATTGCTTTGCCTGTTTAAATTGAGAGCTGAGAGCTTGCCAAAGGACAAGCCTAGGGTTCCCCTGAAGCAATAAATACTGTTGTGAATTAAAGAAAGGAGCATTTCCTAAAGTGCACTTTTATAAATTGAAAGAAGACACAGCAACATTAGTATGAGCTATGACTCCAAGAGGAACTCAATTGGAAGCACTGTGACATGGGGGACCAGAGAGTATGTCTGAAAAGGAGCTAATGGGTCTAAGAGTTTTGTTTTAAGAGGTAGTCAGACTAATCTATAGCCTCTGTGCGATGCATATGGAAAGAGAACATTTATGTTCCCAACAGAAGGAGTATTGTCTTTCTCTGACTTAAGATGGAGAGCTCACTGCTCAGTCACCTTTGTTCAGACATTTTCATTTATTCTCAGGATCCGACAAGGAGTGTTTTAAAGTGGCTGGGAACCCAGTGTACTTTTCGGTAACTAACCAATGCAATGCAAATGAGCACCCCAAATATTCCTGCCTGAGAAGAATTTAAGCCTTGTAGGTTGCCTAGAGAGCATATTTGCATGTCAATCCCTTTGGTCCTCCTACTCAGTGTTACATCACTTCATAGCTAGATCTTAGTTCAGGGAATACATTGGGAACTTGTTCATGAGCATGATCCTAGAATGGGGGCGTGCTCCCTGTCATTGGTACAGTGCTCTTTCTACTTCTTTTCTCCTGTAGGTGGGATTCCCCAGAATTACAAAGCCTTTTGGTTTTCCTGGGAAACTATTCTCCCCTTTACTTTATTTCCATCATAGTTCCACAGCACATGCAAAACTCTAGGGCATTCAAATTTTCATCAAGTATGCTCCCTGCCATGTATACAATGACCCAAGCTGTCCATTAAAAATGAGAAGCAGTGAACGATCACGCCTGTCCCATTGTTATTTTTGCTCATGTTTGTAGAAAAATTTAGAAAAAATTTCAGTGGTTTGTGCCATTCATCTGTGAGCAAATGGGCATCTCCACTGTGTTTACTTGCGGTGGGCCCTGCTACATGTTTCTATTCTGACTTTCACCATAGTTTCTGCTACATGCCTGCTCAGAGCTCATTAGGTGTTGAGAAGCTACCATCAACAAATTAAGGTTTAGACATACACTTGACATGCCTTTCCAAACACTGGGCTTCTCACTGATGGTGTCTTCCAGAGAATTATAGACCTGGGAGCCGAATTCTCTCAACTGAGGGAGCTTTCAGAGTCACAGATACGTTTTTCTTGGTGTGTATCTAAAGTCAACAACTTTTGATGTTACAAATAAAAATGTACTAAGCATAAGGAAACTAGAACATCGTTGTAAGTTTTATGCATAACAGTAGTTTGACATTTTATTTGGAATATGAAAGCAGGGGTAAAACGAGGGTGGTAGGAAAAAAAAAGACTAAGGCTTTAAAATTATAAAACACACCAATTAATCAACAAGAATTATACCAGCACAGCAAATTGAATATAGATTTTATGCTTTCTTAAAACTCTACTAAGTGACAGCAGAATAATATAAGAAGAATGAACCTAGAAAGACTAAAAGGGGCATTTGCAGTTTATTCCAAATTTAGCTATCAGGAAGTACAGAGAGCCAGGGTGGTGGCTGATGCTTGCCACTCCCTGTGGCTCAGGAAGCTGAGGCAAGACAGTTATGAAGTTGAGACCAACCAGGTGAGCAAGTTCTGGGATGATACTTCTTGTTGAGGAGCAGGCACCTTGTCCTATAGGGGCTTATGCTTTCAGTAGAACATCAAAGTAAAATTGAAACTGTCTGAGACAAGGTTTAAGTTGCTACACTCAGCAACTGAGTGAGACGACTCAAAAGGGTATCTTCTGATGGGACTTCATTCCAAGAGTAATAGGGTCGACAAGGAGTTTGGTTGCTTTTATAGCTGGTAAAACATAATCATATGTTCCACTTAAAATAGTTTCAGATAGGTAAAATATCTATGGATATAACAAACTTACTTTCAAGGGCTGGGGAGATGGTTCAGCCTATGCTGAGAACCCACATGATGGCTCACAACCATCTGTAACTCCAATTTCAGAGGATCTAGGGCCTCTTAAAGTCCTCTGCAGGCACTGCACTCATGTGGTGGACATACATACATACATACATACATACATACATACATACATACATGGAATACACTTACACATGCAAAATTAATAAAAATATATACAAAGAATATTAAAGAACACATAAAGAATCAAGTAAGATATTTGATGAGTTTGATGCAGATCTTTAGCCTCTGTGTTAATAAAATGCAGGTGAGCAATGTAAAACTTCAAAGAAAGCACTAGATTCAAAAGATGCTACATCAAATCAAAGATGCTGGCACCCACGTAACATTTTAAAATAGATGAAATTACTATTTATAAGCTGTCAGTAGGGAAACCAGCACAAACATACTGATTAATAGATGCATGTAATCAGTGGTAAGGATATAGGAAATTCTTAAGGAAGCTCCCATCAGCATACAATGACTCAACTATTTCTACATATATGCTTTGAGTCACATTGGATGGCTAATACTCTTAGCCATCCCACAAAAGTTAAAGTAACAAAAATTAGCATTATCTGTAGTGCTTTCTGTTTTCACTCACAAAAGAACAAATTCCTTGTGATTTTCCAGGGACAATCTCTGGGCTATTTCAGATATGTTTTCAAGGTACAAGGGATACGATCTAGGTTTTGAAATTTGGAAAGACAAGTATGAAAATCTTTTGGGGGCTTTGAATTCTCGATTAGGATGATGTCAAAGGATACTACAGACAGAATCTGTATTTTTTTTTTTTTTTGACTGTTTAGGGTCATGATAGACCTACCTTTTCACGGAGCTATAATGCTTAATTTTAAGCAATATGACTGGATGCTCATATAGGTGGAAAAGCATTATTTCTGAGTATATTTGTGAGTATGTTTGCAAAAGGTATTAGCATTTTGTCAGGGAGATGGTCCAGCAAAGCTGGTGGTATGCTTGTGGTCCTAGCTCACAAGTTGTGAAGTAAGTCCTGTCCTGCTGGAGTTCCAAGTGTAGGAAATGAAAAGCCACAGTGTCTCTGGATGGGGAAAGATGGGTGGATGTTCCAGCTCAACAGGGACTCAGCTTATTCTCCCTCCTGTTTCTAAGACATTATCCATAATACTGAGAGCTGATCCATGTGATAAATTTCCTTCTGTAGCTTCTAAGTTTTTTTCTGGAAAACTCTGATAAATATAGGAGCTACCACTATTGAAAAGAGTTTTATCTTGCTCCTAAGAAATATAATTAAATGATAAAAATATAAGCTATAGAAGCTTGTAACCTTGACAGATTATATGGAAAACATGCATACATACATAGAACTGCCTATATGATCCAAATAGTAATCCAAGAAAGCTTTGCAATTTTAAAAGATAAATCTAAACTTTAATTCTTCCCCAATATAACATTTGATATTATGGATTTCTTTGGAAAATCTTACAAATTAATCCATCAACCTATAGCAAGTATAATCTATTCAATTTTCTGTCTGCATGTGTCTTTTCAGTATAACTTTTTAAAGTGGCAAAATGAATGCACGCATTTCTGTAGTAAAAAAAAAATTAACTTCTCTATACTATATAAAAATAAGCAATAAAAAGCAAAACACTAAAGTATGCTTAGTGATTACTGCTTCTCCATTCCATCTGACTTGGAAATGATCCAAAGAGCTAGTGAATATCCATCCAGTTCATTCAGGTTAGTATCTATGAGCCCAGTCTCTGGGTCACCTAAGGACCTTAGAGTATGTCCATCCAGCATATCACAAAATGTAAATATAATAGGAATAAATCTAGTTGGAATGATGATTTAATTTAGTTAAACACATATTTGCATTTTTCATAATCCTAAATATTCAGTAGAAGTTATGTTAGTTTATTCTATCAATAAACCTGCAGAAGCTCATGAACTGTGCACTGACGTAGAATAAAAATGTAGTCTTGTATGTTAATTAATGCTGATAACTCAGAGAAGACATAATTTGTTTTTATTAAACCAACAATAATAAATTAGTCTCATTTCCAAAAGACTTGCTGAATTATGTAATCTGGATTTCCTAAAATATAAATTAGTTGCATTAAGAATTCTTTTTTTTAGAACACGGAAATTATAGGAAATTCAATTTCCTTCATATTTGAGAGTTTTAGGAATGTTTAATTTTATAAACATTTATCTCTGGAAGTCAATCATGATAGAGGTCTTTTAATTTAAGAGATTTTATAATATAATTTACAATATAAGAAAGAATTTGCACAATAATTTTAGGATTTTTCTGAATTATATATATACAACATACAGAAAAGACATAGAAATACATTTGGATATTTGGAAAGGAGCCTTTTGTAAACTGAATTTTTCAATTTTTGGCATAGATCAGACATAAGTACTGAAATACAGAATTTACCAGTATAAACAAATAGACAAAGAAATGCCCTGAACTAATGCTTTTCCTTTAACACAGGTCACCAAGTGAATCCTGTGGCCCATAGAACATGCTGGAGTGAAGAATGCTTCCCGTGTTCAAAAAACTCAGATGAAACAGGTCACTATTTGATGAGACTCTTTATGGTTCACAAATCCTAAAATACAATCTGGTCTTTTACTCAAAATACTCCTTGCTTGTATTACTTGGAGTCCTTCAAATAGTCTTGGAAGAATCTGGACTCTTATTTTACAAAAGAATGTTCGGATTTTGAAAGCTAGAATAAGCCATGAGTCCCATGTGATGAACACACCAGTTTAGGAAGTTAATACTTTTCATTTGTAAGAGCTTAGAGGGGAAATGGGAAAGCTTCTTAACATTCAAGAGAGAAACTGTCCCACAAAGGAAATCAGGATGCAGAATTGTGTTGAGACAAGGTAGACAACTTGTGCTTGGAAGAGGTCAGAGTATGGATGGTAAACAGAGGAGAATTGTGGTGACCACAGAAGCTTGTACACTCCCAGCCCCATGCAATAAGCCATGTCTGCAAACCCTCTGCAACTGGGCTGGATCCTATAGTATATCTGGGCTGAGGGCGCTGGAAATCTGTCCTATACTCAAGGAGTCTCTGCTGAGCTGGCTGGAATAGGCTAAGACCCTCAGTACAATGAGACTTTATAGATACTTGTAGATCTTTTTGTAAAACTTCCCTATGTGGATACTCCTTTTTACAAGATAATAGGCTTATAAACAGCAGTGGTATAACTGAGTTTAATCCCAGAAAGGAGGCGATGGCACAGACACAAAATGCACACATAGTATCCAGGTAGGGTTGAACCAAAGTGAAACTTTCTTCCATCCCATCTCTAATAAAATGAGGATAGCCTGAAGGGACTGTTGCAGATATTATAAGAAAAAATAAATGAAATGCCCATTACAGGGTCCCGTAGTAAACATCAATTGGTAATGACATCTAAAATCAATTTTTAAATTAAGTTTCTCAAAGAAGAGAGAGCCATGTGGAAATTGGCACTTGACTTACACTATAGGAAAACTGTCATAGTGCCTTGTGTACTACAGAATACCTGATATAGAAAAACATAATATAAACTTTATTATGTAATATGAATTTTATTTGGTTTCTAGATGAGATCTTGCTGTGCAGCTCAGGCTGGTCTTGAACTTGGAATCTTCTTCCTCAGTCTATTGAGTACTGGGATTACAGGCAGACATCATCACAGCTAGCTAAAGTGAGTAATTTATGATAAACAGAAATTTGCTGCCTTACTACTCTAGGGGTCATTATCAAGGTGCTCACATCAGCTGGAAGCACCTCCCTGTTCTGTCATAATACCACAGCAGCATAACATGGCAGACGGGCAGAAAGAATGAGAAACTGTCTGTTCCTCTTATATCAGGAGCAATCCCACAGAACCCTGGTGACCAAACCACCATAGAAAATTCCCAGCTCCTTACACTGCTACAAAGGCAGTTATGTTCCAATATGAGTTCGTTGGGGAGAAAGCCCTGAAGTCTGAACAGAACCAATCTTCAACCACTTAGTCCACATGGACTATGTGGGAGCTAAGAGGTCCCATTGAGCTGGTGATGTTAGAAGTGATGCTGTTCTGAACTGAGAAAGTACCAGTACAAAGTCAGTGTAATAAGGATAATTCCACCTTTCTTATTTAACTCAGTCCCTGAAAAACTGTCTTTTCTTTCCCTAAAACAGACTTCAGTTCCTAACTTCATTGTCCATAGGTGATCTGCATAGCTTTTACTAAATCAGTCTTCTCAGTAATGATGTTCTGCAGATTAGACAATTCTTGTCAAATTGTATAGAGCATCCTTCATTGAGGACCTCAAATGTCAACCTTTAGTTTCCTACTGGATCATGGATAATGAGGTCATGAGAAATCATGCTGCCAGTTCTTTAGAGAGGATGGATGCAACACTTTTGTTTAAGGGATGTTAAGCTCTGTGGTGGTTTGAATGGAAATCGTCCCCCACAGGCTCAGGTATTTCAACCCCAGGTCTCTGTTGGTGGTACTGTTTGGGGAAGTTATGCAACTTTCAAAATGGAACCCTTGCTGGGGGAAGTATGTCCCTGGGGCTGGGCTTTGAAAGTTTATATCCTTGCCCACTTCCAGTTTTCACTGCTTCTTGTGTGCTGTGGAGATGTGATCTCTCACCTTCCTGCTTCTGCTTTCATGCTTTTCTTGCCATAATGGAAAATAGCCCTCTGAAACCACAAGCTGAAATAAATTCTTCTTAAATTGCCTTTGGCCATGGGATTAAATTACAGCATCAGCAGCAGTAACAACAAATGTAGTTAATATAGCCACAATGCTGTGATCTAGGATGGAAACAACATTTTTTTATGGAAAGCAATATTATATATAGAGTACCCTTGCAGGGGTTTGTGAAGTCTTAGGAAAGTGACCGAGAACTGATCTGCAGCTTCCATCTTCTCCAAAAAATTTCCCGGCTACCTGCAGAGCTGTAGAAAAATAAAAGTTTTTCTTTTATTTATAATTTGATTTCTTTACTCTTTAAAAGTATTTGGTTTTTAAATATTTCCTTTGAACTGGTAATAAGTCTGCCTGGGGTTAAATATATGGTAATAAAAGCAAGGAAGGCTCTCTTCAGAACCATTGCAACATGTCTCATGGCTTTTTGTTTTGTTTTGTTTTTTAGGACAGGGTTTCTCTGTGTAGCTCTGGCTTTCCTAGAACAACTCACTCTTTATATCATGCTGACTTTGAATTCTTGAATCTCCCTGCTTCTGGAGTGTTGGGATTAAAGGCATGCACTGCTATGCCCAGCTGTCCCATGGTTTTCTCAACAGAGGAGAGAAACTCAACTCCAAGTGCAACAAAACTACTCTACTCTACTCTACTCTACTCTATAGGTAGAGTGAGGGGCTCAGCGGCTTAGTGAGACATCGACAGGCAGGGGAGAGCCTTGCTGAACCCACATAACAGGAATCTTGGCCAAGGTCAGCCATGGTGATCAGATATCAAGGGTAAATCTCTGTAAATTGCCTTAGCAGTTTCTTACCAATCCTGGGCCATGAAAGCTTGGCAAGGGTACAAATTAAGTTTGAGCCTAAAAAGAGCTCAGAGAAACCTGAATTTGGGCAAGAAGAAAGTCTTCGTTACCTAGCTTGCTAATAATGAGTAACATTAAAAAAATTCACAATAATTTTCATATCTGTAATGAGAGATAATGACTTTACTTTTTTCTGAAAATTATCTTTTAAAAAAGTGTAATTACATCATATTGATAAATAGTTATAGACTATTAGAGATCTTTGAAAACTGTCTGGGGGGAACAAGGTTGCCCTCTATACCCCTGCTTGCCCTCCTTTCAGAACCTTGTTTGTCTCAAAGTATCCTCTGTGGCCCCTTATCTTAGGGCATGGGTTGCCCCAACTGTGTAACCGGGGTGGGGGGGGGCGAGGGGAGGGGAGAGACAGAACAGCCTGAGTAGAAACATAATGCCCTTGAAAACCCGATCAGAAGTTGATGATAAAGAAGGATCCACAGTGGGAAAGAGGAGCCAGAAGTTCAGCCAGGGAGAAAAATCTCAGTCCGGAACTCCAGTTGATACTTGAGCTTCCCCAGCTGGAGTCTGCAGAATGTTGTAAATACCTGATTTGAGAATGTGATCTCCATCTGTTGCTATAGTTCTTCACTTGGAAGCCTCATGAAGAAATGCTGAAGACCCCAGACACAAATAGTACACAAGAGCGAAGATTGTTAATCATTGTAATAGCATATGCAGGGTGGTTCACCTGTACAAAATGGCGACGGCCCAGAGGAGTGTGCAGCCTCCTTTCAAGCACAGCTAAGGGAATTTCAGGAGCGGTTAGGTCATCTCAAACATAAATGGTTAAGTAAGCAGCAGTTCTTATACTTTTAATTGGCTAAGGTTTATCTTTGAACATACTTGGGTAAGTTTCAAGGGCTTGCAGGAACTGCCTTTGAGACATTGTGGGGTTGACTCAGGCCGTGTTTCTGATCTCTCCTTGGACCCTGGATGTAATTTCTTGATAAATGGCCCTTTGCTTGGAGAGACTCCTGTTTGCCCCTCTCAGAGTAATGAAAAGTAGACTCAGCTGTAAAAGTTGGAAAGCTTAAACCCTTCAACCTGAGGGGACTTTCTGTTCTGTCTGAGGCTCTTAAATGGGAACTCCTGCTGATTACTACAATAGGGCTTCCTGGTAGTTTTTTTCTGGTCTATTAGAGCACCCAGTTTGATGGCATTTTGTTATCTGTTTGTCTGTCTATCATATATCTATCTCTTGCTATGTCTTCTTTTACTCTGGCTTACTATATTCTTAACTCATTCACTTAAAACCAAAAGTATGGTCATTGTAGATAAGTCTCTGAAATAAACAATAAATACAGGGAAAACATTTACTTGAAGAGTTTACTAAACATATCTAGGACCACTATCCTGGATTCTCAACACTATAAAGAACAATCATTACTCAATAATGTTAAAATATTAAAATATTCAAGGAATATATTTTATAAGTAATAGAGTAGCAAAAATAGCACATTTTCATTGTACATTTGATAGGGGATGTTCTTCTGTATATGTTTCTCTTATAGATTGATGAATAAAACACTGATTGGCCAATAGAGGCAGGAAGATAGGCGGGGCTAGGAGACCAGGAGAATTCTTGGGGGGGGGAGAAGGCAGAGAGAGGACATGGAAGGTGACATCATGTAGCCTCGAAAGGAGTAACAGGTCCTGACATTCTCTGGTAAGTCAAGAACATGTGACAATACATAGATTAATAATTAAAAGGATATAGCCAGTAAGAAGCCTTAGCAATTGGCCAACAATGTATAAATTAATGTAGCATCCTTGTGCTTATTTGGGGCTAAAGGGCAGTGGGACCTAGCTGAACAGAAACTTTTGTCTTCATACATTCATCAAGTTAATTTTTTAATTAAAAGGAGAAAAATTGGGAAGACACTACTATAGGTAACTCATGAATGTAATGGACACATTATACAAGATGAAAATAGACACCCTAAAATGTTGATTGTTATTTCTGTTTAGTAAGAAAATAGTTACCATGGGAATGGTGTACTATTTCTGCCTCTAAAAGGGATGCAGTCAGTCTGTTCTTGACATAGTTCAAGTGAGGAGCTGGATCATGAAGAATAGAACATTTTATGTTAAAATCATTTTTATGATGATGTTTTAAGATGTTTCTTATTGTGTAATAAAGCAATTTGATTGAGGCTGTTTTATTTTAGGAATTTTTACAATCTATATATGTGTTTTATCCTAAACTAGGGCTATACTATGTGGATAATTTCGTGTGTATGAGAGAGAGGGGGGGGAGAATTTAGGAACTTAACCTCAAGATCCTCTGCCTTGGCTTTCTAAGTATTGAGATTATAGACATGTCCTACAAACCCCAGCTTTCTTTCTTTCTTTCTTTCTTTCTTTCTTTCTTTCTTTCTTTCTTTTAATAGGTTTTAGATCAGATCCTTGGGTAATTTTCCACTTCATGCTTTGGGACATTCACAAAGACTGATCAATTAAAAATTGTTGATGTAGATATTGAGTCCCAAATCAGAAGAACCTGACAATATGGCCCAGATCTAAGACTAGTATCAAGGGCTCAGTTCCTCATTCTCCATCTCTATCCACCCTAGGGACATGTGAGGCCACAGGTTTGGAGGCCTGGCATGGCTGGAGCTAGTGTTTGCCCCTTTTGCTTTTGTAGGCACCCCCAAATTTACTTTGCTTTTCTATCTGTCAGCACTGCCAAGTTTGCTCCATCTCTTTTATGCTATGTTCAAAAACAATCTGTCATCTCAGCCAAGGAATGTATTGATCCTGAGTAAGTAAGTAACTATTAATTTTATGGTTTGGGCTCTAATGGACCTTTGGGGATAAGACTAGATTGTTTAAAGTATGGTTTCTCTGTTCTTCTGTAGCTCTGTAGAGGGCTGTTTAAATATTTATGAGCAAATGCAAGGCTGAGCGACCCAGAGCAGAGTAGTGTGGTGGAAAGGATTCAGCAATAGAAACTGGCATTAGAAGTCACATTCCAGCTCTGCCACCAATCAGTCATGGGACTTGGGTAAAATCAAAGAAACACCAGGACATCACAGAAGTTAAATTAGAGAGGGAAAAAATTATTTGAGATTATTGCAAGAATATAATATGAAAAATATCTCATCATAGAACAACTGGATTTAATTGCCAGTATCATGGGCAATTGGGATTAATAGCGAGCCAAGCAGCAGGGTCAGGGGCATGGGTAGACAATTACTAAGAGGAAGTAACATGATAAAGAAGATTCTAGCTCAAATGACTTAATATGATGTCCATGAAGAAGGGCAAGGTGAACAGACATCACCCTGATCACACATGGAATGTGCTATTAGAGATGGGGTACTACTTGCCAAAATGACAAATTGTACTTTGCCAGGAAGTACACAGATGAGTTTGGAGATGGTTCAGGAGCATAACTACAGTTTCATGAAACAAAGGATCTTTGTCAGTCAGTCAGTCAGTCAGTCAGTCAGTCAGTCACTCCATTATTTTCAAAAAGTGAGTAGGCTAGACTATTCCTTTGACATAAATAACTCTTGCAAGAATTTTGAGAAAGCTCTATCTACCAGAGTAGAAAAGCAATACCAGTAAATGTCTTCATCATCTAAAAGTTTGGGAATCTGCAAACCCAAAACACACTTAACTCAGTCTTGGGCTTGTGAATCAGATTTGTACAGTAGAGAATACAAGGGAATGAAACAGCTCACTTCCAAAGCACATCTTGAATATGTTATTTTGCCAAGGTGGCAGGATAGAGGCACAACTCCAAGTTGTCACCCTCAACAGTGTGAGGAATTCTCTTAAAATTTAAGGGACTTCAACCTAGGGTTTGTGGCTTAACACAGAAAAATAATTTAAGGACTTGCCAGTTTGGAGCAGATTACAGTTTTACTAAAGATACTTTAGGCTGGGGACATGGCTTGGTGGATAAAGTATTTGCTGCACAAGCATGAAGACCTAAGTTTGAATCCCTAACCATAACATAAAATCTGGGTATGATAGTATGCTGGATAGTTTTATGTCAACTTGACACAGGCTATAATGCTCCAATAAGACAGGGTTGTAGGAAAGCGTAAGGCATTTTCTAAATTAGTGATTGATGGAGCAGACTCCAGCCCATTGTGGATGGTGAGATCCCTGGGCTGGTGGTCCTGGGTTCTATAAGAAAGAAGTTTGAATAAGCCATGGGGAGCAAGCCTAGCAGCATCCATTCATAGCTTCTGCATTTGGCTCCCGCCTTCAGGTTCCTGCCCTACTTCATTCAGTTCCTGTCCTGACTTCCTTTGATAATGAAAAGTTATGTGGAAATGTAAGTCAAACCCTTTCCTTCCCAAGTTGCTTTTGGTCTTAGTATTTCATCATAGCACTAGTAACCCTAACTAAGTCATATGTGTGGAGGTGTGAATGAGAATGTCCCACAAAGGCTCTGGCATTTGTACACTTGGTTCCCAGTTTGTGTATGTCACTGTTTGTAGAGGTCTAAGAGTTATGACCTTGGTAGAAGTACATCACCAAGGCTGAACTTTGAGTTTTCAAGGCCTCAAGCCATTCCCAGTTCATTCTTTCTGCTTTGTGCTTACAGTTTAAGATATAAGGTTTCAGTTTGCTCCTCCAGCTGCCATGACTGCCCATTGTCATGCTTTCTTGTCATGATGGTGATTGACTCCTGTTTCTCAGGAACTGTAAGCCAAATAAACCCTCCCTTCTATAAGTTGCCTTGGCTGTGGTATTTTATCACAGCAATAGGAGAGTAACTAATACAAGTGTTGTGAATATATAACCCCACAGCACTCTAGAACTTGTGGTGGGATGCGGAGAGAGAATTGGGTTTCAGGCCTTAGTGGCCAGCCAGTCTAGCTGAGGGTTGGAGGAAGGAGTGGGGATCAGGTTAGGAATGAGGTCTACCCAAGGTCATATGCATTCAAACATTATATATAAAAGGAATATTAACACTATGCCAGTAGCCTTCATAGCAAGTATTGTGTTCTAGAATTCTAGCTTCTCAGCTGGGGAAAGACAGGGAGTCTTTCTCTTTTCATGCCCCCATACCTTTCCCATCTTTCTACACTGCTTGAACTTTTTAATCTCTGCCCTATTTCAGGAACCATTGTGCTATCATCTTAATATGTCCTTTTGAAACCTTGCACAGGGCAGTAGACTAAGATGACAGGATTTTGTGATCTGAAGAAGCAGTGTAGAAGTGGCTAAGGATTGTGAAAGAGCCTAGGGATGAAGGGAGGCTGGAATGGTGAACAACAGCTAAATTATGAAAAGCCTCATGACTGTTACCTCATTTCTGCATTACTTTTTCTCTAGTTAATAAAATTGTTTGGCTATGTTGTTGCAGATAACAATGAGGTGAACAGCAAATCCATTTTTTTTAATTGTCTTTCTGTCAGAGAAGCTAAGAAAAAGACTCGTCTCTTTATTTGAGGAAACAGTCAGCTAACAAAAGAAGTGGTTTTAAACAATACACTTAATTGCATCTTCTAAGACTATTATTTTGTGTTCTTTTTAATGCTATTGTTTTTTTCTTAAATACTCTCTGGTGTGCTTTATTTGCATATATTTGCATATGTCTTTATGAAATACTTAATGGATGACTTTAACCAATTGCAGATCTTGCCTTCAGTGCTCATCAACATGGAAGCAGAATGTAGTATTTAAAGTAACATATAGAGAACAAAAAAGGTACACAAGATGAAGGGTTCTCCTACTGGCCGGATCCTGGAGAAGAGGCCAGGGTCCTGAGAGTCTGGAACACCATCTGTTCATAGCCTGGAGCAAGGCACATTGACCAGCCTAACCTTCTGGGTCATGTCTAATTGAATAGAGTCTTGGATAGACCTAAGAAAGTACAGACTTTGGCTCTTTTTTACTATCAGAGGCAAGAGAAGCTTTCAAATATGATTAACAAATGACTAGATACTTCCCATCAATATCTTCTTTTCCAATTCAGAGTCTTTGGGAGTCTCTAAGCTGGACTATATGGGTAAAGTGGAAGAAGCTGCAACACACTCCATAAGGGAATTGCACACCGCTGTGAAAAAATTAGCAGACTAGAAGCACCCCATTCCGATTTCTTAGTGCTAATGTAGATCAAGAAGGATTTTTATGGCAAAGGGACAGTCAGCCCAAATTTCATGGAGCAGAAAAAGGAGAGGGGCTGGACTGGGTGTCTGAGTAGGAAGAAAAACTGAGAAAGACTTAGAAAACAGGGTAAATAAAGATCAAGTGTTCTAGTCTCTGCACCCTCCAGAATGTGTCTGCCTTTCATTGGCTTACAATTAACCCCATTAGCTGTCGGTAACCAGCTGCATAAATGCCTTTATTCATGAACATATACAGAAACTGTGCCTTTCTAGTGGAGAGACAATCCTGTCCCCATAGATGTTGATTTGCATCTGTTTGTAACTCCTCTTCAGCATTCTTCTAACCTACATTTGCACTGACGTACAAATTTTATTTCGACACTCCTAGAATATATCGCTGGTTCTTTGTTCTTTCATTGGTTAATGCATAAACAAATTTTGTTGTGTCTCTTTACCTTATGCTGTATAAAAACCAAGAATTTAACTTAACAATGCTTTTGACCCAAGGCAGTAGAGTTTTCAAGAATAATCAAAAATTATACATATATATTCTAAGAATTATTTAAGATTTTGATTTTTTGAAAAATATTTCTTCATAAAATGTTATTTTTAAATTATATCTGTGGGTATGTGCATGTAAGTGAAGGTAACTGCACAGGTGGAAGATGGCATCAGTCTCCTAGAACTGGAGTTTTAGGTGGCTGTCAACTTCAAGTGGGTGCTGGCAAACAAAACAAAACAAAACAAAACAAAACAAAACAAAACAAAACAAAAACACCTCTGGTCAACTGGAAGAACAGTATGCACCCTTAACTGCCGAGCCATCTCTCTCACCCTTCCCCCCTTTCTGTCTCTCTGTCTCTCTGTCTCTCTCTCTCTCTGTCTCTGTCTCTCTGTCTCTCTCTCACTCACACACACACACACACACACACACGCACACGCACACGCAGACACACACACGTGCACACACAAATTAAAAACTAGAATCTATAAATAAATTTAAAACTAGGATCTACATATGTGATGACTATATATGGTTGTCAACTTGACACTCATGGGAAAGGAAACCTCAACTGAAGAAATGTATCCTTTAGATAGATTTGTCTGTTGGTGTGTCTATGGGGTATTTCCTTGATGACTAATAGATGCAGAAGAGCCCAGCCCACTGTAGGTAGTGCCATCTTTGGGCCAGTGGTCCTGAGCTGTATAAGGAAGTTAGCTGGCAGAAGCAGGAAGCAACATAAACAGCATTTCTGCATAGTGACTGCTTTAGTTCCTCACTTGGCTTCTATGGTGATTCACATATTGAAATGGTTAGTCACCAGTTAGTTGACCTGTATAGGAAGGGTTGTGAAGTATGGCCTTGTCGGAGGAGGTATGTCGCTGGGAATGGGCTTAGAGGTTTCAAAAGCTCATTTAAGACTCAATGCCCCTACCCCTGCTTGTTACCTTTGGATCAGGATGTAAAACTCTCAGCTACTACTTCAGTACAATGCTTGTTCACTCCCATCCCTGATGATCATGGCCCCTAAAACTGTAAGCAAGCCACCAGTTAAATGCTTTCTTTTATAAGACATGCTCTGGTCATGGCATCCATTCACAGCAAAAGAATATTAAATAAGATGACTCCCATTGATAATGGATTGTAACCTGTAAGCCAAATAAACCCTTGCCTCCTCAATGTCAGTATTTTATCACAGCGACATAAAAGCATGCGGGAACAGAAAACTAGTCCTAGTAAGTAGGAAACTGCTGTGACAGACTTGTCTATTTTGGAGAGTTGTGGGAATTTGGAACTCTGGCCTGGAAAAGCTATTGAGTAATCAGGACATAATGAACTTAGAAAATAATTCTGAGAGGCATGAAGAAGATGGAAACCAGACTTGTGAACTTTCTGAGGAAAGTTAAGATCTACCTGGCTGTTCACATGACATCTGTGGAAGTGTTACTGATACAACTGATACTGATGAGCTACTATCAAGAAGATATCAGCATCACTGAGGTGAAAAATTTCTATGGAACATTTTCTCAGGGTCAGCACCCTGTGATCCAGAAGGTGCCACCACTGCATTTCAACTGAACTTGATAATATGTGTAAGTGTCCTCTATGGCATTGGTTTTGGTGGCAAGAAAACTGTAGGATTGAATGTGTCATGGAGAGCTACTGAAACTTGGCATCCTTTAAGGTGAGGAGAGGCCATTGGTGAAGTTGTAGTGAAGACTTCAAGATCTCAGAGGTTCCAGGGTTTGGGATGTCTAGGCTGTCTATTAAGAACAGTTGCAAGTATGGAGTGGAACCATCCTGAGCCTATCAACAGAGGCTGAGTGTGCTGTGGATGGCAGAGTTGGAGAGGAAAAACTACCTGAGGCTTTTGGAATCCAGAACATCTTAAGTCCCAGATTTCAGACACTGAACTACATGCTTGGACTTTGGTTTTATTTAACTGGTATGTTGTTTTGTGCCCTGCTTCTTGCAAATTTTTTAAAGATTTAATTGTTTTATGTGTTTTGCCTGCATGTATGTTTATACACTACATGCCTAGAGTACCCCTGAGGGCATCAGAACTTCCAAACATGGAGTTGATAATTTGAGCCACTATAAAAATGTTGGGAACCAAAATTGGGTCCTTTGTTAGAGCAGTAAGTGGTGTTAACCACCAAACCATTTCTCTAGCCCTGGTTCTTACTTTTTAGAATAAAAAAGCATTTCATTTTTTTTTTTAATGAGTCTACAGTTAACAAACTTTGGATATTTTAAGTGGATACTGAACTTTTAAACCATTAGAATTTTTAAACACTGGGGCTTTTAAACTTGTATTTTATATCCTGATATTAATGTGAGATTCTGGGGACAAAAAGAAAGAAAAAAGTAAGGCTTAAAGTAATGTATTTGTGTGTTAATTTGACAAAGGTGTAGATTTAGGATGGCTATTCTTGTTTGTCTATTTGGCATGTCTGAGAAAAGGGGATCTCAAAGAGAAATTACCTGTGGATATTTCTGTATGACATGTTTTGGATTGCCAATTGATGGAGGAGTGCCCAATACCCTAGCACACAGTGGGCAGTGCTACTCCAGGGTAAGTGGTCCTGGACTCTGTACAAAAGCTCTTGGGCAAGCTATGGAGAGCAAGCCCATAGGCAGCATTCCTCAGTGGTCTTTGCTTCAGTTCCTGCCTCCAGGTTCCTGTTTTGAGTTCCTGCCCTGAATTTCATTGATAATGGACTGTAAACCAAATAAGCCCTTTCCTCCTAAGTTGGTTTTGGTCAGTTTATCACAGCAATGGAAGCTTAAGACAACAACAAATAGGAAACCATCCAGTATTTGTCTTTTTCCAGTCTGAGTAACTTTACTTCATGATTTCTAGATCCATCCATTTTCCTGAAAATGTCACAGTTTTGTTTTTCATGGCTAAATAAAATTCCATTGTGTATATTATCACATTTTCATCATTCATTTATCTGTTGATGGACATCTATGTGGACTATTTCTTTGTTATAGTGAACAGAGCAAAAGTAGGCATGGATATGCAAATATCTATGTGGTAGGATATAAAATCCTTTGGATATATTTATCCAGGAGCAGGAGCAATATAGATGGGTCATACAGCAGCTCTATTTTGATATTTCTGAGAAACATCTACATTGATTTTCTTAGTGTCCTTGCATCAGTTTATATTCCCAACAATAGCGAATAACACTTTTTTCTTTTCCCACATCTTTGCCAGCATTTGTTGTCATTTGTTGTCTTGATGATAGCTCTTCTGATGTGGGTGAGATGGAATTTCAAAATAGTTTTGATTTGCATTTCCCTGATGGCTATGGATATTGATCAATGAATGGAACAGAATGGAGGCTCCAGATATAAATCCACACAACAACAGCCACTTGATCTTAGACCAAAATGCCAACATTTGCTCATTAAAAAAGCTAAACAAAAACTTGTTATTTGCATTTTGAAGAAAGAAATTCTCATGCATGTAGATAAAGCATTCTTGCCTACCAGCCCATCCTTCCATGCCCTTCTCTTGATAATTTTGAACTACAGTCTGGGCCTGGGTCTAACTCTGATTTAGTACTAGCTCTGGATGTAAATGCTGTTTTTGCTTTAGCTCTGGCCTCTACTCTGGATCTGACTTGATATCTGGATGTGCCTCTCAAAGTGGGTTCCAGCCTCCATTTTCTGACATACCTGCTCTGAGTAAGAATTCACACAGGTGTTTGTGTTCTCTCTATCTAGCTGGTTTTGGCTCCAATAGGTGCTGCATGAAGTTCGGTCCTAAGGACAATTGGTACTGTTCCTTGATGTGATTTCATCCCTACTAGGTAATACTCAGTTGTTGGCTTCATCACAGAAACAGCTGTGTGGGCAGGTAAGCAGATGTATTTCCAAGTTTTTGTTAGTTTTATCAATGTAAGCTACCTCTGTAGGCAGCCCTAGGTAACTTGCAGGGATCTGAAAACTCCAAAGTGCTGATAGTCTAGGTTTCTTTTCATGAATTCAATGAACATTATTTTCTCTTATGTATCATGGAGCCCTGGGGATGTAACAATGACTCACACAGGCAAAAATCTCTAATGGACTACAGAGTTCATTGAGAGAGGGAGATGATAAGCAGCAATATTTTAATTCTAGAAGAAAGGGTTATAAATATTTCAAGTGTGTTAAAGATGGGAAGTAGTGAAAAGAATTAAGCAGGGGAGGGAACTTTGGGGTGTTAGCATTTTTAAGACAGGTGGTCTAGAATTGCTCATGGAAGTGACATTTCTGTAAAGATTTGAAGGAGGATAGGAAGGAGTCATAATTGTCCTCCAGACTTCTCCAAGGAAAGGGCCTGAACGCTACCAGAGGCTGAGTTTTTGGCATGCTACCACATTGTCAAGGTGATGCCAAAGAACGCTGATAAAGTTTGGGTGTGACTAATTTGTAAGGAGTGGGGGTGGGGAGTTTTACTTTCATGTCACATTCTCTGTAATTCTAGCATGCAAATGAGAAACCACCCATCAGGTCCTTTTATGGATTGTAAAGTGATGTAATGGCAGGGGTACAATTTCATGTCTTGTTGAAGTTGTTTTCAAAAAGCAAGTGATAAGATATGAACCTCACTCTATGATAGGCTGAGTTCAAGTTGTGTGCTGCCCTAAATGAGGGTGTCTTATGTAAAACAATGACTTTCCAGAATGTGCCTTGCCTGAGAAACTCCATGTTATAAGCAACATTTGACTCCAGGATATGTTTTTATCAGTGTAAACAGGTGGTGCTGTTTACATGCACAATAATTGCAAAACCATGCTGTGATTTCACACTCTACATTTCTATCAGTGTGTTTAATCGAATTTGTGTTTATCCTCTGCAATCCTGCATTTTACTTCTGTTGTTTAACTTAAACCCTGAGGCTCAGATCCAATTTATAACCCCAAATGGCGTGGCTTTCAGGATGTGTCCAGCAAGGTTTCTTGTCTAACCTTACCAGAGACTATTTGTGAAGCACTATCAACTTTCAACCTGTTCTTTCTATAAGGCCTCTTTGGACTACTTGTGCTCTGCCAGGGCCTGTTTGTGGCAATCCTGTAACCTTAACATATTCATAAATGTAGCTGTAGACACTGTGTGGTGTATAATCTGAGAGTTAATATTAGTAGTTAAGACTAGACTAGGGCTGGAGAGATGGCTCAGCCATTAAAGTCTAGGCTCACAACCAAAAAAATATAAAACTGGACTAGAAGGACCTGTGTTTTCCTAGCTGCTAGGAAGATGAATGGGGACTACTTAGCAAGTTGAAGCCAAGGATGTTTAGTAACAATAAATTCTGACATTGTAGAAAGATATAACTATGTCTGTCTACATTTCTGATATAGCACACTTCTGACATCGTCTTTATTCTCTATAAGCACAAGTGGAAGTAAAATGTACCTGTCACTGATTTTGGTCTTTTTAAAAAAAATTCATCTTTTTCTGTAACTTTCTTTCATTTCTACACAAGTAAAGTACCACTTACAATATTGCATTTGTCATGCCAGGAAGAGTGCAGATACTAATTGTCAGAATTTCAGTACAATTTATATGTCTCTGAAAAGTGCCAGGGATGGTGGCATGAGCTCCTTTTGATGGTGATGAGTCAGCAGAACAGAGCAGGCTTAAACAGACATAGTCCAAGTATGTGATAGAAGACACTTGGGAGTAATTGGTGAAGTTCACAGGGTATACATCAATTAGCTTGACCACATAAGAGGGTAGCTCTGAAGGATATGCAATTGCAGAAATACTAATGGGACAAAGTAGGCTTGAAACAAGCCTTTTTTCTTTTTTAAATCTCCCACTGTGGATTTTTAGAAGCTCTAGGTTGTAGCCTCTGCTGTATCACGACAGTAGACAGTAATGGATTTGACTCAGCAGTCTGGGGGAATTTCAATTTTAATTACATTTCCTTCTTGATCTTAACCTCTTCTCTCTTTTTAAATCAGATGGACTCAAGTTATTTGTGTAATTGTGAGATCTTGAATTTATTGCAGGTAAGTGGATCACACCTGATATAGCATAGATAGCCAATCAAGTTAGCTGAGTTGAAATAACTCAGGGTGGGAAAAGGGCAGCCCACACGTTTGCCACAGGACTATTTAGAGGTGAATGTAAATAACAAACAGATATGAATGAAGCTCTGATATGACTGAAGCAGATATGAATAAAATGTCCCCCCCCTTTGCCTTGAAGTGGGATATGAATGCACAGATTTTGCCTCTTTCTCAGGAAGGACAGAAATTAGTCACCAGAGACACAGCCCACAGACGATGCCATTTGTGTCTCACATGGAAACCTTTGCAACACTGGAGCCCTTCCCTTCAGCAATCAGACTGCTGAAATAAGAACACCAAATCATGGACCCCAAAGGATAAAAGCTTCCCTCTGAAGCCCATGCTGGAGACAGAGAAAGACTCAAAAGCCTGGAGTCAGAGCACCAGCCCCAGGAAGATTGTGCCTCAGAAGAGCTTTCACACAGTTCTGACAACTTGTCTCACAGTTTAATTAACAATTCCTTGGTGTTTGTTTCTTCTTTTCTATAAAATTATAACATGACTACAGAACAAGTGGAGGGAATGCAGGCTATCTCTGTCTTTCCAGTTTAGTCAAACTGTAAATAAGTCTTTTGTCTTTCACCAATTTCTGTTTCTTTTTATACAAAGGCATGAGGTTATAGATGTGTTGCCCAGGAACAAGGCCAGCAGGATCTTCAAATCAAATCTGCTCTTACCTTCCATTTGTTTTAATGCTCTACTGACCATTGCATTTCCCTGTTTATTTTGTTTGGTTTCTTAAATTTGTTCTTTGACAATCTCATGCATATACACAGCACCTAGTTTACTCAGTTCCACCCCTTTTGTCTTGCTATAGGTTCCCTTTCTATGTTTATGACTTTCTTGTTTTGTTTTGTTTTGTTTTGTTTTGTTACCCACTGAGTTTAAGCAGGGCCTTCTTTGTGTGCCAGTGGGTTTGGAAGTATCCGCTGGACCCTGGTGAGCTCACATTGGATACACAACTGAAAACAATGACTTTCCCTCACTCAGAATCCATCAGCAGCCAATAATTCAGCAGGGAGTAGATCCTCACTAGCCTCTTCCTGATCCATGATTGGCTGTTAACAGGTCCATATTTCTGCAGACCCAGTGGAGTCAACCACAGCTACAGTGAGATCTTGTTTGTGATGGCTGAGTCATACCCTGAATATGGCATTTCATAACCCTTCTCTCTATCATTTAGCTTTTATATTCTACTGTATCTTATGGGTCATCCCCTGAGCCTTACAGACAGTGGCATAAATGTCCTATTTAGAGGTGATCCCTCAACTGTCACTGACTCTAAATACCTTGAGGAGCTCCAAGTCTCTGCTTTCTCTCTCATTTACCACAAAGAGGTAGAGGTCCCAGTTCTAGCCACACCTTTGAGGCCATCATCACTGATTGCTCCCATGTGTATATGGGATATTATGACAATAAAACTGTTTGTTCTTCTCTAGTTAATTTACCTTTCTGTCCACCTGTCATGAAAATTTTTCCCTGGGGGACTAAGCAATGCTTCACTCTCCTTCTATAGCGCTAATGAAAAACCAAATTCACTCTGGGGAACTTATGCTTTTATTGATCTTACTTTCAAAGCATGGAGGAAAGTTTGTAGACAAGATCCGGGGTGGCCCCAAGGCAGCTGCACAGGAAGGGTCTGCCACCAGCACAGACAGTCTCTTTCCCAAGGCTGCGGGGATGGAGCCCCCTTCCTTCAATCCTTCCTACCCTGTGTAAGGTAGCCCTTCCCTGAGACCCAGAAGCCACATGCAAGCAGGGTAGAATGCATGCAACCTGGTTTAAAAGAGTGGGCTGACACTTGGGTAAGAGTCCAGTAACCCTCCCAATCCCACCCTTTTGTGAGGGAAGGTCAACAAGTGACAAATCAATCTGTGATAATCTTTTGTGAGCAAACACAGTTGAACTCATGAAGAGGGGGCTTGTTTGGCTGGGAGGATAGTCCTATACAACATCAGCTAATCTGATGGACAGATGACATATGTGAGGGGACAGCAAGAGAAATGTCACTAGCCCTAATGCCATTGATATATACTGGTAATGACAGTGGCACTACCAATGCTACCTGGGCAGTGCCAGGCCCTGGGAAGAGTGCACTGTTATGTGTACACTCACCTTCTCTTAGCACCTTCACGAATGGACACTGAAGAATCTCCCACTAGAGCATAGGGCAGTTGTTCTCTTTATAGAACCATCTTTACCCTGACTTCACAAAATCATATTTTTTTTTCATGACAATGCAAGAAAAAAGAAAAAAGGGGGAAGGGCCTTTAAAAGTTCTTGCTGCCTTACACTGAAACACCAAATAAGGTCACACATGGAAAGAACCTTTAGCAAAGGCTGAAAAATGAGGGCTTTTTACTTTTATAGCTATGTCCCACTTACAATCACTTTTCATTTAAAAGAAAAAAAAAGCAATTTCATGAAGTGCTAATTTTAATCAGCTTGCATCTGCATGAGGACCTCAGCCCTCCTCTTGCGAATTCTATTATATAACTAACTCTCCCCTTTCCAGACTTGACAGCCCTTGAAAGATTTATACCTACCTATGCTTACAGCTTTGTATACCAATAACAGTGTTAGGGCCTTCTTTCATGCTTTCCCATTCTACACCCCTCCTCTTTTGTGATTATGAGTTTTACAGGAAGGCCACACACACAGTAGAGCCCTGTTTCTGAGATCAGATGAAAACATCAGAGAAAAAAAAAATAGCAGGCTCTTTCTTTCTGTGAGAAAACTTGGATTATTCTATTGATTTTCTGATAACCCATGACTTTCAGTGTCTCTGACTTGAGGTCAAGGGGTTAAATATGGTCTCATTTTCTTTTCATAATTCAGTGGTAATGGCTGTTGGAATGGTTTTCACCATAAATGTTATGGTTGGAGTGGTGTTTTTGTTAATGTGTGATGGCCTTTGCTGTCCTAAGACCACTTCCAGAGGCTTAAAAGTGAAATGTTACCCTGTCTGTAAGGAATAGCTTTAAAATGCACCCTTTGGGGTTTCAGATGGTTTGGGTCTGGGCAAGTTCTCATCTGATAGAAGTCACAATGGCTGTTTTTCTGAGGCGCACATACCTCCCTTCTTATGTCCTTAGTGTTATAGCTGCCTGCTCCTCGTGTGATGTGAACACAATTAGGACATTTTTACTTCTGAAATTCATCATCTACTATTTTTGGATGGAGGCTCAGGGCTGACTACAGGAGAACTCCACTCTAGCTAAGGAAGTGATGCTTAATACTACTAGTGTCACTGACAGATAATGAGCACTTAGAAGCATCTGCTGCTGGGACTTTCCTTCCTGGGTAGTGAACCTGGTTGTGACAGCATCACTGGGGGTCTGGAAGAGGTCAGAGCTTACTGGCTCCTCATTCTTTGGTGGTGAACACCCACACGCCTGTGCTTGGAGCTGCTCATTATCTTCTTGTCTAATTGTGTGTCATTATCTTCTTGTCTAATTGTGTGTCTTCAATCCTACCTTAGGTCTGCATGTTTCTCTCTCCCTTGTAAGACAATAAAATCAGGATGTTCATAAAACAGCCATGGCTGATCATTTTCAAAGTAATTAGTTTGTGTTTCAGGCATAAGCAAAGATTGATCTGATAATTGCTGGCTGACAGCGTGTATACCCAAAGGTGATTGAGTCTGGTTTGTCTCTGTTTTCAGGGACTAATAATTTACACATAAGCCTCTTCAGATGGTTTTAGACACCAACATGATTCTTCACTGTAGTTCCAAATAAACGATTCTGTGTCAGTGTTTACCAGTGAAATGAAAATAGACTGTGGGGCCATTACGTGGTCAATTTAACCGAATCAGAATGAACTGTTTTCAAACTCATCTTCATATCAGACTTTAGAAAGATACATTTAATTCTCACTTCTTAAACATGAATTCTTGTTATTTTTATTATCTTAATTCTAGTTTTTCCTTACTCTCATGGCAAATTTGTGAGTGTTTCTTTTACCTTCTACGTTGTTAGAAGCTATTTTAAATATTCTCACAACAAGAACTTTGAACAGTAACTGGCTTATTTGGCTTTGCAACACTATCAAAAGCAGCTAGTTGTTAATACACTGGGAGATGAGCTTTTCTGATTCAAACCAGTAATCATAGATATTTGGGAGAGATATTTAGCAAGCTATTAAGGGCGGGCAATGGCCATTGCTAAGCACTATTAACCATGTCCTGTTTTATTTAAATAAGACAATAAGCTTATATTTTCTGAGTTTAAATATTTACTCAGAACAGACCTATCTTCCCTTGACTGCTAAGCTGTATTATTTACAACTACCATTTATTTTTTGTGTTTTATCAAGCTAGGCACTCTTATTATTTTCATTTATTAGATGAGAAAACAGAATTTTGTATTTTTCATTTTCTTCTCCAGTGTTTATGAGGAATCAAGTCCAGCCTGGGACTTCATGAGGACCCCATGAAGCACTCAGTCTTATTTTTCAGAAAGTTTTTCTGTGATTTTTTAAAAGTTGTCAAATCAACTATACTGAAAATTCCAAGCTGAGTAGAGATGGAAAACCAATGTCCTCAGGGACATAGCCATTGAAGTGTAAGTAAAATGTTCCAAACACTTAAATATTCAACACTAGGTTTAACTCAGTTAACATACTTAGAAAAGACATTTTTTTTTTTTTTATTTTGTGAGACAGGGTCTTGTTCTATAGTCCAGGCTGGCCTCAGATGTCTTTCTGCCTCTGCTAGCCCAGTGCAAGAATTATAGACATGAGCCACCACTTTTGGCCTGACTGAGAGTTTTATCAGACTTTTGTCTGATAAAAAGTAAAGACTTGCCTACTGTCTTTTCCAGGATGCTATAGACATAAATACACCAAGGAACATATTTGCTTCCTAGATTGAGCTTCACAGTTTTGATTAGGGAGCATTTTAGAATAAAAATCAACTTGAATTTTAACAAATTATTTTATTCTTTTACTTTTTTGAACCAAAGCACAATGAATAAGAAGTATAAAAAACATAAAACTGCACAAAAATGAAACATTAGTTATCTTTGCACTACATCTCATGTACCTGATTCTTCATCCTAGGGTAAACAATATAACCAGAGAACTGCATGTTCTCTTTGGTGTTGTACACATGTGCAAGTAGTATTTACATTCTGAAACATAAGACATGCATACAAACTCCTTCTGTCCTTGAACTTCTATTTGTAATGGATCTAATAGACTGTTTGTATCATTCCATAAGCCACTTTCCATCTCCTTAAACTGCTGTAGATATTCTGTTGTATGAACAAACTGTAATCCATCTGACATGTCCTTGATTGAACAGACATCTGTGAAAATTCACAACCTGGGAGACTTCCATTTTGCTTTCTCTCCACACCTCACTTTGTTTCATGTACCACAGCTGGACCTTGCCCTAATGCTCACATTGACTCTATGCCACTGTGCCTGAGCAAACAGAGCCTGATGGCATGGGTTTGCCGTTCCATATCTGTGATTGTCAGATTTATTTGTTCACACACTTTGACAATGAATAGTCGATTTAGGATATTTTTCATAATCTACTAAAACATGACTTGAGGTTTACTGGTCCTCTGAAGTCATTTTCATCTGTCTAATTCAAACAGACATCAGCTGTTCCTCATGACAGTTACCGCCTGGATGATTGATTTAATACCTGTAATTTTCAACAAAGCCATTTTCTGGGTATGTTAATGAGCTTTGTCGAAGTCAACAAATATCAGTATGAAAATGACTGCATTATAAAAATGTACCAACACTGTTTAATTTAATAGGAGTACAATGAGTATTCATACTGTTACCAATGACAGCTGGTATGCAGATATGTAGATATCTTAGTCACTGTTTTATTGGTGTGAAGAGATACCATAACTATGGCAACTCTTATAAGAAAAAACATTTAATTGGGACCTTGTTTAAAGCTTCAGAGGTTTAGGGAAATGGTGTCATGCAGGAGCAGTAGTTGAAAGCTCTATCTTGATCTGCAGGCAGAGAGAAAGACATTGAGCTTAGCATGGGCTCTTGAAACCTCAAAGCCTAGATCTAATGATACAGTTCTTCCAACAAGGCCATACTTCCTAATTCTTCTACACTTTTTAAAGAATTATACTCCCTGGTGACTAAGCCCAAGGGAACATTCTTATTTAAATAACCACAATGGATAAATATGACTTTTGCCTTTAATGGCTCTTAGAAAGTTCCAGAAATAGATATGAGACATTTCTTCAAAGCTGAAGGCTTGAGTTCATCTTATTGGTCTTCATTTTTGTTGAAACTTTACATGAGTTGAACTTACTGTGTTAAACCAAGGTGACTGGGGACAGGGCTCACTGGATTACATGATTCTCACCTAAATAATCAGAACAACTTGGATCAGATCCATCACATAGGTATTTATACTAGATCAGGGAGAGCATCCAAGCACACTGTGAGATCACTAACTTAGAGGCCATAGGGCATAAATGCTCCAAATTAAACTGGAGCAGTAGAGTTTCATAGTTTATTGGGTCAGCACACAAGGAAAGGCAAGATAAGAACATGGGCTATGTTTAGGGTACAAGTAACTGAATCTTGGTCATCCTATTGTTCATCTACCTTGTCTGTTAGTGAGGAAATGAGAGAAGGTAAGGATACCACTATTCCCCAAAGATGCTGTTCTGCTGAATATCAGAAGATTCATAAGTCCTGTAGTAATTGTATATAGCCCCTCTACTTGGGCTGGCATGAATCTGTTTGAGATAATACTTGGTATCATCAATGGGTGCCTGATGGGAGATGTTATTCTGTATATATGTTTCTCATACTGGTTAATAAAGCACTGTGGCCAATGAGATAGCAAGATAGGTGGGGCTAGGAGACTAGAAGGAGGAAGAGGAAATGAGTAGTAGGAGTCGAGATGTAGCCCGGGGAAGGAGCAGGACGCCTGCCGCGCGGCTCCCGATAAGATGACCACGTGGAAATACTTAGATAAGTAGAAATGGGTTGATAATTAGGACAGAGCTAGCCCATGAACAGTAATGGTAATTGGCTAACAGGATTGTATCAAATACAGAGTCTCTGAGTGTTATTTGGGGCTGGCGCGGCTGTGGGCCCACGTGGCGGGACCGGGAGGCCGGCGGGGAGACCTGCTGTAACATAATGGTGTCAGAAGCGGGATTGAGAACTTTCATTTAAAACTTAACAAAAGCTTAAAAAATAGTTTTTAGAAACAAGGGAATAGAGACTTCTTGGTAGCAGCATTTTCTTGATTGGATTCTTTTTGCTGTAGACAGAGATTTGCACGGCTCCTTTAAGGGAAGTTTCCAAAATTAGCATAAGCGGCAAAAAGCCGCCTGGCTTTTAAAGAGCTCTGCTAACAATTCATTGGCATGTAGGAGAGCTGCAATAAAGGTTTACACTGTGTTTTTAAAAATACGCTGGCTTGGGAGAGAAAAAGAAACAGGATACAATGGTTTAAAAAAGAAAAAAGGAAGTAGAATTAATCCTAGTACTCGGCAGACAGAGGCAAGCAGATCTCTGTGATTTCAAAGTAAACCTGGTATGGAGTGAATTCCAGGACAGATAAAAGTTACACAGAGAAACCCTGTCTCAAAATATGTAAAAATAGAAGTAGAATAAATAGAGTAATAAGAAAGCCACGTAAAGATGGAAAACACAGAGAGATTTTGGATACTATACACACTTCTGTTGTCTTTAAATTATTTGATTGCTGAGAAAATAACAACTGCTGATAAAAGAAATACTGCTGGATTAATTCAATTTATATATTTTAAAAATGCTTTGACTCCAAAATTTAAGCATAAGGACAAGTTACTGGGGAAAAGGATTTCTATTTTTGTTTCCACAGAAAATGAAAAGCTACAGATTCTTTACAGACTTATATGGTTTGATCAAGCCAGACCCCCTGAAACAGCTCCCCAGGTGATCAACATTCAAAGCAGTTGAGACAAAGCCTTGCAGACTACTGCCAAGATTTCTGTGTCTTCTTAGGATCCCCATGACAGCGCCCTCTACCAGCAGGAAGTAGTTTGGAAAGAACGACGCCCAAATTCCCAAATATTGTTTATAAATGTTTGTTTTCATTTATATGGGCTTGGTTATAAATGGTTAATGACACAAGCAATCCTTGTAAAGGTAAAAAAGGGAATTTAAGGTATAGATATGAATACTTTGCTTTGGAATGGATTTTCTTTTATTGATACAATTTAAGGTCAATTTTATGATATGTATATTTCTCCTCTTGTTTAGGTATTGTGTTTATATAGCTCATTGGAAAATGTAATGTATAGTTTAGTACAGATTAGAGAGTTACCTATGATAGTCAAACTTGGAGTTAAGTTAGTTAGGATTTCTAGATATGCAGAGATGGATATATTTGAGATGACTAGGCATTCTTCAAACCTTTCAAAGACCTACAGAATATGGCATTTAAAATGGTTTAAGGTTTTTCTTGACAGTGAGGCACAACTGCTCCTTGTAACATCACCTGCATCAAAAAGGAAGATGGACATTTAAGAAACTCGTTATGAAGTTTGCTTCTAATATGGCAAGACAAGCCATTTGGGCAAGGTACTGCTCTTCTGGACTGTTTGACTTTATGTTGTAGAAACTGGACATGCAGGACCCACAAAAAGATGACTGCTGATGCAAGATAGACATTGCTACAGGATACCTGCTTCATGGACAAGGCTGCCAGACAGCCAGACAGTCTACAGGACACAGAGAAAAATGACTGACAAACTACCAATACAGGTGGACAGTTTAAAGTTTCCTGCCTTGTTGAGGAGTCTGGACACACACTATGGCCTACGGGCTGAAGATGGAACATTACAGAAGAACTTCGGGTGACTGACCAGGCAATAAGTTGTCTCTGTCATTTCTAGAGTTTATATATTATCCTTCTGTGGTCTTTGAAGGAGTTGAAGACAGATAGTTATGGTTATAGTTTTCCTTAGTAAGGATTAAAGATAAGTTACATATAGAACTTTAGACTCACAAAGATAGGATAGATGATATTTTCTTTAAGTCTTACAAAATGTTAATGGACTAAATATTGTTAACTGTGATTCTTATTTGATAACTGTTGTATGGTATATTTTGCTATGTTAAGGTTAAACCCCTTCTTTTACTTTAGACAGAAAAGAGGAGATGATGGGAGATGTTATTCTGTATATATGTTTCTCATACTGGTTAATAAAGCACTGTGGCCAATGAGATAGCAAGATAGGCGGGGCTAGGAGACTAGAAGGAGGAAGAGGAAATGAGTAGTAGGAGTCGAGATGTAGCCCGGGGAAGGAGCAGGACGCCTGCCGCGCGGCTCCCGATAAGATGACCACGTGGAAATACTTAGATAAGTAGAAATGGGTTGACAATTAGGACAGAGCTAGCCCATGAACAGTAATGGTAATTGGCCAACAGGATTGTATCAAATATAGAGTCTCCTGCGTGTTATTGGGGGCCAGGACGCCAGACCAGCGGTGGGCGGGCTGGCGGAAACTTACACGCTAATTTAGATTCACCTAAGCTATTATCCTAGAGAGGGAAAAATTTTATTTTCACATCACTTTCTATTTAAGAAGACCAATTTTCTCTAACATATTTTGAATTTATCCCATGGATTGATAGTTGGCATACATTACTGCCTATATTTAACATAGTGCATGAATTCTTCCTATGTCTTACAAGTTCTTTGTTTACTCATTATCTATACTTGTGTCGCGCGCTACCTTTGCCGATAAGGAAGACGCGGCAACCGAAGATTTGTCCAGCAGAATCTTTATTGTAGAGCTCTTTACATGTAGATGGAGAAGGACCCCAAGCCCCAAATGCGCTCTGCTTAAATAGCCTGCAGGGCAACGTGCTCGTCTGTAATTGGTGCTCCGCACAATGCCTGATTGGTATACCCTCTCTGATAGGGAGAGCTCTCATATTCGAATTAGCATAAGGTGGCGCATGCGCAATCGGCATAGCTGATGCTGTAAACAAGAATCAGGAAGCAGGAAGCCAGCGCCATCTTGTAATGGCCAATGCGGCTCCCGACATACTTGACTTGTTTTTTGAGTATTGCTTATTTATTTTGTTTTTTGTGAACCAATATTTTATGAGCTCAGAACTTCTTGTCACTTTTCTGGTCTTCTATAGGAGAACTGAGTATTCTTAAATAATATGTGAAGTGCATATCATGGCATCCTGTTCTTGTAGAGCTCCTGGGAAAAATCTCAAAACACATCACTATTAAATATCAGTAGAGATGTACTGATTTTAATATAAATTTTAGTCCATATACGGAAATCCACAACTATAATAGTTGTATTTATTTGGCAATGTTTTAATCAGGATTTTTTATATATTTTTATTAATATAATTTAAAAATTTTACATGTCAATCCCAGTTTCCCCACCCTCCCTCCCTCCCTCCTTCCCTCTTACCTTCCTTCCGCCCTCAATGCACCCTGACCACCTTCCTGTCCCATCCCCCCACCCCCAATACACACCTAGGGCTATACTATCCATATGGGGCCAAGTAAACCTGTCAAGTCATTTGAAGTAGTGACTAGGACTTCTCTCCTGTCTCTAGGTTAAGTGAGTTTCCCTCCATGGGGAATGTGTCCCCAAGGTCATTTTGTGCACGAGGAATACATCCTGTTTCTACTGTTTGAGGTCCCTTAGACTGCTCAGTCCTTCTAGCTGAGACCCATATTCAGGGGGTCTGAGTCAGTCCCATGCTGGATTCCCAGCTATCAGTCTGGGGGCCCATTAGCTCCTCCTTGTTCAGGTCAGCTGTCTCTATGCATTTCTGCAACCCGGTCTTGTCCTCTCTCTCTGCATCTGGATTCTAGTTTGGCTCAGTGTTTAGTTATGGATGTTTGCTTCTGTTTCCAACAGGTACTAGATGAGGGCTCCATGATGGTGGATAATTTAGTTGATGATCTCACTATCAGGGAAGGGCATTTATGGTAGCCTTTCCATGGTTGCTCAAATTGTTAGTTGGAGTCAGTCTTGTAGGTCTCTAGACCTTTTTTAGGTTCAGTTTCCTCTTTAAACCAATAATGGCTCCCTCTTTTATGTTCTCTCTCTCTCTCTCTCTCTCTCTCTCTCTCTCTCTCTCTCTCTCTCTCTCTCTCTCTCTCCTGTCTTCTATTCCTATCCTGACTCAATCTTCCTAGTTGCATGTGTTTTCCTCTCCTCCCCTTCTCTTTCTCCTAGTTCTCTCCCCATTCACTGCCTCCCCCCACTTCTCATGTGCTCTGGGGGACTTGACCCTTCCCCCTTTTATGAGGGACCATATATGAATCTCTTAGAATACACCTTGTATCCTAGTTCCTCTAGTAGTGTGAATTATAGGCTGGTGATCCTTTGCTCTAGGTCTAAAATCCATATATGAGCAAGTACATACCATGTTCTTCTTTTTTGTGACTGAGTTACCTCATTCAGGATGGTTTCTTCAAGTTCCATCCACTTGAATCAGGACTTTTTTTTTTTTAACAGACTGGTTTCAGTATGACCTTTCCTACAGAAATTTAAAATGACATCCTCCAAATTACTATTACATTCATGAACACCACATCAATCTAATAATAGTGTAATAAATATTTAAATATCTACTGAATTGAAACATTCTAATCTGAAATGTAAAGATAGTTTTTATTTTCTGTGCTTATTGTTCCAAATATTATGATCTCTATTTTTTGATAGAAAATTCCCATGATCTGAAGTCATTTGGCTCCTCCAGGCTCTGAGTATAAACTGGGAAACCTCACAATGCATCTGCTCTTTTCTCTTTCCTCAGAATCTCCCAGGTTTCTGAAGCACTCATTCTTGCCTCAGACTTCTTCCTATTTGACTATCTCTGCCATCTACTTACCTGAGGGGATGCAGCTGATACCTCCCTGGCTGCAGAGGCCACAGCTGATACACACAGAACATTTTGTAAGTGGGACAGACGCCATACCATAATTCATCAATTCATCTTTGCTGATATCCATCACAATCCTATGGTGCATTGCTTTACAGAGATTGAGACAACAGCACACAGCAGTCATCTTCTCAAAAATGTTTCTTTTACTTTATTGAAGAGATTTTATGTTGAAGCCAACACATTGACTCTGCAGTTGCTAAGATGTGACCACAGAACAATAGGACTACAAAGGGAAAACATGAGACCCATACAGGGAGGGAGTAATCATGGTATCTATGACACACATTCTTAATGCTTCAGTTTCCTTTGGTCATGGGCCATCCTCCATTCCACCCCTATCTGACTTTACCACAGCTGCATATACATCTGAGCCAGCTCCTTAGACACATTTCAGTTTGTATCACAACTTTTCTCATCAAATTGCCCATATCATTTCTATTTATTATCTGTCTATTTTTGTTAAATTTTAGAAAACACAACATAAAATAACAAGGTACATAATGAAGTGGCCTTTGGGTTTGCAAAAATTCACATCACGCTTTTGTAAAAAGATTTATTTGCTTTCATTTCATGTTTGTGGTTATTTTGCCTGCATATATGCCTGTGAGCCATATGCATTCCTGGCACGCATAGCAGTCAGAAGAGAGCTTATGATCCCTAGGAATAGAGTTATGTATGGTTGTAAGCCACTATGTATGTTCTGGGAGTTGAACTTGGGTCCTCTGAAACAGCAGCCAGGGCTCTTAATTACTGAGCCATCTCTTCCAACCCTTCCTCGTATTCTTTTTTTTTTTTTTTTTTTTTTTTTTGACAGACACCTGAAAAAACTAAGAAGAGGACCATATCTCAACATAATGAGGACTATGTCATCTGTTTCTGAGGAGCACTAGATGAAGTCTTAGGAATTAGTTGGTAATAACTGTCACATCCTGTCTTTTCCACTCTCTCTCATTTCTTTTCTCACACTGCCCTTGCGCAAACTGTCCTCATTTCTATCACTCTAATCCTAGAAGCCTGCATGCTGATCTCATGGGCAGTTCCAGGTTGAGTGTGTAAGACTTGTATAATCCTATAGCAGGGTGGCTAAGATGGAAGAAACTTTTGCCTTTTTGTCTCTCTTTGGGTTTGTTTTTAATAAGGAAGGGAAACTTAAACAAATTCTCATGTCAATTTCTTTGCATATGAGGAGTCAAATTAAGTAATTATTCACTTGTAAATTAGAAATAGAGTTGAGATCCTGTCCTCCTGTTGGCCTCAGCAGCAACTAGAAATTATAAATGAATGGCTGAGCTGGGACATGAGGATCAAGTGAGTAGGGGAGGGAAGGACAAGGAGGGAGTGAATACAGGGAGAAACAGCTTAAAACAGAGGGCCATTTGAGAGATAACATGGGAACTTAATACAATAGAAGCTTCCTAAAATATATACATATATAAGAACAATTTAAATGAAATTGCCAAATGATAGGGGAGAAGGAATCCTAACTGACCATCTCTTGTCACCAAATGAAGCTTCCAGTCCCAAGATTGGGTTACATTTAATTGAGCTGTTGGCTGAAAGGGTCCCATAGGAACCCTCAAACAACCCAACTACTGCCAAGACTATAGGTTGCTCTCTACAAACTGTTGTTAAAGCTACATTGCTGAAGACAGCACCTAGACAAATCACTGACATGGAGAAGTCCATCTGGTGCCTACACAGACCCCCCACTCCTATGTACTGGTGTCTTTAGTATAGAAATGTACTCTGAACTACAAATAGTGTCCTTTCTGTAAGACACCCTAGTGTGATATTGGCACAAAGCTTGTGGGAGTAACCACCCAATATCTGATTTGACTTAAGGCCCACTCCACGAGATGGTACCCATGCCCAACACTGCTTGGGTGACTGAGAACCTGAGACTAGATAGCCCAGGGACCTATGGGAAAATCAAACTTTTCTCAAAAACAAAATCAAACTAAAACAAATGAAACAAAACAATAAACCATAGCAATAAAATGGCTAATGATATTCTGTTATAGTCATAGATTAGTGCCTTGCTCAGCCATCATCAAAGAAGCTTCCTCCTGCAGCAGATGGGAGCACACAGCCAGACATTATACAGAGAGTGAGAGATCTTAGAACACCCTGCCAAAAATGGGATGTCTCTATCAAATTCCTCCTCTCAGGGCTCAAAGAATCTCAAGATGAGGAGGCAGAAAAAAAATACAAAAGCCAGAGGGGATGGAGGACACCAAGAAAAGAAGGTACTCCAAATCAACATGGTCAAAGCTCATATGAACTTAGAGACTGAGGCAGCGTGCGCAGGTCTGCACCAGATCCTCTGTACACATGTTGTGGCTTCCAGTTCAGTGTTTTTATTTTTCCCAATTATGATGTGTTAGTTTTTGTTTTATCTTACTATTATTTGTTTTACTATTTTAAAAAGGCAAAAACAAAGCAAAACAAACCTGCTTAATACTGATAATACTGAGACCCACATGTAGAAGATTATATATATATATATATATGTATGTATGTATGTATGTATGTATGTATGTATGTATGTATGTCTGGGTACCCTTTGTTAACCTTTGTTACCTTTACAACACCAGAAACATAATGGAATAGAGTATTTCTTATTCTCATTGCTAGTACTCTGTGCACCCACTAGTTGTCATATCAGTTAAGATTAAATGAAGAAAGTGCCCTGTCTTTTAACTTTTTGAGTTTGGAAGAATATTGCTTCTTTTCTGGCCTCAAGACTTTGACAACTGAGAAGCAGCATTCTTACATTTATGGTAGTTTCCCCAACTACATCAAAATGAATATAGCTTTAAATATATAATCAATTATACAGTGTATAAAAGTGTCTATAAAATGTATGATCAATAAAAAAAATACAGTCTGTTAGGCATTCTTACTCCTGAAAGCTGAACTAGGAGCTGTGTTAGAAATAAGAGCAAGGCCTTTACATTGATTTGGGGACAAAGGTAAAAAAAAACCAATGGAATGAGGGACTTAGAACTTTTATTCTTGGCAATGCCTGACACTTAAAAAGCAGTGGTAGATAACTTTCAAGTGGGTCTTAGGAGGAAGTCTAAAGGATGGCCTTTCAGTGAGTCAAGTGTCTGTGTCCTGCATAAGCCACTGAAAACAATGGAAACAGCCCAATACAATCATTTAGGGCATGCTGAGAGCTGTTACTTGCCGCTCTGTTATGTGATACACTTCAAGAAAGGCAAACCCAGTAGCCAGAAAGCATGTTAGAAGTTTTGAACTCCTTCTGCAAGGGAAGGTACTCTTAAATTGCTGTTTTAAGATCCATAGCTGAATGAGATTGTGTCAATCATCTGTGGAGAGCCAAGCATGGGAGTCTTGAGAGGTAGCCACAGTTTTCTGTGGGAGATTTGTCCTTCTCTGACCTGTGAAGTTAGCACTCTGCTCTGGTTGTAGATAAGCAACATTGAAAACAGTTTTCATGTATGGAAATGTGGAAAGTACTGAATTCTTATTCTTCAAAGTAATTTTTTTTTTTTTTTTTTTTTGGTCAAGTTGGGTCAAGCTATCTTGATTTGCTTGGATGCCTTCTTCCTTCTATTTAGTTACATTTAGTCATCTAGTGCTTCTCTTATAATCAGTGGTTCTCACCCTGTGAATTGAAACCCACTTGGCAAACCTCTATCTCCATATTTTCATTGTGATTCACAACAGTATCAAAATTATAGTAATTAAGTAGAAATGAAAATAATTTTATGGTTGGGGGTCACTACAGCATGAAGAACTGAATTAAAGGGTTGTAACATTAGGAAAGTGGAGAACAAGTGCTTATAACAAATAACCACATTGTATGGATTGAAAGAAATAGGCCCCCAAAGGGAGTGGCATTTTTAGGAGGTATGGCCTAGTTGGAGTAGGTGTGGTCTTATTGGAGGAAGTGTGTCACTGTCAAGGCAGGCTTTGAGGTCTCATATATGCTCAAGATACTGTCCAGTGACTCATTTCACTTCCTGTTGCTGCAAGATGTAGGACACTTGGTTACTTTTCCAGCACCATTTCTGTGTGCAGACTGCCATGTTACACCACGATAATGGACTAAACCTCTAAAACTGTAAGCCACACCAATTAAATATTTCTCTCTCTCTCTCTTTTTTTTTTTTTTTATAAGAGTTGCCTCGGTCATGGTGTCTCTTTGCAGTAATAGATACTCTAACTAAGACATACATCATGCACTGAATATATATAAAATCTCCTCTTTGGGATCAATAATATTAAAATGAGAGAAAGAAAATGCTAGAATTTGGATATGATATCCTTGCATTCCTAGTTAGGTTCTTTGGGATTACACAAAATGACTTCTCGTCTCAGTAAAGTAACTGATATAAAATTCAATTTTTCTGATTGCCAGCATTGTTGTCATGGTTGCTTCTTATACCCTGTAAGCTGGCATTTGCCTCTGAGAAAGAATCTTTTATGATCCTTCAGAGCTGGGCTGCCCAGTAGAAATACAATACAAGCCTCACATAAAATTTAAACTCTTCTAGTAGTCATAGCTGAAAAGCTGAACTACTGACATAAATAATACATTGCCTATTCCAATATATTTCAACATATAATCAAAAATAAGACATTTGTAATATTTTATGTTGTTTTTTATCTAAATCTTCAATATCCACAATGTTTGCCATATGATCATGGCCTCATTTGCCATGTTAATAGGACTTCAAACAGGCAACTGGGAGCTAACTTACTAGGAAGGCTGGCTTTATAAGACAACATGAACAGTACAATTATGATGACTTTAATGCATATAGCATACTTCTGACAATATTTCTGAACATATGTACACATATACATATATAATTATAGAATTTGGATTTGGGAATCTTACAAGTAATAAATACATCATGTCATAAGTTATGGACATTTAAAATGAATCTAAGTTTTAAAATCCATTAAAATATAGGAACAATATATTCCTGTTGTATTGACTAGCATTCATGTAGCAACTGAGTTACATTTTTTTATTATTTTTAACAAAAGATTTTGTTACTTCTTAAGGACTCAAGTGTTTTCATATATATATATATATATACATATATATAGATGGAATTCATTTTATTGAGATAGTACTGTGCTCTCTCATTTTGCATCCATCAAATATTTTAATAATTATTTTATTTAAATTTGAAATGAGCTTGTTTTACATATCAGTCTCAGTTCTTGTACCCTCCCATCCTCCCCTGTTCCCCTCACCAACTCCCACCCCATCCCATTATTTCTCCCCAGGGAGGGTGAAGCCTTCAATGGGGAATCTTCAAAGTGGGTCACATCATTTGAAGCAGGGCCCAGGCCCTCCCCCATGTGTCTAGGCTGAGGGAGTATTTATCTATGTGGAATGGGCTCCCAAAGTCCATTTGTATATTAGGGAGAAACACTGATCCACTACAAGAGGCCCCATAGACTGCCCAGTCCTCCTAATTGACACCCAAGTTCAGGAAGTCTGGGTCAGTCCTATGGTAGTTTCCCAACTATCAAAAGAGAGTTCATGAGCTCCCCCTTGTTCAGGTCAACTGTTTCTGTCTCCAGCCTGGTCTTGATCCCCTTTGCTCATCACTCCTCCCTCTCTGCAACTGAATTCCAGGAGTTTGGCTCAGTGTTTAGTTGTGGATGTTTGCTTCTGCTTCCATCAACTACTAGATGAAGGCTCTTGGACGGCATATAAGGTATTCATCCATCTCATTATCAGAGAATGGCATTTAAGGTAGCCTCTCCACTATTGCTTAGATTGTTAGTTGGGGGTTATCCTTGAAGGTCTCTGGACATTTCCCTAATGCCAGATTTCTGTCAAAACCTATAATGACTCCCTCTATTATGGTCTCTCTCTTCTGTTTTTTCCCTGACTCAATATTCCTGCTCCCTCATGCCCACCTCTCCCCTCCGCTTCCTCCTAACTCCCACTCCCCTCTCTACCATGCTCCCAATTTGCTTGGATGATCTTGTGCCTTTCCCCTTCTCCAGGGGCCATGTATGTCTTTCTTAGGGTCTTTTTTGTTTCCTAGCTTTTCTGGCATTGTGGGTTTTAGGCTAGTAATCTTTTGCTCTATGTCTAAAATCCATATATAAGTGAGTAAATACCATGTTTGTCTTGTTGTGACTGTATTACCTCACTCAGGGTGGTTTCTTTTAGTTCAATCCATTTGCCTGCGAATTTTAAGATTTCATTGTTCTTTTTCTGCTGAGTAGTACTCTCTTGTGTAAATGTACCACATTTTTCTCCATCCATTCTTCAGTTGAGGGTCATTTAGGTTCCTTCCAGATTCTGGCTATTACAAATAATGCCGCTTTGAGAATAGTTAAATAGATGTTCTTGTATGAATGTGCACCTTTTGGGTATATGCCTAAGAGTGGAATTACTGGATCTTGAGGTAGACTGATTCTGATTTTCCTGAGGAAAACCATACTGATTTCCAAAGTGGCTGGATGAGCTTGCACTCCCACCAGCAGTGGAGGAGTGCTCCCCTTTCTCCACATCCTCTCCAGCATAAACTGTCTTTAGTGTTTTTGATTTTAGCCATTCTAACAGGAGTAAGATAGTATATCAGAGTTGTTCTGATTTGCATTTCCCTGATGGCTAAGGATATTGAGCACTTTCATAAGTGTCTTTTGGCCATTTTAGATTCCTCTATTGAGAACTCTCTGTTTAGTTCTGTACCCCACTTTTTAATGGGATTGTTTGGTGTTTTGGTAACTAGCTTCTTGTGTTCTTTGTATATTTTGAAAATCAGCCCTCTGTCAGATGTACGGTTGGTAAAGATCTTTTCCCATTCTGTGGGCTGCCATTTTGTCTTGTTGACTGTGTCCTTTGCCTTACAGAAGCTTTCAATTTCAAGAGGTCCCATTTATTAATTGTTGAACTCAGTATGCTATTGGTGTTATGTTCATGAAGCAATCACCTGTATCAAGTTTTTCAAGGGTACCTCCCACTTTATTTTCTAAGAGTTTCAGTGTGGCTGGATTTATGTTGAGATCTTTGATCCATTTGTACTTAAGTTTTGCACGTAATGAAACATATAGATCTAGCTACAGTATTCTACAGGTCAGCATCCAGTTATGCCAGCACCATTTGTTGAAGATGCTTTCTTTTTTTCCCATTGTATATGTAGGTGTGTGGGTTAATATTAGGGTCTTCAATTCAATTCCATTGGTTTACATGTCTGTTTATGTGCCAATACCAATCTGCTTTCAGAACTATAACTCTATGATAGAGCTTGAATTCAGGGACAGTGATGCTTCTGGAAGTTCCTGTGAAGAATTGTGCTGTGAATTTGATGGGGATTGCATTAAATCTGTAGATTGCTTTTGGTAAGATTGCCATTTATACTATGTTATTCCTACTCATCCAAGAGTATGGGAAACCTTTCCATTTTGTCTTCTTTAATTTCTTTCTTTAAAGATTCAAAGTTCTTATATAGGTCTTTCACTTTTCATTTCTGATCTTGTTAATTTGCATGTTTTCTCTCTGCCTTTTGTTTAGTTTGGAAAAAGGTTTATCTATCTTGTTGATTTTCTTGAAGAACCAAATCTTTGTTATTTTGATCTTTGTATTGTTTTTCTAGTAGAACTTTATTGATTTCAGCCCTCTTTGATTATTCTCTGGCATCTACTCCTCTGGGGGTGAGTTTGCTTATTTTTGTTCTAGGGCTTTCAGTTGTGCTGTTAATTCTCTAATGTGACTATTCTCCGTTTTTTTCATGTGATCACTTAGTGCTATGAACTTTCCTCTTAGTACTTCTTTCAAAGTGTCCCATAAGTTTGGGTATGTTGTATCTTCATTGTCCTTGAATTCTGGAAGTATATAATTACTTTATTTCTTCCTTGACCCGTGAGTGATAATGAAGTTGCCCATTGTTCAATTTCCATGAGTTTGTAGGGTTTCTGCAATTTGTGTTGTTGTTGAATTCTAACTTTAAAGCATGATGGTCTGATAGGATACAGGGGGTTATTTTTTTTTTGTACCTATTTAGATTTACTATATTGCCAAGTATGTGGTTGACTTTAGAGAAGGTTCCATGTGGCACTGAGAAGAAGATATATTCTTTTGTGTTTGGATGGAATGTTCTATAAATGTCTGTTAAACTCAATTGGCTGAAACTTCTGTTGGTTCCTTTGTCTCTCTGTTAAGTTTCTGTCTGGTGGACCTGCCTAGTGTTGAGAGCTGGGTATTAAAATCTCCTACTATAAGTATGTGAGGTTTCATGTGTGACTTGAGTTTTAGTATTTTTTCTTCTATGAATGTGGGTGCCTTTGTATTTGGGGCATAGATGTTCAGAATTGAGACTTTATCTTGGTGGATTTCTCCTGTGATGAATAAGAACTAATCTTCTTTGTCTCTTTTGATTGATTTTAGTTTAAAGCCTAATTTGATAGCTATTATGATTGCTACACCCTCTTGTTTCTTGGGTCCATTTGATTGGAAGATGTTTTCCAACCCCTTAACTCTGAAGTATCGTCTGTCTTTGAAGTTGAGGTATGTTTCTTATGTGCAGAAGGATGGATTCTGTCTTCGTATCCATTCTGTTAGCCTGTGCCTTTTTATAGGCGATTTAAGATCATTAATATTGATGGATATTAATGACCATTGATTGTTAATTCTTGTTTGTTTTGGATTTGGTGGTGGTGGTGGTGTTAGGTGTGGATTTGCCCCCATTTTTCTTTTGGCTGTTGGTAAATTGGGATTATCTATTGCTTATGTTTTTGTGGGTTTAGTTGACTTCTCTGGGTTGGAGTATTCCTTCCAGAACTTTCTGTAGGGCTAGATTAGTTGGTAAGTATTGTTTAAATCTGGTTTTGTCATGGAATATCTTGGTTTCTCCATCTATAGTGATTGAAAGCATTGCTGGGTATACTGGTCTGGGCTGGCATCTGTGGTCTTTTAGTGTGCTTTACTCAGGCATTTCTCAACCCAGTCCAGTTGACAGTCAAGAGTAACCATCAAAGGGCCATATTCTCTGTCATGGTAACTTAGCTTTGTCACTGGGACTTGATAAGCAAATGCAGACACAAAGTTTAAGCAAGTATGCTAAGTTTCTTGTGTATAAATATAGGCTTAACTTGACCCAGGACCACAGTTTATCAACACTAATAAAATCTTGGTACAATGACTTTTCTACTTCCTTTACCTGCTATCACTTCCAGGAAAAAAAAAAAATGTATACTTATTAGAAACCATTCATCAGTGATGTCACATTTCCCACAAGAAGGCATAAAAGATTATGCATATCCCCATTGCACTCCAAGGTAAATTTTATTAGAAATAGCAGAATCGGGTTGATCTACCAGAAACCCATATTAATAATAGCTCAGGATGCCCGAAGGTAACACCTAGAGGTGACTTCTGTAAGCAGTTTAGGTGACTCTGGGGTCACCTCCGGGGTGTTGCCTCATCTTCACACCCTTCATGGCTCACCACTAGCCAATATGCCTTGGACAGCAGAAGGAAGAGAAGAATGGAAGGCAGATGTAGTCCTTCCATTTCTGGTTCCAATGTAGAAATATCCCATTATCACTTCTGCACGCACCTCATTGGTCAGCACTTAGTCACCTAGCCCCATCTATTGGCAAGAGAAACTCAGAAATAGCACAGTCATGTGTAGCCTAACATTCTGAGAAATGCTCTGTGGGTGATTTCATTGTTATGCAAATACCACAGAACAAACCTCTATGTGAGAGCCTATTCCCCTAAGCTGTATTGTAATCTTAAGGGACCACTGTCATATGCCCATTGTTGACCAAAACATTATATGCTTCATGTATTTATTCTAGATAGGCATGCTGAAATGAAATTGGGGCCCCTATTAGTGCTGAAAATTAGGAAATGTGTAGACAATCACTCCTTTCACTAGTTTTCAGTTTTCATCTTGTATTTATAGAGCAGTAAGGTCTAAAAGGATTATAGAGTTCTATTTTATTATATTTTTATGACAGATATTATGCTGTGTTATTTGTGGATAGAGCTAAGGACTTTAGACATATTCAGAAAAGAATGACAAGTGTGTACTAGACATAGTTAAGACACTTTTGAGAATTTAAGTGTTAATTATTGCTCATGTTTTTCCCCCACTTCCCTAGTTTATTGCAGACATTACTAAGAGAACACAGAATACTTTCTCATTAGGCTGAGTCTGGACTTTAGACTCTTTTCTGACAAGGACTTCTTAAATTTTATCCAGTTGGGAACCATTTTTTGCCTGAATTATTTTTACATGATTCAGGGACACGAGTACCTAAAATGAATATTCAAGGCTAATATTTATTGACAATAAATCATAAATAAATTTATTTTAGAATGTTCTTTCATATATATATATCATTTATTGTTGATTTTTATGTATAAAGATTTAGAGCTTGGGCTTTACAAGATAGCTCAGTGGATAAAGGATTTGCTCTACAAGCCCAAATAACAAAGGCCCATCCCTGGAATTTAATAAAGGAAAAGGAAACCTCCCTCTGACCATAGGCTTATATAAATATACAATACACTCATATACACATACTTAGGTATAGAAAAAATGATTAAATCTTGCCTTAATACTTAATACTATGAGATATAGATAATCATCAATGCTTTTCAGAGTTGATCAATATTTTTGTTTGATAATTGTCAGTGTTAAGAATGCTACTTTACATAGATATGTAGGACAAAATGGCAGAAGTGTGTTTATGGCCACTTTAGAAATTATTAGAAGTTGTGTTCTAATCCTAAGCCAAAATTTATTTAATGATTTTTTTTTTAAAATGAAACCCATCAGGAACTCAGCAGTAATGTTTAAAAAAAATATCAAATATCCTAACCTATCCTAACATAATACAGCTAAAGATACACTTTGCTTGCTACATGTGAAGGATGATGAGAGGTCAGTGCAACAGTCATTGTTTGTGTAAATGGAACACTGTTTCCATTAGATCAAAGGTTTATATCGATAGCAAAAACTGCAATTCACAGTATAGTCCATGGTGTTTCAGGAAGTATGTATTTGTTTGTTTTTAAGGTTTATTTATTTATTATGTATACAGTGTTCTGTAGATGGTTGTGAGCCAACACATGGTTGCTGGGAATTGAACTCAGGACCTCTGGAAGAGTAGACAATACTCTTAACCTCTTAACCTCTGAGCCATCTCTCCAGCCCAGCAGTGTGTATTTGTGTTCTGTGGCCTGAGAGCATTTTCTGTGCAAAGCATCTGGGTTATGTGTTCAGAACCAAGGCTGCTGTCCAGTATGAAGCCATGTTGGCCAGCCATGACAGAAACATCCTAGGTTCATTATATTTTAAGTTTTATTTATATTTTTTAACTTTTGAGCATTAAAAAACCTATTGCTGATGTCAAAATTTTTGTGTCTCTCACATTCAGTTATGAGACCCCATTTGAAGTCAAGACCCATAGTTTAAAAAGTTCTGTTCTAGACTGGCTTCTACCAACCTAAGTGGCATAGACAGGTAGTTAGAAATTAATTTACCCTTTTTAGATTTAAACTTTTTTTTCTATTGAACTTCTATCTTATTTACAGATATCCACATAGCAATACATGAATGCATGTTGCTCTCCTTTTAATAAATATATTTTATTTTAATTTTTGATTAAGTATTTATGTCTCTCTGTGTGGGGGTATGTGCTTGTGGGTGTAGGTGTGTGTTGAGGTCAGAAGAGGGCATCAGATTCTTTGATGCTGGAGTTAAAGGTAGTTGTGAACATTCTGGTGTGGTTGCTGAGAACAGAAGTCAGGTCCTCTGCAAGGGCAATGCACTCTTATTTGCAGAGCTCTAGCTCCAGTCCTACTTTTTCTCTTTTAACTCAATTCCTCATTTTTCTCTTTTGCCAGAACTTTGTCTTGTTCAAGTTTCTAAGTCTAAAATAAAGCATATCTGATTTTTAAAGGTAATTAAACTTAACCTTTAGTCACAAAACATGTGCTAGGATTTTATTCAGACTCTTCACTTTATGAACAGATAAATTGGAACCCTAAACAAAACAAAACAAAACAAAAACAAACAAACAAAAAAAAGGAGTTATTCATAGGAACATGGCTCAAACATCAGGTGTGAAGCTCCTCCTCCAGATCTCTGACTCTTGTCCTCAAATTTGTAGTTTACCAAGATCAGATCAGTATGTTCCAATAGTATTAAAAATTACAATAATTATGCAAACATCATTACAATCAAGATAATCACAGGATTTCTGTTTCTTTTGTTTGTAGGTGGGGAACTAAGATGTCGCCTTAAGAAATAAAGTCCTGAGCAATTCTTTCCATGCTCTAATGTTCAGCTGCTAGTAGAACTTTTCAATTTCACAAAATGGATTTGACATTGTCAAAAATAGAATTTGAAGTCTGTTTTCTAGGGCACCCTCATTTTGGTTAGGTTAAAAAGAGTCATTCAGCCTAGCTTATGCCTTGGCTTTTCCCATCTCTATCAGATTCCTGCTTGAAAGCTCTAAACCATTCACCACTTTATAACACTTCCAAGATTAATTTGTGGTATTAATTTTGAATTATTTTTAGTATGCCAGGTTGTGCTAATTCTTATACCTTTGTTTGCCTCAAAGTATTCATACTTTCTTAAGCAAAGGGTGTATGTTCCAGTCCTCTTTATATGTGAACAGTTGCTGACAGGCATGTAGATGAGAATCCTTTGCACTAGTCAGGTAAGATTAGATTATCTCAGGTTTTCAAGAGTAGGAAAACAGGCAAAAAAAATCAACAAAAGTAAATGTGAGAAAGAGAAACCCATTACAAGACAAATACAGCTAGCAGTGTCTATGTCTAAAAAAGCATCAGCTTTTCTCTTGAACAGATATTTTAAAAGATTTACTAAACTTCCTTGTGAAAACTATAATTGGGTCCTCTATCAAAATTTATGGCACTTTCACATGACAGAGAAAATGAATCTAGAACAATAGACCAAAGGAAAATTTTGATAAGGAATACTTTCGTGATGTGTCTAGTAATTAGATGAAGTTTAAAAGATGCTAGGAAAATGTCCTCCTCTCATCGCCTAATTTTGAAGAAACACTTTAAAAGCAGTGGATTGTCATGGCTACAGCAAAAAGACAGAGAATAATTTCAGTATGATGTAGTTAAATCTTGAGCTGTGCTTCTTAGACCAAACTGAGAGCAGTTTAACTTGGAGACACAGACAAAACAAAATGGTTCCCCACTCTAAGACCAACTTCAGTTCCTCTGTTGATATGTGACATTTAATTTTTGTTTGCTACTTCCAATTTGGCCAATAGTTGGCCTACTTGTTATTAATAGATAAACAACAACTTATGTGTTCATGTAGCTTTTTCAGAAAGTCCACTGATTTATTTTTTAGAGACTTTACTTATTTAACAACTATTTAATGAACATTCATTATGGGTGAGATAACATGTCACTAAAAATCAAGAAAGTCAAAAGCACAGCCTTCAAAGAACCTACTTAATGTATGAAACAGATGAATAAGCCAATAATTTGGTTGCAAGCAGGCTGGTTGCTATGGCAGCAGCAAATCCTGCCTTAAATGCCTATAGAAGAGACAGTACTGGGTCCTAGAAGGCTGTGGTTATTAGAACAGAGATGCTGGGAAAAGAATCATGGGCTCAAGTTGCATATACAGAATCATGGCAATGCAAAATAGTGTGTGCCATACTCTGGTAGGGTCTTGAGGAGAGGCATAGGAATCATTCCAATAAGCCAGCATCTAGTATCTGAGTCATCCTGTTTGGAGACTTGAATGATGTGGAAAAGGGTGTGCAATAGTCTTTGCGCTCTCAGGATTTACAAAGTGATTCATGTCACAAAGTATAGTCAGGAACCAAGCTGCCGCCTCATCTGTTCACTGTCATCATCACATAAGGAACTAATCCCTGTTTTGGTGTCTGGCATCATGTTGTTGACCCAGGCATGTACAAAGTATGCAGGGCATACTCTGCTCATGTGTAAGGACCATGGACTATCATGGGAGACACAGACACTGACAAATCAGTGGTAGTAACTAAGACAAATATCACTTAGATGATTCTCTTACTTATTTATACATGAAATACAGGATTTTCTGTGATTAGAAAGGACATACAGTAATTTCTTCATGTTTGTATCTTTAGTTCCCTCTATACCAGTAGTTCTCAACCTGTAGGTTATGACCCCTTTGGGGGTCAACTGACCCTTTTTGGCTGTTTTTGGTTTTTCAAGACAGGGTTTCTCTGTATTCCTTTGGAACCTGAGAAGAGAAAGGATAAATCTTGGTTTACAGTTAAAATGATCTATTTCTCAGTCCAGTGAACTAGGATAGAGCATGCATTGCAGCCGTTGACTCTTCTGTACTTCTAGATGGATAGGATATAGCAGGTGTGAGAAGAGCCAGGATGAGGCACTCCTAGGCCCCCCACCTGTTCTGTGACCTACTCCCCCCATGCAGGTTCCACCTTCCAAAGCTAAAGCTTCTAGAGCTTCTCAAAGCAGTCCCCTCAGCTGGGGAGAGGGTTCACGTTAAAAACATACCAGCTTTGTTTCTGTCTGAATCTTGAATGAAAATGAGGGCATGACCGCTCCTAGGTATGATTGAGGAGAAGTATTTCTTTGTAGATATGAGGGAGAGCTCAGCCAGAGGCATCTGGAAGGGATCAGACTAAACTGGGTTAGGAGAGGAATGGAGAGACAGAGAAAAGAGAGAGGGCAAAGAGGCCAAGAGCAAGCCAGCCAGGAACCAAGAGGGCACGTGGGAACCAAGAGAAAGTGTGGTCAAAATGGCTGGGTTTTATAGAAAAAAGACAAGCCTGGAAGAAGTGAAGCCCAGACCCAGGACTGGAGAGGTTTAGGGGAGGAGGAGGAGTGAGAAATGGTGGGAGGAGCCACAGAAGCTGAGGGAGACTTGTCCTGGGTTTCTCTGGGATCTGACAAATCTTAGTTTTTTCTTGTAATTAAAGAATTCTGGAAGTTTATTACAAAACTAAAAATACTCTTACATAGGCTCCAGCAATCATACTTCTTGGTAGTTACTCAAATGAATTGGATACTTGTGTCCCTCTCAAAACCTGCATACCGTTGTTCTCAGCAGCTTTGCTGAAACTGCCAAAATGTTGGTAACCAAGATATCCCAGTTAGATTTTTATGAATTCAAAGAACAGGACTTCCCATAGAGCAAAGAGTATCTTTTGGGCTTAAGGACATTTTCCTTTGGCTCAAACATTCAGGGCCAACTTTGATCACATGAATTAAACTTAACCATGATACTGAACAGGGGAAATTAGAGGGTCCTCAAGTTTTGGTTGTGGGGGTACTTAATAAGATGAAATATCAGGTCTTTTAAAATATTTTGAGGCATCCCAGGTCTGAGCTGTATCCAACAGTTTTTAGATGTGACATACTCATGTTGCAATATCATAAAAAAAAAGGTGTTTCCCCAGAATAAACTTAAAGGCCACTTTTTAAAAGGCATCCTGCAGTATTTCAAGACCATCAGTGCCTATCTCCTTTGACTACTATGACAGTGACTGTCAGCTCTGCCCTGCCAGTCCCAGGCTGAAAGCCATTCTTGCTCTCTAATGATAGAGAGTTCTAGATAAGCACATGCCATTGACAGGCTTATTTTCTGTTCATTGATCATCATTCACTAATTTATTTTGAAAACAATGCTTAAGACAATTTAATCCTCATGGTGGTAAAATGTAACAAATAGCCATCTACTCCTGCCTTTTAGGGCATTAGCTTTTGTGACATATGACGAATTAGTAGAATTGTTGGGGGCGTGGCTAAGACTGTGCTTTGATGTTTTTCATTTATCTTTTATTCTCCAGTTCTTAGAAAAGCTAACAAATGACATTAATTATTTTAAAATGTGCATATTTGCAAGTGCAGTACTGTACTTGTTTGAATCAGTGATAGCTCACAGTTTATGTGGATACAGCCTCACATGCTGCAGACATTATTACCATATGGTATTATGCATGCAGAACTACGTTTCTATGGTTTTGATGTTATGGAAAGTAGCAGGCTGTTTTTTTAATTCTCATAAGTTGCACATCCCCCTAAAGACTCATTATGAAAATACATGTTGAAGTGAGTGGTGTCATTACAAGATTGTTCTTGCTTGGCAACAAGCAACAAAAGGAGAAAAAAAGAAAAAAGAAAAAAAGAAATGATTTCTGACAACTTCTGAGATTCAATCATTAGAAATCATCTCTGAAATTAATGCGATGCTAGAAAAGGAAGGAGCCAAACAGATCACGTCATGTGCAGGGCTGTATGGGGGCTTTACACTGGGCCTGACAGTGTGCTGAGTGTAGGCAGTAGTTCTCACAATCAACTACTTTCTTGCAGCTACTTCTCCAGGATGAAGCCAAGCAGATCCACAATTATAAGCTCTCACATGATTACAGAACACTCTGACCCAGAGGAGACTGTAATTAAATTAACAGTGAAAGCTGGTGGTTTTCTCTTCTCCTCTCCCCTCCCCTCCCTTCCCTTTCCCTCCCTTCCCTCTATTTCTTCTCCTTAAAAAAAAAAAAAAAAAAAACAACCAACCAGAAAGGAAATTCTCCCACCTTCAGCTACAACCCAGATTCTCCTTTGTTTTCACCACCTCCCTGTTACACAGGCTTCTGGGTGTCTTCTGTTGTGCATACCTTTGTCTCCATGGAGACAGACAGCTCTGAGGGTAGAGCCATCTGGACTCAACCTCAGCCCCCATCCTCCAACTTCCTGGGATCAGTCTGTTTTTGATCTTAGAGCAGAGAGGTGGCGAATCAAAAATTTGTTGGCCACTTGAAATCCTCTCTCTGTGTGGTCCTTTATGCAAGCCAGGCAGAAAACTGAAAAGAACACCTTTTGTTTCCTGTGGGATTAGGAAAGCAGCCCCTTTGCTAAGAGGTTACAAATGCCATAGGGGGACACACAACAGCAATCGAAAATTGTCTTTCTTGAAAACTTCCACCAGCTATCCAACTGTTAAAGTGACAGGTCAACTAGTTACCTAACAAATGGAGCCTCTTTCTCTTTATAATGCACAATTATTAAAAACAGAAAGGCATCAAGACACACAAACGTTGTTTGTTAATAAGTAGCCAGGTGTTGCATGCAAATACCTATTTTACTGAGAAGGCCCACAGATTTGCAGGAAGAGCCTGTAGCACACACAAGTTTTCAGGCTCCCTACATCTCAACCTGTTTCATTTAATGGAAATGTTTTCTTCTGTGAAGCTTCATCATCTGAATCACTCATCTTGCTTATGTGATGGTAATTTTAATGTGTAAAGAAAAAAATTAGCCTGTGATGGCTAACGTTATGTTTTAAGTTTAAAAATCTGTGCTTAAAAGATCCATAAATGGCTAAAATCAACAACATCAAGGACAATTTATGCTAAAGGAGATGTGGAGAAAGGGGAACACTCCTCCACTGCTAGTGGGAGTGCAAACTTTGGAAATCAGTATGGCTGTTCCTCAGGAAAATAGAAATCAGTCTACTACAAGATCCAGCAATTCCACTCTTAGGCATATCCCCTGAAGTTGCACATCCCTGCAACAAGCACATCTGTTCAACTACGCTCACAGCAGCATTATTTGTAATAGCCAGAACCTGGATGCAACCTAAATGCCCCCAACTGAAGAATAGATACAGTGGAGTGACTACTCAGCAGGAAAAACAAAACAAGCAAAAACAAACAAACAAAAAATAAAACAATGGAATCTTGAATTTCGTAGGCAAATGAATGGACCTAGAAGAAAACTATCCTGAATGAGGTAACCCAGTCATAAAAAGACAAACATGTATGTACTCATTCATATATGGAGTTTAGACATAGAGCAAAGGATCACCAGCCTACAATTCACACCACCAGAGAAGCTAGGAAACAAGGAGGACCCTCAGAGAGACATACATGGTCCCCCAGAGAAGGGGAAAGGGATAAGATCTGAGCAACTTGGGAGCAGGGGGTGGGAGGGAAGAGGGAGTCAGGAGAAAGAAGGGGAGAAGAGAGGAGAGAAGGACATGAGGGAGTAGGAAGATTGAGTCAGGGAAAGAACAGAGGAGAGCAAGAAAAGAGATACTATAATAGAGGGAGCCATTATAGGTTTAAAGAGAAATCTGGCACCAGGAAATTGTTCAGAGATCTGCAAGGATGACCCTAACTAACAATCAAAGCAATAATGAAGAGGCTGCCTTAAATGCCCTTCCACGATAATGAGATTGATGACTACCTTATATGCCATCCTAAAGCCTTCATCCAGTAGCTGATGGAAGCAGAAGCAGACACCCACAGCTTAACACTGAGCTGAACTCTTGGAATCCAATTGCAGATAGGGAGGAGTGATGAGCAAAGGAGTCAAGACCAGGCTGGAGAAACCCACAGAAACAGCTGACCTGAACAAGCCTGCCTGTTTTCACTTCTGTAAACAAGTTTGGTTGCCCCAATTGCAGATTGTGTGCTTTATCACAGGTAGGTAGGAAGTATGTAGGAAGGAACTACATCAGGATGTATGCTTGCCTCTTATTGGATGATGGCAGGAAGTATGCAGACTTGTGAGTTTTGCCTTTATAAGCCCCTGACTAATGCAACTAATGAGCATGCATCTGGGGTATGGACCTGACTGTGGTTGGACAGTATTTAACAAAGCCTCTTATTTGTTAAAAAAAAAATGTATTAGTTGTAAGACTGGTGAATTTCTGAATGACCTGAGAACTGTAGTAAACTAAATGTGACAGGCCTGGAGATGCCAATCCCCGTAACTTCTGGGTGTCACAAGTCATTCTGATGTTGGAGGCTACTCAGCAGTTGTACTGAAGGACGTGGTGGCCTCCTGATGGGCACTGGTCTCTCCAGGAATCTGGCTAAATTTGGAATCACTCTGACCAGCAAGAATTCGTTGCCAAAAGGGGGTCTCTGAAACATTCCCCTGCATGTGTAGCAAAAAGCTTCAACCAGGAGTAATGGCTGACTTGCATAATGCGTGCTTTATAGAACCTAGCTTTGTCTGGATTTTACAGAAATTCTGGAGAATGGGAATAGTTATTCTCACTGATGCACAGAGTAGTTAAGTAATGTGTTCAAGCAGCACAGGTAGTGAGAATAAAAACCTTATTTTTTTATTCCAGGGCTTATTTCTTTCAACATGTTTATTAAAAATTTCCTAAAATTAAGCATAGATAAAAAATGATTTTTTATTTAATGTTTATGGATGTTTTGCCTGTGTGTGTGTGTGTGTATGTATGAGTGTGTGTGTGTGTGTGTGTGTGTGTGTGTGTGTGTGTGTGTGTGTGTGTGTGCCATATGCATTCAGTGCCTTTGGGGAAAGGATCTCCTGGAACTAGAGCTAAAGATGGTTGTAACCTGGGAGGTAGGGGTAGATGGGGATGGAAGGATGAGGGGGTGGGGAGTGGAGGTGAGGGGTGGAGAGGTGTAGGGGTGTATCTCCCCATTGCCCATGCCCTCAGCGACTGTTATTGGTATATAATTAACTTAGTAATGTGTGTAGGTGACAGATGTAATCTTTGGCTTATTCAGAAATATGTATAGGCCTTGATATTGTTTTCTAACTAGTTATGTGATGGCATTTTAGTATTTTGAGGGCTATTGCCAACATTTATGATCTGTTGGTAGCCAAATTCAAAAGGTATACTGATTGAGTTTCAAGAAGTTTTATTGATTTACCTTTTTTTAAATAGCTGATTCTTACATTAGAGGCTAATCTGGAGAGTGGTTGTGGGAAGAAAATGAGGTGAGGGTGGTCCATATTGTTAACATGCTGAGATTCTTCTTGTTTTATACCACTGTTATCCCAGAAGATGTGTAAATTATTTTTCCTAAGGCTGGTGAATGGCCCAAGTTACCAATCCAGTACTGACTTTCCCTGTAACAGGTCCTTGCTGTTTTGAAATTATAGTCTTGAGCACTTCATTGCTACAGTGCTTGTCACTGCCAGAGCCTTCAGGCTCACACTAATCCCAGCCTCAAATCCTCACAAGAGTGTGGCATGTGGTCACGACAGAACTCAAGGCTGTGTGCCCTGCCTGGCTACTCTTCAGAGCATGGCACAGATTAAGCCTGACACATGGCTGTGTCCATGTTCTATTTTAGTGTCATCACCAAGGTCTATGCCAGCAAAGCCATAGCCCATTGGCCTCGGCTCATATTGAGAAATGTACTTTAACCTCTATTCTTAGGGAAGACTTTTTCTGTTGTTGGGAGGCTATTTACACTATCCTAGTCACCCTTAATGTTAACAAGGTTTCAGATACTGTGATAAAGCAAATGAGATAATAATAATAAAAACTAGGAAAGGTTTACTTGGGCTTTTGACTTTGTTAATGTTCATTGTTACATGGGGAATCACTGTGGGGAGTGTGTGGCAGAGAAATGCTGCTCACCCCATGACAACCAGGAAGCCAGGAGAAGGAGAGGAGGATTGAGAAGGGAAGAGAGACAGACTGAGATATAGAGTCAGATGGAGAGACTTCATTAGCCCACTCCTAGGGATCTAACTTTCTTTTACTAGGCTGAACCTTGTAAAAGTTGCAGCATTCCCCAGTATCACCACAGGTTAGTAATTAAGCTTTTACCACATTTTACCATGGTCTTTGAGTGACATTTCAGTTCCAGAACACAGTGCTAATGAGCCCATCACAGCAAAATGAGCCCCTCTTTCAAAATCTTGGGTCTCCACATAGATAGATGCGAACTTTCCATTCTTTATCTGAACCCTGGCACATAAGGTTCATGGGATGGTAGGGAGTATGACAAGTGTGGTGTTGGGATAGGGATTAGATGGTGTTCCCATGGTCAGTATCCTGTAAGACAACTAGTAGTTATATTATAGGATAGGAGCTACTTGTAGGTCTCTAATTAGAGACTTTGACTGCTTTAGTTTTGTCCCAAGAGAAAAATAACAACTGATTCATCTAACAGCTTTAAGCCTGTTTATTTCTTACAAAAGAGAGCATTTAATAGTGATCTTGCTTACAGTTCCAGAGGTTAGCCGATTATCATGATGGAGGGGAGCATGGTGGCACACAGGCAGACATGGTTCTGGAGAACTAGGTGAAAGTTCTAAATCCTGATCCCTAGGCACCAGGAAGAGAGTGACACTGTGTCTGGCATGAGTTTTTGAAATCTCAAAGCCCACCTCCAGTGACACACTTCCTCCAACAAGGGCATACCTCCTAATATTTCTAATCCTTTCAGCAAGTTCCATTCCTGGTGACTAAGCATTCAAGTCTATGGGCCTATGGGGGCCATTCTCATTCTAACCTCCACATTCTACTTCCTGGCTCCCATAGGATTATAGCCATTGAAAATTTTCTGCACACTGAGAAGTCTCCCCACCAATGTAGCAATCCAAATCAGATAGAATTAAGCCAAATTAGAAAAAAAACCCACATTTAATGGATAACACTCTCTCAGTTGATCTTCCAATCCCCCAGAGAGGAGATGGAAAAGAGACCGGAAAAACACATACGTGTTTTCTGGGAGATAGTTTAAATACCCTGTGAGTGTGGTATTCAGCATCTTTGGGGGAGGATTTATCATTTGGTGGGCTTTCTGAGACGTGATAGGGTTTGGAGAGAGATGGGAGATGGGGCTTGGGGTAGAAATTCTACCAGAACATTCCAGACTCTTTGGGTATATGGATGCCAGGGGCTGTCCACCAGAACAGCCATATCATAATGCAAAAATGCATTTAGTCTAGTGATGGGGAATGATGTCTTTCTGTATATATGTTTCTCTTATTGATTGATGAATAAAACACTGAATGGCCAGTAGCCAACTATAGCTTCGCTTCAAAAGTCCCTGTAGTCTATCACAGTCTCAACACTGTTTAAAAGTTCAAAGTCTCTTCTGAACACTCTTAATTATAACCCCCTGTAAATCAAATTAAAAAAGCAGATCACATGCTTCCAATATACAACAGCACAAAATATATATTACTATTCCAAAAGGGAGGAAAGGCAACATAATGAGGAAGTACCGGGCAAAAAAAAAAAAAAAAAAAAAAAAAGACCAAAAATTGTTATGCCCAGATCGTGTCTGAATCCATATACAAAAGCAAAGAGCTTTTATTCAAGCTTGGGCTTGGACCATTTGCATGTCCAATGTAGTGGTATGATACTGGAGAGCCTTGAGCTCAGTTGGGGTGAAGTATTTTTTTTGTTCTTTTTTTTTTTTCTTTTTTATCATAGCAGAGGTTGGGACAAGGGGATTTCTAAGGTTCAGGACCTCTGATTGGCTGACATTTGTCTAGGGGTGTCTTACCAAGAGGTAATAGTTGTGTTCTTGTCTAGGGCATCTGGTGATCCTGTCTACAATTGTTGAAAGTTGGAAGGATGGGTATTTCTTTTAGAATGTTAGGTATTTTCCCTTTGGATGCTGATTGGCCCATTCCTGGATGGTGCCTGGGTGGTCTCAGTTTGTGGTCTTTCCTGGAAATGGTATTACCTTAAGGTAAACTGAAATTTAGGCCTACTCTTTTATTGGCTTCTATTGAGCCTGTCATGGCAGCAATATAGCCAAACTGCCCTGGGCCTCACAAAACCAGCAGGGAGATTCCAAATTCTGCATATCAATGTCTGAAGTCAAAACATTTTTTTTTTCCAGAATTCTAACTCCTTCCAGCTATGTTGACTTTGTTGAAAAAATACTTTTCTTTCTTTGGCTGATTCCATACCTAGTCTGCAGCTTTCCTTAGGAGGTATCCCATGACTTTGGCATCTTCAACATCTTGGGGGTCATCAACACAATCCAGGCTAACCCCCACAGCTTAATGCAATGGCTTCTCTGGGCCTCTTTTGTATGGACACTCCTGGCTTCAGCAGCTTTCTTTGGTCACAGAGGAAGATTCAACAACCCCTTTCTTGTATTCTTGATTCTGAAGCCAGAACCATGTGGCTGAAGCTGCCAAGTTCTGTTGCTTGCTGGGGCTGGAACTTGGAGCCCTCATTCAATTACATTTGCATCAGGTTTCTGTTGTTGATGGTTTCCTTCACTGCTTAAGCTTTTCTTTATCCTTTCTACAAACTGGAGGCTTAGCTGGGTGGGGTCTTGCCTTGAGGTTACCACTCCCTTTATTCCATTAAGCATCATAGCCTTTAGTTTTTATGTCTTTAAAACCATTTGGTATCATACAATAAAAATGAGTATAGAGATGTAAGCTCATTTGTTTTTTTTTCTGTAATAGATTCTATTCAAGGCTCCCCTCACCCCAGTACAGCTTGAAAACCACCTGACAGTAATTAAATTATTCTAGCATCTCACTCCCTTCTCCCACACACATTTTCCCCCCTTTGTTTTGTTATTTGGTGGTATGTGCAATTTAATCTTCTTTAAAGCAACAAGCACAGCCACCCACAACTACACATGCTCACTATAAATCTGAACTGTGGGGATGGGAAGGACAGATCCCTTCCTTTTCCCTCACAGGTTGTAAATTGGTTATTCACATTTCCTTTGATGAGAATTTTAAGCACCGCACACCATCTTCATAAGCACACGCAGCAGATGGCTGGGAATACTGTGTGATAAGAAAAGGGAGCCAATTTCTTCAGTTATTTTCACCTCCTGAACACATTCCAAAGAATTGCAGTGACATATTTTAGGGTGTCTTTACAAGACCCCTCTCTTTAAATATGAATATAATTTGCTGTTGTGTTCACTTTAAGATGGGTTCCTTTGGGGGCTGTCTATATTGTAAGGGATCTTGTAGTATTTTCGTATAAAATTAGACTTTTGTTCAAAGCTCTCCCGAGTGTTTCTGCTTAGGAATTAACCCAGATGTTCCTTCTTCATATTCATGGAGGCTATGGAGTAGGAGACAATGAAGCATGATATTCAGATGACTCTCAGTGACCTTCATGCTTCTCACCTGCATAATGACATGATCAGAGAAAGGAAAAAAGTTTACAGGTCACCTAGGTTGTCCTGTGAACTGGCTCCAACATTTACCAACTTGGGGAGTTGAAGACATGCTTCTCAGAGTCTAAATAATTCTGAGAAATGGGATAGCTGTTTTCACTTACTGGATTGTTGTGAAGATAATGATAGCTTATTAAATGAAGTTCTTTCTTTATGTGCTTCATAAATGGTAGTGAAGCTAGTAGCTCAATAGTAGGGTCATATCAAGATGTACCTGATGCTAACCTCAATAGCTTTCTTACTGCAGACCACTTTTTTAGGAATGTCCTCTGTTGTCAGCAAAGCCTTAGGGGGCTTCAGCTCAATCATAAAAGATCCTTGGCCTCATGTTCCTTCCTAATAGAATATTTTTTTGTTATGATTAAAATTTTAGCTAAGATTTGTCTTTGGATTTAGTTTAATATCCAAAGAACCTCTTAGATAGCCCCTGTTAATTCATTTACAATTATTTTATTTATATGGACAATTCTTGTTGTCCAGGTGTGTTTGAAACAGGCCAGATTCATTGGGTCTGTTAATGAACCAGTGTTAGGGTACGATAGCTCACACCCTTCTGTGGTCTGAAGAATCTGGAAATTGGGCTGATTTATAAGTATAATGTTATACTGTCTTATATAGTGACCACTATATATATGTGGCTGTTCAAATTTAAATGACTACAACAGCAACAAAAAAAATTAACTCAACTGTGGTAACCAGTGCTTAGTACTAGTACTTAGTAGATACATTTGTCCAATAGCTGTTATAGAGGACAGTACAAAGACAGTCTACCTCTGCGTTTAGAGATCCTTGTAGAATGTTCTTTTGCACAGCACTGCTGTTCTTGAAATTAGCCTCAAGAGAGCAGAAAGTTAGAGGATTGTAAACCAGGAGATGTTTTAAAAGGAAAGGGTGGGTGTGAGCTAAGGCTTGTTGGCCAGTCTAAACTGACATACGGGCTGTAGCATCAAGCAGAGGTACCCTAGCAGAGCAACCATGTAGGCATGCAGCTTGACCAAAACTCACAGAAAGCAGTTGTAGAGAAGCACCTGGAATGTTGCCTGGTCTTCAGATCACAGGATTGGGATGACACAGGCCTGGTTGCCTATGTTGTTTATCTAGATCTGATTCAAGATAAGAGTGGAAATGATTAAGTTCTTCTTCAAGACTTTTTTTTTCTTTTTTTTGGGGGGGGGGTTGAAACAGGGTTTCTCTGTGTAGTTTTATAGACCATGCTGGCCTTGAACTCACAAAGATTCACCTGCCTCTACCTCCTGATCACCAGGACTAAAGGTGTGTGCCACCACTGCCTGGCTTCCTCAAGATTCTTAATCATGGTCACACTATTTTGAAAATCTATCCTATTTTGGATAAATAGTGACAATCCTCCAAATGAAACTAACTTGGTTCCAACCTGTTTTTCTAGATTCTTACCTTCCTGCCCTGTTGACTGTAGTAATGGCTGGCCATAATACTTGTTCATTGTCAGTCTAGTAGCCTTCAATGCACTACACACCCCCACCTTCTTAGCTACACCAAAGACTTCAGAAATGGGACAGCTTCACTTTCCTTTTTTGTTGTTGTTGTTTTTGTTTGTGTGTTTTTTTGTTTGGCTTTGCCTGTAAATGGACAGTAGGCTCTGGTTCTCTGGTTCTTATACTAGATCACTGGTCATTTCTCATAAAGCCTGTACTGGTGTTGGGTTGTTCTTACTCTTTCCTGTCTTTTCTCCTTGTCATTCTTACAAAAACCAGTAAGGAATCTCTTCAGTGGGTCTAGACTTCTTCAGAAATTCTTGAGAGCCTGTAAGATATAGTGGACAGTAGAATTCCTACCTTCTATGACCCTGGCCTCAAGAGCAGAAAAACAGACAACACAACTAAAAAAAGGCAAAATACATAGTATATGAGATGACAATAAATGTTGTAGAAAACCAAAATGGAAGAAGGACCTGAGGGAGTTGTTTTAAGCAGTCATAGAAACTTCAGTGGTCAAAGAAGACTTCAGGGGTTAAAACACAAAGATGAGCATAGGTACCCAGCAATTTCTGTACCTGCTGTAGAGACTTGTCTATAGGCCCACATACATACTTGAGGGAAATACAGTCTAATTTAAAGGAAGAACACTGGGACAAAGCATAAGGCTCAGACCCAGAATAGAGGAGGGAAAGATGACATGTTGGTAGGCCACAAAAATACTCACATTTTCTCTAAATGATTCTGAAAGAAAACCTTAAGAAGCTTTTCATCAGGGTTTGACACAATTGGTTTATGTGAAAAAGAGTCATCATGAAATCAGGTTTGGAAAGACAGCACAGAAACAAAGCTGAGAACATGGAGAACCACTGAGTTATTGCAATGATTCAGAGAGACAGTGCCTTGGGAGGCAGGGAAGCAGTGATTCTAAAATGTGCTGTCTTAGTATCCCCAAGGATTGTTGCAGACCTCAAAAAAATGCTGGATTGTATCAGTCATATTAGAAATAAAAAAGTAATGTTTGTTCAATTAGTTTAAAATGGAAACAATAAGTCTATGGGAGTAGTGTGTTTATGAAAACTAAACATATCATCTAAATGAAAAATGAAGGATGTCTTATTTCATAGTTTTCAGACCTCAAATTTATTTTAATTCATGTTGGGTTCTAGTACTTTGCATGCAGTCTCTTGAAATAAGCTATTTATATTGAAGTGTGTGAGGAGGATTTGGCCTATGAGATGTCCTCTTGGGAAAGGTAGGAATTTATGATAATGAGGACATTACTCTGATATTGTGCCAAAACTTCAAGGTTACCTTATGACAGAATCTAAAACTATATTTATAAACTTTTTATTCTATGTTACACCAAAATACATTTATCTGTATTGTACTATGAATGCATTTTACTGATGACTAATTTGGTAAGATTATGAAGTTGTCATTTAGAAAATATTGTTATGCTGAATTACAAAGTTTTTCCTAAATGTTGACACATTTTATTGTACATGATAAAGACTGTGTTCACTGATATCACCAACCTCATCAAAAAAGTTTTTAAGTATTAAAAAGCTGTCAAATCTCACAATGGTGGATGTGAGTCTTCCAAAATTCTCATTTTCGCTTGAAATCTTAAATTTTAATATTAGTGCCAATTTCTGTGCCTCCCTTTCTTTGAAGTGACAAGATCATTTGTTCCTTTTTTTTTTTTTTTTTTGTTCCAGCAAGGCATCTCCCAGAGACAAAACATGAATAATGATAGCTTGTCTATCAACTGTTCTTTTAAGTAAAAAAAAAAAAAAAAAAAAAAAAAAATGGTGTTTCATGGGGAATGGGGTCTGGTAAAATTACAACACAAACAAGTGCACAAGGATTACCCAGTACCTGGCAAGATGCTTTGTGTATACATCCCTCTTTATCTGCTAGAGTAGAAGAAAAGGGTATAGTCAAAGCTGACAGCAACAAAATGAAAACCAGTACTGCTCTTGAAAACACTCTTTAATTTAGTTTTATTTTATTGTTATTGCATGTGTGTGAGTGAGATGGTTCTTGTCTTTTACTGTGGATTATGAGGATTCAAGACTCCAGGTTAGGTCGTCAGGCTTGCGCCATAAGTGCTTTTACCCCCTGAGCCAGTTTGCTAATCCTGAAAACGTCCTCAAATGAAATTATCTCTCCCACCTCAGAGTGTAGTAATGAAGTATGAGAACAGAGCTGCAATTGGTGCCTGCTTTGGTTTGAACTTGTCCCTCTAACATTCAGGTGGTAGGAGGTGGGAATTCTAAGAGGTGACTAGATATGAGGACACTTGCCTTTGATTAGGTACAGAAGGCCTTAGCTAACGTTTCCATCTTTTGTGTGTGGACACAGTATGCTTCTCGGCTGGAGAACATGGGTATCATCTTGGAGCATCAGTCTGCAAACAACCAACGCTGTCAGCACATTCATTTTGGACTTTCTAGCTTTCAGAACTGTGAGGAATTACATTTCTGTTTTTTATAAATTACCTAGCCCAAGTTATTATGTCATAGAAATCCAAAACTCTGAATGGACTAATAGTGCCATTACACAACATACTATTGCCTTGTTATGTACCAACATAACAGTTTCATCTCACATCACTTTAGAAATACTCACTGACAAAAATCAATGCTGTTGAAAATTCTAATAATATATTAAATTACATTTTATTTGTGTGAGTGTGTGTGGGGTGTGTGTGTGTGGGATAAGCATGTATGTTACCATGTGTCTGTAGAGGCAAGAGTGCAATATATAGAAGTCAGTTTTGACTTTCTACTATGTGGGTCCCTGTGGGGATCTCTGTAAATACCAAATGGCCAAGAAGGAAGTCTGATTCAACAGACACTGAGGAGTTTATTTCAGGCACATGTAAGCACAGCATAATTTGGAAAAAGTTTCTTGGTGATAATTATCTCAATGATGTATGTATGATGAAGTATAAGACACGATTATATAAAAACTATTTGTGGAGTATGTGTGACTTCTTCCATAAAGTTGAGTTCTATAGGTTGACTGGGAATGCAGGGTCAAGGTAAACAGCTTGTGATAAGAGTCTAGGAGAGGATAGATTGACTAAGATAAACGTAAGAGTCTTGGGGAAACTAGCTGTGGCCTGGCCAAACCCATGGTGCAGCGATCACCAGGCTGTTAAGCACATCCATTCCCAGGTGATATGTCTCTTCCTTTGTAGAGACAGCTCTCCATATTTAACATTCATGTTTTTTCTAGTGCTTACCTGTGAACACAAGGACCTCATGTCTCCTACTTATCCCAGGGATGGGACACAGGTCATCAGGCTTGGTGGCAAGCATCTGTACCTGCCAAGACATGTCGCTGGCTCTCAAATCTGTGTGTGTGAGTGTGTGTGTGTGTGTGTGTGTGTGTGTGTGTGTGTGTGTGTGTGTGTGTCTGTGTCTGTGTATGTGTATGTGTGTGTGAGAGAGAGATAGTGAGAGAGTGAGAGACAGAGAGAGAGAGAGAGAGAGAGAGAGAGAGAGAGAGAGAGAGAATGAGAGTGCAAATGTGCACACACTGTCTCTGTGTGTGCTACCTGTATGCAGTGTGCCCTCAGAGGCCAAGAGAGAACCTGAAATTGGAATTTTATGTGTTTGTGAACTGTTTCATATGGGTTTTGGAATCAAATCCAGGTCTTCTATACAAGCAGAGCACATCCTCAACTCCAGCCCCTTTAAAAGATACTTTAGCATTATGAGTTTTGATGTGCTGGGGCTGAAACACAAGTCCTAGAACATGTGAGATAAGTGTTCAATGACTGAACCATATCACCAGTGTTCTGTGTTTCTTTCCTCTCAAAGTTCCAAACCTACTTTGTTGGACTTTCCCTTCTGTGACTACCAAGAAAGTTCTCCGGTTTCTTAAGAATTCATGGGTTATAATTTTAGAATCTTTCAGTAGGAAGTGAGATCACCTGATTTTGAAAGATTTGTTGCTGTTTTAGACAGGAAAGATAATTCAAGGTTTATGACCTGAACAAGAACCTAAGAGAACAAGCAGCTGGTATGGTGGGAAGAACAGGGTAGGAAGAATATTAGGGAAGGGACAACAGTACCCTGATCCAGTTTTGAAAACATCTTTCATGATTCAATTATTAAAGGCAGTAATGCCATCTGCCATGACTTTAAATAAAAAAACAAAGCAAAACAAAAACCCATGGAAACAATGATTTAAATCTTGGCTTTAATAATTTGGGATTTGATTGCTGATATATGCATGGGTAGTCAGCCTTTAAAATGAGCCTTATTTACTCTAGATGGCTTAGAATGTAGGATGAAAATTTGCACTTACTTCTAATGAATACAGTGCATGGTAGGATTTTACTGTTGAGACTCACTGAGAAAGGCTCAGGTCTGGGGAGCTTTCTTTGGTCCTCATGGTGAAGGACACCCATGGTTACTCTAGAGTAAAGGTCCTCCCCATCTTAGTGGGAGGACCTAGAAGCCATTAGGCAAAAGTGGACTTGTGAGGGTGGTGATTAAGGTTGTCAAGAAATTGAACTCAATCACAACATAGTAAAAAAGACTGTCAAGCCTTTGTAAGAGCTAGGCTACCTACTAGACTGGAGTCAAGTTAATGAAGCCTGGTTCCAAAAGCCCTCTTGAGGGAGTCATCATCGAAGACCTTGAGCCAAAGAGTATATGGAAACATCAGGGCTGTGTTCAAAGCAGGCCATAGGGCTTTCATAGCATGCAGAGGCCCTGGGTTTGCAGGCCCATGGTAATATTCTAAGGACAGTTGGTGGTTTCTATGGAGGTGACAAGAGACAAGATCTTGGGCCTATTCTGATGGTAGAACCCACAACACAGTCACTTTCATAATAGGTTTAGAAAGAACATAATGTGTATAGAATCAGCTTATTGATGACTTTCTGAAAGCGAACATAACATGTAAAATCAGCTTGTTGATGGTACTCTGGACAGTTTTCCAGAGTCAAGTCCTGAAGATATTTTTTTTTGTATGTCATTTGATGTTTTAATCATGTATACTTTGTATTTAAACATTTCATTTACATCTCAAAATGAGCATGATATGCTATATTTGTCAATGAGCCACTTTTATTTTGTAGACTAAGTTAAAACAAATAAACAATAGATATCAGGTTTAAAAACAGAAGATACTTGCTTTTGTGTATATTATAAATGAAGCCTTTAAATTACAATTTAAATTACAATGAAGCCTTTAAAACAACAGTTTACATATACTTCTTAGATGAGGAGATAATCTAGTCAGTAAAGTGCCTGCCTTGCAAGCATAAGGTCCCAAGTTCCATCCCCTGAACTCACAGGAAAAGCTGGGCTTGATGGTACACATGTAACCCTAGTGCTGGGGAAGTGAACATAGTAAGATCACTGGGTGTCACTGGCCAGCCAGCTTAGTTTTATTGGAGATCTCTGGGCCAGTGAGAGACCAAGCAGACAACAGTACCACCAGCAGCACAAATCAATCAATCAATCAATCAATCAATCAATCAATCAATCAATCAACCAATCAATCATTCAATCAATCAAACAAGAATCCATTGGGGCCAGCACTTACAGAAGAGTAGGTGGCATCCAGGCCAAGAACAGCCCAGGTTGTTCTGGGAAGATTTGGCTTGACTCTGTGGTTCCAGAGGAACTATTTCTCAAGAGATTTTACCCAAGGATTAATAGATTATGAGTTGGTTATTGGGAGTTCTGCTCTTGGTATCAATATATTAGAAATAATAGGGAGGTGGGGGACTGGTAAGTAATCCTCAAACACCTTAATGGGCAGATAGGAATGAGTTCATAATTTAAAACTTGTGTATGTGCCAGGGACATGGCTGTAGGTTGAGCACAGAGTAGATAAAATGCACAGAAGCCTAACAGAACAGAAAGAATTTCATTGTTGGCTCCTGTTTAATAAAATTACTACTTGTCTCAACATTTCATTGGAGTTAGATAGGCCTGCTATCCCTACCATATTTCTGCTTGATCCAATGCCTCTCAGCTAAAAATAAATAAATAGATAGATAGATAGATAAAGGAATAAAATTTAAAAAAAAAAAAGAAAACAAAAAGTAAGGGAGCTAGCAAGAGAGCCCTGTTCTGTGCTTTATTGGATGTTTGGATACTTGTAAGTGTAAAGCTATACTTAATCAGAATGCTGGATTCACACTGAAGTAATTGCCTAGCTAATTACCCTCCTGGGAAAATGGCTTCAGATTAATCATTATAAATAATAGGAGACTAGATAAACTTAACTGATGTTTCACTGCTCACATCTCAAAGAAGGAAAAGGAAGCTACTCTTTTTATGGTTTTTACATTCCCTCAATTTCTAGATCCTACCACTGTGTCCTCATTGTAATTTACCACCATTGTATTTTAAGGCAAACAAGCAGGCAAGCAGGCAAGCAAGCAAGCAGGCAAGCAAGCAGGCAAGCAGGCTAACAGGCAAGAAGGGAAGAAAGGAAGAATGAAAGAAAGGAAAAAAAGGAAAGAAGGAAGAAAGGACCCCTCCCCTCAGCTGTTCCTGTAATCTCAAATTTAAAACCATGTCCAGAGTAATTCACCCATAAACCAACTAGAAACAGCAGCAGAAGAGATAGGCCCATCTGTTAGAGTGATTTCTTAACTGCAGAAAACGTTTTCTTTTCTTTAAAAGCAAAGCTCTAGAAAATCTATATAAATTTCAGTCCGCAGAGCATGAAACTCTAATTTTTCCACCTCTCAAGCACTTTGAGTAAATGATTTTTTTTTTTTTTTGCATATGTGGGATGTCAAAAAAAAATCAACAAAATTGTGTGAAGGGAGTGTGAGAGATTGATTTTCGACCACATCAAAGTAACAGCACAAAAGGATCTTCAAGGAAATTAGCACCCACAAGAATTCTATTTGGCTTGGTACTGTAATCTCGACTTTCCATTGATGTCTTTCTGCTTGATATGGCAATGTGTTGAGCAGGAAGGCTGAGAAGCCTCATGGAGGTGACACTGTAGGCAGCCTGCAGCTGTTACTATCTGGCCTAGGATTCCAACTTCATGGTGTAACAATGAAAGTGATGTACTGGTCAGGCTTTTGTGTTTCTGTAACTAAATATCCAACAGGAACAACCTAACTAAGGGTTTATTTTGGCTCATAGTTTTGGAGGAATCAGTTCATTATGGTGGGGGAGGTGAGGGAAGAGCAAACCAGTTCATGCCTGGACATTTAGAAAGCAGAGAAGGTTAGAAAGAGAGGAGGAGGGGGCGTGGAAGGGAGGGAAATGGACATAGGGTGAGAGAAAGGGAGATTTCCTTCAGTTAGTCTCCACCCTCCTGAAGTCACATGAACTCCTCACCCCCAGCACCCCTAGATGATGACAGAGAATCAAACATGTAAATCTGTGTGTCACCATTCAATGCTTTAACCGTAGTAAGGGCTTCCTCACAGGCAGAACTGAAGGGCCATGCAGGTCCATAGTGGTGGAAGTGGTCTAAGGAGTATGGTGTAATTAGTTAGCATCAGGTTCTTACCAAGCAGCTTCCCGTCTTGCTTCTGCTTTCTTTAATTGACTCATTCATCTGGTATTTTAGTTACTAACAGCTTGGCACAGCAGCCTGTGTGGGTAGAATTGAGGACCATTTGAGGAGGCCTGGGTTTTTTTTTCCCCATGTGGCAAAAGGATAATTACATTTGTGTCATGAATTGAGCTTTAGAAACATCGCTGTACACTTGTTTTAAACACTCGCCTTAAAGCAAACCATAATTTCCATGAAGATTTAAACATATAACTCCCCCATGTGTATGAATGTGTGTGTGTGTGTGTGTGTGTGTGTCTGTGTGTGTGTGTGTGTGTGTGTGTGTGTGTGTGTGTGAGTAATAGAAATTAAAATCCTCTCATACCAAAATTTAGGTAATTGACAGATAATGGGAAACCAAGAAAACTTCTGCCCGACCCCAAAGCAGTATCAGTTCTTGCCTGAACTTCAGTTATGAGGAACGTTTTTCTTTTTCCCTTCCCCCTTTTCTAATGAGTTCTCCCAGGCTTATGTATAATGTTATGTTATACATGGAATAAATGGAATAACAGGTGTGTGGCATTCCATAACATAACTTATCTCAGAAAACAGCTGATATTATTTTCACTCTGGTACATAGACTTATGTATAGGCATGCCCAGAACTATTTGTATTTCAACAGTAATTTAGAGGTAGGACTATTTTTTACTGTATGATTTGTTTTTGAGACAAGAATGTAGCTCAGGTTGGCTTCAAACTTCCTATTCTCTTGCCTCAGCCTCTCATGTGTCAGCACTAGGATTACAGGCATGAAGTACCGCATCTGCCAAACCATCTTTTTGTTTAAGGAAATTCAATAATAAACAACTCCACTGGGGAGCCATATTGTGGGTGTGGGTCTACTTCAAATGCTTCAAATGTTATGTGTGTCTTCTTGACTTAGTCATAAGATTGGCATTTCCTGTATCTCTCACCATGGGGTTAACTTTTCAAATGGACTCAATTTCCTTTCTGTTTGAAGTGGGGCCAATCCACGGGAACCCAGGAGGATTTGTATCTTCCTTGAAGCAGCATTTGATAAAAAGCTATTTAATGAAAAACATTTCTGAATTAGTACAGAATATATGATTTGCCATAGACCTAAAAATAGTGGCAGAGGCACTCTACCAGAATGTCTTCAAGGAGAAAATGATTGTAATTAGAAAACAAACTGTATACCACACTCTCAATCATAATGAACCTTATAGGAAAGGAATCTTCTATTAGTATATAATCACACATGGTGCCCACACACCTGTTATTCCATTTATTGTCTTCAAAAGAACTTCTGTATAGAAAACAGTATTTGTTTTAACAGAAGGCAGTGGAAGATATAGTCCTTTAGCTGGTCCTGGCTTTTGTTCAGATACTCAAAGCTGGTTTCTGGTAGCAGTGTCTCAACCTTCATGCCTGCCACCAGGGGCTATCTGTCTCACAGGCAATTTCACATCCTTAGCTGTTCTGTACTTTATTAGTTGTTTCTTTAGTTTTGGGAATAGCAGCTAGGAATCATGCTCAAAAAGTGTCTCTTGAAGCCTGAATAAGTTTATGTGTGTCAAGAGAGCCAACCAAAATTGTGTGCAAGAAAGAATGTGAAGGGAGAAGAATGGACAAGAGATTCATGAAAAATAAAATTTAGGCATATGTAGGGATCCACAGTTAAGAGCACTGGCTGTAATGATTTTAAGAAAGGAAAACAAGTGGGCACCTTCCAGCGGACCCTGCCAAGGTATACCACTAAGCAAACAAGCCACATGCAAAAGAATTCATGCAAGAGGTTTATTGGGGGAGGTGGGAGGGAGAGTGCTAGAGTGAAAGGCCATGATGGAGTGGGGACATGAGAGAGGCAGGCAGGCAGGCAGACAGGCAGGCAGGCAGGCAGGCAGGCAGGCAGGCAGGCAGGCAGGCAGGCAGGCAGACAGACAGACAGACAGACAGACAGACAGAAAACAGGGAGGAGGAGCAAGAGACAAGAAAGACAAGAAAGGCAAGAAAAGTAAGAGAGGAGCAAGAGAGGAAAGAGTCAAGAGAGATTAGAGATAAGACAAGGCACTGTGGCTGGCAGGTACTTTTATGGGCTGCACATGTTATATAGCTGTTAGCAGAAAGGCACCTGCTAACATGTCCTGATGTAACTGCTTCAGTGGCTGAGGCAAGCTGCTGCCTCCATGGGATCTAACATTGGCTGTTCTTGTAAAGGACCTAGGTTCTGTTTCCAGCATCTACATGGTGGCTTGAAACTGCCTGTAGCTTCAATTCTGGGGGTTCAATGACTTCTTCTGGCCTCTATGTCTTAGTTAGGGATTCTATTACTGTGATGAAACACCATGACCAAAAGGCAGGTTGCGGAGGAAAAGGTTTATTTGGCTTACACTTCAGCATTGCTGTTCATCACTGAAGGAAGTCAGAACAGGAAATTAAACAGGGCAGGATCCAGGAGGCAGGAGCTAATGCAGAGGCCATGGAGCAGAGCTGCTTACAAGTTTCCTACCCATGGCTTGCTCAGAACCCAAGCTCAGGGATAGCACCTCCCACCATGGGCTGGGCCCTCCCCCATTGATCACAAATGATCCAGCCTTACAGCTCGATCTCAAGGAGGCTTTTTCTCAACTGAGACTTCTTCCTCTGATGACTCTGCCTTGTGTCAATTGACACACAAAACCCCCACTACAGAATGCATCCCATAAAGACATGCAGGAAAACACTCTTACCCATAAAGAAATCTCTCTTTTTAAAAGATATGGGTGTCCATCATTAGCTGATGTCTTTGAATTGAAATATCTCAAATTTCTCAAATATGTTGTTATTGCTGAGGAAACTATCAATAGAGAATGTAGCAGTTAGTAATTAGATCTGTAAAAATAGATTATTCTCTCTTCATTTACTTACACACTACTTCCTTATGCACAAGGTTTATTGATTTGATTATAACACAATGAACTGCAAAGTATGCATCTTATTGCACCTAGTTTGTTCCACACTATACCAACCTTGTCATGCATACACAGCGATAGGAAACCTGGCTTGTATTTTGAGATGTCTATGTTATTTAGAATAAAAGATGTCACATGGATAGAATGGAAACTTAGAAAAGGGACTGAGAGTGCATTCTGAGAGGGATATGCCTGTGAGCAGCCTCCCCTCTCAACACAGCTTTTCTGGCAAGGCAGGTTCCTTGGTGGCTACTGGGCTAATTAAAGTGTGAACAATCACAGGAATAGCAGAGCTGCAGGAGGAGGAGCCCAGCTGACTTCCCTCACCTCAGCTGCCAATATACACTGCCTGTAGGTGTGTCATTGCTGTCACCTGGGTGTGTTCCATTGATTCTTATCCCAGGTTCTAAGGGAGAGCTTGTTCCAGAAGAAATGCTTGGAATAACTACATTAGGAAAGCACACACAGGTGAAGCATGTGAAGAGGACTCTGGGGCTCCAAGTCAAGATGGAATGTGAGGAACAATGTTACAGCATGATCTAGGCTACCCTTGTGAATCTCCATTAGTGTTGATTCATCTCTCTCTCATTCTCATATATATGTAGATATACAATATATATATGCATATATGAATGTATACATATGTATATATGTGTATATATACATATGTATACATATACACACATATATACTATATATATATATATATATACATATATAATCACTCCTTATACAGATACACCCTTCTCGCTTCATTTATAATAGGCTATGACAAATTTTTGTTTTCAAACCTTAAGTGTTTGAAGTGTTAATCATTTTATAACTGACTGAATCGCCTGACAATTTAAACATTCTCAACAGTAGATACTCTGTAGTATTGGGTGAATTAGGAGGAATCACCAAAAGTCTGTGCCAAATTCATGGCTCAACACACATGACCGTAAGTAGTTACTGATGGCCACTGGTTCCTAGAGAGATGCTTCCCTTTGTTTGAACAGTGTCATTTGGATTGCAGAGCCCCAGTTATATTGACAATTGGAGCCTTAGAACACCAAGTCCTTGCAACTGACATCTTGAAGAGGTCCTTGACAGCCTGTAGGCCAGTATATTTCAGGATTATTGTATGAGCAGTGGAACCCTTCTATTAGCAGCTGGATTCCATGTATTTTACTTTAAGAAAATAAACAAGAAAGTTCTTTTGGTTATGTTCTGAAACTCTGTATATGTTAATTAGACACCTGACAGATATTTATTGACCTCCCACACTTCCCCCTCTGATATTTGCATTTGCTGGGTCAGAAGAGCATGGCAGTTGTACTCTTCCTTAGCTAAGATCTGCGTGATCCATAGTCATGGGTCAGTGAATGTAAAACTAGGTGGCTCATTCTGTGTATATGCTTGGAACTCAGGAAATTGTGGTAATTGGTGAATTGGTACTACTTCTTGGAGATGCTGGTATGCAAGCTGTATTTTGGTAGGAGGAAGGAGAATAGACTATATAAGTATTTTGGTGTGAGTTTATTAGCAAGAGCCTGGGCAATGAGCAGAAAACACGGGTGTCAGGTAGAGGAGTGAACTAGCTGGAAGATTCATTGCTTGTTGTGCACAGAGGGAAATGATTTCAAGTGATGAGTTTGTGTCTGACCATGAAGGCTTGACCCCAGGTGGAAGGACCCACATATGACAGGACAAGAAGAAAGGAGACGCTGAAGAGAAATGTGTTGGAGACCATGCAAAAGATGGAGTGGCAGATGGAACAGTGCTGAGACACCAAGTAGAAAGCACTATTAACAACCAAGGTGCTGGGCAGTGTAAACAGCCATCCATCACGCTCCTCACCAACTGTGCCCTTTGATTTCACAATGATTTATTTATTATACCACCCCCCTTGTTACCTAAAACATAGCACTTCAATTTCACATACCATCTGTGAGCTAGAAATGGTCATAATTAACTACCACAAATGTTCTAAAAAAGGTGTTGTGCTAAAAACAGCTGATCACACTTGTCAGCATGCTTTCTATGTGAGGACTGTGACATTCGTTGTGAGAGGGGCTGTGTTTTGTCATGTCTTCACTGGACGTGCTTCTTACCTGGACCGTAGGATGAGAAAGTTGTGACTCTCTAATTAAACATCTTTAGGTTTAATGTTTTTACTAATCCTCAATTAGGGACAAGAACAGTAGTCCCATCAAAAGTAAGTTTCCTGAAGACATCTGCCTATAGTTGTATTAGAACATAAGTACTCCAAAATACATGCTGAATATGAGAAAAATATCAAGCAGCAGGGAAGATGGCTTTGTAGTTAAAAGTACTGGCTGATCTTGCAGAGAACTCAGGTTTGATTCTTGTCACCTATATCTGTAACTGCAGTTCTAGGAGCTCTGATGTGCATTCCTCTGGCTTCTGTGTAGGCAAAACACCCATATGGTTAAAATGAAATAAAGATGTAAATGGGATAGATTGGTTAAGGCATTTCTTTAATTCATGGTCTGCTTTGGACTGGAAGTACATCTTTTTGTTTGTGCCACTGCTCATGTGTGACCTACACTGCTATAAGCTAATAAACGTACTCATTTTACTAAGCCAGACTCGGTAGAATCTTCCCATATTAGTCAGTGTTCTATTGCTGTGAAGACACACCATGACCATGGCAACTCTTATAAAGGAAAACATTTAATTGGGTCTGGCTTACAGCTCAGAGGTCTAGACCACTGTCAATGGGCAGAGAGCATGTTGACCTGCAGGCAGGCAGACATGGTACTGGAGTGTAGCTGGGAGTTCTACATACTTATTCACAGTCAGCAGGCAGAGAGAGAGAGAGAGAGAGAGAGAGAGAGAGAGAGAGCAGAGACAGAGAGAGAGAGAGAGAGACAGAGAGAGACAGAGACGAGAGAGAGACAGAGAGAGACGAGAGAGAGACAGAGAGAGACAGAGAGAGACAGAGACAGAAGGCCTGCCTTGAGTGTTTGAAATCCCAATGCCCACTCCCAGTGACACACCTCCAAGATCACACCTACTCCAACAAGGCCACACCTCCTAATTCCTGTCACCTAGCACTACTCCCTGATGACCAAGCATTCAAATATTTGAGCTACCTTCCATGATACCCTTGAATGGGCCCATACAGCTTTCTCGATTCCATCATAACTTAAAGGCAAACTTAAATAATATTTGGAGCCTTGATGTCCTGCAGATGAAGGAGGAAGATTCCCTCAAATTCCTTGCAGCTGAAACCCACTTAGGTGGCACCAACCTTGACTTTCAGATGGAGCAGTATGCATGGGGGGGTATTGCTGTTTAAACCACCATACTTTCTTTTGTTTATAGGCTCCTTTTCTTTTGAAAGGTGAATAGTTATTTCTTCTACATTTCCTGAGGGGAGTTAGGTAACAGTTCCCATCCCCATTCCCCATGTCTTAGCCTTGGGGTTACTTATCTGTCCACTATGAATGCATCTCAAGTTCTCCCTGGATGCTCTTAGCTCCCAGGGTCATTCATATGCTGATTGGAATTCACCCTGCCATAATGGAGCTCGGCACTTTTGTGGGAGTTGTTCATGTGTGTTGACATTGCTTCAATAACATGGGTCACATCATTATGTAAATGTTGACTTGCATCACTGTTTAAGACATCTTCAGTGAGCCTGAACACAGTGATTCACCATTGAAATGAAAAGCCATAGAGGGGGATGCTGACACAAAGTTTATCTTCATAGAATAAAACATTTTATTTATTAGATGCAGGCAGACATTTTCAGACAGGGGTGGCTTCCTGTTCTTTCCTTAAATGGTCATTAAATAATTGGTAAATTAAACCATCGCAGGGTTGCAGCTCTCCTCCCAGGCTACTGGGAATAAAAGCAACTTTCTAGATTGTCAGGAGGTTCATTCCTGAGGTGATCAGATACATCTTGAAAGTGTCTGGAATTGACCTGATAAATGAATTCCTTAATCGTTCTGACATTCCCTTATAACATTTCAGCATTTTACCAGGAGCTCTGCTGCTTGTCATCACTTTCCTTGAAATGAAAGGGTGAACATCTATTAAAATTTTGGAAGAAATATTTATTTATCTTTTAAAAATTAAGCAGGAAGCCAACCTTCTGGTGATATCTTTAAAATCAAGAGTCCTGACAGGCTTATCTTAGTATGTGCTAGCCATTGGAATTAGTTTACTAACACTAACTGCTTTTACTTGAGGCTGCTCCCTGGGTGGAGGGAGAGAAGGTATGCCTTAAGGTATGGGAGTAAAAGAGCTTATGATGAGAGGGTGGATGAGGACTTTCTGTAGCCAAGAGGCCACAGAATTTGGTGGCTCAAGATAGAGAGGTTTGTTTTTTCTTCACATGTGCAAACAAGGTGACTGTCTAGACTTTTGAGGTTGTATTTGTCATGGGTCTCTAGGGGACCAGAACACTCTACAAGGGATCCTAAGGAGAAGTGTTAGAGTGTCTCATGTGACCAGAGGTGGGACTGTCAGTAAAGAAGGAATGGCTGAAACCAAGGAGCTGAAGCTGCCACAGAACAAGAGGAACAATGACTGAAAGATTCTAAGATGCTTCCAAACTTTTGTATAAGCAAAGTTTCAGGAAACATCTTTAAACTAAATATTGTGCATGTGTTTGCACAATTGTTAAATAAGGATTAAGGAAGAAGAATTTAGGATCCCCAAATATAGCAGGTTTAGCTAGAGTTTTCTCTGGGCCACCAATCACCTCCCAAATAAAGATACAGAGACTTATTATTTATGAATGCAAGCATTCATAAATAGGTTTGTCCCACTAGCTCTTTTAACTTAATTTAACCTGTTTTTATTCCTCTGCATTTTACCATGGGTTTTTTCCTCCCTCCCTCCCTCCCTCCCTCCTCCCTCCCTCCCTCCCTCCCTCCCTCCCTCATTTCTTTCTTTCTGTCCTACTTTCCTGCTTCCTCCATATCTGGCTGGCCCCTGGTGTCTCACTGGCATTTCTTTTTCTTTCTTTCCCTTGAGCCTAAATGTCTCCTTCTACTTACTTTCCCTGCCCTGAAGTTCTGCCTATACCTCATCCTCACTATTGGCTATTCAGCTTTCTATGAGACCAATCAGGTGACTTAGGAAAGCAAGGTAAAAACAGCAACATATCTTTTCATGATTAAATAAATGCAGCACATTTTTGCATAGCTAAACAAATATTTCACAACAGAGGGGACTCATTCAGACTTAAAATACTACCAAGAGTGAGAAAGAAATTTATGTTGTAAGGAATCCTGTACCCCTTTAAATTCTAGCACAACCTGAGTTTCACCTATTTTCTTGTGTTAGTCATGAAGTTGATAGTTATCTTCCTAATCTTTCACTATGAGCTTGTTGAAGGGTTCTACTACTGTATTTACCAAATTAGCTGATATAATTAAGGGAGGTCAAACTCATTTAAAAGTGTTACCCAATCCATTTATGATGTCTTAGTCTACATTTTCTTAATCAGTATTAAAGTATAAATTGAGGTGGGGCTAATTAAATGTTTTATGTCATATATGGACATGATAGATTGGTGTTTTTTCTTTGATCTATTTATATGCCTTTCCCCCTAATATTGAAATACCCCAGAGTAAGACCTACGTGGTCATTACATGTTATTTATTATAATAGGGATGGCTTCAATGCTTCCATGCATAAAACACTGCCTATTAGCACCTTACTCATAAGCCTTATTTGTCTATGACTCTATTTTCTTTTCTTATCCATTTCCAATTTTAGTATCTAGGTTATGCTGCTCTTAAAATTTTTGTTAGAAAATGGTTATCATTTTATATTCTTTGAAGCAGTTTAAACATGACAGGCATAATCTATCCTTTGGAAGGGCAGTCCTTTTGAAATGTGGCTACTTAAAAGCATTTTCAGTACTGTTTGTGTTTTAAGGACCATTTAGGTTTTTCCATTTCCTTTAAAATTGATTTTTGAAAATTTGCATTTCCTGGAGGAGGCTAAAAATTGTTTTGTAAGTCTCATCTTGGCCTAGAGGTCTTAATAGGTAACTTTTTTTATTCCTTTCTAGAAAGCCTGAGAGTTTCTGTTTTATTGTCTCTGTCACCCATGTGTCACTTAGAAGAGTGTTTTTACTCTGTGGTGTGGCTGGCCTGTTCTGATGCTTTGTGTAGCAGTGTCATTCAGTCTCTTGGTGAAATTTGGTAGGAGGATGGACCCTCTTGCTTTTAGTAATATGCACCTTTCTGACTTTACGTGTATCAAAATCTCATTTAACGATCAAACAATTGTTTACTTCTCTATTGGAGAAATGGTATTTTAATAGAAAAAATACAATTTAGACTAATTTATTAGTATTTTAAGACAAATACAAATTTACTTAATTATAGTAGAACTTGATGCATATTACTTGTGACTAGACTTCTCTTTTGTTCATCTGTTGGTACAGCTATATGCTTTGACTTACAGATCTCCTTAACAATGGGATATATTCTAAGAAATGCAGTTAATTTGATTGCATGAACATCATAGAGTGTACCTACAGAAACATAGTCACTGTATGTAGCCTGCTACATCTGGAGGTACTGTGGGATAGTAACTGCCCCTAGGTCACAGCCTGCATGGCTTCTACTCTGCTGAATACTGTAAACTTGTGTGTGATGTAAAGTATTAATTGCCAATTGGATAGAATCCAGAAACTCCTAAGAGATGGACATCTGGGCAGTTTATGGGGAGTTATCCTGAATATACTGATTGAAGGAGGGAGACTTGTCTACTAAGGGTGGCACCATTTCTTAGGCAGACCCCGGACTGTGTGAGTGGAGAGAACAAGCTGAGAGGCACAAATGCAAACATTCATTGCTTTCTTCCCGACTGCAGATTATGACTTTCCTACTGTGATAGACTGTAATCTGGAAACATCAGCCAGATGAACTCTTCCTTGAGTTGCTTTTATAAGAGTATTTTATCACAACAATAGGAAAACAAACAAACAAGCAAACAAAAACTAAGTTAGGATGATGTGACTTTTTTCTAGTTCATGGTGAATTTAAGGGGCTGCTGTCAGATTTGTGGTCTGTTGTTGACCAAAACATGGCTCCAGCATGTGACTATATTTACCCCACATCCAGGGGCCAGATATTAAGAGCCCTCTGACCTTTCTACTTTTGCTATTTAGGCTGAGCACCACCCCCACTGCTTGGGTCATTCATTCAGCTCAGTGCTCTTGCTACTCAACCTGCTTCTCCTATGACCCGGAATCCTTTCTGTTCCACCCTGACTCTTCCTGCATCTTCCATCCAGTCCCCTTGGTTAACAAAGAGCCCCTGCTCTCAGAAGTGTTTGATCAAGCCAAGGCAGTAGTTCTCAAACTTCCTAATGCTGCAAATCTTTAATATAGTTACTCATGTTGTGGTGTTCCCCAACCATAAAATTATTTCATTGCTACTTCACAACTGTAATTTTGATACTGTTATAAATTGTAACACAAATATCTGATATACAGGGCATCTGATGTATGACCCCTAAGGGGTCACAGGTTGAGAACCACTCTACTAAGGGCAGCAAATCAGACCATCTCATGTTATTGATTCTTTAGAACTTTTATAGTCTTTTTAATAGTGTGGATTAAAAATCCCTCAGTCAGTGCTAATTATAATAAGTAATGGGTAAACTAAATTAAAATAGTATGTAATCATGTGAAGATAAGTAGATGTTTTACTGTCTCATTCTGTAGTCCAAGGTAGATTTGAACATACATGGTAGCCGAGAGTAACCTCAAAATCACTCATTGCCTCAGCTTTCAGAGCCTGGGATAATAGGTATTATTCTTGGCTGATATTTATAATCCACACTTTTAAAAATGACGGCTAAATAGTATTTTATGACACATAGAAAGTACATGAGAATAAGATTTACTGTTCATGAATAAAGTTTTCCTGTATTCCACCCACTGATGGAGTCACAGTAAAGTGGCATTTGGGGGAGGTAGTGGGCATTAGGAAGTGGGATTATGTAGTTATAGGAAGTAAGTTACTGGTGACTAGTGACATACCCTGAAAAGACATACCTTGTGCATAGCCCCTCCCTGTTCTGCTTCTCAGATGCCATGAGGCAGATCCACAAAAGCAATGGATGCATCTTACGAAGGTCTGAATGCTCTGAAATCATGGTGCCAAATAACATTTCCTCCTTTAAGGTGCTTTTCCCTTTCTTTTGGTCAGAGCAACATAACTGACCAACACTCCCCATTAGCAGCCTCTTACTGGGCTCTGCAAATATGTGATACACAGAGACCTGTGGGTCCTTGTGCTGATGCACAGGTTCCCATATTATCCGAGTGAATTATTTTGATTAGGTTCATACAGTATGAAACTAATGTCTTGCTTAAGTTTTAAGTTTTCTAGCGGAACACATATACAAGTATAATTTTTTTGTTTGAAAAAGTAAAATATTTTCATTAGCTATAAATTTTAAAAGTATTCTCTAATTTAATGAGACACATTCCCAATTACAAACGGTTTATTTTTTTCAAAAATGTTAATGGTTTTGTTTCTTAATCTTCTAGTTAGTAGAGTGTACTTGTACTGCTTGCATCTGCACCTGATGGTTTTGGTAACAATCATGTAACCAGTTAGATTATTATTCATTTGAAGAACATTATCATTTCATCTCTATGGAGGCTTTTCTGCTCTTACTTTTATTTTATCCTTGTTATTCTAAAATCTGTTGGGAGTAGTCTACCTGTGTATTTGTTTCTTTCTGAATCCTGTCCTACTTCCAACTGAAATAACTAAACTTTCCCCTTACAGTCAGCCTGCTTTTTGTCTGCAGGTCTTAATAAACTAGCTATTAGCTTAAAGAATGGTTTTAAGAAAAAGTGTGCTTGGATATAATGTGACTTGTCTCATTGCTGTGACAAGATACCTGACAAGAAACAACTTAAGAAGGAAGGACTTATGTTGGCTCATGGTTTAGAGCATGCAGTCCCTCGGGGTGGGAAACGCATGGCAGTGAGAACACAGGTAGCTAGCCACATTGTGTCTGAAGTCAGGAAGCAGAGAGATGGAAGCTGATGCTTGGGCCACATTCTCCATTGTGTTCAGTTCAGGGCTCCAGCTGGGAAATGTGGGATGCATTTTGGATTCTGAAATAACTAAGAGTCACTTTGGGCATTTGTATACAAGGTCAGAGGTAACAAACATTTTGTAGTAAATGGGAAAACCTTGGGAAAGAAAGGCTTGTGCAGAAATAAGTCGAAGTGTCCCCCTGTGAGACACCACCAGCAGTGGGCCACCAGATCCTTTCCTCTGTCTCCTCTGTCTTTCACCTTCTTGATGGGGTAGATACATGGTGGCATTGTCTCAGACGACTGAGTGTCTAACCTTGGCTGAAGACAAATCTTGCAGTGTCTTTACTTCCCAAGTAGCTGGAATTGCCTCTTTTCTTCTTTCTGACTCATGAGGCTGGCCTTCTGGTCCCTCTTTGATGATCAGTAGCTGTGCCACAGTCTGAGCCAGTGCATAATTTTTTGTCATTTTCCGTATTCCCCTAGGCAAGTTCACCTTCTAGATCCATTTCCTTCCAACCAGAGCTGAGGACCATGGGCATCATTCCCTGTCACTGAGATTGGACATGGCATGTATAAAGTAGCTGAGCTCTTGTGCCTTGGAGCATAAGGGCCTTGACAGCAGGTAGATTGAAGAAGCAGGACAAGGTCGTTGTGTGTAATGATTTAACATCTGCTCAGCGTACCTGAGGGGAAGGAACTTCAGTCACAGCAAGACAAAGAGCTGAAGATCAACAGCAACTAATTTGAGCTCATCTTTGTTGTTCTTTCATTAGCTTTAGAAGTTGAATTGACTTAAATGCAATTTGAAAATTCTCCATCTCATCTCAAAATATGTGTTTTGTGTGTTAAATTCTGCTCCTGGCTTGTTTCAAATGTTCTTTATATACATATTTTAACCAAAAGACACCATGCCAAGGGAAACTTAATCATTTAAGAATAAATGCATATAATACTACTCCATGTAGCACAATCTGGGAATAAGAGGGGAGCAAAGAGAGCAACCATCCTTGTGTTGTTCCATTCCTAGATGGAAACGACCTCTGCTGCCCTGGCTTCCTGTTTGTTTTCAGATCTCCATCTCTAGGAATTGAGGCCTTCTATACATCTAATTATTAATGTCCTTAAAACTACCAACTCATTACATTTTTTCAAAAGTTTAGCTATTTTCTGTCTAAATGGTTCATTCTGGGCATTTAAGTCGTCTTTCGTAATAGACTGGCAAGTAGAAACACGTGCTGATCACTTTACCCCTGAAGACCTGAGTGTGATCCCAAGGGTACATGGTGTAAGAAACTCTTTCTGAGTTCCATATGCCCAGTGTGGCACACATAAACATGTACTCACTGATATCACACACACACACACACACACACACACAGACACACACACACACACACACACACACACACACACAGACACACACACACACACACACACACACACACACACACACACACACACACACCCTACTGAGTCCATTTAGTATTGTTCTTAAGTATATGTGGTTAGGGAATGGACACTTTAAATTGAATGAATAACCCATCAAGGGGCTTATCCCAGGGCTAAAACTGATTCTCCTTAAACAGCCACTGACCATTTGCTTTCTATCTAGGGATGGATCCTTGTGAGATGTCCCCCATTCACGTTGGCACATGGATTGATGTTGTCATTAGATGTAAGAAGGATTAAAAACTCCTTATTGTTAATATAATGCTCAAACTAGACTGGTGGTAAGTCCTATGATTTGGAATTGAGGCCTGAATTTACCTTTTGGTAGGCATATATTTGAACAATTATCTGAATTACCCTACCTCCTGATTTATTATCTATAAAACAGAAGGCCTACTAGTGCTTTGAATTGAAAACGAGGAACAGACCATTACTATAAATGCAACAGAACTTTAGATGAAAATTTAAAAGTCAATACCTCCTTAGAAACACTGCTTCCTTCTACCCTTCTAGGCTCTTTGGCTGTTCTATAAGTTAAATTGACAAATAATGTTTTCGAATACATTTCATTCATTTATTTATCAATAACTTATTAAAAATTTTCAATTACTCTTTGAGAATGTCATAACACCTTTTATTTTATTTTTATGTGTATGGATGTTGTGCCAAGTATATTTCTGGTGTCCTCAAAGTCCATAAAAGGACATCGGATACCCCTGGAACTGGAGCGACAAGTAGTTATGAGTGGCCATGTAGGTGTTGGGAATCAAGTCTGTGACCTCTGAAACAACAGCCAGTGTTCTTAACTGAAGAGTAATCTATGAAGATGCTAAATAATGCATCTTAATCATAATTGACACCTCAACTCTTTCCTCTAGCTTCCCCTTCTGAAAGAGATTCATGTTCTATATTTTATTTTAATAACTCACTGGTCCAATTAGTGTATAGGTGCGGGGTCATCCACTGGTGCATGCAAAACCTACCAGTGAACCCCCAAGCAGCTGTCAGCTGCCAAAAGCTCTTCAGCTAGGAGGTGGGGCATTGGAAACTTCTCCCTTCTGCATGTTGGATTTTTTTTTTATTCTGGCATGATCTTGAGCAGGTCTTCTTCAGGTGCCCACAGCTGTTGTAAATTTATGCATGTAACAGCTATAACAAAAGATTGAGGAAATTAATTAATTACACACACACACACAAGTCTCATAAAAACGTGCAGCTCAAAGAACAGATCAACTGATCAAGGTTTATTCAATCATAGTGAGCATTTAACTAACTGCCAACTTGATACAGCCTAGAATCACCTACAAAGTGATTCTTAACTTAGTAAGAATCTTTATCAGGTTTATCTGTGGGCATGTCTGTGAGGGATTTCTTGATTGCCTTAATTAATGTAGAAGGGCCCTGTAGATCCGGAGGTAATATTCCTGGGCAGGTGGTTCTGGGTCGTGTGACAAATAGCACAAGAAAGAGCCAGTAAACAGCTTTCCTACATGGTTTCTGCTTTAAGTTTCTGTTTGAGTGCCTTCTTTGACTTCCCTCAATGATGAACTGTGGCCTGGAAGTGTAAGCAAAATAAACTTGTCCTCATACAAACTGCTTTTGGTAAGAGTGTTGTATCACAGTAACAGAAAGGAAACTAGGACATGCATCCTATCATGCTGACTTGGAGGAAGAGCTAAGGAGATATTGGCTTAGCATATTAAGTGGGAGTGGGCTGACAAATTACGGAAAGTGAAAGGATGTGGAAAATGTGCACCAAACAAACATCTGTAGATAAATTGTTGTTCTGTAGTTAAAATTTTGTCAGGTAATAGATGTCTCAGAAAATCTCTTCCTGGTATCTGTATTAGGTAAACAAAGAAAATTATCTTGATAAATGTCATTTCTTTTACAAAAGGGAAGTTTATACCTTATTTGTATGTAGTTAAGAGAGATGTAAGGAACATTTCATGCATTGTAGGTGTTGAAAGTGTCTTTCTCTTAGTTCACAAAAATCAATGTCCATAGTGGAGCATGTTTTAAAACTCTTCAGAGCCTGGGAGGGAACACCTAAAATGGAAAGAATTTTACTTACCAATTAAAACACCAGCCAGGAAAGCAGGAAGGCTAACTGCATGTCTTCACCTCTTCCTCAGCTCCTGCAAATAGTATCTTCCAGTTTCATCTCTAGCTCTGCAGAAGACCAATGGATCTCCAATGGATCACACAAATCTTTTCCTCCTAACTCCCTCCCCCCATTGCTTTGTCTTATCCTCTAACTACAGCAAGCACTGTCTGGGAATCCACAGGCTACTCTGATACAAACTGGAAAGGAAGAAGTCAAAGTATCTTTATTTGCAAATGATATCATAGTATACATATGTGACCCTAAAATCTCCACTGGGAACTCCTAGAGCTGATAATGGAAACAAGTGGGCATAACTAAATCTTGGCCAGTCATCTCTTCATGGGGATATTAGGAGTGGCATCATGAAGACACCAGGAAACACTACTAGATGATTAGTAATTAGAAACCACAGCTGGAAGTCAGTGCTTTATAAATGAAAGGAAAATTAGTAAAAATATTTTATAAAGCTAAAGATACTTTGACTTCTTTTCCAATTTGTATCCTCTTGATCTCCTTCATTTGTCTTATTAACCCAGCTAAGACTTCAAGTGCCACATTGAACATATATGGAGAGAGTGGACAGCCTTGTGTTGTTCCTGATTTTAGTAGAATTACTTTGAGTTTCTCTTCATTTCAGTCGATATGGGATATAGGCTTCCTGTAAACTGCCTTTATTATGTTGAGGTATGTCCCTCGTGTCCCTAATATCTCCTGGACTTTTATTATGAAGGGGTGTTGGATTTTTGACAAATGTCTTCCTTTTCTGCATCTAATAAGATGTTCATATAGATTTCTTTTTCAATTTGTTTATATAATGGATTATATTTATCAATTTATGTAAGTTGAATAGTATACATAAGTGACTGTAAAATTTCTGCCCAACTCCTACAGCTGATAAACACTTTCAGGAAAGTAGGTGAATACAAAATTAAGTCAAAAAATCAGTAGCCCTCTTATATACAAATGGCAAATAGACTGAGAAACCAAATAAGTGAATGACTCCTATAAAAAAGTCACTGCCAAAAGAAATTGAAGAAGATTTCAGAAGATGGAAAACTCACCCATGCCCATGGATCAGTAGGATTAATACAGTAAAAACGGCCAACCTACCAAAAGCAATCTACAGATTCAATGCCGTCCCCATCAAAATTCTAACACAATTCTTTACAGATCTAGAAAGGACAATTTTAAACTCATTTGGAACTACAAAGAGTCCAGGGTAGTTAAAACAATCTTAAAGAATAGAAGAACTGTGGGCAGAATCACCATCTCTAATTCCATGATACAGCCTAGTTTATGAAAGATAATGTAAAGAAGCCTGTTCTTTGCTAAGGAGAGACAATCAAGGAGTGGATCCAGGTGGGAGGGCAGGTAGTACAGGACTGGAAGGAGTACATGGAGAGTAAATCATAACCAGGATATATTGTGTGAGAAAATAATCTATTTTTAGTAAAGGGGAGGGGGGAGAACCAGCATGGTATTGGCACAAAAACAAACACATTGATCAATGGAATTGAATTGAAGACCCTAACATAAATCCACACAACCATGGACATCTGATGTTTTTTTTTTTTTTTTTTTTTTTTTTACAAAGCAACCAAAAATATACACCAGAAAAAGGATCTTCAACACATGTTGCTAGTAAAACTGGATGTTTGCATGAAGAAGAATGCAAACAGATCCTTATTTTTCATCCTGCCCAAAACTCCAGTCCAATGACCAAAGACCTCTTTATAAAACCAGGTACAAAGAACACGATAGAAGAGGAAGTGGGGAACAGACTTGAATTCATTGGACCAGAAATATTTTCTGAACAGAACACCTTTAGCACAGGCACTAAAATCAACTTTTAATAAATGGGAACTCATGAAACTGCACAGCCAATGGCATGTCATTAGGTCAAAGCAGCAGTTGACAGAGTAGGTGACTTTATTTTCCCAACTCCACATACAATAGAGGGCTAATATCTAACATATATGAAGAAATAAAAACTAGATATTAAGTAAACAAATATCCCAGTTAAAAATGGGTGCATCTCTAAACAGAGAATTCTCAAAAGAGAATACTCAAATGGCTGAGAAACACCTAAAAAAAATGTTTAAAGTGCTTAGTCATCAGAGAAATGTAAATCAAAACTACTTTGAGATTTCTTCTTAAATTCATCAGAATACTTATAAATAAATAAAACAAGTGACAGCTCATGCTGGCAAGGATGTGGAATAAAGGATACACTCATCCGTTGCTGGTGGGAGTGCAAACATGTGCATTCACAATGGAGATAAGTATGGCAGTTCCTGAAAAAGATGGGAATCTATCTACCCTCAGACCCAACTCTACCACTCTTATGCATGTACCCAAAAGAAAGCTTCATGCTATCATAGAAAGACTTGCTCAACCATGTTAGCTGCTGCTCTATTTATAATAGCCAGCAATCGGAAACATGCTTGATGTCCCTGAACAGAAGAATGGATAAAGGTAATGTGATACATTTACACAATGGAGTAATTTTGAGCTGTTAAAAAAATGAAATCATGAAATTTGCAAGTAAATGGATTGAACTAGAAAAAAAAAATCACCCTGAGTGAGTTAATCCAGACCCAGAAAGAGAAATATAGTGTCTATTTGATGTTATATGCATTAGATAATATATGCACATATTAGCTGTTGAGACAGTGATAATCAAGCTATAATCCATAGAACCACGGAGGTTAGATATAGAAAAATGGTCAGGGAAAAGAGACAGATCTCATTAGAAAACAGAAACAGAATAGTTATGGATGAATGGAGGTTTTTGGAGCAGGAGGGTAAGTGGGGGAGGGTAAGAAGAGAGGAGAGCAAGGGAGGGAATATGGGGAGAGACAGCGAAAATTAAGGGCCCTTTGAGTGATAGAACAGGAACCTCATACAGTAGTAGCTTCCTAAAATATATACATTTATGAAGACAATTTAACTGAAATTACCAAATAATGGGGGAACCCAGAGCTTCAAATGTCTATCTCTTGCATTTATAAAGACAATTTAACTGAAATTACCAAATAATGGGGGAACCCAGAGCTTCAAATGTCTATCTCTTGACACCAAATGAAACAAATAGTCCCAAGATTAGATTATATATAATTGTGTTGTTGGCCAAAAGGGTCCCATGGGAAATTTCAAATAACACAGGCTGTTGTCAAAAATATAGGTTGCTGGCAAACTGAAGGTAAGTCCTCTTTGCTGAAGATAACACCTACACAACTCATTGAACATGGAGAAGTTGAGTTGGTGCCTACATAGCACCCTCATCCCAATAGTCTAACATCTTTGGTACAAGAAGGCACTCTGCACACTACCAAAAGAGAAATGTAAATACCAACCCAGCAACAAACCCTTTCATCTAAATAGGTCTGTTTGCAAGATATGGTCATACAATGATGGCACAAAGCTTGTGGGAATAAGCACCCAATATCTGATTTGACTTAAGGCTCACTCCATGAGATGGAACCTATATCTTGCACCACTTTGGTGACCAAGAACCTGAAACTAAACAGCCCAGAGACCTAGGAAAAAAAACAAACATTACTTTCTCCCACTCTTCAAAAAAAAAAAAAGTAGCAATAAAATGACTACTAATAACGTTCTGCTACACTTGTAGATCGATGCCTTTCTCAGCCATCATCAGAGAAGATTTCTCCAATAGCAGATGGGAACAAATAGCTAGTACACAGCCAGACAGTATGCAGAGAGTAAGAGACCTTGGGATACTCAGCCTTAAAAGGGATGTTTCCATTAAATCCCTTTTCTCAATGCTCAGGGAGCCCCATAGAAGAGGTGGCAGAGAGTGTAAGAGGCAGGGGGTATGGAGGACAACAAGATAGCAAGGCCCTCTAGACTAACATGATCAAAGCTCAGATGACTGAAGCAGCATGCACATCAGCATCCAGTTTAGTGTTTTTATGGGATTCCTGAATGTGTGAACCTGTGTCCATTCTGTTTCTTTTACTTTCTCCTGAACTTGTTTCCTTCTGTTTGTTTGTTTTGTCCAATTTTGATGTGTTGGTTTTTTGTTTTATCTTATTATAATTTATTTTATTTTACTATATCATTATCCCTTAGAAGGCTGTTTGTGGATATTTATTGAAGGGGAGGTGGGGAGAAACTGGGAGGAGTAGGAGGAGGGGAAACCATAATCAGGATAGAGAGTGTATTTTGAATAAAAGGGGAAAAAAAGATCTATATGTACTAAAAACACGAGGAAACAGAACTTAGAACTGGAAGAACTGATTAATCTGGCCACCCCAATGCTCTTGAATGAATCTGCTGTGCTGATGTTTTCTTGGAATTGTTTGGTTCACATTTCTGGTATTCACAGTCTGTCCAGACAGATGAACACTGATGAGCAGATTATGAGAGAGTTATGTTTATACCATGAGCTGTTTGCCTGCAGGCACCAATTGTTTCAACCAACCATCTATCTATCTATCTATCTATCTATCTATCTATCTATCTATCTATCTATCTACCTATCTATCCAGTCAACAATGACTGAGGATCTACATGTGTTAAGTATTGTTAGCGGTAATAACTACTTATTTTTTTAGACATCGCTATGTGCCAGCCACAGTACCAGGAGCTCTGATGTGCCTTCTGTCAACTCTTATAGCAAACCTAAGAAACTATTGGTGTTTTTTTTTAAATCCCCATTCAACAGAAGATTATATGCATTCACTTGCTTAAGACATCACTAAAAGGCATGGTATAACCAGGATTTAACTTCAGAGTCTGCTGTGTTAAGTATATTATTCTGCTTCTATTGACTTCAAAGATCTTAAATCCATTATCCAAAGGGTACAGTATGAAGAAACACAACAGTAAACAAAAGGGATGGCAAAACTATTTCTTCATTGATTAAAAGTATACTCATCTGACTACTTTTTAAAAGATTAATAAAGTTACGTGATAGTTGAATTTGTGCTACTGACTTTGCAGTGGGTTGAAAGATGCAATTTGTCAGGAGGGGTTTGTACTGCATAGCAGAGACATTGGCACTTTAATACTCAGAGTGGAACTTGGCACTAAGAAGGTTGGACTATAAGGAAACTACATGGAAGTCCCAAGCTGCTTTCATCTCAATATGTTGTGCATGTTGTGATGACTTGAAACAAATCATATCTATGCTTAAAATGGAAATGGTTCATATTTTGATTTTAAGAGTATGTTTGATGTTGGTTATGCACAACACTAGATTATGACAGATATCATCATGTAGGGTTCTTAAATTTTGAAATTTTATGATATTTTAATGTTATTACTGTTGGAGTGAGCACAATTAACAGGGATGACTCTTAAATACCCATGGTTTGTTTCCAACTTTTCAACAAATGTGGTAATTTTCTGTCTGTTATGGCTAAGACACTTTCCTAGTGCCTCATAGAAAGGTTCTGTTTGATCTCGGTCAAGCTGGCCGAATGTGTTATGATTGACATAAGTAACTGTCCTGCTAAGGCCTGGATCTGTTTTCTAAGTAGAAACAAGTAGTAACTGATTGGAGATCTCTGAACTGTTTGGTGATGACTGATCTTGCTTTTCAGAATTGTGCAATGTCAAAATTAGCTCTCTATGTTGCAATCTACTTATACAGATAAAGCTGTATTACTTTGATAATTCATTCAAAACTCTTATCAGTCATGATAAAATGATGGAGGATGAGGTTATTGTATGAGTCTTTAGTGTAGATGTAGGCCATACATCAAAACACTAGAGTAAGCAGACTCTAGACTGGTTTAATCATATAATTAGCTGATCGTACGCTTCAGTGTGAATGTTTTAAAACAACATGGTTACAGAAACTCTAAGACTTGTAAGTTCTAAACCCTTGTTTTTGTTTTCTGAGCCAGGAGGCTGGCCACTAAAACTTTTTTGATGATTCAAAGGTACAAGGAACAGAACAATCCATTGATAATTGAAAATTGCTAAGGGGTGAATGAAAATAGATTAGTATGTAGTGAATAAAAGCTTGACTAGTATTTATAGAATATTATAGCACAGTCACTAAAAGACACCAATCACTCAGTTCACCTCAAAACCAATTATATCAAAGATAAAGTTGCTATTTTAATGAAGCTTTGATTTTGGGATCAAGTTTGGTTATACCCAAGTGTTTTGTCACATTAGGAAATAAAATCTTTTGAATAAAGTTGAGAGGATTTTAATATTCACTCTGTCACTTCTGGCTCCCTGATCTTGCCCACAGATACCTACCCTTTACCTTCATTCCAGAAACTATCATTGCTTTCTAAAAGGCAGCCGTGATGACTCCTATGAAGGGGAAATCCCTCTGTTTAAATCTTCTGTTTCCTTCATCATGTGAAGTTGCCAACACTAAAGAGGCAAGTTCTTTCCCCAGGAGACTTTCCCTTCCCTAGTCCTGGTATTTTTGGGGACCAGAACAGCATCTTAAGCTCATTTTCACTTCTGTGACTAAGCTTTTGTTTTGACATTTGAGTTGGATTGTTTTACAGTTCTGGCTTTGCTTGGGAATTATTAATATTACTGGTCTCCTCTGTGTAGCTGTTTTGAGAACTATGGTCCACTTACCATGCCCTTGGCTTCAGCTTTTAGAATCCCAATGGGCCAGGCTTTAACAAGTTCAGAGCTTCCAAAATTCCTCTGATGGGGATTAGAGGAAGGTTTCTAGGTAACTCCTGGGCTTGGATGGCCCACCTCTACTACTTCTACTACTTCACCTTCTAACTTAGTTATATAAAAGACTCTTCTAAATGAGACATGAATTTTTACCTTATTGGAATCTTCTTGGGATATTGCATTTTCTTCTTATTACCACTGGTATGAATTTCACCTGCTAATCAGGTACCATGCTGTTTACTAGTTGAAACCTCATTTTTATGTGAGGGCTATGGTTCACTACCATATATATGTACATGTATCATTTCTTTTTAAAAGCTGCTTAATTGTGGTCCTGAATTTTCCTGGGATAAATGAAAACAGACAGCACAAATATGGCCCAGGCAACTAAAAAGACAATTTCCTAGGAGAATGAGTCAATTATGTCTTATATGAAAAATTCATGTTTGAGTGTTTTAAAATTTAGAATTTTGGCTTTCAAATTTTTTTGGGGGGGGATATTTATATAGACTTGATTATTCATATATCCTTAATTTGAAATATCCAAAATCCCAGATGCTTTAAAATCTGAAACATTTTGAGTGTTAGCCAACATGACCTTCATAAAAACATTGACATTTCTGATTTTGGTAAAGGGATGCTGTAACTAAATCATTCTTTTTATGGATAGTCATTTCACATAAAGTGATAATTTGTTTATTAAAGTATACATCATGAAAGTTTATATTAAAACTAGTCCACTAAAAGATTTGTTTTTAAACACTTGTGGATTGGGCCAGTGGTCTTTGTAGCTGGAGTTGGTGAATGCTTTAGTATGTTGATGTGAAGAAATCAGAGCAGAACATTAAGATGTAGAGATAAAAGTCCTGTAATCTCATCTCTTTCCTGAAAGTGAGTTAAGACTTTTATTTCTAAGTGTCATATTGACTTGTAAATCCCCTAGTTTGGTGCTGTTCTACTTTGCAAAGCATTAACACTTTAGAAGGGATTCTTTTATCAGATTGTTTCCCAATTTTAGATCTGTCTGAAATGGAAGGGAACCTACAACTGGTAAAATTTTAATTAAAGCAAGAGGGAAAAGGTTGACCAGTAGTTCCATCTTTTAGTCTCCTGGTTTGTTGATACAGTAAAAATGTACTTTTAAATATTTAGAATTTACTTAAAAGACTAAGTATACTTTAGTGACAGCAACCAGAAGTCACTACATAATTCTGGTATTATGTAGAAAGTTTCTGAAATTCTATTTGGCTAGGGTCAAGTTTATTTTTAGTAAATAGCAAGTTGTTGAAATTATTTAATCATGCATCTTTCTTTTTACTAGAATGTAGACCTCTATAAAGTCCTGGTTGCAAGTAATCATGATGCCTCCAGCTAATCATTTAGCCATGGTCACTATCTATTCATCTTTTGTTCCCATATGAATTTATAAACGTCTTTGCTACCTTGGGTCAAAATAATTATGAGTTTCTTTTCCATAGGAAAGGTCTGCAGGTCCTCCATGCAAATAAATACACTAGTTTCTAAAACATTCTTGTTCAAAATGTCTTTCCAGAGAAAGTCATCCTCATTTTTCAGTTGGTTGCTTGGTCATTCTTCAAGCAAACAGCTTTATGATATCATATAAATGTAGTCAGAGCTTGATTGTTCAGCCTTTCAAAATGTGATGTATTGTCTCATTCCTTGAGAGGTGAATATATCATTGCCTCATAAATCTTAGTATCAGTTTTCCTCTTTGGTTTAAGATTTCAATGGATAGCTCACAAGGAGGTACATCTAGTAAGGGTGGCAGAAGTGGAGAAAAATAAATAAATCACACTAAAAAAATCTTCCTTTACATGAGTGTCTGTCAACATTTGATGAGCTAAACCTGAGTTGGTCTATGTTAAACTTTGTATCATGTGTGCATGTATACCTCTTATAAGAATTTTTCATGAGTTTTATGAATCAGAAACATTGGCATCTCAACCAGGATTTTTCTGTTTCATAAAGCTTTTGGGCAGGAATTCATTAAAGTAGTAAACTAGTCTATGACAAAATGAATTCTTTAAATTCTTCAAGAAGTTCCTGTTGACAAGGTATTTATGCAATAATTGTATAAACTGAGATATAGCTAACATAGCATTGTTTTCATTAAAAGGTTTAGTAAGGTATAATTGACCAAAATATTTATACTTAGTATGTATAATGTAATCCTTTGATTACAGATACATTTTGGAGTTATTAAATCAAACCAATTGATATATCCAATACCTTACTTTTTTTTTTTAACAACTAAGCATACATAAAATACTTTCTGACATCGAAACTATCTCTTTTACTATAAGGTGAAGATGTATCCTTTAACAGAAATTCTACTAGTTTTCTGGGGAAAATGATTCAGGAAATGTATCAATATGCTAGAGTAATCACATTGGCTCTAACCTTTAAGCATTACTTTTAATGAAAGTTTGCTGTTTTTAATCAAGAAATAACTATTTCAAAGAAAGAGACCTCATTCATAATCTTAAAATCTCCTTCCAGGTATAATTTACACCTTTGAATTTATTACAAATCTACTTTCTAAGTTATAACTTAATATTGGTATTTTAGAGAATATGAGTATTTAGTGGAAGTTAGAATTTTAAAACTTAATGAAACATTGAAATTTTCACTCCTTTAGGTAAGAGTCTTGAAAAAATTTAGGGGAAAGAGGTTGTGTGATCGGTTGGTTGGTTAGTTGTGTGATTGGTTGGTTGGTTGTGTGGTTGGTTAGTTGTGAGATTGGTTGGTTGGTTAGTTGTGAGATTGGTTGGTTGGTTGTGTGGTTAATTAGTTGTTTGGTTGATTGGTTGTGTGGTTGGTTGTTTGTGTGGTTGGTTGTTTGTGTGGTTGGTTGTTTGTGTGGTTGGTTAGTTATGTGGTTGGTTGGTTATGTGGTTGGTTAGTTGTTTGTGTGGTTGGTTGTATGGTTAATTGGTTGGTTACTCTGTCCATATCTATCATCCCTACAGTTTCATCTCAGATCATTATGTGGATTGCCAGAGCATCTTCATGTTGATAAGTTTATTGCCTGAAGACAGTCACATACAGTTTTTGATGTCACTAAGGTGGACTTTCATCTATTTAAAAACAGAGGCTAGTTTGAATGAAAGTTAGATATGATCTCCCAGGAATGGCAAGAGTATCACAATTGGCATAACATAAGTACTTGCTGTTCTCTAATTTCTGTGTGTCTTCCTGAACTTCCCAGCCTCCTTTGGTATGGTATAATGGGCTGTAAGAAACAAGGAAATGATACACTTCTCTTTCATATCCCTATTCTGTTGTGGAAACTTGAGAAGACAGGATTTAGACTCAACAAAACAAAACATTTCCCTATGTCACAAATAAAGAGTCTGTATAAATTTCACTTGATATTGGGAAGAAATATTTATATTATCATTAAAAATTTTGACTGTTGTACCAAAGGTTCCAATTACTCTAAACACTTATAGTAGTCACCTAAAAATGAAGTTTGTTCATGCCATGCAGTGTGTGTGTGTGTGTGTGTGAGTGTGTGTGTGTGTGTGTGTGTGTGAGAGAGAGAGAGAGAGAGAGAGAGAGAGAGAGAGAAAGAGAGAAAGAGGCTATAAAAGACAGTACATATATTTCCTGCCATAGAATTGCATGTAAACAATAATCTAACAGTCAAAACCATTCAAAAGGCATTTTCATCTTTTGCATGGGGCTTAAAGAGAATTCCAGGAGAACATGAAGTGGGGGGTTATATATGGGAGGAGTTGGGGGGCAAGTAAGAATGTGATAATAATATACTGTCTGAAATTTTCAATGAATAAAAATTTTAAAAAGAGAAAATTCCAGGAAACTCAAATTATATCAATCTGTTATCAAGCCCTTCTTTTCTCACCTTCCAAATTCTTCCATGTCTTACATCAGAGGCCAAGGTGGCACCCGTGTCTTTTAATATCAGAGGTGGGTGCAATTTGGATGGCCAGTTTTCCCCCTTTGTAACCTACTAAGACATTGATCCTCATCAACTTGCATAATTTTTTTTTAGAACAGTGGTTCTCAACCATCCTAATTCTGTGATTCTTTAATGTAGTTCATCAGCTTGTGGTGACTCCCAAGCATAAATTTATTTCCATTGCTACTTTACAACAGTATTTTTGCTACAGTTATGAATCATAATGTAAATATCTGTGTTTTTTGATGGCCTTAGGTGACTCTTGTGGAAAGGTTACCAAAGGGATTGTAACCCACAAGTTGAGAACCACTGTCCTAGAAGCATATCTGATATGATTATTTATATTGTTCTATTATTAAATAAAACTCAGCAGTCAGATATTGGGGTAAATTTTGATTGATCAGAGAAGTGGTAGAGAAGTGACCACTGACTTCATCTCTCTCTCCTTCCTCAATCCAAAAGGCCCATAGAGCTTTTCAATTGCCTCCCTATTGCTTCCTATATATCCTGGATCCTCCAAAACCTCTATGGCTAATTCTGGACAACTAGTAAACTTTATCATCAGCCCCGGGAGTGTCAGAGTATAATAAAAATATGCCACAACACATATCTCTGTTATTTTTTTTCCACAATGAGATCATAACACTGCTGGCTAGAACACATATTTAGCTAACAGCCAAAACATACACAGCTCTTCACAGACAGTAAAATATATTAAAAATTAAACATGCTTGAAAGCCTTTATTTGGTTTTAGTTCGTACAAGAAAAATGCCTGACTTTTATGGTATAAATTCATGCCATATTCTTAAGGGAGAACTTGTGATTTCAACTTATAAGATAAAATCTTCGAGGAGCATATAGCAAGAGTGAAGGCCACATGATCGGGAGATGAGGCTCCCAACCCTTCCTGCCTCACATCCTGATTACTATATCTAGATTCCATGAGCAAGTTCTTACTTACAACCTCAGAGGCAATGCCAGCTGCCTACACCTTTCCTTTTTTTAGTTCAGGGATAAGAGTGCATAGCCCTTATGCATTCTTATATGTACCATGAAACTACACATTTTATCACATAGAGATCTAAATGAATTCCACTTGCTTAGGCAGGGATCTGGCTTTCTTTATGGACAAAATATATTTAAGGTGGTGAGGGAATGATCCTTAAAGGCAGGAACAAAAAGGACAGGTATGGTGTGATTCTATGTGTAGTCAGTACATGAATTGGTCAAATCCAAAGAAACAGAATATAGAACAGTGATTATTATGGCTTGCAGTTGGAGAAATGGGGACTTAATGTTTAATGAGTTCAGAGTTATAGCTCGGGAAGATAAAAAGTAATTGAGTTGTATGGTTGTGAACATTGCCAACAATGTGAAGGTGTTTATTTTACCCCATATATAAAAGAACCGAATTTGAACTATCAGAAGAACCTCAGAGTACTATTGTCCCTCAGTCCTCAAATTTACAGACAGGATTGCAGGTAGGTAGTATTTCATGCCTGGTGAATGTGGGTGTCTGTTATTGAGGTTCCTCGCATCCTATTAGAGAGGGGGCAAACCAAAAAAAAAAAAACCAAAAAAACAAAAAAACAACAAAAATCAAATGCAATGCCTTTAATCCCAGCACTCAGGAGACAGAGGCAGGTAGATTTCTGTGAGTTTGAGACCAGCCTGGTCTACAGAGCAAGTTCCAGGACAGGCTCCAAAGCCACAGAGAAACCCTGTTTCAAAAAAAAAAAAAAATCAACATAGATGGATCATTTTGTTTATTTAAAATCTAAAAAATTAGGAGACTGAGATGAGAATTATCTCATTATCTCATTGATAGGGTATTAATCTTTAAATAATAGATACTATGAAAACATTTCATCAAAATTCATTAAAGCTTTATTAATACTATTTTTGTGATACCCTTTTTAAATTTAAAGGATAATGGTTTTGGCTTTATCATCTGATCACCGTCTGTTGTGCTGTATGTAAAGCATGGTAGCACTGTACCTCAAGTATAGTTTCCTACCTAGTGTTACAAGTGATCTTCATGTGACTGCCCTTAACTTGGGGTTGTTGTCTGCACATTTATCTTGGAGCAATTTTTCAAGAGCCTCAGAGAGTTGTAGATTGCAGTGTCAAACAGTTACAAATCAGAAGTCAGGGCAGTAAAACTCAATGTTATCTTCTCCTGATAAATTTATTGGTTCTAGGAAGCAGAAGCCTGTCAGAATAAAACATAACTGGAACTTGTTTCTTTAGCTATTTGACAATCATGTCCTCCTTGGTCCTTTGATCCCGTATAACTAAAATTTTTCCCCTTTTCTGCTCACCTGGTAGGGTCTCCTATCCTTCAAGGCTTGATGGAATTTTTTTTTTTTTAGCTTCCCAGGTGTCTCATTAGCCTGGACTGTCTGTGATGTGCTTTCTGAGTCACTCACTCATAGTTAATATTGGACTTGTATATTTGCTTTCCATAAGGGACAACCCCTGACTCCTGACTGTCACAAACCTTTCACACTTTTTAAGTTGCATCATGCAACTAGTGGAGTGTGGCAAAGGCATGCTATTTCCCTTTTAACATTTGTTTATGAAAAGACTGTCTTGCATTGCATGCTCTCTCTCTCCATCTTTTTCTTCCCTCTTTTTCCCTTCTCTTCTCTTCTCCTACCCTCCTTTCTCATTTTCCCTTGAAGGAAGTAAACTGTCATGTCATAGATGACTTAGCTTGTCTATGGATAGAGCTAAGAGGTTAGAAAGAACTATTCTCCAAATAGCCAGAGAGTAATTGAGGTCTGACAGTGGCTGTATGATTGAGATTGGAAGCAGCTTTCCCTGTAGCTGAGCCTTTAATGAGACCACAGCCCCAGCTAGTAGCATCACTGTATGTTTCTCAGATATAATGAGTTAATTCCTAGCTGGTTAACCTGCTCTCAGATTGTTGGCTTGCAGGATATGGAAAACAATAAAAGTTGGTTATGTTGAACACCACAGTTTGAATAATTTGCTATGTAACCTCAGACATCCAATATGGTACCTTGTATCTCCAGCTAGATCACTATATTTGAAGGAGAACCTTGTTCTTCCACTTGGAATTTAGAACCTATGGGCTTATGAGCCTATCAGGGGTGAGGCATTCCTCACTCAAACCACTAGAACAAATTTTAAAAGAAATCATTTAGGTCACTGGGACCTGAGGCATAGCTCAACTTCTAACTTTTTTCTAAAGAGGAACTGAAAATTTTTGTCAGTTTAAGTAAACTTGTGAGGATAAAGGACTTGCACTACTGAAGATGAAGAAAAGAAGACTGGAGTAGATAGAAGAAAGAGCAAGGGAGAGAAAGAGAGAGCCAGAGAGAATGTGGGTATACCTGCAAGCACTACAGTGGGGCTTGACTCCTTCTTTCATCTCAGAAGTCAACTCTCTATCTGGTTGGAAGAAGAGTATTTAAATGTCACAGGAGGTCAAGGAGAGTTTATCCAGTTCTAACTGGTACTCTTTTTTTTTTTTTTTTTTTTTCAGTTGAAAAGCTCTTAGATTCCAAATTTCCTTCCACTTTGTAATTGCCAAAGAAAATCAAAGAATTGCTTCTGAGTTCATCTTTATTTTCTGATGGTTGTGAAGGAACTTAGTGATTATCAATGGAAATGAAGCTGTGTTCTGCTAGACTACAGAGGCCTCTAATATCAGAATCACCAAGAAGAGTTGATAACCCTACTGATGAAGACAGAGAGTGATATGTTAAGGACAGTCTCATCTCCATGGGGAAAAAGTTCCAGAACACATCACAGATCTCAAATATTTAGATGCTAAAGTCTCTTATAAAATAGTATGCAATTTGCATTATACTAAGCACAGGATCATCTCTAGATTACTTCTAATAGCCAACACAATATAAGTAGCTGACATGGTGTGCTACTTAAGTAATAATGGTAAGAGGGGGAAGAGTGTATGTTCACAAAAACCACAGAATCTGAGGGTGTAGAATCCATGGTCACAGATGGCTGCCTGTATGTTGTTGGAAAATAATTTTAGCCATCCTCTCAAAGACTTTTCCATGTATAAAATTTATTACTGAAGAAACAGTTCTTAATATAGTCTATCATAATACTTTTTTCCTTGTTTTGAAAAAAAATAACTAGCAGCTTGATAGATGGGAAATTTATAAATGGTCAGAGTAAGGCTATACAAGAAAATATATGGCTATTTAAAATCTGGATTCCCCCAGTCTTCTGTGAGCTGTAGTGTAAGAATCCATTGAAATGATTTCTAGGGGATTAAAATCATTGGATTATTTATGCTTAGTGATTTAGACAGGGTGAATGTTACATAGATTCAGATATTCTCTCTATTCATAATCAAATTTACCTTGTCTACTTAGCTATATTGTATTGATGATTCTTTATAATTCTAAGATTCTCTTATTCCAAAATAGGTTTAATTCTTCTGCATTTATTGTAAAATCAGCCAATGGTTTCTCTGCAAAATGTTCATCTAAGAACATGAGACTATGCTGAATAATTATGTCTTTCCACACAAACTGGATGCACCTAGGAAGAAGGAACCTAAGCTGAGGAATTACCTCCACCTAATTAACCTGTGAGCATTTCTGTGGGGGCACTTTCTTGATTAATAATTGATGTGGGAGGACTCAATGCACCGTGGGTACACTGCCCCTGGACAAGTGATCCTGGGCTGTATAAGAAAGCAAGCTGAGTAAGCCATGGGGAGCAAGCCCACAAGTAATGTTATTCCACGGACTTGGTCTCTGCTTCAGTTCTTGGCTCCAAGTTCCTGCATTTCGTTCCAAGGACTCTTGGGAATATTTGGAAGCAAATCCATAAAATTAGCACATTTCGAGGTTACCCTTTACATCCTCTGTGGTTAGGGTGCAGTAGAATCAAGAGTCTGTAAGAGGCATGTGGAAACATGCCATCATTCTCAGAGTTAATAGAGCACATTTTATATATCAAACATTGTAAAACTTTTTTTTAAAATTATGGTTATTATTCTCAATTTACAATATGAAGTTTTTCAGGATCTTAAATAACTTTCAAAAATATATAAAGGCATCTTCAGGACATTTGAGGGTCATTAACTCAGGGAGATGGGACACCATCACTTGAAGATTTATCTGTTTCTGTCTAGGGTTGTTTGAAGCTAGAAACTGCCCAGAATACTGCATTGTTCACTCAAATTCTTGCCATAGGTGATGGCTAGTTTTTATGTCAACTTGATACAAGCTAAGGTTGTTTGAGAAAAGGGAATCTCAGTTGAGAAAATACTCATATCAGATTGGCCAGTGGTGCATTTTCTTGATGATGATTAATGTGGGAGGTCCCAGACCCCTGTGGGTCATGCAACCTGTAGGCAAGTGGTCCTGGGTGCTGTAAGAAAATAGGCGGAGTAAGTGATGGAAGAGCATGCCAGTAAGCAGTGTTCCCTCATAGCCTCTGTTTTGGTTCCTGTCTTTTCGTTCTTGACCTGAGTTCTTGCCCTGACTTGTCTCAGTGATGGACTATGTGCTCTAAGGAGAGAAAAATTCTTAGCCCTCTAAGTTGCTTTTGGTCCTGATATTTCATCACAACAATAGAAACCCCAACCAAGACACTGTCCTTGTTCCACATTTCCAGCTCCCCTGTCAAGGTGGACCATGTGGTTTGCATTTCTCACATTTAGTGCAGAATGCATTCTTTTTGACTCCAGTCTTTTTAGATTTTAGGTTGTTTTCGTAAAGGACCACCACTGTGCTGATTGTGCCAGACTCATAAATAGTGAAAGATTGAGAAGATAAGCAAAGACAGACTTTGTTAGAATTGTTCCAAATTAAATGTGCTGTTTGTTCTTCCCTTTCCCAAATTGTCATAATTATAAAAGTCTGGGAGAATTATTCCCACACATGAACTGACATCTGAAAAACAAAGCCCTGCTCTATTCATTTGAAATGCTCATGAAAAGCTGTTAAAATGAATAACTTGAAGAGCTTGGATATATATTAATTCTGCATGAGGCAATCATGCAGATCAGAAGGAGCCAAGAGGTCATGGGTCAAATCTGAGAAGGCATAACAGACATCTGATTTTGAACAAGTGTGAGTTTCAATAAATGTTAAAAAGTATTATCTATATTTATTGACCTCAGAAGCTTACTTTTGTTAGATACGTTGTTTCACTTAATTACTAAATTAGAAAGTGTAGAAAAAACTAAGGGAGGAGGGTGGATGAGTAGGTAGCTCAAAGATTCTAGAGCAATGAAAATGCTCAATGTTAATTTTAAGAGATGGGCACCTGCCACTGTATATTTGTCCAAACCCACAGAATGAACACAAATAAAATGAGCTAGAATGTCAAATATGGGCTTTGGTTATGATGCATGTATTGTGACAAATGTACCAACTTTAAGAGGGACATAGACAGTATGGGGACTAAATGAAGGGATCAGGCTCCTTGCCTAGAAGCTATTTTTTAGTTTTAGCATTTTGAACAGACTGGGAGTTCTCAAAATTAGGAAGGTCTTTCTTTATACCAAGTTTTGGTTAGATAAAACCTGGAAGCTATAGGTGTATTGTGTCCAGCATCAAGAGGATAGTTAGCAGGCGTGATTGTGCAATTGCTAAGAGTGATCTTAAATGTACATCATAGTTACCATCAATTATTAACTTCACACACCTGGCAAGAGAAAACCTCAGCTGAGAAAATGTCTTCATTAGATTGTCCTGTGGAAATGTCTGTGATTCATTTCATTGATTGATGATTAATGTGGGAGGGACCAGCCCACTGTGGGTGGCACCACCCCTAGGTAGAGGTAGCTCAATAAACCAGTAAGCAGTGTTACCCCTCAGCCTCCTCTTCAGCTCCTGCCTTGATTCTGCTGTGGCTTTCCTCAACCTGTAGTGAAATGAACTCTTTCTTCCACAAGTTGGTTTTGGTCAACGCATTTATCACAGCAACAAAAATCAAATGGAAACACTGCACTTACTATGAAAACTAATAAGGATACAAGGTGCTAGATATGTTGACAATTGTGATTTAGTAATTTCACAATAAGAAGTGGTCAAGACATTATATGCCTAAACTTGTAAATCTATACAAGTTTAATGTGTCATTTATATATTAATCATGTTGGGGGCACCTTTTCTTTGGCTGTTTCTCTACTCACATCATGCTATAAGCAGCGAGCTGAATCTGAACTGTGCCTTCTATACTGTTTTAACTCTCCTTAGCCAGACCATCTGTGGTCCATTTGCTGCTTTCCATATCTATCCAGGAATCAGTTCTACAAAGTTTTCTGACACCTGATAAGTTGTCCTTGCTTTTATATCCACTTCTCTCTTAGGTTCCCATTCATACCCTCTGTAGTGGAGCACTGAGTACTATGGGAAGTTTGCTTGCATATTTTAGGTCTCACCAATATTATTTCCAGCCTCTGCCCACTGTCTTTTCCAAAGTCATTTAGTATTTTTAGTTATTTGTTACTTTAGCCACCCATTTCCAACGACCAAAGTATCAAAATATATAAACATCACTATGTAAAAATGACTCCAGCACTCAGTAGCTAAAGTTAGGAAGCACTTATCTTTCACCTTTTTTGTGGGTCACAAATGGGATCAGCTAGGCTGAGTAGTTCTGGCTTGAAATCATATAGGCTAAAACAGAAACTTGGGATGAAGTCAGCAGAGGGCTTGACTAGTGGCTTCCAAGATGGCTCACTTACAAGGTTGTTGGCAGGAAGCCTCAAGTTGTCACTGGCTTCTGGCAGAAGCTCTCAGTTCCTCACCATGGATCTTACCCACAATGCTGTTTGAGGTTTGTGGCAGCTGACTTCTCACCAAGCAAATGATCTAAAACAGAAGGAGATAACTGTAGCTTCAGTTTATTTTATGACCTTGTCTGAGAAATCCTATATTGACATTTGCACAGCATCCTACTGGACCACTTTAGTCAGTATGTGAGGGAACTGCACCAGTGCATGGAGTTCAGATTGTGGAAACTACAGGTGGCTATCTTGGAGGTTTATTACTGCCAAACTCACCTTCATTGCAGGTGTCTTGCTACCAGAACTGATTGGTCAGAGTCCTCAGTATGTCCTTGGTGCCAATGCCGAGGCTGAGAATTCTTGATTGTGACATCATTGTTGCTGTATCTCAGATCACATTGCCTGGAAGTGAGAAAGCATCACAAAAATAGTATTCCTTGTCATTCTTATATTTTAGAAGACTTTCCTGGAACAAATACAGGAAGTACAACTTGTCTGTTGTCACAACAGCTACAAATAACCCAAACCCTTGGTTGTAAGTCTTTGGCTAAGTCCCTGGAGGACTGGGCCTATAGAGTACAGGTATGATAGACAATAGGCTATCCCAATTAAATGAGCATATTCTTAAACTCCTGCCCTCCTACCTCCTCTTTGTTATACCAAATATTGTTATTATTCTTCCTCTCTTGATTAGTGCCTCCTCAAATCTTAATGCAATGAATATTGGGGGATCTGTGCTAACTCCAGTTTTGTTAAAACATGCCAAAGTCAGTTTTGTGCTTAATCTGGGACATTTTCTTGTATCAAATAGAAACTATCACACAAGTGGGGCCTAAGGTCAATGCTAAACTTAGAATGGAAAACTCTTATATTAATGAATAAGTCATGCATGTTCTCAACCAAAAAGGGTATCATATTTTTCTCATTTATAACTCTCCTCCAAAGGACAACAATCAACCCTAACATGTGCACAAGACCACTGTTGAATGCCATTTTAAATCATGTTTCTTTAAAGCAAAAGGCATTGCCTTGATAGTATCGGTGTCTATTGTTTCCTTCCTCGCCTCATGAAAGCTAAATGCAACGCAGTAGACTCTTGTGTTTGATGTGTGAATGAAAGTTGGAATGAGTGTCAGAAATGTGTGGAATTTTTTTTGGATCACTTGATGTCTGGCTTTTAAAACATAATTGCTCAATGAAAGTGAAGATATTGCTTGCTATGTTACAAAGCAGGTAAGGTGAGTTGTTTTCTATTTTCTGTTCACATCCCCTTCATCCCTGAGCCTGCTGTGATTCTGGCTTGTGAATGGATGCTGATTCTTACACTCAGGTACCATTAAATCCCTAAACTGAAGTCACACTACAGAAAATAGACACCCAATAACAGTTTTAAACTAGTCATAGCACCGAATAGACTGTAGGTTTTGAATACAAATCTTACCATTATTTTTTAAATTACATTTCAGATATGAAGTATGTAGTTTAGAATGAGGTAATATGAGAGCCACATATAATTGCTAGGAATAAAATTGACACTGAGGGAGACTATGACTTAAGAGTTGGTCTCCTTGTGTTGGGTTGTCTTTGAAACAGTGAAGTCAGGGGATTATCAGATTTTCAGTCTTTCTGAGAAACATCATGCGTATGAACTTGGATGGACTCACAAAAGGAGCCATAGAACTTGGTGAACATGTGGGTTGTCGATGTTTGGTAAAGAGTGAGTAGGTCCAGGAGGAAACACAAGCCTTGGAAGGAGGCAGCCTTAGATCCACCATGAAGCTGGAGGAGACAGGAAAGAAAATCTGGAGAAAAAACTAACATGGGTGACACCTGAGTCAGGTAGAGATAGTGACAGGTGGTAGCTCTTTTCAGCTTGCTGTCATCCACTCATATACCCATCTACCCGTTCTTAGTAATTGTATTTTTTGGGACAGCTACTCAATGTCAGAGATTATACACATTTTTCATAACTCAATTGGCTGTTTTAGGCTTCAGATTTTTAGCTTTGCTCTAAGTGCTATCAAGTTTAGTTCAAGGCATTTTCCATTCATAGAATCAATACTCTAAATTCCAAATACAACATCCCATAGTGATCTCTGAACAGGCTGTGTATGTATACTTTGAACCTGCTCACCACAGTAGAGAACTTCAGATCTGCTTCTTTAAAGCCAGGCCTTAGGTAAGGCAGCATGTTTTGTGTCTCAGTATCACAATGATGTATAAAACCAAACTAACAAAGAATAGGTATCCAAGAATGTTACTAGGGACTACATTAAACTAGCTATGCCAGGGGAAGCCAGGCTGATCTTTGCTCATGAAGGGTCAGAGCTGACTTTTCAGCTGGTGCCTCTGAAGTGATTTTCTCTGTGGATGCAGTTGTAGGTTCTGCCAAAGGCAGATAGATCCCTGTGATCTTTTTTGTTTTCTTCCCCTCTGGCTGGCTAGCATTAGTGGTCTGCTTACACATGCTTTTCCACCTTGGTGATGTGTTTCTCTTCTGTGGATACGTCTTTGCAGGAGACAGCCTTATTAGAGGTCACAGAAAAAGGTAATAGGGAGGCAAAGCCAAGCTCATCACTTTGCATAGCCCTCAGTCAAAAGACATCACTAATACTACTTAATAACTTCCCAAAACCAAAAGGGACCAGAGAACAATTAAGCCACCCAAGCCTTGTTCTCAGGCATCTGTGATGGCAGCCTAGTAAAGATGCCTCTCAGGCAGCAGAGGCAGCCCTCAGGCCTCACACTTCCAATGGGGCAGGGTTATGAACCCAGTCCTTGCACAGTTGCCATAAAAACACAGTATGGAAATGAACAGAAGTGATTTCAAAGCAGTCACAGTCATATTTGAGGGGAGGGGGGTGTGCTACAGTGTTGAAGTGTACAGAAAGTTTCCTGCCTTGAATCTTAAGTTTTGTTTGAAAAAATTTCCATTAATTGACATGTTAATCATTCACAAGCCTTAAAGGGCTGTCTGGGATGGGAAAAGCACAGCTTGTAACTATTCTGCAATTCTGATTATCTAACCACCCACGCCTGCTAACTATATTCTTATTTGATCAGATTATGAATTTTCAGAAAGGTGCTTGATTTGAACCCAAACAGCCGAAACCGGTTTCTCTTTTCTTTGGGTAAAGGTTCCCTTTGTTCTTTTTGTTTCTAATTACCCTGTCGAACATAGTGCAGGTCAGTGCATCAAAAACAAAATACCAGACTGTCTTTACACAAAAGAAGTGCTTCTCCAAACCTTTGAGGGTTCAGCAGCTGTGGGGCAGTGCAGTGTACTTAATTATATGTTATGTTCAGTTAAATAAACTGTGACAGTTTCTATGAAAACTTCACAGTAATTATTTGCTAAAGTCAGAGTGAGTCTTGACCCGCCTGAGTGTTTGAGTCAAATGTCTGTCCAGCATGATTATGCTTAAAAGGAGTGTGTGGGGTACAGGGCTTACCATTTTTGTGAACAAAACATGAAGAACTTGATAATTGTTTAATTTTCCCAGATAGAAATATACCTTGGGTAAATATAATTTTTGTTTTTTTTTGTTTTGCATTGGTTTTCTATGATTGTTATTCTCCAGATGTTTCAATTAATTATCATTGTCTTCCCAAAGGCTAATAGAACAAGGAAGCTGAGAAGAATCAGGCTAATTTCACTGCATGGCTTATTAGGCATCCATGCGCATGTGTTCCTGTGTAAGTACTGTAGCAGGCAAGTTAAATAGCAATTGTCCCTGCCTTTCTCACAATCCCTCCCCAGTATCTACAGCTGCTCATGTGATCACAAGCAGGAAATTGTTGTCTAGCACCCATAGCCATGTACTCAGGGAGGAGAAAAGAAGGGGTTGCCAAGGATGTGGATTAGTCCCTTTGAATGATCAACTCTGCATGGAAATAAAAGCCAAATACTGAATTTCTGGAAAGCTAACCTGAAAATCTGGTTAGGAGAATTTGCATTTTTCTATCTCTGTTGCAATCATGACCATCTACACTGTAAGCATATGGTTTTCCAGTTATTTTCTGAGATCTTATATAAAAATGACCACCATCCTCTTTGTATGTGGTCTTTTCTGTGAAATGAAGGAAGATGAAAATGGTGGTTGGGAAACATAACTGACTTTACCTTATTAATTGCGCTTGGCTTGTGGTGAGTCATCTAAAAGATAACTTGTACCCTAGAGCATGCAAGCATATAACATAAAAGGATGGATGAATGGAAGCTGTGTATATTGTGTAAACCATTCACTAAAGAATCTAAGTCAATAAATTTGTTCATTTTCTTAACCCTCAACACACACACACATACACACACACACACACACACACACACACACACACACACACACACAACCCAAAAACAAATTTAAAAAATGGAAAAGTAAAAATAACAAACAATAAAAAGTCAGTTGTTGGATCAGCTGGGCTTTCATGGAGAGATGCAGATTTTAAAAAGGACTTACTTATTATTTTATGTATATGTATTTGTTTTATATCTGTCTGTATGTGTACCATATGTATACAGTACACACAGAGGCCAGAAGAGGGCATTGGATCTCTGGGGAAATTATAGATGGTTGTGAGTTGGTATGTGGAAAACAAACTTAGGTTCACTGCAAGAGCAGTCCATGATTTAACCGTGTCATTGCTCCAGCCCTGGAGATAGTGAGCTACTTGATCTGGCATGGGACCTAGGCATGACTAGATTTTTAAAGTTCAATTCTGATGAAGTACAACACTATAAAGAGATATTCAGCATAAACTTCCAGGGCAGAGAGCTGGAACTGATGAACATACTGAGAAAGCAAAAAAACAAACAATAACAAACAAAAAAACCAAAAAACAAACAAACAAACAAAAAAAACAAAAAAAAACCTTGATTAATTAGATTTTTAAAAATTATAAAAATACTATCTAACAAATCCTGTTTGGTACTATATTGGTCTACAGAGATATTGGTGATTTTGTTTTATGACACTACAATATTGTAGTAAAATTAATCTAATTCAAAATAAAGCCAATAGCTAAATGTCTGAGGAGATGGACATATTTCATCTGATATGAACATTTCAGGATACACACATGTATCAAATGTCACAGTACTACACTGATACGTGTGTTATTTATTAAGTATTTTAAAACTTCACTGATTTTCCTCTTTTGTTGTTATTTTATAATTTTGTGGGTTTTTTTTTCTTTAGCTATATGGACCATTTAGAAATGTTTTGTGTTGTTGTATGAGTACGAATGTGCTTCATTTATAAAATATTGATTTTCAAAGTTGTAGTAATCTGTTGGAAAGATTGTTCATTCTGATTGGCATCCTTTCTTGAAAATCATCTAATTTATAGAAAGACAGGCATGCCTGTTACCCAGTTCAACAACTGACATTCTTGTTATTATGCCTCCTTCCTTTCTCACCAAAGATTTATTGCTCTTGATTTTTTAAAATAACATATTCTTACATTTAGCCTAAGTATTCCTTTTATATTTAAGTTAGTTTTTATGTATGATACGAGATAGGAAAAAAAGGTCATCCTTTCTCTGTTGAATTTCTTGGGTTTCTTTCTTGAAACTCAGCTAATCATGAGTGTGGACCTATTTCTACCCCCACCCCACCCCATTTTGATACACTGATCTGTGTCACATTACATCTTTGTGACAATTTTTATTGTTTTCCATGACTTTTTCAAGTGTACTGGCTATCTTCTCAGTAAGAGGCCTTAGAAAAGAAGTGTCATTTTATTAAGGGTGTGCTTTCAGAAGTGACCTGTGAGAAATGAGAGAAACAAGAAAGGATAGCAGAATGATGTGGATATGATTTTACTTTTGGAGGAGTCTAGCCTGAGTATAATTCCGCAGTGAACTCTGGAATGTTACACACAGAGGGAAGAAGGCTGAATCTAAGTGAATTAGTATTGGTTAAAGGTCAGCCCATATTAGGGAAAGGCGTGTTGTTACCTACCAGGAATGACCATATGAGTGGATTTCCTTCCCTCCAGTCAAAGTCAGTCCCTGGAGATGGATGAGATGTGAGTCAGCAATGGAGCTAAGGGGATGGGCAATAGCACCAGGGAGGTACAACTAGGTAAAAACCAATAGTATTTTTGACAGAGGTTACCATCTGCATCAGTAGTCTGTGGGATTTCCAGATCTCTCCAATGTACCATTTGTTGCTCTAAAGACTATTTTTTTTTCCATTTATTTCTTTAGCAAATCTTTCTTGTGACTTGGTGAAATTGAAACTTTTCATTATTTAATAAGTTAATATTTACCTTTCTATTTGAAAATTTAGCTTATTATTGTATATGTATGGATTTTTGGTTGCCTGTATGCCTGTGCACCACATTCATGAAATGACTGTGGAGGCCAGAGAAGAGGGCATTGGATTTCCTGGAACTGCACTTACTAATGGTTGTGAGCCAGCAAGTGGATGCTAGGAGTCAAATCTGGGTCCTCTGCAGAGCAGCCAATGCTCTTAAGCACCAAGTCATCTATCCAGCCCTTAGTGTTTGCCTTATTAACATGATCCATGGGTGAATACACAATGTAGATTTACATGTTGTTGACAAAATCTTATTCATGAGTTGAGAATCCAGCGATTCTAAAATCAAGATGCTCTCAATAGATCTTCAGAAACCAAAACCTAAATGAGGAGTGTTCAAATTTTCAGGGCCTTGTACTTGAAGCCACGCTATACATTTCTGGAGTCATTAACTGCCTTTTTGCTGTGAAACTTGACCTTGCAGTTTTCATCATGGACTCAACTTTCTAGTGGACAACAGGAAGCACTTCTGATTGCTCATGTCTCACTGAATTTCTGCACTCATTTTGAATGGAACCAAAATTAGAATTCTGTGTTGCCATGAATAAATACAACAATTGTAATGCTCCAGTGTTCTGCGTCAGCTTCTGCCTGCTAAGGAGACTGTCGCATGCAGGACAGGCCACCATTACTGAAGTGGCTCTTCCTTCCTTCCTCCCTCCCTCCTTCCCTCCCTCCCTCCCTCCCTCCCTCCCTCCCTCCCTCCCTCCCTCCCTCTCTCCCTTCCTCCCTCCCTCCTTCCTTCCTTTCTTTCTTTTTTCTTTTTTCCCTTCATTAATACATTTTATTTAAATTAGAAACAATCTGGTTTTACATATCAATCCCAGTTCTCTCTCCCTCCTATCCTCCCATCCCCCCACTGATCCCCCCAGCTCATCCCCCATACACTCTCCAGGGAGGGTGAGACCTTCCATGAGGGATCATCAAAATCTGTCAAGTCATTTGGGTTAGGGCCTATGCCCTTCCCTGTATATCTAGGCTAAGGGAGTATCTCTTCATGGGAAATGTGCTCCCGAAGTCCATTCATGCACTAGGGATACATCTGGTTCCACTGCCAGAGGCCCCATAAGCTGCCCAGTTCTCCTAGCTGACACCCACATTCTGGGGGCCCTAGGTTTGGTTCTGGTTTGGTCCTAGGTTGGTTCCCTATCAGTAAGATTGGGGTTCATGAGTTCCCACTTGCTCAGGTCAGCTGTTTCTGTGGATTTCCCCAGCATGGTCTTGACCCCTTTGCTCATCACTCCTCCTTCTCTACAACTGGATTGCAGGAGTTTTGCTCAGTGTTTAGTTGTGGATCTCTGCTTCTGCTTCCATCAGCTACTGAATGAAGGCTCTAGGATGGCATTTAAGGTAGTCATCATTCTCATTATAAGGGAAGGACATTTAAGGTAGCCTCTCCACTATTCCTTAGATTCCTAGTTACCTTTTAAAGTTCATTCAGATTTCTGTACTGTCTATAATGGAAGACATCTCCTTACAAGTATACTTAATTGTTTTAAACATCCAAAATTATATATAAATTTGCTGATACTGTAAAGTATGTGAAATTGCTTTATGAACAGCAAATATTAATTGCTATTAACATCATTACATAAAATTAATAAACAGGCATTAATGATGGTTGAAGAGAAATCACACCTGTTTTATTTTATAAATGGAACAATTTAAGTTCTTATAAATAAAGTATTTGGTCAGAAAATATTTGGAGTAAGTTTTATCCAAGACAGGTATTTTTTGAGAATAATCTATTATTATGCTAATTAATACAACTACACAGAGGAACTTGTGAACAGTCTTAACCAATGTCTGGTCACTTGAGAGCAAGCATGAAAAGTTGCTCTGTAATGTAATAAAGGCTAGCAAACTATGACTATCTCAATGAGGCAAGGGATGAAATAATATGGAAGCTGGTTTAGATGAATAAGCTCTCTCTCTCTCTATATATATATATATATATGTATATATATAATACACACACTTATATATACATATATATTATGTAAACACACATATATATATATACATACACACATACACACACACACATATATATGTGTATATATGTATATATATTTCACAGGGGTTGGTATTTCTCAATTGTTAAAGACTTAACACTGTTGCCTAATTACTGGTTAAGAAGGTGAAGGTCAAGACCACTATTACTGGTGGGGTAAGATTCTGAGCCAGGCGTTATCAGGTTCTTATGTAAAGAACTGAAATCAGAGACTCCAATAGATTTGTTAAAGAAGCAAGATAATTTGAAGCAAAGGCATAAAATTGACTGAAGAGAGACACACTGTCAGAACTGATGATATACCACAATCGTGAAGATGCTCAAGGCCCCTGATGATTCTCCAGTTTCTTTGATGGGGTCATAGAAAGCAGGAGCTGAGGGCTCAGGGGTATAGTTTGAGTTATTCTCTATGATGATTGATGTTATATATTAATTTTCTATTGCACGTTCCTTCTCATAATAATCTGATTTTAACTATATGCACACTAAATTATGCATAGGCACAGATAACAAATAGGAAATCCTCCTTAAAAGGTTGTTGGAGGATGTGGTTTTGCCTTAATGGGCGTACATCTGAAACAGTTCAGGCTAGATGGGACATTCTTCCTTTTAGTCTCCCATTTGTTGGGAATATGCTTGAATAGATAACTGCTTACATTTGATAATTATGGGCATAAAAACTAGTGTGTTTGCTAAGAAGTGGGAGTGTACAGCTCAATGCAGGGTGTGTGTGTGTGTGTGTGTGTGTGTGTGTGTGTGTGTGTGTGTTGGTGGGGGTATTGAGAGATTCTAGAAAAGAGTGTGTGTTTGTAGTATGTGCAGTTGAAGGAACTAAGCTGCCATGTGCACAACCACAAACTAAATGGGGGCTTCTGGGTCCTAACTTTCTCCTTTGTTTGCCCACCCCACTTTCAAACATATTCATGTCATTGAACCTGTTTTCTTACTAGGGCTATGATTAACTAATTGCATATTTAATTTCCTCTCATTAAGCTAGTACTTAGATTCCTGTATCTTTTCAACACTCTAGTTTAAGGTAATCTTTGCTAGGATCTGTTTATTTTTTTACCTCCCTCCCCCAAACTCAAATATTATAATTACCCACAAGGCCATGCTTGTCAGGAAGTAGGGCCTTCAGGCAAGTGAATAAGTCCTAATGGAGGGAATTGCTGTAATGGCATTAGAACCCATGGCATAATGAGGATGCCCAGGAGTTTTTTTTTTTTTTATTGTAAATGAACTTACATTTCCTTACTCTGGAAGGACACAGTAAGAAGACACCATCTGTGAACCAAGAACAGGCTGTCACCACATGAATAATTTCTGGAGATTTAATGTTAGGATTCCCCCCTACAGAATTGTAAGAAATACATTGATTACTTAGAAGCCACCTAGTTTATGATGTTTTATTATAATAATAGTTTGAGTGTGTGGGTGTCACCACCCATAATTTAAGAAGTTTGGGCCTATAGGATTTTAAGATTTATGAGAGAAAATAGGATTATGTTGATAAGTTAACAAAGGTGACTCAAGGTTATAGTTAAAAAAAAAAAACCAAATGACTTCAAAGAACATTTTCATGAATGAATATTGATTGAAGGGCTAGTAATGGAATCTAATTGATAAATGCCAGTCATTTTAGTTTTGTCCTCATAAAGAATTGGGCAGGTCTAGGGTTTCAAGAATATCTAATGTTGGCATTTTTTTTCAGAGCCTTTTTGTGTTAATATATGTGTGTCACTCTTGTTTTTACACAGAGTCAAAACAAGGCTAGGGATTGTTGTGGAAGCCCTATAACTTCATTTTACCCTGTCCTTGAATTCCCTTCCTGTGTTGTCCTGAAATAATGTTGGCTACAGAACCATTTAGTGCAACATTGATAAATAGAAGTGAAAGAGAGGTGTGCTTTAAACATCTGCATATGAGTTTAGGCCCAAGTACTAGAGTGGCCATGATTTCCCTGGCTGGAGGAACTAATTTAGGACTAGATGCTCTTCCAAATGAGCATAATATTAGAAAGTCACTGTCACAAAAGATTCTGGGTTGTCTGAATGGAAGTCCTGAATCTGATTAGACTCATAGGCAAAATGACCTGGTTTCTACCAGTAAAGGTGACACTCATAGTCGACAGCACACAAAGTTAAACACCCACTGTAATAATTTTGTTCTTTCTTGTAAAGCAGGAAGAAGATAAATCTATGCGTGGCCACATCTTGAGTAATATAAAATTCTTCCTTTATGTAATATAATAATAGGTTTGACTGATTCCATCCAGGCTCATTCACTGGTGTACTTGAGACAACTTAGAAGAAAAGGACAAACTCCAAGGTTCCTAACCACTCATAAGAAATTGTTCCCGATTTTCCTGAAAGAAATCCTTTGTATGTATCCTCAAAACTTTCTCAAAATAAGATTCAGAATGTAATCTTGTGGGTGAGTGAACTACAGTCCAACCATTGGCATTAAGGGGGAGTGGCATGATTGATGGTAACTGTGGACATTTTGATATAGCATAATATGACCTCCAAGTAAAAAAAAGTAGTAATACCACTGTAGATAATGAGGCACAATTTACAGGATTCCTATGCAATTATTATTACTGTTATTTTTGAGATGGAGTCTTCCTATGCTGTGTAAGTGGATTAGAACTCCAGACCCAGCCTACTGAGTTGCTGGGATTACAGAGGTGTACCCCAACACACAGAAGCAACTTCCAAGTCAGTCCTAACTGCTGTGTTTTTACCTTAGCTGCAGTAAATACTGAAAATACTTATACCTTAAAACTACTGACTGAACATGATAGAAGAGAAGTGGGAAATAACCTTGAATACATTGGCGCAGGAGAAAACTTCCTGAACAGAACACTAGTAGTGCAGACACTAAGATCCACAATTAATAAATGGGACCCCATGTAACTGAAAAGCTTCTCTAAGGCAGAATACTCCATCAAAATGGCAAACTACAAAATGAGAAAAGATCTTTACCAACACCACACCTGACAAAGGGATAATTTTAAAAATATAAAAAGAACTTAAGAAACTAGACATAAAAAAAATCATAATCCAACTAAAAATGAGCTACAGATCTAAACTGAATTCTCAACAGAAGAATCTCAGCTGGCCGAGAAACACTTAAAGAAATGTTCAACATCCTTAGCTATCAGGGAAATGTAAATCAAAATGACCCTGAGATTCCATCTTACACCTCTCAGAATGGCTAAAATCAGAAACACAAGTGACAGCTCATGCTGGAGAGGATTTGGAGCAAGAGGAACACTCCTCCATTGCTGGTGGGAGTGCAAACTTTTACAAGACACTTTGGAATATCAATATGACAATTTCTCAGGAACTGCTCAACTATGCCCACAGCAATTTTATTTGTAGTAGCCAGAACAACCTAGATGTTCCTCAACAGAGGAATGGATAAAGAAATGTGCTGCATTTATACAGTGGAGTACTACTCAACTGTTAAAAACAATGGCATCAGGAAATTTGAATGGATGGAACTAGAAAAAAAAATCATTCAACAAAGACATTCACTTATAAGTAGATATTAGCTGTAAAGTAAAGGATAATAATGCTACAATCTACAGGCCCAGAGAGGCTAGATAATAAGGCAGGCTCATGGGATCGCCCTGAAAAGTGCAAATAGAAAAAATTTTATGGGTGAACTGGAGTAGAGTGGGGATGGGAACATAAGAGAACAGGTTGAAGTGGGAATGGAGGGGAAAAAGGGGAAAGAAACAATGAGAAAGGTGAGGCATTTTGTGGTGAGGTAGAAATCTGGTGCAAGGGAAAATCCCAGAAATTTAGAAGGATGATTCCAGCTAAGACTCTTAACAATAACAGATATGAATTACGAACTGGCCGTCTCCTGTGAACATGCAAATAATTCCAGTGGAAGAACTGAGACATCAACTCAACTACACAACCTTCAATTTACAGGCTATTCTGCTTATTATGGGATGTGCTAGAGTAAGGATATCACAGAGACTGAGGGAGTGACTAACCAATGACTGGTCCAGTCTGAGACTCATGCCATGAAAGTGAGCTTACCCCTGACATTGCCTTGAGAATCAGGACCCAGAGTTTGAGTGGTCCAGAGATCTAGAATAGAACCAAACATGACTGGCAAAACAAACCAGCAAACCAACAAATAAAGTCAATGTAATGATGCCTGACAATATTGTGCTATACGCATAGACTGTTGGCTAGCCCAGTTATTATCAGAGATGCCTCATCCAGCATGGAAACAGATGCAGAGACCCTGGGCTCATAGGGCTCACAGGGCCTGAATCAACAACCAGGGAGCCTGCATGCTGCTGACCTCGGTCCTCTGCATATGTTACAGTTGTGTAGCTTGGTCTTCTTGTGGGATTCCTACTAGTGGGAGCAGTGTCTCTTAACACTTTTGCTGGCTTTTGGAACCATACTCCGCATACTGGATTGCCTTGTTCAGTCTTCTTGTTAGGGGAGGTGCTTAATCTTACTGCAACTTGGTATACCATGTTTTGTTGATATCTATTATAGGCCTGCTTGTTTCTGGATAGAACTGGAGGAGTGTAGGGAGGAAGCACAGGAGAGGTGGAGGTAAGGGACTAGAAAGAGAGGAAGGAGGGGAAACTGGTCAGGATGTAAAATGAATACATTTTTAAAATGCTGACCAAAGAAAAAACCAAATAAACATTAAAAACTGTAGGCACCTACCCCTGCCAGCAAGGAAGACGCGACTCCGGGAAGATCTTCTTCATGCAGTTTTAATCAGGATCCTTGAACATGTTCTTCTGACCCTCGAGAACCCGGGGAAATGCCTGCACAGGCTTAAATACCCTTGCGCTAACCAACCCCAGTGAGCTACGTGGACCCTGCAGATAGGCTACTCTAACCCAGAAGCAGACAGGCTGAACAGACTTAGCCAAATAAGGGCTTGTTTACGCCAGAGAGTGCTCACCCTCAGGGAGGTGGAAGCCGGCACCATCTTTAAAGCGTGGTACTTCGCAGCTCTCTACAAAAAACTACTGGCTAGATGAATTATGAGTTCAAGGGGAATGACATGCCATCTGCTTGTCTTCAGGCAACAAGACAAAGATCAATTTGTTATGCTAGTCACATGACCAATGCAGGGAAGCTGTGGAGACAATATCCCAAACTAAAAATGACCAACCAAAAGAGTTTCATAAAAGTGCTTTAATAATGGAGTTCAGAAGATGGTCAGCACTTCTAAGTGCTGTTTTCAAAACTGAGCAAGGCACAGAGGAGTCATGTGCTGTTATAGAAACATGCTAAAAACTGTTGGGTTGATGTCAGCCTAATGTTGACCTTGATCTTTATTAGCTGTTAATTTTTTGACAATGTACTTAGTAACAATGAACTTACTCTGCAGAGTTTTTAATTTTTATTTATATATTTAATGTGTGCACATGTGTGTGTCTAGTTGTTACATATGTATACCATGTATGCAGTCTTGTGGAGGCCAGAAGAGGGCATCAGATACCCCAGAACTGGAGTTATAAGTGGTTGTGAATGGCCATGAGGGTTCTGGGAGCCAAATCCAGGACCTCTGCAAGAACAGCTAGTGCTGTTACCACTTCTCCAGCCCCTACTTTGCAGAGTTTTAAAATAAAGATTAAATTTGGTAAAATACACATGTACACATGATAGGTGCTGACAACTTTTTCAGAACTCTTGCTTGACTTTTTTTTCTTGCTGTTCTTTGAGGTAATTAGGGAAGACAGTCACATGTTTAGGCCAACCAGCTAACCCTGGTCCTGGTACCTTCATCTTCCTAATCTTCCCTAGGATCTTGTCAAAAGGCACAGTGTCCCTGGAGGCCTGTGATGGGTCTGATTGAAGTTTTAAATCTTCCCCAGTGATGCTGAGTCTGTGTTTCACAGGCAGCTTTGGGAAAGCAAGGAGCCAAGTCAGGGTAAGAGTTTTGGTAAGATAGAGTTTTATTGGCAAACGGAACTGATGCTGCAGGAATGACTTTGAGATTAATGTGGGTCTTGATATATTAGCTGAGACCTGCCTGATCCCATATTAATGTGTTGACTAAATGTAACAGAAAGTCACCCAATAGGCTTTTATGTGTCAACAAAATCTTTTTTCTTTTATTAAAAATAGATTTTTTTCTATACAATACAATCTTTTTGTGGATTCCCCTCTCCACAATCATTCCAGTTCCTCTAAAACACCTCTTCCAGGCATATCCATACCCTTTCTGTCTCTCATTACAAAACAAATGGCCACCTAAAGAATAATAATAAAATAAAATAATATAAAACAAATAAAAACAAACAAATTAGAATATGGCAAAACAGCCAACCAAGAAAAAGAGACAAAGAAAAAGTATTAAACACACACACACACACACACACACACACACACACACACACACACACAAAACACAGATAGGTGCAAATACACACATTTGTACATACAGGAATACCATTAAAAGAAAAAAGCTATAAGCCATAATATATATGCAAAGGAGTTGTAAGGTTAAAAAGAATGAAAAATGAAAAAAAATGTCCTCATAGCATTATGAGACAAAGAACCTCCAAAGATGCTGATTAGTTAGTTTTGTATTGCATTTATCTATCTGTCTGTCTGTCTGTCTGTCTGTCTGTCTGTCTGTCTATCTATCTATCTATCTATCTATCTATCTATCTATCTATCTATCTATCTATCGTGTGTGTGTGTGTGTGTGTGTGTGTTATTACAGGAAGTTTCTATTATATTAGGTTTCTATACAATCTCTCACATGGCCCTTAGTTTTGCTATCTCTTCTCATATTCCCTCCCTCTCTCTCCTCTTCCTTCTCTCTCCCTGTTTGATTTTCCCATTCTAGTCCCCTCATATTGTCATAACTATCTATTATTCCATTTCTTCTTCCTGGGGAGATACACCACTCCTCCCTAGTCCCTTACTTTCTACCTAACCTCTGAGGTTATATGGATTGATGATTTAATAGCTAACATAAATGAATATATACCATATGGGTCTGTGTGTAACCATATGGTTACTTCACTCAGGATTTTTTCCCTAGTTCCTTCCATTTACCTGTGAATTTCATGTTTTAAACGACTGAGTGATATTCCACTATGTAAATGTACTGCTGCATTTTCTTTATCCATCCATCCATTGAGGGACAGCAGTGAACAAGTGTCTCTGTGGTAGGATGAAGCACCTTTTGGGTATATGCCCAAGACTAGTGTAGCTAGATCTTAAGGTATATTGATTCCTATCTTTCTGATGAACTGCCACACTGATTCCCAGAGTGGCTGTGTGGGTTTGCACTCCATCAACAATGGATGAGTGTTTCCTTCTCCACATCCTAACCAGCATGGGCTCTTTTATTGATCATGGTGATTCTGACTGGTGTAAGATGAAATCTCAAAGTAATTTAGATTTGCATTTCCCTGAGGACTAATACTGTGTTAAAGATTTCTTTAAGTGTTGCTCAGCCATTTGAGTTTCCTCTTTTTTTTTCTGTAGCCTGTCTCATTGTAGTGCATGCTTCTAATCCTGTACTCTAGAGGTAGAGGCAAGTTCTAAGCTAGCCTGGTCTACATATATGATTCCAGGACAGTCAGAGTGATGTAGAGAGACCCTGTCTCAATAAACAAACAAAAAAACATAGACCCAACAAAACCAACAAAAATTGAGAATATAAGGAAACATAATTTTAATTTTCACTTAGAAATTGAAACAAGCAGGTTTCAGTGTACAACATTCTTTGTGAAATTGCATTTTACCTGGTTTAAATTGGGAGATGTGTGTTTGTTATTGTAAATAATCAAATAGATAATATGGGTGGGTTCTTTTGCTTGGCTTGTGTAGTTTCTTTAATAGAGCTTGTGATATAATTAGGTCTAGTAGGAAACACAAAGGCTGACTTTTATCTGAGATTTTCAATTTTTTCATGTTGAAATCTATTTCTTTTTTCAGCCCTGACTAGCAGGACATTGGTAATACTAACTAATTTTATGGTTTATGCTTGAACATAAGGCTTTAATTTAATTATGGACATTTAAGAGATATTTTAAACAGAAGCTCTAAGAAAATTCTTAATATTCAACCACAAATGAGGCATCGTTATTTATAATGTGCCAGAGGATTCACAGTCACCAAGTTATTCGTTTTTTTTTTTTTTCTGTTAAATCTGCAACACAAAGGAAGACACATCACCATGCAGTACAGGACAAAAGAGATTAGCATGAAGCAAATCTTAGAGGGCAGAGACTGTGCAGAGCAAACCTTCACCCCTGCTGTGAAATAATCATCTTAGGAGCAGGAAAGACAGACACAGTCTATAAATGTGAATGGACAGATGATTTCTTACGTCTTCATAGTTTTGATTTATAATCTTAAGTTTTTTCATCTCATAACTAAATTTTAGTAACATTTTATTCCTTGAAGTAAACAAAAATTAAACCAAAAATTATCTTTGGAAAGTTGGTCAAGGACCTAATTTGCGAACATATTCCGTGAGAGAAGCTCCAGGCTTCAAGCTATCAAACATGCATGTTTTTCTCAGCGCAGGCTTCCCTGCAATCTACTTCAAGTTGGCCTCTGGGGTGAGAGCAGAAAACTGCAGAGCTGGGGCTTCTCAAAGGAACTTAGAAGGCCAAAGCATTTTCCGTTCTTTTTTGGAGGTCATGTGCCCACTTCACTTTCATTTCAAGGCCTTAGATCAAACACTCCAGCCTTAAACAAAGAAGCCTGGCTCATCTTTAGGCATTAGAAGAACGTCTACAACGTGAAAAGTATTGCTTTTCTTTAATAATTAAAAGAACTAAGGGAAACAGGTCCAATATTTCTGTTATCAGGGTTATAAGTTATAGGACTCCAATTTTGATTTCTTAATGTAGACTTTTTTTTTTTATTCTGCTGCACAAGCGCTAGGAGACATTTGGTTCCTGGAGTTCCCTGACCCTCTGTTGCACTTGGATTCAGAAATGTCCCTCATAGACTCATGTTTTGAGTTCTTGATCTCCAGCTTATATTACTATTTTAAAAGGTCTGGATCGTTCTGGAGGCAGAAGTTGCCTGGTGGAAGCAGATCGCTGTGGTGGGTGTTTAAAGGGTGTCCTGCCCCTATTTCTGGTCCCTTCATTTCCTGGCCTTTCAACAACGGGCTAACACATCAACTGTCATAGTTTGAGTCACATCACAGACTGGGAGTCACTGCATTTGCTTTGAAAAGCCAAAGTAAAGATCATCTCTCTTAAGTTGTGTCTCACAGGTATTTTGGTCACAGTGATGCAAAAGAAATGCATCCTCTACATTGGGTTCTCCAGCTCCAATATTAACACTGACAGTCACTGTTTATGTGACCCTTGCTGTAAGGGCACAGACCACAGCTTTCTTTTGTGCAGAATAGCTGCATTGATGCTACTATGGCATCATTGGCTTCTTGGGTGCTTACATTTAAGTTTATATTTAAGATTGTTCATCTCCTTGATCCTTGTAGCCACTCTAGAAGGCATCATCAAATATCAGTCAGATAATAAGACAGAGGCATGTGGGATTCAGAAACTTAGTCCCAAACCATGTAGCTTGCAAGTGATAAAGAGTAAGCTAAGTAGCAGAAGGTGAAGCCAGAATGAGAAGAGTGTCATGCAGCCCACATCAGGGCCTTTACCATTAAGCTTTCCTATCACTGCTCAGGAGATGGCAGGAGTCTGTGCCTCTACATCAATAACCACATTCCTATTTTCCTTCAGTTATATGTTCCTCTCAAACCGCCAAATAAGATGGTTTTCTCCTCTCATGTAAAAAATATTGGTAGGCATAGGTTTTTTTTAATGTATTAGGAAAGATGTTTTATGGTTTCAGCTATGGTAAAAAATATTTCTTCTTGCTTAAGTATACTCTTTGGATATAATTCTTGCATGTCTCTTAAGTGTGCCTATTTATAGTTGAGATAATACATCATGTGTGTGAAAGGCACTCTTATATTCTGCCTTTCCCAAGATAAATGTCCTCAGCATTTCCCTTTCTTAGTCTCAGAAACTTCCTTTTCTCATAGTTTCATTGCTTTTTCATTCCTCTGCCCAACTTCCATTCATTACTCTGAATTCACCCAGTCACAAACATGCATTCATTTATTTAACACATCTTATTGCTGCGGTGGTCCAGGTACTGTCTTAGACACTAAGATTACCAGCATGAACAATTCCTCTTAGAAATTTATAAGCTAGTAATTGAGATAGATAAGTCATGAATAATTAATGTGTAAAGTCTGATAGTTTAATGTATTGCATCAATATAAGAATAAAGTGCTTAATTTACTTAAGATTGAAGGGGGTTTCCCAATTGGGGGGGTGTTCTTGGAGTGAGGCTGGAAGGCCATTTAGATCTTATAGGGAGAAGAGGAGGCAGGGAATTCAGAGCAGAGGTGAAACTATGTATAAGCTTATGAGGAGTGCAAAAACACAAAGAGGAATACAAGAACAAAAAAGTTGCACAATGCTTTCTAATGGGAGCAGTTCCTAAAAATGCATCTTTCTGTGATGTCTGCCCTGTTGTGAACATTGTACAGAGTGCATTCACACAAACTAAGTTGGCTATGGTGTCACTGAGCAATATAGTCTGATGGGACCGTGGGGTATATGCTATCTGCTGCTGGCTAAAACATTCACTGTATGTCTGTACTTAGAAATGGCTTCATTGGTCAAATTGGGGGAAGAACAGAGAAGGAGAACAAGGAAAGAGACCTTAATAGAGGGAGGCTTAATGAGAAGCATGGCACTAGGGAAATCTCTAGGAATCCACAAGGATGACTCCAACTAAGAATCTAATCAATAGTGGAGAAACTACCATAAATGGCCTTCTACTCTATTGAGATTGATAAATGCCATCATAGACCCTTCATCTTGTGACTGATGGAAGCAGAAGCAGAGATTCACAGCTAAGCACTGAGCCGAACTCCTGGAATCCAGTTGTAGAGAGGGAGGAGTGATGAGCACAGGGGTCAAGACCATTCTGGGGAAACCTACAGAAAGAGTTGACCCGAGTAAGTGGGAGCTCACAGACCCTTGTCTGACAGCTGGGGAACCAGCATAAGACCAAGCCAGGCCCCTGAACATGGGTGTCAGTTGCAGGGTTTGAGCAGTCTATAGGGCCTCTGTCAGTGGAATCAGTATTTATCCCTAGTGCATGAATGGGCTTTGGGCCCACATTCCCTATGGAGGGTACTCTCTTAGCCTAGATACATGAGGGAGGACCTAGGTCCTGCCCCAAATGATGTGACAGATTTTAAAGATTCCCCCTTGGGAGGCCTCATCCTCCCTGAGGGTCAGTAGGATTCATGGGAGGACAGGAGGGAGAGGGCACTGGGATTGGCATGTAAAATAAGATTGTTCTTAATTTAAATAATAATTAATTAAAAAGAAAAGTTTAAATTGGGTATGACTAAGAAGGCTGGAATGATTGGTAGTTTTTCTTAAATGAAAGAGTTTAAATTTGACTCCCAACATCTTGAATTAGAAGAGGATTTTCAAGTATAGGAAAGACTGGATGAATAACATTTTATAGTATTCTTAGGAAAGAAAGTCTCAGGATACAACAGAATACCTCATATATGAGATTTTCATTTTTTATATTAACAGGTATACCAATGTCAGCATATCAGAAAAGAAATTACAGTAGGATAAACTCTCTAAATAGAAATAACTACTACTCAGAACTGATTATCTTTTTTTCAAGACCAGTAGATTTGATGAAGAGGCTGATGGGAAAAAGGAAGTTGCCTTGGAATGCAGGCATGCATAACAAAGAGATTATTAGTTTGACTATGGGGTTAGGTCTCAGAAGAACATTTTTTATTAAGACAAACCTAGTTGGACCTGCTTAAATCATGCTCCAAAGGAGTGTGATTCTTGAGTTGCATAGGAATGCCCTGCTACATTACCTCCTAGCTGTATTGGTAGCAATATGTTTTTGTGCTTCCAAATGAGAATCTGGCTGCAGAGTTACAGTGGGTTTTTGCAGAGCAGAGGGTAGCTGATGGGAGATATCACTCTGTAAATATGTTTCTTGTATTGGTTAATGAATAAAGCACTGTTGGCCAATAGGAAAGGAAGATGGGAGGGACTAGGAGACAAGGAGGAAAGAAGAAGTAGTAAGGAGGAGTCAGCATGGAGAGCCTAAAGAGAACAGCACGCCAGGCCACAGCTCCCCGGTAAGATGAACCACCACGTGGAAATAATTAGAATAGTAGAAATGGGTTAAGCATTAAGACAGAGCTAGCCGATAAGAAACAAGTAACTGGCCAACAGCATTATATCAAATACAGAGTCTCAGCGTGTTATTTGGGGCCGGTGAGGCGGTGGGACCAGGCGGCCTTGCGGGGAAAACATACTCGTTACAGGTAGCCTCTTGGGAGAGAAAGGTGTGTAGTCAGGATCTTAGTAAGGAACCTTAGCTCAGAGCTGGATCCAGAAAAAGTTGAAGAAATCAATATATATCCCTCTCCAAAACCATATAGATCTGGCTATGAGGTCTGCGGTGTTTTGAATGAGAAGTCTCCCCCCACCGCCCTGTAGGCTCAGGCATTGGAACACTTCCCCCTTATTTGGTGGTACTGTTTGGGTAGGTGGTGATATATAGCTTTGTTGGAGAAGGGACATCACTGGTATTGGTCTTTGAGAGTTCAAAGTCTCCCCCTACTTGAAGCTTTCTTTCTCTTTCTACTTCATGATTGCAGTTGAAGATGTGATCACTCAGCCTCCTGCTGTGGCCATTTGCTGCCATGCCTCCCCCACCATTATGGACACTTCTTCTGAAACCATGACCCCAAGTAACTCTTCCTTCTGTAAGTTGTGTTGGTCATAGTGTTTCATCACAACAACCAAAAATAATTAGTAAAAGGACCAACAACATTTCTGGTTCAGGTTGATGGGAGAGACTCTCAGAAATAATTCTTGAACTCCAAATTTCAGATACTTTATTAGGTCTTCAGGACCCTTACCCCTATGCCTGTCTTTTGTTGTCACACATGGTTGTTCCTATCTCAGGAGCTGAGCTTATTATAAAGGTCTTCAATACTTGTTTCCAGTTAGGGCTGAGAAACCTGGGGGTTTATTAGAAAAGTCAGTGTATGTGTCCTTCAGATCCAATAGGGTGAATTAAACCCAGTTAACCCTGACATGGAGGTTTTTAAATGACCATTGAAGGAGTGATTACTTCCAGAGTTGTGGGGAACATTAAGCACATCTCTCTGGAACACTGAGGAACTTAAGCATTGGCAGAGCAGAAAGCAAGGCCCTTCCCTCTTTTTAAGGGCAAATGGGACTTCTGCCACTGGGCTCTGATGTGAAGAGTGTCTGAGACAAGGTGTGCGACATCTGTGCAAGGTGTGATCACAGACAGCACCCAGCCCCACTCCATGGCCCAGCCTTCAGATGGTCAACCCAAAGTGACACCAGTCCCAGTCATCAGGGCTGCTGAAGTGATTGGCAGAAAGAACCTCCAAAAACTAAGCAGGGCAGGAGAGGATGAGCAATGAATTAATTTGGAGAGGAAACAGAATTATTAGTGTCTTTAAAATTAGTGAAACATATTTTATTGACTTTGGAATAAGCTACTTGAGGTTTTGTGCAATTTTTTCTTTTAACAATTCAAAATTATGTATTATGGACCTCAAAATGTCATCATACCTATAATATAAGGTGGTAACAGCTTTACAACGAGGACATCTTGTTTCATGTAGATTCTTTTTTTTTTAAATCACATTTTCATTTATTTTACACACCAACCACAGTTTCCCCTTCCTGGTCTCCTTCCTCTCACTCCCCACACCTTCCCTTATCCTCACCATCCACTCCTCCTCTATTTTCACTTAGATGGGGTAAGGCCTCCCATTGAGAATCTACAAAGCATGGCACATAGAGCTGAGGCAGGACCAAGCTCCTTCCTGCTGCATCAAGGATGAACAAGCAAGCCATCATAGAGAATAGGTTCCAAAGAACCAGCTCATGCATCAGGAATATGTCCCGATCTCACTGCTAGGAGCTCCACAAAAGGCCAACCACACAATTGTCACCTAGGCTGAGGGCCTAGGCTGGTTCCATGGCACTTTAGCTGTCTGTCCAGAGTCTATGAGCTTCCACAAGTCCAAGTCAGCTTCCTCTGCTGGTTTCCCAGTGATGATGGGCTGAAAAGACCCATAGCTTTAAGTGATGTGGTAGCAACATTTTCTTCAGTGCAAATAATGTAATTATCTGTACATGTTGTGTATTATAAATATGTACTTCTTAAATGTGTCAACACTGCTTGCAGATCCTCTACAATATTTATTTTTAATAACACAATGCAATTTACATATTTAAGTGGCACAGTGTGATATCACAATGTGTATATACAACACATAATGATCATTCATGCTAATTAGCATATCCATCATTTCAGATATTTTTGAGTTGGGAACATTTGAAACCCTTTTTATTAGTTATTCAGAATGTCCAGTTAACTCTTGCCAAGTGTGGTGGTTTAGGTAAGAATTCACTCCCTTCCCCTTAGTCTCTGGATTTTGAGCACTTAGTCCCCAATTGGTGGTGCTATTTGAGGAAGTTTAGAAGGTGGGGCCTTGTTGGAGGAAGTACACCACTGGGATCAGGTAGTATCAGCTTGGTTTCTATTACTATGATAAAGACTATGGTCAAACGAAAAGAAGTTATTTCATTCTATAGCTTATAGTCCTTCTTTGAAGAAGCTAAGGCAGGAACTCAAGCAGGACAGGATCCTGAAACAGGAACAGAAACAGATTATGGAGGAATGCTGTTTTCTAGCTTGCCCTCCAGGGCTTCTTCAGCCTGTCTTGTTATACCACCCAGGACTAAAACTGTCCAGAGGGGCCACCTTCTCAGCTCACACCAATGATCAATCAAGAAAATGCCCCACAAACTTTCATTTCCCTATATATGTGGCAACATGTAGACTATGTCCTTCTGTCCGTGGTTTATTTCACTTAACATACTGCCTTCCACTTTCACTTACATTGTTGAAATGACAGCATTTCATTCTTTTTATGATTGATAGTGCTCAATTTTGTGTAAATATTGCCATTTTTGTCTATGCATCAGCAGTGGACAGGTGGTTAATTATATACCTTGGTTATTATGAAAATCAAACAATGAAATATTGGTTTGCTAGTCCAGATGTATTTTGACATACTAATTTTAATTCCTTAGTAAGTTTATCTAGTTATGAGATAACTGGATCATATGGCAGTTCTTTTCTTATGGCGAGAGATAACTACACTGTTTTCCATAAAATAGTACTTGCTTCTAGTCCCACCAACAATGTGTGAGACATTCCCTTTCTTTACATCCTTGCTAGCATTCACTTTCTGTCCTTTTGATATTAGCCATTTGAAAACTGGTCTCTCCTTGTGGTTTTGAGCTGCATTTCTCTGATGCTTAATGACATTTGACATTTTCCTTGTTCTCTTGTTGGCTACTTTTGTAGTCTCTTTTGGGAAATGTCTGTTAAAGTCAGTCACCCATGTTTTCATCAGTCGTTTGTTCTGACTTTTTATATAGTTACGCTGTGCAGCAACTATTCTGGGACTGCAGTTCAATGGCAGATTACAATTGCTTAGAATGTTTTTCAGTGTTTAATATAGTAATTGTTTTGCATTTTAGATATCTTTCTATGACATAAAAACTTAAAACCACTTCAGAATAAAATAGTGTATAATAATTGTCAACTAACCTGAGCCTGTCACATCTAGTATAGAATCTACAAGTAAATGACAGTCACAGTATTCCTTTAGCGTTTAATTATCCCAGGTGTGTGTAATTGCAGAAAGCTAAAATACCTTTATAAATGATCATGTCTTGTATATGCTGTGTTTTACTGCTCTGTGATCCTATAGTCTTTGAAACTTGCTATAATTTAGTACAGATTCATCTACTTTCAACAATATCTGTTGTTATATATGTCTCCCAGCACCCAGCAAAATGTCTAGGACCTAGTCAAAGCTATCATAGTTTGACAACTCAGAGTAAACCTGCTGATTGTCCATCATAGAATCAATTTTCTATTTCTTGAAATCATATTAATGGAAGGAAAAGTGTAATTTCCAAATCATAATACATATGTATATTTTTTCATCTTAAATGGAACTCAAAATGCCAGTTATTTTCCATGCTTATCCATGTCTTTTAATCCTGTGACAAAACTAATTATGACAATTAAAATTAATATCCTAATGAAATATAAAGATTTTTGCTTGATTTTCAAATTTTTTGCAGTATGATTATCATTTATTTGAATAAGCCAGATTCCTATGAATCTGTAATATATCAACATCCTCATCTATAAACTAACATTACAATAGAGTGTTTGTGTGAAATTAGAGTGTTGGGCCAAATCAGTGGTTCTTATTCTTTTGTGGGTTAAATCAAGCAGATTGGGCAGTTTATCAGTGATATTGGCATCTTGTGAAAATGAAATATAGAAGTGCTAATATTTTAGGACAGTAGACATAAATGTGGTCATGCCAGACAAAACGCAACATGTCCTGTGCTAGTTGTTAGCTTCTTTGAGCATGTGAAAAGTCCTAGATGCTCTTTAGAGGAACACACACATCTGCATTCCTTAAGGTAGAATAGGCCCTGAAGGTTCCATGGCCTACTTTGAACTCCCTAAGGGACCCAAAGGGCCTACTTTACTAGGTTAAGAAGTCTTGAGTAAAACTACTCCATATTACTTCTTCATGAGAACTCTGTGATTCTATCTATAATTATATAAATCTAGAATGCTAATCAGGTGACACCACAAGTCATTGACTCTGCTAATTCTGGGCAGTTCTCTCTCTGGGTCACAGATGAGCACTTACACCCCTTTACAATTAAGGATCTTTACATTTTATTGTTTAGGTGTGTAGCCTCCCCCATAGCCACCCATGGAAACTGAGATACTCCACCAATCCCTATGGTACCTTTGCTTCATCAGGTAGCCACTAAAAAGCTGCTGATCCTGGGGACACTGACCACCTAAGGACTGGAGTGATAGGACTAGCTGCCAGAAACCCCATGTGGTGCTCAGATCCATGATTCCTGTTTCTTCCTGGGATCTCTAGACCAAGGAGCTCACATAGTCATTTGGGATTTTCTGTACAGGCAGAAGGTAATGAGTCACAACAGTATTGGCTTCAATACAAATGCAAATGTCTATTTTTCTATTTTGTATAAAATCCGTGGACTTATTTTTCCATTTCAATACAACAAGTAAGAAATACAGTTTGGAAAGTATTTAGAAAAATGGAAATCAGATGACAGAGGAAAGAGTAACTTTAAATTCATAAAGGAGAAAAATAGAAAGGAGAATATACATGAATAAGATACAGTAAATAATGTGGAATGGAGATGGTTATCATTTTAAAAGGATTAAGCCCACTTTTTCATTACCAAGGCAACAGTCTCATCATGAAATTACAAAACTACAAGGAATAAGCAGCAATCATAAGAACATTCAAACTCTTTAAACAAGAACGATTTGTGTATAGATGTGAAATTAATAAACAAGATGAAAATCCATTTTGTTCAAACTTAATTTTTCTCTAAGAAAAAGGACCTTTGTGTGTGTGTGTGTGTGTGTGTGTGTGTGTGTGTGTGTGTGTGTGTGTGTATGTGTGTGTTGTTTTAAAGAAAATCTAATATCCTCTCCTACCTTCAGAAAATATCAGAGAACATACACATGCCATTCAAGTTATGAATTATATCTTGCTGGATTCATAACTAGGTAACTAGGAAAAACAGGGCCTTTCTCAAAGCTATGTTTTATAGATAGTGATATTTAATATTTATTTAAAGGTCTCCATGTGAGGGGTCTTTCATTAAGACACTCCTTGAAGAAGTTGAATTTTAACTAAAACAAGTAGAGAAACTGAATTGCCTTTGTTTCATTTTTCCCCATTTTTATGTACAAAGCAGGAATTTTATCAAAAGAATTGGTATTTAGCATTCCATATTAACATTGCATGAGAGAGTTGGCTGAGTCAATGCATAAGGAATATAGGATAAATCTAATGGATGATTGAGATAATGGATATCTCTAGGTTTTTACAAATAAGCTAAACAGGATTCAAGTATGTATATTTCTATAAAGTTAGCAAAGGTTGGGTAGAAATGGTTTTTTTCTTCTACCTTTACCAAACATCCTCAGCTTCTGCCACTTCCCCTTCATTTTAATCATGATCCTTAACTCTAGAACATACATTACAGGAATAGGAAATGGAGAGTGCGTTTATTAATCTGGAAGATTTTGAGTGCTTTTGGGCAGTATGGAGGATGATTTTGTAATTTTGTGTCATGGTACAACATCAGGGAGCACCTAGTGGCTTTAGTCCTTTTTAATGGTAGCATCCCTGATGTCTGGAGAGGTTTTGGGTAGCCTCCTGACTTTCATCCCTCACAGTTTCTAGCATATGATTGCATGGAGGGTAATTAAGAAAACACAACTTGCTCATGATCATCACAAATGATACAAGGTACAATGCTCCAGCCATGCCAACAGTCAGGCAAGACATGAAGGATTCAGGGAGTGCTTGGGAAGCTGTTGTTTCTTTAATCGAACAACCCAGTTGAGGTGGCAGAAAGATGTCAGAAAAAGAAAAACTCCCAGTGCCCCTATACCTGCCCTCTCTGGCTTTTTATTTATGCCAACTGATACTTTAGTTTTTCTGCCCATTTCTCTCCTAGACATCCAGAAACTCTGTCATGGCAGTAAGATAGGCATAAGAACCATGCCTATAAAATCCTTCCTGATCCCATCTTGTCCCACAAAATGTTTGGTGCAGAAGTTCCTCTGTCCTGACGTGGACCAGATCCCCTCTCTGTTGAAACATCCTTGAATTGCTAACTTTCCCTCTTGTAGTCTATTGCCATATACAATTTAATACCAATAAAAAAGTCTTTTTGTTTCCAGAAATTTCCCCTTAAAAGCTTGCCTTTACACATACTTCTTTGAATAAACTTCCTAACAGCTTTGGACACCCTATTGAAGCTAAAACAAAGGTGGAGGGCCCCTTTGGTGTATGCTTATGAACAAATGCCCATCATTAAGATTGTCATGACAGCTTTGCCTTTGACAGCTTCAAGTTTATGTCTGTCATTCCTGTCATGTCAGAAAGTATTGCTGTGAGCAAATGTCTCATAAAAACAACTGAAGCCACAAGCCATGGCTGCAAAGTGCTCCAATCATTGTGCTTGGTTCCATAGCATGGTAGAATATTGTAGAGGCAGAAATATGCACAGGAAAGAGCTATTCTCAGAATGGACAAGAATCAGGAAGTGAGGAAAGGACTCGGTATCAGATGTAACTCTCAAAGACACACTTACTACTTCCTCCCAGGAAGCCTGCTCTGAATAGCACCATTAACTGTGGGCCAAGCCTTCAACATATGAATTGTGGTGTTCTTTACATACCCAAATGGTGACACTTTTCCAGTTTAGTTTTGTGTGGATTTTCCCCTGGAATGTTTCTCCTATGCACACTTTGGATATATATGAGGAGACTTGGCTTTTCTTTTGCACATGACTTGTGGATATCAGTGCCACTACTGTTTGGGGTCATGATGTGGCAGAAGCATTGTGAATCAGGGTTTGCATTCACTGGCCTGGCAAGTCTCTGACTGAGAAACCAGGGGCTTGGAGGTTTGCCCTTCGCTGTTATTTTTCATGGTAGATATTTCTTAGAGAGAAAAGGAACCCCCTTTCCCTCTGTGCTTTCCCCAGGCCAGGGTTTCTGATCTTCCTGGCCCTGTGAGCTATTGCGTGCTGTGATTAAATCTTTTCTGCCTGCATTAGCTTGAGTTGGCTTGTTTCACTTGCCAACAATCTCTGCACAGATACAGAGCCTCTAAGTGAAATGAAATGAAATGAACTTAATGTCTACTTCTCTCAGCTCACCGCATATGCTGTTTCCTGAATGTGCTAACCTCAATCCTTAGGGGATAGATAAGCATTTATTTATGTGATGGAACCCCAGGAGGCAGAGAGAGGGCAGAATATAGTCAACCTAAGTAGAGGGCACAGAAGAGATGTCCAAGGGTTCCAGAGACTTCCCTTAAGGCCTGTCTGGCTTCCAAGAAAGGCAGTGGGAGGGAACAGAAAGGGAGTAATGCACCTTCAGGATTGCATTAGGTGACCTTCCCATATGTGATTTGTCGATTGGAAATAAATCTATCTGAATGGTATATTGATCTCTTTCCAGGCTGGCCCAATTACTAGGGAAAGAGTTCACCATGAGGACGACTCTGGATCACTGTCTTCTCCATCACACACATTTTTGGAGGCTTATTTGGAATTCTAAAAGTTCTCAGGTACGAAGCATGGCTCTGAGTCACTGTGGCAGTGAGACACTCCTATTTGGCTCTGGGAATCCGAACCGTGGTTAATTAATGCCATTCCTTTAGGCTGAGAACCAGACACTGGACTGAGGCTGAATTTACCTTCTTATTAGTGTATATTACCCTGGTGACATTGCTATAAAATCAATGATTTTGAACTAAATTTTGTGTGTGGCTGCTTTGCTCTCTGTGAGGTTTGAAATGCAGAGAGAAAAGGCATAAAGATGAATGACCCCGTTAGCATATTCCCCATTTGTAAACAGTTGCTTTTGTTTTCCTTTTTCAATGTGTTTATGATGGCAGTTTATGATAGCCATTCTGAGGGTCTTTTTTGTAGAGGACCTTGAGTTAAGTTAGCAGCTAATATTAATTTTCTGCCTTTGTATTTTATTGGAGAAACATGAGTAAGAAGAAGAAAGAAAAATAATAAAATGAGAACAGAAAGTTGTCTTGACCCCCAGTAACCCTGAAGAGATGCCATTTGACTATGCATCCTTGGGATATGCAGGGTCTATGCCTCAAAGTAGAGCATATTTCAACATCTGGACAAGAGCATGCAACATCTGGACAAGAGCATGTGTTTTGCTCCTAAAAAGCCTGCACTGGTTAGTGATGGCTGCACTACTGGGGACCTTTGCTGAGATGTATTTATCTTAATTAGCTAATAAAACCTATGCTGATCAGAGAGCAAACTCAGGGGAAAAAAATTACGAAGAGGGAGAAGATAAAGATGCCAGACAGACAGACACCAAATGTCACTGCTTACATAATGCTTTCATTGAACTGTGTCTCTCTGAAAACTGTCAAGTATCACTTATGGCTTTTTAGACAAAATATGATTGTTTACTAAATAGAAAATGTAAATTATGAATATTGTATTCTCCTATGTCTTTTGGGTCCTTTCATTTGAAAACGTACATTTTGGTTTCTTCTGATTTATTTCAGATCTTTTCATTTGTTATAATCTGTCAAATCTTTATTTAGGTTTAATTTATTTAATGTATATTCATATATATTTTCTTGCATCTGTGCAGCACCCAGAGAGTTCAGAAAAGGCAGTGAGTCCCCTGGAACTAGAGTTTTTGATAGTTGTGAATCACTATGTGTGTGCTAGGAACTGAATGCGAGTCCTCTGGAAGGGCTACAAGTGCTCTTAACTGCTAATCCATCTCTGAAGTCCCTTCTCTTGAACTTTTCTAATTTAAAACTGCAGTTCATCACCTTCCCTCCTCCTCTCTTCCTACCCTGCTAGTGCAACTCTCTGGTCCACTAAAGAGCCAGCATCCACCAACTAGCTTAGGCTTAAAAGGATTTCTGAAGACATCCCTTATAGCCAATCTTATTTCTAGAACTCAATATTGTATATTTGATTTTTATTAATACATTTTATTTAATTAGAAACAATGTTATTTTATATATCAATTCCAGTTTCTCTTCCCCTCCTCCTCCCATGCCCCGCACCTACCCCTTAGCCACCCCCCATCCCCTCACCAGGGAGGGTGAGGCCTTCCATGAGGGATCATCAAAGTCTGTCAAGTCATTTAGGGTAGGTACCAGGCCCTCTCCCATGTCTCTAGGCTAAGGGAGTATTCCTCCATGGGGAATGTGTTTCCGAAGTCCATTCACTCAGTAGGGATACATCCTGGTTCTACTGGCAGAGGCCCCATAGGCTACCCAGTCCTCCTAGCTGACACCCATGTTCAGGGGGCCTGGTTTTGTCCTATATTGGTTCCCAGATGTCAGGCTGGGGTCCATGAATTCCCACTTGCTCAGGCCAGCTGTTTCTGTGGGTTTCTCTAGCATGGTCTTGACCCCTTTGTTCATTACTCCTCCCTCTCTGCAACTAGATTGAAGGAGTTTTGCTTAGTGTTTAATTGTGGATCTCTGCTTCTGTTTCCATCAACTACTGGATGAAGGCTCATATTTGTCTTTCTGACCTCACTTAGGATGGTTTCTTCTAGTTCCATCTATTTCCCTGAAATTTTCAAGATTACATCCCCCCCCCACTGGGTAGTACTCCATTATGTAAATGTACCACATTTTCTGTAACCATTCTTTAGTTGAGGGGCATCTAGGTTGCTTCCAGGTTCTGGCTATTACAAATAATGCTGCTATGGATATAGTTGAACACATACACTTCTTGTATGAATGTGCGTCCTTTGGGTATATACCTAAGAGTGGAATTGCTGGATCTTGAGGTAGACTAGTTCCCATTTTCCAAGGGACTGCCATACTAGTTTCCAAAGAGGCTGTATGAGTTATATTTCCATTGTCTATGTCTTTCCATCCACATGTGTTACAGAGCAGTGTTCATTTCTTCTTGTTGGGATGATTATAATATCTCACCTGAGCTTTCCTTTTCTAGAAGCTTCTTTCTGGGTTCTGCTTTTCATAGTAAAAGTGACTGAATCATTGCAAAGCTAAGATATGATCATATAGTTTCCTGCCCTTAGTGGTTCCCTGCTTCCTATACATCTCAAAACAAATACAGGCTTCGTAGTCCAGTGCCCAGGTGTACACATCCTGCTCTTACCTCTAGTCTCAGTCTCTGTCACTGACGTTTTCCTGAGACCTACCCATATTTCACCAAACTGGATCTCTTATTACTGCATGGCTTCCTTGTTCTATGCTGCAGCCAGGAGCAAGTGTTCATGAAATGAGTGCACAGAAGGGAGCTGAATAGATCATATATAAATTGGGACTATGATCCACAAATTCTAACAGTCAGTCAAGAAAAGCATCCCATTATCTACTGTAAGTAGATCAGATGCCAATTTCCTACCTTTTGAGTGATACTGGTAGAAAGTCACTTCGCCATCTCTACTAACAACCTGGGGAGCCAAGCAGCAACTCCCACAATAAAATACCTCAAGCAGTCAGGGCTTCCCTAAATATCCCAGCGACATTCCCCACAACGAACCTATAGGATGCCCCATTTCTATTTGATCCACCTACAGCCACTCCATGCCAGCAGCCTCACCAGGGCACATCTGAGCCTTTCTCTTTACTGCTGGAAATATTTTCCCTCTGTTATGCCTACCTACGAGTCTCTGCCAGAGAACAGACAATAGCAGCCAGTTCCCTGCTACTGTATTCTCTGAACAAACAAGATTTTTGCTTGCTCATGTTTGGTTGATCTGTTTATTTCTGTAGTGGCTATTTAAATTTAAAATAATGAAAACATTCTTCAGTTGTGTTAGCTATATTCCATGGCTAACAACATGGTAGCCCCATGTTGCTAATGGCTGCTATGATGGATAGCAAAAATGTAGGATGTTTCTATCACCCCCAATTTCCCATGAATAATTATGCGCATGCCTAGCACTTTCCCACATTGTGATGGTTTGAATGAGAAATGTTCCCCAGAAGCTCAGGTAGCCAATACTTTGTCCTTAGTAGATAGTGCACTTTGTGGCAGTCAGGGAATCATCAGAGGGTGGAGCCTTATTGCGACAAAGAACTCCACTATGCCAGGGCTTTGAGTTTCTAGCCTTGTCCCACTTCTCTGTCAATTTCTGTCTCTGTCTTTTTCTCCCTCTCTCTCTGTCTCTCTGTCTCTGTCTCTCCTCTCTCTCTCTCTCTCTCTCTCTCTCTCTCTCTCTCTCTCTCTCTCATATGAGTATGATCAGACAGCTTCCAATTCTTGTAGCCATGCTTTCCCTGACTCCTGCCCCACCTTCTCTGCCATAATGGACTCTATCCCCCATAAAACTGAAACCTGTTGTCCTCTAAGTTGCTCATGGTCATGATATTTTATTACACAACAAAAAATAACCAGTACATACTCTATGCTTCTCCTTCCATCCAAGTGACCATCTTCCTACATCTTTACCTGCCAATTTTCCACCCAGCCTGCAGACAGAGCTCATCTTACTACATCCTTCAAAAATCAATTCTCACCGATTGAATTATATAGCTTTTATGAGCTCTCCCTCATCCCACTGAAGACCTCTTGCCATCAGGTATAAACATACTTGTTTTACAACAGGTTTTGGGGCTAAGTGAATAGTAATAGTCACTTGGTAATTTAAAACACATACATGTCATTTTAAGAAGTTATGGGATGACAGACAGGGCTTTTTCTGGTTCACAGTTGGGATTGTACTGGGTCACATACAGTTTTGTTCTTCCAGTTCTGTTTCTGTTACCCTCTGGGTGCCTAGAAAGGATGTTTGTGGAGATGGACAGGTTCATTTTAAAGCCCATATTGCTTTTTCTTAAGAGTCATGGGCTTTTGGCAGCCTCCAGATGCAGTGGTGATTGGGAGCCATCCACAAGCCTCTCAAGATACATTTAGAATGACTGACTGACCTCTTATTTGTGTCTTTAATTCCTGGGAGACATGAATACCTCTGTGTCTGTTCATATCCCCCATTTGCCTGAAATGTGAACCCATGCATTTCCTCCTAATGCCTTCCCCGGACCCGATGAATCTTCCTCAGAAATCCAGTGTAACATCAGATCTATCATGCATTCCTCTATCTCATTTGACAGAATAACTTTCTTTTGGCTGTTTGTCAACTGCTAAAATGAATTTAAAATGTGTGCTTCCGGAAGAACGTGTGTTGCCAGTAGAAGGAAAGTAATCCAGAATTTCTGTTTGAGGTCATGGTTGGGGGTGATTTAGAAGAAAAGCCCACAAAGTAAAAGATTTAGCTGCTATTTCTTCTTCCAACCTCAACTAAAGCCAAAGGTCAAGGACTTATCAAGGAGCTAGAAAACTGCCTTGCGCAACAGCACATTTTTTTTTTTCTGTCAGAAAGTAATTACCATTCAGTGAGTGCTTGAGGTGGGGGACTTTGCAAGGAACAAACACTGGGTACCATGAAGCAGTGAGACTGTGATGATAGCTGGAACAGTATTACTAGGTCAGCATCTGGGGCTGAGACTTAAAGAGAGGATACAGAGCAACATTGGGGAAATGGGCCATTCACACAGGGAGTAACTGAGCAGAAGGGACTCTTCTCCGTGAGAAATCTATAAAGGGAAGACACTGCACCATGTTGGAGCCTGCCTATCATTATCACTCCCCTCTCACTCTGCTGGTTTGGGGAAGATTTCTTGAACTCAACAACAAAACCTATGAATTTCTACATTATTATTAATGATGTTTGGGAGGGTCAGCATTGCAGTGGGTAGGAATGCCCTACTCCTATGTGTGCAACACATTTGTCTATATACCCTTACCATAGAATACTGGGTGTCAAGACCCAGACATCAAGATAGACACCTTGAAAGAACACATAGACATGTTACTGACCTTGGAGGATATGGAAAATTGATGAGATTATTTCTCTTAAAACAATTATTGCAGGGTTATAGTCATAATTAATTCTTTTATTTAGCAATATTCACAATGAGCTTGGGATAAACTTATCTTGGGCTAGACTTTGAGCAATATGGAGGATGATGCTGTGTCTATGTTTGAGTCTAAGTCTCTGCTATTTGAAGAGTTGGTCCCAAGTTGGTGTCATCTTGCTGGAGGACACATATCACCAGGTACAGGTGCTATTTCAAGTGTATCCGTTGATTCCTGCTTGTGGCTTGAGATGGGAGTTCTTCTCTAGCCACCTGCTACATGCTACCTCTATTCTACCCTCATGGACTCTAACCTGTAGCCCCATGTTGGGCACCAACTTGTAACATGAATAATAAAAACACAGAGAAGATCAGAGAGGCAAAGCAGTCAGACTTCCAGAGAATTTTTACCTTTACCAAGGCTGGGACAATCCTGTCCACACCATGGCTGTAGATGAATTCACCTCACTGAGACACTGATCCTGTCATATACTCATCTCTGCAGCTAGGATTAAAGGTGTGAGCTCTGTTTCTCTTAGACTTATTCACTCTCATGTATCCCTGAGTGGCCTTGGACTCACAGGGGTCCATTTGCCTCTTTCTCATGAGTCTTGTGATTAAAGGTGTGTACCACCACTGCTAGGCCTCTATGGCTGTGAGTAGCTTTGTGTTCTTATTTCCAGGTGAGTTTTATTAAATCATAAACAATATACCCCACACTAACCCTCTAACCTTTTAAAAGTTGCTCAGATTATAAGAAACTTGAAGAAAAATACATGTCACTTGAAAAGCAATGGCCCAAATCCCCTTAGGAAGGTGAACCATAAAATTATAATATCTCAGGACTTGAGTATCCAAGAGTGTATTCATGCCCACCCTTTTATTCTACAGCTAGAGACATTGAGATTCAAATAGTTCCCACACAGCTTTTGAAATATGAAAATGTTCTCTTAGAGTCTTGCTGACAGCCAGATTGATTTAGAGGCTTGGATATTGCAGCTCAAGTTTCCATTTATGACTCCGAGTTCACCATCCATTTCCACTTAGAGAGAGGTCAGGGTTTGGCGCTCATTGTTTCCAGCCTTTCATCCTCTTCTCACAGACCACTGACTGGGAGGTTGGCTCATTCCCACCCTTTGCTACTTCTTCTCCTGCTGACAGAGAAGGAAACACTCATTTAGCCCCAAAAATCCCTCTAATTTCTCCTTCTGCCTGCTGTGTTCCCTTACTCTGAGCTGCTCCCCACATGTAAGGGATTTGGGGGAAGAGACTCTCACTTAACTATGAAAAAAATATATAGGATTTTTAATTTTCATACTTGGATATTTTCTTTCATAGTAGGGATAATTAAATGAAAGAGTGTTTTCCCCTCCATCATGACTGTATTTCAAACATTCATTTTGCCTGATGAGTATAGAATTTCCATGCTTGCTCATTCAAGGAAAAAGGGCATGAAGCTGACTTGCATTAGGTTGTGGATGCAATTCTGTTTCCTTGTGTGGTTTTTCTGGGATCCTGCTCTCACAGTTACAGCTCTTCTATAGCACTGGAGGTCTCAAGGCCAGACTGACTGGTCGTGTAGTGTGCTCTGCTCAGAACTCCTTCTTGGGAAGTTTTCCCTCTGTAGCATTTGGATCCTCATTCCTTCATTATCTTGTGTCCTGACTCAAAAGAGTCACCTATGTGAATTAATTAGCTCTGTTTTCTGACTTAAGTCACAGAAGAGCCAACCAATAGTGGCTTAAACAAAATAAATTTATTTGTATCCATCCCATAAATAGAATATCAGAGGTAACTGGTAGCTGGGTAGATTCAATGAGTTGGTGATCCTAGAGGTCTTCAAATCAAACTTGTCCCTTACCAGCTTAGAACTGAGTGATCAGGGCCTGTGAACTAATTGACAACAGAGAAATGAAGCAGGATAAAAGTGACACATTTAGGGACATCACCACAAGCTGCTCCAAACCAGACCTCATAAGCACATACATTATTGTGAAGAACTGGCCATGAGAGCAAGCAGATTCAGGCCCAACAAACTGCACACAACAGGTAGAAAAGATGCCAAAACTAGACGTGGGGAAGCAGCAGCCACCTGTGAAAGTGTGGCCTCTTTATTCTGTTTGTGGATGAAGGTCTTGGGAGAAGGGAGAGGCCTGCTGAGCATTTTTTAGCAACACCAGAGAAAGGGAGTGAGGGATAAGGTTATTTCTGTTTCGGAGACTCTTGGTGATACAGGGACAATCTCTCCCTGATACAAATCCCCAAACACCCTTGGAGAGCTTTCAGTGCTGCAGGTTGACCACTGGAATCAGATCCTGTGAGCTGAGGTATCTGTGTGTTGGCAGACCTAAAGGAGGCATCTGGGATCTGTGTTTATAAAGGTGATATCCAGGTGTGGGCGGGGCTGCACAAGGGTAGAAATGCAGTTTCTTTGAGCCATCTGCGTGTGTCTTTCTGGACTAACTCCTGCTTCCTGGGAAACTGGACATAAGGAATACATCCACTCAGATTGCAGATTGTATCTGAATTCCTCATCTGTAGACAACTTTCCTAAGGCTTGTGTGTCCCCAAGTGCCTGGGGGCTCTTAGCTGGTTAGTTCATGTGGTTGAAAGTAAGGTTTTAAAATCACTCCTATTACCAGTGGCGCCATTATATCATTGAGATGACAATTTAGGATGCAAAGGGCATTTTGCATTCAGTTAGAAGTGACATTTAAATATGATTAATAGTGGCTCTTTGTGAAAACATGCATTTGAGGAGAAAAGAGAAGTGATAGAAGGCATTGGCAACATAAACACAGAGAATCTTAAGTAATCTTTTGCTGACAAAGATGCTGACCTGCAGCCAACTCTCCCTGGGAGTAAGAATTGGAATCCAGCATTGATGAAGGCATGGATCTGTTTCTAGGCTCCAGCTGTGTCACCGTGGCTGACATAGTTTTCATTTATCCTTTAAATTTTAACTTTTTCATTTGCAAAATGATAGTCATACTGGTTGCACAGACTGAGATGAGATGTGTACTTGTGTGCTGGAAAACTCAGATAAAGAATTCTTCATGGTGAACAAAAGCAGGTCAAGTGAATCAGGGGGTTTAAACCCCGTGACAGTTCTTGTCACCTTTCTGTCTTTCAGATTGAGATTTGATTCTTCACAAACTCTTAGGAGGAGTTGTGTAGAGATTTCTTCCAAGAAGAAACTTTCCATCTAGGAAGGAAGCTTCTTAAAACACAGGGTCTTCAAAGGGAGGTAATATACCTCAGGAAGTAAACAATTCAAGAACTTCAAGAAATCTTTGAAATTGACCAGATTCACTAGGCCTCTTTTTCTCCAAGCTTCTATAAACCACAAGGACTGTGAAGAGACACTGTGGGTTTAGCTGAGCTTCCCACAAGACTCTTGGGTCAGCTGAGTCTAGGAAGAGACTCTGGTCATCTAAGATGCCTGAAGAGACATGGATTTCATGAGCTGTCACACATGCACAGGTGTGCTTTGGTAATACAGCAATTTTGTGTCATTTCTACTCCTGCAAATAACCCCTTATCCACATCAATATACCTAACAGCAATGAAACTAACTGGGTCACAAAGCTGGACTTCAGTGGCACTTTGCCATCATTTTCCTCTCTCTCTAGAGTGAGTAGATATTTGCGCTCATGCCTCCCCAAGAATAGTACATGGAGACAGGACTCAGTCTATAGTACATGGAGACAGGACTGTTGTTAAGAGCAAATTCCCCATTATATTTTTGCTCTTCTCAGACACTGCTGTGTGCTATTTCACACATCTATTATAGGCAATATTTTCTCCTGCCTTTCCTTACTAAATGTGTATGTGTTGTGAGAAATTAATAAATATTTCCCGAGGAAGATATAACTCAAATGATGTGTTCCTTATAGCTGACAAAGGAAGGAAGTGATAGAAACATAAAATCACTATGCTTTGGGGGGAGGCAGTAAAATTCTAAGGGAAGAACACAGAGATGTCTCCTCAAGTTTACTTCTGGAAAAACATGGATCAAGATAGGAATTGCTTCATCTGAAAACACCTCATTTTAGTGTAATAGAGGCCAGTATCTTGGTCTTACCAGCTTGAATATAAGAATATTTATAACACCGATTCTGGGGTCTTACAGAGTTTTATTTTTCTCTTATCTCACAGTTGTTGGTTTTTCGCACGTCAATTTCTTTAGCTGTGCTTGGCTCTACTCCGCAGAGGTGGAATATTGTTTCATAAATTTTAGATGGAGAATGTGTGTTTAGATTTTATTTAATTTCTCTTATCACGAGGAGCTTCCAGCAGGTCTCAGCCTTGTGAAATGTTCCTCAGAGACATGTTGTGTGCATTAGTATCAGGAGGAGCAAGAGAGATTTAAAAACATGCCCACTTGTTTGTTTGCTTATGTACACAATCCTCATTTTGTCCGTGAATTGTTGGGGAAGATCTGCAAATCCTCAGGAAAGAAGTAGAGAAGGCAGAGGATTGAGGCTGCATGAACACGCTGGGACCCTTCCCTGTTACTGTTAGTAGTGGTCTGAATAAACCCCCAGATTCAGGTGTTGCAAACTGGATACATACCTTAGTATTTTGGGGAGTGGAGCTTATGTGGTATTGTTAGGTCCTAAAGGGCTCCTCTCGTGAACAGAGTAACACTACCTCATAGGTAGTAGCTACTATGAGTGAGGGCATGCTAGAAAAGTGAGTTTCATCTTTTTTTCTCTTATGCTGTTCTGTCTTCTGCCCTGTTAAAATGTGACAGAAAGATCTTCACCATAACCAAATGAATTAGTACTTCTCCCAAATAGGGACCCTTGCTACCCATGATCCTACCTATACACATATTCTGATTGTTGCCTGCCTCACCCCTATCTTACTCTTTACCTATTCTTGTCTAAGGTATATTGGGTTTATTCACTCCCCACCAATCCCCTCCCCACCACTGTGTGAGCTGCCCCCCAGCCCAATATAATATTGAGTATTATATTATAGAAGTGAGAAATGAATGAGGACTTCCCTTCAATGTTATGTTTTCAACTCCTCCTGTTTATAAAATTTTTAGGGGATGACTCTTTGTAGAGTACAAATTAACTCTTCTATCTCTAGGTAGAAGCACATAGAGCCTGCTAACTTCATTTTTCACTTCACTCTGTGAGAACATCTATATTTGGATTGCTGTATTTGTCTGTGATCCAAAATTAATAATAGGCTGAAACCTTTTCTCCTTTTGCAGCTTTCAACTCTAAAACCTGCTGACTTTTGGAATTGAGAATTTCCCTAGTGATTGTTCACCTCCCACTTTGGAATCCCAAGTGCACTAGGGAAGCTCTCCTAGTAAACACATGAGCCTGGGAACACTCTTTCAGAAAGAACCCCCTCAACAATGCTGTGAAATCTAAAAGCTGAACTATATGGCCTATCAGGATAAAGGCAAGCATCTCCATTCTTTGTGTGCTCTGGTGTCTGCCTGAGCAACAGCCCTCAAAGCTGTCAGAGGTGTCTGCTAAAGCAGTAACACAGCTTTTCAGAATTTCTGGGCATTTGTGTCTTGCTTGGAGGCCAATCAGATTCACCTTTCCAGGTCTTCTAATTACAGGTTCAGGAAAGAAAAGGAATCCACTAACAGGCTCCTTTGCAGGCCTATTCTTAGAGGCATTTTTTTTTTAAAGGTGATGGTAGTTCCATTGAAGTGTGTCCTTGTATTTAAAGTGTCCCCACACCCCAGTATGGTGGATATTTTAGTAATTTTCTTCAATAGAGCTGTGTGGATGCTGCCAAGGCTCCATTATATGGCTCCCTGTGATCAGTGAAATGCTAGGGGACATATCCAATCCATGACCTCCCCTCCATTATCAGCCTGACCCACCGGATCATAATAAATCCTGCCTTTGATTCTGGGAGCAGAAAGGTGGCTATGACAGGGAAAGATGCCTCCTTGGTGTGATGGTAAGAGAAAGGTGGCTGGCTTTGAAATTCCAATCTTGGGTGTCTCTGAAGTCTTTCTGTCCATCTTTCTCTTTAGTTAGAATAACAAATTGCTTGGGTTCCTTGCCATCTAATGGAAAACCCAGCATCTCTGCAGTCTTGATTTCCTTTTGTCCTAAAATGTGTCAAATGTCCATAAAAACATAAACATGTACTGTACCAGTCTCTTTAGAATTTTAGTTTTAACTGTTCATTTGAAATTATTCCATTCTTTGAAAATACTTAGAAAGATTCCAATACACCCCTCACCCAGCTTCCCCCAATGCTACAGTCTCCCATTAATCTTCATTGTCTCACATTGAAATTGGAAAAGTTATATTTTACAACACCAGCAACTGATCTACAGGCTTCATTCGCTTTTTCTAATCATCTCTCTCACCTGCCTTTTCCAATCCAGAGGAATACAATGCATTTAATTTTCCTGACTTCCAAGTCTCCCCAGTTTTAGAAGCATGTCTTTGTCTATCTTGATATATTTTTCATGGCTTTAGAACTTCTGAAAAGGATTCATGTTATTTTGTAAAATCTCTCTCTGTTTATGTCTGTCTGCATTTTGTACATTTTGTCAAAATCAAGCTATGTGTTTGGGCAGGAATATCTCAATAGGATGCTGGGATTCACTTTTGTAGCTCTGACACCTGTGTGTTCCATTTGGACTAGTTCCCCCTTTGGGCCTGACTAGTACTTGACAGAAGTATGTAATCCTACTTTTCAGTCCCCATCCTATTTACTCATGCCTTTGGGTTTTTTTTTTAATGAATTTTATTTAAATTAGAAACTATCTTATTTTATATATCAGTCCCAGTTTCCTCTCCTTCCCATCCTCTCACACTCTCCACTGACTCCCCTCATCCCAACCCCCATCCACTCCCCAGGGAAAACGAGGCCATCCATGTCTGATCATCAAAATCTGTCAAGTCCTTTGGGTTAGGGCCTAGGCCCTCTCCTGGGTGTCTAGGCTAAGAGAGTATCCCTCAATGGGAAATTGGCTCCTGAAGTCCATTTCTACACTAGGGATAAATATTGTTCCACTGCCAGTCCTCCTAACTAACATCCACGTTCAGGGGGCCTGGTTTGTTCTTATGCTGGTTCCCCAGCTGTCAGACTGGGATACATGAGCTCCCACGGATTGCTCAGGTCAGCTGTTTCTATGGGTTTCTTTAGTATGGTCTTGACCTTTTTGTTCATCACTCCTCCCTCTCTACAACTGGATTCCAGGAGTTCAGCTCAGTGTTTAGCTGTGGGTGTCTGCTTCTGATTCTATCAGCTACTAGATGAAGGCTCTAGGATGGAATTTAAGGTAGTCATCATTCTCATTATAGTGAAAGGGCATTTAAGGTAGCCTCTCCAATAGTGCTGAGATTCTTAGTTGGGGTCATCCTTGCAGATCTCTGGATATTTCCCTAGTGGCCAGTATCTCATTAAACCTAAAATAGCTTTCTCTATTATGGTATCTCTTTTCTTGCTCTCCTCTATTCTTCCCTTGACTCAGTCTTCCTGATCACTCATGTTCTACCCCCTTTTCTCCCCTCCTCTTTCTCCTATCTTCCTCTCCCACCCATGCTCCCAATTCGCTCAGGAGATCTCGTCCCTTTCTCCTTCTCCAGGGTCCATGTATGTCATTCCTAGGGTCCTCTTTGTTTTCTAGCTTCTCTGGAGGTGTAGATTGTAGGCTGGCAATCTTTTGCTCTGTGTCTAATATCCATACATGAGTATACATGGGTGAGTGCATTACATGTTTGCCTTTTTGTGACTGGGTTACCTCACTCAGGGTGGTTTCTTCTAGTTCCATCTATTTCCCTGTAAATTTCAAGATTTAATTGTTTTTTCCCCACTGAGTAATACTCCATTGTGTAAATGTACCTCCCCTTTTTTAAAATCCATTCTTCAGTTGAGGGGCATCTAGGTTTCCTCCAGGTTCTGGCTATTACAAATAATGCTGCTATGAGCATAGTTGAACACATGCCCTTGTTGTATGAATGTGCATCCTTTGGGTATATGCCTAAGAGTGGAATTGCTGGATCTTGAGATAGACTGATTCTTATTTTCCTGAGAAACCACCATATTGATTTCCAAAGTTTACACTCTCATCAGCAGTGGAGGAGTATTCCTCTTTCTCCACATCCTTTCCAGCATAAACTGTCTTTTGTGTTTTTGATTTTAGGCATTCTGACAGGTGTAGGATGGTATCTCTGAGTTTTTTTTTTTTTTTTGATTTGCATTTCCCTAATGGCTAAAGATGCTGAGCAATTTCTTAAGTGTCTTTTAGCCATTCTCTATTGAGAATTCTCTGTTTAGTTCTATACCCCACTTAATTGGTTTATTTGATGTTTTGGTGACTACATTCTTGAGTTTTTTGTATATTTTGGAAATCAGCCCACTGTCAGATGTGGGTTGGTGAGGATCTTTTCCCATTCTGTGAGCTGTAGTTTTGTCTTATTGACTGTGTGTTTGCTTTACAGAAGCTTCTCGGTTTCAAGAGGTCCCATTTATTAATTGTCGATTGCAGTGTCTGTGCTACTTGGTGTTATGTTAAGGATGTGGACTCCTGTACCAATTCATTCAAGGGTACTTCCCACTTTCTTCTCTAAGAGGTTTAGTGTGGTTGGATTTGTGTTGAGGTCTTAGATCCATTTGGACTTAAGTTTTATGCATGGTGATAGATATGGATCTATCTGCAGTCTTTTACACACCAGCATCCAGTTATGCTTGCACCATTTGTTGAAGATGTTTTCTTTTTTCCATTGTATAACTTTAGCTTCATTGTAAAAAAAATCAGTTGTTTAAAGGTGTGTGAATTAATATCATGGTTTTCAATTCAATTCCATTGGTCTACCTGTCTATTTTTGTGCCAAGCTAAGCTGTTTCATTAGTATATCTTTTTGGGCCTTTGGGTTTTTACACACTGAAATGTCTAAATAGGACTGTTTTTATTTTATAAACATGGCATATGAACACACACACACACACACACACACACACACACACACACACACGTGCATTTAGTGTTCTGGTATCTATTTGTGAATTCTACTATTTGCTTTTATTTTGCCATTAAACCATTACTCCACAGGTAGAGACTGGCTCTTCTCTTGTCTCTAGAAGTTTGGGAAGATACAACGATGAACATATTTTATGTCATTGAAGTGAACAGTGAACCTCATTACACTATTAAAGCGTGCTACTTTTTAACCAGAAAATAATGTATCTGTATTTGATTTAAATAATTTCTTCAAATCCCTGGTTTCCCATGACTTTGAAAAAGGGCCTTATGCATTCCTTATATTATTTTCAGACATCATTTAATTTTGAAATGTTAAAGATTGGGAGATTTGCAAGTACATTATTTTCACAAACTTAATGGGTCAGTTTTCCTGTAATGTATGGATACTGAGATGCTGACTTGATCCAATCACACCATTGACACACTGCAGTGTCTCAATTGCAGAGAAAAACCCCACAGAAGCAGGAAAACACAACTTGTGTATCTGTAAATAATGGAATAAGTACAAAATTGTTTTAAGAACAGAGATTCCACTTTCCTGGATTTCTTTTATCCACACAAGAAAATGGATAATGAAATATGTCATTCATTCTATTCTCTGAGCCAGTGCCTGTCAAGGCAGGTATTGGGAAATAATGTATATTCCTAACCATTTTAGCTCACTCAGCCATGTTCTTTCCGGATTTAGTCACTTTCTTTGTCTGTTTTTATTAGAATACTGACTAGCCCTGGATTGGAGAGCAATAGAAACAATGGAGGCCTGGTAAGTAAGTGACTCAGGTCATATTCATAGGCAAGGCTTTGGAAGAAGATTGACTACTTCCTGTGTGCCCTACCAGCACCTGCACCTCTGTCTGGCACAGCCTTCTGGATCCTTCTCCTAAGCCAGCTCTGGGCACCTCATTTACAGCTGAGAGGCTTAACAGTTGCCTAGTGGGGAAAATTCTTCATCTCCTCCCTGCTCTCACTGTACTGTGAAGAACGTTGAGTGAAAGATAGTACCGGGCCACTGCTGGTTTATGTGTTGACTCCCTGGGTGTTCATATTTTTAGTGTTTGGAAATCTGTATTTCCTCTCAGTGTTCATTATACATTGTTAAAATTTGTATCCTGGCCTGTCTTGCTTGCTCACATAGATCAAAAGGCTCTTTGTAACATATTTAATACAAACCAACATTTATAGAAATGTTAGGTACAATTCAAGTGCACTAGTAGAATGACATGTTATAACAAATAAAAGAGATCCATGTGGAACACCTATTCTCCCCGCCCCTTCTTCTCTCATCTTTTTTACATCTCAGTGTCTTCTGTTACTCAAAGCATATGAATAATTAGCTCTATTCAAGAAAACGTTACATGCCCCCAGCTTACTCCATTGACAAATAGTTGGCTGTGGTCTCCCATCTCCATTTAATCTGAGACTTCTCTGTAAATGATGGGCACTTACGATATAGCAGAATACACACTAAATGCTTGCATTTTAATGCCTGGTCATCAGCTAAACTAGAAAGCAGTAGCCCATAGAAATGTGGATGTATTTACCAAACTGTAAATTACAAGAGTCCTTACTCCTTTAGTCTGTGAGCCAAGGACATGGGTGTGGCAAAACTGAGCAGAGCAGGGCAGGAGAAGGAGGTATGTCTGGGCAGTATTCACACTCAGTTTCTTTGGTCTGAGCCTTATCCTAGGGGCTTCCTGTGTTGCCTGAAGCAGCTGACAACAGAGGTAGGTCGACAGTTCACCCTCTTGTAATCAAGGTGGACAGCTGCCATAGAGGCTCACAGACAATGGCAATCACCTTGATCTGTGACAGCTGTCCTTTCAGAGGCTTGATGTATATTGTCCTAATGCACACCAAGCCTTTTACTGTTCCAGGACAGGGTTTGATTGTTGTTATCTGTAGAAGTTCACTAGACACTGTAAAGATTTCCCATTTAATATGTGAATTGGCCTGGAAATGAACCTGGGAAGACTAGCAAGCCTCTAACATTCTTGGTGAATAAACAGATTAGTAAAAATGAGGCCTAGAAAACTTAAGCTCATGGAGGGTCTTGTTGGGTTAAAATCATTACACTGTTTTTAATAAATGTGTAAAGTGGGGAAAAATCAAATTGTACTTGTACATAGACTATAACCAAGACTCAGAAGATAGCCACAGAATTGAATATATGTCTAAAACTGAAAGGGAACAATAGGATGTTGAAAATGATGTTTTTGCATGATTAGAATGTGGACACATTCTGTCTTCCCTTAATGTTTCCCACATTTCCTATAATAAGCTTGAATATTTTTCATTATGAAACTAATTACTAAAACTTAGAACTACCCATATGCATAATATATACATTCTGAAAAAAAATCTTACTAAAAAGCATCTTAAGCCATTCAAATCCTAACTACTGGGTATACATGAAGCCTGAAATTCTCACTTTCATCTCGTTGGTGGTTGAAGTCTTGCCTTCTGGGAAAATCTCATTTTAACATATGAAATTCGGCAAAGTACAGGGAATGTTAATCCACAAACACCTCGGTGTGAAAAATGTGCCTGATTGTTAGCCTGGCAGGCTGCAGAGAGTTTAACTCTAAGGGTAGGAGGGCACAGGTGGGTTTGGTGGAGAAAGCCCCAGTCCTGAGAGTACTACATACCTTAGAGGGCGCAGTGACATTGAAGACATTTATCATGATGGAGAAAGAGGGTGTGTTGTTTATAAGGGGTCAAAATTTGTATTACCTTTTTGAGGTCTTATTTTATGTATATATGGTTATTTTGTGCATGTCTGCGGCACATGCATGTTCAATGCTCATGGTGGCCAGAAGAGGGCACCAGATCCCCTGGCACTGGATGGTTGCTACCCACCACGTAGGTGCTGGGAACCAAACCTGGGTCCTCTAGAAGAGCAGCCAGTGCTCTTCATCATTGAACCATCTCTCCAGCTCCTTGAATTGCTTTGCCTTGTGAGTAAGACTGATACTGCAACAAACTTTAGTTTGTATATCTTAGCACAAATGCTGGTTGTCTCTTCAGGATAGTCCTTGACATGAAAATTGTTTATTAAAGGGTATGGATATGTATTTGTGATTTCTTTTTAATACTGAGGATCAGAACCAGCTAGATGAGTATTCTAGCATTGAGATAAATCAATGTTTTGTGTGATTCTTAATTATTTGTCTTTCTTTGAGATGGCCTCTATCTAAGTTATTGCAGATTGGCCTACCTCTACCTCTTTAGCAGGGGCCAGAGGGAGGCACCACTATATTGAATATATCTGACTCAGCTTAATAGCCAATGGCAGGCACCTTATGAGTATAAAACACAATTAGCAGAAGACATTCAACAAAAAGGAAGAGTGGCTGAGTACCCAAGGTCTCCTGTATGTGGTCTCGAAGATGTGGCTAAGTTTTTTGTTGAGTGTCAAGGCATCCTAGAAGACTCACACACTGTACAGAAAGTCACTTCAAAGTCACTGATTTCTAGAAGGACTAGAAGCCACCTTAATGTGAAGTGAAGTGCGGGCCATTACTGGAGCGCTAGCAACCAGCCCCAGGACTCTGGGTCCTAAAGTAAAATGAACCTTTTTGTTTCCAGCAGGCGAATTCAACTGTCTAGTAGGATTGAATTAACTGGAAAACAAGCACGGGAAGGCTGACAGCTTTAATTGCTATTTAATAGACCCATTTCCTAAACTCCCGATATCTTGTGTTGATTGTGATTGCAGAGGGGTCCCGTGAGTAAATCTCATTTAAATTGATGCTCAATTTGGCCAGGATTGAAGAACTCGTGGGTGGTAATTGTGGAACAAAACTGGGTAAAATTCCTTTCATCTTTTGGTGGAACAAACACGAGAACTTTAGTACTTAGCTGCAGCCCATCTGGAGTCCTCCAATGAAAAGCTTCAGTTCTCTGAGAAAGGATTGGGAAGTCCCTTTGTCTTCCACTGAAGGCAATTCATAATTGAGATCATCAGAAAATTGGTTTTTTTTAACCGAATTTTAATAGGCTCATTTCTCAATCCAAGCTTGGTCCTGTTTGGGATGAAAGAATGGTCATTATTTGAAAACTTCCAGACCTATAATGACCAGAGGGAAGGAAGGATGAAGGAAGGATGAACCTTCAGCCATGCATGCTCTATACTAGGAAGATTGCTTTCAATAGATACATAAATTATGCACGTGGTGTTTTTCTTTGGGGAAACATTCAGAAATTGCTTGAAGGAAGGAATATAATGGATCAATATTCACCATATGGGTTTTTTTCTTTTCTTTTAAAATTTTTTCCCACTTTCTCCCCAGTTTTCCCACACAGGCCATCTTTGTCAGTTATTGAGTCTGTACCTATCTTGTACATCATTCTGCTTTCTCAGAGGAAGAAGGCACTTTATCCTTTATGCCATTCTCATTAAACCTGCACCCTAGATTGAGTCCTGCCACATAAATCAGAGGCAGTCCTGTGAGACCTTCCAAAGGATTATGTCTTTTTTATTGCTGAAATCCAAAGGCAGGTTCATTACATACATGATGCAGACTGAAGACAGCGTCCTTGTCAGCCTGGTGGCCATTTCTCTAGCCTTTGAGAAAATTCAGTGCTTTGAGTTTGCCACAGGCTGAGAAGTGATGGCTGGGAGCCCCTAACACAACTTTACAACACTGAAGTTATTGCAGATGCTAGCTACAGTGAAAAAACTGTCAGCTGGAAACCTCCTAGAAAACAGGTAATTCCCACACCTAAAGAATTCACCTGGAGTTGTTACAGAGGAAGATTTGAGAAGACAATGAAAAACCATTAATATTCTCGATGAAAAGTAGAAGTAGCTCACAGGTTTTGATACATGTACTTTTTTTTTGTAGATGCTTGCAAACTTTGGCATAAGGTTGTTGTTATTTATTTGTTTGTTTGTTTATTTATTTATTTGATAGAGCATCAGTTGTGACTTCCAGATAAAACCAACAGGAATTGCTGAGATGTAATTTCCTGTCCTCACATTTGCTGAGTCAATAAGAGACTACATAATGAGACACTTTACCCTTTCTACTGATGTAAGTAAAAGATATGGAAAGTAGGAAGGGAAGTCTAAAATAATTAAATATACTTAAAACTGAAAACAACAACCACCACCCCTTAAACATGAGCCCCGTGTTAGAAATAGATGATCTAGTTTTCTGAGACTCAGAAGCAGGGGCTGTGAGCTGGAGCTCTTTGCTCTTTTGAAGTAAATTGCCTTGACAGTGCATGAGAGGGAGTAGATCTCTGAGATAATTGGGTTCAAAACAAGTGTTTGCAGAACGAAGACAAGAAGCCTTTTGTACAGATTAAACAATGTGTGAATGAGTGATTGGGGTAAAGGTTCTCTCTGGGAAGCATATACATGATTCAGTTGCAGAATATATGATGAGGGGATATTTGGACATCAATTCAATAAATATAACTGCCTACTGTGCACACAGGTGAGCACTTGGGGGTTGAGCCATAGCTTGTAGCACTGCTGTGAAACCCTGACTATGTCTCTAAGCCTTCTCTGAAGTTATTGGAGCTTGAGTGTGAGTTAAATACTTGGTCTCCAGTTAGTGGTACTATTTTGAAGTCCATTTCAACTTTTAAGAGGCAGCGATAGGTCCCAGGAGTGTTTCTTTGAAGGTATCTTCCACATGCGCGCGCACGCGCGCGCACACACACACACACACACACACACACACACACACACACACACACACACATGCACTCATGCGCGTGCGCGCCTCTCTCCCGCTCCAGCTCTCTTGCTTCTGGGCTACCAGAAAATAAAGAAATCCTTTGAACGCATACTCCTGCCATATAATATCCTGCCAAAGCTCATGAGAAGCTTTGAATGGAACTCTTGAAAGTAAGACTATATCCCTCTTTCTGGTATATCTATCAGGGATTTGGTCACAACAGTGGGTAATTTCCAATCACACCAAGGATGATCAATCAGGCAGCTAGGTCTTTCTGAAAATGATATCTGGCCAGAAGCCATAGGTGTGTCTCCTCTCTGCACATCAGGCCAGCCAGGGCAATGGAAATCATGAAAAATCTCAGAAGTAACTGAAAGATATTGCCTGAGACTGAGTAATTTATAGGGGATAAAGTTTTATTGGATCCATAGTTCTAAAGACTGGAAAGTTCAAAGCTGGGCAATTTTGAATCCTGCTGATTGGTGGAGACCACAGAGTCTTGAAGCAGTACAGGATAGTACACAGCAAGACAGCTTTCTAGCCCGGCTCTCACCTCTTTTTTCTAAAGACATAGTATTATTAGATTAAGAACTCATGGTGTCAGCCTCATTAACTTGAAGTGTCTCCCTAAAGTCCTACCCACAGGCACCATGGCTGAATTAAAGCTTCCACCTTCTGGAGTCGTTTGACAATAGAGAATAAGTTTCAATAGACACTTGGGTGGGTACATTCAGACCACAGCACTGTGGTGGATATGCTTTGATGGTGCAGTTCTGGGTGATGGAGAGGCTCACAGTGGTCACTCACTACTTAAGGCATCCTTGCTTGTTGCCCTCATTTGCCATCTGGATTCTACAAACCTGGGCTGTGCATTCTGAGCTCACTTGTACCCAGATTCTTTCTCAGGCTTCACTTTGGAGGGAGTCCAAAGTCAGAAGGTGAATTATATTTGACAGAGAAATCCTAAAGAATTTTTATTCTTTTAATTTATTTTTTTCTTATTTACATACCAATCCCAGTTCCCTCTCCCTCCCTTCCTCTCTTCCTCCCATCCCATCCTTCTCCCCCCCCCCTACTCCACAGGGAAGATGATGCCTTCCAGGAGGGATCAACAGAATCTGTCAAGTCATTTGGAGTAGGGACTAGGTCCTCCCTCCTGCCTTTAGGTTAAAGGAGTATCCCTCCATGGGGATTGTATTCCCAATGTCCTTTTGTGCACTAGGGATACATCCTGGTTCCTCTGTCAGAGGTCCCTTAGACTGCCCAGGCCTTCTGACTGAGATGCATGTTCCGGAGGTCTGAACTGGTTCAATGCTAGTTTCCCAGCTATCAGCCTGGGGGCCCATTAGCTCATCCTTGTTCAGGCCAGCTATCTCTGTGGATTTCTGTAGCCTGGTCTTGTCCTCCCTCTCTGCATCTGGATTCCAGTTTGGCTCAGTGTTTAGCTGTGGATGTTTGCTTCGGCTTCCATCAGCTACTAGATGAGGGCTCCATAATGGTGGATAAGTTAGTCATCAATCTCATTATCGGGGAAGGGCATTTAAGGTAGCCTTTTCATTGTTGCTCAAGTTGTTACTTTGGGTCAGTCTTGTAGGTCTCTGGACATTTATACCGTTTTTGTTTGATGTAAAATTATAAGAATAGAGCTTAATAGGAGACATGGGTATTTTAGGAATGTGAGGATGTGCCATGAAGAGAGATGTTTGAGAGAAATGGAAAGCCTTTCTCCCAGAGCAGTTGTGGAGTTTATTTCACTAAGACTTCAGAATGCAACCTGGCTCTTAGTTTGGAACATGTCCCTTGTGATGGCTAATCTTGGTTGTAAACTTGATTCACCTGGGAAGAGGTACCTCGATTGAGGTATAGTCTTCATCATATTGGCCTGTGACCATTTTCTCGATTGCTAGTTGTTGTACTGCAGGCAATGCAATCTGTAGGCTGTGTCAGAAGGGGCAGCTGAGCGAGCCTGCAAAGGTAAGCCAGTGATCAATGTTCACCTTAGTGGTCTCTGTTTCAGTTGCTGCCTCCAAGCTCCTGTTCTGAGTTCCTGCCTTGGCTTCCCAGGATAACAGACTGTGACAAATAACCCAAATAAACCTGTTCCTCTCCTGAACTGCTTTTGGTGGGTGATTTACCACAGCAAGAGAAAGCAAACTAGAACACCCATAAAGCTTACATTACCCGTAATAGCCACAATAGAAATAAGGGGAGTGAATTTTATGGAAAATACAAGCAAGTTTGTCAGGCAAGTGTATGAGGTCCTTAGAAGTATGGTTTTTATCTCAAAGTCCCATATTATTTTATCACTGTGTGTGTGTGTGTGTGTGTGTGTGTGTGTGTGTGTGTGTGTGCAGGTGCATCTGGAGGTCAAAGGGCAACTTTGTATAGTCTGCTGTACCCTTCTACCTTTATATAAGTTCTGGAGATTGAACACAGATCATCAGATTTGAGGAGTAAGCACCTTTGCTAGCTGAGCCATCTCACTGGCCCTTATATATATTATATTTTTCTCAATAGGATTGTCCAAAATATCCACACACACTTGAGCAGTTACAATTTTTCCTTCTCCTTAGTAGATCTAGGTGGGGTGGTGAGACAAAGAAACGGTGGTATTTTAAGGGACTTACTGACCATATGGTATCTGTAGAACATGTAGCTGTTTCCTGTCATCTTCAAATATCTCCAGAGAACAAATAAAAAGACTCATTACTGAGTGACACCTGCTATGCATCGCAAATTGACAAGGACACATTAGCACTGCTAGGTTGCTCTTCTAAGTAACTCAGTGTAATTGGACCCCCTTCGCTGTTCTGGAAGCCGATGCTGCCTGTTTCTGATGCTACATGTTAAATCTCTTTCCCTACTTAGGCTCTGAGATTCTGTTTTGGATAATTCTTGAGACTATCTTTCTCGGCTGCCCTAATGGATTTATAGCCACAAGGGCTCAGGTCGTTTTTTCAAGGTTGTGAGCTGAGCTTGAATAGCACAGGATAACAACAGTATAGAGGAAGTGGATTTCTGAGCCAGCTTCTCTACCCATCTCATGTGTGGATCTTTTCCAGCTTTCACAGCTGAGGCATTGCTAATTGTTGAATTTACATCAAGATTGTAAGCTCTGGCAAGCCTGAAATTCATGTTGGCTCGTTTCCTCCGTCTCATTCCACAAATAGCACCTCCAGCCCCAAAAGCTGAGGTTGGGGTAGAAGGATGGAAAGCCAAGGGGGACAACTCTGCACTTCTCTTTCAAGCAAGGAGTGTTTGTGATGGAAAAGAATTCTAAAATTGAGGAACTATTCCCCAGCAATGCCTTTTAAGTGTCACTGCAGAGCAAATGGCTCTCATATTCTGCACAGAATGGACGGAGTTTATTTTCCACATCTGATTGATTTGACTAGAGAAACAGTTAGTCCTGCAGGGAAAGGAGCTCTGGCCATTTCTTTAAGTTCTAGCAGAGTTCTGAGAAGGTGGTCTCTGTTTAAACCAACACTCACACAGATGGTCCAGCCTCTTTTCTGATGTCATCGTGTGACAGTGAAAACAGTTGAAAGGCTAAAAGAAAAGAAAAAAAACTCAGAGGTGTTTTCTTTCTTTCTTTTCACTCACTTTTAATAGTAAAAAACATTAGTGAATGCTCAGTCTTTCAGTCATTTGTTGACTATTTGCTTAAATGGAGCTCTTCCAGAAATTAAAAAAAAATAAATATTATTTGAAACTGTTTCAGATCCACATAAACATTGAACAGATCATGTATTCACTTACCTTGTCTTTATAGCCCTTGAGGATAATCCTGTCAGTATGTTACACTTGCTATGTATAGTGTGTTCCTATAGCCACAAAATACATCCTCAATGGCTGTCACAGAAGCCAAGTGTTTGCACTAGCTTTCAGCCTGTGCTGTGCATTTCCTTGGTTTCCACAATGCAACTTTGGGTGATGTGTTTGCACAATACCCCTTCTTCTAGGGACACCTCTCCCCAATTGCTAGCACCTCCAGCACCCATTGTTGCAGGTCTCCTTTTCCCAGAATTCCCTACAGTCATAATCAGAATGTCTAGGTTTCCCTAGACTGATACTTCTATTAGCAATACACATGGAAAAATTTCCCATATCGTTTAAAGGATCTTTATTTTATGTGTATGGATGTTTGCCTGCATGTATGTCTGCATGCCATGTGTGTGTCTGGTACAGGATCTCCTGGAACTGGAGTTTCTGACATGTGTGATCATGTGAGTGGATCATGTTCGTCCTCTGGAAGAACAGCCAGTGCTCTTAACCACTGAGCTATCTCTTCAGTCCCCATCTGTACCTTTTTGTGCTCAATGACTCACTGAATACTGTTACAGAATAGATGTATCAAATTGCTGGTACCTTTCCCTATGGGAGACCATCCTGGTTGCTTCTATTTTGGGCAGGTATGAATTAGCATTAAGATAGGTTTCTTTGTCTTCTTCTCTGTTTTGATGACTGTGTGCATGCATAGAATGTATGCTTATCATGTTTGTCATTTTCCTCTCTTACCCTCCTCCTGCCCTTGTTGGCTTCCTTCTCATCTATTCTTCCTCCTTCCTTTATGCTTTCTTCTCCATTTGTCCAGGGCTTATGCAGACAACCACAGCTTCTGTGTGTTTGTGCTTATGACTGCCATACCATATCCAGAGACCACTTTTCATGTATTCTTCTCCATCCTCAAGCTCTCACTGTCTTTCTGCTTCCTCTTATGAGGTTCTCTGGGCCTGGAAGGGGGCTGATGTAGGTTTTGTATAGCACTAAACATTCACTAGTAACTTATTCTTAGCATTTGACCAGTTGTGGGACCCTGCCATGGTGTTCACACTCTGTAAGAAACTTCTCTGACCCAGACTGAGAGCTGCTCTTTGATCATACATTTAAATGCTGAAGAGAGTAGTTTGGCTATATGTCCCTTTAGCAATACATCAGTTGTATATTCTCTAGAACCTACAATTTCCCCAGGCATAGGCCTGTGAACTGTTACCAGATCTATAGCATCAGAGATGAATTCCCTCTAGTGGTGTGGGCCTCAAACCCAGTTGGACAGCAGTTGGTTAACACCCAAATATTCTTGCCACTATCACACCAGAACACAAAGACAGACAGACACACCATCTACCCACCCACCTACCCCCAACACACACACACACACACACACATACACACACACACACACACACACACACACACACACACACACACACACACACACATCTTCCAGCTACTAGAGGAAGTATTATGTAGTCACGTATCTCTGTACAAATTCTTTTCAAAATGATATTTTTAGTTATGCAGTAGTACATTTCCTTAGTTTTGATTAGCCCTCCCCCCAACTTCCTTCTTCCCTCAACCTTCTTTTCCCATTTAATCCTTTCTGCTGCTTTGGGTTGTTTTGAGCTATGGCTTTACATGCTATTTTTCCACAAAATTTAATTAATTTAACAGAAACTTGGACCAAAAATGTGGTAGAGGAAAATTATCTTTAAACCCTCACATTTTTATTTACTTTTCATTAAATACGTGCAGTCATCTTTCCAGAAAAATTTGGTATAAGCAACAATGTCATTACACCTGTCTCTCCTTTTTATTAAACACGTGCAGTCATTTTCTCAGGAAAGGCTGGAATAAGTGTTTATCCCCAAATGGGACATCTATATCATGCACCTCCCCTAAGCTAGGGATCTTTACAGTATAGGGGTGGATTGTAAGAGCCAGAGGTGGTTGTTGATTTCAAGGAGAATTCTTTCCAGGCACAACAAGGCAGTTGTATAAGTGAACTCACAGTGATTGTGACAGCATGTAAGATGTGCCCACACTCAAGCCAGACAATGTCTCAGCATAGAGTGAGTGAGAAGATAGGCATGAAATCCCACCCCTAGCTGAGGAATTATTGGCATTTGATAGCTACTGTGAAAGAGATAGTCAATTTTCTTTAATATTGAGGTCTCTGAGATACTGATACACTCCTAGGCAGGCCTCAAACCCAAGAATAGTTCGGCAACATAAAATGGACAAGATGTGTTTAAAATATAACATAATGTAATATAACATGATACTGTTTATATGGGGGACACAAGTTGGGTAGTCAGGTAGGTAGGTCTAGGAGGAGCTGTGGGAGGGCTATATACTTTCAAAACACATTTGTATGAAATTTAAAAATAAATTAATAAAAACATTTTAAGAGTCTCCATGTTAAAATTATATTCCATGAGAATTATTATTTCTTAAAGACTAGGTCAACATACCCCAACAACCACCTCCAATGACCAATGAATGAAATTTTGTCATTTTTCTCTTGCATTTCCAATTGGTGAATTGTTATTGACTTTTTAGAGGAATCGGTCATTATGGAAGTTAGTTATCTGTTAAATAATGCAGGAATTAAGCAGCATAAAAGCACAGTGAAAGCAAAAATACCTTAAGAACCCACATCTTATTCTAAATGAGAACCCAATCAAAACATTTGCTTCAGGGTATTCTTAGAGGTGAGAAACTTGAATCTAAAGAGCAGTGATTTTATTTCATTTTGAGTTTTGAATTTGGGAGGAACAATAGTACAGTATTTTTGTGGGGAATAATATGAGGATATTTATAAGCAACTGGAAAAAATAAGTTAAGAAAATATTTATGGATCGGGGCTGGGAGACAATGAGGAGAATATACTACCCCTTCAGTGTTCAGTTCCTAGCATTTGTGTCAGTCAGCTCACAACTACCTGTAACTCCAGCTTCAGGGGATCTGACACCTTCTTCTAGCCTCCCTGGACACCCATATACATGTGCAATCCATACAAGGATGCACACACAATAACATACATAATATAAAATCTACCTTAAAAATATTTGCTCAGAAACAAATTAGTATTGCATCTGGATTAATGACACTAAAATTTTAAGGTGGGCCTTTTCTGAATTCTTGTTCATAGCACAGCACATTTCCTTTTAAAGAAAACAATTGAATTTGCAGACCCAAACTATAAGAACTCAAGATTTGGGTGTGGTATGGCAGGGCAGGGAGACAAAAAAAGGGGGGGTGAACTGTGTGTTAGGTGTTACTGCAAAGTAAGTTAGCCCCAGATTTAGTGGCATAAATACTTGTCATTGTATAATTGTTCATGATGCTGTGTATGTCTCCCTATGGGAAGGAATTTTACCAACACAGATATTAAATATATAAGAAATGTTTAGTTTCCATGCAAGCACTGTCCCTTCTTCTATAAGGCACCTGAACATATTCAGATCCAGGAATCTGCAAGGTGTTACGGAACCAGTCCACCTTGGCTTCTATGCAATCATTATAGAACAGTGTTGTATGTCATGTATGGGAGTCCACAGACCACTAGACCTCCTGGGAGAAAATTATGTCAGGGTCTGATCAGTGTGTAGTATGCCAGAGTCCCTGACTTCCTGTATGTTCCAACATAATTTCATTGCACTTTGTGTTCAAGTGAACACAAATGAAGATCCCCAAGTAGACTGCTCATTTTTAACTATGCAATGCAAAGGCAAGATGGGATGTAATCTTTCTATGAGGCTCCTTTCCCAAAGTTTTAAAATAATACATTGAATCACCAACTTGGTAAGAGATAGGTTAATTAATTCTGGAGTTACAGAGACCTTGTCTCTTCCCTGAAGATTTGATCATATGCTCATTTATTAGAAACATTTTTCTTATCTTTTTCTTTGGTGACATAGTAAACTTGTATTTTTCTCCTTCTCTTCATCCACTTTCCTCTCCTCTCTTTCTCTTCCTTTTACAAGTGTCAGTTATTTCATTTAGACCTAATTATGGGAGGTGTGCTATACTCAAGTTCTTAGTTCATGTGAGTGACTGAGGAATGTTATTGGGTTACATTGTTCAAGAATCTGAGCTTACATTGGCAAGGGACAAAATTCTCAAAGGTCCTGTTTAAAGAGATTAATGGCTTTTTAAAAAAAATCTAGATTTAGTTAACATTTCATTCTGTGAAATAGAATAAGTACCATACTGAGATGAGGAGAAGAGATTGGATCCTAGGTAGAGAGACAATAAAACAAAACGGAACAAGAGTTGAATCTCGTAGATTGTAACAACTTATACCACTGTACAAGCAAATGATCTCAAAGTCTCTTATCTGTAAGGTTCTACAACTTTCCACTCTTCAGTCTTTTATCTCTATGATTTCTCTGTACTCCACTCTCAATAAATCTTGTATGACTATGCTATAAACTCTTATCTCAGGATTTGCAAGTTCAGTGTGGTTAAAAAAAATCTATAAATTCGGAAACAAAATTTGACTTTAAACTTATAACAATGCTTGTAATTTAAAAAATATATACCTAGGTGAATTTAATTTACAACAGCATACTATAAATATGATTCAACTCTTGTCATGAATACACTGTATATGTACCTACATTACACTCTTGTTTAGGAAAATGGATGTCTTTAAATAGCAGCCATGTAGCTCTCCTCCATCTTGGCAGACAATGTCATCAAGATAGAAGCAACCACCTGACTGGTAGCCATCTTCACTAAGGTTAAAGGGTCCATGCCATGTGACTTCACCATCTTAAGATGACCACATGGTATATAACAACAATTATAAATATTATAAATATTTTGGATTGGATGGATTTTTGTATGATGACTAAAATTTGTAGGCTTAAATGTCTGCTTATATTAACAACAGCCGATTTTAAAAAAAAGTTAGATGACTAACTTACATCTTTACTAACTGTTCAACATCAGGCTTCTAAAAGAGTTAGATAAATAACAATATATGTTTGGTTAATAAGGTATACTTGATAATATGTTTATGAATTTCTAAGGTATACTCAGGTTCACAGTAATATTTTTCTAGCTCTGTTTTTGCCTTTATTCACTTTGTTAAGCTTTAGATATTTGAATAAACTAAGTCATACAAAACTTTCATATTCTATTTTGATAAAGGTAATTAAATTAAATCTTCAACTGAAATTTTAAGGCTCAAATATAACAGGAATAAAGCTTGTAAAAATCCCAACTTTATATAAGCTACTAATTTGTAAACTTCATTTAGCAACAAGCTTCATTTAGCATTCTGTATAGATTTTCAAGTTTAAGCCTAAAATCAGGTATACTTGCTAAATGGTTCTCAAACTCATCTGCTGAAGATAGCATTTAAAATGTTTAAGCTTCCCATAATAGACAGACCTGCCCCACCTAGTGGGAACCCTTAAGGCACCTAAAGAACATATATGGGGCACAGTGACTCCACCTGAATTGTGGTAATGCTAACCACTGGGCAAAATTGCTCCTTGCTAAACCTGCCATCAGGGCTGTGCTCAAACTCTGGACAGTTTTGGGTTAATTGCCCTAATTCACCTGATCAAAGTAAGGTAAATTTTCTTAAGTTCTTCTATGGGAAAAATCTCTAAGACCTGGGTCTGACAGCTAAAGGCCTATGTTATTCACTGATAACAGCTAAAGATTAAATGCTGCCCTGTATGACAGCCAAAGACTGACCACTTCCCCCCCAGCAAAACTGAAGACCACCAGAGCCTAAGGTAGCCCATCTTAGGTAATGAGGAAGTTGCTATCATTTTAACTGGTACATAGATCATTTTGATTATACTTCCAGCTATAATTTGTCCTTCTCCAATCTCTCACTGACTGTAGCTTTAAGACCAGCTAGGATACCAGCTCCTTTCCTAAAGCTTCCACTGCCTTCTCTTCAGATGTGACAGCCAGGACTGGGACCTCATTTACCTAGAGCTTCTAAGCCTCCAGCTGAGAAAGACAAACAGTTTGCCTTGCTATCCATCTCCAAAAAGAGATAAATACACATAAAAGTAACTTTTTACTATTCCTTTATTTAAAGGAACTTGCTTTCCAGTGACTACTTCCAGTTACCAACCACCTGTGTTTTATGGTAAATAAATGGATTAATAAAAGGTGTTTATACAAGTTATAAAGTTCTCAAGTGTCTTACTTAAGGTGTACAGACACAATTTGTAAATATCTAACAAAGTGATTTAAGGTACATAAAGAAAGATGGTTCATATTTCTTTCCCTCTCTATACTATTGTTAAGCACTGACTACTATTATCATAGTCAAGATTTTAAATTTCCTTTAGTTGTCTTCTAAGTATTGACTTAAGAAGGGATGGGCTGGGATTTGGTGGGTGTGATAAGGGAGCGAACTGGGATTGCCATATAAAAAAATCTTGTTTTAAATTTAAATTAAAAAAAGAAAAAAATAAAAACAGAAAATATACATTGAAGTACAGTCATTGTTCTCTCATGAAAAATAATTGCTTCTCACTGTGCTAAATATATCTTCCCAATCTATACCTACCCATTATTCTAGACAGAGGGAAAAATATCAATGATTTAATCCCAAATCATTTTTGGGTCCCAAGCTTTTACTGTGACTCAAGGGTGTGGGTTTTAGATTGAAAACACAGATCTGAAATTTTTGCTTCTTTTTATAGACTTAAAAAATCCTTGTAAGCTTCAGGAAATGGTCTTGAATCCACCTCTCTTGAGTCAAATGGATTCCAGATAAATTCTGTCAAACAACAGCCTATTCATCCTATTCCTGAGAATCTCTCTCTCTCTCTCTCTCTCTCTCTCTCTCTCTCTCTCTCTCTCTCTCTCTCTCTCTCTCTCTTTCTCTCTCTTTCTCCTTTCTCTCTTCTCTCTCTCTGTCTCTCCTGGTCTTGGGACTCCCTAACTGACAGGCCAATAGGTCTGGAAATCTCAAATGTACACCCAAGATCAAAATTTTCTCATAAATTCCTTAACTTTGCGGTCTCTCCCTAGGCTATATATCCCAACAAATTTCAAGTCGACTGTATAGTGCTCCAGTGCCAGCGCCAGGTGTTTCCTCAAAATCTGCATCCTGGATGGCAGCTTCAAAGCTCCAGGTGGTTCAGCCTTACAGATTACTCCAAAACAGAGACTGCACTTTCCTAGTCCCAGATGGTCCTGCAGAGCCTAGATGGCAACCGAAGCAGCAAAATCTTTCCAGGCTTGGTAGCATTCCAGATTCCTTGGGCCCACCCAACAATGATGCCAATGTCAACCAGAAGTAGTCATAGAGAAGAGTTCATGAAACCCCTTAGCCATCACAAAAGGCCAGGATGTTAGGTTTCAAACTCTGGGACAAATGGCTGAGTTGCCTACTTAACACATCCAAGCAGATCTGACTGCTAGGTTCTCTCTGCAATTCCTGTTAGTCCCTATCTGTTACAGGGCCCTGCTGGCTGGCATCCCCCACCCCATCCTACATTTCTCTGGCCCAGAGAGCTGGGATGTTCTTCTCTATATAATTCAACTATCTTGGTTGCCCACTTTTCTTTTATCTCTGGACCTCATTCCTCTCCCTCCCCTCCCCTCCTCCTTCTCCTTTCCCTCTCCCCACATGATCCAGCTCAGGATCATGGGCATCCTGAACTCTTCCAGAGGACCTGGCCTCTGACTCTGTTCTCTCACACAGCTACAATAAATGGCCTCTACCATACCTAGGAGCAGTCACATTCCATTCCTTTCACTTATTTCCTTTTTACAAATAGTCATTTCAAAGACAGACATCAGAGGCCAATCAGGTAGTAACTAAATAAATTAAAGTAGGACTGCTTTGGTTTTCTTCTTTCTTTTTAAGGATTAATGCGGAGAGACTTTCATTATTAAATCTACTGGGAAATGTGACAGTCAATTCTTTTTCTAATGCACAAATACCCGTCTTTCTTGGATCAAACGTTAACTCCTAAGCTGGCAGGTAAGTGAATGGTGGTCCTAATGGCAGTCATGTGTCCGAGGGACAGTTCATAGAAGAATGGTAGGCATTTTGGCCATACCAAGATACCATACAAATACCATAAGCTGGACTGTATAAACAATTGAAATTTATTTTGAATCACTCTAGAGGCTGAGAAATATCAACTCAGGGAATGGTTGAACTGTAGTGAGGGCCATTGTTCCTGATTTAAAGAGGGGTTTTATATGTATGGTGAAGAGAAGGGGGATAGAGGGAGAGGTGTGGAGGCAGGAGAAAAGATGGGAAGAAGTGAAATAGATACAGAGGGAGAAAGGGAGGGAGGGAGAGAGCAGCCAGCCAGTCACACATATAGACATGTAGAAAATGACACACACACACACACACACACACACACACACACACACTATACCCAGAGAAAGAGAGAGAGAGAGAGAGAGAGAGAGAGAGAGAGAGAGAGAGAGAGAGAGAGAGAGAGAGAGAGAGGGAGGGAGAGAGGGAGAGAGAGAGGATTATTGTTTATCATCTAAGGACATTGTCCCATACTAAGATATTCAAGCTTATGACCCCTGAGGCATCTCCCAACAGCATCATCTCCAAAAACCAATGAGTAAGAGTTAGGAATTAAACATATAAACTGTGAGAAGACAAAAACACTCACCCCGTGACCTTGGGTGATGCAGAAAGTCTAGCCAGTGTACAATATGATATTTGGCCTCTGCTGGGTATTTAGGATTGATAGACTACTGTTCAGCAGCATCTTTCATAACAATTCCACAAGGAACCCAAATGGCACAGAGGCTTTTCACACATGTGATTTTAGTTCATGCCAATGCTAGGTTGGCTGAAGTTATTCATAGAACAGTAGAACTAATGGAGTGAGGCTTTAAGGCAATGGTGTTGGGGTAGGGTTGGGTCTAGGGGTCATTTGGGCTTTCAGATGCTGTTCATTTTTTGGTCTCTTCCTCTGGCTGTGAGGATATTTCTATGGAAAGCCACAGAGGCCTCTATAAAAGCCAGAGCTGTCTTGGTGTCTAAAGGGCTCTCTAACGCCCAAGTACTGCAAACCTGGTGACAGCAGGTCTTGCCCCCATGCCCCCTCCCCACATCTCTCTCCCTTATATTCTTTCTTAGTTAGGGTTTCTATTTCAGTAAAGAGACACTATGACCATGGCATCTCTTATAAAGGAGAACATTTAATTGAGGTGGTGGCTTACAGCTTCAGAGGTTTAGTCCATTATCATTAATGAGGGGAAAATGTCGGTATGCAGGCAGACAGGGTACTGGATACATCTTGACCAGAAGGCAACAGAAAGTAGACCAAAACACTAGGCAGTATCTTGGGCATATATGATACTTCAAAGTCCACCTCCACAATGACATGCTTTAACAAGACCACACCTACTCTAACAAGGCAGCATCTCCTAGTAGTGCCACTCCTTTTGGGGACCATTTTCTTTCAAACCACAACACATTCCAAAAGCTAGCCCCCAGGTCTATTTCCTTAGTTGACCACTTTTTTATGCCTGACTAAAACTCTAAGGTCCAGAAGTCAAAATTTGTTATTTGGCTACATTGGGTAACATGCTTCACAAGAACTCACCAATTCACCCTAGCACAGACTTCCTCTTTTTTCCTTAAAAGCTTACCCCTGCTGCTGTCTTTGTCAGACCCAGAGGCAGCCCCTACTACTTTACCCCCACTTGTCCCTTGGGTGTGATAATTCTCCTTTGTGCTGAGAATTCGGTGTCTGGGTGTGTTCTTTGCTGACTCTGAGGCCCCTTTAGTGGCCATGTGATGGGAGATGTTATTCTGTAAATATATTTCTCATACTGGTTAATTATTAAAGGCTGTGGCCAATATGAAACAAGATAGGTGGGGCTAGGAGACCAGGAGGAGGAAAGAGGAAGTAGTGGGGAGGGTCAAGATGTAGAGGAAGCAAGATGCCAGAGGCGGCTCCCGGATAAGATGAGTTACGTGGAAATACATAAGTAGAAATGGGTTAATCATTAAGACAGAGCTAACCCATAAACAATAATGGTAACTGACCAACAGGATTGTATCAAATACAGAGTCTCTGTGTGTTATTTGGGGCTGATGGGCCCAGACTGGCAGCAGGCGGGATGGTGCCAGCGGAAAAAACCTGCCCGTAACAGCCATGTGAATGGGCCATCTCAGAGTTAGACTTTTTTTTTTTTTTTTTTTTTAGTTTAAATGTATTTTTCATTTTATATATCAACCCTAGTTTTCCCTTCCCTTTTTCCAACCCCTCCATTCCTATCCCCCCAACTCCTCAGAGGGATAAGGCCTTTTTAGGGAGTCAACAAAGTCTGGCATACCAAGTTGAGGCAGAGGGACACACATTGTGCACTAGGAAGAGAAAACAGTTCTCCCCAGTAAACTGGGGGAAGGAGGTAGAAGGGAGGAGATAGAAGATGGAAACATGAGGGATCAAGAAGACCGAGTTTGTTATGAGCATGTTCCCCCCCCACACGCTGCCTCCGCTGCCATGGCGACACCATGCAAGCCCCAAATAACACTCAGAGACTCTGAATTTGATACAATGCTGTTGGCCAGTTACTATTATTGTTTATCAGCTAGCTCTGTCTTAATTATTAACCCATTTCTACTTATCTAAGTATTTCCATGTGGCTCATCTTACCAGAGAGCGGTGGGCCTCATCTTCTCTCTCCAAGCTCTCCATGCCAACTCCTCCTAACTACTTCCTCTTTCCTCCTTGTCTCCTAGCCCCGCCTATCTTGCTTTCTCATTGGCCACAGTGCTTTATTCAGTAACCAGTATGAGACACATATTTATAGAATAACATCTCCCATCATGAGTTGGAGGAGGAACAGAGATATCTTGATAGAGGGAGGCGTTGTGGGCTTAGGGAGGAACCTGGAATCCATAAGGACAACCCCAGCTGAGACTCCTAGTAATAGTGGAGAGGGTGTCTGAACTGGCCTTTCTATTAAATGAGATTAGTGCCTACCCCAATTGTCATTATAGAACCTACATCCAGTAACTGATGCAGATGCAGTGACCCACAGTCAAGCACTGGACTGAGCTCCTTAGTTGGAGAGAGGAAGGGAGGATCATAGGAAAAAGGGGTGGTCAAGAGCATGATGTGAAAACCACAGAGACAGCTGAACCAAGCTAGTGGGAGCTCACAGGCTTTGGACTGACAGCTGGGGAGCCTGAATGGGAACAAACTAGGTGTGCTGAATACTGGTGAGTTATATAGCTTGATCTGTAGGGGGAGACTCTGGCAGTGGCACCAGGACCTATTTCAGGTGCACAAACTGGCTTTTTGGAGCCTACTCCCTATGGGGAATACCTTGCTCAGAGTTACCCTTCTTGTGCCTGAATCCAGTCTTCAGTTAAGTGTTGTTCTGACTAATTTTAGACTATAGTTCTGAACAATTACTCCAAGTCAAGTTGCCAAGATATGCTGCTCTCAAATTCCTGAACCAAATACAATAAATATTCATTGCTTTATGGTGCAAATTTTGGGAGAAATTTATTATGTGCAGTTAATTAATTTGTATATGTTCTTTATGGAGGTAGGGCAAGGTTCACATTGCTGGTGTCCAGTAGCCACACATGATGTCCATCCAATGTAACTCAACTGGAGAAAAAATGGCCAAGGATTCCACAGGCTTCCATTTTGTTAAAAAAAAAAAAAAAAAAAAAAAAAAAAAAGAAAGAAAGCATGATGCATTTAAAAATAAAAGACCTTTGATCCATATTGTACCTAGTTTGCTAATATCACTGCAATACTGGGGACAGGAATATCACAACATAACACAGAGAAGGGGATAAAATCCTGAAAAACTTCATAAGGTCTGAGTGCTCAGCCTAAGAAAGTCTGAATTCTTAGCCAACTCATAATTTACTCATTAAACTTTTATGTTCCAACTTCTCCGGGCTGATTGTAGATCACATGAGATAATGAAGATGAGAAGGCTTGTTCACAAAAATTTCAACACATAACTCATTCCATGTGTCATTATAATCATAAAGTCAAAGGGTGTGTGTGAATGAGGGTCAGGGTTAGAGACTCGATGAAAAGATAAATGAGACAAAATGTGAGAAAAACAACTTGTTTTTCTCTGTAAAGAAAATATTTTTTCTAACTGATTTTGAATATGACTTTAATGTTATGGAATATGTCATCAGCTGATTCCTAGTAAGTCCTCTCTGACACTCCACTGGCATTCCTGGCAGCCCCAGTCACTGGATAGAACTGTCCTGTGGTCATGCTAACTGCACCTCACCCTTCCCAAGTTGTTGTCAGTATCTGCCCTGCCATAGAGACCTTGTACCACAATGGGTCTATTGCACAAAACTGACAAGCCCTACGGTCTGAAATAAGATGGTAAAATGCTAGCTTTGTAGATATGCTTTGCTGTGCACAACATCTTACTCGTTCCCATCTGGTGTGGAGAAAAGGAATTTACTCTCTTTAATGTACCATGCTGTCCAGTGCATATGGCCTAAGATCTTGATGAGTTGAAGTGTGGCTCTGGCCAGCTTGCATGAGCTGGTGCTATGGGCAAGGCTTTAATGCAAACAAAGCTACCAAAGGCATCTCTTCGTCCGTTTAGCTCTTTGTTTCTGAATGGGAAAGAGTCATCTTTATGTTCTAGTTTATTAACAAAACTATGTTCAAATTAGGATTTTTTTTTTCAGACACATATTTGCTTGTCAAATCTTCCTCAATGTTCATGTTAAGTTAGCCAACCAACCCCCATCATCACAATGTTTCAGATATTTGGCCCAATGAACAAGGCATTTTTTTTAGGACAGCCCTATGATGTGGCCATCCTACGACCACATGTTAAGGTCAGTCAGCTTTAGTTGTCAACTTGACACAAACTAGAGTCATCCAAGAAGAGTGAACCTTACATGGGAATTTGTAAATGGAGTTCTTAATTGGTCTAATTAATAAAAACTGAGAGTCAGATATAGAGGAAAATGCTGAGAAATCAGAAAGAATGAACAAGCCTTGGCCACACCTTACTTGCTTAGCATCTCAACAGACAAGAGAGAGTTTCTCCCTGCTTATATCCTGTTTCCACCCAGCTACCTCATTTGCTGTCTGTCTGTACAGACCTCCAGACCTCTATGGTCAGCTAGTGGCTAGCTCTGACCTTCAGACAGGCTTTATTTGTATAAGCAAGATATCACCACAGGGATTGCTTCCTTTGGAATGGCATGTGGACAAATCTATGAGGCACTCTTTGTTTGTTTGGTTGGTTTTTGGTTTTTTGAAACAGGGTTTCTCTGTAGTCTTGGAACCTGTCCTGCAACTTTTTCTCTAGATCAGGCTATCCTCAAATTCACAGATCCACCTGTCTCTGCCTTCCAATGCTGGAATTAAAGGCTTGCACCACCACCACCACCCCACTGAGGCACTTTCTTGATTGCTTATTTGTGCAAGAGAGCCCAACCTACTGTCCATTTTCCTCCACAGCCTCTGATCCAGTTCTTAGCTCTAGGTTTCTGCCTTGAGTCTCTGCCTTGGCTTCCCTCAATGAGGAAATATAACCTATACAGCAAAGAAGCCCTTCCCGTCTCCTGCCTGATTTTGGTTGTGGAGTTTATCATAGCAACAGAAAGGAAATATAGATTCTTATAGATTTCACTGGATTGGAATTAAACTTCTCTCCCAATGATACAATTTAAGTTCCCTCCGCATAGACAGGGGCTGCCCTTTCTAACTCTCAGGGGAAGAACTTTGCCTCATGAATATTTTATATTTAGCATACTCCCATTAAGGTGTCATTTCACTTATGGGAGAACAATTAGGCATTCATCTCCCCACAATGGAGGAGATACATAAAAATATGAAAGTTACAAAGGAGATGAAAGAAGAAAAATGCAAGAAAAAGGAAGTGTCTGTGTTATTCAAAACTCTGACATGCATATTAGCTTTTATGTAAGACCTCAGAAAAGTGAATATCCAAAAGGCAAGGAAAAGTGAGTTCATGAAATAAATAAATTTTGGAAGGAATGATAATTAACCACAAAAATATTGAACCAGGAATTGACTTTATCACACACACACACACACATTGCAAACCTCCACTATGCTCTTAAGTGTGTATGTGTAAGTATGCTTGATTCATTACAGAGTGAGGTGGGGTAATTTGTTTGCTAATTATATTAAGAACCTTTTTTTCTGAATATTGCTATGGGTTTATCATTTTCAACCAAAAATATCTACTTACTCCTTGTGAGAGACTTTTGACAGCTCTAAAGCAGTTTCAGAAACAATAACAAATCTGTGGCAGAGTTGCATTGCTGCACTGGTTAGCTTTTTGTCAACTTGACACACGTGGTCATTTGGGAAGAAAGAACTTCAATTGAGAAAATGCCTCTATCAGATTGGCTGTAGGGCATTTTCTTAATTAATGATTGATGTGGAAGGGCACAGTTTATTGTGGGTAGTGCCACCTCTGGGCAAATTGTCCCTGATTGTAAGAAGTAGGCCAAGAAAGCCCAGGGGTCCAAGCCGGTAAGCAGCATCCCTCCATAGCCTCTGATTTAATGCCTGCTCTGGCTACTGGCAGTGAAGGAATGATCAGAACATGTAAGCCAAATAAACTCTTCCTCTGCTAGCTGCTTTTGGTCATGGTGTTTCTCACAGGAAGTGAACGAGGAGAGTCTTCAAAAACAGATAGTAACTGTGATTGGTGGCTATTCCTTACTTCATGCCAGGTATATGTGTGCACTTATTTCACACACTCTCCACAACTCATGTGGGATTTCTCTCTAAGAAATACTTTGTGATGATTAAAACGTTTCATGGGTTGTAAGGAAGTCAGCTGGGGGAGATGGTTGTGACTTCAGTCTATATTGTGACCAGGGAAGGCTTCTGCAGGGAGTTGGTATTTGGAGAGAGTGACAGAGGGGAGGCTGGTATGAGAGGGATTGGGTTGGACATGTAAGTTTGCAGCCTTCCTTGTTCCCAGATGGTGACATTTTCCCATGCATCAAGCAGGACTACATACCATTTTACTGGCAGCATAATATTCTACCTTAAAGATGTTATGTGATTTCTCTTATTTTTGAACTTGTCATTTTTTGTTTCTGTAAACAGTACCTCCAAGGGAACTTCCTTGTCCACACATTCAGAGACCATTTCCCTCTGATAAGCCCAGATGTGTTATTTTGCTTTTGTCCATTTTTAGTGCTGAGCATTGCACCTGGAACCTCACACATGCTATAATCAGGAATTGCACCACTGCCATGTAATTTCCAGCCTGGCACTTGGTTCTTTATTACACGATTCTGCACTTCTCTCTGTGACTCTGTGTAGTACCAGTAGTCCCTGCTTGTGCATGATCCTCCTGTCATCTCACTGGGGGGCCCTTCCTTGATGACTTGGTTGTTGTTAACTATTAAACATTTGCCAAACTGGAAATGAAAAAATTTGGAAAATCAGATATATATATATATTCTCTCAATATACCCGATGCTAAAATTGTTAAGTATATATATAAACTAAGAAAATCCTATTCCTGTGAGTTCTTGCTTTTTGCGTTGTCATTACTTTGTCCCCAGCTACTGAGGGAGACCAGGAATCTTGCTGATTCTTCTGCTGGTGTTTGCAGGCCAGACCTATCAGTCCCACACTAGCTCATTCCAGCTCCTCCTTCCAGAAAGTATAGTGTCTTGACAACTCCACCACCACTGATTATTTATAGGTCATATTCCCCCTCACACAACCCATCTTGGAGATCAGCTTTGCTAAGTTTCACAGTGTCTCAGAGGGAGCTGTGTGATAACCTAGCTAGGGGAAGGACCATGCCAAACCCCAGCTTTCCATTGTTCCCTGTTGCTCTCATTCCTACATCAAATACAACACCTCAACCTGCCATGTTAGTCTTCTACAGTTTGGCCATTAGCCCTTCCGTGTGAGCCTGCGCTTCCACTCCTCCCTCAACAGCAGCCTCTGCACTAAATTCATTCATAGATAGTAGATGTTGCCCCAACTTCTCCCTGCTGTCTCTGTGCTTGAAGAATCATTCATCTTTTCAGTCACAGCTACTGCTTTTCTCCCAAGTGACCCCTTGGCTGGCCTCCACAGTCACTGCCTGCTACTGCTTCCTTCTGCCATCTGTCTACCTTGTGCATACCTCCATCAGAGCAAAATAAGAGGGGCCTATTTTCTTAGCACCCAAAAAGCAAACCCTAATGTGGGCAGCAGATAAAAGAAATAAATTGAAAATCTTTTAGTGAGTTTCTCCGGCAAGGATAAGAAAAGTCGAGAAGCATGAAGGAGTGGAGAGACAGCAGGTGTAACCCCTCCATCCATCCTGACCATCATAGGCACTTGGTGTATGTTTGTTTCTGATGTTACTCATTTAAAAGTTATTTTTGGTCCAAGGACATTTTAATAAAAGGGACAAAGCACACCCATAGTGGGTTTATAGTTGTGCATAAAAGTGATATTGAATAGAGGAGGGCTATTTCTATCCCAGATGAGCTCGAACAGTGGTGGTATGCTTTCTTGTAGAAGTTGTTCAGATAAAAGAGTAAAAAAATAACCTGTCTATGACAATAATAATGAGCTACTCGTCATTGTTTGCTCTGTATCTGCCTTGTCAGGCTCAATACTCTCTGAGTGATTTCATTTAATTTCCAAAAAGCCCTGTTCAGGTCTTTCATCTCTCTTTGATATACAAAACTCTTTGGAACGTAGAAAAGTTAATTTTATCACCAAGCTTCCAGTGCATATGTGTAAATGCGCATGTGTAATGGTATGTGTGTGGAAATCACATACTATGTGGGCTCTGAGGACTGAACTCAGGTCATTAGGTTTAACAGCAAGCACTTTTACCTGCTGAGCTAATTTACCAACATCACTATTTGATTCTTTTTAAAGTCATAGTTACACAGTAAATTTACTTTTGAATACAAACACAGTCTTATACTCATGTCTGATCACTCTAGTTTCCTGATTATATGATAGTGCTATTGTTTCTGTACCTGTTATCTAAATCTTTCTTGAGTTTTAGTCATTTGATTTTCTTGTGTACCTCTGTCTTATTAAGATCCTCATCTGCTGGGGACATTGGATCTGTTGGTATGTCACGCTAGTTTCTGTTCACTCAGTTCTTCTCCATTTGTATCTTCCCTGCTCTTCCATGTAGGTTTATAAAGTTCCACAGCACACACAGAGCTCTTGAACCGTCTTCTGTATTTCAGAGATAGAGGAGATTGGGATGGACCCCTGAGCAATTTCCCTTTGTTATATAGAAGGAAAATACTGTAGCACACATTAATCTTTCCCAGTGAGATTTTTCTTTTCAATCTCAAACTCCCCTTTTAGTCCTAATAAGCACCTTTATAAATAGCTTCACACTTCAGAATGAAAGAATCATTCACATGTTTTCTTGGGGTCTCAGTAGAAACAGATACAGTTTTCTTTTAGTAATCAGTTATAGTTTGAGATAGCACCATCCTCTCCTGAGTGTTAAAAAGTACATAATTAATTTTAATTTGAGGTCACCTTATACTGGCCTCACCTTTGGTTGAACCCTCCTACTCCACCAGAGGCCAAACCATCATCCTCAACCCCAGGCCAGGCCACCTCCCTGAAAACCAGGTAAGCCACACACACACACACACACACACACACACACACACACACACACACACACAGAGAGAGAGAGAGAGAGAGAGAGAGACAGAGAGAGAGAGAGAGAGAGAGAGAGAGAGAGACAGACAGACAGAGAGAGAGACAGACAGACAGACAGACAGACAGACAGAGAGAGAGACAGACAGAGAGAGAGAGAGAGAGAGAGAGAGAGAGAGAGAGAGAGAGGAAGAGGGTGAGAGAGAAGGAGAGGGAGAGGGCACCAACTCCAACAAAATAACAGAAATTAGCAATCATTGATCATTGATATCTCTCAATATCAGTGGACTTAAAATTCACCAACAAAAAGAGACAGACTAATAGAATGGATATGAAAACAAGATCATCCTAATGCTGCACACGAGAAACATAACTCAACATCAAAGATAGACATTAATTCAGAGTAAAGGGTTAGAAAAAGATTCTCCAAGCAAATGGCTCCAAGAAATAAGCTGGTGTAGCTATTCTAATATCTAGCAAAACAAAATTAATCAAAAGAGATGGGGAAAGGCATACCATATTATCAAAGGAAAAATCCACTAAGATGTCTCAATTCTCAACATCTATGCCCCAAATACAAGGGCACCCTCATTTGCAAAGGAAACACCACTAAAACTTAAATCACAAATTGACCCTCACACATTGATAGTAGGGAATTTCAATACCCAACTCTTCATCAACGGATAGATCATCTAGTGTCCCAGATTTCCTGGGTGTTTTGTGTCAGGAGATTTTTGGATTTAATATTTTCTTTGACAAATGTATCTATGTTTTTTCCCATCATGTCTTCAATGCCTGAGATTCTCTTTTCCATCTCTTATATTCTGCTGTTGATGTTTGCTTCTCTAGTTTCTGTTCACTTATCTAGATTTTCCATTTCTCAAATTCCCTCAGTCTATGTTTTCTTTGTTGCTTCTATTTCCATCTTCAGGTCTTGAACATTTTTATTCATTTCCTTCAACTGTTTGGGTCCCCCCCTGGCTTTCTTGACCTTCTTAAAGGAATTTATTGATTTCCTCCATTTTCTGACTGTCTTTTCCTCGATTTCTTTAAGGGATTTATTCACTTTCTCTTTAAGGACCTCTATCATCTTCATAAAGTTGGTTTTAGGGTCTTTTTCTTGTACTTCAGCTGTATTGGAATTTTCCAGGCTTGCTGTAATAGGATGGGTGGGCTTTGGTGGTGACATACTGTGTTGTGGTCACAAAACAAATCTCAACAGGCCTGCATCCTATCAGACCACTATGGATTAAAGCTGGATTTCAGCAACATCAGAACAATGGAAATCCTATAAACTCATGGAAACTGAATAGCTCTCTACTGACCAGCTACTGTGTCAAAAAGAAATAAAGAAATTAAAAACTTCCTAGAATTCAATGAAAGTGAATGCACAACATACCCAAAGTAATTGGACACAATGAAAGTGCTGCTAAGAGGAAAGTTTAAAGCACTACAAGTCTTTATAAGGAAATTGCAGAAATCTCATACTAGCAACTTCACGGCATACCTGACAATTCTAGAACAAAAAGAAGCAAATGCACCCAAGAGAAGAAGATGGCAGGAAATAATCTAACTGAGGACTGCGTTCAATAAAATAGAAACAAAAATCAATGAATCAAAGAGTTTGTTCTTCGAGAAAAACAAGGTAGACAAACCCTTATCCAAACTAACTAAAAGGCAGGGAGAGAGAATATCCAAATTAACAAAATCAGAAACAAAAAGGGGGATATAACAACAGACACTGAGGAAATCCTGAGTCTCATTAGGTCATATTTGAAAAACCTGTACTTCACAAAATTGGAAAAATCTAAAGGAAATGAACAAATTTCTTGATGGATACCACTTACAAAAGTTCAATCAAGATAAACAATTTAAATAGACATATAACTGCTAAAGAAATATGAAAAGTCATTAAAAGTCCCCAACCCAATAAAAGCTCAGGGCCAGAGAGTTTAAATACAGAATTTCACTAGACTTTTAGAGAAGAGCTAGTATCAATACTCCTCAAATTATTCCACAAAATAAAAACAGAAGGGATGAAGGCAAGGATGTAATTATATCACTAGACCCAAGATAAATGATAAATGTGTGTTTATTGGGGAACATTCCTGAATATGGCTCTCAGCTAGAAGTACTGAGCAGTCTTGGGAACCTCAGACAGTAGAAACAGGATCTATTCTTGGTGCACAAAAGAACCTTGCAGACACATCCCCCAATGGAGGGATATCCCCTTAACCTAGAGACAGGAGAGAAGTCCTAGTCCCTGCTTCAAATGACTTGACAGATTTACATGACCCAACCTGTATAGCATAGCCCTCCAAGTGGAATGGGGGTGGGGGGATGGGAGGGGAGGGTGGCCAGGGTGCATGCCACAGGGGAAAGAGGGTAAGAGGGAGGGAGGGAAGGATGGAGGGAAGGAGGAAGAGAAAACTGGGATTGACATGTAAAATTTTAAAATTATATTATTAATAAAAATACATATATTTAAAAATAAAAATAAATAGATAAATATAAAAAAGAAAGAAAGAAAAATGCAAAGAACCACTGGAGCATCTCCCTGCTCTCCCTACCAGTTCGGCTGACCCACCAGAAGGATTGTGCCAAGTAAAGCCATGCCTCAAGCTCCTCCCTTTCCACTTCTGTCTGCCTGAGGCCACACCCAAGGAGGTGTGGCCACTGTCACTGACATCTACTGATATTGCCAATTGTATTTTATGAGGTCACAGTCACTCTGATACCCAAACTACACAAAGACTCAACAAAGAATTATAGATCAATATCATTCATGAATATAGATACAAAATACTCAATAAAATACTGGCAAACCAAATTTAAGAACACATCAAGAAGATCATTTACCATGATCAATAGGCTTCATCCAAGAGATTCAAGAATGGCTCAATGTATGAAAAACTGTCAAGTAACCCACCACATAAATAAATTGAAAGAAACAAAACCCACAATCATTTCCTTAGATGCTGAAAAAGATTTTGACAAAAACCAACACCCCTTCATGATAAAAGTCTTGGAGACATCAAGGATACAAGGGCCATAACTAAACATAATATGGGCAATTCACAACAAGCCTATAGCAACATCAAATTAAATGGAGGGAAACAATTCCACTAATTTCTGGAACAAGACAAGGCTGTCTTCTATCTCCATATCTATTCAATGTAATTTGTGAAGTTCTAGCTAGAGTAGTACGACAACTAAAAAAGATAAAGGGGATACAAATTTGAAAGGAAGAAGTCAAACTATTGCTACTTGCAGATGATATGGTAGTATGCATAAGTGATACCTTCAGCAAAGTGCCTGGATACAATATTATCTAAAAAGCTTCAGTAGGCCTCTTATATACAAATAATAAAGGGTGTAAGAAGGAAATCAAGGAAACAACACCCTTCACAATACCCACAAACTCTAAAATATCTTGGTGTAATTCTAACCAAGCAAGTGAAAGTACTATGACAAGAACTTCAAGTCTTAGAAGGAAGATATTGGGGAAGATATTAGAAGATGGGAAGATCTCCCAGGCTCATGGATCAGTAACAAAGTAAAAATAGTCATCCTAGCTAAAGCAATATACAGATTCTATGCTATCTCCATTAAAATTCCAACATAATTCTTTCTAAACATTGAAAGAGCAACACTCAACTTCATATGGAAAAAAAAAACCTCAGGATAGCTTAAACAATCCTGTATAATAAAAGAGCTTTCAGAAAGTATCACCATCACAGATTTCAAGCTCTGCTACCGAGCTGTGGTAATAAAAAAAAAAAAAAAAAAAAAAAAAAAAGTGGCATGGTATTAGCATAAACACAGATTGGTGAACCAGCAGGATTAAATCCAAGACCAATATGTAAATCCACACACCTATAGACACCTGATTTTCTACAAAGAAGCCAAAATTATACAATAGAAAAAAAAAGCATCTTCAACAAATGGTGTTGGTCTAACTGGATGCAGCATGTAGAAGAATGTAAATAGATCAATATCTATCACCCTGAACAAAACTCAAGTTCAAATGGATCAATGACTCAACGTAAATGGATCTGATAGAAGAGAAAATGTAGAATAATCTTGAATGCATTGGCACAGGAAACAACTTCCTGAATAGAATACCAGTGGTACAGATACTAAGATTGACAATAAATTGGGCCTCATGAAACTGAAAATCTTTTGTAAGACAAAGGACACTATCACTAGGACAAATATACAGCCTACAGAATGGAAAAAAATCTTCACCAACCCCACATCTGATCTAGGGCTGGTCTTCAAAATATATAAAAGAACTCAAGAAACTAGACATAAAACAAAACAAAACAAAAAAAACAGATAGTCAAATTAGAAAACAGGTACAGATCTAAACAGAGAATTCTCAACAGAAAAATTTCAAATGGAGGAGAAACACTTAAAGAAATTTTCAACATTCTTAGCCACCAGGGAAATGCAAATCAAAACAACTCTAAGATTCCATCTTACACCTTTCAGAATGAATAAGATCAAGAACACAAGTGCAGCTTATGCTTTAGATGAGGTGGAACAAGGGGGAACACTCCTCCAACACTCTAAGATTCCATCTTACACCTTTCAGAATGAATAAGATCAAAAACGCAAGTGCAGCTTATGCTTTAGATGAGGTGGAACAAGGGGGAACACTCCTCCATTACTGGTGGAAGTACAAACTTGTACAGACACTTTAGAAGTCATGTAGCAGTTTCTCAGAAGACTAGGAATCAAACCATCACAAAACCCCAGAACTCTTGGGTATGACCCAAAGGATGTTCAATCATACCGCAAGGACATTTGTTCAGCTCTGTTCATAGCAGCTTTACTTGGAATAGCTAGAACTTGGAAACAACCTACATATCCCTCAACAGAGGAATGGATATAGAAAACGTGGTACATTTACACAATGGAGGATTACATAGCTGTTGAAAGCAAGGACATCAGGAAATTTGATGGCAAATGAATGGAGCTGGAAAAAATCATCCTGAGTGATATAACCCAGACTGAAAAAGACAAACATGGTATGTACTCACATAAGTGGATATTAGCTGTAAAATAAAGGATAACTATTCAGATCCAGAGAGACTAGATAAGAAAGAAGGTTTACGAAGGGATGCCCAGGTCTCCCTGGGAAGGGGGAATAGAAAAGATTTCTTCAGTGGACTAAGAGGGGCTGGGGATGGACAATCAGGTTGGGGAAAAAACAGGGAGAGTACTGAAAGAGACTACTGGAAAGGGAGGCATTTATTTAATAATTTTTTAATTTAAATTTAAAACAAGCTTGATTTATATGTCAATCCCAGTTCTTGCACCTTCTCATCCTCCCCTGTTCCCTGCACCAACAGCTATCCCATGCCTTTCTGCTCCCCAGCGAGGGTGAGGCCTTCCATGGGGAGTCTTCATAATCTGTTATATCATTTGGAGCAGGACCCAGGCTCTCCTCCATGTGTCTAGGCTGAGAGAGTATCCATCTATGTGGGATGGGTTCCCAAAGTCCATTCATATACTAGGGATAAATACTGATCCACTACCAGAGGCCCCATAGACTGCCCAGTCCTCCCAACTAACACTACATTCAGGGAATCTGGGTCAGTTCTATGCTGGGTTTCCCAGATAACAGACTGGAGTCCATGAGCTCCATCTTGTTCAGGTCAGCAATTTCTATGGGTTTCTTAAGCCTGGTCTTGACTCCTTTTCTCATCACCCCTCTCTCTCTTCAACTGGATTCCAAGAGTTCAGCTCAGTGTTGAGCTTCTGCTTCCATCAGCTACTGGATGAAGGTTCTAGGATGGCATATAAGGTAGTTATCAATCTTATTTTCAGGGAAGTACTTTTAAGATAGCCTTTCCAGTATTGCTTAGATTGTTAGTTGTGGTTGTCTTTGTAGATCTCTGAACATTCCCTTAGTGCCAGATTTCTTTTAAAACCTATAATGGACCTCTGTATTATGGTATCTCTTTTCTTGTTCTCCTCTATTTCTTCCCTGACTAAATCTTACTGCTTATTCTTGGAGAATCTTGACTGCTGTGTAAATTGACCCAAGAATTATGACTGTGTGCCTTTGAAAAGTTCCTGCACATTATAAATATGTCAGTGAGCCAGTATATGCAATAATTATACAATTACACTGACTTGCTTTTGGCACCTTGCCAAAAGTCACAAGGGTTGGGTCTTGGTCTAAAGTCAGGTTCCTTGGTTACCAGTTCTTAATGTGTCTGGGGCTCTGGAAGGCAGAGTGATCAGGCCCCAAGAGGTTCAGGTCCTTTCATTGGTCTTAAATTGAGTCAAATCTGTGAAAAATAGAAGCATAGTATTATTAGGATCTCCAGAGTTTCTTTTACTCATTGAATTTAGATAAATTATTAACATTAGCAAATTTCTTTTCTCTATGATAAAGTTTCTCTTGGCTGGAGATTGCAAGGTGAGTGCTCATGTGCTTTGAAGGGTATAATAATGCAGACACAGAAGGAAGTAGATTCCAAAAATTTCTGTTGAAACATGTATACACACACACACACACACACACACACACACAAACACACGCATGCACGCACACGCACACACACATGAGCACACCCCATTCCAGGGACCCAGCATGCCTTGACCCTGCTTTGATGATACCATATCATATTACTCAAGAGTTGTCAACATGTGATCTTGAGTGTGTTGCATGATTGTGTATAATGTGTGTTTGGGGAAGAAGAAACACTCCTACTTGAGGGAACATCTAGGGTGGCTGTGTACAGATGTAGACATTCAGATTCCTACTTGGGTCATGATCTACAGTTCCAGGATTTTAATAAAGTATTGCTTTCTTTATTCTTTACATCAACACCCGTGATCCCTTCTTACTACAAATCCATTCTTGTCACTAGCAAACACTCCTTAGTGGTCCTAACATTACACATGAACAGGGACCTAGCAAAGCTCTTTGATGTACTTCTGTTGTTTTTAGCTTTAATGTTATTTAGGACAAGACTGATTCCCCTGGGTTGTAGTTTTTCTTCTCTATAAAACAGGAGGTGAAAAGTGAAAGAAAAATTATGACTTTCATCTTTCATATAGCCATTCATCAAATGTTTGCTGAGGTGGTCAAAGGGATATGAAAGGAAACAGATCAACTCACTGAAAACTACACAGCAAAATAGGAGAGAGAAGCCTGTGCATAGCAGACTCTCACAATATGGCAATTCCATTCCATTACTCAAGAGGTTCATGCTGTTTGCAAGAACAAATCCTGTTTTGGGAGATCTTTGGGAGTTTCCACAAAGGGGAGGTCACTTGGCTTTGCTTGGGTAATGAAGAGAATGTGGCCTGGTAGTGTTCTTGGGAGTGACACGAAAGGAAATTTGCAACAGTGTCCACACATTTACTCTTAGCAACTGTGAGCTATGGGTGAAGTGGAATGGCAATAGATAGGACATGAAAATATGTTTCTCAAGATTGTTAAAGACATTGAATGCCAGGCTAACACACTTGAAATAATGGATACTAAAATGATCTTTCTTTACTTCAAAATTTGAGAATAATAAGATGGTCACAAAGAATATAAACAAATATAAACCTAAAGATGATATCTTGTCCATGTGACATTTTGATGAAATATATATAAGAAATAGTATCGCAGTGCCTATCTCCATATGAAGTATGTCTCCTTATTTGGGGGTTTATATCACCTGTAGGTGTTTACCTCAGACATTGGAACCTGGACTGGCTTTTGAACTCTCATGGCATTGCTCTGCCTTTCCAGACAGCTGCTCTTTTGAAACATCCTTTTAATAGATGCTTCTCTACTTATCTAGACAGAGCACATTCTTGTCATTCAAGACATAAATAGCACCCAAGCCACCTGCACGTCCAGAGGATGGAGAGGAGGTGGAGCTGTTTTCCCACTGCAGGGCTGCCAAATTTAGAGTGATGGGATTTTTTTCAGTGCCCTCTGAAATGGCAGAAAGGGACCCCCACAAAATCCTTGGTTTTTGTTGTCTGTTTTTCATATGCATCCTTTACATTTCTAATGAGCTTCAGAAAGGCTTCCCAAGACTGTGCAATTACTCCACTACATTTTAAATGTGTTTAAGGCCACTTGGACACACTTCTCCACTGCCTAGCTTTCTTCCAAAGTATTAGGGCTGTCACTTTTACTCCTTTCCAAGTACTTGGTATTCCCAAAGGCTCAGCTTTGCATAATGCAAATCACCCAGGCTCTTCTATAGTGTCTCACAACAGTGAAGTCCTCTTGGGATGCAAGAGATAATCTGCAAGGACAATCAGAGGGTGCCATCTATTCTCAGGGTCTGAATCAGTGTTGTCTCACATGCCAGAGGTGAGATTGATCCCAGGAGTTTATGCAATAGCACCAATGGAGCTTGTGAAGGTCTAGTCACATTTCTCAGAATGTCTAAGAGTGTGACATTCTCAGTCTCATAGTCTCTATCTCTTTCAAAGTCTGACAGGGAAAAAGAAAAGAAAACAAAACAAAATGAAAACAAACAAACAAAAAGATTTGTCAGAGCTGAAGGCACAGATCACCACAGAGACCAAAGAGCTTCTGTTTTGTATTTGTTTTCCTGTCAGATGTTACCAAGGGTGTGAACTTCAGTAACTTGTATGGGTAGAGAAATCACTGGCAAATACCTCACAGAGATTGTAGGCTAACAGCTAAAGTTAGAGATGACTCTGTTAGCAGACCCCACTCAGCCCCTAGTCAACTCGGTGGGCTTCGACCCCTTGTGAGTTGGGCAGGAAATCTTTTGTGAATCCTGACATCTGGGATCTAAACAAAGAGCTCAGAGCAGCCAGGATAAAATGCAGAAGACAGATGGTGTGTTTCCACATAGAAACCACATAGAGCTTATGGGAAATGATACCCAGGCTTAGTATCTCTCTTTGGGAAAAATTGTTGTTTCCCAAGGCATTCAGGGGTCCTAGTGATAATGGAAAAAACAGCAGAGCAGAATGCTCCCATGGACTGGGTGGCAGCTTCAAGCCTCAGAATTCTGCAGCCCTTCATCATTAATTTCAGTATCCCTGGCAAAAGAGAAAAGATGCTACAATGATACAAGCATGTCCTTTTGGCTCCATGTCATGGAAATGAGATGAAGGAGCCAGATACTGATATCAGTGGTCAGGATGCTGACCTTTTCAAACTAACTATGCACATTATTTTTATGCTCTTGAACATATATATATGTATGTTTCTGTTCACAGCCATATAGCCAGAGTGTCTGGTTGAAGCTGGACTTTCCACATAGAAAAATGCAAATCATTGTTAGAGAAATTTATCAATAATACTGATTTATTGATGCTATTTATGGCTATGAGTGGGAAACTCCTCATGTGCACGTCATTGTAGTTTGTTCTGCAGTAATAAGTACTAAAGTCCTTCAACTGATCCATTGAAGCTCGTAAGCAATGATACAACCCAAAGGAAACACATACTGAGGTCATGGTAACAAGGCCTTAGGAAAAAATTAAAGAAGGAAAAGGGTACAGGCTGAGTACAACAGCCAGGGAAGATGTCAGGATTCATTCACACAAAGGTTTTAAGGAAGTGGTGAAGATGGTTGTGTGGAATGAGAGCATCTTAGAAGAGGAAGCATCACATTTGCAAAGACCTTGAGTGTAGAGCATCCTGGTGTAGCTGAGAAAGGTAGAAAAGTTGGTAGAGTGATGGGAGATGTGATTCTGTATATATGTTTCTCATACTGTTAATAAAGCCCTGTGGCCAATAGAAAACTAGATAGGTGGGGCTAGGAGACTAGGAGGAAGAAAGAGGAAGTAGTAGGTGGAGTCAAGATGTAGCCCAGGGAAGGAGCAGGAAGCCTGCCGCGCGGCTCCCCGATAAGACGACCACGTGGAAATACTTAGATAAGTAGAAATGGGTTAATAATTAAGACAGAGCTAGCCCATAAACAATAATGGTAACTGGCCAACAGGATTGTATCAAATACAGAGTCTCTGAGTGTTATTTGGGGCTGGCGCGGCTGTGGGCCCAGACTGGCGGGCTGGCGGAAACATACACGCTACAGATGGCGCCCAACGTGGCTATAAGAACTTTCACTTAAAACTAATAAGAGCTTAAGAAATGTTTTAGAAACAAGGGAACAGAGACTAGCAAGACTTATTGGTAGCAACATTTTCTCAGTTGGATTTGTTTTGTTGTAGACAGAGATTTTCGCGGCTCCTTTAAAGGAGGTTTCCAAAATTAGCATAAGCGGCAAAAAGCCGCCTGGCTTTTAAAGAGCTCTGCTAACAATTCATTGGTTTGTAGGAGAGCTGCAATAAAGGTTTACACTGTGTTTTTAAAAATACACTGGCTTGGGAGAGAAAAATAAACAGGATACAATGGTTTAAAAAAGAAAAAAGGAAGTAGAATTAATCCTAGTACTCAGCAGACAGAGGCAAGCAGATCTCTGTGATTTCAAAGTAAACCTGGTATTGAGTGAATTCCAGGACAGATAAAAGTTACACAGAGAAACCCTGTCTCAAAATATGCAAAAATAGAAGTAGAAGAAATAGAGTAATAAAAAAGCCACGTAAAAATGGAAAACACAGAGAAATTTTGGATACTATACGCGATTCTGTTGTCTTTAAATTATTTGATTGCTGAGAAAATAACAACTGCTGATAAAAGAAATACTGCTGGATTAATTCAATTTATATATTTTAAAAATGCTTTGACTCCAAATTTTAAGACTAAGGACAAGTTACTGGGGAAAAGGATTTCTATTTTTGTTTCCACAGAAAATGAAAAGCTATGGATTTCTTCCAGACTTATGTGGTTTGATCAAGCCAGACCCCCTGAAACAATGCCCCAGGTGATCCAACATTCAAAGCAGTTGAGACAAAGCCTTGCAGACTACAGCCAAGATTTCTGCGTCTTCTTTGGACCCCCATGACAGCGCCCTCTACCAGCAGGAAGTAGTTTGGAAAGAACGACGCCCAAATTCCCAAATATTGTTTATAAATGTTTGTTTTCATTTATATGGGCTTGGTTATAAATGGTTAATGACACAAGCAATCCTTTTGTAAAGGTAAAAAGGGGAATTAAGGTATAGATATGAATACTTTGCTTTGGAATGGATTTTCTTTTATTGATACAATTTAAGGTCAATTTTATGATATGTATATTTCTCCTCTTGTTTAGGTATTGTGTTTTTATAGCTCATTGGAAACTGTAATGTATAATTTAGTACAGATTATAGAGAGTTACTTATGTTAGTCAAAACTTGGAGTTAAGTTAATTAGGATTTCTAGATATATAGAGATGTATTTGAGATGGATAGGCATTCTTCAAACCTTTCAAAGACCTACAGAATATGGCATTTAAAATGGTTTAGGGTTTTTCTTGACAGTGAGGCACAACTGCTCCTGGTAACACCACCTACAGAAGAAAGGACGATGGACATCGAAGAAACACATTATGGAGTTTGCTTCTAATATGGCAAGACTAGCCATTTGGGCAAGGTACTGCTCTTCTGAACTGTTTGACTTTATGTTGTAGAAACTGGACATGCAGGACCCACAAAAAGGTAACTGCTGATGCAAGATGGACATTGCTACAGGATTCCTGTTTCATGGAAGAGGCTGCCAGACAGCCAGATAGTCTACAGGACACAGAGAAAAGTTTCCTGCCTTATTGAGGAGTCTGGACACACATTATGGCCTATGGGCGTGAAGATGGAACATTACAGAAGAACTTCGGGACTGACTGACCAGGCAATGCATTGTCTCTGTCATTTCTAGAGTTTATATATTATCCTTCTGTGGTCTTTGAAGGAGTTGAAGACAGATAGTTATGATTATAGTTTTTCTTAGGATTAAAAATAAGTTACATATAGGTCTTTAGACTGACAAAGATAGGATAGATGATATTTTCTTTAAGTCTTACAAAATGTTAATGGACTAAATATTGTTAACTGAGATTCTTATTTGATAACTGTTGTATGGTATATTTTGCTATGTTAAGGTTAAACCCCTTCTTTTACTTTAGACAGAAAAGAGGAGATGATGGGAGATGTGATTCTGTATATATGTTTCTCATACTGTTAATAAAGCCCTGTGGCCAATAGAAAACTAGATAGGTGGGGCTAGGAGACTAGGAGGAGGAAGAGGAAGTAGTAGGTGGAGTCAAGATGTAGCCGGGGAAGGAGCAGGAAGCCTGCCGCGCGGCTTCCCCGATAAGACGACCACGTGGAAATACTTAGATAAGTAGAAATGGGTTAATAATTAAGACAGAGCTAGCCCATAAACAATAATGGTAACTGGCCAACAGGATTATATCAAATACAGAGTCCTGAGTGTTATTTGGGGCTGGCGCGGCTGTGGGCCCAGACTGGCGGGCTGGCGGAAACATGTGCCTCCAGCTGGCGGAAACATACACGCTACAGGTAGAGTAATGTGAGCAGAGTGCTGATATCTGTATGGGACCAAAAGTTTCACTTGAAAATATTGGAGTTTAGATTTATTTTAAATTGATATCAACAATGGGGATGGAGAGATGGCTCAGCAGCTGATAGCATTGGCTGCTTTTGCAGAGGACCTGTGCTCAGGTCCTTGTACCCATATGGCAGTTCACAACTGTCTGTCACTCCAGTTTCAGGAGATCTGACACCCTCTTCTGACCTCTTTGGATACCAAGCACACATGTGCTACACACATATATGTGCAGGCACATAAAATAAATCTAATGAACTTGGATGAATAAGTCATTGAAATAGGGAAGGTACTGGGCAGTTCCCAGAGGGGAATTTGGCAGTCACTAAGAGTCCTCATGCCTTAGAGCTGAGAGGATGAGAGCCTTGGTCATTAGGGAGGTTCTGATTATGGTGTACATCTCAGAGTTTCCGTACCTTCAAGTAAGATAAATAGAATCATGTTGTTAGCTCATTTGTAGACAAGTAAACTGAAGTTTAAGAAGAGTATATGGATTATGTGGATTTTCAAAGTTCCTGTGACACATCAAGGCCACAGATTGGTCTTCTGACATGGCAACACCCACTCTTCAGCCATAATGACCATCTGCTTGCCATGGGAGTCTGTGTGACTAAGTCAAGAGTAGATTGCACCTGTGATGTTAAAGTGTCTGCTGGTACAGTGAGCCACTGTGAACAAACTCCATGTCCTCAGGTATTGTGTGACTGACCTTCCATGATCTCAGACCATGGGTATAATACAGAATAACACACCCATGTATATGTGATAGCAAACAACCCTGACCTCCTGTTCAGCTCCTTCATCTCTCTTCTTCCGGTCCTCCATTCCTTCTTTCCTTCCTCTCTTTCCCTCCCTTCTCCTCTTCCTTTCCTTAACCTTCCTCCCATCCCTTCTCTTCTCCCCCACTCTTCCTACTTCCCTCCCTTTCTTCTCCCATGAGTAGTTTGTAATGTGTACTTCCTGTACCCAGCAAAGAACTCAATATTTTAAATGCATTCACTTATTTTTAAAAGAAATTATTAATTAAGCTACATGCAGTGGGTACAGAGAGGCAGGCTGATCCAAACCAGTTAAGATTATACCATAAAACCCTGTCTAAACAACAATACAAACCTTAAAAACTAAGAATTCTGGAAACTGAATCTAGAACCATGGGGGAAGAGGCTCTGAGGTAGGGATGATCCTTTTGGGCATTCTCGGCCAGAGACTCCTGTGGAACATTTAGGCTAAACAATACAAAACCCCAGCTCAGAATGTTTAAATATTGCACATTTCCTTCCCATTCACCTGGATGACAATTAATTATCTCCTAACTGCCTCCTTCTTATGGTTTCTAAGAACAGGAACTTAGCAAGAGAGTTGAGCAAAGGATCCAATCTCAGAAGCTTATTTTTAAAAAATGTAATATTTTAAGATTTCTTTTTCTTTTATAGGGGTTTTTTTTCTCTCATAATATATCCTGATTACAGTTTTCTCTCCCTCTGCTTTCCCAGTTTCTCCCCACCTCCCCTCCCCTTCGGATCCATCATCTTCTGTCTCTCATTAGAAAACAAACAGGATTCTAAGGGATAATAAGACAGTAAAATATAATAGCATAAAATAAAACAGAAACTAACACAGTGGAATAGAAAAAAAAAACCAAATAAACAGAAGTAAAAGAGCCTAATGAAAGGCACAAGAAATATATAGAAGCAGAGACCCACTCAGGAATATTATATATTAATAATAACCCATAATATATATTAAAAGAACCTGTAAGGTAAGAAGAGAAAGAGATATACATATAATTAAGCATAAATATAGATATAGACATGATAAAAAATAAATAAAAGAGCCATAACTTGACATTATGAGACAAGGGACCTCCAAAGAGGCTGTTGAGTTCATTTTTCCATTGGCTATCTGCTGCTGGGCATTCAGCCTCCTCTTAAGACTACTTTGTTTCTCCAGCAAGACTCCTTTGGAGAAAAGTAAATTTTAATTTGCATCTGGTTATTAATTTGAGATAGTTTATGGGTTAGGCATGGGGCATGCATCCACTTCTTTTAGCTCTAGGACCTTGAGGCAGTTTGAAGGAAAATGGCCTCCAAAGGAAATGACACTATTAGTAAGGATGGGCTTGTTGTGAAGTATGTCACTGCAGGGTCAGGCTTTGAGGTCTTGCTCAAACTTTTCTCAGCGGGACAGTCAGTCGACTCCCTATTTTCTTCAGGGTGTAGCACTCTCAGCTCCAGCACCATGTGTGCCTATATAACCCCATGTTCCCTTCATGATGATTAAGGACTGAAGCGCTGAAACTTAAGTGGTCCACCCTAATTGAATGTTTTCATTTATATGAGTTGCTGTGACCATGGCTCTCTTCATAGCAATAAAAACCCAAACTAAGACAGACCCCATCTGGTGTAGACCTGTGCAGACCCTGTCCATGTTGCTTTAGTCTCTGTGAGTTCATACACACATCTATCCAGTTGATTTAGAGGGCCTTGCTGCCTTGGTGTTCTCCATACCCTCTGACTCTTATACTATTTCTATCTCCTTCTTCACAGGGTTCCCTGAGCTGAGAGAGGAGGAATTTTAGGGACGAGTGTCTTAGTATTTGGTATTTGTTTCCATGCAGCAGGGAGTTTCTCTAGTGATGGGTGAGCAAGGCACTGATCATATTTGTCTTTCTGGGTCTGGGTTACCTTGTTCAGGATGATTTTTTTTTTAGTTATATCCATTTACCTGAGAGTTTGATAATTTCACTTTTTAATGGCTATGGTGATATATTGTTTATGATCAAAAGTGGAGATCAAAATAGCAAAGCAGCTATACTAGTTATCTATAGAAGCCAGGCACACACCTTAAACCCAGGACTCAGGATTAAGAGATAGATGGATGTCTGAATCCTAGACCACCCTGAATTACCTGAGAGTGAATCAGAGCTCATTCCTTTAATCCCAGAATTTGAAAGGTATAAAATATAAAGGCATAAAGCCTGAGATTTAGTATATAGCCACGTTGAGAGCATAGCAGTCTGAGTGAATCTGAGGAGCAGTGAAATAGGGAGCAATTTTAGGACCACCCTTTTGGTCTGAGCTGAGGTAGAGATAAGAGCTAGTGGCTGGCTGCTTTGCTTTTCTGGTCTTCAGCTTAAAGCTTGACTTCAATATCAGTCTCTGGGTCTTTTGTTTATTGTGTTACACATGGCTAAGTAATATTTCATTGTGTAAATGTGCCAGAGTTTCTTTATCCATTCTTCTGTTGAGGGACATCTAAGTTGTTTCCAGTTTCTGGCTATTATAGAGAAAGCAACAATGAATATGGTTGAGCAAGTGTCCCTGTGCAGGATAAAGCATCCTTTGGGTATCTGCCCAAGAGCTCTGTAGCTGGCTTTTGAGGTAGATTGATTCCCATCTTCCTGAGAAAGTGCCACACTGATTTCCAAAGTGGCTCTATGAGCTTGAACTCCTGCCAGCAATATATGACTGCTCCCCTTACCCCTTATCCTTGTCAGCATAAGCTGTCATTTGTTTTATTGATTTAGCCATTCTAATAGATATAAGATGAAATCTCAAAGCAGACAAAGTTAACTTTTTTTTCCCTCATTGTCCTCTACTTCAGCTGCTTGGCAGAGTGTCTGGCAGACCCCAGAGCCCTTTTGTTTACTCTGAGAAGACCTACATCTTTATGATATTTGAAATGGGACAAGCAGCCTCAATTCCAAACATCCAATGTTCAGAGAAGGGTTTGTTGAGGACATTTGACTTGGTTTAATGTCAATTCACTTTGCATTTCCTGGTGTAGAACTTTGTGAACCTGAAGGCAGGAGACCACATCCACAGTCCTCATCGCCCTGTGAGTTTAATTTATGCACATGCATAATCAACTTTAAAAAGTGAGGCAGAAGATGCTGTTCCTGAGAACTCTCTCCTCTCTTGTGCTCTCTGGTGGTAAAGGAATGATGATAATCCTCCCACTTCCATCATGCCCTTCTTGCATTACACATATTCACTCTCTTGCCCCCTCTCCCTCCCTCTTATTTTCCCTTTCCATCTCTCTCCTTTCTCCCTTTCCTCCCGACATGAACTTTTCTTGCTTTATCTCCAGTACCTTGGGAGCAGCATTGCATAGCCCTGTCTTCCTGCCTTGCTATATTTATGACATTCTTTCAAAATAAAGCCAGTGATGAAGAGACTGGGTGGGACTGGTCTGAGGTTCTGATACTCAGAAAGTCTTCTGTAGGCCTGCAATTCTTTCTCTCCAATAGCTGCAAAGTAAAGGAAGTAACTCGTTCTCTACTCTACTCTATCTATCTACTATCTATCTATGTACACATACATATGCATATGTACACACACACACACACACACACACACACACACACACACTTGCTTATAAGATTCTAAGAATTTCGGTTTTCATGTCAGAAATTCCACATCCTATATCAAACTGGCAAGAAATCTAGAACTCACCATTTTCACTTTACATTCTGAAATTCTCACATGGATTTACTGACAGAGTAACTAGGGTATTAAAATGAACTTTGAGCCTAAGGTTCATTTGCATATGTCCCATCCTATGATATTCACTTGCTGCATGATTTCAGAGTCTGTTTTGCTGTTATGAGATGCTCTACAAATCACACATGTATTTACATTTGAGGTCTCCTGTCATTGAAAAGTATCAATGTTCTGACAAAGAATTACATAATTTACCATCTGTCACTCTACCTGCATGCCTTATATATTACTTGTACAAATAAAATGCTATAGTATTTTTCTGTAACCAGATACACTAGTGTCTTATTAAGCCTGAATATATTAGTGATCTGTAATTAGACAAGGTAATTTAATTATTAATTACACTTTGGTAGAGTATTGTAGACCTCATGGAGAGGCAGAAATGTTACTGGCTTCTGGCACTCCCATGTATATGTTTTTGATATAGAGGTACACCCTTCATGTAAGCAATGATCTTTTATTTTTAATTTAGTTTGTTAGGTTAGTACACATGTAATTTGCTGCATCATGACATCTTCATTCATGTCATTTATCTTCATGCATCCACCCCCATCCCTTCCTTGTCATATGCCTCTTATCACAGCCCCTCTCCAGCTGCTTTTCTTTTATCTCCCCTCAGTCCCCCTGATTTCATATTTCCTGTGTCCCTATTAACCTCTCCACTCCCCTGATCATCTTTTTGTCCCCTCTCAAAATCCTCTTTCTAGTTTTGTGACCTATGGCTATGCAAATGTAAACACACACATTATTTCAAATTTAGGTTCTGCATATGAGATAAAGCATAAAGTCTTTCTCCTTTTAAATTTGGCATATTTTGCTTAACATGATGATTTCCATGTTAAGTTGTATCCACTTGCCTACAAATACCATATTTAACTTTTCTTACAGCTACATAAACTTTCTTTTTGCATGTGTAGCACTCTATCTTCATCCATGTCTCTGTTGACATGCATCAAGGTCGGATCTCTTTCCTAGCTTCAGTCATAAGGACGGATGCACAAATATCTCTGTGGAATGTCTGTTTACAACCCTTTAGATGTGGGACTACCTGCTACTGTCGCTCAACTATCAGGGCTTCTTTGTTCGTTCTAAGGAAGATCCATACAGATTTCATAGTGGCTACACAAGTTTACAATTCTATCAGCAGCAAGTGGATATTTTCCACAAATCTCTCTGTCATATTCATGTCTATTCTTTTCATTTTGTGCCACTGAGATTATTCAAGGATGTCTTTGAGCAGATGGGTGTGGTCCTTTGGAGCTTGGTGAATTTAGCAGTGGGAACACAACTGAAGACAAGGTCTCACCCTCTCCAAGAGTCTATCAATAGCAATAGTGACGAGATGAAGGGTGGGTCCCCATAAGTTTCTTCCCTTCCGTGACTGACTGTTGCTAGGGTCCAATGTAGGTGAACACAGTTATAGTGAGTTAATGATTGCAGTAGTTGTGTGGTCTGAAGGTGGTGTTTCATAGAACTTACTCCATCTTAAATACTTCCTACCTTCTTCTGCAATGTTCCCTGGACCTTAGAGAGAGTGGTTTGAATCTTTTTTTTTTAAAGACAGAGGTGACAGCATTGTTTGTTCTCTATCCTGCACAGCCACGTCTTCCTTCACCACAGTACTTTTAAGAGGTTCTTTGATTAAGCTGAGATCAGCTTTTGCTTATGGTTATAAGCATAGATACTTAGAAAGTAGCTTGCTGCTTTGACAGTATCTTAGTTACTGTTCTATTGCTGTGAAGAGATACTATGATTAGGACAACTTGTAGAAGAAAACATTTAACTAGGGACTTGCTTAATATTTTAGAGGGTTAATCTATGTCTCTCATGGCAGGGAGTGTGGTATCAGAGAAGCAAGAATGGCACTGGAGCAGTAGCTGAGAGTTTATATTCTGATCTCCAGGCAGAAGGAAGAAAGAGGGTAAGACTGGGTCTAGCACCAGCTTTTGAAACGTTAAGCCCCACCCACCACCCAGTGGAACTTCCGCCAGTAAAACCATATCTTCTAATCCTTGAATAGTCCATACCAAATGGCAACAAAGTATTCAAATATGTGTGTACATGGGGCCATTCTTGTTCAAATCACCACACACAGGTTAGTTAAACATTGTTAATGTATCCCCTGCCCAGTATTATATCTCCCCAGACCTAGGTTGTTATCTGAGATTATAATACCAGGCATGGACTAATCATCGAGCAGTTGGTTACCACCACCACAGTGAAGCCACTGTTATACAAATAGGCATATTTTACCTGGCAGGCTGGACTTCTGGTTCACAGAGTTCATAGCAAACCCACTTCCCCAGTGGTTTGAATGCTAGTCAGGATGGAGTGGGTATGATGGGGAGATGAGACCAAATACATTTTGAACTATGGAACAAAAGCTACATTGTTGGTATGTGTATTGTATTGACTGAAACTCAATGATATTAGGTGTAGGAGACTAGCCATGACTTATCAGATACTTAACCCTGTAAGTTCTGGCATAGGACAGGGGCCATAAGAAACAATGTTTCCTCACTCTGTTTTGAGGATACTAGTGATACTCAGAAGGAAAACCATGCAGGAACTTCAGAGCTCAACTCCCATATCTGGGTGTCACCTCCCTCCTAAATTCTTTCTTGAGCAAAATAATGAGAATGTTCTTTGAAAAAATACAGGGCTGTGCTGATACATGACACCATGTAGACATAAAGTAAAAGACATAAAGCAAAATGCAACTTTAGAAAATGGATTGACTATTATGAGTTACCATGTAATAGAAGGCAATAACACCAACATTTAAATATGTTTTTGAGTTGGGACACCACTGCATATTTCTCTCTGATCATAGGATATAAATTGTGTCATTTTAAGAGAACTTTTTTTTTCCTTATGTTTACACAAATTTTACAGGTATTTAACATTCTATTTGGGGCCCACAGAAATGGTTCTGCTTCATCCTAGCTTAAGACACAGAGAGTTCAAAACTGTCTTCACTCTTCCAAGCTTAAGGAGCCAGGATGTATTCCTGGTGCACAAAAGGACTTTGGGAGCACATTCCCCATGGATGGATACTCCCCTAACCTAGAGGCAGGAAGGAGGGCCTAGTTCTGAGTCCAAATGACTTGACAGATTTTTGTTCACCCTTCCTGTGGAGTGTGTGTGTGTGTGTCGGGGGGGGGAGGGGGGAAGATGGGATGGGAGAGTGGTGGTGGAGCATGAAAAGGAGGGAGAGGGAACTGGGATTGATATGTAAAATAAGAAAAAATAAATAATAATAATAAAAATCATAAGACCTAAAAGTCTAATGCGTGGCTACTGTAGAATGTTTGGTCTTAGTCGTGGATGGGATGTCTTATCTAAATAACAAGAGTCTTGGACTGAAGTATGGATACTCTTAACCCTTAAGGCCAGATAACAAACAAGAGACTTAATTTAAGGTGTGGTTACCAAATGTTTGGCGAATTAAGGAAGAAAGCCCGTTTCTTCCTTGTATCATGATAAAGAAGTCTTTTGCCATTCCCCCCCTTTTTGGGTGGGGTGTGTAAGAATGTTAAAGAACAAATTTGACATGTTCAATATTTCCTGGATTGCCCTCCTAACTCTATTCTATGTCTTTTCCTTAGGATTTTTACTGCTACTTCTCAATCCACACTCTCCCTCTCAGTTATGAACTGGGAAAGTTGTCTGGATCTGACTGAAGCCCCAAAATGTCAGGTTACTACAGATTGGTGCCTCAATGTGGGGCTAATTCTAATAGCTAATACACATTCTGAAACAACCTTCTCAATTTTTTGGTTAATGCATGAAAATAGTTTATTTTTTTTTTTAAAATCTCAGGATTGGTGACTGGAGAGATGGCTCAGTGGTTAAGAGCATTTGCTTTGTCCCTATCACCCACATTAAGGAGCTCATAACCACCTGGAACCTCAGATAAGGAATCTGTCACCATCTTCTGGCCTCCATAGGCACCTGCACTCAGGTACACATATCCATACTCAAACATATATACATAATTAAAAGCAATAAAGTAAATCTTTAAAAATCTGAGAATTCATATACCTATACCCACTTTAGTACCTGCTACCTTAAAAAACATTAGCTAATATTCTCTTTATATCCTGCAAAAATATCTAAAGAGGATTCTTCAAAATAGAATGGGTATGTGAGTAACTAGTTGGATGGTGAGCCTACTGTTTCAGCATTACTCAAGAGTTGAGGCTTCCAACCCCACTTTCTGTTCTTGTCACTTTTGTTCAATATTTGCTATAAGAACCAACAAGATTAGAAATAAAATTTGAGTAGGTAGTAGTCTTTGTTATTGTGTTCAACTAGCGAAGGTGCTTATCAATAAGGGATAAAAATCTTGACTGGCATGGTCATGGTCCTGGGTTTGATATCCAGCACTGTAAATAAGCAACAAAACAACTGCAGTCAATTAACACAGATATTTGCATAAGCTTCCCTGAGAAGACAGAGAAAGATGTACTAACAGGGACATTTTCCATAGAATCAACTGTTGAAGAGATGTAGGATTGATCTAAGTGGTAAAGTACTTGCCTAGTAACTGTAAGGCCCTAGGTTTGATCCCCAAAATGAGGCAGATCTGGAGAGATCTGGTGTGATAGTGTAATTAAGACTACCTGGGCTACGTGGCAAGATTCTGTCTCAGAAAACCAAGGGTCAGGGACTCAGCTCTGTTGCAGAGGACTTGTCTAGCTGACCAAGGCCCTAGGTTTGAAGTCCTGAAGAAAGATGTCAGGTTTGGCAAGGCAGATGGGCAATAGGTACCACAGTAGGCAAGCATAAAAAGACCTGCACAATGACAACACCAGTGGACATGCCAACATGCATTGGGGAGAGGTCACAAGGCCACACATCTAGATGAAGAGATATAATCAATGGCTCCTGAGACAGGAAGAAACGGTTTTCTCCAGGGATGAGCTCCCTGATAATTTATTCGATCTCAAGTGATCCAGCTCTAGAAGCCTCTGCATACAGTCAATGCTAAATGGACCCAGAAGGATATGAATGCACAAATAAAACAATAACGATTAAAGAATAAGAGGACCTGGATTTAAAAGGGCTCAAGAGGAGTTGGAGATGAGAAGAATGAGTTAAAGTGTTGTAGATACAGTGCTTCTGTATGAAGTTCTCAACAAAAGTAAGAGTTAAGAAAACCACACAGTGTATTAGGAAAACTACATGAATTTAGAATGTAGTTATGTGAGTAGAGAAAGACGAATAGCTTGCATCAAAAAAAGGCCATTTCTATTCTCCAAGTTTACATTTTGGTGGGTACAAGCTCATTGGTTATACAAAGAAATAGTATGCTGGATACATGCTATTGTTGCCTTTAAAATAAATTATCACGCAATAGATAAGTAATAGGATACATTTTCTGTGATTAATTTTGAAGTTGATCATAGGCAAGTGGAAAATTGTAAGGGTCTGCTGTTGTTGCCTTTAAAATAAATTATCACACAATAGATAAGTAATAGGATACATGTTCTGTGATTAATTTTGAAGTTGATCGTAGGCAATGGAAAATTGTAAGGGTCTGAATTAAAGGTTTTTTTTAATGACTGAAAAAAAAGCCTTTATCCTTTATCTTACTTTTCTTCTTTCTTGATGTGTAGATGCAAACCAAGGTCAGTATCTTCACCTTTTTATGCTTTAAAGAGGTGCCATTGGTTTTGGTAGGTGGAAACCATGTTTTTAACACTTGAAGTCCCTATTCAGATTAATGTCTATGAATTCTTATAACCTAAGGATTTAAATTTCCCCAGAAATCACATTGCTTGCTATTTTAAAAACCAAGTAATTCCAAATTTTCTCAGATATATTTTGTTCTTCAGAGCTCCATGCCAGCAGGAAGTCATTCGTCCACACGGTATTTCTGGAATAGAACTTTAGCCAAATAGCATGCACAACTTAAACAGAAAATTTTGCAGGAAATGATGGTATGAAATGGACCACTTAAAAACACCTGTCCTATCCTGATCATAAAAATCTTAAAGATTTTAAAATAAATTTCCTACAAAGCCTGGCTCTTCTCACAGAAGGAAAACAGCATTCTTTTATCACCAGGTTTATTATTCTAAAAGCTTTTAGGCTTTCTTTTCCAACTTGGATTCAGGTCAAACTCCTAAATAAATGACACATATTTCTCCCCTTCTCTAAACTGTTCTGACTCTGAAGGCCAAGCTTTCCTCTGACTCTGAAGCTGGAACTGTTCCAACATCTTGCAATGAGACAACTAATTAAAGTGGTTTTGGTTTTGGCTGGAAGACTTCGTTTTTCTCACTGGAGTTCTGTCTTCTTTGGTTGAAGCCAGTACAGCTTATTCCTGTTTCTAAATTTCAGTTTGGAAAACACTATGCCCCAGTTAAAAACAAAAATAAAAAACCAAAACTACTATGAGCAAAGCATTTGACAATAGATCATCTCCCTTCCTCCTTCAGATATAACAAGTGTCCAGTATACCCAGAGACCATCATTACTTTATCACAACTTCATATATTCCAGGGTCTTTAATAGAATATGTCTTTATTATGAGTATTGGAATTGTGTTATATCTTTTGTGTTATGTTTGTGAGGACTTGATCTGAGCAAAAGTAATTTGCTTTATAAACATTTTGGAGAGCTTTTATTTGTCACATTTTTGATACAGTTTCTTTATTATGTGTCCTTTCTATTATGCTAGAATATATTTAATGGTAGGCCTAAGACTTTCACTACTTTTATTTTTTTTTCTTTGAGACAGGATCTCACTATGTAGCTCTGGTTTGCCTGGACCATGTTGGTCTTGAACTCACTAAGATTCACTGACTTTGTTCTTTTGTTTTTAAAACATTTATTAAGCTTTTATTAAAGTTTTTATAGCCATGTTGGGCGCCATATGTAACTAGTTGTTTTCCGCCAGCCTTCCTGGTCCCACTGCTAATAATACGCAGAGATGCTGTATTTGATATAAGGCTATTGACCAGTTAATAGTTTCTTACCAGCTAGCTCTGTCTTAATGATTAACCCATTTCTACTGTTCTAAGTATTTCCACATGGCTCATCTTACCAGCCAGAGAGGCTGGTGTTCTACCTCTCTTGTGTCTCCATGATGACTCCTCCTTTCTACTTTTTCTTTCCTCCTAGTCTTCTAGCCCTGCCTATCTTGCTTTCTATTGGCCAACAGTGTTTTCCCAATGCTGGAATTAAAGGCATAAACAACGAGGCCCAGCTTCATGTTCATTTTTGAATTCTCCCCATGGGACATATGTCTGGCACATGGTAAAAAATTAAGGAAAAGCTTCCTGACTGTATGAAAGGATTGTCTAGGGGATTACCCTTTGCATTAAATCAACATAGACAAGTGGGGATAAAACGTTGCATATTGTAATGACTCACTGAAGATCCCATAGAGGCATTCTGTGATGGGCATCATAGTTGTGAAATGATTATGTGTTATTTGAGCTTACTGAGAAATTGGCTTTAGAAGCAGGATTGCACCCCTATTTTGTACCCAAACATTTTTGTCTCAAAGTGTCCTTTAATGCCACTTGTGTGGAGATGGGTTGTCACGTTCAACTGTGACAGAGAGGAAAAAACCAAAACAAACAAACAAAAAGACAAAACAAAACAAAACAAAACAAAAAAAGCCTAACTGTAGAAGAAAGTTTCTGTTCTGACAGGTCCCATAGCTATTTAGCCCTGAACAAATATGCTTCTTACTGGTTACCTCTCTCTTAATTATTAACCCACTTAAAAAATTAATTTGTGTGTCTCCACAAGCGTTTAGCTTACCCAGTAATGCCTGGACCTCTTGCTTCCTTGGCAGCTACATGATGTTTCCCTTACCACTCTCCATCCCTTTGCTCAGAACTCTTCTCATTTTGTGGCCCCAATTATACTTCCTGTATAGATACTGGCCAATCAGCATTTTATTGACCAACCAATAAGAAACATTTATACAGAAGGACATGCCTCATCACCCAACAGTATAATCACCATTCCCTAGAGAATAGCTAGAAGATCAACCACTTCCAACAAAGATTGCTATTGTTTACCCAATCACATAAAAATGTGTAGCAGGGAAGAGAAGCTGGGAGTTGAGATATGAGGAGCTCATCCATGAGGAGGAAATTCAACCAGGAACTTCAGCTCTCTGCCTCAACTTTCCCAAATGATTTCTGCTGGATGTTAAAGCACCTGGTTTGATGATGTGATGTTGGCCTGCTGCTGCTGGTTCTCATTTGTAAGCCTCATCTGAGGGGACCCTCTGCTGTGCTAGACTCTCTGTAGGGAACTCCATCTGACTGTTTCAATGGGGCTTCCTCAGTAGGTTTCTTCCAAATGTTCAAAGGGCTACATTGGATTAATTTCTTCCTTCCTTTCTCTCTCTTTCCTTCTTTCATCGAATATCTATTATCTATTTATTTATCATCTATATCTATCATCAGTTCTTGTTACTTATTCTTTTATTTTGATTTTCAATATACTTAATAGATTTACTCACTCAAAACAAGAAATATGGCTATCATAGATAATTTCTATATCATGTAAGATATATGCTTAAAACCCATGGAGACCCAATGATGGACAGATTCTTCTGTGTACAGGAAAGACAAAGCATGCCAGGAAAAGTTTCAGAGGAGATGTTATCTGAAGAATATCTTGAAGGCATAGTAAGAGCTCCTCAGATTTCCAGAAGAGAGGAAAATGAGAATTTATGACCCAAGGAAACCCTGTAGTCAAGGGACGCTAAGTTTGAAGTATTTGGGAAGCATGGAGTAGAAGATTCTCAGGAGGCTAACCCTGTAAGCTCACTATTTAAATATTTAAAAGGTTTACATTTCAAGTATTTATTTTGAGTTTAGGGACACTGTGGCCACTAAATAAATAATTGCAATGTGTAGACTAAAATATTTAGACAACACTAATACTTGTATAGCATGACATGTAACTGTCAGGTGTCATAATGCATTGCATCTAAGACACCGAGTTTCAGGTTATAGCTATGATCCCAACCCAAAAGTTTGTTCTCCATTGATGAAGCATGGTGGTCTTGGGTCAACTATTGCCTTGCTGTGCCCTAGGGCCACCATTACTGATTTGGTCTGGATCATGCCAGATATGAATGGAGAGGATTTGGGATATTATTACACTTATAGTATAGGGTGTACACTTCCATATTCACCTCCAAGGTAAAGGAAGAGTAAACACTGGAAGAAGGCACCCAAGCTAGACTGTATAGTTTCACAGGAAACACAAAATGAATAGTAGAGGAAGGTCCAAAGTTCTCTGAGCATCAGTCCTATATGAAAAAGTGGGACCTCAGGAACTTGTTTGCCAAAGAGACAGGCCAGGTAGCTGAGAATGTATTAGCTGGGCTTGGAAAAGTTGACAGGCAGGAAGTAGGTGGCTAACTGAGTAGGAGGGCTAAGATAAGTTGTGACCAAAACACAGAAGGAAGGATCTAGATATTATCTCCAGGATGAAAGGAACAGGGAATATTTAGCTTGTATCTCTTTTACCTGGTAATGAATTTTGTATTGGTAAAAACACCATACAAACTAGAAAGCCAAACTTTTGCAATTATAAAATCTGACTAATTTAAACTATACCCGGAGATGCTGTTGCCTTAAAATGTTTTCTGTAGGCATAGCTGTGACTATAGAGCTATGACTTGACAATTCCATGCCATAGTTATTGTGATGAAACAGATGTGTCTATGGCTGTACATGGGCATTCTGAAACCTCTTTTCATGGCAACTTTGAAAGTCACCTTTCTCTATTTTGTTTTGTTTTCTTCAAGTTATCTAGAAAATAGGAGAACAAAGAATCCTACTCCAGTGACCTGTAAAGCAAGTGTTATATTTGTTTTCTCTGATGAGTTAGTCATCAATTACATGCACTTCAAAACGCATACTGATTTTTCTTTTAGTTGAAGATTCAATAATGTCTGTACTATAGCTTATTAAAGAAGATGAAAAATCCCTAGGAAAAAAAGAGAAAAGTAAACAATTGGAGAAGCATACTAAAATGAACATACTCTAAAGAGGTAGTAAGAAGTACTGAAAAAATCAATAATGATGTTAAGAGGGTATAGGAATGAATGAAATTGATACTGAGAAAAAAAGACAAGGAAAAAGTGTTATCACAACGTAACTTCATGTCTGCATTAGTTATTTATTTGCTGTGATGAAGCACCATGACCAAATGTGACTTACAGGAAGGAAAAGGGAGTTTATTTTGGCTTATGATTCTGGGGCACAAGAGTCCATTGTGGTAGCGAGGAATGACACCAGGTTATGGGACAGGAAGCTGAGAGGTCCCACCTTGAACCACAAACATGAAACAGAGAGAGAAAATTGGAAGTGGGGTGAGATTAAACAGCTGAAATCCCATCCTAATGACATCCCCTTTTCTAGTAAGGCTCTATTGCCTAGATGTTCTGTGATCAAGCCCCTAAACAGTGCCACCAACTGGAGACCAAGCATTCAAAACTTGAGCCTATGAGGAAATTCCTCTTTCATACTACAATGACTAAGTCTTTGCTTGAAGAGAATAGCAGCATGCCATTCCTTCTGGAAACAATAAGCATTAAGGAACAGAAGCTTGTTCTGACTCTGGTAGACATGGATCCTTAACATCCCAACCTATGCCATGCCACATACAGTGATAGTTGAGGGTAGACACCTGCATACCAACAAAAAGGAAGCAGAAGAAAGCCTATCAGAGCACAGTGGCTTCCCCACTTGATTATCATTGCCTCTATGTCTGCCTAGGAATACAAGCTGTTACATAAAGAAACCTGAAACACATTTACAGTGATTTTAGAAGAATACCACCAGGAAGCCGATGGATTTAGAATCTAGGAATATGCTCATTCTTCTTCCTAACTTGTGACTTTGAGATAAAGGAATGAGAAGTCATTACATGGTAAGATATGTGTGGAAATGAAAAGATTTTGCCCTGTGTTGCAGATAACATTCCACAAAGCCTAAGAAAAGGCTTAAAAAAATGGCTGATGGTCTTTTGAAGACAAGGACCATATTTTATTTTTCTCTATATTTGAAGCACATACTATATAGCACTTAACATAACAGTAGGTTAAAATTGAAAGCGTTTGAAAGAAATAAAATGCTAAGCAAAAGAAACTATATATTGTAATTGTATAAGGGATAGTATGTGTGGGCAAAATTAAAACTAAAAACCCTTGAAAGATATGTACAGTTATTCTCACAAGAGAGCAGGGAACTGCTCAACAATGATAGTTATGACTAAGTATGAAAGTACAGAAGAGCAGAACAAAAGGGTGTGAGCCGAGGAGCTAAAAATGTTAGTGCAAAGATGCAGGACTGATCTCATTAACAACCTAGATCAGGGGATTATACTCTTCTAAGAAATGAGTGTAGTAGGGATCTTGAGTTATAGCAAGGTTTTGAAGAAACAAATCAACACTGTGCCAGAGATAGAAAGAGATGAAGACTAAGACAATATCAAAACCTTCATAGTCACAAGTGAAGATAAATATACAAACATCTACCTAAGTTATTCAAATTATAACTAACATGATCAAAAGATAATGAATGGGCTTCCTGGGCTTCCATAACTAAGTTCTGCAGACAGGATTCCTAAAAATGCAGAAGACATGCCCTTCTGTTCTATAGGATGGAAATCTTGCCTCAAGGCCTTGGCAGGGTCAGTTCCTTTGGAAGCTGTGAGGCAGAATCTGTTCCAAATCTCTCAGCTAGCTCGTCATAGCAATCTTTGCTGTACATTGTTTATGTTCCCTTATCTTCATCTGGAAGATGAATTGGGCAGTCTCTGCCTTCATCTTCATATGCCATTTTCCTGTGTAAGTCTCTGTGTTCGCATTTCCCCCTTTAAAAATAAGGATCATACTACATAAGGAACAACCCTACTGATATGGCCTTCAATTGATCTTTATTTCAAAATAAGGTGATAATCATAGGGGATAGGAATGACACCATGATATTTTAGGGGATCATACTTCAAACTATTGCAGAATGTAACTGTTAATGGAATGTGTAGCATGGTTGGACCAGATAGTAACTTTGTGCTAGAAAATTGGTATACAGTTGAGAAATAAAATTTGGAGGGGGATATCTTCCCATTTGCATTAGAAATTCTATTTTTAAAAGTAATATATGTATACACATTCACTAAATATATATATACATACATATACATACATACATACATATATATATATATATATATATGTGTGTGTGTGTGTGTGTGTGTGTGTGTGTGTGTGTGTGTGTGTACCGTGCCTGACCCTCGCCAGCAAGGAAGACACAACTCAGGGAAGATCTTCTTCATGAAGTTTTAATCAGGATCTTTGAAACATGTTCTTCTGACCCGCAAGACCCTGGGGAAATGCCTGCACAGGCTTAAATACCCTTGCGCTAACCAACCCCAGTGAGCTACATAGACCCTGCAGATAGGCTAGGCTACTCTAACGTGGAAGTAAACAGGCTGAACAGACTTAACCAAATAAGGGCTTGTTTACACCAGAGAGCGCTCACCCTTAGGGAGGTGGAAGGCAGAAGCCAGCACCACCTTTAAGGGTCGAAGCTCTCTACAGTTCCCCCTTTTTGTTTTAATAACGCAATAGGCAAGGGTAGTGGTCTGGTCTCCAGTAAAGCAGTGGACATTGTAATGACCCTGAATCTTGGTAGTCAGCCAAGTCAGTGCCACACCCATCTGGCATCTTTTTCCTGGAGGTGGGTCCTTGGACACTAACCCACATGTAACCAAACTTGTCCTTCTCAGAGTTGCTCACTTCCATAGCTAACTCGGAGTGCAGTGCTAAGCCATACAACCTGAGCGTGAAGGATCAATATTTGTTCATGACTGTGAGACATGTTTGGGGAGACTGTCCTACCTCAATGGCTGTAAATGTCTGGACAACCATAGCTGTGTCGCGCGCAACCTTTGCCGATAAGGAAGACGCAGCAACCGAAGATGTGTCCAGCAGAATCTTTATTGTAGCGCTCTTTACATGCTGATGGAGAAGGACCCCAAGCCCCGAATACGCACGGCTTAAATAGCCTGCAGGGCGACGTATTCGTCTGTAATTGGTGCTCCGCAAAACGCCCGAATGATATAGCTTCTCTGATAGGGAGAGCTACCATATAGAAATTACCATACAGTGGCGCATGTGCAGTCAGCATGACTAATGCTGTAAACAAGAACCAGGAAACAGGAAGCCAGCGCCATCTTGTAATGGCGAATGCGGCTCCCGACATCTCCCCCTTTCTTTAAAATTATATGCAAGGCCACAAATAACACTGTGAAGTTTCCGATCAGCCCGCTGAATCAACAGTTTGAGCGATCAAGGAGATTACACAGTGAAGGAGACCCTTCGCATCTGAGACCCCGTGCAATGGGAACCTGAGCCCTGGGAGATGCAAAGGTCTATCCAGAACAACACCCTGGTGCAATGGGAACCTGTGCCCGTCAGGAGTGCTTGGAGTTCTGACAGCGTCTCAACGGCTTAGCATACTTAACCATACTTGGGGGGATGCTCCCTGCTCAACAGCCAGCATAGCTTGCACAATGGCCACATTTTTAGCATGTTGTTGTCTTTTGAATCTGCAAAGCAACCAAAAACAGAGGAACAGTCCCAAAAACAAGGTCGTTCCAAACATTCCTACACCAACCCATTCTTTAAAGTAGGAAAAGGCAGAAGACATCCAAGAAAACAACCCTTGTGTAACAGAGACATCCAAACGAGTGGAATTAATTTGAACTATTGCAAGACGTAATTTGCTCAGGGTTGCATCAAAATTTGCATTCCAATGGAACTGCAACATTTTGGACAATTCTTTAGAAAGATTTGCTGCTTTGGTAAAATTATATTGAACAGAGGTTAATTTTACATAGGTTACCACAAATAATAATATATAACAATGTAAGCTGTAATACTAATGTCTCACTCTTACTAAATAATTCACAAGAAAATAGGCTAATCTACCTATATCCATTCTGAACCATACCTTTCCCAACCATATCCTATTCCTGTCTAAAAGATATAATCAAGTCTAAGTATCACCTTCCAAACCAACCCCAAGTAACTATGACCAACCCTATGAAGATGAATATTATCCCTAAATTCCAAGAGTGGGGAAAGGGGGGCGTCGTTGTCTTAAGATTACTTCCTGCTGAAATGGGACGATGATTTCTCCATGGGATCCTGTTGGAAGAAAATTTTAAGCAACCAAATTTGTCAACAGAACTGGCTGTAACATATGTAGGTAGTCATTGTGTGGCAGAAAATGCTTGACTGGAATTCTACTTGAAACTCTGGCCAGGTTGTAATAAGAAGGTGCACCAATACAGCTAGCTAGTCATGAGTTGTCTCGAGCAAAGCAGTCTCAGACCGGTTTAGGGTAAAGTTTGTAGTCCAGATGCATCGGGCTGAGTCAAGTGGAAGTGTCCAATTGGGGCCCCATCTTCTTTCCAGAGTGTTCAAAGATTGTTGTTGAGAACTGTTATATTCCTTGTGGAAAACTTAAATATCAAAATCAAGGTAAAATTTTTAATTTTTACGGTATGCATTAGGGAAAGGCAACAATAAGCATTAAAAGGTATATGAGGAAAATTAAGATTTCAGAGAGAAAAACTGACTGTAGGTAAATGACAGTGCCCAGATTTTGTTTTCTTCTGCCTTACACCAATTGGCTTCTTGATATAAGGCAGAAACTGTGAATTTAATCTTAACAACATGCTTGAATTTAGAGAAGGAAAGCCAAATCCAACTCCAAAGCCAGCATTGGTTTAGATAAATTGGGACTAGAGGAATTCTAGATAGTAAAGAGAAATAGATTTCTATATAGAAATAGCTCATTAGAATTATATATATATATATATTTTTTTTTTTTTTTTTTTTTTTTACCATATATCAGATTCCTCTTCATTAAATGGTTCTTTCTGGAGAGCTGTATTCTCTTCTGTAGGTACCTACACGTTCAGTGTCTTTTGGCAGTTTGAAGATGGGTGCTTTCTGTTTTCCTGTAAAGACAAGAACAGAACACCTCCCCTACCTTTGAGAAGTCTCCGCACAACTCATGGGAACTACATTGGTGGATGACTTGTCATTTCTCTTCATTAAGATGTTTCTCTTGTTCAACTCGGATCTTGATGAACTTAGGTAGTTATAATACTCAAAAAACGGTTTCAGTTTGCTGGAGATATATGCTGGAGCGTTCTCAGTTTTTATTTGTGCAGGTATGCTGAGAATTATTGCAACTAGGTACTGTGAAGGGACATTTTTATCTTTTACTTGTAAACGTATAGTGAAAAATTAAGTATAAGATAAACTGCTTTAGTGGCTTTATCGGCCAGATCATTAGCTCTTGCCATGGGTCCTGGTAATAGCGTATGTGCTCTCATATGTTGTATAAAAAAAGGATGCAATCTTGTCCTGATTGATTGCTGAATATCAGCAAAGACTTGTGCAACAGCACTTTTTGAGGAAATTAATCCCACTGTTTCCAAAATCTGTACTGCTCCTACCACATAATGTGAGTCAGAAATAATATTCAGAGGTTGAGGGAAAACTCGTAAAACCTCAGCTACAATGGCACATTCAACCAATTGTGGGGATGAAAAATTAAAACATTTTTGAAACACCTGATTATTAACAACATAACTGCCAATGCCTGTTTTGGACCCATCAGTAAAAACATCAATAGCTCCTATTATCGGTTGACTTCTAGTAATTTTTGGAAAAATAATGGCATTAGTAAGAACAAATTGTAACAACGGATGCTTAGGATAATGATTATCAATATGCCCCGAAAAGGTGCAACGAAGAATCGCCCAAACATCCAAGGTGGCACATAACACATTGACTTGATAAACAGTATAAGGCACAATAATAGATTCTGGCTCACAGCCGAAATGAGTTAGAGCTAATTGTAGACCTTTTAAGGCCATTTCTCCTATTTGAGTGGGATAATGGCTCAAAACTTTACCAGGAGAGGTTTGAGGATGGACCCATAATAGCGGTCCCCTTTGCCATAGCACAGCTGTAGGCTGTTGAGGTGAGGAGACAATGCATAGCTGGAATGGGCTAGATGGATCTAGCCGAGTTAGAGAAGCTTCACCCAATTTCTTTTCCACTTTATCCAACACTTGGGCAGCTTCAGCGGTAAGTTGTCTACTAGATGTGATGGCTGGGTCTCCTTCCAGAATGGCAAATAAAGGTTTAAGTTCTGCCGTAGTTAGATCTAAATATGATCTTACCCAATTAATATCACCTAAAAGCTTTTGAAAATCATTAAGTGTTTTAAGAACATCTCTTCTGATAACAATCTTTTGCGGCTTTACCTGCGTCGGATAAATGGTAGAGCCAAGAAAATTTCCAATATCTCCTTCTTGTACCTTCTCAGGAGCTATAAATAAACCCTTATTATTCAACTCTTTAGATAGAACGCCAAAAGCTTGCTGCAGAAGGGCTTGATCAGAATGGCATAACAAAATATCGTCCATATAATGACATATCTTAATGGCGGGAAATTGAGATCTAACTGGCTGAATAGCTTTTGCTACATAAAGTTGACACATAGTAGGACTATTCGCCATGCCCTGCGGCAAAACTTTCCATTGGTATCTCTCATCAGGTTGTTCATGATTAATGCTAGGCAAGGTAAAGGCAAATCTAACTTTATCTTGCTCATGTAAGGGTATAGAGAAAAAGCAATCTTTAATATCCACTATTAAAATTCTCCAGCGAACTGGTAAGGTGGATAACAAAGGCAAACCCCTTTGAATGGGACCCATGACCTGCATTTGTTTATTTATGGCTCGCAGATCATGTAATAATCTCCATTTACCAGATTTTTTCTTAATTACAAAAATAGGGGTATTCCAAGGAGATTGAGAGGTTTCTATATGTCCCTGATTTAATTGTTCCTGGACTAATTGATTGGCGGCTTCCAGTTTTTCAGAGGTAAGGGGCCACTGAGGAACCCATACCGGGTCCTCTGTTTTCCAGGGAATGGGGATTGCCTCCCCAGCGGCCCCTAGGAAAAACCCAGTCCTGTTCTGTCTTGCTTCCCATTAGAGGGCAGGGGACTTGTATGTCCCTGCAAGTGTTTTCCAAGGCCTCGACCAGGGACGCAGCCCATATTTTTCATTATCTGCTGGCTCTGAGGTGAATAGTCATTTGTGAGCACAAAATCTAGTTGTTGTAATACATCTCTTCCCCATAGATTTATAGGGAGGGTTAGCACATATGGGGTAATAGTTCCTCTTTTCCCTTCCTCATTTTGCCAATGTAATTCTTTTGCGCTCTTGGCTGGAGCCTCTTCAGCGTCCTCAAATATCCTTCCTGCTGCTTCCATCATTCTAGCCACAAAATCTGAAAATGGTTCAGTTGTTCCTTGAATAATCTTTGTAAGATTTCCTGTCACTTGCCCTTTATTAGGTAGACTTTTCCATGCTCTGATGGCAGCCTTATTTATTTGTTCATAAACCTCTAGTAGGTAGGCTGTCTGATTTACAGCCCATTGACCTTGACCTGTGAGCATATCAAAGCTCCATTGAGGTCGTTGACTGGCTATATTTATCTTTGCCTGGGCCGCACACAATTCCTGATAAATGGACTTCCAATCTAAATAATGACCCATAGATAAGCACGCTTTAACTGTATTGTTCCAATCATCTGGGGTCATTGCATTCAAGGCCAGCCTTTCAATAAGGGCTGTGGTAAAGGAAGCGCTAACTCCGTATGTTTGCACTGCTTCCACTAAGGCCTTCAATTGTTTCAGATCCAATGGCGTATGTTGTCTCTGATTCTGGGCATCTTCCCACACAGGGAACGCTGCCCTTATTCTCCTTGTCTCCTTATCTGATATCATAGAATTTCTTCCTTTTTTGGCCATTTTTTGCTGCTGTACAACATCATAGGGCGGTGCCGTTGGCTCATAGCCTGGAGCATAAGGTGGGGCACGCCCATATCTCCCAGCCTCATAATTTTTAGCTTCCTCATCTAATTCTGCCTGCTCGGCAGGGTTCAGCTCTGGATCCCCTTCTGACCCAGATAGGTCAGACTCATCCTCCTCTCCGGGGGACGTCTCCTCCTCGGAGGAAGAATCTATAGTATAATGTTTAAACTCAGTGAGGAGAGGGTACAATTTTGGATCCTCACATTCACAATCCTTACATGCTCCTCCTTTTGGAGCAGGCACAAGCTTTAACTCTTTAGCTCGTCGGTTAAGTTCCTTTTCCTTTTCGGCGAGCTGTTTTGCTTTCTTTCCTAGCTTTGCTAGTTTACTGTGCACATTTTCATTCTTATTTGACTTCTTTCTGGAGAACCTTTTCTTTTGTTCTCCCTTTCCCTTTTCAGCTTCTGATAGACTATCCTGATGGTCCGAAAGCACTCTCTGTCCCTCTTTGACCTGTTCCTTACATCTCTCGTCTTCAATACAAGACTTTAACAATTTATATAACGGCCATACACCAGTCCTTAAAGTTCCTTGTTCCTTCTCCCGCATAAGATCTCCTCCTAATTTATCCCATGTTCCTTTGGAGAGGGTCCCAGAGACCACAAACCAGGGAGCAACACGGTCAACTTCCTTAAGGAAGTTCTGCAAAACTCTATCTGGAATCTTTAGCTCCTTTTGCTTCAGCAGCGCCTGCGCTGCATCTGCAATAGGCTTGGTCGGCTGGTTCCCCATAACTCCTTTATCTACAGGAGAGGGTGTGATGGCTCAGTTATTTACCTGAGACTTAAGGCCACTTATGCTAGGTCACAAAAGAGTGTGCGGCGAGTATTCTCCTGTTTATGACAATTAAAACACAGACAGCACAATAAAACGAAAAATGAAACAAACAACAAGAAACGGGATCACCTAGACCACAGAAGTCATACCTTGCTGAAAAGTGCTGCAGCTTCTCGCTCCGCTGGCTTGAATCTTCCTTCGACGAGCAGTCGAGGGTCCTTCGAGTCGTCCCTCCGCCCAGGGTCGGCAGGCTCCCGGGTTTCGGCACCACTTGTCGCGCGCAACCTTTGCCGATAAGGAAGACGCAGCAACCGAAGATGTGTCCAGCAGAATCTTTATTGTAGCGCTCTTTACATGCTGATGGAGAAGGACCCCAAGCCCCGAATACGCACGGCTTAAATAGCCTGCAGGGCGACGTATTCGTCTGTAATTGGTGCTCCGCAAAACGCCCGAATGATATAGCTTCTCTGATAGGGAGAGCTACCATATAGAAATTACCATACAGTGGCGCATGTGCAGTCAGCATGACTAATGCTGTAAACAAGAACCAGGAAACAGGAAGCCAGCGCCATCTTGTAATGGCGAATGCGGCTCCCGACATAGCTGCATACCGCTTCTGAGCAAACCTCATCTTGCAAAGGCACCACAGGCCCACGAAGGAGATAAGCAACAAGAAGACAGCCATGGCTCCCATTCCCGCCCACTCTTTCAGATGATTCACGGCAATGGGAAACACGATGACAATCTGGCAGCCAGTCCCGCATCCACACGTGTCGAATTCACTGCAACGATGGCCATTTGCAGCTGTGCCATGAAGTCATCAAAGTCAGCAGACCAATTTCCTAAAAAGATAGCTAGACAACAGTTGTGACAAATTAGCAGCATGTGTAAAGTTCTCATATTGAATGCTGGTAACATACAAACCTGGATATTTTATTTTATATCCTAATTGGGCCAGCTGCCACAAGGTATCTATTTGCTCCTGCACCAGATCAATTCTTTGGTTTACAATCATTAAACCTCCTTTTAGTTGAGCACTAATTGTGGATTGAGCATCCAAGGCAGTAGTTACACTCTTGGACAACTCATTTAGCTTAGAGAGTGTCTGCACCGATGCACTCATAGCCACAGCATCCTTGACTAAACCCACAACTGCTAAAGAGATAGCTGTATCTATGGCTTCTGTAATGTCAAAATCTCTCTCTGCAGCCTCTACCTCACTAGGAGTCATGCAATGTATATTTAGGGCATTAATTTGAGCTACAGTAAAAGAAGCTGAAATTCCATATGTTCTCACAGACTCAGTCAAAGCCTTGATGACCTTAAAGTCTAAAGACTCCTCATATCTATTGCCTTGGGCATCTTGGAAACTGGATAGGCCAGGCTTAAGTCATTTTGTACAGCCCTGTACCTTGGCCCCGCCCTTCCTCACTCTGATCAGGAGAAGGCGCCAAAGGCATTGTTCTAGGAGGGTCCCTCCCCTCCCCACATCGCCATTTCTCCTCTCCCTTCCCCCTCTGCCCCTTAAGGGATTGTTTCTGAACCTTTTCTACAAGGGCTTGCAATTCTTCCTCAGAGTCTGTTTCGACCGTACCTGACTCTCCTGTGCTCTCAACCTCTTCTGATCTTTCTTCTTGTAACATTTCTAGCACAGCTTTTCCTTTTGCTATCGCCTCTTTACAGTACCTCTGGTCTTGGATACAGCTACACACTAACTTCCAAACATGTAGGACTCCGGACTTTAACGTCCCTTGTTCCCAAGCAAAATCAAGATCCCTGCCTAACTTGTCCCAGCAAGCTATTGCGAGGTCTCCTGAAACTGCGAACCAAGGTACAATGGCATCACATTTGCTCAGGAATCTTTCTAGTGTGCTTTTCTTTATCATAAGTTTCTTTGACAAAAGTAGCTCCTGAAGAGGCAGAAAAATTGAATGAGACTGAGAAGTCCCCATTTTGAAAATTTTACTTTCGGTTTGTTAGAACCTCTCGCTCAATGTCTGAGACTTTATTGTCGCTTATTTCTGCGGTCTTTAATTTGGTCCCAATTTACCTGGGACTTTATTGTTCCTTACCGGAGACCTTATTGCCTCTTTACCGAGGGCCTTAATTTAGTCCAAACCTGGAACTTTATTGTTCCTTACTGGAGACCTTATCACCTCTTTACCGAGGCCCTTAATTTAGTCCCAACTTACCTTGGGAACTTAACCAGCGCTGCCCTGACTGCAAGAAGTTCTGATCTGTAAAATTCCCCATACAGGCCACCATTTATACCACACGTGACCCTCGCCAGCAAGGAAGATGCAACTCCAGGAAGATCTTCTTCATGCAGTTTTAATCAGGATCCTTGAAACATGTTCTTCTGACCCGCGGGATCCCGGGGAAATGCCTGTACAGGCTTAAATACCCTTGCGCTAACCAACCCCAGTGAGCTACGTGGACCCAGCAGATAGGCTAGGCTACTCTAATGTGGAAGCAGACAGGCTGAACAGACTTAACCAAATAAGGGCTTGTTTACGCCAGAGAGCACTCACCCTTGGAGAGGTGGAAGGCAGAAGCCAGCACCATCTTTAAGGCGCAGCACTTCGCAGCTCTCTACATATATATATATATATATATATATATATATATATATATATATATATATCACTATATACATAATATATATATGTAACACTATATACATACATATATACATATACTATATAGTATATGTATATAGTATATAGTATATAGTATATGTATATATATATACTATATACATACATATATGTATGTATGTATATAGTGTTTGTTTTATATGTACATCCTGTATCTTGTGCATCCACTATCTACAGGGGACAGAATAAAGTGTCTTCTGCAACTGGTGTTTTTGAGCCACAGTGTAGATTCTGTTAATAGCACCTGGGTTCTCTGCAAGAACACTCGGTGTTTTTAGCCACTGGTTAAGCTCTCCAGCTCACAGGAATTGTTTTATAAAATAGAACTTGGCTTATTAGATCAATAAACCACTCATATCTAGTATAGACCAGATGTTGTATAATATAACAGAGATTAAAATTTCATGAACTAACCACAATCTCCAGAATGACTTATAAATACTTTGTGTGTGTGTGTGTGTGTATAAAATTTATTTCTTACTATGTAGATAAAGTAGTTCAATTTTACATTGAACATTGGTTTTAATTGCCTAGAGAAAACTAATTTCTGATCACATAGGAAATTGCTGAAACAAAATTTAGGACAAAGTGACCACATTATTGAGAGATCATTATAGTGAAGAAATGATTTTTAGGTCTAACCACACACAGCTCTAGACATTAAGAAAGTAGCTTTTGCCAGGTGGTGGTGGTGCATGCCTTTAATCCCTTTAATCCCAGCACTGAGGAGGCAGATGAAGTAGGATCTCTGTGAATTTGAAGATAGTCTGGTCTACAAAGGGAGTTCCAGGATAGTTAGGGCTGTTACACAGAGAAATCCTGTGTGGAAAAACAGCAAAAATAAATGAATGAATGAATGAATAAATAAATAAATAGTTTATAAGATGCAGGGAAAACCAATTCTGATGGTTTCTGATAAATACATAATACTACCTGACAATATCCAATCTTACATTAAACCTCTTTTCTGGTGTCAGAGTAGGCTGCCCATCTCAAGCATATGAACCTATTAGTTACTTTTCACACTTCCTCAGTGTCTCTCTATTGACCACAGACTAAGTGCTTCCAATAATTTTCATAATGAATGAGCCCCAGTCTCAATGTGTGAAAATCCCCTCAATCACTTGTCTCATTCATTAGTTAAAAATACTTTATTCAAAAATTGGAATGTCTTAATGCTGGCGCTAGAGAAGCCAGGATATATGAGTTGAGTTGGGAAGATGATCAAAGCACAGCTATGTTGTTGTGATTTCTATAGTGAGTGTCCCCCTGAAAGTGCATGTGTTCAAGGATTTAATCTCAATGTAATACTGAAAGGTGGAGCTTTGGGGAGAGGATTGGATATGGGGTTTCTGACATAATCAATGGAGTCAATCACTGAAAAATCAAAATTTGATAGCATAGAAGGGAGAGCTTTGTCAATGGAAGTTTTCTCCAGTTTTCTTGTTCTGGAAGAGTGTATATTGTCCCTGGCTCCACCCTCTGAGTCTCATTCTACTTCCTGCCAGCCATGATGTGAGCACAGCTCTCCTGTGATGCAACCTTCCACAATGATGTACTGCTTCCTGGCAGAGTCAGAAACATGGGATTTCTAGTCTCCTGCATTCCACGGAAAGTGCCATGAATAACTCATGAGGGAAGGAACCAAACTATCACCAACATCTTGGTTTCAGGTGCTGTTTTCAACACACCTGCTACAATTCCTCCTTGACCCCACTTTTGCTGGACAGCTCCCCAGGGACATGTGTTTATGCACTCTGTTAACAGGGCTTCTATTTATGTATGCAGGAGCTCTGTTACCATCTTACCCTGTCTAGTAACCCTGGTTACTTCCCCACGATAGACTTCTTGGCTCTCCATCCTCTGTGTTATCATGCCCAGAAGTATCTTGTGGAAGATCTGAAAGTGCTTCAGTGGATGCTGTCTGGATCTGAAGCTAACAGTAAAATCTGGGTTCAAATTGCTAATCTAAAATGAAATAAGAAAAGCTTGGCTGTGTTAAAATTTATTAATTGATTTATTCTTGTTTTATGGGAGCTTTCCTCCCTAGAGGAAATGTAGAACCTAAAGATCACACCCAAGATCAGGACAAATAAAGTACAAAAGTTATCATAGGGGGTAAAGATGTTTGCCCAAAAGATGTTAACTGGTGCATGGAGGCCATTAACAGTTACATTTCCTTTAAAATATGTTTATCAAAGCTGGGCAATGGAGCTGCATGCTTTTAATCCCAGCACTCAGTGGGAAAAAGCGGGTGGATCTCTGTGAGTTTGAGGTCAGCCTGGTCTACAGAGAGAATTCCAGGACAACCAGAGTTACACAGAGAAACCTTGTCTTGAAAAACAAAACAAAGCAAGCAAACAAACAAACACAAAACAACAAAAAAATTAAAAAAAACAAAAATGTTCATTGTTTTCTAGGTCAGTATTGGTAAATGAAAATGTAATCATTTCTAACAAAACATGTTTTGAAAGCCTTGGAAATCTCATAAGGCCCCATCTCTAGATGAAGAGCTACAGATGATGAATGAGTAACTGCTGAGGGAAGGTAAACAGGTTTGAGAGCCATGGTGCATTATCCAGTCACAAGTGAACACATGTACATAGGAGCGTAGGTTGTATTGTGTAACAACAATGAAGAAAATGTCATTAATTTGAGAAAGAGCAGATATAGGAGGAGTTGGGAGGAAGAGAGGAAATGATGTAAATACATGATTCATGTATGAGATTATCTAGTAATGACAAAATAAATGTAAACAAATTAGATGGAGATCACTTTAAAAAAAAAGAGGCTAAACAGCATTAAATAGGCATGAATCATAGGCTCTGGGCAGTTCTTAGTAACTCCAGTCAATGTACTGTAGCCAGTGAGTAGGGAACACATGTTCTGTCCTTGCAATCTACTCTGTTTGATAAGAACATCTGAACATCAATTGTTTTTGTTTAGAAAACCTTTGATAAATCTTTAGACAGTATTATTATGTTTTGCTCCAAGGAGTGATGATTATCTCAAAAAGATGAAGGGTGAGATTAATTGATCACCTATTTTGTAGGTAGGAACATATCAAATCATTGTATTTTGATCCAGAAAAATCTTATTTTTGCAGCTTTCAGGCTATCAATTTTAATGTCATTCAGAAATGTATTGGATTTTTTTTTCATCTTATCTTTATCTCCACACTGACAGCAAAGCTAAAAGGTGATAAGATACCATCCTCTGCAGAATGTAAGACTTCAACTTGTATTTTGTATTGAGTATCTACTACTGTGGAGGACTCCCTGAGATTAAGTCTGATACAACATGAACCATTTGAAATCACTTTCAAGATCTAAGAATCTTTTTTTTTATTAATTTATTTTTTACATTCCAATCCCAGTTCCACCTCCCTCCTCTCCTCTCGATCTCCTCACCCCTTCCTCCAATCTGCTCTTCAGAAAGGGTAAGGCCTCCCCTAGGAAGTCTACTAAGTCTGTGCCATCATCTCATTGAGGTAGGATCAAGGTACCCCCCCATGTCTAGGCTGGAAAAGTATCTCTCCATACATAATGGTCTTCCCTAAGTCAGTTTGTGCATTAGTGTTTGGTTTTGGACCCACTGCCAGTGGCCTCATATATTGTCCCAGTCACACCATAGTCACCTATATTAAGAGAGTCTAGTTCAGTCTTATGCAGGTACTTCATTTATCAGACCTAAGTCAGTGATTTCTCACTAGCTTGGGTCAGCTGATTCTGTGGGTTTCTCCATCATGGTCTTGGCTCCTTTGTTCATATTATCAAGATCCAAGAATCTTTATTTTCTAACCCCTAATTTCTTTTGCTGTTGATACTGGGAAGGTCCCTGGTTCTCTGTCAAATAGGATTTCTGAGTCTGTAAAATGAAGATGCTTGTATTTATTACACAGGCTTGTTTTGAAGTTTGAAGGAAACCTCAAGTGTTTGGCGAATGTTAGAGCATACTGTCATTATTATTTCTATCATATCCCTACAACTTCTCTTTAATTAGTACAGCCACTAGCCCCCATGTGGGTATTTATATTTAAGTTAATTAAAATGAAACAAAGTCAGTGATTAGCATGACTGGCCACAGTTCAGTTCTCAAAAGGAGCTTGAGGCTCATGGCTAGCACATTGCACATTACAGTAGGTATAAAATGTTTTTATTGTCGCAGAAAGTTCCTTTGGACAACACAGTCCCTAAGGCCCTTGAATAAGGGGTAGAGACAAAGAGAGAAAGAGAAAAGGGATTAAGACAGAGGTAAAAGTTTAAAAACAAGCCAGACTTGTCTCTGATGGATTTGCTGACAGATCTAGGAAAACAGCCATTGTCTCTTAACCCTTTCAGAAGTGTTATAATCCAAGGCTTAGGAAGCATGTTCTATAGCTATAATACCTGGGCTCTGATCCTGGATCCAGGATCCATTATTTACTGGCTGTGCCACTTGGGACAAGCTCTTTTAAGAAATATTTTATTTAATATTCATATATACATATAATGTGTTTGGAGCTAATAGGCTCCCCATTCACTCCCCTGCAATTCCTCTCCAATGCTCCTCCTGTACTATGTCCCCTTCTAGCTTCCTGTATTCTCTTTCTCTTTTAAGACTGAATACCCACCAAGCCTATTTAGTGTTGCCTGTATGCCCATGGGTGTGGGACCATCTACTGGAGGAGAACGGGGAGCCTTTCCAGGCCCCCATTCTGGAAGATATCTGACTCTTCCTCTCCAGAAGAGATCAGTTGTCAATATCCTCAGATAGGGCTGGGATTTACTGAGTCCCTCCCTCATGTATTCTGGGATCTTGGCTGACCTGATCTTAACACGAGTCTTGAGTCTTGTCCCCTGTAAGAAATGCACAGATTTTGTGGCGCAGTAAATGCATTTTCCTTCCTCACACTCTGATACCCATTTTGTGAGCTTTCAACACAACTCTGTTTACTGTACATTTTCAATTACCTAAGCAATGGAGGGGAGAAATGGCAAGCATAATTTAATGAGACAGGTAATCTAAACAGTAGATGGGTGCCAGAATCATTACTATTCATTCATTTTAAAATGTTTGCTGATTCAGTCCCCATTTGTCAAGTTTTCCAGACAAAGCATTACACTGGCACTATTTATCCCCCTGAATAATTATTATGGTGGATTGACCTCAACAATTGCTGAGTTTGGGCTTATACTTCAATTGGTTTATTTTAACTAATACAGACAGACTGACTTTAGAAGATGAAATGGCTCAGGGGATCAGGAAAGAATCAGGCTGAGATTAGAATCCTTTATGTCAACAATCATTGTGTAATTTCATCTGTAAATGAATAAAAGAGTTAGGGTCCTTACTAATGTGTAGATTTAGCATTCAAAGAAGAGGTTGTCCTAGCCTCAGAAAACTTGAAATGCTATTCTGCATCATCTTTGTATAGGCTGCAGTGGTGAAGTCAGGTGCTTCCAACAGACTTGAGTAGTAAGTTCAGGGATGCCACATTAACCCAGTGTGAGCACACAGGTAGCACCTTTTATTGAAGTCACAGCACAACAACTTCAACAAATTGCCTTTCTCTTTCTTTTTTTTTTTTTTTAAATTTATTTATTTTATGCTGGACATAATTATACATGCTTTTTTAATGAAAACAAACATTTATAAACAATGTCTCTTCTGGAATGCAGGGTGACATGATCATCCCACTCCACAGAGGGAAGCAATTGACCAAATGCCAGTTCCTCTTGCTTTGACTTCAACAAGTTGGTCCCTGGAACATGCAGCACACCAACTCAGGGTTTATCTGCTGGTGCCCTGAGGAGACTTTGGAAGTGAAAATGAACCATGACACACACTCTGGTCTCAGCAGGTAGTCTTTCACAATCCATGCTGTCAGATTATAGGTTGCTCTCCACAAACTGACTCAAAGTCCTGTTGCTGCAAACAACACACACACAACTCATTGAACATGGAGAAATTGAGAAATTGATCTGGTGCCTATAAATAGCCCTCACCTCACATGGTAGCATTTTTGGGGGGTACAGGAAGTTACTCTGTCATGATACCAAAGAAAAAATTTAAACACCATCCCAGCTACAAACTATTTGATCTACAATGATGTCCTGCCTGCAAGAGATGCCAGTGCCATGGTGGCAGAAAGCTTGTGGGAGGAAACAAACAATATCTGATTTTACTTAAGACCCACTTCATAAGATAGAGCCCATACATGACACTGATTGGGTGACCAAGGACTAGGCTGGGGACCTAGGCTAAAATCAAATACTACTCACTAAAAGAGTATAGCAATAAAATAGCTTCTAATGACATTCTGCTACACTCATAGATCAGGGCCTTGCTCAACCATCATCAACCCTTGATCGACCCTCCTGCAGCAGATAGGAACAAATACAGAGACCCACAGCCAGACATTATGCAGAGAATGGGAGACCTTGGAACACTCACCCCTAAACAGTATGTCCCCATCAAGTCCCTCCCCTGAGGGCTCAGGGAACCCAATAGAAGAGGCAGAAAGAGAGTAAGAACCAGAAGGGGTGGAAGACACCAAGGAAACAAGGCCCTGTAAGTAAATAGTATCTATGATCACAAACTCATAAAGATTAAGGTAGCATACACGGGGTCTGTATGGGTCTGCACCAGGTGAGTGTTAGATCTGAAAGGAAAAGTAGACACATGCCCCCATCCCTAACCCAGAAGCTGTTTCCAACTGATAATCACTTGCAAATGAAAATTTAGTTTTCTTCAAGGGAATCTCAGTGGAGAAACACTCTACTCTTAAGGGTAGTTGGAAAGCCCAACCATAGATGGCCAATTGAAACAAACTCGACAGCATCTTTGGAGGCTTCTTGTCTCATAATGTTGTACTAGGGCTATTTTATTTTATTTCTCTGCTCACCCCACATGTCTTTGTGTATATAATATGGCTTCCAGTTTAGTGTTTGTATGGGATTCCTGAGTGTGTGAGTGAGTGGGTCTCTGCATCTATATCTATTTCTTGTGCCATTTTCTGGGTTCTTTTCTTTCTGTTGTTATGTCCTGTTTCAATGTATTAGTTTTTGCTGTATCTTATTTTATTTTATTGTTATCCCTTAGACTCCTGTTTGTTTTCTAATGAAAAAAAGAGGCAGAAAGAGGGTGGACCCAAACAAGAGGCAAGGTGGGGAGGAACTGGGAGGAGTAAAGGGAGGGGAAATCATAGTCAGGACGTATTATGTGAGAAAAATAAAAAGGATAAAATGGATAAAAATAAAATCTGACAATGTGCTTTCAGGTGTTACCGTGTTTGGAGAGTTGGGGTGGGAAAGTACTCAGTTAACTTGGATGAATTTGGGGCATGTGTACTCTGCTGGCATTTTCTCTACTTGACCACACTAGAGCCATTTGGGAAGCAGGAACCTTAACTGAAAAGATGTCCATCCATCACAGGCCTGTAGGCAAACCTGTGGGGACATTTTTTTGATTAATGATTGATGTGGGAGGTGGAGTCATCCCTGGAAGTCCTGGATTATATAAGACAGCAGGCTGAACAAGCAATGAAGAGCAAGCCAGTAAGTAGCACTCCTCCATGGCCTCTGCTTTAGTTCCTGCCCTGACTTCCCTTCATGATGGATTACACACTGTAGGGTGAAATAAAGCCTCTACCTCCAAAGTTGCTTTTGGTCATGGTTTTTATCACAAGAGAAAGCTAAGGCATTCCACTCCAGTTGCCATTGGTAGCGACTGTTGGGCAAATGTGAGCACTTAGTTTCTTATGTATGGGATAAGACACAGAATAATGAAGAGTTTGAGGGGTTAGCATTGACTCAGCCTTTACATAGCCGAAACTTGGGTAGAGACTTCATTTGCAACTTAGTGTAATTATTGACAAAGTTAACAATGAGTGCATGAATACTTTAATGTAGTATTTACATTCAACCGGGAGCTAAACAAAAGCCTTGTAATTAGGATGCCTGGAACATCTTTCTATGTCACTGGTTAAGTCCACAAAACAGAATGAATACAGAGCCAACACCCACATGAGATGGGCAGGAGACAAAGAAAATAGACACATCTGTCTGTTTCATGCTAGCTAACCAAATGTGCTTTTGTCATCTCAAAAATAACCAATATATAAGAAAACAACCACGTTTCTCTCCATGATTTAGCTGGAAGGATAAAACAAAACAAGTCATCCATTTATTTGTTGTTTTACTCACTACAAACTGTTTATCCCAGGAAAATGCAGAGGAGCTCAGAGGGATATCTAGTTGCCCACTTCAGTCATGTCCACCCAAAATTCCTGGCTAAGGAACAGTCAGGCAATACAGTGATGTTCTGGCAATAAAATAAAATAAAAGGAAAAGAGAAGAAAAGAACAAACATTTCTCCAATGTGAGCTGAAAGATGGAGACAGCTGTTGCCTTTTCTCCAGCCGTTATCTCTTTCAACCAGACCCAATGACCATCCAGCTCTCGGCTTAATTAATCACTTGCTGGTTTGGATAATGAGAGAAATGTGGGCTTTATTAAGGAGGAGCAAAGTTCCCAGATGGGAGTGGAATGTAAGTAAGTAGAGAGAAAGTGCCCACTTCCAAAGAAATCAACCTATCATTTCTTAGTTACCCCAGGGTGACTGACTTGCTGCACAGAGCATCACCTTTCCATCTCACTTGCCTGCACCGGTCCAAGTTCAAATCCGAATGAGCAGAGATGCCTGACCTTTGCATCCTAATAATTTTTTCAAAGTTTCCATTCAGTTAGAACAATAGTTTCAATATGGCTTATTCCCACAAAACTCAGCCTGACAATTAATGACCAATAGAAAGGTGTAGAGAGGTGGTTGGGCCTTTGTGCTTCAGTATTTGCTTTAAGAGGGAGTCATGCTTATCTCTTAGGAGAGACTTCCATTCTCACAGGCCTAGTTGCTGTTAGAGTGGTTTATTGTAATGTGACCCTGGCACCTGCCTTCTCTTTCACAGATACTCTGCTTTTAGTGCTCCTTTTCTTCTGCTGTCTTTGTGAGTTGAACCTCCATGAGGACTCAGGCAGAACCAGAGCTGATGCTAGCACCATACGTTTAGATTTTCCTATTTCCAGATTATGGTCCCACAACCCTCCCCCAAAACAAAACAAAAACATTTCTTTTACAAGTTTATGTAACTTCTAATGTTTTGTTATAACCATGGAAAGCTAAGACTGACAGTTTGTGACTTTCCCCTTCATGAAACCGTCTCTGATTAAATAGAACTTGTACGTTCTCCAGATTATGTCTAAAAAGAAATCTCTAGGACAAAGTTACTTGTATCTGAAGAAGAAACCCAAGACCTCATTGTAAGCCCCATGGTTGCAAGCAGAAGGATGGCACCTGGTCTGAGGGGAGGACACAGGAAGTCAGCTTTGGAATGAAACACCTGGATTTGAAGGCAGTGTAAAACTAATAAAGGAGGGACCACAGACATGGAGCTGTGCATAGGAATGGGAACTTGGGTCATTTTGCTGTTTACATAAGATCTGTTGAGATCTTGGCTTTAAGTGAGATGTCCTGGGATCTACCAGTGGTATCACTGCATTGTGTTGAGGAGTGAGATTTCGGAGTCTTTTTTTTTTTTTTTAACCACACTTAGTAAGACACAGCAGACATTTTGCTGAGAAGAAAAAGTAGGCTCTTCGCTGAGCATGTCACCATCTGGTACATAAATATTGAATAAGGTGTGATTTGTGCTCAATATTCTCAGGCCACAGAAACACAGGTTGGGAGTAAGAAATTTTGTAGATATAAAGAAAGATTAAACTGATCTCAAAGGACAGATGGGCATTTTAAGGTAGAGAACAGGAAAGGAACACGACAATTTTTTCTGGGCACAATACAAACACAGGGTATAGATAGTTAATTAGGTACTTGAGGTAGGAAGCAGGCATAGCTGGAAGGAAAGCATGAGGAAGTAAGATTGCTTGGGCCACTGTTGTCAATAGATAAATACAAGTCTTGCTTATTTTCATGAGAAAAATATAAATGGTTTCTCTCCAGGGCAGTAAGGAAAGACTGACACTTAGAGATTTTTCTTTACTACAGCCTATCTTTGGCTAACTGAATACTGAATTAATGAAGCCACTGACACATATCCTCTGGTGACTCTGGAAGCCTGAAGTTCTAGGTGATTATTACAGTTAAGGTGCTAGGAGGAACTGTTCATTCTGGAAGCTCTAGAGATGAATAAACTCTTTCTCTCTTTCCCCTTCCACTGCCTGGGACATTCTGTAGTGTAGGACACATGGACTTGTGCTCTTCATTACTCCAATCTCTTTTTCCTCCATTGTAAAGACTCATGTGACTGAACCCATGGGGATTCTCTGACATTACTTCTACAGCTCCATATTTAAGGTTTTAAACATATTCTGCGGTTGGGGTGTTGTTTGAATTTGTTTTTTCTATGTAAGATAATAACAAGGACTAGAGCTTGGATATCTTTGGAATTATGTCTATAAAGTCTGTATACATGTGTGTGCATGCACACATGCTCCTGAGTGTGTTTGTGTGTATACTTGTTGTATTTTGTTTATAAGATTTCTCACATGGGCTTATGTGATAGAGGTTAGTTGCCAGCTTATAGGCTTTGGGGAAATGACTAAATCACGAGTTCTAGATATTATTAATGATTCACACATCAATCGGTTCATAATCTGATGGACAATTGTGTGATAACAGAAACTTAAGGAATGGACCCAGTTGAGGGTAATGGATTTAGGTATGTGCCCTCTAGATGATGTGTTGTTCTGACTCTTTCCATCCAACTCCTTCCTTGCTTCCTGGCTCTCATATTGTGAGCAGTGTCCTCACCAACACTTTCCCACCACAAAACTCTTAGTCTCGGGCCCATAGCAACACAGGCAGTAAAGTATGGTCTTTGAAAATATGCATCAAGACCAATCTTACCTACTTCTCACAGATTTTCTCAGGCACTTTGATCTTATGATGAAAATATAACAAGGACAAGGGCAACTGACAGTAATAGCATTGCATTTTAGAGCTTGAGGTAAATAAGAATAGCCAGAGAACAGCAACTGTGGGTAGCAATACCAACACCCGAGAAATGCTAGGAACAGCACACATGGCAGAGGGAAGGAGGAAGGTTTCTGTTGGAACAGGATCAGATTAACAGTACTTCCCAATCTGCTTTTCGGTCACCTTTGCATTTTATTTTTTCCCATAACTACATCCAACCAGGCATCCAGCCTGCTTGTCCAATTATCCTGGGTCTGTTTCTTTCCTATCTAATCACAGTTACACCCGCAGCAAGGGTCTGCTTCTCCCCAACCTGGACCATGGAAACCTTAGTTTCGACTTGTGGCTTTCAAGCCTCTAAGTATCCATGTGTGTAGTATATTCCTCTTCACCTGAATTATCTCTGGTATCTTGTGTGATGATGTCTAAACAGTAGAATTTCCCAATGGGAACTCTTTTCTCACTTTACCTCAAAGCACAATTGAGTTCCTGGTACTGTCAATCTTTCTTCTCTTTTGTATTTGTTCTTTTCAGTTAAATGGGTCAGTCTGCTTCTTCTGCTTCCCACCTCCCTATATTTGACATATCACATCCCGCTAAGCTACTCACACTGGCTAACCATCAAATCTATAGTTACATAAAGGGTGAATGTAGTCTTTATCTTGGACCCAAACAAATAGAACATGTGGTTAATACTTTAAGCATTTCATAGGGTGGAGCAAAAGGGGAACATCACAGGAGCTTAGAACACTTCTGAAAAGCAGGAAATTCTCAACAAAACTAATACTTAGTTGTTACCATCACCACCATCACACCATCATCACCATCAACTCCATCATCATCACCACCACCAGTACCACCACCATCATAATCATTTTACTATAACTCAGCTTGTATTATTTTATAAGCTCTCCTTAATTTATTGACTTCTATCAGTATAGTATATGTTTGAATATGAGTTGTTGATTCCAGTGACCAGTATATCTTTAATCATGTTGAACACAGCACTGAGCCCTGAAGGACATTTATAAAATGTCATACCATAATGATAATTGTCTAATTAGAAAGAAACTCTTTGTGCCTCACAACACCTTCATCACATGATAGAAGAGTGACTTCAACTTTGTGTGGTAGTTTCAATGAAAATAGCCTCCATAGGCTCATAGAGAGTGGTAATCTTAGGATGTGTGGCCTTGTGGGAGTAGGTGTGGCTTTGTTGGAGGAAATATGTCACTAGAGGTGAGCTTTGAGGTTTTTAAATGCTCAATCCAGGCATAGTCTCTCGTTCTCTCTCTCTTCCTACTTCCTATTGATCTACATGCAGAACTCAACTCCTTCTCCAGCACTATGTCTGCCTGTGCAACATCAGTTTTCCTGCCATGACAATAATGGATTAAACCTCTGAACCTGTAAGCCACCCCTAATTAAATGTTTTCCTTTATAAACATTGCTGTGTTCATGTTGTCTCCTCACTGCAATAGAAACCCTAACTAAGAGACTATGTCTTACTTACATGTATAGAAAGAAATATAGACAGATAATTTATTAGTAAGGCAATCTGATGGCAAACAGAACCAAAAGTATTCTGAAACCACTTGTACATGCACAAAACAAACAAATACAAACCTTTGAAAAATGATAGAATTTTTTATGAGCAAGATACATTAGAAGAACTTCATATCTCTTTGTCATTTGCTATATGAATTTGTCATGTGACCAATAAAAATAATGTCTTTTAAAGACCAAGACAGAAGTGAGAATTCTTAATAGTTGGGTTGTACCTTGTCTTTGATCCAAAGCTATTTCTGCTTCTTTTTGCCTTGCTACTTTGGGAAGTGATGTGTGACTCTCTAAAGAGACCCACATCAATATCCATACAGGATGGACAGGCATTTCCACAATGAAGAAAGAGGAAAGACAGGAAGAAAACAAGAACCTAGTCTATTTTATTCATGGAACCATGGCATGATAAACAACACAGAGGAGACTCAGTCACTGCTGGCCTTTGGGCAGATGTCTGACCGTCTGAGCTCAAGAGTCAAAGGACCATAACAACACAATTTGTCTTTCTTTGAATGTAAAGCCTGGTTCCACCTTGTCTGTTTATGCTGGGTAGGATAAACACTCATCCGGAGTGTCCAGTGTATCTTCTCTGTGGATGTCCACTGCATGTAAAAGGGATGCCTCTGTGGCTCCATCCTCACTCCTCAGCTTACATCAGGGCCACGCATTTTACATCAGTTCACTAAAACCTCCATTGCAGACTTTATGCCTTTGCTTTCCTCCCTAACATGTGTTTTATAGCCCAGAATGTGAAAATTGATCTCTTCTTCTTTCTCCCCCCACAAAAAAGCTTCCATACAGTCAATGTGTCCTTACAACATTATTCAGAAATACACTGAAGATATTAAAAATTGCCAAACATACATTCATTCCTAATATGCTTGATTCAGTGAAGTCCATGTCTATTAGTTCTAGTGCTAAAATTTCTCATTTAAAATAGTAGCTTTAGACACTGGCTAGGTTTAAAGTTGTACTTCTAGTGAACATTTATTTGAATTGCCTATGTGGTACTCATCTTTCATTCTTGTGCCTGAAGAATTCTACAGAAGATTAGGGAGGAAGGATTTTCTTTTCTGGATCCTCATGAGCTACATGACAGGTACCTGAGCACACCTGGATCATCAGATGTTCTCCTTAGGAGACCAAACTCAAATCCTATTATGACAATGGGTACAATGGCTGGGTCCTCCCCAGGACATCAAAATCAGAGCCTGTTGTTACAATGTGCAAAAGAGATGGGAGACACTGCTGTAGTAATGACTGTGGCACCCCGCCTGAAGTTGCAGATGCCATGTTATAGCATCCCACATCAGTTCTGGTTCTGATATCAGTTCTAGTATTGGTGATATGAAGACTGGGAACAATGTCAGCAGTAGCACCTTGGCCAGGCACTGTAAGCAGGATCTGGGCTCCATTGTTAATTGCCAGGACTTATGGTTTTTAACTTTCCATACCTGGTTCCTTAGTCTTCCCAGTAATTTTATAAGAACAGTGTGGTCCAAAGCATTTTAGTAAACATCAAAGGGCATTAGTGAAAATTAAACACAACATGGTTCTCACATACAGTTATGTTGAAACATCATTTTAAAAAACCCTAAGAGAGTGCATTAAAATGTAGATTTCAGATATGGAAAATTAGATGGTGAACCTTCTTTTGTTGTAATGGACAAAACTCTGAGTTCTGAATGAAGTGGGGAACTGAAAATAGATTATATGTCTTTGCTGTCAAAATGGGAAGTGCAGTCGTGATGATGGTTTTTGCCCATTTCAGAATCTGAGTCTCTGGGAAAAAAAGCAGATATAAACATGTCACCTTTTCTTGAAAGTATTGGTGGGTCCTGACCCACCTTCCTTGGGTCAACTGCTCCCTCTTCAGGTTTTCTCTCTTGTTGTTGGCTTGCTAGAGCTCTTCCCTTCCTCACTGAGCAGGGAGTCATTAGCACTTAGGAGCAGGCCCCTTTGCGAGGATGCAGGAGAGGATCTGGTGAGGTTGAAACCAGAGCCACCTTTACAAATACCAACATTCTTGATTTGCCTTTCATACTGTTTGCATCTTGTTCTCCTTTGAAAAAATGTACTGATGATGTTTTGCTTTAATCAAGGAACTAAAAATAACTCCTAAATGGGCTTCATATATTCCCTCCAAGTGTGGGTTCTTTTTGACTCTGGCCATGGAGTGGGAATCTCTCTAGTAGTTTGGATTTCTGATATAACATCAGATGGCTTTATGTATCTGTTTCCAGCACCCATCCTGTCAATCTTAATTGTAAAGCTATTTTGAAAAGCCTTTAAAGAAAATCAATGGTAGGGATCTGGAAAAGGACACTTCAGTAGTTAAGAGCACCAGCTGCTCTTGCAGAGGATTTCGGGTTCCATTCCCAGTGTCCACACTGTGACTCACAACCAAATGTAACTCCAGTTCTGGATGAGCCCTCTTCTGCCCTCTGTTGGCATTGCACACACATGCTGCATGTACATATACCAAGTCAAAACGCTCATACACATAAAAGGAAATATTCTTTAAAATATCATTTTTAAAGCAAATGGACAGACTTCCTCCCCCCCCAAACATTTCATTTCTCAACCTTATATGGATTTTTCTGATCATGTAATTGTATGCTGATTTCCTATCTCCTTTTTTCTATAAAATGTTTCAAACTTGTCATGTTTGACTCCAAATTTGTTTTCCTTTCCCTAGTGACTTTAGGAAGAAACTGAAACTCACCTTAAACAGCTTTCTCTTGTGGTTTTGATATTAATTTCCATTTGGTTTCCTGCCATCACACAAGGTCCCCTCTGTCTTGGGACAGACCTTTCTAGTGTATACCCTGGCCATGTTGTTGCTGCTTTCTCCCTTTTAGTTTTAGGCTTATCTCTCTGCCTGTCTCCATTTGTTAAAGCTCATTACTGATGTCAGGGTGTTTTTTTGCTGTTGTTATTGTCTTACCACAGGACTGATCATGTGACTCTCTTATCAAGTATTGTCTAGATTCTCCTGAGTTTTCAAGTTAAAGAGCCCATCTGTCAGCTTACTAAAGAAGTCTTCATTTTCTAGACTTCCCATTTTTCTACTCACTATTTTTCAAGCATGCTTCTAGGAATATTGAGGAAAGGCAAGAAAGGGCAGTTCTCCCACAGGCCTTAAACTTGAAATGTGCATTATGAAGCCGTAAGAGGTAGATTATAATGTGCATTAGGGAGCCACAAGAGGGGAAATTTTCTGCAGTGCTTCCAAAAATGATGTGCTTAAAATTGGTTTTCTCCAAGGATGATTTCAGCTTTCTGGTATTTCTCAAACCCAATTTGGAGCATTCACTTACAACCTTATTTCTAGGAATTTGTCCTTGACCATGCATTTTACCCAAATCAAGATTTTGAGGGTAGGATGCTCTTCCTAGCCTGTGTGCTGTACCTGGACATTCCCTTACGTATAGTGTCCATCCTAGAATCCTAAATCGAAACACCTTCATCTTTTTCAGGAAGTCACAGTCTCTGAGACCCCCTCATTTCCTCAAGTTTGCTTTAGACAACTTTTTCTGTGGGTTCATGGACTTGATTGAGGGGCACACAGTGTATTCAAGACTGACTCTGGAATTGGCTTTTTTCCTTGTCTTTTGCATATATTTTTGGTTTAGTGGGAGTACAGGTGCATGTGGGGGTGCATTGTCCAGCCCAGAGGACAACTTCAGGTAATGTTTGTCTTTGGCTGTCATCCACCTTCTTGTAGAAACATGGTCTTCCAGGGGCTTGGAGATCACTTGATTAGGCTAGCCTGGTTGTCCAGCAAGCTATGGAGAACTGCCTGGCTTCATCCCCAGCACTGGGGTTGCAAGTGTGTGCCACCATACCCAGTGTTTTTACATAGGTATATGGGATCCAGTCAGGTCCTCATGCTTGTATGGCAAATGTTTTATGGACTGAGCTATCCTCACACCCCTTTTCCATCTTGTCTCAATATCCTGGCATCTAGTATATTGTCTGGCATAAAGTGCTTCATAACTGCTGAAATCAAAAGTAAATGAAATGGTTGAATTAAAGAAGGTGATGAAGTGTGACTCACAAGAAAGGTGCAATTTTCTCAAGAAATAGTTATGATCAGAGCAATAACTGGAACAAACTGGGTCACTCAGGAAAGCAGAACTTAGGTTTATTATTATTTGTGGTCGCTAAAGTTTCTCTGGAGCAAAGTACACAGTGAAAAATTGTCCTGTCAGAGCATCTGGGTGGGTACATGTACTCTCTGAAAATGCAGAATGGATAATTTAACAGAGTTACACTTCATTCTCAGTCCTGGGGACTGAACTGGAACTTTGCAAATTCTAGGCAAATACTCACTGGAAAGCCCACTTTTCACATTTTATTCTGATACAGAATAGCTAAGTTGCTAAGGCTGACCTTGAATTGACTCTGTATTCCAGGAGGCTTGAATTTATGATTGTCCTGTTTTAGCCTCTGGTGTAAGACTGGGATCATAGTCTTATACCTGCAGGCATGGCTGAAAACTAATTTTTAAATATGACTTTTCCTGATGATAAAAAGAAATGTGTGCCATATACTTTCATTATGGCAAATTTAGAAGTCACAGGAAAACACAATATAATCTATTATTCCAAAAATAGTGTTTGCTAATATTTAGAGCAGAACTTCATCTTACACTAAAAGCTAATATAATTACAGGATAATGTTATTTTGAGACAAACTTTTCTTTATTTAATAATACACTATAGACATTTCCCCAGTTATTTCATACTCTTATGCAATGTGATATTTTAAGTAACTGCAGGATATTCTAATTTGGTTGAATCATTATTTGTTGTCCATTAGGCTTCTTTAAATAGCATTGAGATGGATACCATGGCACACTGGAAATTCCTGGGCCTTATTACCTCCTGAAGATTTTGATTTACAGTAACATTTTATTCCCCAGAAAGATGATATAAATTTATTATTTAGTCAACAGAATACAAAAATGATATTTTATCTCATTCTCATCTATTATATTCTAAACCATATCTCTATTTTAGTAGATGAAAAAAATCATACCCATGTTTATTCCAGTTTTTGTAGCTATGAATGGACTGAAAAAAATTTCCCATTGTAGTTTTTTGGCCATTTTTGCTTATTCCTTTATAACTTTTCTTTGTCCTTTTATATTGGTGAGTGTATGTGAAGTGTAACTGTGCTGCAATGTATACATACTGTGTGTGTTACAGATGTTATGAATCTAAATAATTAATGGGAACCAATGCCTAGTCACAGGGGATGGTCACCTAACAACATTATAGTTCTTGGGAACGAGAACCTGTGGAGCTTCCAGTCAGCTGAATATTTTTTAATGTTTCTTTCTTTTTATTATTGTTCTTTTTTACATATAGATACCAGTTTCCTCTCCCTCCTTCTCTCCCACACCTCCATGCCCCCACCATCACCATCTAACCCACCCCCCACTCCACATATAAGGTGATGCCTTCCAGGAAGGGGTCATCTAAATATGTCAAGTCATTTGGAGTAGGGACTAGGCCTTCACTCCTGCCTCTAGGTTAAGGGAGTATCCCTCCATGGAGAACATGACCCAAAGTCCTTCATGCACCAGGGATACATCCTGGTGCCATGGTTAGAGGTCCCTTAGACTGCCCAGGCCTTCTAACTGAGACCCACATTCAGGGGATCTGAGTCAGTCCAATGCTGGATTCCTAGTTATTAGTCTGGGGGCCAATTAGCTCCTCCTTGTTCAGGTCAACTGTCTTTGTGGGTTTCTGTAGCCTGGTCTAGTCCCGTCTCTTTCTGCATCTGGATTCCAGTTCAGCTCAGTGTTAGCTGTGGGTGTCTGCTTCTGTTTCCATCAGCTACTAGATGAGGGTTCTATGATGGTGGATAAGTTAGTCATCAACCTTATTATCAGGGAAGGTCATTTATGGTTGCTCAAATTGTTAGTTTGGGTCAGTCTTGTAGGTGTCTGGACATTTCTCTAGAGTCAGTTTTCTCTTCAAACAAATAATGGCTCCCTCTTTTATGGTATCTCTTTCTCTCTCTCTTTATTTCCTCTCATCTATTCCTCCCCAACTCAATCTTCCTAGTCCTACATGCATTCCTCTCTTCTTCTTATCTTTCTCTTAGCTCCCTCTCCACTCACTACCCACCCCCAAATCCCAATATGCTCAGGAGATCTTGTCCCTTTCCCGTTCTGTGAGGGACCTTGTATGAATCTCTTAGAATACTCCTTGTGTCCTAGTTTCTCCGGTGGTGTGAATTATAGGCTGGCAATCCTTTGCTCTATGTCTAAAATACATATATGAGTGAGTACATACCATGTTCCTCTTTTTGTGACTGAGTTACCTCATTCAGGGTGGTTTCTTCAAGTTCCATCCATTTGCCTTCTAAATTCAAGATTCCATTGTTCCCCCTCCCCCACAGAGTAGTATTCCATTGTGTAAGCTTACCATATCTTCTTTATCCATTCTTTAGTTGAGGGCCATCTAGGTTGCTTTCAGGTTCTTGCTATTACAAATAATGCTGCTATGGGCATAGTTGAACAGATGTCTTTGTTGCATGGATGTGGATCATTTGGGTATATGCCTAAGAGTGAGATTGCTGAGTCCTGTGGTAGACTGATTCCCATTTTCCTAAGGTACTGTCATACTGATCTCCAAAATGGCTGTACAAGTTTGCACTACTACCAGCAGTGTAGAAATGTTCCCCTTTCTCCACATCCTCTCCAGCATAAGTTGTCATTGATGTTCTTAATTTTAGCCATTCTGGCAGGAGTAAGATGGTATCTCAAAGTTGTTTTGATATTCATTTCCCAGATAGCTAAGGGTGTTGAGCACTTTCTTAAGTGTCTTTTTGCATTTTTGATTTCTTCTATTGAGAATTCTCTCTTCAGTTCTGTACCCCATTTTTAAAAAGGGTTATTTGATGTTTTGGTGACAGTTTCTTGAGTTCTTTGTATATTTTGGAAATCAGTCCTTTGTCAGATGTAGGAATGGTGAAGATCTTTTCCCAGTCTGTGGGCTGCCCTTTGGTCTTGTCAACTGTGTCCTTTGCCTTACAGAAACTTCTAAGTTTGAGGAGGCCCCATTTATTAATTGTTGAAATCAGTGTCTGTGCTGCTGGAAGCAATCTCCTATACCAATTTGTTCAAGGGTACCTCTCACTTCCTCTTCTAAGAGGTTCAGTGTGGCTGGATTCATGTTGTAGTCTTTGATCCATTTGGAATTGAGTTTTGTGCAAGGCGGTAGATATGGGCCAATCTGCAGTCTTCTACATACCATCCAGTTGTGCCAGCACCATTTGTTGAAGATGCTTTTCTCCTTCCATTGTATACTATTAGCTGTTTTGTAAAAAATCAGGTGTTTGTAGGTGTGTGGGTTAATATCAGGAATTTTGATTCAATTCCATTGGTCTACCTGTCTAATTTTATGCTAATACAAGTCTGTTTTCAGGATTATAGTAGCTCTATAGTAGAACTTGAAGTCGGGATGGTGATGCCTCCAGAAGTTCCTTTATTGTACAGGGTTATTTAGTCTATCCTGGGTCTTTTGTTTGTCATATAAAGTTGATTATTATCCTTTCTAGGTCAGTGAAACATTGTGCTGGAATTTTAATGGAGATTGCATTGAATCTGTAGATTGCTTTTGGCAAGATTGCCATTTTTACTGTTTATCCTACCTATCCAAGAGCACAGGAGAGCTTTCCATTTTCTGGTATCTTCTTTAATTTCTTTCTTTAAAGACACAAAGTTCTTACTATATAGTTTCCTGGTTTCTACTTTATTGATTTTAGCCCTCAAATAGATTATTTCCTGGCATCTACTCCTCCGGAGTGAGTTTGCTTCTTTCAGTTGTGCTGTTAATACTTTAATACTTGTTAATACTTGTTTGGTAAGAGTTACCCCAAGATACTTTATGTTGTTTGTGACAATTATAAAGGGTGGTGCTTCTCTGATTTCTTTCTCAGTCCCTTTGTCGTCTGTATATAGTAGGGCTACTGATTTTTTGAGTTTATCTTGTATCCTGCTAGTTTTCTGAAGGGGTTTATCAGCTGTAGGAGTTCCCTGATAGAGTTTTTTTGGGTTCTTATATAAACTATCATATCATCTGCAAATAGAGAAAGTTTGAATTCTTCCTTTCCAATTTGGATCCCCTTGATCTCCTTTTGTTGTCTTACTGCTTTATTAGAACTTCAAGTACAATATTGAAGAAATATGGAGAGAGAGGGCAGCATTGTCTTGTTCTTGATTTTTATAGGAATCGCCTTAAGCTTCTCTCCATTCAGTTTGATGTTGGCTGTTGGATTTCCATATATTGCTTTTATTATGTTTAGTTATGTTCCTGTTATCCCTGATCTCTCCAAGACCTTTATCATGAAAGGGTGTTGAATTTTGTCAAAAGCTTTTTCAGAATCTAGTGAGATGATCATGTGAGTTTTCTTTCTCACTGGATCACCTTGATTGATTTTCCTGTGTTAAATTATCCCTGTAACCCTGGAATGAATCCTACTTGGTCATGGTGGTTGATTTCTCTGATGTGTTCTTGGATTTGATTTGCCAGTATTTTACTTAGTATTTTTGCATCAATGTTCATGAGGGATATTGGTCTGTAGTTTTCTTTCTTAGTTGTGTCTTTGTGTGTCTTGGGTACTAAGGTGATTTTGGCCTTGTAAAATGAGTTTGGTAATGAACCTTCTGCTTCTATTGTGTGGAACAATTTGAGGAGTATTGGTATTAGCTCTTTCTTGAATTTCTGGCTGAATTCTGTACTGAAGCCATCTGGCCCTGGGTTGGCTTTTGATGACTGCTTCTATTTCATTAGGGGTTATAGGTCTATTTAAGTTGCTTATCTGTTCTTGATTTAATTTTGGTATGTGATAGTTATCCAGAAATTTGTTCATTTCCTTTGAATTTTCAAATTTTGTGGAGTACAGGATTTCAAAGTATGATCTGAAAGTTGTCTGGATTTCCTCAGTGTCCATTTTTATATCCCCCTTTTCATTTCTGATTTTGTTAATTTGTTAATTTGCATGTTCTCTCTCTGCTTTTTGGTTAGTTTGGATAAAGGTTTGTCTATCTTGTTGATTTTCTCAAAAAACCAACTCTTTGTTGCATTGATTTTTTTTTTGTATTGTTTTCCTGGTTTCTACTTTATTGATTTTAGCCCTCAAATAGATTATTTCCTGGCATCTACTCCTCCAGAGTGAGTTTGCTTCTTTCAGTTGTGCTGTTAATACTTTAATGTGACTATCCTCTGTTTTCTTCATATGGGCACTTAGTGCAATGAACTTCCCTCGTAGCACTGCTTTCAAGGTATCCCATTAGTATGGGTATGTTGTGTCCTCATTCTTGTTGAATTTTAGGAAGTCCTTAATTTCTTTCTTTATTTCTTCTTTGACCCAGGTATGGTACAATTGTGCATTGTTCAGTTTCCATGAATTTTTGTTTAGTGATTTGTGTTGTTTTGAATTCCAACTTTTAGGCATGTTGGTCTGATAAGATACAGGGGACTATTCCAATTTTTTTTTTTTTTTTTTTATCTTTTGAGGTTTGTTATGTCGCCTAGTATGTGGCCGATTTTAGAGAAGTTTCCATGTGGAGCAAAGAAGAAAGTATATTTTTTTGTGTGTTTGGATGGAATGTTCTATAGATGTCTGTTAAACCCAACTGAGACGTAACTTCTCTTAGTTCTTTTGTTTCTTTGTTAAGTTTCTGTATGGTGATCCTGTCTTGGTGAGACTGGGGTGTTGAAGTCTCCTACTATGTGTGTGTGAGGTTTTATGTGAGCTTTGAGTTTTATAGCGTTTCTTTTATAAATGTGGGTTGTTACGAGTTGTTTTTCCCCTGCCAGTCAGGTCTCACCACCACACCAGCCCCAAATAACACACTGATACTCTGTATTTGATATAAGTGCTGTTGGCCTGTTACTATCATTGCTTATTGGCTAGCTCTGTCTTAAATATTAACCTATTTCTATTAATCTAAGTATTTCCACATGGTCTCATCTTACTGGAGAGGGGGCTGGCATTCTTCTCTCTGTCCTCCATCTCGGATCTCCCACCTACTACTTCTTCTCTCCTCCTAGTCTCCTAGTACTGCCTATCTTGCTTTCCTATTGACCAACAGTGCTTTATTTATTAACCAATGCGAGAAACATATTTACAGAATGACATCTCCCATCAGTGGGTGCCTTTATATTTGGGGCATATATGTTCAGAATTGAGACTTTGTGCTGATGGATTTCTCCTGTGATGAATACAAAATGACCATCTTCATCTCTTTTGATAGATTTTGGTTTGAAGTCTAACTTGTTAGATATTAGATTAGCCATACCTGCTTGCTTCTTGAGTCCATTTGATGAAAAGAGCTTTTCACAATCCTTTACCCTGAGGTAGTATCTGTCTTTGAGGTTTAGATGTGTTTCTTGTATGGAGCAGAAGGATGGATTCTGTCTTCATGTACATTCTATTAGCCTGTGTCTTTTTATAGGCTATTAAGTCCATTAATGTTGAGGGGAAGAAAGGACTATTGGTTGTTAATTCTTGTTAATTTTAGATTTGTTGGTGGTGGTGATATTGTAAATATATTTGCCCTGCTTTACCCTTGGATTCTGGTGAAGTGGGATATCTATTGCCTATGTCTTTGTGAGTGTAGTTAACTTCCTTGGGTTGGATTTTTCCTTCTAGTCCTTTCTGTAGGGCTGGATTTGTAGATACATATTGTGAAAATCTGGCTTTGTCATTAAATATCTTGTTTTCTCTGTCTCTAGTAATTGAGAGTTTTGCTGGGTATAGTAGCCTGGGCTGGCATCTGTGGACTCTTAGTACTTATGAACATTTATCCAGGACCTCTGGCTTTGAGAGTTTCCATGGAGAAATCAGGTGTAGTTTTGATAGGTCTGCCTTTATATGTTTCCTGGCCTTTTTCCTTCTCTGCTTCTTTCTTTATTGTGTGTATTAGGTGTTTGATTATTATGTGTCAAGGTGTCTTTTTTCTTCAGTCCAGTCTTTTTTGGTGTTCGGTATACTTCTTGTACTTTCATAGGCATGTCCTTCTTCATATTGGGAATGTTTTTTTTTCAATGCTTTTGTTGAATATGTTTTCTGCACCTTTGAGCTGGGCTTCTTCACCTTCTTCTATGCCTATTATTCTTAGGTTTGGCCTTTTCACAGTGTCCCACATTTCTGGGTGTTTTATGTTAAGGATTTGTTGGATTTAAGATTTTCTTTGGTTGATGAATCCATTCCCTCTATGTTATTTTCAGTGCCTTAGATTCTCTCTTCCATCTCTTATATTCTGTTGGTTATGCTTGTATCTGTAGTTCCTGATGTTTGCCTAGTTTTTCTATTTCCAGCATTCCCTCAGTTTGTGTTTTCTTTATTGTCTTTATTTTAGTTTTCAAGTCTTGAACTTCTTGAGTCATTTCCTTCAACTGTTTGATTGTTTTTTCTTGGCTTTCCTTACTTTTTAAAAGTTATTTGTTCATTTCTTCCAACTTTTTGTTTGTTTTTTCTTCCATTTCTTTAAGGGATTTTCTCATGTCACTTTTGAGGGCCTGTATCATTTTTATGAAGTTATTTTTCAAGTTGTTCTCTTCTGCTTCATCTGCTTTGGTGTGTTCAGCTCTAGTTGGTGTGGATTCCCTAGATTCTGGTGGTGTTATGCTTGTCTTTCTATTGTTAGGTGTTTTCTTGTATTGCCGACTTTCCATCCCTTCTTTCGGTGGGTTCAAGTGGGGGTCTCTCTCTCTGTCTATGCTACTCCTCTAATAGACTTAGCTGGGTCAGGTGTTCAATGTCTGTAGCTCTGGGTGGTTCAAGCTCTCTAGGAGGTCTTTCCTCAGGAAGGGGCTTGATGATGGGGGTCAAAGATCAGGCATGTGTGGGTTCAGGTCAGTCCTGTGTGGACAGGAGAGTCCAGTGTGCCCAGAACAGATTCAGGAAGCTCTCCAGAGGCATCGAGACTGCTGGAACTGCCCTCTGGTTCAGTGCTCAAGCAGAGCAGTGGGGTAGTGGGCTAGGTAGGGCACATGGTGGGGGGAGAGGGCAGACTCTGGGGGGGGAGGGCTTGTGGATCAGAGTACCAGGAGTGTTCCCCTGGAGACAGGCTATAGGGGGGAGTGAGATTCGGGGCTAACCCAGGGAGTTCCCAGGGAAGGATATGTGTGTGTGTGGGATTCTACCCAAACTGGTCCCAGACTCACCTCTAGCAGAGGCCCAGCGATGGGGATCAAAGATCAGGCAGGTGAGGACTCAGGGTGGTCCCGCACAGATAGGCAGATCTCTGGCAGAGGCCAGGGGTGGGGCTCAGCCAGCTGAATTTTATGTTTTGTTTCTTTGTCTACAGATAAAATGCTTATTATTTCTTCTGAGCACTGAGGGTTTAACTTAGCACTAAACTCTATTCTCAACTCATTTTGTCCTGTTTTTATTTTGAGGTAAGATCTCACTACCTTCCACAGGGCTTCCTTAAACCTGTGATCTTCCTGTCTCAGACTCTCTGAAGGGTCAGGATTCTATACCTGCATCATCAGACCTGCATTTTAGGTGACACTGTGCCTTTATTTCTTTTGTGTTTTAACAGAGAGGCTTTATTAGTAAATTTCAGTGAAACAGTGTAAACTCTTGAACTAAAGAAAAATTAGTTAGACTTTCCATTCTCATTTACTAGTTTTGTGAATTTGAAATTTAACCTCTTTGGGGTTTAGCTGTGTTGGCTTGATAATATGACTTTGTACTAGTGTTCATATTAAATGAGGAGTGATGGAAAAAAGATAATGGAATTTGCCAGTTTTACGAATGGAGCTGCTGTAATGATACAATGGGAAATGTTACCCAGTTGCCTACTACATGGTATTAGAAAAGGAACAATGCAGAAACTTTTGTAGAAGTATTCCACGAACACTAAGGAAGAGTCTGTCTACACACTAGTAGTTCCTAGTTCCCCTTACAAACCTGGGGAGTCTGTGGGAGTGTTGCAATCATAGGAAGACTTGTTTATTTTTTTTATAGCAGTGAGATGCTGAGACTCTGATCTCCTTGAGGCCACCAGGATACTGAGTTCCAGAGACTGAAACAGTCATGCAGGATCTTCCCTCTCTGGGGACTGTGTTTGCCAGAATCAATGTCTTTTAACACAAACGCACACATTTCTAGATAACATTCTCTTCTCAATAACCCAGTTTCTCTGAGTGGTATTGCTTTCAGTTTGTCTGCATCATTTGGGGGGGGGGTAATTGGCCATCCTGTTGAACTTTCTGAAATGTCGTTTAGCATTTTACTTCCTCCATTCTGTTTTATGCTGCCAAGCCTTAGTCTCTGAAGTTTTGGGAATATATAAATACACCTTATTTCCAGAGGATGGTTCTGTCTTTAGTTTCTCTGATTCTCCAGACAATTTTCCACCACTTGCTCATCAGCCCAAGTCTCTTGGAACTTTTGAAGCCCCTGTTGTTTGCCCATCATGCTTCATCTTATTGTAACAATTCTTCACATAATCAGCTATGCCCCTTCTGCCATGTAGAGTCAACCAGTAGCTTTGTTCTGATGCCAATGTGCCCTTCCTTCTGCCTGTCCCCTAATCTGTCAACAATCATAAACAGATTTAAGTCTTACCTTGAGATCCTCAGGTAATTCCCCAGATCCATGTCCGTCTCTTACTTATTATTAGAATTTCTATTCTCTGGTAGTTGATGATAGCTGGGGTTACTGGCTTCATGTAGGTTAGCTTTGTTTTTTATTAATCACAGAGAAAGTTCTAAAGAAAGTACACACCTGCAGCTTTCTCAGCACCAGCCTAGATGTAGGCTGGCCAAGGTTAATCATTCTATATGTGACAGTCACATGGGTGTCTTTGAGCCAAGACCTTCCCACCTCTTAGATATCTTACATTCTGCTTTCTAGGAATGTTTTCTCTCTACCATTTCAGTATAGTCCTTAATTATTTGCCTTTCAAGATACAGATATGTTTTTCTACTTAGCAATTGACACCAGTCATAACTCTTTGGTTCTTCTCTCATAGTGAGTCTTTAGAATCTCACAGGTTTTAAACTTTTCTTTTTCATTTCTCTCTCTCTCTCTCTCTCTCTCTCTCTCTCTCTCTCTCTCTCTCTCTCTCTCTCTCTCTCTCTCTCTCTCTCTCTCTCTCTCTCTCTCTGGTCTTACAATGCCTAGACTAGTCTTGAACTTGCTGAATAATCCAGGCTATTCTTGAATTGAACATCCTTCTGCCTCTACTTTTCAGTGGAATCTCCTGATGTGAGATTCTGAGGCTCATTTACAAGCAAGGGCATGAACTCTGCATGTTCTGTTGTGTCTAACTATCCCTTCACATTTCTTCTTGAGGTTCTCCTATGGCAAGAGTTTGCCCTCCTCCATGATGATATATTTCAATGCCCCCAGTGGATTTCAGAAAACATGAATAATAGTTAATCTTATATTTTTCAATATATACTTATGATAAAATTTATAAATCAGGCAAATTAGTGATTTGAAACAGTAATAGCTCACAATATATAACACTATAATGTAAGAAAATATTAAAAGGTTATGAATTACTTATTGTTGGAATTTTCATAGTATTGGGCCATGATTGAAGGTAACTGAAAAGTGGGGAGTATGTATCTTGACTTTATTTGGAGTCAGCCTTGGTGTCACCACAAATGAACATAGAAGACATTTCAATCATTAGCTCCTGCTTACCACCAAACAGAATGATAAGGTAGGAAAACCCATTTAAAATGAAGCCATGTGCCTAAGATTTAAGCTAGTCAAGTGTTGTAGGATATTTTGATTGTGCTCTGACACTCTCAAGACTACCCAATAAAGTCATACCTTGAATCAGAGAGCAGAGCCGGTAACTAGCTGACCATAATTGGTCATGGTGAAGCAAGTAATTTGGATAGAGAAGACACACAGGAAGGAAAGGGCAGGGGCAAGAGTTTGGGCTTCCTCTTCTTGGGTCTGGGACAAGGAAGAGACATGTTTCTTGTGATGTCTCTGGCTAAAAAGCAATGTCTGTTAGTTGCTACTCAGCCTCTCTAAACTCACAGGTCTTCACTCCAGTCTTTGACTTCTGAGTCTTATAAATAAGATAATATTATAGAGGCTTAATTTAAACCTGCATATAATAACCTTGGCAAAGCTGTGGATGTGGAAAAGAAGTGTGTAAAAATGGGTGGTGCAAGCCTTTAATCCCAACACTCGGAAGGCAGAGCAAGGTGGATCTTTGTGAGTTTGAGGCCAGTCTGGTCTACAGAGCTAATTCCAGGACAGGCTCCAAAGTAAAACAGAGAAACCCTGTCTCAAAATAACAAAACGAAAAAGCTTGCACCACAACCACGCAGCTGGTAGTACACACCTATAATCCCAGTAGCTACTAGCCATAGGGGCCAGGCAGTGGTGGCATGCACCTTTAATCCCAGGACTCAGGAGACAGAGGCACATGGATCTCTGTGAGTTCAAGGCCCCACCCTGGGCTATACAAGAGTGAATCAATCTAAAAGAGAAACAGGGCTCACAGCAAGGAGATCTCAGCACTTGGAATCCTAAGTCTTTAATACCAGCACTGGAGAAGTATGTAAGACAGTACCTCAGGGTTGCATGCAGCATTTACTATTCAGCCTTCAGCATTCACTTCTGCCCATGGCTCCACCCCTCAATGGGTGTGGTCAGTGCCACAGAAGCAGACAAAGTGAATATCCCACTACAGTCAGCAGATTTGGTGAAACATTTGAGGAGTCCTTAAGGAGAGATTTCATAACAAAAAGAAAAATAGTTTCCATGTTGAGAATCAGAAATATAACAATCCAGGGAGTTAGGACTCTGTAGAGTACTACTATGGGTGGCTAACAAATTGAAGACATAAATGATGGGATAAACCACTTAGCAGGTTGTAATTATTATCAATTTGTTAATTTGTATTTTATCATTTAAAAAGTAGTCTGACAATTGTGCCAAAAATGTAAGTTTGACTAATAAGATACAAACTTTAGAAAGACCTACTAATGAAAATAAGAAAAATACTCAGACACAGAGGAATTTTGAGCAGAACCTACCACACCATTACGTTATGAAACTGAAGAGGAGCAGTCTAAGGTTATTAGAACACCAACCTTAATTTATCCAGTTACTATACAAGAATGACCACCAGATGATAAGCACCCCTAGGGCTATGAATAAGTTAATTGGGAGCTGTAGAAGTGTTACATTTAAAGAGCTTTAAGGAAGAAGTTGTTTTATGTTGAATGCATTAATCCTTTCTTGAAGAAGATGTTAAATTCATGGGCAACTTGGAACAGGATTATTCCACAAGATTGGAAAGATTTAGCTACAGCAATATTAGAAGCTGATCCTCGTTATAATGGAACTCATTGTGAAGAGAGGAAGCTAGGGTCATAGAACAACAATGTTGGGCTAGAGGTATTAAATTTTCTCAAGGCCAGCTTCTTGGTGAGGGACAGTATGCTGATTTGCAAAAATCAGTCTGCATTTGATGATCACACTTTGGTGTTATTCCATATAGCAGCTTTGACTGCTTGGAACAGGGTTGAAGAACCAGGAAAGATGACTAAGTCATTTACTAAAATTATACAAGGCCCAAAAGAAACCTTCACTGATTTTTTTTTTAACAAAGATTGACATCAGTTATAAATAGAATGATATTAAATCAAGAAGTGAGTCAAATACTTACTGAATTTTTAGCTTCTGAAAATGCTAGTTTAGAATGAAAAAGAGAGATCAGGTCTTTATAGGCAAAACCAGCACCCATAGATTAATGGATCCAAAATACAGCTGCTATTGAATCTCACACTTACAATGATACTTGGATAGGAGAAGTGATTTATAAAACTTTCAAGAAAAATAAAAATGTCAGATGTTTCAATTGTGGCAAACAAACTAATTTGAAAAGAGATTGTAGGCAAGTTGTTTCTAGAAACAATATTTTTTCTTGAGATAATCCACACAGAAGGTTTCAGTCTTCTGGAGTATGTAGAAGTTATGGTAAAGGCTGGCCTTGGACTTCTGAATGCAAATCAACAAAGGACAGGCAAGGTAACCCTTTGCCATCAAGAAATGACCTGAGGGGTCTCCCACAGGCCCCAATATCAGATTTGGTTCAGTCATTCTCTGTCAACACTGAGGAAACTCATCCCCAGAGCAATTAAAAGACTTGACACCTGTTGTTAAAAAACCACACTACTTCTGGGCATTGGTGGCACATGCTTTTAATCCCAGCACTTGGGAGGGAGGTGGAGGCAGGTGAATCTCTGTGAGTAGGAGGCCAGCCTGGTCTACAGAGTGAGTTCCAGGAAAGGCTCCAAAACAACACAGAAAAACCTTGTCTGGAAAACAAAACAAAGTATTACAAAAACAAAAACAAACAAACAAACAAACAAAAACACACTACTTTAAAACTTTGCGTGGGATTAAACACAGAACAGCTTAAATAGACACAACAAAAAAATTCAGGAGAGACCAGAAAACAAGCATTTTGGCAAACTGCTATTAAATGATCAGAGACCAAAGCTAAAAATACAAATAAATGACATTGAAATTTAGGGTTTAGTAGCCACAGGGACAGGTGTAACAATAATTTCACCAAAATCTTGGCATCCAAAGTGGCCTCTTTAGGAGATAAAGTTCAGCTTTTAAGAATTGGAATTTAATGCAAGATAGGCTGAGCATATAGGGCCAGAAGGACAGATAGGAAAATTAAAACCACATGTGACTAACATAGCAATTAATTTATTGAGACACGTTTTGTTGCAACAGTGGAAAACACAGATGAAAATTAACAATCTCAGAAACAAACCATAAAATAAAGAATGCTTCTGAAATAAATATTAAAAGGTATTATCAAGAAAAGTCACAGACCATTCAAGTTGTACATAACCAGGGATATCTGTGGTTGGTCTTTAAATGTACCAACAGCCCTACTTTGACTTAGTTGACAAACCTGTGTGTATTGAACATTGGCCTTTGACATCAGAGAAATTACAAGCACTAGAACAGCTAGTTCAGGAGCAGCTAGATGCTCAACATATTGAAGAATCAATCAGTCCTTGGAATTCTGTATTTTTCTTTAAAATAAGTCTATAAAATGGAGAATGTTAACAGATTTAAGAGCCATAAATGAGCCGATGCAGCCTGGAATTCCTTTGCCTTCTTTATCCCCTAAGGGATCATCTATTATACTGGTTAGATTTAAAACACTGCATTTTTACTATACCATTACAAGAATAGGATAGAGAAAAAAAAATGCCTTCACAGTGCCTTCTTATAACAATTCCCAGGCTGTTTAAAGTTACCATTGGAAAACTCTTCCACAAAGAACATTAAATAACTGAACTTATGTTATGAGCAGTTTTTCCTTGGCCAGTCAGTCTGGTTCCACTGCCACACCAGTCCCAAATAACACACAGAGACCCTGTATTAGATATAATGCTGTTGGCCAGTTACTAGTTTTTTATCTGCTAGCTCTGTCTTAATTATTAATCCATTTCTATTAATCTAAGTATATCCACATGGTCTCATCTTACCAGAGAGAGAGAGGCTAGTGTTCTTCTCTCTCCATCTTCTATCTTGAAACTCCTCCCTCCTACTTCTGGAATCCTGCTTGTCTCTTAGTCCCACCTATCTTCCTTTGTATTGGCCAACAGAGTTTTATTCATTAACCAATGTGAGAAACATATTTACAGAATGACATCTCCCATCAAACTTATGTCAGTATTTTGTACAACACCCAATAGGAGAGCTTTGTAAAGCTTCATCAAGCTATAATTTACCATTATAGGATGCCATCTTACTGGCTGATTCAGTCACAGATTCTTTAGAGAAAGTGTTTGATGAGGTAAAGAGGACCCTAAAAGAGACATACATGGTTGATCCCACAAAGAAAGGGAAAGGAACAAGATCTCCTTAGCAAATTTGGAGCATGGGGAGAGGGGAGACAGAATTAAGAGAAAAAGAAGGGAAGAAGAGGAGTGGAGAGGAGGACATGAGGGAGCAGAAAGATTGAGTCAGGGGGAAAATACAGGAGAGCAAGAAAAGAGATCGGAGCCATTATAGGTCTAAAGAGAAATCTGGCACTAGGGAAATGTCCAGAGATCTATAAGGATGACCCCAACTAACAATCTAAGCAATAGTGGAGAGGCTACCTTAAATGCCCTCCCCCTATAATAAGATTGATGACTACCTTATATGCCATCTTAGAACCTTCATCTAGTAGCTGATGGAAGCAAAAGCAAATACCCACAGCTAAACTCCTGGAATCCAGTTGCAGAGAGGACGGAGTGATGAGCAAACGGGATCAAGACCAGGCTGGAGAAACCTACAAAAACATCTTTCCTGAACAAGGGTGACCTCATGAACTCAAGTCTGATAGCTAGGAAAGGAGCATAGGACATACTCAGACCCGTTGAACTTGGGTGTCAGGAGGACTAGGCAGTCTATGGGGCCTCTGGTAGTGGATCAGTATTTATTCCTAGTATACAAATGGACTTTGGGAGCCCATTCCACTTAGAGGGATCCTCTCTCAGCCTAGACACGTGGGGGATGGCCTAGGCCCTGCTCTCAGTGATGTGACAGAATTTGAAGATTCCCCATGGAAGGTCTCACTCTCCCTAGGGAGCAGAAAGGGGATGAGATAAGGGGTTAGTGGGGGGCCGGGGAAGAAGGGAGGAAAAGGGAACTGGGATTGACATGTAAAACAAACTTGTTTCAAATTTAAATAAAATAATCCTAAAAAAGTAAACTAAATCTTAATCTACCTTTTATATTCCTAAAACACATGGTAACAACTGACTGTTATTATAATTTTCTCCTCATCTGAGCAAATATCTATTAAAAACACACATGCACACACAGACACACACACCACACCACACATACACATCTTAAATTTATAAACATAAAACCAAAAATTGTTCCAGGGAATTGATCATAAGGTTGAAAAATGTTTAATATTCATACTTAAGGAAAAAAACCTTTTAAAACAAAAATGTACTGTATTGTATAAAATCATATTTCAGATTCTGTTTTATCATAAACATCTCAGAAACCTCTAATCATTGATAAAATGCAAATATAATATTTGGTCTTTCAGAAACTAATTTTGTTAATAATATTAATATAATAACTTACCACTACAGTTACAAATGAGGAGACATGTTGTGAATTAATAGTATGCTCACTTAAGCAAAAAAAAAAAACAAAAAACTAATTGTCTGTGCATCACCAATTAAGTCCTTATGAGGCACATTCCACCATTACACTGTCATTTTCAGAATAAATAATGAACACATAAAAACTGACCCCCTCCCCCTCCCACACACAAGAAAAACAGATAAGTCCCAGCAAAACTGAAAGAAAATGAAAAAGACTTTGCAGAAAACACAAACACACAAACTTTTTGTTATGCTCTTTTAAATGTTTTATTGTATTTATTTCACTTTATTTTAGTGTGTGTGTGTGTGTGTTTGTGTGTGCGTGTGCATGCACATGTGTGTGCGCACGTGTGCATGCTGGACAGCTCTGCACCAGCAGGGGTGTTAGATTTCCTGGAACTGGGGTTATGGATGGTTGTGAGACACCTTGTGGGTTTTGGGTATTGAAGCAGAGTCCTCTTAACTACTTGAGCCTTTTCTTCAGTCTCCATAACAAGATTAAAGAATCATGTGGTACTGTCTACTGAAAATCCCCATGAATCGCTCAGTCTCAGTGAAATGTACAATTACTACTGACTAAAAAAAAGCCTCCTCACATCTGTGTACACATACATGTGTGTGGATTTTTTGAGCATCAGCATAACTACAACTCAGATACCATCCTAGAGTGTAGTCCATTGTAGAAGACAATTTAGAAGGTCTATTACTCACTTTTTGATGGAAAAGAGAACTAAATTCTATGGTGGCATAGAAATAAAAGTATCCATTTTGTTTGGGACAAACAAAATCCTTATTGTGATGAATCCTTATTGAACAGGAATTTTGGATGCCATAGGATCTTTATGGTTTCTCAGATGCAGACGCCCTGAGCAGGGATTACTCAGGTTTTACCAGCCAGCTAGAGAGAAGTGACAGGGATTTCTGTCACATAGACTGCAAAGCCACAGTAGGTGTGATAAAGTACAGACATAGGACTTCAAATAAACAGACATGTTTCAAGAGCTGTATCCTGCTAAATGTGGAGCAGCTGATAAGCCCCTGCTGGGCCTTGCTGGCCAGTGGTGGCCCCTCATCATCCATAGGCATTCATGAAAGGAAACAGAGTTGGTGAAATAGCTTTTCTGATTCGAAACATTTTCTCACTTTGTAGAAAATTTTTATCAGATGTTTTGAAAATTGCAGCTGAAGCACAGATTCGAGCATTCACTGGATCTAGGCTCAAACCCAAGGCTTTGTACTGCCTTCCAGAGGAATTTCCCTGAGCAAATAACTTACTTTCATTGGATCATGAGGTTCCCACTTGTACAAAGAGGAAGCTGTTTATTCATATTTGTTTGATTTGGACCTGGAGCTTTCTATCCCTACCTCCTTTTTCCATTTGTGTGCCTGTGTGTGAGAATTCACGTTTGCATGTTTGAGAACATAAGTGTATACAGGGACAATTCATGTAGAGTCCTGAGGTTGATGTCAGGAGCAATTCTTGGTTGCTCCTCCTCTTTGGGGCAGAATCTCTCAGTCAAATGCAAAACTCACTGATAAGGCTAGTCTTGCTAGCCAACTAGCTTGCCCTAGTGATCCCATTGTCTGGGTTCTGAGGCTGGAATCAAGGGTGGGCTGCAATGTTCACTGAGTAGTTATGCCGGCTCTGGGGATCTGAACTTAGTCCCTATGTTTGCAAGACAAGTGTTTTAACTATTGAGTGATCTTTCCAGCTCACCAAGGATAGATGTGTTGATGGTGGATGCTATTGAAAAATGGTAAAAATAAAAAAACTTAGGAGGCAGGACCTGAATTAAGGCCTTCCTGTCATTGGGTGGCATAAGCATGCTTATGAAGTGGCTAATGGGGCTCCTGCCCCTCTGCTGCTGTTCTCTCTCCTTTATAACAGAAGATGAGCAGCTATTCTATGTCTTCATCAAAATAACTGGGCCAATCAAGCTTTGACTGGGACCTTTGGAATCAAGAGCCAAACAAGACCTTATCTTTAACATGTGAATGTCATGGGTGAGCAATTCAGCATGATAAAGCTGGGCCAGCAGTGGGGGTGGGGCACAGTGCTGAGAAATAGATGAAGGGATGAAGAGGCAGGTAGAACTTACTTGTCAATTCTGGTGATGACAATGAATGGAAAAGAAGAAGAACATACATGGTAAAGTTATATTCCTGGAGATGAAATGGTGGAGGTAGTGGAAATGATGGATAGAGCGAGGATTTTATTGAAAATGGGAATAGAAGCCATCTATATTACACCAAGGCAAAGCAATTCCATGAACTTTATCCAGGCCCTGGGATTTTATGGGAAACTAAGCTTAGAAACAATGGGCCAGTTTATTTGACAAAGAAGATTTTGAGCCTTCGTAGGATTAGATGGTACAACCATGTCACTAGCTGTTTTTAGTAAGTTTACTAAGAATAACAAAGGCAGACAGAGTATAAATTTATGGACAACTTGCCCCAATGTCTAGGAAAAGGTGAAAGGTGTGTGTAAAGATATAACCACAGAGGGCAAAGTTTCTGATGAGTTTAACAACTTCAGAAGAATTAAGAGACTTTCCTCATATTAGTAAGGAAGCTAGTTGGCATAAGGACATCTCAGTTCCAGAGATGTAGAAAGACAAGTTTATTTTAAAAAGAAGAAGAAGGATTTTACAGAGCAAAGTCTTTTAGGAAGAACGTCCCCAGGCACCTCATTTACCCTGAACTGCCTAGGCTAGCAAGCCCCCAATGAGCCACTGAAGCCATGTCTCTAGAGAACTTGTGCAAGCTGTAGACCTTGGTGTCCTTATGATACTGGTTTTTTTTTTTTTTTTTTTTTCAGGCACATGTGTGACTTTACCTGGGGAGACATGAACAAACATCTAATCATTCCTCACCTGGCACCCACAGCAGACATAAGAAATGATTCTATCAAAGTCCAACCTAGCAAACTGATGAGTTTCCTAGGGCTACTTCGGGAAGTTTGGATGGGTACATACATCACAAACTCACCTCATCCTGAGTACCAGCTTGTGAAAGCTGCAATCCTGGAACTCTGTATAATGTACCATCAGCTTAATAGACAGATGAGGGAGTCTCCTCTCTGCCCATCAGTCTTCAATGCTTACTTCGTGGGGATAAAAGGTCCTGTGAAGCTTCTATATTCCAATGACTTCCTAAATTTTTACAAAAATATTTTTTATGTGTATGAGTGGTTTTCTTGCAAATATGTGTACCCAAGGAGGCTAGAAGAGGGCATCAAATTCTGTGGAACTGCAGTTACAGACCACTCTGAGGTGGTATGTGAGTGCTGGGAACTGAACATAGGACCTCTTAGCCACTGGGCCATCACTCTAATCCCTTACTTCCTAAATTTTAATGTATTTCTCCTGGATACAGGCACTGTGCCGAGCCAGTCCTAGTTGTTCTGCATCCTACAAAACATAAGGGTTTGGCTTTCTAAGCCCTGGGGAGCCCACATCTCACCACAGTGTGTCCTTGATGCCTGCAGTGTAATTATAAGGTTTAATATTTGTACTGTTGGATTTCAGGTGACTCCTTATGATCTTTTGGTGTCTTTGTACTCTAGGAGATACACTCTTTACTTGTCCTTCCATTATGTGATTTTATTTCTTCAAGTATAAGTTAGATTAACTGCAAGCTGGCTAGCACACCACACTGGGTCCATATCATCTTAAAATAAGCACTTGTAGAGTACTTGGTAGATCAAAGGCATACAAACGTTTATTGCTATGGTGGTTAGAGATAACTTTCAAAATGAGTAAAGTGAATGGAGCAGCTATTCAACCGTCTTGTTATGCTGTGTTCCTTGCCTGCATTACTTTGTTTTAACAAGCGTGGTGCCTGGCATCAGAAGGAGTGAACATGGTGGAGGCATTCAAATCAGTCACATTTTAACAAGACTGCTGTTCATTCTGAATTTTAAGACTTTTGCCATTAATTAATTGGGAAGGTATATGGTAATAAAATTTAAGTTCTTTTTCTTTCCCTTAAAACTCGTTGTGAACTGCATCTAAATTTTCACTAAGTAGGCAATGGAAATCTTCTGCTTTTATCACAAAAGAATTATGTAGTAGAGAAAGACATTGTAAATGCATAAATAATGGGGTAGAATGATGATTTGGTGTATACATCCTGGTAATTACTACCTTCTTCCCCCTAAGATACACGTGCTGTCTTTTTAAACTCCATTAACAAGAGATTTCAGATTTTAATGGGACATGGTAATAAATTTACCTTAATCTTAGAGCACCATGTTCCAGGTAACTGTTATTTTTTCTAAACTGCCCTCTTTAACTATTCGCTTTGATTCTTTAAGGATGGAATTAAATGATGTGTTGATATCAAATACATTGATGTATAATTTTTGGGTTAGAGATTATTAATTGTCGATTTTTCTTAGTTCTTTGAGAATTTCATTCAATGTGTTTTGATCACATTCATTTTTCCCTTAACTTCTTCCAGATCGACCTCTTCCTACGCCCTAAGCATAGATAGAGACCCACAGTGAGAGACTGTAGAAGGTTTATCCTTACATGGACCCTCAATAATATACCTCTCCTCCTAAGACTCGGGCATCATTGCAGAAGAGGAGGCAGAAAGAGCCAGAAGAGGTAGAGGACTGTAAGGAAATGATGTTTTATGAACAAAGCTACACAGCTGTTGGATACAGCAGTTATAATAGCATGCACAAGATCTGTGCAAACTGAAGCCTAACAAGTCCCAGCCTGCTGGAGGGGGAGGTGAAGGTGAAGGGAATTAAAGCTTTAAGATTGCAAGTGAGACCATTGTGTTCTTAAGAACAAAATTCTGTGAGCCAGAATAGCAGTTAAAGTCTCTCTCTCTCTCCCTCTCTCTCTCTCTCTCTCTCTCTCTCTCTCCCTCTCTCTCTCTCTCTCTCTCTCTCCTCTCTCTCTCTCTCTCTCTCTCTCTCTCTCTCTCTCTCTCTCTCTCTCCCTCTCCCTCTCCCTCTCCCCGCCCCCCCTCTCTCTCTCTCTCTCTCTCTCTCTCTGTGTGTGTGTGTGTGTTAGTAAATAATGCACTAAGAAAATCCAGCTTCCCAAATATAAATACCTTGACTGACTGGAAGGTATATGGGCATTGTAATGTTTTCTGAATAAAAATAAAATCACACATTAACAGCAAATAGGTATATGGCAGATGGCAGTTGTCCAGTTCAAGGCCCACTGTGGACATGATGCTGGCGTTTCACTCACTGGACTACCCCTAGTCTTTTTAACATTCTTCTTTCTTTTTCAAATGTTTTCTATTTGGTGATGTTTGTGGCGCTTTAAATTTAAGGAATGACAATCTATTGAAGAACCAAATAAACAAATTATACTAGTTGATGTGAAGCTCAATTGACAGAATCTAAGTAAGGGCCTAAGATTCTCCTGGAAGATTCTTGGGTTCAGAAAAACAAATCTAACTAGAAAACAGGATTTTTCCTTCAAGAGAAATTGTCCTTTAAAACTGTCAGGGGTAAACAAGCAACAGCAATTACTCTCTGGTTCTCACTCCTGAAACACTAATAGCTCCCCAGATTGGTCCTTTGGGAAATGAGAGGCCTCTGCATTTTTCTGAGTAATAAGTTTTGGATGTAATTTTATACTTGTATTTTTCCTCTTTCTCATCACAGTAACAATTAAGCTCTGAGGCTTTTTACTTTTCTTTTTAATTTATTCCTATACTGTTTTGTAGAAGATATTTATCTTCAGTTCCTTCCATTTAATTTGAATTTTGTTTTTAAAGAGGAAGCTAAGTGGTACAAAATAATGCACACACACATATTTCATTATGAGTTACTATTTTGAAGATGTGATATGGTGTGTGTGTGTGTGTGTGTGTGTGTGTGTGTGTGTGTGTGTGTGTGTTATATAATGAAGGCTCAGGAGAGGGACACAACTCAAATAACTGATTAAAGACATTGGCACATCGATTAGTTTCCTTGCCAGCAGTTTGCTTAGGGAATTTTAGCTGTGGGCAACCTGTGCTTTAGAACAATCTCAACAGGCAGGGGCTGCCATGCTTTCACTCACCTGAAAACCTCCATCTTTGGCAGCTGCAGAGGACTCCACTTTCTGAAATAAATTTTTTATGTCTTCCAAAAGACAAGATCCAGGATCAGACATAGAGTTGCACACCTGAAAGGACAAAGAGGCTTGGAGTCAGCAAAGTCTGAGTTTACATCATTCTCTAGGGCCTAAAGTGAAAACTGAGGATAGAATCTTTTCTTCTATTTCTCATGTTCAGTACTGGGGGAGGAGGCAGCTAGAAATCAAAATGGAAGTCAGGTTATTATGAGGAAATTTGGATATCAATGATTCAAACACACTAAATTCACAGAAAAGAAATTAAACTCAATGAAATGAACTTGGGGATTTGCACATTTTTCAGCAAAAGAGAAGAGGTTTGGGATGTAATGGAAATAGCTGGGATATTCAGGGATGGGTGATAAGGAACAGAGCCTTTGCATCTCACCTAAATTCTAGTCTTCTGTGAGAGCTGGTCCAGGTCTACGAGCATGCTCCCTGCTTGGTCTGGACCATGACAGTTTATACCTGAAAAACTGGTGTACTTAGATTTTCTTTCTTATTCTAAAGCATACCAGCTTAGATGGTGAATGAAAAAAACTTACCTTATTTATGAATTTACTTTCCAACACAAAATAATTGTTTATCCCCTTCCTTTGAAGTTCTAGAGACTTGTCTGCACAAATTACTTCTTTAACATGTAAAATGATCATGCTTACACAAGATCAGATGTCTTGATATGCTGTACTTATTAAACATTTATTCTTCAGATATGGAAAAGATGATGTAAAGGTCAATTCATTCATTCCTTTGTGAGCACATGTGTGTGCATTTGTGTGAGGAATGTGCATGTTTATGGTGGACATGTACTAGGGTGTATTCTTCTGTTACTCACCATAATATTCTTTTGAGTCAGGGTCACTCACTGGAACCACAGGTCATTAAATGGCTACAGTGACTAGCCAGTGAACCCCAGAAACCTTCTGTCTTTGCTTGCCAGTGTCAAAGATTGGAAATAAATACCACCATGCCCCACCTTTTGCACAGGAACTGAGGGGCCTAATCCAGGTTCCTGAGCTTAAACCCACTCATCTCCCCAGCTCAAAGGAGACATTGTAAACACTCTTCCATAGTCTCAGACATAGTCATAGCCATATTTGGATTTAATTTTGGTTCTGGATCTACCACACTGAATTACCAATTCATCCCCGATTTCTTTTGACTGTCCTTTGCTAACAATTCACTAGCCTTTGCAAATGAAGGTGGCAGTCCCCTCTGTCCCAATATTATCAGGACCTCAATTGCCTTGAACACAGAATAGATGGGCTCTCTCTCTCTCTCTCTCTCTCTCTCTCTCTCTCTCTCTCTCTCTCTCTCTCTCTCCCCTCCCTCCCTCCCTCCCTCCTTCCCTACCTCTCTCTCTCTCTCTCCCTCCCTCCCTCCTTCCTCTCTCTCTTTCCTCCCTCCCTCCTTCTCCCTCCTTCTCTCTCTCTCTCTCTCTCTCTCTCTCTCTCTCTCCTTCTCCTTCTCTCCCTCTCTCCCCCTCCCCTCCCATTTAAATAAGGCCTGGATGAGAGGACTTCCTTCCATTTAATTTTTAGAGCCTAAGACAGTATCTGTCCTAGCTTGAAGGTCATCACATTATTTTCCTTCACATGATTCTCTTTTGCTTTCAGCACCAAATTGAAATCATCTTCCAGAAAGAATGGTATTCCTTCTCCATTCATCTCCTGTGCCTCCTAGCACCTGTTTGACCAACAAATACCTGGCTGCAGAGTAAGTGTGAGTATTATTTTCTGAACAGGTGGATTTTAATGGCAATCTGCTAAATGTGGCTTCAATGTCGTAAAGGCTCTGCGCCGCTTGATCTACTCCAAACAACGTACAGAGCACTGAGGGAATTGCAGCTTGGCAGAGCTACCAAAGACACAGATCTGTCTTTAAATGTCATCTTCTCTGTGCCCCACTGGTTTCAATATCCATAATAATTCTGTTTCACTCAGTCTCCTGGTATTTTGTCTGAAAGAAATATAGTACCCAGGTTTCATTATAACTTAAACAGATGTATGCCTATAAAGAGAGGGTGAGTTACAAATAGTTTCCTTTCTTGGGGGTTGTAACACAAACATGCAATTAATTTACATCTAATTTTTGAAGTAAAACATAATCCAAAAGAAAGATTTTAATGGCTCTTGTCTCAATCTACACTACTTCAGAATGAACCCCTTCCTTCCAAAATGATAGGTGTCAAAGGTCAAAGCAACTGTTACTGCTTTGTTCTACAATCACATAGAGAAAGCAGAGGCATGCTCATCATTTGTAAGCCTTAGGAAGCACACATGTGTTACTGTGGACCTCTGCTGTGTGATTCTGTTTGTTTTCTTTGTATTCTGTTCCTTTCGTCCCTTGAATGATCAGATTTAGGCAGGATGGGAGGGACAACACTTGAAGCATCCCTCTATTATTAGGAGGGCTTGTTTGTTTTGTTTTGTTTTGTTTTATCTTCTTTCTTAAGTTCATTGCTTGGACTACAAGAGTTTTGGGGACACAAACCTACTTTTTCCATTTTTCATCCACAGTTACTGATTACTGAGGAAGACAACTGAATCAGTTACAAAGCAAGCCAAAATAGAACAAAGTACAACAAAAGGCACCCTCACCCCTGAAGAAACCCACCATGGTGATGTGGAACAGTTGGCAACTGTCTTATCATTCAAACTTCACAAAGAAGTTGTCACAACCTTGTTCTCTTTCACAGAGTTGGACAAGAAGCTATTACCTTTCTGATGTCCTTATGTCCCCTCACCAAGCCTGTTAAAATTTTTATTAGGTCTTTAATGTGTGGGTTGAAATCAATAGCAGACAAGCTATTAAAAATTATTGGTCAGCTGTGACTCCTCACTAAATATTAAAGCAGGCCGGTAAATTAGCTCACACACCCAGTCACCAGGCCTGAGAGGAATAACTATCCAGGAAAACAGACATCAGAATGCAAATAGAAAAATACTGCCAGGAGCTGCTTGCAGTCTTTTGGATGCTGTTTTTTGCTTTTAATGTATTTTTCCTTTATTAGTGTGAAGAGACAGCAGTGAACAGGTTGGAAAAGACAGGTTTTTTTTTTTTTTTTTTTTTTAATTTAAATTTGAAACAAGCTTGTTTTACATGTCAATCCCAGTTCATTCTCCCTCTCCTCCTTCCCTGCCCCCTACCAACCGGTTTCTCATCCCTCTCTGCTCCCCAGGGAGGGAGAGGCTTTACATGGGGGATCTTGAAAGTCTGTCATATCATTTGGAGCAGGGCCTAGTACCTCCCCCATGTGTCTAGGGTGAGAGAGTATCCCTCTATGTGGAATGGGCTCCAAAAACCCATGTGTACACTAGGAGTAAATACTGATCCACTACCAGAGGCGACATAGACTTCCCCCCCAGTTCAGGGGGGTCTGGGCAAGTCCAATGCTGTTTTCCCAGCTATCAATCTGGGGTCCATGAGTTCCCCCTTGTTCAGGTCAGCTGTTTCTATGGGTTTTTCCAGTCTGGTCTTGACATCTTTGCTCATCACTCCTCCCTGTCTGCAACTGGATTCCAAGAATTCAGCTTAGTCTTTAGCTGTGGGTGTCTGTTTCTGCTACTGGATGAAGGCACTAGGGTAGCATATAAGGTAGTCATCAATCTAATTATCAGAGAAGGGCATTTAAGGTAGCCTCTTCACTATTGCTTAGATTGTTAGTTGGCGTCATCCTTGTAGATCTCTGGACATTTCCCTGGTGCCAGATTTCTCTTTAAACCTATGACTCCCTCTATTATGGTATCTCTTTTCTTACTCTCTTCATTCTTGGCCTGACTCAATCTTGTTGTAAGAATGTGCATCTTTTGGGTGTATGCCTAAGTGTGGAATTACTCGATCTTGAAGTAGACTGATTCCCATTTTTGTGAGGAACCACCATACTGATGGAAAGACAGTTTTTAAAGATGTTTTCTACTAAGGGTTAGTTATCTAAGCTTAGATAACTATATTTATGGCAGCATTATTTGTAATAGCCAACCTGGAAGCAACCTAAATGCCCCTCAACTAAAGAATGGATGTAAAGAAACTGGTGTAGAAACATCTGGATTATCCTGTCTTCCTGTACAGTGCCTGGAGGAAGGAATAGACAGTTTTCTGGGAGGGGTATGCCTTGTATTTCAGGAGCATTGATCAACAATACTTTTCTATACATGACATGGAAAAGACTACACAGAGAACATAGTGTGGTGCTAGGGAACAGGGCTGTGTAAGGAAAGATGTGATTCTATCTAATAGGTGAAGAGGAAAGGGTACAGAATGAGGTTGATCCAGTGGGTCAGCATGAAGCTTGAAGACTCAGACATGCACCACTCACAAAAGTGGCACTACCTGAATCAGAAGGATTTGGATTTGGACAGAGTCTCAGCAGGGCACTTTTCTTCTTTATGTTTAACTTTCCCAACAGGTGGATGTTTCCAGTAAAATTACTGATCAGTAAAAGATATTTTAAAATATGTTTCTGTTTTTTTTATTATTATGGAAAATTAAAAATGAAATAGTATTTTTAGGATCACAGCATGGAAAGTGAGGAAATTATTATTTGTCACATGTCTACCCAAGACTCTCTCTGGTGTTTGTCATTCAAATCTGACATGGAGAAAGAAAGAGCTCATTTGTACAATGAATTCAAGAAATTAATCAAGAAAATTCTTATTTTTATAGATTGAGTCACACTTAAAAAAATTGAAGTTACAGTGTTTTGGTAGTTGGCATGACATCCAGGATTTGGGAACTCTGGACTCTTTGCTCATTCTTTGGTCGAAGGAAGAGACACAACAGAGCACACATGCTATTTTCTTGCAGCACATGAGCAACAGTTTGGCTGAGCAAATCATCTCCTAATGGCCTCCCACCAAGGTCCTTCCACCCATTGCAGCATCACTTAGCAGTTTTTAAGGCAGGTAGAGCTCTGGGCCAACCCCACTTTTTACTATTGCTGTCTTTTATTGATGTTGATGGAATTCTTTTTTAATTTAAGAAAAATTTCCATGTATGTACTGTATAGACAGTCTTTTTTTTTTCTGTAGTATAAGTAGCAAAGGGTGGGTACCAAACAGTCTAACAAAGGATTTGTCCTGTGGACCAGAGGGCTGATGAAGACTGATGTTACACATGAGTAGACAGAAAGGACCCCAGTGACACAGTGGCACGATAGCACAAAAACCAAAGAAAAAGAATGACCACTTAGAATAGTTGTCCTATTTCCAGGCAGATAAATCTTTGGTATGATTCTCTGATTGTAACAAAAATATAATGATACAAAATAAAACAAAATGATATGCAATAAAGTCATTACAAATTAAGTCAGACACCCACAGCCAACAAGATGATGAAGTAGGAAGTTGGCCAGGGAAAAGGGAAAAGGAATCATGTTTTGTTGGTAAATAGTCAGATTCTCTACATGATCACTGAGTCTGTGTTCTCTGCTATGGTTATTAAGAAAGGAAGTATATGTAAGTGTTGAGTGAAAAGTACTCTAAGGGCTGGAGAGATGGCTCAGCAGTGAATAGCATGGGCTGCTCTTACACAGGACTCACTTTCCATTCCCAGCACCCACAGGGCAACTTATACTCATCTGTATCCAGTTCCATGGGATTTGATGCCCTGTTTGGGCCTCCATAGGCAAGGCACAGATGTGATGTACACATATATGCAGTAAGACATCCGTACACATAAAATAAAAGCAAACAAAAAACCAACACTCTTTTAGAATATTTGAGATCTTGTAACTGGAAGTAGGTCAACCTCTCAAGGTATCTATTTAGGGTTTTCATTTAGAACATTATATATCACCAAATGAAAACCCTCACAGTCTTCCAACTTACCTTTTTTTTTTTTAATCTCAGTGAGGAAATGTTTTTTTTTTACATCTTTAATGATTTTCTTTCTTCTTTCAATTTCTCATTACCCTTCTTTTCTCTCATTGTATTTATACATATTCTTCCTTGGTATTACAGGAAAGAGATTACAAATTCCCTCAAGTTGCCCTCTGACCTCCACATGCAAGTTTGGTATGCCTTCTGCTACCTACAACAGGTAGATAAATGTGAGAAAGAATTAAAATCACTTTGTGTTCTCCTTAAACTCTCAGAGTTTTAAAGCACTATTGATCCACATTAAAGATGACCAATTGGGGTGTGGTCAGTGAAACAGGTGCAGGCAGAGTGGATATCTCACTATAGTTCCAGTCTGCAATAGAGGAAGTTGTGTGAAACCTGGGAAGTCAATATGCAGGGCACTTTGTTACTGCTATTGAAGATATGGTTTTTTTTTTTTCAGTGGATGGTCTTTCCAGATTGCATCTACATTCTGGTGTGAAGAAAGCTTTTTCATGGGAAAAAAAAAAAAAAAACAAAAAAAAAAATGTAGCCACAGAGATAGGACTTAGCTAGCATTGTATAACCCTGAGAACCTAGTTTCTTAGAATTGCATAGGTCCTCTGCAAGAACAATACATGTTCTTAAGCACCAAATCAACATCTTTAACCCCACCCCTGATTAATTACTTACATATGTGTACAGTGTGATCTTCTGGCTTATATAAACATCATGAAATGCCTATTCAAGCTACTGAACAAGCCACCTGGTACACTTTTTTTTTTTTGTAGAATACTTAGTATCAGCTTTCAGCAATTTTCAAATATACAACTTATTAACTGTCATTGACATGTTAGTTCAAACTTACTCCTTCTATCACACTGAAAATAGAAACTTTTCACCCCAATGTTCTCAGCCCAGTATATGAACATCTCAGCTGTTAGGCATTTTAATTTATTTATTTTCATGACATCTTTAAGTAAGTTAAAGAAATTGAACTATTTCATCTCAGTTTGGTAAAATATATTTTATTCTGATGCTATATGTAGTATTTTCATAAGTTTAAATTTTAATCATTTTGAAATTCTTAATTTTTCTTTTATTTTAAATATTCTATTTTTTGGAATCTTCATCTTGGTCTGTGGTCATCATTTGTTCAAAAATTGGTATATGCCACTGATGTCTAAGTTCAAAGGTCATATCAGCCAAACCAGGCCTGATTCTCATTCTAATGAAACAAAACAAAACAAAAAACAAAACCAGACCCTCATCTTTATTTATATACTATATGGAACAATCTTATGGAATTTCAAATAAAAGAAAGGTGTAAGAAATTACTTTATCATTTTTGTTGTTGTTGTTGTGCACAGCATTTTGGCCTTACATGAAGTTTTGTTCTTTGAGATTTCAGTTGCTCATGATGAACTAGAGTTTGAAAGTATTACATATAAAAGTTTCAGAAATAAACAGTTCACCAGTTTTATTTATCTGAGTTTTCAGTGATAGGGATCAAGCCTATAGTCTCGCTTAGTCATGCTAGGTAAGTGCTCTCCTCCTGAGTTTTTTGTTTTAAATTGTGTGTTCTGAAAAGCATGGCAAAATATCAGATTCTACCAATCTGTTCTGCTTCTGCCTGGAGTTTGAATCACCCCTTCATTCTATATGTAAGTAAAGGAAAACATGCATATGTGTACACATGTGCGACGCGCGCGCGCACACACACACACACACACACACACACACACACACACACACACACAGAATATGAAATTCCACAGGAGTCAGCCCTTGCACTTCTGGTTTCAAAGCTGAAGCTGGGAGCTGGAAATCTTGTTCTTAATTATGTGTATGGATGTACGCAGTTGGCCCCAGAAAGCACCAGTGCAGAATCCCCTGGAGCTGAAATTACAGGAGATTGAGAATGGGTGCTGGGAACTGAAATCTTGTCCTACAGTCTGGAAGAGCAGTACTTTCTCTTACCGCTGAGACATTTCTCCAGCTAGGGATCTTTAGGAAAGTGTGTGTTGAGTAGAGTACAAAATCACATTCTACAGAATGTCAATGAATCTAAAGAGATGTGTTTGAATTTATGGCGAAGGATGGATCATCCTGAGTGATAAACTAGCCCTAAACCAGGGCAAGCCTTCCATGAAATCCTATTAAAATAAACAAAGGCCTCAGGCTCTTCTGGGATGGCAGCTGTTTCGGAATGAGCTCCGCTTCTCATTCAGCCACATGCTCTAGGCACACTTTCCCCAGAGCTCATCTCTTCTACAATCCAATGGGGATCAGTTCTCAGGGACATTCCTTTCATGGCTGGGCTAATGCCAGTGGCCCAGATAAAGCTAGGAGCTTGAGTGGGATTATTCTCTTCCAGAATGGCTTTAACCTTTCAGCGGCTGGAGGTTTCATTATCTTCCCAGGGATGCCTGTGTTCCTGTCAGAGAGATGGAAGGGCATCATTACAAACCTAACAGAGTGTCTGAGAGGAAGCGAGCATCATGCACAGGAGTGGCCCGATAGGGATCTGTTTTCCCGGGATCATAGATATTCCAAAGCATCGTGTCACTCAGCCACAGTTTGTGACACACGCTTGGATTTTCTTTCTCAGACAGGCCTGACTTCCAGGATTCTATGAGTAACACAGGCACAAAAATAATTCGCTTTATATTTTCAGCTAGACATCTCAGTGTTCCCATCTAAATGAAGCAGTCGTCAGGGACAATAAGGCGACCAGTTCCTCAGACTTCAGCAAAGTGAGACTAAAGCCAGCCGATGAACAGTAACACCAGGGCTGTAATGAAGAATTATGATTCTTGCATGGTAGCACACACCTTCAATCCTAGCACTCAGCAGGAGCAGGGGCAGGAGCACCTCTGTGGATTCGAAGCCAGCCTGGTCTACATAGGGAATGCCAGGCCAGCCAGGGCTATACAGCATGACCCTGACTAGAATAAATAAATCAGCGAATATTTTAAAATTATGAATGTTGAAATTCTACACTGTAATTTCAACAAGAGGCGAGGCCAGTTTAAGGAAGATTCTCTTTGAGTCCTGTTCGAGCCCCTCTCTGCATGAAGGCAGGGGAATGGGTGTGGGAAAGAGGAGGGGGGGGCGTGAAGAGTAAGTGAACTTGACCTTATGTGTGAACACCACATTCAGTGTTGACTCTAAATTCACTAATCCTGACCCTTTCATGTCTATGACAGTTTAGAACCATGTGTTTTAAATGAATTATAAGCATTAGATACTCAATTTTGTATGAACCGTGAAAGAGTGATTTTTTTTCCCCCTCAACTACTTCTTTATATCTTTTTCCCCCCTTGCTTTACAATTTCACATGTTTGCACTCTGGTAAACCTTCCCAACAGTTTCAAGGTACTGTCCCAAAGGGGATAAAAAGTTACCTGGATGTTTGTTGTTGTTGTTATGTTTTATTCCCCTCTTGGGTTAAAGGCATTTCCCCCTCTGCTGCAGAACTGCCTTACATCTCTTGTATCCTTCTAACAAGACACTAGTGATTGCTGCAATCCTTTACAGAGAACTGACATTTCCAGGCTATTAAATTTTTCCAGCTCCTGGAAAAATAGATGACTTAGATGAGGGCCAAAGGGTGACCAGAGTCTCAATCCTATTCCAATCCCCAAGGCTAGTGACATTACAGATGTCTCTTTCTGGCTTCATTGTTTGAATCAATAACCAAGGGAGGGAAGGACAGACTCACTTGGTTGTTTGTTCTCATATACAGTAATTCATAGAACTAAAGACGTAAAGGGATTATCATGAGATAAAGCCCCCTTGACCCTGCCTTCAAGAAAATGTTCATTTGTATAACTCAGGAGAGAAAGCCAGCTACCCTGGATAGGGTCTGTTAGGAATCCTGCCACTTTAGCCTTATGTCCCAGGGTCTGATTATTCCTTATAGGCAGGTGTTTCTTCGCAAACTGAGCTTAGCTAATTCCAAAACAAGCTAAAAATGCAGTTGTCTGCTTCATTTACAGCATCTCCAATTTCTGGAGAGAACGATTGGTATCTAATAAGCGTTGGCTAGATACCTTTTGAATAAAGAACTACACAATTGAATAAATAAATCAAATTAAGCTATACAACAGAGAAAATGGCACAATCATTCAAGTTGCCAGAACTCACCAGGGAACTTCAGTCACACATACCATTGTTAAGGGAGTATGTGCAAATCAAAAATGACAAAGGAAAAATAGTCTGCTAAGGCTAGATTTGTGCTTCTCAGACACAGTCCTCAGCAAAGCCAAAACACACAGAATCCAAAGGATAATGAAGCAGCCTGCAAGGAAACCATTCATTTACATGGGATCTACTTGGAATGGCCTGGCGATGACTGGAGAAGGAGTTCAGAGTTACTTAGTAGAACTTGGGAGTAGAGGGTCTCAGGGGCACCTGTAGAAAATGCAGATGAACCATAGCTGTGCCTGGACAGCTGTGCACACCTGTGTGTGTGTGTTGTGTGTGTGTGTGTGTGTGTGTGTGTGTGTGTGTGTGATGGTGGTAATGACATCATTGGCAGGAACAGGTGGATAAAGCTAGACAAATTCACAGAAGACCCTGCTACAGTTGCTATAGGTCAGAGTAGAAAATAAAGTATTCCTCTCAGCCAATAGCATGTTGTAGACAGCCCAGGACTTGGAGTTTTTGACCATTTTGTTTGCTGTTTGTTTGTGGACTTAGTGAACTTAGTTTGTGGGTTCTTGATTCTAGTTGGTATGGGACATGTGTTTGCTGAGTGAAGATGAATATGATTGTGCTGAGGGCAAACTGAGGCCATGCCTTTGGAGGATGGGTTAGTGCCATGTTGCTTACATTTTCTCTGCCAGAATTAAAGTTCAATCTGATAAAAAATAGAACATTCATCATTAAATAGCATTTAAGATAAAGAAAGTAAAATCATTTCTTGAAGTAATTTCAATGTCTTCATGTTCTAAAAAGATGAGTATGAGCCGGGTGGTGGTGGTGGCACTACACCTCTAATCCCAGTGCTCGGGAGTCCCAGCACTCGGGAGGCAGAGGCAGGTGGGGCTCTGTGAGTTCAAGACCAGCCTGGTCTACAAGAGCTAGTTGCAGATATGCATCTGTATATACCGCTGCCAATATTTTTAGAATATCAGGAGAATAACAAAGGAGGCACAACAATGTACTGATTAACATTGTCCTAATTCTTATAAGCAATCTAGGTAGCAACATAAAAACCTTTTTTATGCTAAATTCCAGAATTCTCAACTATTACTAATTATAATAGGTATCCTGTGCTAGCTGAAGATAAAAGGTGGGTAGAGAAGGGAGCTATGTATGAGAGAAGGTTCATGGTCACATATCATACCTGTAGGCTTGAAAGACTACATAATTGTTAAATGGTTAAAACCAGCATGGTATGTAGTCATTAGGAGTGAGTTACAGGCCACTGATAATTGATTTATCAACAAGAAAACAAATAGGCGACACATAGGCCCAGTTTTCCAAACAGACTATAACGGTGGAAACAAAGAAATATCTAATTGAAAATCACTTCTCAAGCTATAATCTGGCAAATGGATATATTCTTAAAATAGTAACAAAACACAGAATCCATAGTCAATGATTAAAATGAGTTATTAAAAGAGTTTTAAATGTCCAACCTGTTAGTGCACAAATGTCTCCAACTTTTGGGGTTACTGTGATTTCAAACATGTTAATGCTTGGCAATCCTTAAGGCCAATGCCTGATAAGAGAAAGAAATAAATTGTTGTCTGTTACTATTAGTGTTCAATAAAATATAATCATCTTGGGGCTGAAGAGATGACTCAGCTGTTAAGAGCATTGGCTGCTCTTGCAAAGGACACAGTGCCCAGCAATCACATGGAAGCTCACAACCACCTGTAACTCTAGTTTCAGGGGAAATGACACTCTCAAATAGCCTCTGCAGGCATTGCAAGCATGTGGGGCATATATGTGCATGCTGTAAACACTCACACACACAAAACAAAAATAACTATTTTTTAAGCTTTCATTTACAATTACACTTTTTGTGAATTGGGATTGTCTAACTGTGATTTCTGTGCTTTATTTGTACATTTAGTGAGCAGCTCCTCTCCCACTTTCCCAGAAGCAAGATATGGAAAAGCATTTGAAGAAACACCATCTTCAGAAGTTTATCATAGTGTGGGATCTGTTAATACAACCTCTGTGATGCTGACAGCCCCGTTGCACAAACTTAAACAAAGCTGTTTTATTGGATATTTACTGTGTGAGGGCCAACTGCCCCATTTCCACCATATACTTTTAACACCTTGAATGAACACAATGTGATCCCAACAGAAATTCAATATATGAAAGATGACATCTGATTATGTCAAAATTGACCCTCTCTCTCCATATACCTTTAAATGCCCAAAGCGACTCAACAAATTCTTCTAGATGTGTACCAAGCTTGTAGAGGAGAAATAAACTTTGCAAATTGGCAAGGTGGCAGAGAGATTTGAAAAGAATAGCTACGAGTCCTTGGTGGTTTGAATGAGAATACTTACATCTAGCCTTTATTCGTTTATTAGTCAGGATTCTCTAGAGTAACAGAACTTAGAGAATGAACCTTGCTCTCTCTATATATATAGAAAGGGGATTTATTAGAATGACTTCCAGACTGTGGTCCAGCTAATCAAACAATGGCTGCCTATGAAAGTTCAAGCATTCAGTAGTTTCTCAGCCCCATAAAGCTGGATGCCTCAGCTGGTCTTCGGCATGTGCTGGAATTCTGAGGAAGTAGACTCCAATGCCAATGAAGGGATGAACTTGCCAGCAAGGTGAGAACAATCAGGCAAAGAGCAAGAGCCTTCTTCTTCCCTGTTTTAAAATAGGCTTCCAGAGAAGGTGTAGCCCAGATAAGATCTGGATTAAAGATCTGTTTTCAAGGTGTGTCTTCCTTCCTCATGATATGGACTAAAAGTGTATCTTATGGGGGTGGGAGAAAAAATGGCTCAACAGTTAAGAGTACTAGCTACTTTTCCAGAGGATCCAGCTTCAGTTCTCAGCACCCATATGGCAGCTCACAACTGTCTGTAATTCCAGTCCTAGGGTATCTAATATCCTCGCTCCAATGCACATATTTTAAAAAGAAAGAAAAGAAAAAAGGAAGAAGGAAAGAAAGAAAAGAAGAAAGGAAGAAGGAAAGAAAGAAAAGCGTGTCTTCCTAACTCAAAGATCCAAATTAGAAGTAGATCTTCCCATTTCAAATTAAGCAGAAATTCCTTACAAGTATTTCCTCCATTTTTAGGTTTTAGTTCATTCTAGATGTAGCCAAGCTAACAACCAAGAATAGCCATCACAATTGGATTATACAATACCCTAGCTAGTAAAGAGCTAAAAGATGACAGAATAAAATACAGTGATTACTACCAGAAAGAGAATTAGGAAAACCAAAGTGTGATAAACTGAAAAGTTGAAAGAAATAAGAAAAGAAAAAGAAAGAAAAAGTTGAAAGAACGAGTACAATGACTTAAATTTGCCACTATAAATAGAGATATTTCTCATATTGGATTTTAAAAATATAGGCAATGGTATTCAGAGACACATTGTAAAAATGATCTAGAGCATTGAAGGAAATAAGCACAGCATGTGCTAACTGAATTTAAAGGAAGTGTGTGTGCCCATGTTTTTCTTATACAAATACATACTTTATGGGTTGTTGATATGGCTCAGTGGATAAAAGTGCTTGTCACACAAACTTGGACCCAGATTCAATGTCTAGAATCCAAGTGAAAAAGCCAGATGTGGTGACATATGGCTGTAATTCCAGCACTCCAACGTGGAAATGGGAGGTGGAGACGAGAGAATTGCCTGGAAGCGCATTGTCCAGCTTGTCTGGAGACACAGCGTGGCAGGAACAACAAGAGAGAATTGGCTGTACAAACAAGCTGTGGGGCTGTGGGGCTGGAGAAAACCAAAACCGGCTGTTTTTCCATAGGACCCGGGTTTGGTTCCCAGCACCTATATGGTGCCTCACAATCACCTGTGCTCCTCCAGTTCTAACACCATCCTCTGACCATCTTCCACATGAGAAACATGATATTTTACATGAAGAAAGTTTATTAAATAAGTACAGGAAAAGGAAAATTGAATCTGCTTTCTCTGGATTTGCCAGATATGTGCTAGCGTATTAAGAGTGGTATTAACAGTAGTACAAATGCCACTGACACAGAACGGCTAGTAAAACCATCATATGGAACCCTGTTCTTCTATTTCTTAGTTCTTGGGTTCTCACTTACAATAGAATCTTTTCTGGAAGAGAGCAAATTTTATTTGAGCTGAATCATACGTAGGATGTGGAATTTCACAGGCTATGCTCAGTTACGTTTAAAATAGAGTGCTAAAGTCTCAGGTGACTCAAAATGATGCCATACTCAATACATGATGAAACTTTGGTGGGTATTACAGCTTCAAATTAAATAAAATCTTAGATATGCATGCTTAGTTTGGGAAATGATGATTGTTTATTGTTGGATCAAATTTGAAATCTGAACAGAAAATGATTTCTTTTCAATTTCCAAATACCCACTTCTTCTTAGACATTTTGAGAATTTTGCATCCTTCTACATTTGGGAAATTTCTTGGAATGGAAGATGAATGGATGTGTCCCCCAAGCCTTGTTATGGGTATGGCAATGCTTTCATTGAACTATCATCTAAGGAAATTTTCTTTGGGGGACTTAAGTTTTTCTCATGTTTTACTATTTTCTCAAACTATGTTAATTTCTTTCCTTATTTTTTTTCTTCCATCCCATTCTGTACTAATTTTTATCATCTGATAATTTAACATATTTAACTATATTCTAGTGCCACTACAGGTGGATGTGAGCCACCATGTGCTTGGAACCAAGCCCAGGTCTTCTGCAAGAACAGCTAGGGTTCTTCACCACTGAGCCATCTCTCCATACCTGGAGAAAGAAATTTGAAAATCAGAAACACCTAGTGAGAGTTCAAGGTGTCTTGCAAAAATAATACTTGCAATAAACTGGGTCCCTACAAACAACATTCTATCAAAGTCCAGAGACTAGAGGTGAGGTTGGCAAAATTGCTGACATTATTTGGAAAAAAAAAGAGAAAAAGAAAGATAAAATGAAACTAAAACTTTTTCAAATATATTGAAAACAAATGGGTGCACCAGAAAGAAGAACAGTCAGGGAATAGGGAGGGAGAAATCCAAGCTGGCTAAAATGTGTTAAGACAGAAGTACTTTAAGAACTCTTGTATCTGACAAGGACAACATGCTCTGGGCAGTTGATGGAATGAGGACCCACTTTATTAGAAAATGATTTAGGCAGCTGATGGAGTTTCTGCATACCAAGGATGAGAACTCTGTCCTCTAGCATGCCTGCTGCTACCTGTACTAAAATATCATAAAGTTAATTTTCTATCTAAGCCACTGCCTTATCCAAGTCTGCAACCAACCGGGTTCTGACTCCAGCTCCTAAACACTGCCACAATAATTAAGAAATAAAACAGAATCTGTGACGTCCCAAAGGTTTGATAAAAATTCCACACAGTCAAAATTGTGAGTTCTCGTTTTCCTGTCACCCTAAGTCTCCTTATTGTCACTGTAGCCCTTTTGTCCATGTGCTTTCTGACCTTTCATCCTCGTCATTATAGTCAGTTACCAGTTACCACACCATGTGGCTTAATGAAACTTAGCATACGCTATGAACATACTAAGCATAGTGTTTTTAAAATGTGATAAGCACAGTTTTTTTTAACCTATCCAAGTAGGGATGATAATGGGTTCAAGTCTATAAGCAAGAAGTTATTTCAACCATGGGTGAAAGTTCATGTACATAGTGTGCAGAGGCAAGCTGCCTTGGTTGTCGCTACCTGAATGCTCATGCCAAATTACTAAACTACTCTAGATCTTGTTCCCCTCACTTATAAAGCCAGGCTTATTTATTATAAGGAGAAATGAGAGAACACATATGCTGCTTCATGTCAGGGCTATATCTCATTCTTTAGTAGCATGAAAGTTTGAGTTTGATCCCCAACAGAGTGTACACAGGAAGCAGCGCAACACATGCTTGTCAGCCCAGCACTCAGGAGGTAGAAGCAGGAGGATTAGAAAGTTCAAGGCTATCTGCTGGCTTTGGATGAATAAGACCCTGTCTCCAAAGAAGAGGAGGAGGAGGTGGCAGAGGAGAAGGAGGGGAGGGAAAAAGAAGAGGAAGGAGGAGGAAAGGGAAGAGGAAAGAAGGAGGAAGGGGGAGGAGGAAAAGGAGGAAGGGGAAGAGAAGGAGGGGGAGGGAGAGGAGGGAGAGGAAGGAGAAAGAAGGAAGGTGGAGGGAAAGAAGTAGGAGGAGAAGGAAGGGAAGGAGAGGAAAAAATAGGAGGAGGAAGAGAAATAGGAGGAGGAGAAAGTAGAGGAGGAGAAAGATGAAGGGGAGGAAGAACCACCCACTGCTTAATAAGATCGACTCTAGCTGCTCTTTTCTTAGACTCAAAAAGAATGCTAGAATTGTGAGACTGAATTGTGTGAGTGGAAAGAAAATGTGTTCACAAGAGTTAGGCCTAAAACTTCCTTTCGGCATATACTAAGTAGAAGTAGAAGTTGAGTTGAGATATTGAAGACATGTATGGCACAGCTGGGTATATGTCTGTAGCCTCTAGAGCTAAAGATAAAGCACTGAACATTGGCCTGATGCTCAGAAGGATACTAGGGAAGGCCAATAAGGTTGGAAAATTACAAACACAGATGTACTGTGACCTCATTGAATTAATGGCAATCTTAGGAAGTCATTTCTTAATGTCCATTAAGGCACCAAATAGTATGTTTGCCCTTCTCACACCTGTGTACTTAGGACAATGTGAGTATTTTTTCTTGGATGAACAATAGACTTGCTTCGGGTTATCCAAAGTTTAGGTCAGAGCATAGATCCAGAGCCAGATCCGCAATACTGCTGGCGCTAGCCTATATACTTCATTGAGGAACCTCCCAGAGGGATGCTATAGAGGGTTCCTTGCCACTGGTGCCAGGAGTTGTTGGTGGCCCCAGATCTGAGGGCCTGCTTGCTAGATCCAGAAACTGAAAGGGTTAAAAATCAAGTAAACCTCAGCGATATTTTCAGAGTAGAACAACTCTATCTTGACCTCTGAGTTACCCAGTTCCGCCCTGTTCCAAGGAATTAAAAAAAAAAAAAAAAAAAAAACCAAACCACTTTCGGGAAAAGTGGAAAGGTCACCGTGCAAGGCTGAAACCATAGAATGTTTCCTCCCCATGACAACCAATGAAAATATGTAAGATACCAGGTTGTACTGCCAAAACTATGAATTCCCCTAGCTCCCACATCAATGAATCCAAAGGTCACCTACTCCTATCCAATCCTGAACAGTCAAGGCACATACCACCCTGCTTGAGTTGTTTTTTTGTTTTTGTTTTTGTTTTTTTTTTTCCTTTAAAAACCCTTTGCAATTGAGGCCAGGCACCCTTTTCTTACAGCTGCTGTGCCATTTTGCTGGACAGGGTCCCTGCTGATGCTTGTAACTTAACATTAAATGCATTTGCATCAGTCAGTCAGCTCCTTGGTGCTTTTTTTTTTTGGAGGGGTCTTAGGAACTTGGCATAACAGAAACCAACAAAATGCTTGAGTTAAGGAGAATAGAAGCATCTCAAAATCCAGAATAATACTGTTTCAGCACAGGGCCTTATTTAATATGTTATTCTACTGGTCAGCTCTTGTCTTTATAAATTTTGTCTGTGGCATTCCCTTACAGCAGCGGAACAGCATTAAGCAAGCATCTGTGTAATTGATCTCAAGGTTTTCCACAGATTCTCACCAGGAAATCACTGAGTAAGAATAGTTCTTTGAAGCCTGGAGCACTTAACACTACAGGCGCAGAGGAAGATGAGTCTGAAAAAGGAACAGGTGACAGTATGAGAGCTGGCCTTGTCCTGTGCAATGCTTACTCCACAGCAACCTAGCAGAGAGTATCAATTAGTTAAGAACCCTCATGTCTTCTTTCTGAAGGGGTTTTCTTTCCTTTCCCTCTGTGATGTGATGTCAGGCTCTATGTCCCATTAAGGTGCCTCTGGTTTGGCAACCTGATCCCTGTTAGGAGTCGCCTAGGAAAATTAATTAATTAAAGCACAGGCTGTGTAGGCAGGTGAGACTCAGTTCACATATAAAACCTGCAATTAACTTCAGCAAGTAATGCTTTGCTTTCTTCATCAGTGAAACCGAAGTGATCGTATCCATTTAATAATTTGGTTTTGAGGAGTAAAGGAAGATGACAGACAAATTGCTTCAGCAAGAAGTTGTTAAAATGGGATACATGTTCAATAAGTTAAAAGTGCTACTTTTTATCTGACTGTGAGTTTTGATACTGGGCCATGTTCATTCAATCTGAAAATTGCCACCATTGTAGAATTTAGAGTAAGGTAAATAAAAAAGTCAATATGATATCAAACCATAAAATTTTGTAAAAGAAGAAGAAAGTACCCTTGTAAGATTACAGTTTTATTTACAACACATTGATCAGTCTCACGGGCCTACAAGCCCACACATGCATGCGTGTGTTCTGCCAAGTAAGATATCAGGACATGAGGCATCCCAAGGGCTCCATTCTGACAGAGCTATCTGCCAAAATATTCTCACACTAGCTTGACCAGGGGTCTTGGATCTCCTGATCCCTTTGAACACATTTTATGACATCTGATAGCCTTCCTCAGATCTTTCTATTTAACTTGGATTTCAGTCTCTGGAAGATAGTTTTACCAGCTAACTTGCTGTAGTATCAGAAGCCGTTTGATCTTCCTTGATTATCTTAACAGTTGCTGGTCAATGAAAAGATCTGATTGACCTTTGGTTATCTCTTCAGCCTTAGACAAGGTGGACCCCATGTTGATCATCCAATATTTTTTAGTTTCAGTTTTAGGGATTTATTTGTAACCCATGTTTTCTGGAAGTATCTGAACAGCCATTCATTTATTCTTTTCACCAGTCTTTAAAGACTGATTGTTAGCACCACTGAAATCATTTTTAAGAACTGGAAGAAGCTTTACACGGAGAGTTAGCACTCACAAATTTGAGGATAACTTGAATAACCACTGCCCCATTACTCTTTGTAAACAATATCAGAACGTCTCCTGCAGTAATTTGTTCGTAGTCACACAGAATCCCTTCTTTAGGTGTTTGCCAAGCCTCTGACTATTCATTATAATTTTCATGGCAGAAAATGCATATGAATTTTTTTCACTGATCCAAATCTCAACTAAGACTGACAAACCCCTGTTCCCCATACCATAAGACAGATATTTTATTACCTTTCCTATTTTCTACCCATTCATCATTACTCAGCCTTCAGGTCCTGGGATTATCATTTTGTCAGGCTCTGGTTCTGGGGTCAGAACAAGTGGCATATCAACTTCCAGAAATTCCTTGGCTCACCCTGAGCCTTATCAATGATCAGAACAAGACAGAGGAGAATGTTTACTGAGAAAATACAAATTGCGAAGTGTCCAACAGCTTTTTATTACATTTAATATTAATCAACTGTATTTTTAATAAATATGTCAAAAAGTTAAATAATGCATGTGGTGTGTAGCTCATTGTAATGTCTATTCACATTTTCCCCTAAGTCCATCCCCAATTATCTGTGCTGTCTTTCTTTTATCAGCTTCTTCTCTTGCTTCTAACACAGCACAAGTACTTTATTAAAAAGCAAGGATCTATACACACACACACACACACACACACACACACACACACCAGTATAGCTCTATAATACAGTATAACTATAGAAAAGAATCTAAACTCCCATTTGTCTGGAATCTGTTTCTGATAACCCCATTGTCTTTGCTGCCCATGTTTTTGTTTGTTTTTGTTTTAGTTTCTGGTGGCTCTCTGCTTAAAGAATTTGCCTGCATCAAGTCTTATAAATTCACGTGTTTACTCTTCTGGTATTAAATCAAACAAGGACAAGAAAGTGCTCAATCAACATTTCCAATCAGTTTTTATTCCTTTTTATATTTTTTCTAGTCTCCATAAATCATGAGTTTCATATGTACCATGATTTTTTTTTAGAAAAATCTTAATATGTAGATCAGGCTATCCTAGAGCTCACAGAGATCCTCCTACTTATGTCCCTGAGTGCTGGAATTAACAGTGTATGCAGCCACACAAGGTTTACTTCAATTTAAAATGATATCTCACAGTTACAGTAACACAGCATATTATTGTGATACAGAGTGTTATTTTTTTGAGATTTTTAAAGCAATAGTAGAATGTAAAGTGTAAACTATATATAGCTCTTCGCTACTTCAATAAATGAAAACTTCTAGGCCTATTTGTTGTTATTTTCATTTTTAGCAGGGGTAGAATGGATAGATAGCTCTTTGATAAATTCCAGAGATTGTAGTTTTAAAGGGTTATTTAATTATTTTATTTTATGTATTTGTGTGTTTTCCTGCATGTGTTTATGTGTATAGAGGCCACAGGTTGTCGAATTCCATGGAAGTAGAGGTATAGGTTTTTATTGTGGCACCCAAAGTGAGTGCTGGGAAATAAACTTGGTTCCTTTACAAGAATTGTAAGCATTCCTAACCACTGAGCAATCTATGCTGGCTAGTTTTCTGACAATTTGAGCCAAGCCAAAATCATCAGAAAGGAAAGAACCTTTGAGAAAATTGAGAAAATGCTTCCATAAGATCCAGCTTTAGGGCATTTTCTTAATTACTGATGAATGGGGGAGGGTCCAGACCACTGTAGGTGGTATCATCCCTGGGCTTGGGGTCCTAGGTTCTATAAGAAATAGGTTGAGCAATCCACAAGGAACAAGCAAGTTAGCAGCACCCCTCCATGGCCTCTATAACAGCTCCTGCTCCTTTCCTGACCTGTTTTAGTTCCTGTCCTGACTTCCTTCAGTGAACAATGATGTGAAAGAATGATGGACCAGCTTGACTTCATCTTAATATTAGAAGCCATCTTGTTATAAGGTCAACATTCCTTATTTCTGTTCATTCCTATTTTCTGTAGAACTTAAGTTTGACTGTGTCTTGACCCATTTTCTGGAATTTTACATGTTCCACACCCTATATATACCCTGACAGGAAAAGATGTTCTATCAACTCTGCTATGTTTCTATATAACCCACAAACCCTTGGAAACTCCCTAGCCTTGCACTTTTGGCTGCCATTTAAAAAATTCTGTCTTTGGAACTATTCTCTCAAATGCCACTTGAAGGAGATAGCCTTGTCAGACAGAAAATAAAGCTTGTTTAATTTGATCAAAAATTTTGGGTCAGTGGTCTTTACTATTGTTGGGTGGGGTTAACAGTATAACACAAATAAATACTTTCCTCCCTAAGTTTCTTTTGATCTGGTGCAATAATAATCCTAAAAAAATTGTTACAAGGATAACAGTGTATTGCTGGGATCATGGAAAGACTTTGGAACTTTAGACTAGAAAACCCATCGAGCGTTGAGAGCTCAATAGGATATTTTGTAGTAGCTTTAAGGATAAGAATGTTGAAAGCAGTTCATCCAATGGAGGCCTGGCTCGTGAAGCTTCAGAGTGAAGCAAAGACTCTACTGGACCATTTCTGTGAAGAATCTGTGGTGTCTGGTCAGCTGGAGATGAAGAGTTGACTAACAAGAGACCAGAACTACTAAAGTAAAACCTTTATATTACTTGTCAGTTGGATCTGAGAAATTATCTGTAATTAAGAAAAGACCACATAACAGAAGTGAAATTTTCTGAGATGTGTTTTCTTAGGGTCAGCTGTGTTCCAGAGGTGGTCAAAGCTGTACCTGGAGCTGGCAGCTGAACTGTGGTAAGGTAAGTATCTTCCAGGTGGTGCTGGTTTAGAAGGCATGAAAGAGTCTTGGAGAGAAGCTGAAGTTTAGCACTGGAAGAGGCCAGGAGAGGGCCATTGATTGCACCCATGACAGCCTATTGGTTAAAGAGCAGCCTAGCTGTAGCAGAAGACCACAGCATACTGACCACAGAGTGGCCATCAAGAATAGCAACAGCCTTGGAGTGGAGCCAGCCAGAGCCTAGAAGAGAAGCTGTGTGTGTTGCAGTGGGTAGAGCCAGAGAAGTTACACAAGCCACTCAGAGGATCCCAGAAGATTGTGAGTGTATCCCAGATATTGATCATTGAGTTAGGTGCTGTTGGAGTTTGGTTTTGTTTTGATTTGTTGGTGACTGTGCCCTGGTTCTCCCCTCTTAAAGTAAGAATATATTTAATTTACTTTTTGTTTTATAGGAGTCCACAGTTCAGATACTGAACGTTAAGAGAAATTTTAGGTTCTAAAAGACACTTTGAGTAAAAAAGAATGACTTTTTAAATAGTGTTAAAAAAATCTGAGTTTAAAGACTGAGAATTTTTAAGTTTGAAAAATGTATTATATTGTGATACTGATATTAATGTATGATCTTGGGGGTGAAAGAAAAGATTGAGGTGTGACAATGATACATTTGTCTGTCAAATTGATAAAGGGTCAATTGTGCTGCATAGTTATAAGTCAACTTGACACAAACCTGAAGTAATCTGAGGGGAGTTAAGGAAATGCATCCATAAAGTCATGCTATGGCCAAACCTGTGAGGAATTTTCTTAATTAGTGATTGATGGGGGAGAGCGGAGGGCCCAGCCTACTGCAGATGGTGCCATTTCTGGGCTGGTCATCCTGAGTTCTATAAAAATACAGACTGAGCAAGCCAGTAAGCAATACTCCTCCATGGCCTCTGCATCAGCTCCTGCCTCCAGGTTCCTGCTCTATGTGAGTTCCTGACCTCACTGCTTTTGATGATGAACTGTTATATGTAAATGTGAGTGAAATAAATCCTCCCCCCCCCAAGTGGCTTTTGGTCATGGTGTTTCATAACTATCATAGTACCTCTAATGAAGACAAACTGTAATGAAAAAAGTATCAAGGAAAGATACTTCACAACCCACAAATAACTTTACATTTTTCAGGTATGAGATCATCACCACTATAAACTGCAAACACCAGACCTTGAGGTAACTCAGTGTATACTACTCAGTCTATCCCTGTGGGTGAGCATGGCTATAGGACTGAGGATCCAGCAAGGTTTACATTTCTGTGTGTGAGACCTCAAATCCAAATCTGTCTTAGTAAATGTGAAGATATGTTTTACAAGTCCAAGTCAGGGTATGTAATGAACTGTGAAAACATCAAAATCCCATCATGCACTCATATTACTTCCTCAATCCTAATATTATATGGTTTACATGATAATCACACTGAGCAGTTATCATTATGGCAGCCCTCAGCCAAGTCATTTTAATGTTGCACCTGCCTCAACTAGTTGAAGATATTTGTTTGCAATTGCTCAACAATCAAAATGGTTCTGTTGGGGTTCCTGAAAGTGTCCCGGCCTGCAGGGAAATGATCCCAGTGAGGTGAAGAACTCTCATCAGTACCACTTTACGGTTGCTGGGCAAAAACATCTAGAGTCTGACTTTATTTTTTCTTACACATTTTTTAAATTTTTCTTACACATTTAAACACAGTAAAACTTTGGAGAAGAAGCCTTCAGGTGACAATTGTCACAACAAAACTTTAGGGATGGCTACTTCAAAACTCCCTTGCAAAGTACACCTCTATAGCAAGGCACCTGTGACCTTTACAATAAGAATGAGTTCTATTGACTGACAAACAGAGTTCAGGGTAATCGTCTAGGGACTAAGGATTTGTAATAAGCATAAGATTCTATTGATGGAGGATGCAAAATCATGGAACTTCTTTCATAAGCGAAGGTTCTATTCACTGAGAGACAAGGCTCTGGATTTAGAGGGCTCAGGTGAAGGCTGGCTCCATAGAATAGTAAAAGATCATCAGGTTATTAGACAACATCCACTCCAGCTTTTTGGGTGAAAAGACATCATTTTTCTTTCCTTGAAGAAAACAGGCCTGTGTGTTTAACAATCCTGGTTTTCCCAATGCTTTCTCAAGCTTGTGCTTCCTACAAGTTCTCACTCCATTGTTCAATCAGCCCAAACACACTCAACAAAACACAGTGGAATCTTATGGAGGTATTTTCTCAATAGGGGTTCCCTCCTTTCAGATGATTCCAACTAATGTCAAGCTAATATAAAATTAGCCAGTGCAATTGACTTCTTGTCAACTTGACTTACAAACACATCACTATTAAGCCATTATCTTTCTATTTTTTTCATCCCCAAGATCACATTTTAATAACAACATCAAAATATAAAACCCTTTACAAACCTGAAAAGTTCTACAGTCTTTACAAATTCAAACACTTTAAAAATCTGGTCTCCCTTGGGAGATAGAGACAGGCAGATCTCTGTGAGTTCGAGGCCAGCCTGGTCTACAGACCGAGTTCCAGGACAGCCTACAAAGCAATACACAGAAACCCTATCTCAAAAAACCGTAAATAAATAAATCTGAAGTATCTTTTAAAATGTAAAATCTTTTTAAAAATTCAGGCTCTCAACTGCGAGCTCCTATGAAATCAAACATAAGTTAAATACCAGGACACAGTCACCATCATAGAAAAGCAAAACCAAACTCCACCTGTGTAAATAACTCAATGTCTAATATCTGGGATTCACTCATAATCTCTGTGCTCCTCTTTGGGGCTTGGGCCACTTTTCCAGCTCTGCCCTCTGTACACTCAGTCCATCTTCTAGGTTTGGGCAGGCTCCACTGCTACTACTGTTCTTGGTGGCCATCCCATGGCACTAGCATCTCCAAAATGCTTTACTTGATACTTTTTTCATTAGAGTTTGTCTTAGAGTTAGGGTTACTATTACTGCCATGAAGCACCATTTCCAAAAGCCACTTGGGGAAAAGGTTTTATTTTATTCACAATTCCATATAACAGTTTATCATCAAAAGCAGTGAAGGGGGGTGGGGGGACTCACACATGACAGGAATCTGGAGGCAGAAGCTGATGCAGAGTCCACAGAGGAGTGCTGCTTACTGGCTTGCTCCTCATGGCTTGTTCAGCTTGCTGTCTTATAGAACCCAGGATGACCAGCCCAGGAATGGCATCATCCACGGTAGACTGGGCCCTCCCCTCTCCCCCATTAATCACTAATTAAGAAAATGCCCTATAGGCTTGTGTATAACCTGATCTTATGGAGGCATTTTCTTAATTGAGGATCCTCCTTCTCAAATGACTTCAGGCCGAGTCAAGTTGACATACACTATCCAGCACACAATTGAAGATGATATAAACATGGTTACAGGTACCCAATGTGCTATGTTCATAAGAATAATCTTAAGTATATGTTCCATAATGGTTTAGCAAGAACTTAATGAGATTAGGTGAATAGCCACATTATAGTACAATTAGTGAAGAGGAAGGCCTTGTTAGGTTGTTTAATGTATGTGACTATTGGAGCAATTCATCCAAGTCTAATGCGCTTTGCTGGTTTTCTTTGCATAAATTGATATTCATGAAAGTTAATGGTGATTATGTTTCTTACTTATGAAAATTTGCTTAACAAATTGTTTTTTAAAGAATAATTTTTCTCCATGAGGCAAGTAGGGTTGTGCTTTCAAATTGTTCCTATAGGAAGTAAAAGAAGGCCTAAGTGCCCTCCATATAGAAAGATATTATTATTAAACAGTACGTAGACACCAGGAAACTTCCAGGGAAATATTGTGATTAATTTCAAAAGTTCTGCCAAATACCTATCAAGACACCAAGTTTCACAAGATAGAGGAGTATCTGATGGGATGAAACTCTAGTCTGGAGTTCTCCCTATTTTCTTTCTCTGTCTTGAATGGTGCCTCAAAACAGACAACTGCTTTGTAATTGTGGAAAAATGGCTAGATGATAACAGGTTCTCAGACCATGGTATAGCAACCCATCTTTGTGGGGCTTCAGTCTGATCCAGCCATCTTGCCTGGTTCATACCTGAGAGGATTAGTGTGGATTGAGAAATGGCAGGTAAAGATACCAAGGAAAAGATGAAAACATAGGGTAGAGTCAAAAGGTCAATCCAGTGAATACTGAATGTGCCAAGTTTATTCTCCAACCAAAAAGGGGAAAATGGCAAAAGACTTCTTTATCACGATACAAGGAAAAAACAGACTTTCTTCCTTAGTTCTCAAAACATTTGGCCTAACCACAACTTAGACTAAATCTCTAGTTATCTGGCCTTGAGGGTTAAGAGTATCCCCTAGTCAGACCAAGTCTCTTGTTATTCAGATATGACACCATGCCTAAAGCCAAACATCCTATGATAGCTGTGCCTTACACACTTAGGTCTTATGACTTTAACCATGGAAGAGTAAGGATAATTTTGAACTCTCTGACCTTAAGTCAAAATGAAGTGGTTCTGTCTCTGTGGGACTCAACACTATGGTTATTTTTTTATCATGGTTGCAGTGAAGGTGTCAGGGACAGCAATACTTCTAGCAATGTTACAGTGTCACCCACACAGCCATTCAAGTTCAAGAAATTTTAACTTGTGTTGATTAAACAACTGAGTTGGAGACTGTATTAGTTTTTCTTCATTGTGACAAAATACTTGGGGCAAAAAACTCCGAGGAGAGAAGGTTGGTTCATGGCTTCATTCTGTGGTCCTCTGTGTTGCTTCTGAGTTTGTGTTGGGGTGGAACACGATGGCTGAGAGCATGTTGTCATTGAAAGTGACTTATTTTATGATGGATAGGAGTAGACAAAAAAGATGGCGACATAGATAAGGAGGTGGTAATAAAAAACACCCTCAAGGACACATATCCAATGACCTCCTTCTTCTAATTAGGTCCTACCTTCCAAAGTGTCTATCATCTGATATCCAGTTAAGCTATAAACTTATCAGTGAATTGCTGGGTGAAATCATAGTCCTCATGACACAGTCCCTTCCACAAATCCCAACCTTGGAATTCGGTTGCCAATCCTGGGCCCAAGCCATCAGCTCATGAGGTTTTGTGAAGATACTAAAGAGGCTGGCACACCATGATTTGACTTAAGTGTCCTGAAAAGTGGTCACAGGAAAAGACACAGTGTAAGATATGGGAAATTATAGTTTTTAACATAATCAGTCAAAATCTTACTTTGAATTGTAATGGAAAAACAATAACAACAAAAGACTGGTTTTGCTTATCAATCTAAATATTTATGAAAGATGTCACTTTTAGTCATAATGTGGCCATGAAACACCTTACCTTTGACAAACTGCACAGTTATGTATTTTCTAGAATGCTTTTTGAGGATGGATTAATACCTGTCACTGACTGGAAAGAAATGGTTGGGAATTAACAAGACAAGTTAATGGTTGGAAAAAAAGAGTTAATTTTTCTATTAGAAGTAATACACACAGGAATGTTACATTCACTATTAACACGCTTTTTTATTGACAGCAGCCTGGAATTTTGTTTGAGACTGTTTCTACCCAGTTTGTATTCCATTTGGCCTAGGTAGGTTCCACAAGGGAGAAGACAATACATTACCAGCAGGGATCAGTGCATAGCATTGTCCTGTGATTGGTTGGTTGTTATGCACATAATTCCAGATAGGTCCAGACTTGCACTCCATGAAGACTTGAACCTGGAAATACATATACATAGTTTATAACTGCAAGCCTGGTAAAAATTTTTTGACAGAGTCAGTACAGGGAGAGAAACATAAAGCAAAGACAACATCCTAATTAAAGTCTTAACTCCTATATTTAGCTATATTCTTAGGAAACACTTTGCTTAGAAATTGAACTAGAGAAGCTGGTACATTCCCTTAGTTGAGTTGAGGCTAAATAAATATTAATGGGTAACATTCCCCAGTAAGGGAACATAAAAATTAAAAACACAAAAATTACAGTCACATTTAATTTAACATTAATGTTTTCCTCTTTTAATTTTTCGCTTTTAAATTTTTCTTACTTTATTTGTACATCAACACAGGTAACTTTGGTTTCAAGTCTGAGGTCTGTGACTATTATTGTTCCTATTTAGGCAGATGTGTCTATCATATTGTTTTCTAAAAGACTATACTAATTTTATATTCCAATATCATTATTTATTATAATACCTACAATTTAGTAGCCAAATGTTATCATATTCCCAGACTATGTTTACTTTACTACTTAGGGGATTATCTGTGTTTTTCTTGTGAATTCCTGTCAGTTTTCCATTTCCTTTTACTATCTCGTTGCTTTTTCCTTACTGAATTACCTTTTTCTTTATTTTTTAATAATTTTAAGAATAACAGGTCACCAGTCCCTGTTTGACATTCAGTTTCACATCACAAATGGAGTCCTGGGGCTTCCAACTCCTGAACTCCAAACTGTGTGGACAGTAGTTCTTTCTTTTCTGGAAGAAATACTTGACTTGACTTCTGAAAACAAACAAAAACAGAGCAAAACAATTTAAAGCCATGGCCCAGACGAACTAAGTTTGTCAAAAAAACCTAAAACATACAACTGACCTGTTATCGATTTAGCTGCATGAAGAAAACCTATGTACTGTTTATTACACACCGTTGTATCTCACTGACATGACTTCTTACTTAAGGCATTTATTTGGTGTAAAAAGCCTGCTGGAGGGTTTGAAACAATCATTCTTTCCCATAAAATGCCATCAACTAGGCTGCAACTTTATTTACCAGAGAAAACGCATTCTGTTTCTTCAGAGTGTTGTTGCATTTCCCACTGGGATCACAGCACAACACCTTGTCCATTCTTGCTCATGAGGTTGTCTCCTCTTGTTTGGATGTTGGGTCATTTCCCAGGAATGAGAGTCTGTAATAGGACTTTGAAGTTCAAGTCTACAAAATCACCACTTTTAAAAGCTACTTTTATTGACCCAGTAAGTAAAAATGACAGTCTATTTCCCTGCTATGTAGAAAAGAAATATCAATCAAAGGAAAGAAGGGAGGCATGGAGATTTGGAGGGAGGGAGGGAGAGGGAAAAGGAGAAGGGAGGGAGGGAGAAGGGGAAGGGAAGGAAGAGAGAGAGAGAAAGAGAGAGAGAGCTTTTTTAGTTAAATCTTCATGAAAATCTCAAAAGGTTTTATGTCTACTTTTCTTACTTTTCTTCCAATGATGAAATTTTAATTACCAACAGACCTGTTAATTTTGTGGTGATAGACTATTTCATATGGAATATATAATTTCCTAGTAAGTTTTTTCTCTTCTACAACTTTTTTGACCTCCTCAATTAATTACTATCCAAGAGAGTTTGGAAAAGTGACACAGAGCTATTTCAGCATGGGATTTGGCACTGCTCCCCACATTTAAACACATGAATGGTGTTATAACACAATTCCTTAGTGCTAATTACTATAGAACCTGAGAGGGTCTCATTTTCCTCATGGTTTATTTTATGACTTTGTTCTACTGATTATATTTATTATAAAAGTCACTAAAAGATTTTTTGAAAAAAATTAAAGGGCATATTTTGGGAAGGAAAGAAAGAGAGAGAGAGAGAGAGAGAGAGAGAGAGAGAGAGAGAGAGAGAGAGAGAGAGAGAGAGAGAGAGAGGGAGAGAGAGAGAGAGAGAGAGAGAGAGAGAGAGAGGGAGGGAGGAGGGAGAAGAGGGAGGGAGAGAGAGAGAGAGAGAGAGAGAGAGAGAGAGAGAGAGAGAGAGAGGGGGAGAGAGAGAGAGAGAGTTCTTGCAGCTTACAATTTCCTAAAAAGGAACTGGAGAGATGGCTCACATTTAAGAATGCACCCAAAGAATAGTCATACTTTTCCAGAGGAACCAAGTTCAATTCCCAGCACCCATGTGGCAGCTTATAACTATCTAACTCCTGCTTCAGGGAATCCAAGACCCTCTTTGACTTCTGTGGGCATTGGGAACACAGGAATTGCACAGACATACATGCAGACAAAACTTTTATACACACAACCTAAGTAAATCAAAACATTTAAATGTTTAAAATTTCCCAAGAAGAGAGATAAATCAACAATCAATGGAATGTGAGATATATTTATTTACTCATTGAAGTCAAAGGAAAGAGGCAGAAGGACTAATGTCTCTGTCTTCTATTGTGTTCTCAGAGTGATGTGTTTCCTTCAGCCTCCTGTATTCTCCATCTAGAAGCATAGTCACATCTAATTTCTCCCTGGACAACCTGAAAGGGAGCAGTGATAAGTGTAAGGATGTGCAGAATGAAGATATATGTATATGATGCAGGCAGAGAACAGAGCTGTGATCTGATAGGGTTGTGAATTCATGGCCAGGAGAAGAGGAAGGAGATAGAAAAATGAATGATGGGTTAGAGCAATAAGGAGGGAACCTTTGCAAGATCCAAAGAAAGGCCTTACTCAAGGGAGCTAATGTAGAAGCTATGGAGGGGTGCTACTTACTCCATATACTTTGTTCAGCCTGCTTTCTTATAGAACCCAGGGCCACCACCAGCTCAAGGATGACATCATCCAACATAGGCTGGCTGGGTTCTCCCCCATCAACAACTAATTAAGAAAATACCTTATAGCCTGATCTTATGGAGGCATTTTTTTTAAATTAAGGTTCCCTGCTTTCAGATAGCTCTAGTTTGTGTGTCAATTTGACATAAGACTAGATAGCATTACTGACCCCCTTATCAACTTGACACACAAACACATTAAGCCATACTTCCTTTCTTATTCATCTGTAGGACTTCACATTAAACACAAATAACTTTAAAAGTCCCAAGGCTTAACAATTCAAACACATTAAAATTTCTTTTTCTTTAAACTATCCCAAAACTTTAAAACCCCTTTTAAAAGTTCAAAGTCTTTCAGCTATGGTCTCCTGAAAAAAAAAAAATCAAAGTCAAATACCTTCTTTAAGAGGGAAGAGCCAGGACACAGTCACAATCTGAACTAAGAAGACTCAAACTTCCAACATTGCAAATAGCTCAATGTCTAATTATCTGGGACTCACTCCCAATCATCTGGGCTCCTCCATGGAGTTTGGGTCACTTTTCCAGCTCTGCTGTATGTGGTATACACAACTTGTTTTCTAGGCTCTGGCTGGCTGCATTCCTCTCCTGCTTGCTCTTCTTGGTGGTCATCTCATAGCCCTGGCTTTTCCAAAAATGTTAGGGTCCCTTACTGCAACTGAGCCGCACTTTGACCAAGAGCTTCTCAGAGGCTCTCTTCATGGTGCCAAGCCTCAACTTCTTTGCATAACCCCTTCAGTCCTGGGTCTTCAACTGCCACTGAGGCTGCCCCTTCACCACTGGCCTCTCCTGGCCTCTCATACTCTCACCACTGGCACTCTTGTGTGCTCTCCATGACCCCTTCATGTCTTAGAAACCAGTACCACCAGGGTATCTCTTACAATATCAAGTCCCGCTGCCACTGCCAGCATGAGCTTCTATCGTAGTTGCCTCTGGATCACAGCTTCTGTGTGCTGACTCTCAGGAAACACTTCTGAGAAGATGTCACCCCTGATGCTGCTCCCTTTTAATCATCACTAAATTCTCAGCTCCAGTAGACCAACATCAAGTATCCCAGAAAAACAAAGGTTTCCTTAGCTTTAGTTGTTCTGTTAATCTTGTTAATTACAGTGTATTTTTAGCCCCAGCTAACAGAATATTAAGTCACAATAGGAAACTGTCCTGATAGAGTCTTGGAAATTTTTCTCTGAAATTTCGTAAGCTAGACCTCCATTCTCTGCACTGCTCTCAACATTCTAATGTTCCAAGTTTCCACAGAACATCTCACTGAGCTCTCAACACTCAATGGCCTTTTTAGCCCAAAGCTCAAAAGTCCTTCCACAAACTTCACCACAACATGGTCAGGTCTGTTACATCAATACTTGGTACTCTTGGTACCAAGTTGTCTTACTTAGGGTCTCTATTACTGTGAAGAGAAACCATGACCATGACAACTCTTATAAAAGACAATGTTTAATTGCGTCTGGTTTACAGGTTCAGGGCTTTGGTCCATTATCATCATGAAAGGAAGCATAGTGGTATGCAGGCAGACATAGTTCTGGAGGAGGAGCCAAGCTATCTATGTCTGAGCTGGCAGCAGCAGGAGGAGAAAATGACACTGGGCCTGTCTTGAGTTTCTGAAACCTCACAGCCCACTATCAATGATATGCTTTCTCCAAAAGGCCACAACTACTTCAGCAAGTATATCTCCTAATAGTGCCACTCCCTGTGGCCTATAGGGGCCATTGTCATTCAAACCACCACATTTGCATCACTCTGACAGATATCTTCTTCATTCATCTGGGACATCTGAATACATTGCATGCATCACCATAAGACCAGGACATCGTTTCCTTCTCTTAGTAAGGAGATTGACTAAAATAATAGCTGGTACTATATTTATTATAATTTAGACTTATGATTTAGAGTTGGTCATGGGTAAAATTTATAATTCCTATATTACAAAGGTTTTAGTTCAGTTTCATGCCAGTTAAAGGTAAGAAAACAAGTCCCCACAGTCTAAAACAAGAGCGGTCGCTTGATTTTCTGATATATGTCTACTATTTAAATAAACAAATCAGAGTAATAAATCTCATAATTGTATTTTTATGACTCTACCTCTACATATTCAATATTTACATGGAGGTTTCAGAAGCATATTGAAGCATTCATTTTAATACTGCCAATACAAAGTCAAACTTACATTAATAATAAAGAGCAGCTATAACTATAGAATCTGATATTAAGAACTTATTTGTGTGTTTGTGAGGGGTGGAGGCATGCACATGCCTCCTAGGATATTTTTCTAGCATCTCCTATCCTGACTCAACTTGCATCTCCCATACTCATCACCTTGTAAGCCAAGGACCTGTCTGTCACCTGGACTCCCCGATTTTCACAGCTTTCTTTGATTAGTTATTATTATTGTAAGCTTTATGTTGTTGAGAATTCTGTTTTATAGCTACAGAAATGTCTAGAACACAGTAGAGGCTCAATTTTATTTGTGGAATGGATGAATTGTGAGACATACAAAATCATTCTTTAAACTGATGGGCAGGAGAAGGTTATGTATTACTCAGGGTTCTTTAGAGAAACACAACTAATAAAATGAATCTTTATATATAAAACTTGGATTTAGAATAACTTACAATGTATGGTTCAACTATTCCAACAAAGGCCATCTCTCAACAGAAAGTCCAGGAATCTAATAGTTGTTTTGGTTCAAGAGGTTGAATGTCTCAGATGGTCTTGGCTAGATGTTAGAATTCTGAAAATGCAGTAATGCCAATGAAGGAATGAACTTTCCAGAGAATGAGGGCACAGACAAAAAACAAATACCTCCTTCCTCTGTGTCTTATATAGGCTGCCATTGGAAGGTGTGATTCAGATTTAAAATGTGTCTTCCTACCACAAATTATCTAATCAAGAGAAATAAAGCAAAACAAACACACAAACAAACAACAACAAAACTCTCATGGTAAACTGTACCCAGAAGCCTGTGTTTCAGTAAATTCCAGGTGTAGCTAAGCTGACAGACAACTGTAGCATTCATAGTTACAATGGAAAAATGGATGCAAAAATCTTGGAAGAAATCTGTTTAATAAAGAGGTGGTAGATTATTAAGCTGGCAGAAGTGAAGAAAACACATAAATAAAACACTACGTGTGTCTTCAAATGTAGTTGTTTTGTCCTTATTATGACTAAATACTTGAAGTAACTTAAGGAAATATGGATTCATTTTGGATCACAGTTTGAGTAGATACAGTACAAATGACAGAGAAAGCATAGCAGCTGTAGCTCTACAGTGGTGGGAACACTGTACTGAACTGTACTGCAGGCAAGAGTAGTATGGGAGTTGTTTCTAAACTTTCTCACCTCCTTATATCTAAGGAAAGCATGAAGCAGAAAGACAGCTAGAAGTGGAGTGAGGATATAACCTTCAAGGCCTGTTTTCTAGTGTTCCACTACCTCTAAAGAAAGCCATCCCAACAGCACCAGCAGCTGGAGATCAACCACTGAAATACATATGCCTGTGGGGGTAGGTACATTTCACATCCTGTCCATTGCCACATATTCAGTATCATCAATTCAACAAGAAAGACAAAATGCACTGGTACCTAGTGTCTCAGAGAAATGGGATCTTGGGTTCCCTCTTGCATTGCCTGTGGAAGTAGGAATCACTACCACCTTTCTGGAAAGGAAAAGAGGTGTACATGGAAGTCCCACCCTTAGCTGAAGAGCTATTGGCAATTGGCAGCTGCTGGTATAGACAGTTTTGTTTTAAGGAAGTAGCCCCATTGGTTGACAGTGTTCCAGTAGATGCCCTGCCCACTCAGAGCATCGGGACAACACAATTGAACCTCATGGGTTTTAAAAGGCAATGAAGATGCATAGTTGGAGAAGAGAATGGGGTGGTGCATCTGGAAGGAGTTGAGAGAAAGAGTAAATATGATCAAAATACACTGCATGAAATTATCAAATAAGTGATTAAATGCCCTAAATATGCATATTTGTGAGTTAGTAGGTCCTGGTTCCATGGAATTTCAAAGGGTAAATTTCACAAGCCTTATTCTCTTTAGATCTTCTCTTATTCTTCTCTAAGGAAAACATTACAAAATTATAAATACAAAACTAAGCCTGGAGTATCTAGTGAGTATGCTCATCAATACTTTACAGCTGAAAGTTAAGTAGTATCTTAGCAAATCTTGCCGATGCATACATCCTTTGACATGAAGTTCCAGGCCATGAATATATAGTACAAAATCAAAATGCTGGTACATAAAAGATGTGTATGAAAGGCTGTTTCCAGGAGCTCCATTATATTAGTTACTATTCTATTGCTGTGAAGAGATACCATGACCACAGCTACTCTGATAAAGGAAAGCATTTCACTGGGGGCTTGCTTACAGATTCAGAGGTTTAATCCATTATCACCATGGCAGGGAGCAAGGCTGCAGGCAAACACGGTCTTAGAGGAGTAGATAAGAGCTATATTCTGATGTGTAGGCCAAAAGAGAGACTTTTGTCTTGGCATGGGCTTTTGAAACCTCAAAACCCACCTTTAGTGACACACTTTCTTCAGCAAGACCTCGTTTCCTAATCCTGTCAAGTAGTGCCACTCCCTGGTGACCAAGCATTCAAATATGAGCCCATGGGGGCCATTCTTATTCAAACCACTACAATTACTCATCATGGGATAGGAGTTCGTGATGACCTGAGTGTCTGTTAATAGTGGTCAAACAAATATAGTACTTCCATTCCATGGATCATTATTCAGCTATTAAAAATAATATCCACCTTTTATTATATAGGAAAGCTCACAACTGTTGTAAATAGTGTAATCCATCTTGATAAATGCAAAAATAGTAGAAATAACACAAATAAAATTAATATTGTATGTACATATAAATAAATTTGATGATGTATTTTTGCACATATGTATTCCTATACATAAAACAAAGATATGAAAAGATATGCCTGATTATCACTGAGTCCTTCAGGCTAGAAAATAGGTGAGAATAGGTATAAGTATGAATGGCAAATCTTCTCTTTATAAATTTTGAATTATTTAACTAGTGACAACCAATCTATCCATAATGCTTTTATTCTTCATGGTGCTGAGAATTAAGGCCAGGTTCTTGCCTATGCTAAGGAAACACCACTGAGTTTGACTCCAATCCCTACCCATATTCATGGCCTGGGAATGCTAAGTAGGTACCCTACCACTGGGTTTTACTCCAATCTCCATTCATATTCTTTTATTTCAGGAAAGAGTAAAAACTTTATAGTAAAAACCCTAAAGTTATCCCCTTTGTTGTATGCAATGATACTATTATGGAGGAGGTGATGTTGTCCACAACACAGTCTGACTTGTCACTCATTACAAAGCATTGTTTGATCCTTGTTCTCAGGAAGCAAACAAAGGCACATACACATGAAGAAAAGACTAAGGGGGAAAATAGGACCTTACAAAGATGCAGTGTATTGGCCAGGGCACAGTGATTTCAGAGGCCTAGCTCATTCCTTTTCTATAAGGACTATGAAGTGAACACTCTCATGATGTTTAATTTACCTATTGGGCAACTAGAAATTATGCTGCAAGATTTGATTATAATCCAGACATGCCTGAGCCAAAGCCATCATGCATTATTTTATTACTCTCTTAGAAGTGTAGTGTTTAGCTGGTGGTTTCCCTTGCATTAGGTTTCTACCTGACCCTGAAATACACACCCCATCAAGCCATCTCTTTCATTACTCTCCCATTCTACCCACCCCTCAATCTGATCCCTCATGTACCCATCCCAACCCACCTCCAGTACACCCAGGAGATCTCTTTTTCCCCTTCCCAGGGAGATCATGCATCTCCCCATGAGCCCCCCTTGTTACTTAGTCTCTCTAGTCTGTGGATTGTAGCTTGATTATTCTTGATTATTGTTTTTAACAGCTGAGTACTCCATTGTGTAAACGTTCAACATTATTTTTATTCATTCTTTGGTTGAGGGGCATCTAGGTTGCTTCCAGGTTTTGGCTATTACAAAAATGCTGTTATGAACATAGCTGAATAAGTGTATTTATGGTATGATTGAGCTACTTGAATATATGCCCAAGAGTGGTATAGCTGTGTCTTCTGGTAGATTGATTCCCTATTTTCTGAGAAACTGACATGTTGATTTCCAAAGTGGCTTTACAAGTTTGGACTCCAACCAATAGTAGAAAGGGTGTTCCCCTTGTTCCTCTCCAGCATGAACTTCCATTAGTGTTTTTGATCTGAGCCATTCTGACAGGTGTAAGATGGAATTTCAGAGTTGTTTTGATTTGTGTTTCCCTGATGGGTAAAGATGGGTAAGGATTTCTTTAAGTGTATCTTGGGCATTTGGGATTCTTCTGTTGAGAATTCTCTGTTTAGAGCTGGGCCCTATTTTTAAAAATTTGATTATTTGGTTTTTAGACGTATAGTTTCTTGAATTCTTTATATGTTATGGAGCTCAGCCCTCAGTCAGATATGTGGTTGGTGAAAATCTTTTCCCAATTTGTAGGCTGCTGTTTTGTCTTATTGACTGTGTCCTTTGCCTTACAGAAGCTTCTCAGTTTCAGGAGGTCCCAATTAATTGTTGATCTCAGTGTCTGTGCTACTGGTCTTCTGTTTAGGAAGTTGCCTCCCATACCTACACATTCAAGGCTATTTTCCACTTTCTCTTCTATCAGGTTTTCAGTGTAACTGGATTTAAGTTGAGTTCTTTGATCCACTTGGACTTGAGTTTTGGGCAGGGTGACAGATATGGATCTATTTGCATTCTTCTACAAACACACATCCAATTATGCCAGCACCATTTGTTGAAGATGGTCTCTTTTTCCAATTATATACTTTTGGCTTCTTTGTCTAAAATTAGGTGTTCATAGGTGTGTGGATTAATGTCAGTATCTTAGATTCAATTCCTTTGAATCTGTTTGTTTTTATGCCAATTTCATGTGATTTTTATTACTATAGCTCTGTAGTAGAGCTTAAAGTCGGGGATGGTGATGCCTCTGGAAGTTCCTTTATTGTATGGGATTGTTTTAGCTATCCTGAGGTTTTTGTTTTTTCATATGAAGTTGAATATTGTTCTTTCAAAGTTTGTGAAGAATAGCAATAGTGAATAGGTAGCCTGAACTGGCCGTTTCCTGTAATCAGATTGGTAATGATTCCAATAGTCATCTGAAAGCCTTAGTCCAGTAACTGATAGAAACAGATCCAGAGATCCAGAGTGCTTGGTTACAGATAGCCAAGCACTGGGCCAAGCCAGGGGACTCCTTTTGAGGAGTGGGAGGAAAGATTGTATGAGATGGGAGTTCAGGGTTTTCACAAGGGAACCCACAAGGAAAGAGCCTGTAAAAGGAAATGCCATGTTATCTATCCCACAAGAAAATATCAGGGTGCAGTCTTGGCCTGTGGTGTGTTTCAGCATAAGTCTACAAAAACATGGTTGTAAGGGAACGAACCAGAAGGCACCTGTGTCTGTTTCTATGTGTTGTAGGGTGGCTACATGAATGAATGGTGTCCAGTTAAATGTGAACACAACTTCATAACTGCTGTGACAAAATAAGGCCCAGAGTACTTAGCTTATGAAAGTTTTCAGATTTTTGTCAGTCATAATTTTCTTGCTGTTATAACAGGTCCCAGACTTTAACAACTGGTGCCACAGTGGAACCCAGCATGTAGGCAGCAACACCTGCCATAAAATGAGAGTAAAGACCTAATCCATCAAGATGCAAAGCTATAGAAAAGTTGCTGCACATACTAACCTTGGTTTTGGCCTCTGTAGTTCCATTTCTGGCCAACTGTGCTTAATGGCCCACCTTCTCCCTAAAATGGTCTTGGGACTGCACTAGGGTCCTAAATACCCAGTGTAACTGCCAGGTGGCTAATACAGACTTTCTATAGGCTGGAATCCATGTCTCAGTGTTGTTCTCTGGTGGACACTTTACAACATTGTGAAAAAATATCTGAAGTAAACAAGTTTAGAGAGGGGGAAATTTATTTTGGCATGTGATTTCAGAGATTCACTCTAAACTGAGCTAGCTCATTGCTTTTAGACCTGAGGTTAGGAATAATACCACAACAGAAAGTGTGGAAGAGAAATGGTACTCATGGAATTGTGGCCAGGAAGCAGAGACACAGAGACAGTAAGTGTTTAGGAACAAAATACCGCCTTTGAGAGTGTGCCCCAGTGACCAGCAACCTACTTCAGTAATACCATCAAAATTTTAGTGCAATATTAGTTTAATTCACTGGGGACACTAGAGACGTCATGATGTATTCACTTCTGCAAAACCTCACTTCTGAACATGGCTGCATTTTGAACCAAGTTTGCAACATGTGAATCTTTGAGGAAGGGTATGTGTTGTATCTATACCATAATAAGACCCAATTGTATACAATGCATGAATGGCTCTTACCAAAGCAGGTCTTTGTCAAAGTGATCCTTGACCTCATCTATGAGCAACCTGGAACTGGACCAATGGCCCTTTAGCCTTCCACAGTGTTCTATGACATGGAATACGTTGGACATATTTTATAGAAGACTTCAACTCAACAGCTCACTTGGCTTGCCCAACCAAGATAAGAAGTCAGGGAGTCTGGGTGGGTCCTATGCTGGTTCTGACAGACTTTGAAGACTCCCATTGGAAGTCTGCTCCCTGGGGAGCATAAAGAGGATGGAATGAGGGTTGGTGGGGGGTGGAATAGGGGAGGGTGGGAGGGTGCAGGAACTGGAGTTGACATGTAAAACAAGCATGTTTCAATTCTAAATTTTAAAAAATTACCAAAAAGAAGAAGAAGAAGAAGAAGAAGGAGAAGGAGAAGGAGAAGGAGAAGGAGAAGGAGAAGGAGAAGGAGAAGGAGAAGGAGAAGAAGGAGGAGGAGGAGGAGGAGGAGGAGGAGGAGGAGGAGGAGGAGGAGGAGGAGGAGGAGGAGGAGGAGGAGAAGGAGAAGGAGAAGGAGAAGGAGAAGGAGAAGGAGAAGGAGAAGGAGAAGGAGAAGGAGAAGAAGAAGAAGAAGTCAGAAAGTTATGGAGAGCCAAAGTAAAGATTTAGCTTGGACGACCAACTCCTTTGGGGCTACTAGGGCACTTCCTAGACTTAAAAGACCAGATTAGGCAGAACAAACAAATGGGGTCCACTGTTGTGGACATTAAGCACTGGAGCTTCTGCTGGTGTCTCTACCACAGCCAGCTCTTCTAGAATCAAAATTAGTATCTGAACACAGATTTGGAATGACTCACAAATCTAGAAAAGGAAGGCCATCATCAGGCTCCCGAAGTTTCTGGTTTCTATTTCACTGCTAACTAGTTACTGTCTTAGAGACAGGAAAACAGAGCAAGCCAGTGATTGTTTCAAAGCCACCAACCATGAAAATGAAATTGTTTAGCTATTTTTTTCCTTTGGAGTTCATTTCAAATCTGTTGATTAAAAAAGAATATGGGAAAAACTGATGACCCAAGTGAACAGAAGAGGAAGGTTAGGGCAAATAAAATTTATGACTAATTGGGACTTTCAATCTCGGTAGCTGAAATGATGAACTTGGGATCATGGGAACTGGAAATAGTTCACTTAACAGATGGTAGGCGGCTCTTGTCAAAGAGAACACTGCTCAGAGTGTGAGCCTAATTGAGTCATTCATATCTGTATAAATTAACATTTTAAAAGCTGTAGTATGCTCAGGAGAATTTTTAAGGTAAACATAACAAGTTTTCTAGATCTTTCAGGTGGGAGACTTACCACTGGACAAAAGTGATGTAATCTGTTTAAAATAATGCCATCCACATTCAAATGGACAATGAATGCACCTTAAAAAGAGAGAAACACAGTGGCTAAAGACTCTTTCTTTTGGCACTCATGATGTTTTTATGTAAGTTCTGTTGTCTGAATGGCTCCTTGGGGCAAACATCTGCCTACTTGAAATTTTATTAGGAAAATAGCTTTATTTAAATCCTTCCTCATGGTCCTTTCATGCAAATTTCTGTATATAGTCAACCCAGCTAGAGAAATGGAAGTAATTATGTATGTCTAAATTAGCCCATTTTAAAATTTGAGGAATCATCTTGAGTCATTTTTATGTGCTACTACACATTTAACCCCGAATATTCATCATGTTCTTCTTTGGATTCACTGGGACTCCTTCAACAATATCTACAGCTTAGGCAGGTGATGATGTATTGGTCCAAGTCATTCTTGGAATCTGTAAAACTGGATACTGCTAATTAAATTGACATCTGTAATCCTCAATTTAAAGCTGACACAGTAAAAAAAGAAAAGTAAGAAAAGGGATAAAATAAGTAAGTCAGGGTCCAGGCCATATACAAAGAAGGAAATTTACTTCAGGTTGGACTAATGATTCTTGGAACTATCTTTTAAGAAATGTTTTTACATTCATTCATTCATTTACATGTGTATACGCTCACATGTGCCATGTTGCAGGTATGGATGTCAGAGGGCAATCTGTATGAGGTGGATCTGTCTTTCTACTATTTGGGTTCCATGGATTGAATTCAGGTCATTAGGCTTGGTGGCAAGCACCCTTACCTTCTGAGCCATCTCACTGGCCCATTTGTAATTATCTTAAGAGTTCTTAGTCAGCAAAGATATTTTAGTAGTCCTTATCATTCGGACATAGGTGTCAAATCAAAATGTTTCACATTTTGAAATTTTGCCAGTGATCACATATTCATAGTTTAAGACATTCAGGCTGAGTAGAAGCTTGCAAATTTTGAAATGTCTTTCAAAAGCTCTCTAGTCCATTGTCTTAGCCACATCCCATTGCATTGAAGGCAGTTTTGAAAAACCTTTCGTTGCCTGTTCCAGTGGTTTCTTTAATGCATCTACATCATATGACTCCAGCAATATTTCTTGTGTACTTTAAAAAGTGTAAATAGACCCAGTAAGCTCCCATTATGAAGTTAAAGAATTCCTCCTTTCTCAACTTTACTTCCCACTTCCCTGTTGTTGTGAGTTATAAATTTTGGAACTTGTTTGGTATACTTTCACAGTTGTAAATAATATGTTCAAGGCTCTCTTGAGCACCCCTAGACAGTATCTCCAGATGCCCATTAGGAGAGGAAATATGGCTTGGCCCATGGCTCCTGAGAGTGGTTCCATTACTTTTATGCTGTCAAAGTTGCCAGAGTTTATTTTCTATTTCATCCAAATGCCAAAACCTTACCCTTTGGGTTGCTATACTAGCCTTCTCTTTGTGGATTAGAACTTTTTTAGAGAATTGTTTCCCAGCCTTAGCCTGGAGGTGAATTCAACTCCTGGTAGGACCATGAGAGATGTTGGCAGGGCTGGAACTCTGAGAGACTCACAGGCACAGCTGTTTCGTAGATAGAACTCCCAACTATCACTGGGCTTTTGCCTTGCTTTTCCCTTTCATGTCATTTCTTACCAGTATAGAGTTTTGAGTTTCTTTTTGATGTGGAAAGGGGATTTCTGTTATTTATTTATTTATTTATTTATTTATTCATTTATTTATTTATTTATTTATATATGTAAGTTACAAAGGTATTCTCATCAATTTTCCATCTTTTTCAGAAATTTACCAGGATCCCTGACTGGCTAAGAATCCTCTTTCTGTTCTTAAGTGAAGATCTATTGATCTTTTATTGTGATACTACAATACTGGTTTTGTGGGGAAAGGGAGGCCAGGGCAAATGAAAGAATGACTCATATATCTTTGTCCATAATCATAATCAGAAAGTCATGCTCTTTTATCACACTTCTTATCTGTAACTAACACATCTGACTCTGTTTTATTTATGTAAGAGTTGAATGAATGCCATTCTGGCCAATGTATGTCTCTGTTAAAAATGGAGGACATCTTTCCCAGAAGTCGTTTCCTATTCCTAGACTCTGAGCCACCTCTCTGATTCAGCTCCAACACAGAAAGCTACAGTTTTGTTTCCCTGGATTTCATGAGTGCTTTGCTCCAGTTAGGAAGAATGACTTGCTGTTTTCTAAAACAACCCTTAATTTTCTACATGTGTGCTTTTGTTCTGTAGTTCTCCCAGACCTCTTCCCATGATGCTCTCTTGACCCTGTCTCTGGGTCCTCAAGTACCATCTAACAATACAGGTACACACTACTCAGTAGCAGCTTCTCTGGGCATCCTCAGACCTAAACTGATTCTAATTTGCACAGCATCTATTTCTTTCTTTGGAATTTGTATTTGCTTGGGCTTATTCCTATCTGTGCAGTATCTTATCCTTCTACAGTTTCATCAAGGAACACACATGTATCTATATAATTCTTAGAACATGGGAAGAAGCACTCTTTTCTGTTCCGGTTATAGTCATCAAACCACTTCTTAGAATTCTTTCTATATCAAAGGCATTGTTTTTTCAACAACTGGTCTTAAGGATTCTTAACATCAAGCCCTTTTTGCACTTGAAGATGCTCCAGTTATATATTTCCTATGAATATAAGATGGACTTAAGTGTGGGGTAAGCTGGAGTGATGAGGAAGAAAAACAGTGAGAAGTCTATCCTAAATCACTGAATATATAATGTATCTGGAAGCTTGCAGTAGAACCCATAGCTGAAAATATTATCCTTCAGATGACCTCAGCCTCAGAGGCCCCACACACACTAGGAAAATGTTTTTATTTGTAAGCAACTCTTGGTGTCCCTAGCATTCAGTAGTTATAACTTGTTTCATGGAAGTTGTACACGGCCCAAGGTGCTGTTCTTTGTCTTCTATATTCTGGGTTGCAAACTGGAATGGCCTTGTTTGAGCTACACTTCCCCCATAGCATCAGCAATGTATGACAACATTGCATGATGGCTTTATAAGCTTCTGTGTTAGAGGAAATTTATCTGAAGGGAAAAGAATGGCTGAATACATAATATACTCTACCCTAACTCAGAGAAAGCATTTAAGCTATCCTAGTTTGCTTCTATTGCTGTGATTAAAACATGAGGACCAAAAGAAACTTGGGGAGGAAAGGGTTCATTTGGCTTCCACTATGACATTGCAGTGCATCATGAAGGGCTATCAAGGCAAGGACTCAAGTCAAGAATCTAGAAGTTAGGAACTGAAGCAGAGACCATAGAGGAACTCTGCTTACTGGCTTTTCTAACTTTCTTATGCATCCCAGGGAAGGCCCCACCCACAATAGGCTGCAACCTTCCAGGTCAATCATTAATCAAGAAAGTGTTACACAGAGTTGTCTAGAGGCCAATCTGATGGAAGCATTTTTCTAAAACGGTTCCTAGATGACACTAGCTGGTGTCAAGTTGACAAAATTCTAGACAGCACACAAGGTAATAATTATAACAAAAATAAAAACGTAGCTAAAAATACAAATGATTCCTACATGATCAGACATTCATTACATTCTTTTCCTTTAACAGAATCTGACAAATAAGTGGCAGACACACATTCACAGAGTTTAATTTATTAGCCAAAGAACATTCAGCTAAGCTAGGTAGAGGGAAAAAAGATATTCTTAACCAGGGCTCCTGGAACCCAGTGATAATTCCTAAAGTCTGACACTTATCATAGGAGAATTGTGTTGGCCATCTTCCAACACTTCCTGGAGGCAAAGCAAGATGGAGGGAGGAGGGAAATATTCAAATTAAAAGGGGTGGGTGTTAACATTTGCAGCAAACAACACTGAATCTCACATCGCAATGCATTAATACAGTCAACAGACTGCTTATCAACTTCTCTGCCTGGTAGGGGTGTGGAGGGCATTGAGGATGCAAGGCTTGCTTTACTTTCTTGATTTAAATAGTCTGTATGATTTATGTGTAGAAAACACAGCAGGAACCAGGAAAGAGATGCAAGATGCTCAAACAAGTCATTCCTAATGAATTTAAAAGTTTTTTCCCCTCTGGCTTGTATGTCAGGAAAGTAGTCAATTTGCAGCAGAAGTGGGACTTCTCTATGGAATCATGCAAGGCTTTGCTTGGGTAACAAATACTAAGGTTGCCCCAATTGTTGAACCTATAATTAAGGGAAGATGTAAAGCCATAATATTCCAGATATTCCACCATGTGGCAAAAGTAATCATGAACAATGACTAGCTAGCTGTTATATAGTTGTAGGGATTGCTAAACAGACCCCAGAAGAGTAAAGGTAACTGAAATGTGAGATTTTTAAAGCCCCTGAAATGCAGAGAATGTTCATACACTGTGAAATAGAACTAGTCATACCTCCCTCATATGTCAAAAGTTTTCAACACTTGTTAACAGTTTAAATTATTATCCCCAGCTCCATAAAATTTCTGAAAGCAAAGATCTTGTTTTAGTTAGAACTCTTTATTTGGTCCAAGAGAGATTATTGACTTACTACAGACCCTCAACAAACTTTTATTAAAAGGATAGATGATCTTTAGGAAGTGAGATTAATAAGTACATTTAAAAACAGTTATGTTGAAATAACATGAAATGTTCCTGGGAGAAAAGACTAAATTCTATTTAGATACAATATACAAGTATATAGAAATGAAGGCATGCCCAAATCTTGAGGGTTAACAGGAAAAGGGTGTTAAGGGAAAGTCAAATTTTTGAATTATCTCAGAAATGGTTTCTGGTGTTCTTCATTAGTAGTCTGAGGACAATGTTCCATGGTGAGAGTCAGGGATATTCTCAAAAGGACACAATATAAGCATAAATCTGTGCCATGAGAAAGTCAGTGATAAGACTATTCCACATTACTCCATGCCTCTAATTCTAATCAGAATTGACCATCTGCAGCAGTAAAGGGACAGATCCATGTTTCACAAATCCTAGATCAGCTCAATACTCTATCTGCTTACTCTTATTTATATGCATTCATAATGTGTTTACACAATTCGAGTAAGCAGCTACTGCATACGGTTTCCAAGATTTTGTATGGTCTGGCCTGGTACTCTGCCTCAAACTTTATGATTTGCTCATTCAAGGCTTTTAAGATAATGGCTTCAGTTTTGAGGGAATGGTCAGCTGTCAAGTTGATCAGCTCAAAACTCAACCAAATATGAATTTAGGGCCTTTACAGTTATTGCCAACAAAATAAAAGGTAGGAAAGCATTGTTGAAGGTATCCAGGTCAACACTATTGTTCTAAACAGGGCCTGGGATATAAGTTTTCACAAAACTGAGATTTCAGTAAGAGGCTAATGTGAGATTATGGTCAAAGTCAACATCATCTGATATTCTTGGATGTCTGTAGACTGCTTTTGGATGAGGTATACATAACATTACTCAGAGCACATTAAATATTAGGTTATATAGAGCTAAAAGCAAAGCAAAGTGAAATGACTTGCATTTTGTTGAAAAATGAGTCACTAAAGGCTCCAGAAATTGAAGTCTAGACAGAGTGAGTGAATAAAGCCGGCAACAACAGAACCAGTAATTGCCATGGGCTGTGACAGCGCAGACTGCACTATCTGTGCTGCCAGGGAGGCTCTCTAAAGGGCTATCTCAGAAGGGCGTATTCCTTCTCCAGGTCTGTCTTCAGGCTCAGAAAGAGCCACACATTGTCTGTTTGATGTCATTATATATGAACGAACTTTCCACAGACCAATTATTAACTTTATAGTTAACCTAAACTCCCACAGTTGCTCCTACAATGTAAATATGAGCTTTGCTCCTCATTAAGTTATGAAACATCTTAAAGGAAAAATAAAGCTTTTACTAATATGGTATTTCCTTATAGAGTCCAAAGGGAAGAGACTCTCTAAAGTTCCTATCGACTAGATAGCATTGTCCTTAACACTGAGTGGCACACACTGTGCATACGTACCTCACACAGAGCCCAGGACATAGCAAGTACTCCATAGTGTTTGTTGAATTAAGTGTGTTGAAATTCTTGGAACAGGTAATATTTATTCTCTTCCTCAGCATTTCTTTGAAGAAGGTGATTCTTCATTGGTCCCCTTTTTCTCTCCTCTTTCCCCTTCTACTTCTCTTTCTCATCTTTCTGGTGCCCTAGGTTGTTACAGCAGGTTTCCCCGCCGGCTGCTGCTGGTTCTGCCGCCATTGTCCTGCAACCACGTGTGCCCCAAATAACACTCAGAGACTCTGTATTTGATACAATCCTGTTGGCCAATTACCATTACTGTTTATGGGCTAGCTCTGTCTTAATTATTAACCCATTTCTACTTATCTAAGTATTTCCACGTGGTCGTCTTATCGGGGAGCCGCGGCAAGCGTCCTCTTCTTCCCTGGGCTACATCTCGACTCCGCCTTCTACTTCCTCTTTCTTCCTCCTAGTCTCCTAGCCCTGCCTATCTACTTTTCTATTGGCCACAGTGCTTTATTAACCAGTATGAGAAACATATATACAGAATAACATCTCCCATCACTAGGTCATCATGTGTACCACCATATTCCTTGTTTCTTGTTTGCTTCTTTCTTTCTTTTGTTTTTTGTTTGTTTGTTTTTTATCTAGTTGACTTTGTAAGATTTATTTTCTTTCTTTCCAGCATCAGCAGAGCTACAGTGTAAGCATCACTCAACCCAATTGTTTTATTGTACATCAAAAAGCACTTCCTTTGTCAAACAGGCTGGTGGCAACAAAGTTGCCCACCATCAAGCACTGCTTTCCTCCAGAGTGCCTCCCTGTTCTCATGGTGATTCCTCATCAGGCTCTTGAGAACTCCTGTCTCTTAGGTCTTCTCATCTCAGTGAGCCATGTTGTGACTTACAGTAAGTCTCATAAATGCTGAAAGGAGAACAAAGAACATCAGAAGGTTCCATACAAATTTAATGACAGATTTAAAGATTTGTGTTTTTGTTTGTTTGTTTGCTTGATTGCTTTTTATTTCTATATGTGGGTATGTGTATGTAAGTGTTCTGCCTGTAGAGGCCAGCAGAGGGTATCAATTCCCCTAGAATTGGTGTTACAGGTGGTTATGAGCTGCCTGATGTAGGTGTTGTGAACTCAAGTTTCTCAGCAAGAGTGATACATGCTGTTAACCACCTGTGATGGCTATTTTGATTGTCAACTTGACTGTATCTGAAGTTAACTAAGACCCAGAAATGGAGCGCACACCTGTGAGGAGAGTTTGCTTAACTTGAAGTGGGAAGATTCATATCTAATCTGCATCTTTGAGGTAGAAAAGACATACTTTAAGCTGGATCTTAAGCAGGAAAACACAATATTAATCTAGATCATTTGATCTGGAAAAATCCAACTCTATTCTGAGCCACACCTGCTTGGAAGATCATATGAGGACATGGAAGAAGGAAACTTTTGCTCTTTACCTGCTTGTTCTCTCCTTGCTAGCAATTCCATTCAGGATTCTAGCATATGGACTGAGTCCAGCCTTGTGGATTGAGCAACTACTAGATTCTTGAACTTTCTGTTCATAGGCAGCCATTGTTGAATTAGTTGGACTGCAACCTGTAAGTCATTCCAATAACACCCATATATATATATATATATATATATATATATATATATATATATGTCATTCAAACAAACCACACACAAACACACACACACACACACACACACACACACACACACACACACGAGAGAGAGAGAGAGAGAGAGAGAGAGAGAGAGAGAGAAGAGAAAGAGAGAGAAAGAGAGAGAGAAAGAGAGAGAGAGAGAGAGAGAGGAAAAGAGAGGAAAAGAGAAAGAGAGGGAGGGAGGATGAGAGATCCATTCTATGAGATCTGTTACTCTAGAGAACCATGAATAATACAACCCAAACCATCTCTCCAGCCTTCAGTTATTTACAATAAAATAAAATTTCCATAGGAGAGAGAGCTTGAGCTTTAGGGATAATGTATATATAGATGGGAAGAATCCTTCATTACTAGAGAAGTCAGCTTCTAGAATGCTTTCAGGAACGTAAAAGCTCACATGAAATAAGGCCTCCTGGCATAGGCTTTCTCTCTAGGGCCTTGTCTGATATCTCTTTGACACTGCTGCACTGCACTAGCATCTCAGGCTTCCGTGCTCCACATCCCCCTGCTCCAGACTGCTATGCATGACCTGTCACTCAGACACTAGAGTGTTGTCAGGACCACCTCAAGCTGCTGATCCAGGGTGAGGTCATTGCTCCATCCAGCCTCTAACTCTGTTTTGCCCTTGCCTTTCTGCAGGGAATCTACAGCCCCCGAGATGTTGAACTTCAGCATTCTTGTTGGGCTGTTCAGAGAATGTCAGACTATATCCCCCATCTCCTGTCTGTGCTGAGAGCCATATACTAGCTGTGTTCTAGTATACCACTGGCTTTGGTCAAAGAACTGTCTGGTTACATGGCTGACAGGCTAGGGCTGTAGGACTAAGTCCTGTCTCTTTCTTTCCATCACTGAGCTGAAGGATACTAAGGGCAGATCAATGGCTATTTATATCATATTGTTATATGGATACTAACTGGATACTAACAATAGCTTTTTGCTTTAAATTTAGTATAATTTCCTTATTGTTTCCTTTTGAATTTCACATCATGAACCCCAATTTCACTTATTTCTCAGTGCCTTCATATCTGCCCTTTACTCTTAAACCCCAAAATAAAATAAAATAAATAAAAACCAAACAAACAAAAACCTCTTTACTTCACTCCTCTACCTTTTCTGCCTTTCCAACACCTCCTCATTCATCTTAGTGACATTGGGAGCCTTGGTGTGTCACAAAGTATATTCTTCTGTCCAATCAGCTTTACCTGCAAATATTCATTTCCACGAGTCATTGGTCTGGTCCAAGGCCTCTGGTTTCATCACTGATCAATCACCAAAACTCCCTCACCCTCCTGAGTCATGGAGATACTGTGGGTATCATTTCACAGGGCCAATCCTTTCATGAGCTCCAGCAGGTCATTGATGGTATAGATGTTAGGTGGGCCAAGCCAAGGCCCAGGATGTGGGTCTAGGTAGTAATTAAGCTGGTCAGTCTGGGACACTGGGGCTACCTCTCTCAAATGAGGGGTTGAACCAACTTTCCTAAGCCCATGCCATCAGGGCTTGTTTGCCCATACCCATGGTGAGGAGTGAGGCTAGCTGGGTCATCCCTCCCAAGTGAGGGGAGCAGCTCTTCCATGAGGGTCAGGGCTAACTCTCTTGCTGCAGTGACTATCCAGAGGTTGGTAGGGCTAGCAAAGGTCAGGGCCAGTTCAGCATGGTCCTCTTATGTTATTACACATATGGTAACATGGGCCACAGACATTAACACAGATATATCCAGATATATTCCTCAGCAGCAGCTTGGGGTAGCACCACAAGCCAATCAGATCCTGGTGATATCACAGCCCACAGAACAATGGCTTTTTATGGGTAATTACTGAAGACATTTCAGTGCACTTCTTTGGGTCTTGGAGTTGGGGGAGTGGGTTTCAGAGGAAGAAGAGCCTTCATCAAAGCCTCGGAGTCCCCAGTATTAGCTGGACTTATTCAGGGTTGGGTGAGCTATTTTCTGTAACTTAATGCAAATCAATTTACTGTCTTTTACTACTTAAATACATTGAAAAATCAGTAAATTCATATTTCTATAATAGATATTATACTGAGATGTCCAAAGTTTGTCTTTCTGTACTCATTAGAGTTGCTAATTACCAGTGCCTTAACTTCTCTTCCTTCCAGCTGATGCCCCGTTACTGATAAGAAGGCAATGTAAACACATCGACTGAAACTCTTTAAAAAATTATTAATTTTATGTACTTTTGCCTTGCATGTATGTCTGTGAATGGCTTGTGTGCAGTGCCTACAGAGCCATATAAAATGTTGGAAAGCCTAGACCTGGAGTTACAGATGATTGTGAACTACCATGTGGATGCTGGGAACCAAACCCCAAACCTGTGTCCTCTGGAAGAATACCCAGCTCTCTGGGCTATTTCTCCAAATGTCAGCAGCATTTTTTTTTTTAAATAAAGTGGCTTGTAGTTTCAGAAGCAGGTACAGAGAATAAAAATCATCTTGGGTAGTTGATATTGAGAAAAGGTCCCTGGAAAAGCAAATGGCCACCATTTGGTAAGAATATACAACAGATGGAGCTATTTGGTGGATCCTGGATTTTGGTGCTCTGAGATTACAGTCTCAGGGTCATTGTCAGGCTGTGTATCCTCACATGACTGGGTGTAGGGTGGGCTGTCATAAACTTCCTCTATTTGGGATGCCTTCCACCTGTTAGTTCATGTGACTGAGGGTACACAGCTACACCAATAGTCAAAACCAAAATGAGATGGGTGTGCTTATTTGTTTAACTTTATTTGTATCTTTGCCTGTGATGTATGTCTATGTGGATGCCACAATATGGTTGTCTGTGGAGGCTTGGAGAAGGCATTTAATCCCTTGGAGTTAGAATAAGAGGCTCCTTCCCATGAGCAGCAAGTGCTTTTAACCACTGAACTATTTCTCCAGCCCTTGCCTATTTATTTTCATGTAAAGAATTAAATCTTGGCTAAATATTTGGTACATCTTCAGTATTTCTCAGAGTCAGTCACACAGACTGTGTTTTATAGAATGGCTGAGATATATTTAGGAACATTTCAAAAGTTGCTGGAAATTAATGTAACCCAAACAGGAAGTTTTAAATAAAATATTTTAATGAAATAGAATACAAAACTATGCTATTTTCATATTTGCATGATAAGAAATGGATGTGGAAAACAGATGTCTGTTTTTCCTGTAATTAAACAATTATGTTTATTAAACAGTAAAAACCTTTGCACATATAGTGAAAACACTGCAATCCTTAGCGTATGATAGTTTCAAACCTGCACTGGAGTATTTGGGGACAGCACTGACTTGAGCTGAATGAAAGCACCACTGGTACCATATGAACTGGGCATGTTTTATCAGAATAAAAGTTGTAGTGAAGTCACACGATTCAGTACTCGCGAGTGTTTCTAGGGTCACCTCAGATTCACCACCCTTTTGAGTTTGAATTTATTTTTGGTTATTTAATATCTTGAAACTTGTTCTTTTGCTTAATTTTCATGATATGACCCTATTTACTTACACCACTTATCTCAGATGAGAAGGGGTTCCATCTCACAGTCTAAAGAGCTGTAGATTAGAGGTGTGCTGTTAGGTGTTAGGCCCTGGGCTGTTCCCTTTATTGTTGTGTGTTAACAGATTCTCTTGTATTAAGTTTGTATTAACCTAGCCTTTACAACAGGTCTTCCAGTGGGGTGATAATGTGACTGGCTGGTCCCACATTTGTGTCACTGAGTTGGACAGACAGCATCCTAAAAATCTGAGACTAAGGGAGAATACTTGATAGAGAGGTAGATGTGTGTAGGAACATGTGGGCTTTCTTTTCAGGACATCTTCTGGGAAAGAAATCTGGAAAAGAGATGAAGAAAGGAAAGCAAAAGAATGTCAAGGTAACAGTGTCCTCTTCAGATGGTTCAGGATTCTAAATTCCTCTCCTCTTTCCTTTCACCAAAAACAAAACAAATAAACAAATGAAAACCTTGAAATAGGATTTGAGTACACAATGGGATACATGGGCATTGAAATTTTGTTTTGAGGTCTTAATCACCACATGAGGCATGACTTTTATGAGAACTATATTCTGATTCTCAAACCACAATGCTCTTCAAAGTAACCAATTGCTGAATTTTCTAGTAACCTGACAATAAAACAGTGGGCATTTAAGTCATGATGGATGCCATTAGGGATTATTCCAGAATTCCTGATGTCATCAATCAAATATTTGGAACCTCATGATTTTGTGACAACAAACTCAGTACATGCTATTTCTTCTCCAGTGTCTGATTTGGCTGTGAAGAAAAGCTCTCTGCTATCATAACATCATAAAGTATATTTGAAAAACAAGTTTAAATAACACAATTATAAAGAACTTACCAACTGGGTCAATTAGTAAGAGCTAGATACTTGTAAAACCTACAGCCTTCTCGGGGTGATCTGCTCTGAGAAATCCATAACATTTTGCTGGAGATCACATCCCTGACTTTCCTAAGCCCTCTGGCTGAAACACGAGCATTGCTTCTTGTGTTCTTAGGTGAGGAGTGTGCATTGTGGACTCTCACAAAGTGTGAAAGGAAGAAGTGGTCTCCCTCCTTAAAATATCACACCCCACAATGCCTCTCTTCGTAATTCCTAAATCAGAACAAGGTGAGATGACACATGTCCTTTAAAGTCCAGTCCAAAAAATTATGGAAGCAGTCTTGCCACTGTGCCCAGGGACACAGAAAAGAAGAATGGTAACAACTTCCTGGGGATAAAATGATTTTAATTATTGACTTATTTTCTTTGCTGTTTTCTTGGCATTTATTTTGCATTGCTTGTTTTGTAGTCATCTGCATAAAAGTTGGTTCATTTCTCTAAAAGCTAAGTGTATGTGTATATGCCTGTGCGTGCATGTATACATATCTATACACCTATGTGTATTCATAAATTTACATATAGATATCTATATCTGTGTGTGTCTATAAATATATACATGTTCGTGTGTAGTCTTATTCCATAAAAAGCAAAACCATTGTTTTATTTTTGCTAACTTAATTTTAAGGAGTGACTCCCAGGGAAGAAGTGGATTGAGGAAGAGAGAGAGAGAGAGAGAGAGAGAGAGAGAGAGAGAGAGAGAGAGAGAGAGAGAGAGAGAGAGAGAGAGGAGAGAGAGAACAAACACACTGAGGTTTTTTCTTTTCATGACAAAAGAGACATCACTACAGTTTCTCAACAGCATCTTCAGATGATATAAGTGGCTTCCATAGCCCATTGGTCAAAACTCAACTGCATAATGTGTTTCTACCCTCCATTCCTCTGCTACCCACTAGGACTAGCACACATCTGAGACTACAACAGGAAAGAAGTAAGGTTCTAGCAGGATCCAAAGGGAGGAGGATGCACCTACAGTGACAGGATGGTAGTTGAAAGTTCTGGATCTAGATGTTAAGCACTTAAGGGTGGAATGAGATATAAGCACACACTGGACAAAACAGGTGCTAGAAGCAAGGTACCTTAGACAATTTCTGCTGCCACTTGTGCAGAGTGCACTTTTGGAGAGGGAGGCTATTTTTGTACTTAGTATTGCAGAGAGCTGTACTGAAGCCAACAGTAATGAAGATAATTAGACATATAGAGCTGATCAAATCTTGACTTGTAATGAACACTCTGAGTAGTGGCAGGCTTGCTGAGAATCAGAATTTCATGTAAAATACAGGGAAGGGGATGGGGACAAGAATTATACAGAGAAGAGCCTGAAGAGAAGGCTCTTGGTGCTGAAAAGTGCTGACTGCTTTTCCAGAAGACTTGGGTTAGGTTCACAGTGCCCCCAGAGAGTGGGTGGCTTTCAGCTTACTGTGACTCCAGATTAATACACCTGTGGTATTAATGTGGACATATACACGTAAAGAAAATGTTAATGAGGGGGGAGGATGAGCCAGCTAATGAGATAGAAGGCCAGCTAATAATGCAGAGGGAAGTATCTCCAAAGAAGGGGGCAAGAGAGTTCTAGTGTGGCTAAGCTTCATCAAGCCTTAGAACAACAATTTATAGAAAGTCTGTGTATTCCTCATGTTTCTCTAGAAATACACATGATATATGTCTGGGAGAGTTACTGGTGTTCAGTCCATGCTGACAGGTCAGAAAGATGAAGTGTGGTATCTCTGGCTGACAGATGTGGAGACAGGCACATTCAGGAAGGAAAAGGAGCTGTGTTTGCTGACTGCTTTCTTCTTCCTTTACCTCCTTTCCATTTAGGACCCCAGTCCATTTGATGGTGATGCCCACACTCAGGGCAGGACTTTACCTCCTCTATATAGTTACTGTCCTAATATCCGTCCCCCAGACTTGTTCTTAAATATTCACAGCATCTTCCAACAGGCTGTAGAGAACCAGTTTGAGATGGTTTGAGGCTGAACCAGGGGGAAGCAGTGGCCTTTGTTTGACAGGTACACAGCTGAGAACTTCTCAGGTTCAAGTGGATAATAGCAACTTAGAAACCAATCAATGTGGATAAAAGAAATGAAGGGGAAATTGAGGTAGGCACCTTTTAGGTCTGGTACTTGCTGTTGTTAGCTAGAGTGGGGCATAAATTCCTACTTTGGCGACATGATTGATACACTAGGAAATGAAGACCAAGATGCCCACTATGAATGAAGAATGCTATTACATAATATAATTGTGGGCTGGGATATGTTACGAGTATATTTTTTTCCCACCACCCCGCTACCATGCCAGCCCCCAATAACACGCTGAGACTCTGCATTTGATACAATCCTGTTGGCCAGTTACTATTATTGTTTATGGGCTAGCTCTGTCTTAATGATTAACCCATTTCTACTTATCTAAGTATTTCCACGTGGTCATCTTATCTGAGCGCTGCAGGCCGGCATCTTGCTTCCTCCGTGCTCTACATGCTGACTCCTCCTCACTACTTTCTCTTTCCTCCTTGTCTCATAACCCCACCTATCTTGCTTTCCCATTGGCCAAACAGTGCTTTATTAATTAACCAGTATGAGAAACATATTTACAGAATAACATCTCCCATCATTGATACATCTCAGTGGTAGATCATTTGCCTGTCACAAGCAAGGCTTCCAGTTTGATTCTAACATGGAATGTGCACACAAACCATTACCACCTGGACTACCACCCCTACCATTGCCTCTGCCGCCTCCACTGCCAGAAAACCTAAAGAAGGCTTAAGAGACATTTACTAGGCAAAGTAAGTGTTTTCTAATCATGAGTACAGAACTCAGGCAAGTAACTGGAAGAGGTGGTGTGCATTTATAATTTCAGCTGTTAGGAAAGGGGACAAACCCTTGAGTTTACTGGCCAGATGCAATAGCCCACTTGGCAAATCCCTAGACTAATGAAAGATCCTGCCTCAAAAAAAAGGGAAGTGGCATGTAACTGAGGAATAAACCCTACATCTGACCTACACACACACACACACACACACACACGCACGCACGCACGCACACACGCACGCACACACACACACACACACACACACACACACACCTTTCTACACAGTCATATGCATGCAACACAAACCCATGAAGCTCCAAAGTGTGACCTCAGTAATCTTACCCCACCTCTCTTTAATTCTCTGATGCATGACCACTTTGCTCACATACGGTTGCCTGGGACTTAGAAGGAGTATTGGCTATGATTCTCAGTGAAGAGAAATGTTCACTAAGCTTGAGGCCCTGGGACTAGTGGAAGCAGGGGGGCAATAACGACAAACACTTTAGAATCATGCTAAAGCTGGATTTCTCAATTTGACAATGAATGGATGAATGTTAAATGTAGAAATAAACGATAAGGCAAAAATCCTGATGACACAAGGATGTGTGCAAGAAGAGATTAATTGCATGTCTACCAGTATTGAAGAACCACTATGTGGCATTTGTTTGCTTCCAGGATCTAGGTCATTTTTCAAGGCTATGAGCTTGGCTATGAACATATATTTGTGGTGTTTAAATCCAAGCCCAAGAATGATTTTTTAATTCAAATTTATAATTCCCAAACTCATTCTGGCACCTTTTTCGGCCTTGATGAATAGTTTCAGAGATGTTTATTGCTTTCAAACCTGTTTTATTGCCAAGCTTGCGAGGTGTAAACTACTTTGAATTTTGTCATGGTCATGAGTGATTAGGTAGTGACAGCTTTAAAACAGAAGACAACAAAGAGGCCTAACTGAATTAAGAGAGAATGGTACTTTATATGTAGATAGGCTGCTTCTAGGAATTAAAATATGCCTCCTCTGGATACATTTTTTTTTTCATTGCAAATTATAAGAAGCAAGAACCCATCAATGTTCTTTAGGAGAGAGGGTAACAATTTGCTATGTGTCAACTACAATATTGAGTGTTTCAGATGGTTTTCAGCTGGGATCATCAAGTTTTGAACTAATTTCTAAGTTGGTTCCTGTGGACTAGATGTTGCTGTGTTTGGCCATTGATTGGACAGTAGGTAGAACTGACGTTCTTGACATTGGTTTAGTTTTATGTTACGATTGTTAGTTGCCTTTAGAAGTTCTAATTGTTAGGTCTGCAAATTACATGAGGTAAATCAAGGAAATGAAGGTGAGCTATGATCAAGTATCTGGGATTTCACAGAACAGAAATGCATGACAGCAGCCACACTGCAGTGGAGACTGTAATAGGGAAGTGATGAGCCACAGGGCATGCACACAGTGTCCCCATTCAAGCTTTTGACTATTGCCCGTACTGAAACTTGGTTGGCCTCTTTCCACTAAGACCCATGTTTCTGCTCTTTTCTCTCCATGGTGCTAGCTGTCACACTTACATGTTTTGATTTTTGTTACCATCTCTGTATGTCCATATTAATGATCAATTACTATGTAACAAATCATACAAAACTTGATAGCTAAAGCAACAGGTAATACCTCATACTTAAGATGGATTGGGAACCCAAGTGTGGTTTATCTAAGTATCCCTTCCTCAAAATCTCACCTGTCCACATTGTCAAAGTGTTGACTAGGGCAGAGCTGCAGACTCTTATGAAAGCTCCACCCAGGGAGACGTGCTCCTCAACTGACTCGTGTGGGTGATTTTGAAGGATTTATTTTCTTGCAGATTGTTGGGATAATTGCCTGAGAACCCTTTTAATTCCTTGCAACCTGGTTCTCTCTGCAGGGCAAGACCCTGCTGTTGTCACTTGTTTATGTCATGGTGAGTAAGTGAACAAGATTAAGAAAGTGACATCAAGAACAAGATGAATCACAATCTTGGAAATGGCTTCTCATCATGCATTTTTACCTCTTCTTTTTCTTAGAAAGCTATCTACTACCTTCTGCCTCCTCTAGAGGGCATGCATCCCAATTGGGGAGGTGGGGGGAGGTCACAGTGGCTCCCCAGAGATGGCTTTTGACATTGTTTTCTCCCATTTTCATTTTGTCTCTCTTACAATTCTCTAACTGACCCAGTCTGTGTCAAGGACTTGTTTTAGTCATCTGTAGTGGAGGCCACAGTCACAGCATATGTAGTCTACTGGTTTTGAGAGCAGGAGTGAAACACAAAGGAAACCATACTGGAAGGTATCAAAGAACAGAATACATTCATAATATGACCACAAACTCATTCAGTCTCTCTTTCCTAATGGGAATGAAGTTTCCCAATAGACCACATCTCTGAAAAACAAAACAAACTAGTTTTAATCATATAATTGATTTATTTAGCATAATTTAAATCCCTAGTGTGACAGTTCTAAAGCATACACATGCACACGACAGTGTTTAATAGCTTTCTGGAACTGTGAAAAAAGAATGCCAGAGGGAATCAGGTTTTCAAGAGGAAAGGCTGATTTTGGCTCACCATTTGGGAGACTCAAGTTCAAAATTGGTTGGCCCATCATTTTGGGGAGTTGGATGCTATGCTAGATTATGGAGGAAGTGCATGGAGAAGGGGCCTGCTAGACTCCCCAAAGTCAGGGTAAAACAGAGCAGAAGAAGCCAGAATTCAAATGCCTCCTTTTGAGGAAGTTCCAACAGTGACCTTACTTCTACTAATGCTCATCCATGAAGTTCTCCACCATTTCCCACACAGTGGCCTGTGGATCTGGCCCTAGCCAGGGGTACCTAGAGAATATCTCAGCTCCTGACTAGTGCAGTGATTAAGGGTGAAGTGGGCTTCAAAAAGAGATTTGTTTTATATACATGTGTGGTGTGCTTGCTTGTCTCTGTACCCCATACATGCATTGCCTACACAGGCCAGAAGAGGACATAGAAACCCCTGGTACAGACAGTTGGAAGCTACTACGTAGGTTCTTTGAATCGAACCCAGGTTCTCTACAAGAGCAACTAGTGCTCTTAACCACTGAACCATCTTTCCAGTCCCCTAAAATGATCTTTTAGGAATCTATTTCTATGGCTCAATGATTAAGAGTGGTGGTTCCTCTTCCAGATGACCCAGGTTCCTTTCCTGGCACCCACATGGCTGCTCACAACTGTCTGTGACTCCAGTTCCAGAGAATCTAACACCCTCATACCTACACACATAAAGGCAAAAACGCAAATGCATATAAAATAAAATAATATATAAATATATAAAAATAAATGTTTGGGCGGTGGTGGCTCATGCCTTTGATCCCAGCACTTGGGAGGCAGAGACAGGTGAATTTCTGTGAGTTCTAGACTACTCTACAAGAGCTATTTCCAGGCTCCAAAATTACACAGAGAAACCCTGTCTCAAAAAAGCCCCCCAAAAATCTATTTCTCGTATTATTCTCATTTACAATTTAAAAGTAATTTTTAAAGTGTGGATAAACCTACATAAGATAAGATTTAATAATCCTAGCCATTTGTAAGTATACAACTCAGTGGCATGAATTTTGTTCACACTGTTGTGCACACCATCATTACCATTCGTCTCCAAGACTTTTTCATCTTTCCACATTAAAACAGGCATTAGGTAACAACTCCCCATCTCACTATCTTCTGGCCCTATAGCCTCCAGTCTGTCTCTGTGAGATTGACACCTGTGCATATTTCAAAGCTGTGGTAGGGGCACAATATCTATTCTTCTGTTATTTGCTTCTTTTACTTAAGATACTCTTTTGTGTTCATTCCTGTTCTATATATCAGCATCTCCATTTTGAAAGTCTTCAAATTTAAAGTCATGTATTTTGTTCTATTTACACAACCACATCAAGTTTGTTCACTCACCAGTTGGAGGATTGTTTCTACCATTGACTGCATCAAATCATGTGCCTGAATAACAGGCTTAAAAAAAAATACATGAGCTTTTCATGCTTTGAGTTATATACCCAGAGGCAATATGGATATTATTATTTGAAGAACTGCTATTCTGGATTCCATAAAGGTCATACCATTTTTATATTACCACCAGCAGTACCAGCATTATGATTTTGTATCTCCTTGCCAATACTTATTTTCCATATTTTGCATCTATGAATGTGTGTGTGTATGTGTGAAAACCTTCCCATTAGGTGAAAAGTGGTACATTGTGGTTTTGATATATAGTGGTCTTATTAATATCAGTGAACATCTCCTTGAGTGCTTAGCATGCCATTTGCGTTTTGTTGGCTGGATTTTTGCTCAATTGAATCTTTCTAGTGTTGTGATAAACCACTCTTAGTAATGCAAGTTAGAGAAGAAAGGATTATTTCAGCACCCAGGTTACAGTCTGTCACTGAGTGACATCAGAGCTCAGGGAAAGAACTGAAGAAGGATCCAAGGAGGAATGTTGCTCACTAGTTTGCTACCTCTGGCCTGCTCAGCCACTTTTACTAAACAGCCAAGGACTACCAGAATAAGAGTGGCACTTTCCACAGTGACCTGGACCTTATATATCAGTTATCAACTAAGATAATGCCCCATAGGCATCATAGCTTCTTTCTTCTCAGATGGACTCTGGGTTCATATTAGTTGACATCTAAAGCTGTCTATGACAAGTCCTATATATGTTTTTGAATTCCTTTGCCTTTGCCACATTTTTGGAGCTCTTTGTGTATTCTAGATATTAATTCATTATCAGTTATAAGACAGTTATAAGAAGTTCTTTTATTCCACCAATCAGAATTTACTCCTGTGGCAATGCCACTTGATGCATGGATATTTTCAGTGTTTTTATGTAGTCTCCTTTATTTTTTCTTTTGCTTCTTATGCTATTGTTGTGGTATCCAAGTAACTACTAACACAGATAATGCCATTTAGATCCCACTTAGTTTTCTTCTAAGAGTTTTATTGGTTTAGTTCTTACTGAGATATTTGAATCATCAAAGGTTAGCTTCACATGTCACATTTCATAGGTCAACTTCACATTTCATAGGTTAACTTCACATTGTTTGGTTAAGAGTACAATCTACCATTTTTATTCTGAGGCAAGAGGAGGAAACATTGCCAAAACCACTGTTCTCCTAAGATATTTGGGAACCCCCCCCCCACAAAACTTAACAGACATTTAATTTTCCAGTCATTTTACAAGGTGTCTCAGACTGTCTGATGGGTCATTATAGTATTACAGAAAACCTGAACTCCTGCATAATGTAGCAAATATACTTAAAATGTTTAGAAAGGCTTATTAACATAAGTATGGTTTATGTGAATTGATTCCTCACCATGTTTAATGAAAGCACCAAGTGTTCTGATGTGTCCGTAAATGTCTGAAATCCTGGATCATGCTCCATTCCATTTGTCTTCCCTTTGCTAATTCTGGTTTGTTTCACTATGCAAATCTTCTTCTATGTGTCATAGGTGTTTGTTACCCACCTGATCTTTGCTTACTCAACAGTGAGATAAAGAAAACATTTCCCTATAAAACAGGGCATTAATCAGGGTAGCCCCTGTATGAAGACAGCAGCCCTTCCTGACACCTGTGGCTCTGTTTCTTGGGGAGCCAGTGGAAACCACACGGGTGAGTGAGTGGATGGATTATAGAAAATTGCTGGCTTTTATAATGTAATTGAGGCCCTAGGAAACCAATTCAGGGTTATCCAGCTTCAGTTAGAAAATTGAGAAAGACCCTAGAACAGCTTTATGGTTTTGTGCCTTTAGTGATTCATCCAGGGATAGAGTAATTTTTGGCTCCTCAGGCCAGTGCAAGCTATTCCCTAGCTTGGCTGAAGCTGGGTTATTCAAGGTGTGACATTTCCTTTTTCATCAGCCAGTACTGTAGTTTGTGACAATGTCCAACAATAAAAAGCTACTTGGGCCATTGCAGTCCATCCATCAGCCATCCCACATCATACTATGACTGTATGCAATAGACAGAATAAGCACACTTGCTGTAGAAACAGATCCAAACATGACAGTTCAAAATAAGAGAAATCTTTTAATCTCTCTCTCTCTTTCTTTTTTTAATGAGCTCAGACACATCTCAAAAGGAAATATGTCTTAACTCTCAGGATATTCCCATGAAGACCTACAGGTCACTTTTCACTGTTATAAAGCAGTGGAAGTAAATACTCTTGGGAATGGAATGGACTTGTTTCTTTGTCTGGGATATGGGAAAATGCAATTAGCTGACATACGCCAACCACTCAGCAGCAATCAACAGAGAGGAAAATTTCCCTCATAGTTAGTTTTAGTTTTATGTTCCCTTGATCTAGCTCTCCAGAACTTGATATCTTTTGTGTTGACTCTGAAATGCTGGCTTTTAGGCTTGTACCACCACATCCAGGTCAACTAAGGTTTCAATTAGATTTACGTTATCCATTACATTGTTTATGTATACCTCCACTGTAGAAACAGCAATCTTAAGGTTTTTCAGCCTAAATAGCTCATTAGGATTTTAGCTTATAGTATTTTCACAGACAATTCACTATTTCTGATGAATTCACACTGTTTACAACTGTGTGATTTTGCTGTGCAGTAGTGAGATATATGGGTTAAGGTTGTTTGTCCATTACAAAACCCCATTAAGCTTCTTATTAATGTTAGTACTCACAGAAATACATTAGTTCCTGATAACCCATTTTAAAATATGATACTCAAAGACATTCTTTGGAGACATTAAATAGTTAAACAGCTTTATTCCATTCTCTTATCTCACTCAAGACTGGAAAACTGCTAGAAACGAGTTTAAAAGTGACATGTAACGAGTCTTGGAAGATTTGGATGGATGGTGAATGACCTCTGCAGGTATGCAGGTACTGATGGAGACTTTCTGGCTAAAAAACAAAAACAAAACAAAACAAACAAAAAAACCCACAATGGTACATGCACATGCAGTTAGAACAATGTGGGAAGAAGTTGCTTTGCCTCTTGTTTGTTTGCTGAACAAGGGTTCCCCTTCTTTTCTCTCATATCCTAGGACTGACTTTCTATGAGGTTGAGATAGATCTCTAGAACTCAGTTCCCTCCCTAGCAAAAAGGGTGGTCTAGCTTTCCTGGAGGATGCTGTGAGAAATAATAATAATTTAAAAACATAATTCTGTATAAATCTGCATGCTGCCTAGTATATACTAAATCACCAATGAATGTTTATATCCATTCTTACCATTATTTCAAGTTAGAGACTTGTAAAAAAAATATCACCTACATATATTAAGTAGATAAGGAAACCGAATAAAAAGATGAAATACAATGAAAGAACAGTTCCTAGGATTACCATTAAAATATAATTTATGGGAGAGATAAAATTACATTTTGACGAAAGTGGGTGACCCACCTGATCTCCATGTATCACCCATACTGTGTGGAAAAACCCACTGTAGCTATTAATCCCCCATTGGAAGAAAGGTGGCACTTGCAGCCTATAGGCTACTTTCAGAAATGATTCTCTTAAACATCCAAGGGTCATTTGGTCATAAAAAGGGTGTATTATAACTTGAATATGAAATGTTTTCCACAAGTTCTCATGTCAGTGGTCCTTTTTTTTTAGGGGGGCATATTCTAGAACCTTCAGCACCGAGTGTCATTTGAGGCGTGCTCTTAATTGGTATGTATTGCTTGGACCCCTTTTATTCCTGTCCATCATGAGGTGAAGAGTTTCTGTCACCTGTTCTTGGTATTGTGATTTAAGCTTCACACATGTCCAGAAGAAGCAGAAGAGGTACAGAAGTCTCTGAAACTGAACCTTTTAAGTTGTTCTGTCAGGCATTTAACCACAACAATGACAATTCTGACTATCACATACCAACACATTCTGAGTTCCTGGAAGAAGGGTCAAGGCAGAGATCTTCTGAGAGGCCACATATAAGAGTTAGATAGTAAATCCTCAAAAGTTGCCTTTTCTCATGAATATCACTCAAAATACAAACATACGTACATCGGTGTGTGTGTGTGTGTGTGTGTGTGTGTGTGTGTGTGTGTGTGTCTGTGTGTCTCTGTGTGTGTGGTGAGCCTTAGAAGCAAAATAACTCCTGGACCCATAGATATTTCAGGAATATGAGCTAGTTTTGTCACAGCTGGAATTTAATTCCCCAGTGGTCTAGCATCTATGGGATGCTAAATCCTAAGAATGAAGAGGGAGCCTGTGTCTGTAATTGATGTGATCACTTTGAGGAGATAAATGTTGGTACCAGGACTGGGCCTCTGCACTTATCATCCTCACACAGCTTTGTACCCCAGAGAAGTTTCTAAGTCCCATCAAAAGAATAAATATATAGAAATAACTTTCTCCCATAGACTAGGGGTTAAGTAGCCACACCCAGTGGTGATGGTACTCACAGCAAGATAGTCTATGGGAAGGATGTACTATGGGTCACAGCTTGAGCATTGAAGGTATGGGTTTGGGACATACTAGAAAGGAAGGCATGTCAAAGTCCCCTATTAAGCTCAAAGGAAGAACGAACAAACAAAAACAGAGGGCCCAGGATTTATAAGGAGAATATGAGTTCCTGAGAAATAAAGATTGAAGTGATTAAAAGTCTTAAGCTGAAGTTCCCTGAAGAAAAACTTCATACCCTACTATCTTACTCCATACCAGTCTAGAATTAGAATAAACAAAGAATGAAAAGGAACCAAGAAAACATGGAAGACAAGTAATCTCAGAAGGTAAAGAGTCTCAATGCAGGTGTCCTATTGTGTCTCCCAAGGCTAGTGCCATGTCAGCTTTTCTTAAGGACTGTTTTACTTGATACTTGTAGTAATGATATGGGACAGACACTATCTGAATCCTAAGTATAAGTGAGGAAACTGAGCAGACAGTGTCCTAGGAAATAGCCACTATTCTCATGATAACTAACAAATCTGGGATTTTATATGGTAAATTGGATTGCAGACTGCTCATGACTCTACCTCCCAAGATGGCAACTGTCAATTATTCTAAAACCACAAGATAACACCCAGAGAAAAAGAGCACAAAGGAGACAATTAAGTCTGGTCAGGAAAGATTATTAGCTGTACTGGGGACAAAGTGGGACATCTTGAGTGACAGAAGTTTAGAAGGAGCAGAAATCAGGTCATGATGAATTAGTAGTCAGGAGACATTAAGTGAATTTAAGCTGTAGGTTCAGAATCGGACTATAGGAATTCTAGAATTTCAGTGGCAGCTGCACAGAGCAGTGGGATTTTAGGAAACTTTGGTTATTGATTGGTCTTTGGCTGAGGCAAAGAAAAGCTTAATGGGGAAAGCAGCAACAAGTGACACCAGAGTAACCTAGGGACCAGGGGGAGGGTGGCAGAGCTTGGAAATGCCATCCTAAGAAGTGAACTTGGGAGCTGAAGAATATGAAGGTTAGCAGCAGGGACCCACAAAGAACACAGAGCTCTCAAGAACTGAGTCTTCTCTGTCCTGTGTTCAGAGTGGAGGTCATCACAGGTCAGGGAAAGAAGTGGAAAGAAAAGGAAGGGAATAGGTCCTGTCTGCTCTGTTCCAGTCTCACTCACTCCTAGACTTGCAAGTCTTCAAATGCAATGACTCAGGCTTTGGGGTTTAGCCCATGTTACACTCCCTGCTTCCTTTGCTGCCTTATGCTTTTCCCAGATTTCATCAAGTCTGGCCCTATTTAATTTAAACATCTCTCCATTTCGTTTCCTCCAGTGATCATACCTAAAAGTCATATCTTCTTTCAAAGTCTTTTTTTTCCCAAAGGGTTAGCACCATCTATCATACACTTACTTTGTAGTCACTCTCTAGGAAAGTGGAGCTTTTACTGTTTTCAGCACCCCATCTATGAAAAGTAGAGAAATGCATGGTACACAGTAATGGTCAGTGACCCCTGACTCAACACATCTGTAGAGCTGGTGATTTGGTGCACAACTTGCAAGGAAAATGGGAATAAAGTGTGATAACAGGACACCCAAACCCAAACAACACCCATTAAAGCTTTATCCTTTTCAGCATGCTCTTATTGGTTACAGGGTCAAAAATACTGTAAAGTATTAGGTCAGTTTTATAATGGAGGGGCATTAAGGACATTTGTGTAAGTAAGAAGGTAAGATTAGAATTTCAGGGATGACTACTTGATGTTTCTGAAGAAATTGGAAAATCTAGAAGTTGGAAGCTGAGAAAGAAGTGTTCCTGGGAACAGAGGACATCCCCCTTGGAACAGATGAGAGCCAGGCAGGAGGCCTTCCTTAAAAAGTGAGCATTCACTAATGTTTTGGTTTGTTTGTTTGTTTTTCTCAAGTTAGAATCTAAAATGTCCTCCACCAATCCATGTTTTGAATGTTGGTTCCCAATTGGTGGTGCTGTTTTGAGGGCTTCTAGGAGATTTAGGAGGTAGAGCATAGCTAGAAGAAGTAGGCCACTGGAGGTGGGTCCTTGGAGGTAAATGATCCTTGGCTACTCCCTGTCATTATATGTGATCTCTCTACTGTAACTGTGAACTGTTTGGATCTATCACCTTTCTCTCCATGATAGTAAGCCAAAATAAGCCCTTCTTCCTTTAAATTGTGTATGGCAAGGGACACAAAGGAATTAATATGGTCATCTTTCTTTGCATTCCATGAACATGTTTAACAAAATAAAAAATAATAGAAAGAATCTGGTGGAATGTTGTACACCTGCAATGCTAATACTTCAAGAGGGTTGTAAGTTTGAGGACAGAAGGCTACATAGGTATTTTCAGACCACTCTAGGAAGACTCTGTAACAAAACAAAACAACAACATCAAAAACAAAAACCAGTGACATTGAACTTAAAAACCCAAATCAGTCAAATGTTCTCAGACACAGGTATCACAGCCTTTGCCCATGTTAGGCCTAGCTACCCATCCTCAAAAGGCCAATATAAAGATCCAAGTTAAGAGTGGGAGGCAGAAAAAGGAGACTTTATACAAACTGGTCACACTAAAAAGAGACAAAGTGATCCAGAGACTCCCCCAGACCTATCTTGGGTATCCTCAGTGAAATCAAAGTTTAAATATCAGGTCAAGGATGTGCACATCTAAGCAGACCCAGTCAGGGTGTGGTCCTGCTCACCATTAACCCTTCCTTGTCTAGGTTCCTGTTCTGTCCTGTGAAGTGGTCTGACTAGTTGTTAGAACTGTCTGGCAACTCTCCACAGAAGATAACTTCCTCCTCTGGTGGTAACTTTTCCTTCTCACAACATGAGTTCTTTAGAATATTCTCATTAAATTTTTATGATCTATACACCACCAATAAAGCTGAACTTCAAATAACAACTAGGAGTTAATTCTTACCTTACTGCTTCATAAAGAAGAGCTGGCCACTGTTTCCCATTTCAGCCTCTTTAGTCCAGATGTGTAGGGTATGTAGCAAGATGCAAAGCCCCAAAGCATCCCTCATGCCAGGAGCTTTTTGTTTGTCATGTGACCAGAGTCACTGTTCCAGCTCCAGGTACCAATATCACAGAGACTCACTTTGTGAGTACCCACTATGGCTGAGAAAACTGGAAGCAAATGTGCCATGTTCTTAATCTAAAAGACTCCAGGAGGCACTCTATAGTCTTCTATGTGCTGGTTGTAATCATAGCTGGATTACAGAGAGTGTAGGTGGGGGAGTGGAGCTGTGCAGGATGTCTATAATCAGAAAAACCAGATGTAAATCTCCTAGTCACTGCAGCCTGGTTACAAAGTGGAACATGATTTCTAATGTGTCTGTTCTTTGTCATTATTGTTAAAACAGAAATATCAATGCTATATCATTCTTAACACTGGTGTAACAAGTAAATCAGGGGCTGTTGAAGAGACTCAGTTTATGCAAGGCTTGCTACACAAGTGTGAGGGTCTGAGTTTGGCTCTCCAGTACTCACATAAAGCAAAGCCAACCCCAAACAAACCAACAGACCTACCAAGCAAACAAACAAATCCCATAAGTGGCAGTGTGCACTTGTACCCCAGTGATGGAAAGACGGAGACAGGAAGATTCTTGTGACTTCTGCCTGGCTAGCTAGCCTGGCTAAGCAGTGAGTCCCTCTGGTTTAGAGAGAGACCGTCTCAATAAGCAAGGTGGAGAGTAATTGAGACTCCTCATATTGATCTCAGCTTCCATACACATCTAGACATGCTGTCAGATAGCACAAGTGTAAAATTTTGTACAGTAATCAGGTGCTAAACTTTATTAGCATCAGGTACTGATGCTAATAAAGTGGTCATGAGCATTAAGGGGAAAATGAAGGCTAGTTAAACAGCTTTTGGCTGAAGCTTCCCCATTAGATTCAGACCCTTTCAGTATCATGGCAACCACATGTGGAGATCATTTAGTCAAGTCAACCATTGAGTAACTTTTGGAAAAGCATTACTCTTCTTGACTCTCAGCTTTTTTTCTTCCATAAGATGAAACTCTGAATTCAGTGAGAATCTTGATGCCTAATGTGACTGAGGTTGGGTTGTTAATTAAAAAGTGTCCACCTATAATCCCTCTACCTGTGGTAAAGATGTAGAAAGTGCAGTGTCCACTGTTAGAGCCAAGCAATCTCTATACATGCTTAATAGTCTTTTCTTTTATTAAAATATTTTTTATTTCTCTCTCTCTCTCTCTCTCTCTCTCTCTCTCTCTCTCTCTCTCTCTCTCTCTCTCTCTCTCTCTCTGTGTGTGTGTGTGTGTGTGTGTGTGTGTGTGTGTGTGTGCATGCTCATGTTGCACAGTACACACCACAGATAAACAGCTACTCAGAGGCCAGAAAGAGGTACCAACCAACTCCTTTGGAGTGCAAGCTACAACAAAGTGTGAGTCTCCATGGGAGCTGGGAACCAAACACAGATCCTCCAGAAGAGCTGTGTGTGTTGTCAATTGCTTAGCCACCTCCCCTGCTCCTTAGACTCTTCTTAAACACATAAATGTCCACTTACCACCAGATATATTTTACTCACAGTTCATTGAAAATGGTTTCCTGGTTGGGGTCTTTGCCTTTCTTTTGAAGCCAGCACTGATCAGGATTCCCAAGGAGATCCTGCCTTTGTTTTAAATAGAATGGCATGATGGGAGCTTGAGTATAGAACTTTATCCCCAGCTTTTTATCTCCTTCCCAATTATCCCCTCTCCTGTTCTTACAGTTGGCTGGCCCATGACTAATTTGATTACAGTTGTTTTCTTATTTACATTTAAGTGATATTTCTTCTGGATCATTCTACTTAGTCTGCACAGAAGCTAACAATTGTCTCTCCTTTTAACTCCAGGTCATTGATATGTTAATTACCACTCCAATAAATTGCCTAATTACAATTGCAACCAGTTTGTGAACTGGTGTTTCCTAAGCTAAGAACTCAAACAGACTCAAACAGAATAAAAGCCAGTGAATGTCTAGGATGGCAGTCTCTCAGCTGGCTATGGATTTGGGGGCAGCCTAGAAGAGCATCCACCATCAATATAGTCTGGACACCTCAATGTAGATGTGAACTCTCTAGTGATACTGATGCTAATAAAGTGGTCATGAGCATTAAGGGGAAAATGAAGGCTAGTCAAACAGCTTTTGGCTGAAGCTTCCACATTAGATTCAGACCCTTTCAGTATCATGGCAACCACGTGTGGAGATCATTTAGATAATTAGGCAATCAAGGCTGTGGTTTAGATTTTTAAATTCTTTTATGACTTGCACTGCATTGCTTTAAGACTGCTCCGTCTCCTAGCACTCTCTGGACAATAGACATTTTCTCACTACACTACAGGGACTTCTTGTTCTACTTGGTACATGACCTTGACAATGTATAACTTTCATTTCAGTCTAAAGTGGAAGAAGGCTAACATTAGTTTTCCAGAGCAAAGTGCTAGGCAGGTTGCCCTTTAAAGGCTAGCTGCAGTCTGGGATCCATGTGATTTTGCTTCAGGCCTGGTAAGGTATTTATAGCTGATCCTGCTATTCTGTGAGTACAGTAGAATTCTCCAAAAGTCAAGTAAGAAAAAGTATCTTTCTTTTTATGTGTTGAGTGTGCAAAGATAGCATTGGGAAACAGTCATGCTCTTCATTTTTAAATTGCATTCAACTAATTAATTAATTAATTGTATGACAAAAAGAAGAGAAGGTGAGATAAACAAGTGTGCTACTCCTGAGGAGTCTGACTTTTCTTTGCTGGCTCAGCAGGACATGAATTTTGACAGGGTCCACAAAAATGGCTCTGCTCCATCTTGGCATAAGGTCACAGAGTTCAAGCCTATTATTGCTCTTTCAGGGTTAAATAACAGAATGTTTGTCCTAAGGTGTGGCTATTGTGTGTCTTACCTTGACAACAGGATGTCTGGCTTAAGATGTGAATGCAACAAGATTCTTGGCCTAAGATGCTGTACTGTTGCTGCGTGTCCTGCCTAAACAACAGAGTACTTAACTCAGGACATAGCTACCTGGTGCTTCTGGTACTGATGAGGTAATTAATTACTCTGTTCCTTCTCACTTCACCTTCTTTTGATGGTGATATAAAAGATCTGTGAATAATAAATGTGGGGTGATTCTGGTATTCACCAGTGCCCTCCTGACTCTGTCTCTTGTCTCTAGCCTGTTTCTTTCCTCAACCCGCATGCCCTCTCATAGGTACAAACCCAGACAGGTCGACTGGACCCAACAGATGACTCAGCAATGTGGAATATTACAAAATTATGTACATACCTAACTTCACTCTTGTAGTCTGTCAAGGAACTTCCTCTCTGATATCTTGTCTGAAGAAGGGAAGACATACTTAATGTCCCATACAGCTGCCCATCACTTATATTGTTGCTCAGACAAAAAGTAAAGCACCATTGCACCAGCCAAGTGAATTATATGGGAACCTTTTATAATCCTTAGCTTCAGTTGTTATGTTGTGGTAGCTTACTCTCTTTTTTTTTCATGCTTCATAACTCTTAGAAACAACATCATTTTGAAGAGACTATTTTAATAATGAAATAAAGAAAAAAATGTCTAAAAATATCCAGAAGTAAATACTATTTTCTGCTGCAGACATAGGGGGCCAAATGTGAAGAACTTAGTAATGTTTGGGTTTCATAGTTGTCTGCTTGTTTTCTGTGGCATTTGTTAGTAAACAGGTTCCTTAGTGACAGTAATGTGCACAGGCTCCATTTTGCATACTTTCTGTGTGAAGTTAGAGACTTGAAGTCCAGAGTTACAATGTTTTAAATACTAACCTGTCAGGTGACCATAATTTCAACCTCTCTGAGAACTGGCAGAAAGGATCTATGGGTGTTCTGCCCATCTCCTTCTGTGAACTTCAGGTTAGAAATCTCCAGTCTCTATAGGTAAAGTTACACAAGTCTGATTTGTGATGAGCCACAATTACAAGATAGTTAATACTGGCATTCTCGACCCTGGCTCCAAAGATAAGAGCTTTTTATTTTCACAGATATTTTTTAACTTTGACTTTAAAACTTTGAGGGAGGCAGCCTTTGTTTTTATAGTTTCCAGTAACTCCTAACTTCTTGTTAGTACCTTTGCTTACAATGAAAGAAGTGCCTAGGAGAAAGCTGGTACCAAGTTATAATATCATCTTGTTAAGAGTGACAGGAAGAGTTGACCATATCAATAGCTTCCTCACTTAGTTGTCTGTTAAAACTATAAATTCTTCTTGGTGTAGTTATAAAAATATGATATAAACTGCTGTCGTGCCCAAACTCTGAACCCCAAAATTGCCAAGAGACCCAATCGGCTGCAAAAGCATTGTCTTGAGTTTTATGAGTTAACTAGATTTCCCAGTACATCCAACACAGTGGGTAAAGCAGGTAGGACCTTGAGCAGCAGTGAGGAGAGAATATATTGGGGTAGAGCAATGGGGAGTATCTGCAAGTCTGCTAGTTACATAGCAACAGTCTCAGGATTGGTGCACCTCCCAGCTTAGACAGCCTGTCCTGTGTTGATTGGTCAACTGCAACTTCAGGAAGGTTGCTATGCCTAGAGGCCTTCACAGGGTGGTTTCTATGCTCTGCATTCCATTGTTACTGGGAAAGCACACCCAAAACCCACCAGCTAACTTCTGATTGGTTCCTTGCCACATGGAGGGCAAGGTCAGCAAGGTCAGGAGCTCAGCACATGTTGCTGAGCCAGGGGCCTACATCTTGCTGGATCTTTCCTGTAGTCTGTCATGGCTGCCTAAGCAGGGCGCTGGGTGAGGGCCTGGGCCCTTCACTGCCAGCATAAGTAACCCTAACATCAAAGTTTGTGTCTTATCCTGGGAACTTATTTAGTACTCATTATAGATTTAGTGTCCTTTGAATAAAGAATTACTACTCAGGGTTGTGCTCGATCAACTTAAATAAGTTTGACAAGTCCTCACTGTCTCTGGCAAGCTGCTTTCATCTTCTGAAGTATTAAGTTATATAAATCAACAGAACATGTATATAATAATGTATAAGTAAACATAATTTTCACTTTAAGACATGACCAAATTGAAACAAAAGGATCAGTGATGTCCTTTGTTTTGTTTATAACAAGATGCAGGTAATCTAACACCTTCATTATCCAGACAGCAAGCAAGGTGCTTACAGGAAAGATGATGTATGCTGGGGCATTGTCAGTTCTTCATGATATAATTAATGTGAGATGACAGACCCCAGATTGTCAGTTGGTAGATCCAATTGACAATGGGTGGAAAATTGCCCTTCATACCTGCAAGAAATATGTCTGGGATAAAATATTGGCTATTTCTGCAGTAGAAAATATAGAAATCTATTAAAATAATCTTAACAAAGTAATTTTATCAGTAAATTAAGAATATAATTTTATATTCTTTCTTCCCTCCAACCCCTACTAAGTAACTATAGACAGCAAAAAGCTAAAACAAAAGACTCAAGTGGAAATTCCATTTCTGAAGAATAGTAATAATAAATAACTGAGTCGTAAAGCATTGATGGGAGCTTACTAGACATTGTGGTTTATAAAACTGGGGCACTGAACTCAGGAAGGTCAGGATCTTTGTCAAAGAAGTAACCACATGCAATTCAAGCATTGGCATTTACAGGTCAGTAGAACAAGTTCAGAGTTAAGAACAGGGGCTGTTCTTGCAGAAAACCCAGGTTTAGTTTCCAGCATCCACATGGTGACTTGTAGACTTTTGTAACTCTGGTTCCAGGGGATCTGATGCCCTCTTCTGGGCCCTATCATACTAGGAATGCACATGATATACAGACATAAATTCAGAAAACACCCATGCACATAAATTAAAATAAAAATGAAAAAAGTCAGTACTTACTAAAATGCTTGAGGTTTTATCTTAAACTGAGCATTATCAAGATGTATACTCAATTTCTATTGTAAATCATTTTATTTTGATCAAATGGTTATTCCTATTATCTGGATTTGTCTTCCTATGTCTGATTTAAAACTGCTAAGAAGTTAGTCTTATTGTTACAAGAACTTGCTGAATGACTGAAAGAAAGTTTTACACAGCTTCTTCAAAGGGAAAACTAGCCAAATCACTTCCAACAGCAGCTTTCTGTTTTCAGCCATTAAAGTAAAGCTTTTGGTGTTCATTCACTAGAAAGTACAACATCTGCTATCACTGTAGGTTTTATTGTAGATTTAAACATGAAACACCAAATACAAACTCATACACATGCAAATATTGGTATATAGGGTGGTTAGAAAAATAATCAGGCCCTAGAACCACTAAGGTGAATCATATTTAGAATTGGATGCAGTGATTCCAAGACAAATATCTGTTGAGAATGTAATGATTCTAAATGATCATGTTATGATATAAAAAGAAATTTCTAAAACTCTTGTATTACTGAGCAATAATCACTACAAGAGCAACTTTGTAACACTACTGAATCTATGACCATGTTCCTAACATAGAAGGCCCAAATGCTCCAGAATTCCTAGAAGGGAGTTATAAGAAACTGATTTACAGATGGCCATTCATAGATGAGGTAAAACATGACCTGGGAACTGAGATTGGTACCAGAAGCACATGGTGGTATTGTGCTACTGTGCTCTTAATTGTATGGTCTGTACTCACCATATGAACTGATTGTTGTGCTGGATGGATTTGTTGGACACTCAGCCAGTGTTGGACACTCAGCCAGTGTTGGAGAATTTATTGATATGAAAATAAATACCACATACATGTTGTCATAGAATGGTTCTGTGTTGAATCCTAAAGATAAAAACTTTTATCCTTTACTTCATAAACTGTATACTTAAAATTAGGTTCCTAGGCCTACCGGTGCCCTGCTAGGAGCCTCCTGAAGACTGGGGATTGTACATGGGGGAACCTGTCCCTGTGGACCAACCCATCCATAGTCTGCAAAAATCCTAGTCCCATTTCCACTCATGGGAGGAGGAAAGTGTGGGCTTGTTTCTGGCCTGCCTTTCAGGGCTCTGCTCAGAGCATCCTGAGGCCTGGGGACTGCACACCCATGTGGAAACCTGTCCTGGAAGACTGGCCTATCCAGAGTTTACCAACAAACTAGTCCCATCTCCACCCACTGGAGGAACCTCCCTTTTGGTGCCCTGATTGGATCCTCATGAGGACTGGGGACTACACACTTCATAACCCATCCTAGCAGACCAGCTCATTCAGAGCCTACCAACATCCTGGTCTTGCCTTTACCTACTGAAAGATGAGAGCCATCAGATTACTGGACCTGCTGTACCTACCTAAAGAGAACCTTGGTCCCATACCCACCCGGAGAGGGAGAGACCCAACCAGTATGCACTGGAAGGAGGGATAGGTAGACAACAATATAAGATCACAGTCAACAACAGAATGATCAATAAGACTCCACCAGAGTCTAGGAACTCCACACCACCAAGACCTCAACATCCCAACACAGATGAAGCAAAAGAGCACAAGTCTAAAAAACAACTTCATGGCAACAATAGAGACCCTCAAAGAGGTAATGAGAAAATACTTTAAAGAAATGGAAGAAAAACAAACAAAATAATTCAAGAAATGGAGAAAAAGACAAACTGAAAAATGAAAGAAATAATTCAAAGAGTGCAAGCCTTGAAATCTAAAATAGAGACAAACAACAACAACAAAACCACACACACACACACACACACACACACACACACACACACACACACACACACACCAGTCTGAGAGAATGCTAGAAATAGGAAAGCTAGGTAAGTGGTCAGGAACTACAGATGCAACCATAACCAACAGAATATAAGAGATGAAAGAGAGAATCTCAGGTGTTGAGGATACACTAGGAGAAATAGTGTCATCGACCAAAGAAAAGCTTAAGTCCAGCAAATCCCTAACACAAAATTTCCAGGAATGGGAAATTTTTATGGTATGGGACACCATAAAAAGACCAAACCTAAGAATAATAGGTTTAGAAGAAAGTGAAGAAATCCACCTCAAAGGTATAGAAAACATATTCAACAAAATCACAGAAGAAAACTTACCCAAACTAAAGAATGACTTGCCAATGATCAAAACACCAAACATACAAAATAAAGAAGAACAGCAAAGGAAAAAGGCCAAGTAACATATAAAGGCAAAACTATCAGAATTATATCTGACTTCTCCATGGAAACTCTGAAGGCCAGAAAGTCCTAGATAGATAGATAGTCTACCAAAAATAAGAGACCAAAAGTATCAGCCCAGACTACTATGCCCAGCAAAGCTTTCAATCACTATATATGGAGAAACCAAGATATTTCATGACAAAACCAGATTTAAAAAATACATATCAACTAATCCAGCCCTACAGAAAGGTCTAGAAGGAAAATTCCAACCCAAGGAAGTTAACTACACCCACAAAAACATAGGCAATAGATAATTACATTTTATGCACAGTCAAAAGAAAAAAGAGGGAAATCCACACACAGTACCAACACTACTAACAAGACCAAAAGAAATAGGAATTAACAATCAATGGTCAATATCCCTCAGTCATAATAGTCAACTCACCTACAAAATGACACAAGCTAACAGAATGGATAAGACAGAATCTATCCTTCTTCTGCATACCAGAAACACAGACATTACCTCAGAGTTAAAGGATAGGAAAATATTTTCCATTCAAATGGACCCAAGAAAAATGGGTGTAGCAATTCTAATATCTAACAAATTAGACTTTAAAGTCATCAAAAGAGATGAAGAAGGCCATTTCTTATTCATCACAGAAGAAATCCATCAAGATGAAGTCTCAATTCCAAACATCTATGCCCCAAATACAAAGACAACCACATTCGTAAAAGAAACATTACTAAAACTCAAATCTCACATAAAACCTCACACACTTATAGTGAGAGATTTCAACAATCCCCTCTCAATAATCCGGGTCCACCAGGCAGAAAGAACCTTAACAAAGAAACAAAGGAACTAACAGAAGTTATGACCCAATTGGGTTTAACAGATATTTGTAGAACATTCCCTCCAAACACAAAAGAATATACTTAGTGCCCAAGAAACCGTATTTAAAATTGATCACATACTCCACAATATAGCAGGCAATATAGCAAAACTCAGTAGACACAAAAAATTGGAATAACTCCCTATATCTTGTCAGCACCATGCTCTAAAGTTAGAATTCAACAACAACACAAATTACAGAAACCCTACAAACTCGTGGAACTTGGACAATGTGCAATGGCACTATTCCTGGGTCAAAGAAGAAGTAAATTAAGGACTTCCTAGAATACAATGATAATGAGGACACAACATACCCGAACTTATGGGACACTTTGACAGCAGTGCTATGAGGAAATTTCATTGCACTAAATGCCCATGTGAAGAAATGGGAGAATAGTCACACTAGAGAATTAATAGCACAACTGAAAACTCTAGAACAAAACGAAGGAAACTCACCCTAAAGGCAAAGATGCCAGAAAATAATCAAATTGAGGGCTAAAAACAACAAAGTAGAAAGTAAGAAAACAATACAAAGAATCAATGTTAACAAAGGCTCTTCAAGAAAATCAACATATAGACAAACCTTACTCCAAACTAACCAAAAGGCAGAGAGAGAGAGAACATGCAAATTAACAAAATCAGAAATGAAAAGAGGGACATAAAAATAGACCCTGAGGTAATCCAGAAAATTTCCAGGATAAGCTATGAAAACTTGTACTCCACAAAATTGGAAAACTTAAAGGAAATGTACAATTATCTGGATATCACTAACCAAAATTAAATCAAGAACAGATAAGCAATCTAAATAGACATATAACCCCTAATGAAACAGAAGCAGTCATCAAGGGGTCCATCCTGAGTCCCTGCCTGCTGGGTCTTTGACCCCAATCACTGGGCCTCTGCTGAAGGAGCCTGATCTTTGACCCCCATTGCTGGGCCCCTGCCTGAGGAGAGACCTCCTAAAGAGGTTGGCCCTTCCAGAGCTACAGACATCTAACTTCTGACTGACCTAAGCCCACTGGGGAAGTAGAGGAGAGAGAGAGAGAGAGAGAGAGAGAGAGAGAGAGAGAGAGAGAGAGAGAGAGAGAGAGAGAGAGACCACACCTGAACTCACTGGAAGAAGCAATGGGAAGACAGCAATACAAGAAAACACCTAACAATAGAAAGACAAGCATGACACCACCAGAATCTAGGGACTCCACACCAACTAGACCTGAACACACCAAAGCAGATGAAGCACAAGTGAACAACTTAAAAAATATCTTCAAAAAAATTATAGAGGCCGTGAAAGAGATGAGAAAATCCCCCCAAAGAAATGGAAGAAAAAACAAAAAATTGGAAGAAATGAAAAATCTCTTAAAGAAAGTAAGGAAAGCCAAGAAAAACCATTTAAACAGGTGAAGGAAACAGTTCAAGATTTGAAAACTGAAATAGAGACAAGAAAGAAAACACAAACTGAAGAAACGCTGGAAACAGAAAACCTGTACAAACAATAGGGAACTACAGACCGAAGCATAACCAACACAATACAAGAGATGGAAGAGAGAATCTCAGGAGTTGAAGATAAAATAGAGGAAATAGATTCACTAACCAAAGAAAATCTTATATCCAACAAATCCTTAACACAAAACATCCAGGAAATGTGGGACACTGTGAAAAGGCCAAACCTAAGAATAATAGGCATAGAAGAAGGCGAAGAAGCCCAGCATAAAGGTTCAGAAAAGATATTCAATAAAATCATTGAAGAATTTTCCAATCTGAAAGAGGACATGCCCATGAAAGTACAAGCATATCGAACACCAAATAAACTGGACCAAAAAAAAAAAATACCCTTCGATACATAATAATCAAAACACCTTACATAAAGAACAAAGAAAGAATATTAAGAGCAGTGAAGGAAAAAGGCCAGGAAACATATTAAGGCAGGCCTATAAAAATCACACCTGATTTCTCCATAGAAACTCTCAAGGCCAGAACTTCCAGGATAGATAATCTACAAGTATTAAGAGTCCACAGATGCCAGCCCAGGCTACTATACCCAGTAAAACACTCAATCACTATAGACGGAGAAAACAAGATACTTAATAGCAAAGCCAGATTTTCACAATACATATCTACAAATCCAGCACTACAGAAATTTCTGGAAGGACAACTCCAACCGAAGGAAGTTACTATGCTCAGCAGGACATAGGCAATAAATAATCCCACTTCACCAGAACCCAAGGGCAAAGCAGGGCAAATATATTCACAATACCACTGCCAACAACAAATCTAAAACAAACAAGCATTGATAATCAATGGTCCTTACTTTCCCTTAATGCTAATGGTCTTAACTCACCTATAGAAAGACACACGCATACAAGAAGCACATCTCAGCTTCAAAGACAGACATTACCTCAGGGTAAAGAGTTGCAAAAAGATCTTCCAAAAAAAAAATGGACCCAAGAAGGTGTGGCTATCCTAATATCTAACAAGTTAGACTTCAAACAAAATCAATGAAAAGAGATGAATATGGTCATTTCCTATTCATCTCAGGAGAAATCCATCAGCAATTCTGAAAGTCAATGCCACAAATACAAAGGCACCCATATTTGTAAAAGAAATGCTACTAGAGCTCACATAAAACCTCACACACTCATAGTGGGAGACTTCAACACCCCACTCTCACCACTAGACAGGATCACCAGAAACTTAAAAAAGAAACTAAAGAACTAACAGAAGTTATGTCTCAGTTGGGTTTAACAGACATCTATAGAACATTCCATCCAAACAAAAGAATATACCTTCTTCTATCGCCTTCTCTGCTCCACATAAAACCTTCTCTAAAATCAACCACATACTAGGCAACATAACAAACCTCAACAGATAAGAAAAAAAATTGGAATAGTCCCTTGTATGTTATCAGACCACCCAGTTTTAAAGTTGGAATTCAACAACACAAATTTTAGAAACCCTACAAACTCATGGAAACTGAACAATGCGCAATTGCACCATACCTGGGTCAAAGAAGAAATAAAGAAATTAAGGACTTCCTAAAATTCATTGAGAATGAGGACACTACATACCTGAACTTATGGGATACCTTGAAAGCAGTGCTACGAGGGAAGTTCATTGTACTAACTAAATGCCTATATGAAGAAAACAAAGAATAGCAACATTAGAGAATTAGTAGCACAACCGAAAGCCTTAGAACAAAAAGAAGCAAACTCTCCCTGGAGGAATAGATGCCGGGAAATAATCAATTTGAGGGCTGAAATCATTAAAGTAGAAACCAGGAAAACAATACAAGGGAATCAATGCAACAAAGAGTTGTTTTTTCAAGAAAATCAACAAGATTGACAAAACTTTATCCAAACTAACCAAAAAGCAAAGAGAGAACATGCAAATTAACAAAATCAGAAATGAAAAGAGGGACATAACAACGGACACAGAGGAAATCCAGACAACATTCAGGTCATACTTTGAAAACCTGTACTCCACAAAATTTGAAAATTCAAAGGAAATGGACAAATTTTTGGATAACTATCACTTACCAAAATTAAATCAGAACAGGTAAACAGCTTGAATATGCCTATAACCCCTAATGAAATAGAAACAGTCATCAAAAGCCTTCCAACCAAAAAAAAGCACAGGACCAGATGGCTTCAGTGCAGAATTCTACCAGAAATTCAAGAAAGAGCTAAGACAAATATTCCTCAAATCGTTTCACACAATAGAAACAGAAGGTTCATTACCAAACTCTTTTTATGAGGCCACAATCACATTGGTACTCAAGACACACAAAGACACAACTAAGAAAGAAAACTACAGACCAATATCCCTCTTGAACATTGATGCAAAAATACTCAATAAAACCCTGGCAAACCAAAATCAAGAACACATCAGAGAAATCATCCATCATGACCAAGAATGCTTCATCCCTGGGTTGCAAGGATGGTCAACATGATCCACCATGTAAACAAACTGAAAAAGAAAAACAATATAATCATCTTACTTGATGCTGAAAAAGTCTTTTAAAAGAATCTGTCACGCCTTCATGATATAGGTCTTGGTGAGATATGGGATAACAGGAACAGACCTAAACATAATAAAAGCAATATGTGGCAAACCAACAGCCAACATCATACTAAATGTAGAGAAACTCAATGTGATTTCTCTAAAATCAGGAACAAGACAAGGCTTATCAAATTCTTCATATCTCTTTAATATTGTACTTGAAGTTCTAGCTAGAGCAATAAGACAACTAAAGGATATTAAAGTCAGTAGCCCTACTATATACAGATGATAAAGGGGATGAGAAACAAATCAGAGAAACATCACCCTTTACAATACCCACAAATAACATTAAAGCATTAAATATCTTTGGGTTAGTCTAACCAAACAAGTGAAAGACTTATTTAATAAGAACTTTGAATCTTTAAAGAAAGAAATCAAAGAAGATACCAGAAAATTGAATGATCTCCCATAATCTTGGATAGGTAGGCTCAACATAGTAAAATGGCAATGTTGCCAAGAGCAATCTACAAATTCAATGCAGACCCCATCAAAATCCAAGCACAATTCTTCACAGACATTAAAAGAAAAATACTCAACTTCATATAAAAAAACAAAAGACCCAAGATAGCCAAAGCAAACCTGTACAATAAAGGAACTTCCAGAGGTATCACCATCCCTGGCTTCAAGCTTTATTATAGAGATATAGTCCTGAAAACAGCCTGGTACTGGCACAAAAATAGACAGGAAGACCAATGGAATTGAATCAAAAATCCTGACATTAACCCACACACTTATGAACACCTGATTTTTGACAAAGAAGCTAAATTTATACAATGGAAAAAAGAAAACCTCTTCAACAAATGGTGCTGGTACAGCTGGATGATGGAGTGTAGAAGACTGCAGATAGAACAATATCTATCACCATGCACAAAACTCAAGTCCAAATGGATCAAAGACCTCAACATAAATCCAGCCACAATGAACCTCTTAGAAGAGAAAGTGGCAAGTACCCTTGAACAAATTGGTACAGGAGACCGCTTCCTGAACGTAACTCCAGTAGCACAGACACTGAGATCAACAATTAATAAATGGTACCTCCTCAAACTTAGAAGCTTCTTTAAGGCAAAGGACACAGTCAACAAGAGAAAACAGCAGCCCACAGAATGGCAAAAGATCTTCACCAGCCCCACATCTGACAGAGGGCTGATCTCCAAAATGTACAAAGAATTCAAGAAGCTAGTTACCAAAACACCAAATAATCTAATTAAAAAGTGGGGTATGAAACTAAATAGAGAATTCTCAATAGAGGAATCTAAAAAGGCTGAAAGACACTTAAGATATTCTCAACATCCTTAGCCATCAGGGAAATGCAAATCAAAACATCTCTGAGATACAATCTTACTCCAGCCAGAATAGCTAAAATTAGAAACACCAATGACAACTTTTGCTGGAGAGGATGTGGAGAAAGGGGAACACTCCTCCACTGCTGGTGAGAGTGAAAATGCATACAGCCTCTTTGGAAACCAGTATGCTGGTTCCTCAGTAAAATGGGGATCAGTCTACCACAAGATCCAGAAATTCAACTCTTAGGCATATTTCCAAAAGATGCACATTCATACAACAAGGACACCTGTTCAACTATGTTCATAGCAGCATTATTTGTAATAGCCAGAACCTGGAAACAACTAAAATGCTCCTCAACTGAAGAATGGATGGAGAAAGTGTGGTATATTTACACAATGGAGTACTACTCGGCAGGGGTGGGAGTGGGGGGGGAAGGACAACAATGGAATTTTGAAATTTGCAGGCAAATGGATGGAACTAGAAGAAACCACACTGAGTGAGGTAACCCAGTCACAAAAGGACAAAAATGGTATATACTCACTCATATATAGATTTTAGACATAGAGCAAAGGATCACCAACCTACAGTTCACCCACCAGAAAATCTAGGAAACAAGAAGAACACTAAGAAAGACATACATGTTCCCCTTTAGAAAGGGGAAGGGATAAGATCTCCCTTATAGGTTTAAAGAGAAATCTGGCACTAATGACATGTCCAGAGATCTACAAGGATGACCCCAACTAACAACCAAAGCAATAATGGAGAGGCTACTTTAAATGTCCTTCCCTGATAACGAGATTGATGACTACCTTATATGCCATCCTAGAGCCTTCATCCAGTAGCTAATGGAAGTAGCTTCATCCACAGCTAAACTCTGAGCTGAACTCCTGGAATCCAGTTGCAGAGATGGAGATGTGATGAACAAAGGGATCAAGACCAGGCTGGAGAAACCCTCAGAATCTGCCAACCTGAACAAGGGGGAGCTCATGTACACCAGTCTGATAGCTGGGAATCCATCATAGGACCCAGACCCCCTGAAAGTGGATGTCAGTTAGGAGGACTGGGCAGTCTATGGAGCCTCTGGGAGTGGATCAGTATTCATCTCTAGTAAATGAATGGGTTCTGGGAACCCATTCCACATAGAGCATAGAGTGATATTCTCCCAGCCTACACACATGGGGGAGGGCCTGGGCCCTACTCCAAATGATGTGACAGACTTTGAAGACCCCCCATGGAAAGCCTCACCCTCCCTGAGCAGCAAAATGGGGATAGGGTGGATGTTGTGGGGGCAGGGGAGGAGGGGAGAGAGAGGTAACTGGGATTGACATGCAGAACAACTTTGTTTCAATTTAAATTTTAAAAAAAACAATTCAAAATAAATAAAAATAAAATAAAAAAAAAATAGATTTTGAAAATACACTTCTAGCAGGGAGTGGGCTTAGCAAGGAAAGGCATAATGGACCTGAGTTCAATCCTTAGATCCCATGGTGGAGGGGAATATTGTTACCTAAAAGTTGTCCTCTGATCTGTGTGTATGGCTTGACTGGGATATTGACCTTACTAGGTAGAGTGGATCCAAGTCCGAGAGAGAGAGAGAGAGAGAGAGAGAGAGAGAGAGAGAGAGAGAGAGAGAGAGAGAGAGAGAGAGAGAGAGAGAGAGAGAGAGAGAGAGAGAGGAGAGAGAGAGAAGAGGGAGGGATGAAGGAAAGAAGCAGTGAGAGAAGAAGGGAGGAGGGGGAGGGGTTACAGACTTTTATTCTGACTGCCAGTTCACATATAAAGACAAACACTTATTATCGATTATGAAAGCTTAGCCTTAGCTTAGGTTTGTTCTTAACTAGTTCTTATAACTTAAATTAACACACATTTTTAAAATCTAAGTTTTTTATGTAGCTTAGTTACCTTTACTCTTTACTGGACATCCTGCTTTCTCTGTGTCTGGCTGGCTACTCTGCCTTTCTTCTTTCCTGAGACCTCTCTGTCCCCAGACATTCCACCTAACCTCTTCCTGCCTAGCTATTGGCATTCTACTCTTACTAAAGTAATCACTGTGACACATGTTCACATGGTTTAAAGGAATATTCCACAACAGGAGCGAGAAGGAGAATGGATTTGCATAGCAGGACAGAGGAGCCATGGAAAAAAGACCACATGAAGACAAAGTTGGAGAACAGGGTTTAGCTTTACAAACTAAACAATGCTAAAGACATAGGGTTTCCAGAAACCAAGAAAGCAGGAAAGTGTCCATCCTAAAGGCATTCAGTGACACTAGGTCCCTGCCAAGGTCTTGAGAGATCCCCAAAGGATAGATTTCAGTGTGACTTCTTAGGAAGCCCTTGTTGGCCACACAGAGTCCATCTGCCCTCCTGGCATTTGTTGTCTCATTTGCCTGTAAAGAGGAATTTTATCACCTCCTAAAATCTCATCAAAGCACAGACTTCTTCAGTTTGTACCATGGCTTTCCATCCCAACATTTTTCCGTGTGAATATTTTTGTTCTTCTGGGGTTTTTTTTCTTTGCTTTTTAAAATGTTTCCTACCACTGTTTTTTTCGTTTTAAGATTTATTTACTATGTATACAGTGTTGGGCCTGCATGTATTCCTGTATTCCTGCACTCCAGAAGAGGGCTCATTATGGATGGTTGTGAGCCACCATGTGGTTGATGGGAATTGAGCTAAGGACCTCTGGAAGAGCTACCAGTGCTCTTAACCGCTGAGCCATCTCTCCTGTCTACCACTGTTTCTAATAGGAGAAAGTATTTCTTCTTTGGCCTGAAGAAAAGTTCAAATTCTGGTTGTATTCTCTATTGTAAAAGGCCCAGTATTACACTATTATACTACATTATAAAGCAAAATAATAGCATATGTAAGAGAAATGTTTAGTATTTTTCATCTTTTTACTTTACTTAGTGGCTAATATAATAACTTCTATTTTTTTATAAATACTGTATAAAATCTTAGAAAACTGGTCAATATCCTCACTGTAATTCTCTGCAAATCATAGAGGAAAATGAAAATTAAAACACCCACTTGCCATTTCTTTGTAGCTAAATGTATAAATTCATAAATTGGCAAATACAAAATCTACCTGACATTGATGTAGTAAATAGAAGATTCTTATGAAATCAACACCTTCCTGAATTTTGTAATAATATCTCTGCTTAACATTAGTAAAATATTTATTGAAATTTAGATGTTTAAATGAAGTTTTTATTTTATTTTTGATAATTGTTTTAATTCTTTAAATATGTCATACAATATGTTTTGATTATATTCACTCTTTCCTCCATGTTCTCTGATCTGTACTCCCTTCCTTACCTACACAATAAAGAACAAAAAATTATAACAAACAAAAAAATCCCATCAAATCCATTTTTCTGCTGCCCATATACTCTTGGGTTGTGGCCATCCAACAATGCATGGTTGACCGCCCAAGGGCCAAGCACTTAAAAGAAAACTGACTATATTTCTCTTGACAACTCTCATTTACTAATAGCTTTTCAGCTAAGGGTGGGACTTCCTGTCCACCTCCTCTTTCTGTGCTGTGCTTTTTCCTGCCTTGATCCTGAGCACCTGAGCAGGTCTTGTGCATGCTATCACAACTGCTGTGAGTCCATACATATGATTTCCCTGGTATATATCTGGGAAACACTTTTTTTTTTTTTTTTTGCAGTCACCCACTGACTCTGACTTTTACAGGCTTTCTATCCTCTTCTTCCACAATGATCAAGGACTCTTGGGAGGAGGGGCTGTGTTATAGGTATTCCATTTAGAGGTGAGCATTTTCTGTTGCTGTGATAAAATACTATGACCTAAAACAGCTTATATATAAAAGGCTTTAGTTTTATTTAGGCTTCCAGAGAGAGAGAGAGAGAGAGAGAGAGAGAGAGAGAGAGAGAGAGAGAGAGAGAGAGAGAGAGAGAGAGAGAGAGAGAGCACATTCATTGGAGGTAGGGCATGGCAGGAAGTGGCAGATATAGCCTAGCTGGTTGCATTTTCATCCACACACAGAAAGTAGAGAAGGAGAACAGTAACATCCAGTGGCATACTTCCTCCAGGAAGGCTGCACTTTTAAATCCACTTTTAAATGTTTCATAATCTCCCTAGAGAGCACCACCAACCAGACTAAGGATAAAAGATATGAGGCTATAAAGGACATTTCTTACTCAAACTCATATTTGGTATTTTATAGAACCATGTTATAAGCATAACCTTGTAAGTAATCAAGGAAGAACATATGTTGTATAAAACCATACTCAATATATTTTCTTTGTTTTCTGAAACACCACACTCTCCTGTCCACCACTGGAGTTTTTGTTTTGCGCTTGCATGAACCTTAGATAAAGTGTCTAGATTCTAAGTGTTTCTTTGTCACATTCATGTTATTTGCAAGAGGACAGAGGGAAGGTTGAGTCAAATCACATTGTCTCTGTGCTCTCATTCCATCCAGAGCAGCCTGAGACATCTTGGAGGACCTCTCCTGGTACCTGCAGTGTTCTTATTAGAATTGGATCCAAGAAATAGTGTTTCAGAGGGGAATGGAGCTTAATAGATTGGTCTTCTCCCCCTTGATATTAGACATGGCATTTCATTTTTAGGGAGAATAATAAAATCACAGCGTTTAAGAATAGGATCTTAGAAATGACATAGCTCAAAGTGGAGATCTCACATTTAAAAGCTCTTTGCCTTTGGTAACTTATTTGGCCTTTCTTCATCCTTCATTCCTTAACTGTAATAGAGCCCTGAAATAACACCCATCTCCCAAGGTTTGTTCTGAAAGTTAATGAGATAATCCATGAATTCACTTAAAATATCTTGACACTGTAGTGTTAGCATTGAATAAAGGCTATGGGTGGGGGTTACTTCAGTAAAATCATGTATGAAAGAATATAGAAAAGTAAAGGAGAAACCGAGTCTTCCATATTCAGTAATCATATATTTGATACAATTAAGAAGAAAGGTAACTGACTCAATATTCATCATGAATTATATTGCTCCAAATGAGGCGTCATGTTGACACTCTTTTTTTCTAGCAAAGTCATTTAATACTCTTTAAAAATACTTATTTTCATTTTATATGTGTGAGTATTTTGTGCACATGTCTGTACAACCTCCAGGCAGTGCTACAGAGGCCAGAAGAGGGTGTCAGGTCCTCTGGAAGTGGAGTTACAGATGGTTGTGAGTTGACATATAGGTGCTGGGAACTGAACTCAGGTCATATGCAAGAGCATCAAGTACTTTAAACTGATGAGCCAAGTTTCCAGCTCCCCGATTAATACTCTTAATGGATCTCTTCAAGTCATTAATATTGTGTAGTAAAAGGGAAAAATGTATTAGAGAAGTAAGAATTCTGGAGGTTGGCAACTTGGCTGGGGCATACAGTTTGCTAATTTCCAAAGCAGTTCAGAGTAACATATCTCAGAATGAGTAGCATTCATAAACATGCCATGGGCCCTGACTGGTAAAAAAAAAAAAACAGTGTCCTTGGGTGCTTATTGTTTTTTTTTTTTTTGAAGTTTTTATATGGTAAATTATCTCTAAGGCACTGCCTTTACCCATTGTGTCTATTTTTTCAATATATCTAATTTATTTTAGATTAGTGAAGGGCTTAATTTTGTTTTAGCCTTTCATTGCACTTTGAAATAATGTAGCTCAGGAAAATTGGGAGGAGCATGTTGAAAACATTTTATATATCCCTGGTTTCTAATATCCAAGGTTCATTTTCCTGTTAATACTTGAGAGTCTCTGCAGGAGACCATTTTGGTAAATGATTTTTAGATTCTCAGATTCATCATCTCTGCTTATTAACAAGGTGAGGACATGCCTATGAGGAAGATGCATGGCTCTGAGGGAGAGACTTAGGGCCAAGAATGTATATCAAATTATGGATTCAAAATATGGCTCAGACAAAAACAGATCTATTCTTTTCATCCAGCAATTGCAATTTCATTTTAAAGGAAATAAGCAAGCAAGCCCGTTGCAAAGCAACCTACATGCTGTTACCTTTTGTGTGTCCATGCATTATCTCAGTGCACTCCTTTCAGGTGATTGATGCTTCTTAGGGAAACTACTTGGCCTAGTCCAATGTTTGCTAATGAAACTAAGTTAATATAAAAGGCCTACATTCTTTCTTTAAGTCCTTTCCAGAATTATTTTTATAGGAATCATCCTTCACGCCATGTCATTGCATTAATCATAAGACCATAAGCTGTGGGAAGAGAGAAAGAAGCATTGGTGATGGAGATGAGACGGCTTGGCTTTATAAGAAGAGTCTTATACATTTGGAGATTGAGCTGAAAGCTTAATGTGCAATACAAGTGTCTGATGAGTTTCAGATGTCCATCACATCTATGTATTTATCATGTCTCTCTATCTAAAAAAGGACACTGCTGATTTTTAAAACTTAATATATTTGCCATTGTAGTAGTTGCCAAGACCACTTACCCCATAAATGGAAAGAAATGACTCTAGAAAATAAGAAGGTAAGCAAGCTAGTGAACAATATCCCTCCAATGGCTCTTGTCTCTGCTCCTATTTGGGTTACTGCCCCAACTCCCTCAATGATGAATGGTACATGAATCTGTAAACCAAAAAAACCCTTCATTCCCAAGTTACTTTTAGTCATGGTAATTGCATCAACAGAAAGCAAACTGGAGCACCCAATGACATTGAGTAGTCCAATAAAGACAACTTTTACAGATATATCTATTTATGGATGTATAATGTGTATTCTACATCATATCTGTATAGATTTTGATTGTTTTTATATCCTACTGCCCTATTCATAATTGTTTTGGGTGTCTTTCTATGTGTCTTGGATCAGTGGTTTTCCATTTTTAAATTTATTATAATTTATTTATTGAACATTGGACTTGGTCTGTAACACAGGCTGGCTTGGAACTTGCTGTGTAGACATGCTTCCTTAGAAGCATCCTTCTGTGTCAATCTATTAAGTGCTGGGATGATATCATATGTGGCCATTACACTTGATTTTTGACTACACAGCATTCCAATAAATGGTTTAAAACAAGCAAGCAAGCAAACAAACAAACACAAAGCTATCTTTTCACATATCATAAGCTACATATACTGTTCTGCTTTATATGAAACAGAGAGACTTAAAATCAATATTTTATTTGTTAATGCTTATGAATAACTGTTTTGCTTTTCATTTTTTGTGACTTGGAAATATCTGGAAACTTCAGTTTTCAGCTTCATCTTGAAGTATTTCAGTGTTCCAGGCCTTGGCCTGTTTTCTTTGTGTATAGGCTTTAATGGCTTGGGTGTAGCTGAAGTCTGCACCTGTTTTCATTTAATGCAGTACAGGTAATTCTCTACTCAGCTCACTTTACCAAGCTTACCATCTAGGGGATCCTGGAAATAGAAATTTAGTTTACTAGGCTTACAGAACATCAAAATGCTCTTGAGAGATGACAAGGAAATACGTAGCAACACTGTAAGGCCATTGGTATAATTAGTAAAGTAGAATTTCAGCAAAAGTACAAAGCATGATAGACTGAATGCATACTCCTAAAAATGAATGATTTTAAATGACTGATTCTGCTTTCAGATAAGACACAGATTTTTCAACCAGAAGGGGGATCAGGAGAATGAGCAACTATGGTAATACAGTAGAGTGGTGTTTCATGTTATAGTCATAGTTCACATGGAGTCTTATTATAAAAGGGAATCCCCATGCTTTATTGTTGCCACACACTACTCATTTTCCACAAAATTAAGAGAAATTGATTCTAATGAATAGAGAATGCAAGAAAACTGCTTTCACATAAATGTCCCAACAGTGTACTGTTGTCATTTTACATAGGGCAATGCCAACCTTACAAACTCTTACACTCTGACCAATTGCCAACTTAAAATTGTGAACCACACTGGCCATACAACACATACATAGAGAAGGCCTTGTTCTTGATGCCTGGGTTGTCAGATGGTGTGTTATCAGACAGTCTCAGCCATATATAAACTCTACATACCTTTCTTTAAAAATAGATGATGTTCTTCTTGCCACTTTGTTTCCTCATCTAACTAGGTGAACTGTTCTTATTGATTCAACCAAATAAACACACCAGGTTGATTTCATTAGACATGAAATAACTTCCATTTACTCAACAGAAGACTTATGCTAAGGCCTTTTTACAGGATGTATGAACAGAAAGTCAGAGGAGTGGAAGGAATATAGGGACTACACCTAGTCCCATGGCTATGATGAAGGATGGTTGGCTTTCCTAGAGTGGTTGCCACAGCCCATCTTTGCTAACATCAGGCATGCTCTGAGTGCAGCTACTCAAGAGATTCTGAAGGGGGGGCTGCTCAGCTGCCCACCCCTTATCTAACTCATAATCACCACAAGAGGCAAGATAGCAATTGTTGTTCTTTTAAGTCAATTTAGCTGTGGAGTAATTTGTTACACACAACATATAACCAAAGCACCTGGTGAGATACAGGCCTGTCCATGGTAGAATATAAACCACACTGAAAATTTATGTGTCTATCATCCCAGAGAAATTTCTCTACTCCAGTAGTTCAGAGCATGTCAGGATATTACATCTAAAGTGAAAAACAAATTTCTATATATTACCCAATTGCTAGCACTTAAGAAAGGGACTTTGGGGGCTTTTGAAGGCAATAATTTATCACATTTGGGGGCAACTAAACTAGGCTGCATTTTAAACAACTCTGCTTCCTACTCGGACTTCATTGTGAAAAGGAAGTCCATATTGGGCAAACACTCTATGGCAGAATGCCACACTCTGGGGAGCTTGTGGAAAGTTCCATTTAGATTGCTGTCTGCAGAGCCTTTGGGGTTTGGAGGCCAGCATACCTTCTGAAAAACAATACACATTCACTTGTAAATCACCCTTGTCTCAATACTGATATTTCAAGTGGCCTTGAAAATCGAGCATCTATCATAAGCAATGTGTTAATGATTCCTTAGGACATTTGATCATCAGTTACTAAATTATATTCATGTAAGGACTTATGGTATCAGTGTGCTTCACACAACACGCAACCTAATTTTAGCACAACCCACTTATGGTTCTATTACTATATTGCCTTTTATTCCCTTACTTTACAAATGTAGTGTCACTGAGAGAATACGCAAACACTACTTAAAGGTACTTTGATGTAGCTGTTGGAACCACTATGAAAAAGAATAGTATAGTACAGGTTTATAACTTACTTATGGGATAGCCCAGAAGTGCAGCAAGGAAGGGGAATTCCCCTGGGATCAGAATTTCAAGTTTATATATCAGTCAGTTTGCTTAGAAAAGGAAATCAAGGTGTGGCATATTATAAACTTTAGAGGAAAGTTGGTAATGAGTCTTGGGAGATGGGATTAAAGCTGAGAAAAGGGAGGAGGAGCAGGAGGAGGAAGAAGAGGAGAAGAGTGAGGTGGTAGGGAAAGCACAAAACAAGTGTGTCAGTGTAAATCTGTGTTGCTCAGAGTATGAGGGTATTTATATTCCATGTGAATTCTCTGTAAACATGATTCCAAAAGGGTCTTGACACCATTTCAGATGGCCCACGAGGGGCATTGTACTTCTATAACCATTCCAAGATTTTCACTTACAGTTTTCTATGAGTATTGAGAATTTGCAGTGGCTGTGATATATGGTATTTCAACAGATTTGATATAGAGTTCTGTATGAGCCATTTCTATCTTCAAGTGCTAAAGAGATTTGTAAAGAAACACTAAGAAATAATTCCGTGTGTTCCAGCCACTAATTAATTCTTCAAATATGTTCACTTTGCATTAAAACTAAATATTATCATTGTTTATATAAATTAATAAGATACATTTCAAACATAAGTTTAACTTTACTATATTTAGTGCAACTGATGCAATTCTTACAAAGAAAGTGTTTTAAAGTCCAAATAGTCTTACAAATCTCTGTTCTATTTTGTTACATGATTTATTGTCTTTACTAATAAAATATGCTCTGTGCATGGTTTTAGTCCACTAAAATGTATTCTATTAGGCTTCCTGTAGATACCTAGTAAGAAGTAGCCATATGAATCTGGAGTTTGACGATTAAATGTTTATTATTTTTCTTTCTCCCATTTTAGTCATTGGATGACTGGTCTCCCCACCCTCACTCTCTTCACTAGATTGCCCTCTAATAAAAATGTTTTATCATTCTGGGCATGAATTGATCACCACTGCAAGTCTAGTGGTGGTTATTTTTCTTCATGATCTAGCAAAGGATAATACATCAGTTCTCCATCATTGATGTGATCCTGACCACACTGTTTACTTTGTTGGCAACAAAGTCTTCTAGGGTACAAAGGGAAGCCACAACATAGTCACATTGGATATGCAAGATTGTAGTATTTAACAGTCTGGATCTATACAATGAGATTGTTTACAGGACTCATGTCCAAATTCTTTCTCTTCTGTCCTGGGCCACTGATGGAACATATGCTTAGTTCCTTTTTCTTTCCAGATGAAATGCCTGCTAGACATTATAGTTTAATTTGGACATACACAGTTCAGAGTTCATCCAAGGGCTTGGCAGTAGTTAAGATGTAGAACTTGGATGTTCCCTTCAGTCCTGCAGCTGCCTCCTCTCCAGACTTTTGCCCTTAATTTCTAGCTTCTCTGATAGTTTAGAGCATAATTTTCTGGTACCCCAAGCCAACCCAATGTTTCTTCCTATGAGTTCTAGTCATCCTGTATTTCCCAGACCAGAAAATGTCCTCAAGATAAAATGGTGTATAAATGTGAACCTTACCTGGTACAGTCCCCTCTTCTTGTGGTGCCTTCTCATGAGCCCCACATTTCTATTCTTGGAGTTGTTCTTCATGTCTGTTTTTAAATTATAGTTTATTTAATTATCTATGATGAGTTTAGTTCAGTATAAGTTAATCATTTTACTTATATGCTGTCTTTAGAAAAGAAAGTATTGTGAATAAAAGCTATTTACTTTAAAATATGTAAGTGTGAGTTGGAGAGATGTTTCAGTGATTAAGAGCATTGGCTGCTCTTCCAGAGGACTTGGGTTCAGTTTCCAACACTCACATTACAGATCACAACAACCCATAACATCAGTTCAAGGGAATCTAATGCCCTCTGAGAGCACTGTGCACACATGACACACAAACATGCATGTAGAAAAACAACACACACATAAAATACATACAATAAAAGTATATGCAATATAAATATGTACAATATAAATACAATGGAAAATCAATAGAGTGGAAAGTATAAGCTATTAAGGATATGTTTGGTCATATTTTATTTTGGTGACTCCTATTTACAAATTCACATATACATAGCTTATTATTGGGGATAATGGTCTTCTCTTATGAGAGATATATTGATGATGTATAATGTTCCTTATGGAATAGGAATAATTAAGGTAGTTCTCATTTTTAGGTGGATTCCCAGTGTACTCCTTACTTTTAGTATTTAGTGACTAATTTCACAAATAGAATAGAATGGAAGTTGGATGGGGGAGGGGTCTGGATGTAGGGTGGGAATGGGAATAGGAAAGATCAGGTTGGGGGAAGACAGAGGGAGAGGATACTGGGAGAGACAAGTGGAATCTAGGGACATCTCTGGGACAAGCTAGAATCCCAGTGTAATGGAAAATCCCAGCAATCTACGAGGACAACCCTAGCAAAGACTCCCAGCAAAAGGGTATGGCCTGAACCTGCCATCTCCTAGGCAAGACTTCCAGTGGACGGACTGAGATATTAACCTAGCCACAAAACCTTCAATCTACAATTTATCCTGCATATGAGAAGAGCTTGGATAAAGGTGGTGCAGAAATTCTGGGAGTGGCCAACCAATGACTAGTCTAGCTTGAGACCCATACCATGAGAGGGAGCTCATCCCTAAGAGCCAGGATCCAGAAGCAGGACAGCCCAAAGACTCAGGATAAAACCAAACACATCTGGCAATAAAACAAAGTAAATGAAATGATTCCTAATGATATTCTGCTATGCTCATAGATTGATGAGTAGCCCAACTATCATCAGAGAGGCTTCATCCAGCAACTGATGGAAACAGATGCAGAGATCCACAGCCAAATTGTACTGTGATTTAAATATGCTGATAATTACTTGCCTGGTGGAGTCAATCTGGACCCAGTTTTCATTCCTATCTCTTCATAGGATGTTGGTTTTCAGCTCTCCATGCCACACATCCTGCCCCAATGATCATGAACTCACCATCTGAAATTGTAACCAAGTGAAATTAAATGTTTTCTTTTAAAAGTTGCCTTAGTTATGATGTCTCCTTACAACCATAGAAAAGCAACTATGGCAGTACTAGAATTATTTTCCACAAATTGTCGTCTCTCCTGACATCTGCAGTGACATTTAATTACTTTCACTGAAACCGTTTTTTTGTTTTTTTAAAAAACTAACATGAACGAATAAGTCGAATAAATAAAATCCCTATTTAACACTTGTTTTTACTTTTGAGAGAAAGTAAATAAGTGGAAAGATAAAATAAGTATACAGATTTAAAGAGATACAATCATTTATTACATTGCATTTAATACATTTTTGTACTAAAGGAACATGCTCAAGATAGATCACAAATTAAACAATTCAAGATTAATTTCCATGGTACTTCAGGAATTATTAAGGAAAACACATTGATGTCTGGGTGAAGCACAGTGATGGTATACAAGTCTGTCATGTTGGAGGCTCTGGATTTTATCTTGGTGCTCCATGCCTCCAAATCACACACACACACACACACACACACACACACACACACACACACACACACGGGGGGGGGAGGGAGGGAGAGCGAGAGAGAGCAATATCACAATTACACAAAGTCTAAAATTATACAAGAAAACTGTTTTCTCTGTTGCATTTTTAAATTTAGTTCTTTGAATATTATAGATCTGAGTGCTGCATTTATATTGTTTCTACCTCTCCTCCCCCAACTTCTCTCCTGTTCCCCCCACTCACTCTCAAATTCATGACCTCTTCTTCCTTATTACTGTTATATATGTTCTTTCTACCGTGTTTCCCCTGAGGGCAGGGTGTCCTGATCTTTTATTCCCCATCCATCAAAGGGAACAAAGATTGAGTCATTCTTTTCCACTTAAATGGATTATTGCACAAATGCCCTTTTGTCAAAGGAAAACATCAGGACATGAGCACAGCTGAGCCAAATGTTTGAAGAATGCTGAGGAGACAACAAATAGTCCAAGGAAGCTGTGGCGGCAGCTGGGTGTGTGGCGCCACAAATCAACATCTAACTGAAATTATGGCTACTTTCACTGAAGCCAGAAAATGTCTTTTATTTCTTTGCTTTCTTTGTATTTTCTGATTTCTCACTGAATGGAATTCATCAGAGTCACTACTAAAAGCACAATAAAGTTGTCAAGAAATCAAAGATCAAGTCTATTTAAGGCTTGTGAAGCAATACAGATTGTTTTTCAGTCATGTGCAGGCACCCATTCTGATGACAACCACTTTATGAGTTGCCTTAAGCTGAGTGACGTGAAACATGAAGAAAAAAAAGAAAAATCTGCTCATCTACAATGTCTAACTAGAAGACTCAGAGCATGACTACCTTTCTCATCCTTCAGTCTGGCACAGAATGTTACAGTTCTGATAGGACTCACAAGCTCTTCAACTGTTCTGTAACTCTGGATCATATAATAAGGAAATGATAAACCATATGTTACCCAAAGGCATCTTATACAGAGTATGGATATAATAAATACAACCCGACAAGGAGGGGTAGCATAAAACTCTGAAATAATTATGAGCACATTGATAAACTGTCTAGATATTCTTAGGCCAACTGGAGAAGTATGCCTATAGCTTGTCATCCTATAGAGGAGTCTGTAGCCATACACGTCAATATAAACTAAGAATTCATGTTAATGTCATCTCAACTTAGTCAATAGTTTGGGAAGTGTTTATATACATTAGTGAAACTCATAAATATTTATCTTTTTCCATTACTTTACTTGGATCATATTGAGAAAATCTTTTCTGAATTGTTTTGTAACATTAATGTGGTTTGTTCCCATTTATACATTAGCAAGCACAGTTGATTGGTCAATTTCTTCTTGACTTGTTTCTATTTATTTCTTTATCATTAACATTTTTCACATTTCTTTCTAATATTTTGAAGCACACATAAAAGTTTACTCATGCACACACTGAGTAAAATTGCTTAGTTTATTAAATATTTTTGAAAAGTTACAGGGTCACTCTAATGACTTGGAATGGATTTGTTATAGTTTGGGTGGAGGAAGACTGGAGAAGCTTGCTAAGTAGCACCTTGTGTGGGTATCTCATACAATTTAGATATGACTCAGCTTTATCAAACTATGACATCTAGCCTGTAGCTGAGATCCATTGTAATAAGTTTATTGATAAAATGTGAAGGGTATGCATTGAAGTGGGGGAAAACTAATGTTGATTCGTTCAGAAGTTAGTGGGTATCAATTACCATATGGTTAAGTAATGCTAAATTTCATGGCTACAAGTAAAATCCCTTTCTTCATGAAGCTTACACTCCAATGGGTAAAATTCAAACCATTAATAAATAGATGAATAAAACATATAGATACATGTCGTAGGAGATGGTGGCTGTGAAGAAAGAGAAAACCTGGATGGGGGGAGTGTGTGTGTGTGTGTGTGTATGTGTGTGTGTGTGTGTGTGTGTGTATGCATGTGCTAGTGTGTGTTGGGGTGGCGGGAGGAACCCTCTATGGAGGAACATTTCCCACAGTAGGAATTAACCAACCTTTCCTTACTGTAGCAAACACCAGAGATAATCAACCTATAAAGAGATGTGTGTGCATGCACGTGTGTGTGGGAAGAGTCAAGAGACTAGGGGTCTAGAGTCCCTTTGGGGAATGAGTACTTACTGACTTAAAGACCTTCCTTCTAGTCCCTCACCATGAGGTAGTCCCTGCCTCCCAATAACGTCAAACTGGAAACCTAACTTGTAGCATATGATCTTTTGGGAGATTCAAGCTCCAAACTAGAGCAGGAACCAATACCAAGCCTGTAAACTCATGCCTGGCATATTCATTCAACCAACAGCATGGATTCAAGACTGGAAATGAGGGCATAAGACCACAGGATCTTTATCCAGTTTCCTTGTCTTTGCAAGGAGACTTTTAGAAACTGAAGAGAAAATGGATCATTTCCTACTTGGAAGAAACCGTGTTTAATCCCAGGAGTTATGAGAGAAAAAGCTGAACTGAGATACTCTTACAGCAACAACAACCAGAAACATCTAGAGACCATTAGCAGCAGCAAGGGAAGCCAGTAACCTGGAGCCAGAAGCCATATCAGGACCTAGCTTCCTTTTGCAAAAGAGGCAGGGGAGACAAGGACCTAGGGGGAGGAGTTTAGTAAGCCTAGGAAAAAACCAGTGTTATATTTAAATGCAAATATTTCCTGATAATTCTCCATAAGGTCTCCACACTGTCTGTGCCCTGCCCTTTTAAAGTGAGTTTCTGAGAAGAGCAGCCTCAGCTTAGCAGGGAATATCAGACATGCACATTCTCAGGCTGCACCCCAGGGTTACTGGACTCAAAACTCTGGGGGTAGAGCCTCAAATTCTGCACAGTATGAAACTTCAGTTTATAAGGGAGAGGTAAACTATTGGGTCCACAGTATAAAAATCAATGTCTTTGTGTTTTTAAGATAAAGTCTCCTGTAGGCAAGGTTCACCTGGTATGCACACCTGTACCTCTTCCCTGCTTTAACTTTTTTGTTTTTAAGAATTTTGTGCCTGAGTACTGTATTTATATCATTTTCACCCCTTTCTACCCAACTCCTCTCATCCCACCCACTCCTTTCCCTTTCCAAATCCATACTTCTTTTCACTCGCATACACATATACACATATGTATTATGTATGCAACTGTGTATGATATATATATACACAGACAACCTCACTTAGTGTTGCTTACATGTATATGTGTTAAGGACTGACCTTAGTCAAGGCCGGATAACTTACCAGGGGTTACATCCATGGAGAAGACTGATCATCCTCCTCTTAGCAGCCATGAATTGCCAGCAGCTTTCCACCTGTGGCAGTGTGAGAAGTCCCCCCAGCCACACTGGCATGTCATCTGGTGTTATCATTGTGCCGATCTCATTTAGGCAAATATATTGATGAGATTTCCCCTGTTCTGTATAGAAGACACAATCTCACCGCAGATGTCCTGATCCTCTGGCTTTTACAATCTTTCTGCCTCCTTTTCCCATATGTTCTGTGAGCCTTAATTTCAGATGTATCAATTAGGATTGGGTACCTCCTGGCTGGTTGTGGATCTTTATAATAGTCTCCATCTGCTGTAAAAGAAACTTCTTTGATGAGGGCTGAGGGCTCCACTTACCTGTGGATATAAGGGCATACTTAGAATATTTTTAGACATAAGGAATACTTGGAATGCAGTTAGGGATTATAGGTGGTTTTTTTTTTTAAATGGTGGTACAAAGGGGTCAAGACCATGATGGGGAAACCCACTAAATAGCTGACCTGAGCAAGTGGGAGCATATAGACACCAGTAGGACAGCTGGGGAACCAGGTCCCCTGTTGGGAGACCAGAGCAATCTATGGGGCCTCTATCAGTGGAACCAGTATTTATTCCTAGCACACAGATTTCAGGAGTCTCCATTCCCAATAGCGGGATACTTTCTCAGCCTAGATACATGGGGAAGCATGTAGGCCCTGCCCCAAATGATGTGACAGACTTTTATGATTTCCCATGGGAAACTTCACCCTTCCTGCGGAGTGAATTGGGGTGGAATGAGAGGTTGGTGAGGGGCACAGGAGGGGAGGTCAAGGGAAATGTGATTGGTGTGTAAATAAATTGTTTTTCATTTAAATTAGAAAGAAAGAAAGGAAGAAACAAACAAACAAACAAAATGGCATGGCTATAGCAGGTTCTCTTCTAGGGTCCTTGACTTCCTAAGCCACACAGTTGGCTGGGTTTACATTACGGGTACAAATTCCTTATTTAGCTAACCAATTCTTAACTGACTAAGGCCAATTAGGCATCTGTTGCCTACTCCTGAGATACATGTGCTACTAATGCACTCTTGGGGCTATCTTGCTGGGCTGGTCATTGTTGTGGTTCATAGATGCAACAGCTGTGTGGGACTATTGACTCTTTTTCTCCCTTGGCAGCTAACACAGTACCTTCTGATTCTGCTTGGGAAGAGAATTCCAAGTCAGATCCAGTTTGGTTCATCCAAATCCTTTGTCTGAAATATATGGTGTCTTCAGCAAGAGAATCTTAACTTCAGCCTCTGGGAGGTAACCAGTGGAAGTAACAGCAGCCTATATTATTTTGCAAGTCTCTTGTATTGTATTATAGCAACTTAGAGGAGTGTCTCCCACAAAGTTGTTCTTCTCTATGGATTTTCAAATGTTCTCAATGTTATTTATCCTTCCCCATTCCTTTCCCTGCTTTGAAGGAGTGTGTTTACAGGCAGTGTGTTTACCTCATATACCACCCCCATCCCATCATTCTTTCTCAGGTCCTGGTGTAGGCCCATATGTTCTACACTTTTTATTTACCAAGAAGCTTTGACATGATAGTTACTAACCCTGAACAAAATCTCACCAAAATTTCTAGAGCCAGCTAAAGGAGCTTCACCTTGGTGCTGTTGAGTCAGCAAAGAGTTAGGGAAGTAGGATGAGATACAGATATCAAATGGTGACCTTCTACATGCACCAAAAAGACCCTCTAATTGCTCATCAGCCTTTGCTTATAACTAACATCAAGGCTGAGTGATAAAGCAGAGATTCCCTTTCAGATGAAGAGAAATCTATGGGCAGCTTCTAACTGTCCACAAAGCAAAAGACTGAACCAACTGCAAGATGCCTTCAGATACTTTTCCCCACAAAGGTAGAATGTGGGTTTTGTGGCCAAAGCTGTATGATGCTCTTTTGGGGCTGGTTTTCATTTCTAGAAGTCTAACATTTTCTTTTTGTAGCCCCAAATCTGCAGTCCATGAGGACCAGGGCTGTAAGATTGGATTGCATCCATAGGACCAACAGCACAGAACCAGGCCCAGGGAGGTTTTACAGTACACAATTACATATTGTGATAAAGTCATAACAAATTCAAGAGACCAGTGAAACTGATGCATTTTAAGCATATCATCCTGCAGAAGGGACACCAGCAAAGAGAAAAGCAGTGATGGCTGGCATGCTGATTTGAACATGAGAACTCAAACATGAGAATTTCTGCTCTCTTTTTCTCCACTGGCTGGTCCTTTTGAAATTCATAATCCATCATAGCAACCTTGTCAAAGTCCTCATCCTATTGACTTAATAGGCAAAACTATTTAATGAATAAATTGGGGCTTGGGACTTCCCCTTTTCTCATCATGGCCTCAGTCACATAACAGTCTGCCTTGTAGGGAGTAGAGAAAGCCTTAAGTATTTGAAGTCCTGAGTGAATGTGTATTGTTGACATGGGTACGGCCATGCTGTAGACTCTAAAACCTTGGGTCCATGAAACATTGGCAAAACTATTACCCATATAGGCCAGCCTGTAGAAGGATGGCAAAGCTTTCCTTGCGGGGGGGGGGGAGGGGGCGTCCCATAATTCGTATTTAGGAAGGATTTATCAGTGTGTGCAAAGATTAACAGCAGCAGCTCTCTACTCTTGGATGTTTAGAGCTTTAGACTGCTCTTCTACAGAGAACCCCTACCAAGTCTAGCTAATCCCTCCCCCTGTGCTGTATTTAATCCACACACTGATGTTCACAGCTGCAGGGAACAGACCTCCATCTGATCCCAATTATGTGTCTGTTTGTCTATCCTTACTTCATTCCCTTACTGTCCCTTCTCAGGATTCTAGGACACAAGCCACAAAGGTCCTAACACTGCCTGTAACTTTTGAACTCACCCCAGAGTTTGGAGACAAGCAGGTACTAGTCACCAGCTAAGGAAGAGAAGGACACTTAGTACCTCCTGTTTACTGCAACTAATGAATTCTAAGCATATCTCATACTGAAAATGGACCATAACAGCTCATTTCTTACAGTAGCTGCAGAAGGTGTTCCAGAATATTCCTGCTGACCTCAAGTTCTCAGGAACCAAAGTCTTTGGTCCCTTCTAGCTCATGGATTGGTAGTGGTATTTGCATATAGCCTATAGGTACTCCAATATACTCCTGCTAAGCAAAAACTACAGTAGTCATTGTTTCTTACCAATCCCTGTACTAAATCCCAACAGACCTGGCCCCAAATCAAAGTTGAGTCACTGAGGCTAAAGTTCCATGTCACCAAGCTGAACTAAGTTGTGTATCTGACTTCTGAGAAAGCAGGTTTAGAGGGACAATAGTGGAATTTTGCAAACAGGCCAGTTTTATTTGTCAAGATAATGAAATTCCCTCTACTTTAATCCTCACACAATAGAGGTAATCTGAATGAAACCATTGTTAAATAAGCAATTATTTTCTTATTGTTCTATTTCCCTGTTCCTTCTTTACAAAGAAAATAACTTTGCAGTGACCCTTCAGGGTTTTTCTTATCTTGTTTCTGTTTGCCTTAGTCCCTCTCTGTGTATAAAATCAACCTTTTCTGTTCAGCCCATGGGGACACAGATTCTATTTTACAGAATTTAGAATTGCCAGATTCTAGAATTGAAAAGGAAGCAAATTAAGATCATTAGACTAAATTATTGTAATTTTCTCTTTTGATATTTTAAACCATCTCTAGATTGTTTATGAAGCCTAATTCAATGTAATGTTACATGAAATACTTTTATACTGTATTGCTTAGGAAATCATATGCATTTGTTCGGATCATAAATGTTCCCAAAGGCTCATGTGTTGAAGGTTTGGTCTCAAGATAATGGAGATGTTGGGAGGTGAGAGACTCTTTAAGAACTGATTCTGCAAAGGAAGAAGATGGTTGATCGAAAAGCATAAAGGGGTAATTAAGACCTCAGTCCTTTCTGCCTCTTTTACTTCCCAGCTGCAATGGGGTAAACATGCCTCCTGTGCCATGCATTATTCCAGGACGTTCATTCTAATCACATCTGTAGGAACTGTAGCCAACCTGGGACCTGGCAAACATGGCTCTGGCAGGCTTTGCCCTGTCTTGATACAAGGTCTATTCCCTTATTTGATCAGCCTCCCCCTGAGGCTGACTATCAAGGTCCAGCTGTCAAAGTACTGAAGTCCGGCAATCAGAAGCCCCCTTTGTCTCGCCTAATTAACTTGCCCAATCAAAATACACCACCATATTCTAGCTCTTATACAGACCTTCCCTTTTTCTCTTCTTAAGAATGATAACTGCAAATCTGGGAGGGAACACCAGCTATACAGGGGGTGAGGTGGGGGGAGGGTTCCTTCAATATCCTCAAAGCAACTGGGTTAACACATTGTTGAAGCTAAGATCCAAATATAACACCCTGTTTTTAAACTGATTATCCCAGGTATTTTGTTACAGTAATGCAAAACCTAACAAAATTACAACAAAGAAACTCTTCATGTTTAGTACAGAATGTAAGTTTTAAAAATATTTTTCCTGTACCTGCATGTGTGTGTGTGTGTGTGTGTGTGTGTGTGTGTGTGTGTGTGTGTGCATGTTTGTGTATGTCTGTGTGTTTGCAAGTGTGCATTTGTGTTTTCACATGTGTTCACATGTGTGGAGGCTAGAGAATAACATGGGGTACTGCTTTTCTTCAGGTGCCATCTACCATGGTTTTTTGTTTGTTTGTTTGTTTTACAATACCTGCCAGAGCCACATGACATGCTTTAGTGGGCTAGTGTCCCTTCAACCTCAACAAAACTTATTAGTTCACCATGTTGGACTTTGGTGGTATGTGTTGTTTGGGACTGTTGTTAGTTTCCTATTGGGAACAAGTAGCTATTTGTTCATGTCACCCCAGAATAATGTCTCACAACATGATACCCCAGGATTCAGTTCAGTGTTTTTACAATTGGTTGCATGATCAGAGAATATCATTTAGCCTTTGAGGCTCTTGGGTGTCTCCTGTATAAAGTGAGACCATGCACAGGACCTTGCAACAGAAAGTATTTCTCCAGAATGTCTGTAGATTAGCTCTTTCACCACAGCCACTTTATCTTTTCACAAGTATTTATTTATTTATTTATTTATTTATTTATTTATTTATTTATTCAGAAACAATCTTATTTTACACATCAATCTCAGTTTCCTCTCCCTCCCATCCTCCCATGCCCCACACCAACCCCCCACCCCTCATCCACTCAGGGAGGGTGAGACCTTCCATGGGGGATCATCACAGTCTGTCCTATCATTTGGGGGAGGGCCTAGGCCTTCCCCTGTTAATCTAAGCTGAGAGAGTATCCCTCCATAGGGAATGGGCTCCCAAAGTCCATTTGTGCACTAGGGATAAATACTGGTTCCACTGTCAGAGGTCCCACAGACTGTCCAGGCCTCCTAACTAACAACCACATTCAGAGGTCTTTGTCCAGTTCAATGCTGATTCCCCAGTTTTATGACTGGGGTCCATGTGCTCAAGTCAGATATTTCTGTGGGTTTCTCCAGTATGGTATTGATCCCTTTGCTTGTCCCCCCTCCCTCTTTACAACTGGATACCAGGAGTTTGGCTCAGTGTTTAGCTGTGGGTGTCTGCTTCTGCTTCCATCAGCAACTAGTTGAAGGCTCTAGGATGGCATATAATGTAGTCATCTCCACTATTGCTTAGATTCTTAGTTGGGGTCATCCTTGTGGTTCTCTGGACATTTTCCTAGTGCCAGATTTCTCTTTAAACCTATAATGGCTCCTTCTATTAAGGTATCTCTTTTCTTGCTCTCCTGTATTCTTCCCCTGATTCAGTCTTCCTGCTCCCTCATGTTCTCCTCCCCCTTCACTTTCTTCTGCCTTCCCCCTTCCCATGCTCCCAATTTGCTCAGGAGCTCTTGTCACTTTCCCCTTCTGATGGGGGCCATGTATGTCTCTTTTAGGGTTCTCCTTGTTCCTTAACTTCTCTGGTGGTGTGGATTGTAGGCTGGTAATCCTTTGCTCACTTACGATGGTTTCTTCTAGTTCCATCCATTTGACTGAATTTTCAGATTTTATTGTTTTCATTTCCCTGTTAAGTAGTACACTTTGCTTCTGCTACATGATCATAGTGAATGAGATTATATGGGAAACACCCAGCAACAGACTCAATGCAGTCAGAATTTTTATAGAACCCAGCTGGATTCAAGATGGGGAGGGGCATGACTTCAGCCTGGGAAGGACTTGGGGTTGGGTATGGGCATACAACCTCCTGCCTCAAATGCTTTAGCTGTGGACAGCATGTTCTTGCAACTCTGCTTCACTTATCCAGAACCCCTGTCTCACCTGGAATTCACCAAATTCTTATTTCCAGAAAGAAAATCTACTTCAGAGTCAGTAGCCTTAATCTAGTTATTAATGGCAATGTTTCTGGCAGAAGCTGTTAGAGCCTCATCCTACACTCCTTAGAGAAAGCCCCATGAGTGCCTTGGCTTCCAGGTCTGCCCATGCTCCTGAGAGTTGAGTTCCCCATCCAATTGCTTAAGTGCACAAGAATTAACTTTCCAAAGAATTCAGGTGGGTTCCTGACAGTAGAAACAATGCAGGCATTTTGTGCTAACTTGACAGGAACAGTGTCTATTGAGAAAGAGCAAATGCAGACCCATCCCACCATGAGTGTTCTGGCCAAGTGATTCACTAAGTGAGAAACTTTTGCCAGGGTGACATTCCGTGACTTTATATAGGAAAGGAAGAAGGCCCTTTCCTCTATCTATCTCAGATTCTCTGGAAAGGGCTCTATGAAAGCCCTATGCATTAGGTTGACAAAAGATAGATAACAAAAGGAAGCAACTCACGCAAAAGATACATGCAAGTAGCCCATGCATATAACTATGAGTTTACATAGAGATGAGTTTACATAGCCTCGTAGGAATAACAATCTGCATGGATGTTTTTAATAGAGGTGGCCACATTTCTGAAATAGTAAGAAGTGGGAAGGCAAATATATGGGGGAAGCCAGTAAAAGGCAAAAGTTGACTTGTAAATGTTTGCTATGTGGAACCTTGTAGTGTGGCAATGAGGCTGAAAAAAGTTCAGCTGTGCCTCTGGAGATGAGAACTTCCAATTTTCTGGCATAAAGGATCAGGGTGACAGTTTTTCTTGCATTTGCTTCTTTTCAAGTGAGTTAGCTCAAAACAACCCATCAATGTGGCATATATTACAAGGACAGGGAGGAGAAAGGAGCAATGGCATAGACTGTGCAGAGCATAAAGGGCATTGAATTCACTTTCCCAGGATACAGGGCTCCTTTATGGCTCAATTTCACCAGATTGGCTTTAGTTTGACTTTGCATTGTGTATTCTGCAGCACTGTTAGGAGAACCCAGTTCTTTCTGTTCTGCTCTTAATGGTTTCCCCCCTCAGCAGGGCCCTCTTTCCCACTCAGTAGTATGGAGCCAACTACAAGATTGAGCACCAACTAAGCAGATTCTTATGTGTGTCAGAGAGTAGGAAAGGTGAGAGATAAACTCAAACTTCTCAATAAAACCAACTTCTTCAGCTTAGGGGGCCAGGAGTTTATGAATGAAGACTCAAGAAAGGAGGGGGTGGCCTAATAAGTCTGAGAAATACTTAGCTCGTTTCTGGGAATGGCAGAGATTTTCAGGGAATTCAGAGATACTTTTCCTCTCCCTTTATGGTTCTATCTGGTCATTGTCATGTCAACTACCAGGTCTTATAGTGGTGGTAGTGGGGTAGGTCAGGTGAGGTGAGGGTGTCACTTAGCATGCAGACAAAATTATAACGAAACTTGAGATTGTTTGGAGTTCAGTCTGGAAGTCATCTTAAATCCAGCTAGTTTGAGCTAGCACACCAGAAAAGGGAATTCTGAGTTTAAGCAGCTCTTCCTCAAAAGATAAATAAGGTGAAGACAGGGTAGAAATGCAGCCATATCACCTAAGCAACCTCAAGGGAACACTCCTACAGGTTTGACCAAGTTTTGTTTGTACCTGACTTTTGGGAAAGTGAAGTGTAGACCTGTCATGGGTTGAGTTGCTCTCCCTAACCAAAGATATGCTGAACCACTGAGCCCTAAAACATGTGAACAGGATTCAATTTAAAAATAGAGCTTTACAGACATAACCAGCCGAAGGCCATCAAGTGGGTCCTTGTCAAAGACGACTGGTACTTTTACATGAGGGACACATACAGAACAGGGACTTCTTGTGAAGTTGGATACTGATGCAATCCAAGGAACATGTGAGCTGGCAGAGACTTCTAGGGACTCCAGAGGGCCAATGCCTTAAAAAATACTTTCATTTCAGACTTCAAGCCTTAACAACTGCAAAAAAAAATTCTTAATGTTTAAAGCTACCCAGTTTGTGAGACTTGGCTATATAACCTTACAAAGCTGACACAAGGTTCTAAGATTCTATTGTTGTGCAAGAAATCCAGAGACAGGTGCTCCCAGGAGTAGAAGGCTGTCTGTGTGACTCAAAGGAAACATTTTCTTGGAGATATTGGCAATTGGATATTCATCTTATCGTGGATGGAGAGGATGTGCTCTTTATGTTATTCAGCCCCACACCAACATCAAGGCAACAAAGTCACCTCTCTCAATAGAGAGGGTGAGGCCTCAGGCCTACATGCCATTCCTCTCTACTGTGCTCACTTGGGCTCAGTCCTTGTCCACAGGACTTGTTAGCATGGACCACTGGAGTTCAGAGAGGCAGGCTGGCCAGTTGCCTTGACAACCTGATGATGTAATGCTTTATAGTACTTCCTGACTGCAGGTCTTTGGAGATTCTCCACACTGCAGGCTCCTCTCAGCTGGGTGGCATGTGCTATAGCAACAACACTGCATCAGCAAAGTCTTAATGATCCCCTCAGAGGCATCTGCAGGATGCATTTGCATTAGCAACGAGAGGTAATGCTGATGGTTGCTAAGCTACATAGACTTTTTGCCCAGGGGACACAAGGCTACTGTTGGCTGATCTGCTTTTGCTGTGGGCACCCATGGTTTGTCTTAGCTGCTACAGGGCTCTCTCCATCCTTGTTAAGCACTAGGTTGGATTCCCTGCAGCAGATTAGTAACAGACAATGAATGTGACACCCAGTCTAAAGGATTTCGAGGAAAATCCCAGCCCTGAGGCAGACTCCCAGTATTTTGGAAGATTACATCCCAAGTGATTTATTAACACAGTAGTCTCTGTTTCCAGTCATTTCCTCCCTGTAAAAGTTTCTTGGTTTATGTGTCTGTTTTTAGAAAAGCAAAATCAAGTCCTCTGGAGTAAATCACGCCCAAATGTGAATCCCTGTTTCATGGGCTCTCTTTCTAATCTTTGTGCAAAACAACCCCTGAGCAATACCCTGATTAGTCAAAACAAGCAGGCTAGGCTTTCTCTGTGGAAAAGAGCATGGTGACAGTTGACATGGGTACATGTAAGCTATGTGAGAGAGATTTTATTTGGCTGCTCTTTTTCAATGAGTAAGTCTCCTAACAGTGGGCAAGGCAGAGCACAAGCAGCAAGACTCCATGTGCTGTACTTCCTCAGGATTAGTTACAATAAATGGAACACAGAATCTAACATCATGGCCTCCTCCAGGGCTCATGTGAGGTAGATGGCCAAGGGCCTTTTGCATTGGGAGGACTGTTTTGCAAAGATGCATTGATCTGCTCACAGGGCCACAGTGTAGTAAACCCCTTACTCATGCCTCTGTAAGAAATTAAACAATTAGAAAACTCAATGACTTTGACTGCCAAGCCAAGTGATTGGGGCCAGGGAGTCTCCATTGTCTTTAAAATCCACATTCAGTCTCAAAACCTGGGAGCTTTGAGTTGGCTGTTCAGAAGCCCTCAGCTTTTGAATGGTCAAAGGAAGAGAAGTGCCAAGTGGTTCAAAATGGTTATTGAATGTCTCTCTAACAGGCCTGAGCATGGAAAAAAAAATGGTGCTGTAAGGTCTTGCCCTTCCCTCTTTCCTTACCCTTGCTAACCATTAAGCCATTAGCTTAAATTCTTAAAGCTAGCCACCAAGGTCTATTCCTTTATTTTACTGCTTCCTTATGCCTAAAACTCCAAGGTCTGACTATCAAAATTCATTATTTGGCTACACTGGCTAACATGTCCAATCAGGACTTACCAACTCATCCTAACACAGACCTCCCTTTTTCTCCCTAAAGCCAACTCCTGCAGAAGCCCCTGCTTCTGGCTTTATTGGATGTAGAGGCTGTCCCTATCAGCCTAGTTTGCTCCTCCAAGGTAATACACCTCCTTTGTGCTGATAATTTGGTGTCTGGGTGTGTCCTGTGCTGATTACAAGCCTTCTTTTAGTCATTTTTTTCCACTACCAACCAAATTTTATGGTGCCAACAGCTTCCTAATGCCTGTTGTTGGCCTGTCTCTATAACCATGCCTTAAAAATATCACTATATATTAGTTATACATAATACTGGGCTGCATTATACACATTATATGTGTATAATATATTTTGGTCTTAACTACCCTCTGTCACTCCTGCTGGTCCCCTTTCTCTTAATCCATAGGTCCCTCTTCTTTTTTCCCCTTCTGTTGGTGATCCCAGTGGGTTTAATTAAAATTTCTTACAAGAACATGAGTAGGAGATTTATCAATGGCTACACTATTCAAAAAATTGTCTTTTCATCCCCCAGCAACAATTAACTACTTATGTATTCTTATAGAGGAGAGGGTAGTCCACAGTACTATAAACCTGTGTGTGATGAAATGTTGAGGATCAATTCAGGTCATCACAGCATTCCAGAGTACAATAGCCATAATACACCCAGAAGAAGATAGCCTTCCGAAACACTCTTCCCCTTCCTCTAGCCCCCTCTTCCAAAATGTTCCCAGAGACTCAGAGGGGGTTCTCTAGTTAGGGCTGGGCATTCAATAGTTACATATTTTCAGAATTTTGATCAATTATGAACCTGTGTAGCAACTACCATCCACTTCAGACAAAAGCTTTTCTAGTCAAAGAAGATAGCAGCAATAGTCTATGGGCATAGGCAGGCATAAATATTTAGAAGGCAATTTGACTATGTACATAATACCACGTGTGAATTCAGAAAGTTGTTGGTTACCCACAAAACAAGCCACAATTGCACCAGTGAACCTATCTTTTCTGGTAGGTTAGTGGTGTTACATGCTGGATCCATGGTTGAGTAAGATTATTTAAGCTATTGAATGGTGATTGACTATAACTAGTGTTTTAGCACTTATAGAACAGAAATAATAGAGATAGTTGTCATGAACAGAATAGGTCCCTGGTCTAAGCCTTGCAGGTGTAGAGATATTTGTTACTGGTATATTTTGCTCCTTTCTCTCTTTAGGCAACATGCCTAGTGCATCTTCTTCATGTGATCAAAGATTCCATCCTAAGCTGAGATCTCAGTACACAGCCACATACTGGGATAATATTCGTATCATTAATATACAACTCTTGGTTACCAATTAAAGTAAGGACTAATGGATAGTTACCACACGTCATCTAAAGATTTGATGGAAAATTTCGGATTGTCATCTGATTTCAGTAATTGCCTTGCATTTTTTTCATTAATAATCCTTTTAGTGTCAATTGAAGGCAAATGACATCAGAAAACTCTGAAAAGAAAGATTATATAGTGTTCAAGTTGGAAAGGAGACAAGAGAAGTGAGTCATGCTTGGGCTTATAGACTATAAGCATGCTGAAATCCAAAGAATTTGTGCTGTGGCAACCAGTACCATATTTGTGTCCAAAGAAGATGTATTATATAGATTCTCATTTTTTTCCACAGACTCACCCATAACCATTTTTCAGCAAAAAAAAATGCAGAGTAAAAAAAGGAGTATGGAATTTTCAGTTGATTCTAGCACTAAGTCAATCGATTGGATATCACTTTAATTCAAATTTCAAAATTCCTGCAAAATGAAACTTATCTCCCACTGAACAAACAAGGCATTTGAAAAGTTATCAGGGAACATCTCATTAAAATTTGCATCCTAAGACTGACAGAATTTTGGATTTCATGAGGCTTTATTATCCTGAAATAGCAAAAAAAAAAAAAACAAAAACAACAACAAAAAAAAAAACAAAAAAAAAACCTTTAGGTTATATTGTATTTTCTCTCTTTCTCTATCTCCCTCCCTACCTCCCTCTTATCCTCTTTCCCCTGTGACATGCACCATGGCCACCCTCCCCTCCCATTCCCCTACCCCAATTCCATTTGTAGGGCTATGCTATCCAGGTTGGGTCATGTAAATCTTTCAAGTCATTTGAAATAGGGACTAGGACTTCTCTCCTGTCTCTAAGTTAAGGGAGTATCCCTCCATGGTGGATGTGTCTGCAAGGTCCTTTTGTGCACCAGGAATAGATCCTGTTTCTACTGTCTGAGGTCCCTCAGACTGCTCAGTCCTTCTAGATGAGACCCATATTCAGAGGGTCTCAGTCAGTCCCATGCTGGATTCCCAGCTATCAGTCTGGGGGGCATTAGCTCCTCCTTGTTCAGGTCAGTCTCTGTGTGTTTCTGCAACCTGGTCTTGTTGCCTCTCTTTCTGCATCTGGAGTCTAGTTTGACTCTGTGTTTAGTTATGGGTGTTTGCTTCTGTTTCCAACAGGTACTAGATGAGGGCTCCATGATGGTGGATAATTTAGTTGATGATCTCACTATCAGGGAAGGGCATTTATGGTAGCCTTTCCATGGTTCTTCGAATTGTTAGTTGGAGTCAGTCTTGACGTTCTCTAGACCTTTCTTTAGTTTTCTCTTCAAACTAATAATGGCCCCCCCTTTTATGTTCTCTCTCTCTCTCTTTTTCTCTCTCTCTCTCTTCCTCTCTCTCTATTCCTGTCTCTCTTTTCCACCTTCTATTCCTACACTGACTCAATCTACCTGGTCGCATGTGCTTTCCTCTCCTTCCCTTCTCTTTCTCCTAGTTCTTTCTGCATTCACTACCCCCCCAGTCCCATGTGCTCTGGGGGACTTGTCCCTTCCCCCTTTTGTGAGGGACCATATATGAATCTCTTAGAATATACCTTGTATCCCAGTTCCTCTGGTGGTGTGAATTATAGGCTGGTGATCCTTTGCCCTAGGTCTAAAATACATATATGAGTGAGTAAAAAACCTGTTCCTCTTTTTGTGACTGGGTTACCTCATTCAGGATGGTTTCTTCAAGTTCCATCCATTTGCCTGCTAATTTCAAGATTCCGTTATTTTTTTCTGCAGAGTAGTATTCCATTGTGTAGCTGTGCCAAATCTTCTTTATCCATTCTTCAGTTGAGGGGCATCTAGGTTGCTTCCAGGTTCTTGCTATTACAAATAATGCTGCTATGAACATAGTTGAGCACATGTCTTTATTGTATGAATGTGGGTAACTTGGGTATATACCTAAGAACAGAATTGCTGGGTCCTGTGGTAAGCTAATTCCCATTTTCCTGAGGAACTGCCATACTTATCTCCAAAATGGCTGTATGAGTTTGCACTCCCACCAGTAGTGGAGAAGTTTTCCCCTTTCTCCACATCCTCTCCAGCATAAGTTGTCATTGATGTTCTTAATTTTAGCCATTCTGGCAGGAGTAAGATGGTATCTCAAAGTTGTTTTGATTTGCATTTCCCTGATAGCTAAGGATGTTGAACACTTTGTTAAGTGTCTTTCAGCCTCTTTGATTTCCTCTATTGAGAATTCTTTCTTCAATTCTGTACCCCATTTTTAATAGGGTTATTTGGTGTTTTGTTGACTAGTTTCTTGAGTTCTTTGTATTTTGGAGAATTATACAGATGTAGGATTGGTGAAAATCTTTTCCCAGTTTGTGGGCTGCCGTTTGTTCTTGTCAACTGTGTCCTTTGCTTTACAGAAGCTTCTAAGTTTGAGGAGGTCCCATTTATTAATTGTTGATCTCAGTGTCTGTGCTATGGAGTTATGTTCAGGAAGCGGTCTCCTATACCAATTTGTTCAAGGGTACCTCCTACTTTCTCTTCTAAGAGGTTCAGTGTGGCTGGATTTATGTTGCGGTATTTGAACTTGAGTTTTGTGCATGGCAATAGACATGGGTCTATCTGCAGTCTTCTACACACCATCATCCAATTATGCCAGCACTATTTGTTGAAGGTGCTTTCCTCCCCCCCCCCATTGTATTCTTTTAGCTGTTTTGTTGAAATTCAGGTGTTCATGGGTGTGTGGGTTAATATCAGGATTTTCGATTCAATTCCATTGGTCTACCTGTCTATTTTTGTGCCAATAGCAGGCTGTTTTCAGAACTATAGCTCTGTAGTAGAGCTTAAAGTCAGGGATTGTGATGCCTCCTGAAGTTCTCTTATTGTACAGGGTTGTTTTGGCTATCCTGGGTCTTTTGGTTTTCCATACAAAGTTGATTATTATCCTTTCAAGGTAAGTGAAGAATTGTGCTGGGATTTTAATGGGGATTGTATTGAATCTGTAGATGCTTTTGGCAAGATTGCCATTTTTACTATATTTATCCTTCCTATCCAAAGCATGGGAGATCTCTCCTTTTCTGGTATCTTCTGTAATTTTTTTCTTTAAAGCCACAAAGTTCTTATTGTATAGGTCTTTCACATGTTTGATAAGTGTTACCCCAAGATACTTTATGTTGTTTGTGGCTATTGTAAAGGGTGATCTTTCTCTGATTTCTTTCTCAACCATTTTATTTTCTGAATAAAGTGGGGTTACTGATTTTTTTGAGTTTATCTTGTATCCTATAGTGTATTTTTGTACAACTTATTTATTCAATGAGGTTTGTAGTTAGTCTCCGTTGAAAATTCAGATAACACAAATAGCTTATACTACCATTGGGAGTCTCTTGGATTTAATTATCTTTGAAAAAGAATTGTGGTAAGAAGATGCCAAAAAGTTCTTCCCAAAGATTCTAATCTTCTGGTTTCCACACCCTGTATAATCCTCTCTCACTTGGTTTAGCATTGATCTCTATGACTGACAGAATACTACAGAATTAGTAGGTGAAACTGAAATACAATATGGTATGCATTCTCTATCTCTCTGTCTCCCTCTTTCATCTTTGCTATGGACAGATTTTGTAGATAGGTTTATTTAAGAAGGAGGTGGGATCTACCATTTGCAATATGAGCTGTACATACCATCTTGGAAGTAGATCACTAAGCCCAAACCTGCAGCTGATCGTAGACCCATGGCTGACAGCTTAACTATGAATCATCTAACTAAGGCATTCACGGATGCTTGACCCGAGGCCTGAGGTAAATGTTTGTTGTCTTAAGCATCTGATCGGGGATGTTCTTCTGTATATATGTTTCTATTTTTGGTTGATGAATAAATACTGATTGGCCAGTAGCCAAGCAGGAAGTATAAGCAGGTCTACCAGATGAGGAGAATGCTGATGAGAGGAGGCAGGGAGAAGCCACCCAGGGGACAGCATGTAGCAGTTGTGAGAGTAACATGTTGGAATGTTCTCTGGTAAGTGAAGGCCACATAGAAATACATATAGAATAATAGTTATGCATTAATAATTAAGAGAGAGCTAGCCAGTTAGAAGCCTAAACCACTGGCCAAACAGTTTCTAATTAATATAAGCCCCAATGTGTTTATTTGGGACTGAAGTGTAGCAAGACTAGGCAGAAAAAAATCTACAAGCATCAATTTCTGAGTTATAGATCTGTACATATCTGACACAAGTGCAAGACTCTACATAACCAATTAACTTGAAAAAGCTATCAAATGACACTTCCTGAATTGAGCCTGTGAGTCAGGTAGCACTCGCGCATGCGCACGCGCACACACATATACACACACACGGTTTTATCATTGATACAGCTTCAATGTGAACATTTTAATGGTCTCAGGCTGCTTTCTGTGACATTGACTCTGTATTGATACATTATTTCAAGAAATTCATAATGCATATTGGGTCTGGAGAGATAGCTCAGTGGTTAAGAGCACTTGTTATTGCAGAGGACTCAGGTTCAGTTTGCAGCACCCAAATGGCAGCTCACAACCACTTATAACTTGAATTCTAGGAGATTCAACACCAATCTTCTGGTGTCTGTGGGTATTACATAGACATTGACAACACACACACACACACACACACACACACACACACACACACACACACTTGAGCACACATAAACCTTTATAAAAACAATAAATTTAAAAAAACATGTATTACAGAGGACTTCTCCTCATCATTACCACAAATCACCCCTTCACAAGCTCATCTTGAGGTACAAACGTCCAGTTCTCCTATCCATTCACTCATCCTTTTCTAATTTTCTTAAGATTCAGTTACAGCTATTTATCCCATGGCCTATCTGTACTCCTTGCTTAGCATCTAGTTTCACTTGAAGAAATTATATGGTATGAGGTAGGACTGCTGAGACTTACAAGATCTCAGAATTAAAGCAAACTTAGGTGCTTCGTCATGGCAACCCGTGGCTCCCTGTCTTTCAGAGGGAGGGGTTTGCCCCAAACCTGTCCACAACTGTATTCCAACCACTGTTGATTCTTCTCTGTCTTGCTTAGTATTTGCTGGTCTTCACAGTGTAATTCCCTAAATCGTCTCCTGTGGGATATGGAAAGGCTCTGAGACCCTAGGGTGAGTCTCAGCAGACTCCCACCTAGGTGTGGTTTCTAGCCAGATCTCCAGGTTGCTTTGCTCCTATCTGTGCTATTTGCAATCATGGAGGGCCAAGGGGAGCTAAAACTCTAGGTTCACTTTGCCCAACAACTTATTTGATTTAGGATTGTTGTAACAATGCAGATAAAAGAAACACAGACAATTCTCTTTTGAGGTTTGGGAAGTTCCCATCTGCCTTTAGCCAAATAGTTCTTATTTAATACAGTTGTATTTAATACAAATCTGGCCGAAGCTCAGATTTGGCCAAACTGGTCTCCCCTTGTCACTTTTTCTGCCTGTGTGGTTTTTTTTTTCTTCTTCTTCTAGCTGCTTGACTCTCATGTCCCTTCCATGATGTAATATCATTGTTCTGCTGTAGTAAGACTTGGCCTATTGTTTGGTTCCCTACCAGTATTTATAAAGAAGAAACTATAAAGAAGAAACTATATATATATGGAAAAATGTGTGCACAATCCATCAACATAGACCATAAACAGAATTAGCTTATTAGTAATTCATTATTTCCAGAGATGTTCTCAATTTTAATACCAGAAATCAAATAAAGCTCATACTTCCCTGTTCATTCTCTCTGGAATAAATATTAATCTCCTCTGCAAATGATTGCCGTGGACAAGTTCTGGGTCAGGAAAGAACCAATAACTCAGAAAGTGAAAAGAAATATGGAAAATATAAAAAGAAAAATTAGCATTCACAATTTTCTAAATTTCACTGCATCATGCCTGTTTCTGCTGTTTTTATTTTTAAATTGCTAAGTTTTCAAACATAAATTTTCATGTGTACAATGGAAATTGTTGCACATTGGTGCAGGGCTGAGGACTCATCTGGAAAATTTCTAGAGTAGCTGGGTAAAGTGTTCAATGTTCCTTTAAAGTATTCTTTTATATCATTTGCCTTAATGCAAATCAAGAGAAGAAATCTACTTACCAATGAAAAGTCATCTTTTAAGTCAAGGACCTCACTGTGTTCAGCACCAGAGAGAGTGGTAAGAAGGTAAATATGATACCCTTTGGCCATGGGGCCACCAAGTAGCTCTACGTGACATGACTAGAGGGGAAAAGTAATTTGCAGACACCACAAGGTCTTTGAAATTCTATTCCACCAAAAAGGAGCTAGAAGGAAAAGCAGGGACATAGAGACTCTGATATAGGCTTCCCAGTCTTATTGGGTACTCTGAGAGAGTATCTGATGACACATCAGCCAGGATTTCTAGGACAGGACATGCATTATATAGTGCCCAGCTACCCATGATGGCATGCCAGCTATCCAGGAAAGCACATCATTTGGTCACTTATCAGTTTGACTGAACATTATATACTGAGACCATGACATCCTTGGAAATGAAATTCCCTGTGTGGAAACAAACAAACAAACCCAACAAAGCTGAGTAGGTGGCACCTACTTAAAATCCTACCACCAAAGTGGCAGAGACAGGCTGATTCCTGGACTAGCTGGTCAACCAGTACAACTCATTCAGGGAGCTCTAGGTCTCATTGAGAAACCTGTTTCCAAAAAATCAAGGTGGATAGTTTCTGAGAAAAACAAAACAAAACAAACAAAAGCACCTGAGGTTGACCTCTGATCTCAATACATATGCAGACATATATGCATGTACACATGCGTGCACACCTACACACACACACACACATTCACACAAATATTCACACACAACACAGTGCAAATCACATTTCTGGAGGTCTTCAAATGAGTACATTTTAGACTTTCCTGAATCAGTGACTAACCACAGACCTACCACTTCCATCTGCAACCCACACCTCTCCTGGGTGGTAATGCCACCTCCTCCTTTTGGAAATCCCTCATCCTGTAGCCAAAATCCCATGGCACTTCTGGAAATGAACAGTTGCCATATACTTTCTCAATGGCAAGGGTTTTACCTTTCTGAGACTAATACCCATTGTGAATCATCTTTCTAAGAGCAATTTCTTATAACAGCCTTGATACAATAACACAGGAATAGCTGCATGTGACAATTCTCCTGGATGGCCGTGGTCAGTCTTGTGTCAGTTTGTCAAGGGACATGCATGAACCTTGGTACAGTTTTGCATTAAGACTGGGTGAAATGTACTTTAGTTGGGATGAAGGTCATTTTTTTTCTGTGTTTGTGCAGAATGAGAGACTTCACACGCAGGACTGGGGCAGATATTCCAAGGTGCAGGTGGTGGTTGTGCCTACTTGAGTGATGAAGATGGAATGCTCATCTTAATGGAACATTCAGGATGATACAGAAGAAGGGACTTGTCACAAATTCTGGGTTTAGTATCCCAAATTATGGGATCAGAAAGTGAGACAGAGATGCTTAGGAGTTCCTGGGTCTTGATAAGGAACAGTTATGTCAGGGAATGAGAGACTCTAAGTTGGTTAAATCTTAGTTCAGTTGTTGCCAGCTGATTTTGGCAGCATACCTGAGCAGTCTGAAGCCACGAGGACACTACATCAAGGAACCCTTGTATTACCAATAGCTTCATCTCCCAGTGGTGCCTTTCCCCCTTCCTGCTCTGCTCTGCTTTCTGAAGCCTCAGATTCTTCTTTTCACCTCCAAAGTAGAGGGCTGATACATGAACGGAGAGGCTTTTTTTTTTTTTTTTTTTTTGTTTCTCTTTACGGGGTTGCTTAAAACTCCATTCTTCCATCTGGGAACTTTTTGTCCTGCAATGTGTCCTCAAATCTCTCCCTACAACATTATTATTATTGCTATTTTAGTGCTGTTATCATTATCATCATTATAGCACCGCTCATGTTTTTAACCCCTGATAACCAAACACATGGTGGAAAGATGGGCTCTCCTTTACAATAAAATGACTAATCCTTCAGCTTAAACACCAATGTGCTATTTCTGTGGCTGCTGAGAGTAGACAGTCCTCGACTTCCTTGATTTCAGTGGAGAGAAGCTAAGGTACTGGGCTGAGTTAGCTGGAAATGTCTGCTTGGTTTACAGAAGACTCTCATCTATGATTGGCTTCATGTCATAGCAACACTCTCCTCCTCCACATTCCCGGCTTTTATGAAATATGGATATTGCATTAAAAGCAGGAGGCACACTGTAATCACTCCATCCTACACACATAAAGATGATGCTCAAGTGTTCATGGGAAATAAAACTCCAGTCCCAGGTAACAGCTTTACAGCTGTCATCTGAGGTGACAGCTCCTCTGGAGCAGTGCTTTAAAATAGAAGTTGGTGACATCTGTTTATTAATTTGACCTGTATGTATTCTGGGCAGATTGTACTAGGAAGGGCTTTAAATCACAGGCACTCCAACAAGCATTTCCCACTTACCTTAATTACAGAATTTTTACTATGGAAATTGCTTATCAGCAACTGCAGTTTGTTTATCTGTTTCTCCCTTCTTGAAAATTAGATCACATAAACCGTAAAGGTCTCAGATTGATTTTGCAGACATTGGATTATTTTAAACAAAAAAGGCAACAGCTTCAGAATAATTGGCTCAGTCTTGTTATGTAGACACAGCTCTGGGCCAAAGCCCTAGGCACTTTTGCATTCAACATTCTTTCTTGAGAAAATGCTCTGTGGCTTTTTCTAGGCACTATTTTAAATTATTTTTGCCTATTCCAAATTCATTGCATAGTCAAGATAGCCTTCTTTAGCGTCACATTTTACAGTCTAAGGATTCATGTTTAAGCAGCAGACTGCCTTTCAAAAAAATAAAAAATAAATCAGAATGCATGCAACAGCTTTGCTGCTTCCCTTTACAAAGGCTCTGTTAAGCCTGGAGATTGTTATTGGGTGAAGTCAAGTGGTGAACCCATCTTTGTCTGGGGTGTGTTCAGTCTGCTGACAGGAATGCTTTGGTGGACATGATTAAAAATCTCTCAGCTTTGATCTAGCTTCTGTTCTCTTTGTCTTCAATGATGGATGAAATTTCTTTTAGGATATCATACATTTTCTCCCAAAATATCTCTCCTTGTTAACCAAAGGGCACTCCTTTCCATTATACTTTCTATGAGAGCCAAATCATGACGTGTGGCTTCAATTAACAGGTGCCAAAAAACGTGTGTCTGACATTTGTCCCTGTAACCCACAGGAGCCAGTTTCAAAACATTCCCGGGAGAGCTGTAGAGAAATAGGGCACATTTTCTGACATCCACCCTAAATAATGTGGCTAACAAGCCACATTGCTAACAAGCAAGAAAAGAAATCCTACTCAAAACCTTGGTTTGAATCTGGGTCCTAACTGTTAACTTAGCTGTAAGTTTCCGATCATATCCTGAAAACAGTTCCAGCAACATATTTTGGAAGGGAGATTCTCCTCTTGTAGACTCCATTTTCAGGAGGGCAAACACACTCTTTTTAAAATTTTCTTTTTTGTTTTTTTAACTCCAGACTTTTAAAGGAAATATTCATTAATGAAGCGGCATCTGTGAAATGTGAGAGTATAAGTATATACTCAGTAGGAATAAAAACTGGTCTCCAATTTCTTGTTAGGCTTTTTATTTTATGTTTGTAAACCATTCACATAAATGCTGACAGTCGGAGAACTGAGAATATATATATATTCTAGTCCCCCTTTCTTCCTTTTAGTGGGGAATCACTTCACTTTTGTGTGTCTTGATCTTGCCTTTGTAGTAAAGGGCCATGAGCAGAACAATGAGGATTCTTGGAGACCTACAGCTGTTCCTAGGGGGAAATGTGAAACCTGAAGAAACCTGTTTTCAAACAGCCTGCTATCTAATGGGTACTGTGTTTGTGTTTCATTTTGCATAGTGCTGTGTGTGTCTCCATTTATTACAAAGATATTTCTTTTTATGATGAAGACTGTGTTGTGACTGATAAAGCAGACAGATAATGGAACCCAATCAAAGGCCCAGGAATGCATCTTGGCCAATATTACAGGCTACTGATCCAAATTCTGTCCAAGGCACCTGAATAGATACAGATTTTGCACAACTTGAAATTTCAGCCCTTTCAATTTCAGAAGCAATCAGACCTCAGGCCTTGGCAGAAACCCCAGAATACACCAGACAATGTGCCCCTAACTCGACTGAAAGCACACATAGGGAAAAAAAAAAAAGAACTTTAAGCTTTGAATTCTTAAGAATATTATGTTTCAAAACAGGAGCCTTTGTCTTCAGTTACTATATAGCAAGGAGAAGTAAAGAGAAATGAGGTAATTATTCTGAGTAGTATAAATAAACCACAAAATGTTCATTGTTCATGCTGATTGATTCCAGAGTGAGACTGTTAAAAGTATGTAGGCAAATTTTCTAGAATGGTGACTTTAGTCCTTTACTTGATAAATTTAGGAGTAATTTCAATTATTTACATAGCATGTTTTCATGAAGGACATATATAAACATCCTTGTTATATATGGCAAGGTAAATTATCACAAGCAGAAACGCTCATATGACCACTTCCTAGGTCTCAATGTTCTAGGAACTAGGTTTGATAGTCTGATGTCCTTTCAGATATCCTGCAGGCCCACCTGTGAGAAGGAGTGGAATCATGGGACAGCATCCAGCTGCCAGCTGCTGTTTTCCCAGAGTTAAGTGAGCATTCAGAGCATCATGCTCCCAGCCTTTTGCCATATGTGGCTGGAACTTTAGGCAAGCCCTTCATGCAGGCCATAGGACACCTCCAGCAATCTCTCTCTCTCTCTCTCTCTCTCTCTCTCTCTCTCTCTCTCTCTCTCTCTCTCTCTCTCTCTCTCTCTCTCTCTCTCTCTCTCTCTCTCTCTCTCTCTCTCTCTCTCTCTCTCTCGTGTGTGTGTGTGTGTGTACTACACATCTATCCAAAATCTTTTCAGAATTATAAAACACTCTGAGGATCTTGTGATCAAATTTTCATTCTATGTCCTCCATCCCTCTTCCTCCCAAAAGGTCAGCAGTATATTACTGTGAATTATTTTGTCATCACCTGCTCACTTTTCCTTGTCCCTATCACAGATATTTTCCTAATAAATCTTTTGTACTTCTAATATTTTGGTGTGTGTGTGTGTGTGTGTATGCATATGCATATATGTGCATGCGTGTGTATGGGGGGTGTACACGTGTAGGCACACAAGGAGAACAGAGGACAATCTTCAGTGCTGCTCTTGAGACGCCATCCATTTCGTATATTGAGACAAGGTCTTTTGCTGACCTGGACCTCTCCATGGAGACTATATTGTTTGGCAAGTGAATCCTAGAGATCCATCTTAGTTGGGAAAGATTTCACTTTATGGTATATGATATTCTGTACTCAGAGCAAGACAATATTATCTAACAAGTGGATCTTAGGTAGAAAAAATTCATTATAGTACTTTGGGTCAGCAGTAGTAGCAGTTTGGCTGATTAGAAAATGTGTTTATCTGTGAGGATGTCAAAACACTCGTTCATTCAATGTCATGTGTGAGTATAATAATTATTATTTGCAACCTACAGTGCATCACTTAGTTTCTTCAGTTTAATTCAATTAACCTTTGAAGAGCTAAATGTTACAGGTGTGAGGACCAATTATAATTTTGTTTTGGCAGTTTAAATTTGGTTACATATCTGGGTACACAAAGCAAAATAATTGTCTTCAAGGTAAGTTGATACATATTTTCAAAAAGCTAATATGCTGTTTAGTTTTTTGTCAACTTGACACAAGCTGGAGTCATCTGGAAATAGGGAATCTCCACTGAGAAAATGCCCCCATCAGAATGTCTTGCAGCTGCCTTTTCTTGATTAATGATTGATGTTGGAAGGTCTAGCCCACTGTGGGCAGTGGCTTTCCTAGGCTGATGGTCCTTGATGGTATAAGAAAACTTGTAGCCTAGTGAGTGTACTGGGTGTTTCTTTCTGGTTATGTAGATGTTGCAGTCCTTTCTAATAAAATTTGACACGTCTTCTTACGTTCTGCAGTTACTAAACAAATTTAAAACAATGAAAATTACAATTGAAAATGGTTCTAATATTCCTAATCTTGCTTAAATGAGTGGTACCACTTTAAAAGTAGAACAAATACATCAAACTGGAATTTTTTCTTTAGGGTATTTGGGGACCCAATTAGTAAAATCAAGCAAGATTTGTTAAAATCTAGTGAATATGTTTATCGTTACTAGAGCCAGAAAGAACATAGACAAAGGCAATCTAACATTCTTTGTGTTTTCATCAGGGTACATGTAACAGTGGAATAGCTGTATGTATATACTCTATTCATATACAAACACATACCTATATATAATATGTATGCATGTTACATGCACACATTTGATCATATATGAATGTGTATATGTATGTTATCCCTGTTTCCTAGTTTTTCCTATCAAAATCTCTTAGAATGTCCTGAGTAAAACTAATACATTTTGATATTTGTAGGGATGCAGCTAATCCATTTCAATTAATCTGAGCTATTCTGATAAGGGGGTTATATAGCTTGAAGATGGGAGCTGGCTATAAGAAAAGTAACCATATGATGGGGAGGGCTGGAATTTTTAGCCCTGCATTCACGTTTCCAGGGAAGGGCTCTTGGAAATTGAGTTTAGTCACATGACCTTTGGCTGTATAGATCTTGCCTAAGTAACTCAGACTTCATAAAAGTGTTCCATGACACTTAGAACATCCCTGGACCTGATCACATGCACGTACCAGGAGGCAGCAGAATTCACCTCTGGGCAACAGAGTGCTTAAATTTCTTCCCATTCTAACCTATTCTCTGTCTTTTTTCCCCCCTGGCTTCCAGCCTCTGTAATAAAGCTGTAATTCTAAGTAGGCCATTTTTCTGAGTTCTGTAACCTATTCTGGGGTATTAATGAACTCCATTACCTTAAAGGAAGCCCTGGATTTGATGGCATCTGGTAATAAATAGAAGTTACTTAGGAATAGCTAGGAGTTGTGGTTGCCATCTGAAGGAGGGCACTTACCCTTTGAGGACCAAAGTGTTTGACATGTGGGGTCTATGCCAAATCTGAAATTGGTGTCAGAATTGAACTAAATGAAAGGACACCTAGTTGTAGAATTGTTGTTGTTTGGAAACAACACATTAACAATTACCCTGTGTCAAATATTTAGCCCTTTGATTGCCAGAGCTGAGATTCAAACCTAGGACCACAAACATAATAGGCAAATTTATTTTTTTTTATCACTGAGTGATACAGCTCCAGGGTCATGTAATATCAAGAATGAATTATTTTTTTAAAAAAATGTTTTTATTTTTAATGTAGAAAATAATCAAAAACTGTCAGGGATGTAATGACAGCAAATAAGAGATTTATAATTGGAAAACTGCAGGTGGCACATGACCTCAATGCACATACCTCTGAAACAATATTTCAGCTACAAGTAAAAGTATTCATTCTGACCCCAAATTTTCTTGGAGATCTTGGTTTAATATTAAAACACTATGCAGTTAAATCTTTCATCCCCTCTCTATCTTCAGTGCTTTTTATATGTAATAATTTCCCCAAGGTCCCCTTATAATAGGGAGGGGAATATGTATTCATGTTGTTTATTCTTTGTTTGCCTTTTGCCTTCTTGCTAATATTGCCACCTAATACTTCTCAGTCTGCACCCCTATACTCTCAGACTATCTGGGAAATTCAAACAGGGTGGGAAGAAAACACTGTATTATGGAAAATGGGTCAGAATTCTCTCTATGGTTAAGACTCATCATCTTAGTTATTTTTGTATTGCTATGATAAGACACCATGACCAAAGCAACTTACAGAAGAAAGAGTTTATCGGGGGCTTGCAGTTTCAGAGAATTTGAATCCATAACCATTTTGGCTGGGAGCATGACATCAAGAAGGCAAGCATGGTTCTAGAATAGCAGCAGAGAGATTACATCTTGATCTACAAGCAAGAGGCAGAGGTGGGGGAAGCTAATTGGGAACTACAAGAGCCTTTAAAACCTGAAAACCTGTCTCCAACGACACACCTCCTCCAACAAGGCCACACTTCTTAGTCTTTCCCAGACAGTTTTGTCAGCTGGGAACCAACTATTTAAACACATGAGACTTTGTGAGCCCTTATTCTAACTTACACTCACCTTGGGGAACTTAATTAATTATTTTTTCTTTTAATGTCAATTCCCTGATGTTTTTCTAGAAACTCTTGTTATACATTCTGGCTGTGTTTCCCATAAGTATGCATTATATCAAGTTCTCATGTCTAACCCAGGTCAGGAATTTATTTCAGGGCTCTTTTCTTCCCTCATTAGAAGGTGACAATGCTTATATGATACACTTGGCTGTTTCTCCAAGACCCACAAAGTTCTGTCACTTGTTATTCTATTATGCATAGTGGCGAATACATTTTGGAGATCAATATCAGCTAAAAAGTCATGTGCTTTGTTCGCTGGACACAGTCATTGAATGAGACCTCCCACCCCATTTCATTCATAAATAATGTGCAAACTTCCTTAATAATACCTTTTCTCCCTTTAAAAACTATACTTCATCATGTGAGTGCATTAAGACCTCTGCTTTTGTAGCTATGAGTCACTGAAATTAAATCTTAGACTCTGAACGAGTATAACAGTTTAATTGGTCTCCTGTATTTCATTATTGTGCCTGTCAGGGCTGCGCTCTGAAATTTTCATTTGCATACCAAGAAATGCCTTAAGGAGGTACACTTTGTTTTCTCATTGGCAGAGAAATCTATGAAAATATTTTTATACTAATTGTGTTTATAAAATTCTCATTACAGCATTTTTTCCCCCAAGGAATGATTTTATCCCCCACCTCAAAACCAAAAGCAAAGAAACACCTCTAAGCTGTTATATCTAAGATTGTTACAGAGACCTAGATTTTTACACAAAAGCCTAAAACTTGGCCAGGGAAGGTCGAATATGAAAAATGGAGGCAGACCTGATATAAGGCAGCCACAAGATGAAATAATTAAATTCCAGAGATGTTTGAATAACTTCTTTCTAGTCAAGGCAGATGCTAGCAATGGTATGCAAAAAGAGGGCAGGGAAAACAGAAAACTCAGGATCTTATTATTTGATGGCACTAATGTCATGCAAATGAGCTAGTCACCTCCATCACTCCTCTTTGTAGCATGCTGCTTTGAAACATAACAGCCCGGATTTCTTTCCCCAAATACTGCTGAAGGAGAAAGGAAACTCATTCTAGAGGCACATCTGTAGCAGAGACAGGGTAGAGAAGAGCAGAATGAATAGGGTGCTATAACATTGGAAGAGTGCATTTCCAGAGAAATTCGACATGGCCTGGAAGAGCTGGGACAAAGGCCTTTCCCTTTTCACATTTGCATTCAAGAACTGCATTGCTGCTAATTGCAGTTTCCAGAGTCTTATACTCCTGCTGGTCTGGAGCTCCCTTACCTCCCCACCGGGATTTAGGGAATGGGGTGAGTCTTTATTTAAAGAAGAGTGTTAAGTAAACAATTACAGAAAGAGAGAAACATCAGGGCTTCCAAGGGTAGATGATATCAAAGAGCCAGGTGGAGATCAAGAGAAGGAGACCTGAGGGGACTGGGGTAGGAGTCGGAGGTGCTGAAGGCAAAGTAGAGCAGCTATTAGTCACTGATGTTTAAGAGAAAAATCTGCTATATGGTGGCTGATCTATTATATACAGAATGCTCTAAAGGACATCTTGCCCAGAACAGTGTTTCTATGCAAGAAGCAGCCCCATCCAACCTTATTTGTTATTGTCACAATTTTAATAGTGAAAAACAAGAAATCTTTGCTTCTTCATCCCTCTTCATCTGTTAGTGTTGCCGTTACTTCTAAAGGCATCCAGAATTTTAAAAAGTGGGGTGGGGGAAGAGGAGGCAGAGAGGAAGAGGAAGGGATGGGAGAGAAGGAGGTGAAGGGTGGGAGAAGAAAGAATAAAGGAAAAGAAAGAAAGAAAATGTATTTAAAGGAATATACTTTAGCAATACGAAAGCAATGACACTTCATTTGACATCATGAATTTCCACTATCCACTATTTTCATAGCACTATACCTAAAATGAAGAAACAGGAAATAATCAATAGCCCTTGATCATGTACATGCTATATTCAGAATCAATGAGATGAGCACATTACTTCACTCTGACAACACAGAAAACACATGTGACCTACTCTGGGAATACAGAGAAGGATGAAGTTACTTCTAGTGGAAAGCACAGTAGTTATAAAATCCAGATGCATCAGAATCTAAATTCATTGTACTCTTTCCTTTGTCACCCCCACCTTTACTTTCCCTGATAACAAATATTCTGGTGAGCAGGCTTTGCATCTAGGAAGACCTGCTCATAATGCTCCACTCTCTTCAGGTGCTGTCTTATTTAAGGTTTCTATTGCTGAGTTAAACACTGTGGGAAGGCTTTATTTCATCTTTCAGCTTAGATTCTAACATGAAGGGAGGCCAGGCAGAAACTTGGAACAGGAACTGAAGCAGAAGCCATGGAGGAACTCTATTTACTGGCTTGCCCAGTTTGCTTTATCAACCCAGGACTATCTTCCTTGGGGATGGAACTATCCACACTGGGCTGGGCCCTTCCACATCAATCATTAATCAAGAAATGCTCTCACAGTCTCAAAGGCCAATCTGAGGGAAATATTTTCTAAATTGAACCCCTGTCTTCCCAGATTACTCTTCCTTATCAATAAAAACAAAACAACAACAAAGAAGTAAACTAACCAGCACAGATTTTCTGCTCTAGTTGATATAACCTACTTATCCCTAAAGACTACTTGTTCCTTCCCCTAGGATGGTCCCACTAATCTCTCTGCTAATTATCCTGACCTATGAGTTCCAAGAACATCTTCCAAATAACTATTAGAATGTAGACTATGAGAAATCATTTTTTTTCATGCCAGGTAAATAATAGAGCAATTGTCTTTGTGTGTATTTCCCTCCTCCTCTGCAATGAGAGTCCTTCTTTACGAGTCTGTCTCCCAATTCTGCAATGAGAATTCTTATAAGAAAAGAACTTACATCTATTTGTCACCATATTCTAGCAACTAGCAAAGTTCCTGATACACACTAAATTTACATATTGAATATTTGTGAAACCAGATGGCATTTACCTTAGGTGTTGAAGGACCAAGCAAGGTGACTGCAGTTACTCTATCCTTCCCCGGGGAGAATGCTTGCTCTATCCAGTGACTTCTGTAAGTAGCATGCCCCTGTCATGACTCACTGGGTCAGGGATGAGACTATGGTCACAGCTTCACCTCCCAAAGCTTCATATGTAGGTGAGAAACAGATACCAAGACAAGTGGTTCATCATGTGAGACAGGAACATTTTGGGAGCAGCTGACTTTTCTGAGTCAGCAATCACTGCCTTGAGTTCTGGCCATTCATGGGTCCAGAGCCCCTTTTTTGAGAATCCAAAACCCTGCCTAAGCTACCTGAGATTTCATCAAGTTAATCCCCTATAACAAAATGAATAAATAGAGGCTAAAAAGTATAAGTACTAATAGCACTGATCCTGTTGCCATTATCAGTTTTGTAGTTCTCATTCCCAAACATTTGTGTGTTGATGACTTAAACTCCCAGGGCTGGGTCTCTATAGAAGTAATGAGTTAAAAGAGGTCATAAAAGTGGGGCCCTGGTCTCATAGGATTAGTGTTCCTGTGAGAGGAGACAATAGAGAGCAAACTAGTGTTCTCACAACTCTGCTTGTTTATGTCTTTTCTCAGATGACATGAGGAACAGTGAGGTGGCCATTTACTAGAAAGAAATCATAGTCTTTGATCTGAAACTTCACATCTCTAGAATGATTTTAAGAAAACATTTTTGCTGTATCAGGTACACAGGCTGAGGTGTTTCATTGTGTCTAACTGATCTGATGAAAACAGTTTTTAAAATAGCAATAGCATATTAATTACAGAAGATTTAATAACTATAGAATGGAAGAAAAAAGTTATCAATTTAAGTAGAGAATAATAAAAATAAGAAGAAGAAAAAGAAGAAGAAGAAAAAGAAGAAGGAGGAGAAGAAGAAGAAGAAGAAGAAGAAGAAGAAGAAGAAGAAGAAGAAGAAGAAGAAGAAGAAGAAGAAGAAGAAGACCTGTATTCACACTATTAGAATTCACACTATTAGAAAAGATAGCCCCGAGAGGTCTTTCCTAGATGATTAGATGTGAACTTCTGGCCTCTGTTGAGGTGAGTATGTGTAACCAAGTGAAGATGACATACCTACTTGATTAGATTATTTCAAGTATAATTTAGAATTTTGTTATTTTCTTGTAGGGCTCTGCATCCCCCGAGGCACCTTGAACAAGCCTGAAGCAGTTGGCTGGAACTTCTTGTACCAGAGTAATTCTTGGTACTCTTCTTGATTTGCTAACATGAATCTGCTGGGGAGGAACTAAGCCCGAGAACTTGCACACTTGATTCTTGATTATTTTCCACTGTGCTGTGAGTCAGTAACTATATAAGCCCGCACCTTTCCCTCAGTAAATGGTATTTGGCATTCCTGTTGAATGAGTGATCCCCTATCTTGTCTTTTATTTAAATCTCTAGGCCTTCGCCAGATTAGTGGAACAGATTGTAGTGCGGGCGCTACATTTTCTGAAGATTTGCTCTGCCTCTAAGATGTAATTGAAGGAAATCTGACATTTCTATCCTTGAAATCAAGATCTTGCACTCCTAGGGAGAGGCACCGATGTCAAGAAGAGGTATATATACCTCAGCAATGCCCTGTGTTGATCTGAAATCTGCATGACAAATTGTTGGTCTGAAACTTGATTGATGTGAAGTTTGGTCCTGTAGAAAAATCAAGTGAACCCAATTTGAAATTAGAGAATTCAGAAGGGGAAAAGCAAAGAGTTTTGTTTCTTTGCATGTATCATGATAACAGAAAGAAAGAATTGGGAAGTCCCTGTGGTTACAATGACATAAACGCACACAGGTAGCAACACCTCAGGTTTTCTTCCTCTATGCCTCAATATTCCCTACCCTCAAGTCAATGGATTCTCTCCTTTTTCTCCTTGTCTTTTTTTTCTTATTCTTCACAAAGCCCATAGTAACATAACCCAAGATAATGAGAGAATAATTTTAATTTATTTCCATTTAAGATTTTTATGCTTGTAATTATGTTTGTGTTAAATGAGATTAAAATGTCAATCTGCCAACTTACCTCTTGCTTTGTGACCTTTTGCACACAAAGTTTATCATCCTGACTAATAAAAAGGCCTCTCCAATGCCCAAAATGAAATACAAATAGCATCATTTCAAATTAGAAAATAATCATCCATCATATTATTTAAAAATTAGATGAGATGCCCAGTGCAAATGAAAGTCTCCAGCAATTTGGATCTTATAATATTCAAATATGACTTAATTTAGTAGGAAAGAACAAGGCTGTTTGAGTTGATGCTGTTAATTCCAATCCCTCAAACATGAATGAGTAGCTGAGATAAAATTCAGGTTTCATTTTAACAAAAATATTCTGAGCCTTTTGCTCAGTTTCTAAGCTACATGGTCATCTCCCCAAATAAGAGAACTGTAGGTTATTGCCAATGAAACACAAGCTAGCATTTCCCAAGATACCTGACTCTAATTTTCTCCTATCCCAGACAATATCCCATTTCTTATTTATATAGAATAATACATTTCACAAGTTGTTATATTCAACTTTCCCCTTAAAAAACAGAAGGCGCTTTTCTTGGCTTTGAGCTTCCTATGTTTCACCTCAGCCGGTACAAACCTCAGGATGGGGACTGTCCACTGAACTTGACCTAATGATGTTTCCATGATATCATCGCCTTGTGTTCAGAAGACTTTGGGGAATAACTGTGTGTTGCCTCCTTTACTAGAAAAAATACCAGGTATCTAAGTCACCATTTTCTATGAATTTCTTACCTGCAGATATTGTGAATTTTAGTGGATTTTTCTTTAATTTTTTATTAGTTGAGACTCTTGTACAATGTGTTTTGATCTTATTTATCCCCCCTCCAAATCCTCCCATATCCACACACTCTGCCTTGGTCTCTTCTTTTTAAAATGCATTGAGTTCAACTTAGGTTGCCCATATATTCTCAGATACATAGCCCATCCCCTTGAGCACAGTTGATCTAGTAGGAATTATACCTTTAAAGAACACCCATTCTCCCCACCTAGAAGCTATCAATTGCCTGTTGTTTCTCAGCTAGGGGTGGGGTTTGTGCCTACCTCCTGTCTCCAAGCTGGGATTTGGCTTGGCTTGAGCTCAAAGAAGTCTTGTAGATTCTGTCACAACAGATGTAAGTTCATTTGTACTACTGCCCAGATGTGTCCAGAAAACACTGTTCCGTAGTAGTCATCTGTCATCTAGTTCTCAGTCTTTTTGCCCCCTTTTCCACAATGCCCCCAGAAACTTGTAAGGTGTGTTTGGGATACAGATGTCCCATTTAGGGCTGAACATTCGACAATCTTTTAGTTTCTATACATTGACTAGCTATGGGTTGAAGGGAGATGTCATTCTGTAAATACGTTTCTCTTATTGGTTAATAAATTAAGCACTGTTGGCCAATAGGAGAGCAAGATAGGTGGGACTAGAAGACAAGGAGGTTTTGGAAAAATGTAGGAAGAGATTCAAAATGTAGGGCCGAGAGAGAAGAACTTCAGACCCTCTCTCCAGTAAGATAAGACCACGTGGAAATACTTAGATTGATTGAAATGTGTTAATATTTAAGACAGCTAGCCAATAAGAAACACAACAAGCAAACAGCTTTATATCTAATATAGCATCTCTGTGTGTTATTTGAGGCTGGTTTGGCTGTGGGCCCAGGCGGGCAGGAAAACTACTAATAACAATGGGTTTCTGTTCGAATCACCACTTAAATTCCAGTTTCTTAAACTGTGGACTATCCCCACATATGGGATCCCATTAATGATTTAGAGGGCTGTGAAAAACTGAGCAACAATAAAAGCACAACAACAAAGAATTAATTCAAAACCATGTGTTTAATGGACCCATGGTGTTCTCTCAGCACTTGCCCATGTTTAATCTTATGACTTCACTGCAGCCTGACTTGTGAATGATAATGCAGATGCCATCACTCCAGGCAACACCAAGAATGTCTGAAACACCTTGGCTCAATTTCCAAATAGTTCTATGATCCGAACACAGGATTTTTACTGTACATGCAAAATTCTCTGCTCTTATACAAACTGGTTTAATTAAGGAAAGCAACAAGTTTTAATAGCTCTTCCACTTCTCAATATGTAAGTATCAAATTAGTATATGTTTGGATTGGATTGTACTAGAAAGTTTGATTTCTTTGTTGGCTGAAAGCTTATTTTTTAAAATATTGAACAACTATTATCTTGAAATTAGGAAAGATTTACAAATAATTTTGGAGTTGAGCTTAAACAAACTCCCCCTACTTTACACTTTTATTTATGTAAAAATTTATTCTCAATACTAATGGTTGTAAAATCAAAATATTGATCAACTCTGGAAAGTGATGAAGATTTTCTATGTCTCATTGTATCAATATTCAATCAAGATTTAATTCTCTATGTAAACATAAACAAGCATACCATTTCATTAATATGCAAGTTTTCTTGTCTTATAAGTAAAACAAGTAAGTATACCAAACTAAATTTATGATTTCTTTGGTAAATATTTAATTTGTATACATATTTTATATACCCATATACCTGATGTAGTTGAAAATTTTTTCAAGTGAAAAGGGATCCCAAGTGGGAAACTTTTAAGAAACCCTGGTTTAGAAGACAGAGATGAGATAATATTGGAGAGGAAGGGCATAGGTGAGTTCTGCCCCAGGCTGCCCTGAAGTCTGGTGGATTTTGTTTTTTAAGGACATGGCATGCTCCTGTTTCTAATCTCCATTGTACTTTCTACACCACACTTCCACATATAGCTTTCCTTAAATGCTGGTGGTGCCTTTTGATGTAGGGCAACAGTTTTCAACCTGTGGGTGGTGGCCCCTTTGGGGGTTCAAAGACTGAATGCTAACACAGTGCAGCCTCAGGAAATTGTGGATAATGGCTCAGCATCCAACAAACTGGAACAAAATGGAATTCTTGCTTCCAACTAGAATCTACCAGTAGTATGTTAACTTCTCCATCTTTTCATAAGTCTTGAGCCCTTCTAGTAGGGGAGGCTCCCTAGCAATTAGGCCCATTGCTATGTATGTCAGGCTAGCTGACCCATGGGCTTCTGGGGATTCATCTATTTCTGTCTCCCATCTTCCCAGAAGGGCTGCCACACCTGGCTGCCTGTGGGTTCTGGGGACTCTAGTTCAGATCATGCTTGCACAATAAGCACTTTACTTACTGAGTTATCTCCCCAGCACCCTTGTCTGTTTTCATGTGGGAATTGAAAAATACTGAAAACATTTCCTGTCCATATTTCCAAGGCTCCTTTTCATATAAATGGAGGAACATATTTATTTTTAAAAATATGTGCTATTTCAATTAACTGCAGACTGTCTGTACAATGACAGTCCCATTCAGATTCTGTGACCACACTAATGTGAGCGCTGAACATTTGACATGGTTTCATCAATTTTTGTTGAGGTATTGACAGAAAGTATTTTCCTTACACTATTTCACAGCTCCACATGTCATCTACCCAGTGGATTTGTTGTTTTTAAGTCTGCTTTAAAGTATTAGAGCATACATAAATGTCTGATACTTTCTTCTTTCAGGGCTCAGGTGCGCATCTGTCAAGTCCTCTGTTTTTAACTGTCTGAAGAACGGTCATCTCCACTAGTGCTGAGGAATATACCAGGCTCTATTCCAGGAAGGCTTCCTTCTGCATAATCTTTAGTCATAGCAAGAAATTTTAAGAGAAGTTTCTAGAGATTAGAAATTGCCAAATGAAGATAATACATAGAGAAGTTTAAAGTGGCTTGTGGATTCTCACTTTACTGATCTGTTTGGTTTGATACTAAAGAGGCCCCATCTCCAAGAACACCCCTGTTTCAATGAGTGTTAAGACAGTGAGAATCTTGCTTTTTAAAATTTTTTTAAAATGTCTTTGGTTCATCAGACCCAGTTTGGGCAGAGGTGATGCACTGCTAGTGATGCCTTTGTTTTCCTCCTTCAGAATGAAAAGCAAATGGGAAATTCCAGACACACTTATGTAGTTAGTCCATTAGTTTAAACATATTATAAACTAGAAAGCAAAGGCAGAAAACAGTCCCACCATTGTTAAAAGACTGCAATGATGAACACTAAGTTGGGCAATCCAATGAAAACCAGAAAATATTTGGGAGAACAGTGATCATATTGGTCCATTTGGGTTTGTGGATTTCAGATGATAATCTAGAATAATAGCACTACACTTTATGGAATTCTAAATTCTATAGGATAGATTTATACTTTCAGCCAGATGCAATCTTTACACTGTCTCTTTGGGGGCTGTTTTATCTGTAGTGTAAATGAGGAAACTGAGACTGAGAAAACAAGAATAAAATTCAATCTTGCCAATATATCTGTAATCATTATCAAATTTCTTATTGTTTCTGTTCAAGAATGGTATTATGTTTTTGTTTGTAAGTGTGACATATTTCCCTCATAATAAGTAGACATGAATTAGTCACCACTCATAAGGAGAAAAAGAGCTAAATGTTGCAATACCCATGCCAGGGGATGGGGATGTGTGGCTCAGTAGTTCAGAACACTGGCTGTATTTGCAGAGGATCCGAGTTTAGTTCCCACCACCCACATGGCATCTCACAACCATATGTAACTCCAGTTCCAGGAGATCCATCATATTCTTCTGGCTTGCTCTGGTCCCAAGTATGCATATATACATGCATACACAGCACTCACACACATAAATAAAAATTAAATTAGGACTCATTTAGGTCATGTGCTAGCTTTATGTCAATTTCACAAAGGCTAAATACATTTTGGCAGGAGGGAACCTCAATTAAGAAAATGTCTCCATAAAACTGTGCTGTAGGCAAGCCTATAGAACATTTTCTTAATTAGTGATTGATAGGGGAACTAACCCAATGTGGGTGGTACCATCTTTAGGCTGGTATTCCTGGGTTCTATAAGAAAGCAGGCTGAGCAAGCCACTAGGAACAAGTAAGCAGGAAGCAGCACCCCTCCATGACCTCTGCATCAGCTCCTGCTTCAGGTTCCTGCCTTTTTTGAGTTTCTGTTCTGACTTACTTTGATAATGGATAGTGATATGGAAGTTTAAGGCAAACCATTTCTTACCCAAGTTGCTTTTGGTGTTTCATTACAGCAATAGTAACCCTAACTAAGACAGTTTGGTACCAGAAGTGGGATATTGTTGTGATAAATCTGCCCATGTCATTTTGGGGAGGATTATGGAAGGACTATGGAACTTTGGATTAGAAAAGCTATTGAGTATTAAGAGCTCAGTGGGCTGTACTATAGGATCTTGGAAGATAGAATGTTGAAAGCAGTGCAGATGATGGCAGCATATGGCAGCATGGCTTGTGAAGTTTCAGAGGGAAGCAGAGACTCAGCCAAACCATTTGTGTGAATGATCTGTGGTGTCTGGTCAGCTGGAGAAGAAGAATTAGCTGTGATTAATAAGAGATAAAAACCACTAAAGTAAAACCTTTGCATTGCTGGAACAAGGGATGCTTGTCAACTGGGGCTGAAGAAGTAGCTATGATTAAGAAGAGAAACAGAGGTATTGAGGCAAAATCTTCTGGGAAGTATTTCCTGAAAGCCAGGACACAGAAGCTGTGGTCTAGAGGTGGGCAAGGTTGTACCTTGTGCTAACAGCCAAACTTGGTAATGTAAGAGGCACCAGGTGGATATGTTTCTGAAAGTGTGAAGGTGTCATAGAGAGCAGCTGAGGCTTGACACTGTGTGGCAGGGTTGGAGTCCATGAAGAGAACCCAGCAGAGGCTACATATGAAAATGCAGCCCAGATTTAGTAGAAGATCCCAGTATTTTAGAAATGTCAGCACAATTGGAGGAACACCAAGAACAGAAGAAGTAGGAAGTGGAATGGAGCCAGCTGGAGCCTAGAAGACAAGGTATGTGTGCTGCAGAGGGCTGAGCCCCTGAAGTGACCCTAGCTCTCAGGAGAAGCCTAGAACATCATGAATGAATTCCAGACATTGGCCATTGGGTCACTTATAGAATTTTTGTTTGGGTTTGATTGTGATTTGCCCTGGCTCTTTCCTCTTGAAGTAAGGATTTATTTTCAGTTTTATAGGAACTTACAGTTAAGAGACTTAAATTTTAAAGAAATACTTGGTTTTAAATGAGACTTTGTTTTTTGTTGTTTTTGTTGTTTTGTTTTGTTTTGTTTGTTTTGTTTTGTTTGTTTTGTTTTGTTTGTTTTTCAAGACTGGATTTCTCTGTGTCGCCCTAGCTGTCCTGGAACTCAGTCTATAAACAAGGCTGGCCTTGAACCCAGAGATCCACCTGACTTTGCCTCCTACATTGTGGGATTAAAGGCATGTACTACCCCTACCCAGTCAAGACTTTGGATTTTTAAATAGACTGAATTGCAAATTATTTGTATTTGTAAAGGTTGTGTGACTTTAAGTCTTGGAATATTTTATATTGTGATGTTCATATTAATGTGTGCTCTTGGGGATGAACAAGAAAGAAAATGTCATGGTTTTATAGGGATGTGCTTGTATGTTAAGCTGACAAGGGGTCAATTGTTCTTGATAGTTTTATATCAGCTTGACACAGGCTTATCATTATCTGGGAGTAGGGAAACTTAATTTAAAAATCTTCCATAAGATTGGGTTATAGGCAAGGCTGTAAGGCATTTTTTAAATTAGTGAGTGTTGAGAGAGGGCTGAGCCTATTGTGGGTAGTATCATCTTTGGGCTTCTGGTCTTGGGTTCTACAAGGAAGCAGCTGAATAAGCAATGGTAAGTAAGTCAGTAAGCAGAACTTTTCTGTGGCCTCTGAACCAGCTCCTGACTCCAGGATTCTGCCCTATTTGAATTTCTGACTTCCTTTGATGATGAACAGTGGTATGAACAGTATGAATGGTTTATAAAGGAAACCATTCAGTTGAGATGATAGCTTACATTTTCAGAGATACAGTCAATTAGCATCATGGCAGGGATCATGGAGGTATGCAGGGAGATGTGGTGTTGGATGAGTACCTAAGAGTCCTACATCTTGCAAACAACAGGAAGTTGACTGAGACACCAGGCAATATCCTAAGCATAAGAAACCTCAGAGACAACCTTCACAGTGACACACCTCCATCCACAAGGCCATACCCACTCTAACACAGCCATACCTTTTAATAGTGCCACTTGCTATAAGATTATGAGGGCTAATTACAGCCAAATTACCACAGTAACTATTTAGTACTTACTAAGTGATAGACCACACTATTGTCCCATCTTCAATTTCCCTGAAAGTTAGGTAATATTCACTGCTTTTTAATGAAAATAAGCTGAAATTAACTTGGACTAAGTACTGCAAATGATGATTACTGTTGTGTTGTATATACCCCAATCTATTGTTTTAATAAAAAATAATTTCCTTTTGTAACATCTAGTGAAAAATGTTCTTTGACCCCCTATGACTCCGATCTCTGCCACCTTTCAGAGACTTTCAGTCTCTATGTGATCTGGTTAGATATACTGCTTGTTCCTTTAACAAAAGCTTTGCAGGTATCCACAAATTAGATTTTAGCCTGGCTATTTCTGAGTATGTCATCTTGAAATTGATGTTTAAATCAATGCAAACTTCTTAGGCCCAGACTGATGGTGATATACCTCACTTCCTTTTACTTTTGCACTTGCCAGAACTTAGTCATGTGGGCACACTTATCTGCCAGAGAGGCTAGAAGACATACGGAGTTGTGTATGGAGAGATTGGAGGATGTCTGAGTCAACCACATGAGGGACCTCATCCAGGCACATAGTTGAGAGCCGACAAAATGGAAGTTTGAATTTGAACAGAAACATCAGCATTTTCTTTCTACATAATGTTCTTCCAAATATTTTTAAAGAAAAAATATTTTAGGAATAGTTGAAATTATCAGTGTCAACATGAGTTTGTGCATATAAATGATTTCACTTTCATTGCCAAAAAAATTGATGCCTGTGAAATCTTAAGTCTTAATCCACTGGACTGCCTGGTGTTTTGTCAAATGGAGACATTGTCCTGTTTCTGTAATAGTATGTGCTCCCATTTTCCAATACATGAGACACACCCACTCAGTGACTCATCTTGACTGTCACTGACTGGCACCTACCTTGACTTGGTGGGATGAAATCCTGGGATCTTCCCGGAGAGGAAAGGCTTCTTCATCTCTATCCCCATTTGCCACCTGATGAATCATCCAATCAGACAGAAGCCCAGAACCTCACATAACACTATCACAAGTATGAAGTCATACTCTTTTGATAATATCATTGAGGCTTCCAGAGAAGTTAGTGATAAGGGCTATACCTATGCTCTGTCACTGACATTGCAAGTGTGATCTCTTTTAGTTGAGATGACTTTAAGGGTCAAGTCATCCCAGATTTCTGTTCCTTCTACCCATAGGCCAGCTTCCATTAATGCAGAATTCCCAGTTCAATATGTGGACTTAATGTAGTTTTAAGCTTACTTCCAATGATACAACATTAGATCTAGTGTGCCCTGTAAATGTTCTTAGGACACTTGATTTGGCCAGATACTGAAACTGATGGAAGAAAAACTGTAATTGGTATATACATCATTTGAAATTGGAATCTTTAAGTTTATGTGAGGACTATTTTCTTCTCACAGGCATTTTACATATTTGCCCTGAAATATTGTTCAATTAAGAAAGGCTTTAGAGGCATTCTAAGGAAAGCTTTCACTGTGGCTCCCGAGTTAAATGTTTGCAGGTTAGTGTTCAGGTTATTACAAGCTTCCTGGGTATCCTTTTACATTTTTCCTGTCATAAATATCTGTTTTAGTGCCGCATTCTGCTTTCAGTAAACTACCTTTAAATCTATCCCTACCCTATGTCAGATACATGGGCTTAGTCACAGCAATCAAAGCATCCAGGGCTCTTGGGAGTTACAGGACAAGTAGCAACTTTCCAGCATGTAAGTTCCTCCCTGGAATCATGAGGGTCTACAGAGTGGCAGGAGATTGAAGTCTTGAGATTCCCCTGGACTCATGGTCCATGGCAACTTGCACTAAACAAATAGACCTTCAACTGGCTTATCTGTTAATTCCAGCCATTTAATGATCAGTGAAGATTGCTGAATAGATGATCTATCATGGTGATCAATAGTCATCATGAAGAAAGCAGAAATGGAGACCAACCACAAATCAATAGAGAGCAGGATGCAGAGACCCAGGGTAAATCCCAGTAATGCACAGTGTTAGAGATTCTGTTTCTGCTTCCAAACAGGAGGATTTCTGCTATGCAATCTGAACCTGCTCTTTGAAATTATAGGTCTTTCAGCTAAATGTTCTTGCCTAAGCATTTTGGGTTAAAATCTACTTTCCAAGATAATTTTTCTGTTGGTGTATTTTTGGACTCTATAACTATTCTTTTCAGTAGCTTTTAAATCTGTCTTGATTGACTTCACAAAAAACTGACACACACAGGTCCACACTTCATTGAGAAGGTAATGTCTCTAATACAAATCATGCAAGTTTATCTCAGGGGTAACGGAATGAAATCTTTGTTTTCATGGTCCTTACTGCTTGCCACCACTGCTCTGTGGAATTATACCAAATACTAGCTCTGGCCAAAGTTCACGACTTTTCCTAGACCTTGAGAAAAGGGTAATATAGGCCTTATTCCAAAAGCCACTTTTATTGAGAATCTACAATCTTTGTTAACAGAAGGTTAAGCATTCAGGATTTCCAGGGTTGCTAGACTGTGCCTCAATCCTAGGCTGCATAGTAATTTAAAATTTCTGAGTAGACATGAAGTACCAGACATCCAAGATTGTACCTTATCTTTTGTTTTTGTTTTTCCATAGAAGAAACGGGGTTTTGAATCTATAAACCTGTGCAACAGTCACAGATGGACATGCATTGTAGACAGGGCTGGGAAAAGAAAGGCAGGGGTGGACTTTCAGAATTGGAACTTGGGTTGGAAAAATGTAGGAAGGAGGTAGAGAGCATTAGCCTTGTGCAGAGAAATGGTGACTTTGGCAGGGATAGCAAGCTAGCTTCCCCCACTAGCCCAAAAGCCTGGTATGGCCCAGGGTACAATTAAGGGGTTTTCCCACACACCCTCAGTTTCTTTCCTGGTAGCAAAAGCTTTGACAAGAAAAGGCCACTTGGGCTTTCCCGGCTCTCCTAACATAAGAGCCTCTCTGGTGAAATATTTTTCAAACTAGTTGCCATGGAAATATGTTTTAAAGATAGCCCGTCCTAGGGAACGCTGACAGGCACTGATCGCAAATCAGGCTTTGATTTACTCATCCAGTATAGCTCATGGAACCACTGAGAACAAGCGCCTGGTAGGTCTGAGGTTTCACAGCCTGCCTGGTCTCCTTGGGAGTGTGCAGATGTTTTGTGCGAGGCACTTCTGTCAGATGTTGGTTATCCACATGCAATAGAGAAACTGGAGTGCTTTGGAGGCCCTGGGCTTCTCCTCCAAGACACTGTGCATGTGGTGTTCCATTCTTATCCCCAGCACCAGAGGGAGGAGAGGATGGAGAATTCCAGCCAGTGTTCTCAGCTCTCATGGAAGATGGGCAGAGGAGCAACTAAAGCCAGGGGCTGAGATGCTGTGGATTTGTTTATGATGATCGGTGGTTTTGCTTATGGTTCTTTTATGAGCAATTTGATTGTTTGCCAGTGCCTGCATGTGAATTAGTTGAAAAATGGCAGGTTGGATGAAAACCATCTTGTACATACGTACATAGGTTGCTATTTTAAGTGTATCTAGAGACACTGACTTTCCCTCCCTCCCTCCCTTCCTCCCTCCCTTCTTCCCTCCCTCCCACTCTCCCTCCCTCCCTTCCTCTCTCTCTCCCTCCTTCCCTTCCTTCTTTCCTACACAAGGTCTCACTATGCAGTCTGACTGGCCTAGAACTACCTATGCAGACCATACTGGTATAGGACTTACAGAAATTTATCTGATCAGTCTCCCAAGTGCTGAGACCAAAGGCCTGAGCCACCACCACTCAAGACCCTGATTTTTTTCTGAAATATGGGAAGAAACACAGATCATTCAAACCTTAGAGTGTTTATTATGATATAAATCATTTGTTGGATCATCCCTTTTATTTGAAATTACACAATAATTGCCAAATTGTAAGAAAATCATTCATTGATTTAACAAATGAGAAGCATCTAAGCTACTATTGAGCTAAGAATGTGTGTATATATATATATATATATATATATATATACATATATGTGAGTGTGCATGTATATAGCCATACATATAAATTGTATACATATAAATTGTATACATAGAGATAATCAAATATATGACTGTTTATATATGATGGCAGAATTTTTATATCTTTATATGTGCAGATACATGTTTATTATCATGTGTAAATCATTTTACATTGACATATAAACATGGTGGCAGCTTGTCTATTACATTGATAAATACTTGCCACAAGCCACAAGTGAAATATAGATTGTCTTTCTATATAGCAAAGGAGACACTGCAAATAAATTAATATCTCCAGAGAACTTTGAAAATGAGCTCTCATTTTTTTGTGTTATTCTTACCATGCATCACCCTTCTGCTGAAGGTGACAACTGCTAGTGATGTGGACACCTGTGCCTACTGAGTTGTGCTCCCTTGCTTAGCTAGAGAACTGGTTCCTATTCTTTCTTTTCCTGAGCAGAATACAAATTAGTCACTTCTGGAGACATTACCTGCCTGAATCAAGACTAAATACTGGCTCTGGGCATTCTTCAGCTGTTGCCTTTCAGAATCTCTTAAAGGTGGTCCTTGCCTGCCGTCTGGCTGCTGGGCAGCAGTGACCCACAGAATTGAAGTTCATTGTTTTGATGATTGGTACAGCATACAATGGCAAAGCCCTTACAGTGCTTGCTCTGGGCTGTCACTCCTCTCTTACACACACACACAACACACACACACACACACACACACACACACACACACACACACACAGAAAGACACACATTCACACATACGCTCACAGAAACACACATTCACGCACAGGTGACACACATGTACAGATAGAACAGATAGATGTACACACAGAGACACATACAGAGAGACACATACACATTAATACACAGATGACACACAGATTCTCTCTCTCTCTCTCCCCTCTCTCTCTCTCTCTCTCTCTCTCTCTCTCTCTCTCTCTCTCTCTCTCTCTCTCTCTCTCTCTCTCTGAATAATAAAGCACCAACAGGGAACGACTTTGTTTATAGAAAGTGATTCCTTAAGGAAAGCAATTCCATGAAATTGAATTATAGACAGACTTAGTGGAATCTTGAGCATCTGTACTGGTATGGGTTTTTGTTTGTTTGCTTGCTTGCTTGCTTTTTGTCACCTTGACACAATCCAGGGTCATCTGGGAAATGGGAACCTCAAAGTGGAAATAAATAAATGCTTGTCAAATTTTCCTGTAGGCAAGTATGTTGATCATTTTCTTGATTAATGATTAATGTGAGAGGGCCCAGCCCTATGTGGGTGATATCACCTCTGAGCAGGTGGTCCTGGGAAGGTTGTACAAGAAAGCAAGATGAGCAAGCCACAGAGAGCAAGCCAATGAGCTGCAGTCTTCCATGGCCTTTGCTTCAGTTCCTGCCTCCAATTCATTACCTCAAATTGCCTGCTGGTGCAGTGTGATCAGGATTTGCATGTAAAAGAAACCTTTTCCTTCCTAAATTGGTTTGGTCATAGTCTGTGTCACAGCAATAGAAAGCTCACTAAGACAGCCACTGTCTAAAACACCCAAGGTATACAATGATTTATCAGAATTAGTGTTACATGATGACCAGGTAAAGAATCCCTTTTATGTAGTACATTTTATGAATGAATTCATTTAGCTTATGTGTTGATAAATTCATTTAATCTAGAAATTATTAATGGTGTACATTATTAGAATTTTGAAGTGATAAAATAAATATTACTGATAAGTCTTGCTCTTCAGTTGAGCATAAATGAGTTCAAATGGTGGCTTGCTTCAGTGAAATACATGGGAATTCATCCCTGTGTATTTGAAAGTGCCTGTCAAATCGTCTCTACAGGATTTCAAGGCAACACTCACAGAAAATGTATGATCAACTCTGAATTCTTGCTTTTGACATTTCCATCTAACATGACTCATACATCTGTTACAAAGGCTCTCTCAAAGAATATGAAGACCATGAAGAAAGGCAAGTAGGTATTTACACATTACAGCTTTCTCTCCTATAGCCTCCCTCCCTCCTCCATCCCTTTTCTTTCTTGTACTGGGAATGGAGCCCAAGACCTTGTGTGCACGTCAGGCAAATGCTCTTACCACTGAACTGCCCCATCAGTCATCTGTCTTCCTTTTGTGTCCTCCTACTGTCACATGCCTTCAGAGGGCAGAAAATAGAAGCAGAGACACAATTAACAGAGGAAACAGAGAGCTCAATTTGTCACATTAGCTCATGTAAAATTTTCCACTATAATTCAGAGCATGAGGCCTTGATAGCTCAGCAGAACTAGCTGTACTTCCTGAAGTGGACATCTGGATTAAAGCTGAGTTTTCTACAGTACTGTTTTCTTGAGATCTAGAGGTACTGTGCCCAGAACAAGACATACCTCTGTGTGCTCGCCATTTCCCACATGGTAAACTAAGGTGCTTAAGAGATTTCATTCACAAATACACCATTATCAAGGAACATTTGGCCACAGGGTTTGTTTGTTTGTTTTTTTGTTTGTTTTGTCTCTTGCTCAAAACTCCTGTCAGCAGACCACCCTGACTCTACTTCCTGGTGCAAGCTGGGTTCCTGACAGGTAATGGTTGGCCACCTACCTTTCCATTTCCCCCTTTGTTGCTTCAGGGAATAACCAAAGGATTTGCCCAGCCTTAAACTCCATCATAAGATGCTAAGAGATGCCCTGCTGCCCTGAGTCTTTGCCAGCCTGTGTATGAGACCTCAGGCTTACTAGGTGACCTGGAAAGTCCACCATGACTGGACACAAAGTCAGCTTCTATTGAATTCAAAGGTGAAAATACAAATTTTGAAAGTTAGGGGAAATGAATCAAGGTGTTAATTACATCTCTACAGCACATGGAATAAATCCTATGCTCTTGGAGAATGCATAGTTGCTCTCAAGTTCATTAAACTATTTAAAATTTAAACAGGCACTACTCAGGGAAGCACATTTTCTACCTGTCTGCAAAGATTAACATTTTCACTATTCTATTGACAAGGGGTTCTGAATTCAAAGGCATTCAACCCTTGATGTTTCCTAATTAGTGTGATGGCTTCTGTAGTTTTGCAGTCATTTTTATAGTAGTATCTTCTTCAAAATGATGTTTTCTTAGATACCCTTGATACCTTCCCAGATATTACTAATTTGTGCCCTGTGACCTGGGTATAAACTCTACCCTGTCACTCCAAGAAACTACAGGCAATTGATAGTTTCTGGAAGTCAGGGAGTCGGTTTTGTTTTAAGATTGTTACCTGTGGCAAGTTGACCATACTCCAGTGGAAGACCACATATCCAAAAGTATATGGGTGGCACAACTTGTACTTGATAGGTGTTACAAAAATAAGGACACAGGTTGGATGGGTAGGAAGGAGAAGCAAATCTGGGAGGAGTTGTGGAAGAGGAGTGAACATGATCAAAGCACACTGTATAAATTTCTGAAAGAACTAAAAAAAAGTAAAAAAATTTAAAAAATTGCATATTTATTTCTGGAGGTCTATATATATACATTAAAAATTCTCTACCATCAGAAATGTGAGCTGTAATGAATCACAAGGGGAGAAGGGTTATCAGGTTGTTTAAATATTCTCCTGTTTACTAATTTGAGTGACTAGGTTAATTACCATGTGCTCTGATGAGGTTATATGTCTGATATTAGTGTCTCAGGAACATGGAAGTGTTAGCTATGCTTGACTTTCTGATATGAAGTGTAATAATTTCTAAAGTCACATATTTGCTGGAAAAATACACATTTGCATTTATAGCCTATGTAAAGAGAGCTACTGGCCCTACACAAAAAGACTAATCCTGAAGCAGAAGGAATGATTCTGTTGAAATGTTCACCCATTGTGAATGTTAGAACCAGGTCTTAGCATATTATGGAACTGATTTATCAATTCCTAAAGAAATAGCTACTGAGAGCCTTTATTTGGTGTCTGACACTACGTTACTAAAATATCTCTTCCATGAAGGGTCCAAATGCAACATGTGATAGACTCTTGGTTAGGACCATTTGAAATTGAATGCTAAGTAAATGGCAGTCTGAGTGAGTGGCCCCACAAGCTGCCACGAGTACAGCCTTCCTCAGAATACTAGCTCTTCTTTTCATGTTTAATATATAAGCCTGGACTTTGTGAACGTCTGACTTGAGCCCTAAGACTTGATCTTACAGGTGCCCTCAGTTTCTGTAACCTCTGGTTATGAGCCACACTCACTTTCCTTGAACCCAGGTATGCCGCATTCCTTGGATCTTGACTCCCACTGAAAAACAGGCTTGAATGTATCACCTGGTCATCTCATAGAGTCTCAGCTGGAGACTGCCTCCATCAAACTGGCCTATGGGCATCTTGTGGGAATATTTTTTTTGGTTGTTAATGGATGTAGGATGGTTCAACCTCCTGTGGATGATGTCATATTTAGGCAGGTGTGCCTGGGCTATACAAGTAAGGTAGCTAGCTGAATAAGTCATAGGGAACAAGCCAGTAAGCAGTGTTTCTTCATGGACTCTGCTTTAGTGACTGCCCTGCTGGAGTTCCTGCCCTGACTTCCTGTCCATTCTCTAAGACAGACCTGAATTCTAAGCCCACATTTTTTTTTCAGATTGCAAAGAAAGAAATGTATTTCTCATAAAATTGGAAATAATAATCTTTAAAATAATCTTAAACATATTGAGACCTAGGAGCTTGAATGATGTCACAGTGATTGAATCTCTTGCCATCACCCCATGTGGGTATTATTTTTAGTTGGCTTTCTTTCTTTTATAAGTATTATTTTTATTTATTTTCTTATTTTACATATGGATCCCAGTTCCCTCTCCCTCCCTTCCCATGCCCCCTCATCCTACCCCCCCCCCACTCCACATGTAGGGTGATGCCTTCCAGGGAGGGTCAACAAAATTCGTTAAGTCATTTGGAGTAGGGACTAAGCCCTCCCTCCTGCCTGTAGATTAAGGGAGTATCCCTCCATGGGGAATGTGCTCCCAAAGTCCTTTTGTGTACCAGGGATACATCCTGGTTCCACTGTCAGAGGTCCTTTAGACTGCCCAGGCCTTCTAAGTGAGACCCATGTTCAGGGGGTCTCAGTCAATCCAATGCTGGTTTCCTGGCTATCAGTCTGGGGGCCCATTAGCTCCTCCTTGTTCAGGTCAGCTGTCTCTGTGGGCTTCTGTAGCCTTATCTTGTCCTCCCTCTTTGAATCTGGGTTCCAGTTCGGCTCAGTGTTTTACTATAGGTTTTTTCTTCTCTTTCCATTAGCTACTAAATGAGGTATCTATGATGATGAATAAGTTAGTGATCAACATTATCAGGGAAGGGCATTTATGGTAGCCTTTTCACTGTTGCTCAGATTCTTAGTTGGTGTCAGTATTGTAGGTCTCTGGACATTTCTCTAGAGTCAGTTTTCTCTTCAAACCTATAATGGTCTCTCTTTTTATGGTATCTCTCTCTCTCTCTCTCTCTCTCTCTCTCTCTCTCTCTCTCTCTCTCTCTCTCTCTCTCTCTCTCTCTCTCTCATCTATTCCTCCCCAGACTCAATTTTTCTAGTCCTACATGCTTTCCTCTCTTTCCCTTCTCTTTCTCCTAGATCCCTCTCCACTCACTGCCCCCCCCCAACTCCCAATATGCTCAGGAGATCTTGTTCCTTTTCCCTTCTGTAAAGGACTTTATATGAATCTCTTAGAATCCTCCTTGTAGTCTAGTTTCTCTGGCGGTGTGAATTATAGGCTGGTGATCTTTTACTCTATGTCTAAACTCCATATATGAATGAGTACATATGTTCCTTTTTTGTGACTGGGTTACCTCATTCAGGGTGGTTTCTTCAAGTTCCATCCATTTGCTTGTGAATTTCAAGATTCCATTGTTTTTTGTTTCCAGAGTAGTATTCTTCTTTATCCATTCTTCAGTTGAGGGTCATCTAGGTTGCTTCCAGGTTCTTGCTATTACAGATAATGGTGCTACGAACATAGTTGAACAGATGTCTTTGTTTCATGGATGTGGATCATTTGGGTATATGCCTAATAGTAGAATTTCCGGGTCATGTGGTAGACTGATTCCCTTTTTCCTGAGGAACCACCATATTGATCTCTAAAATGGCTTACAAGTTTTCACTCCCACCAGCAGTGGAGGAGTGTTCCCCTTTCTCCACATCCTCTCCAGCATAAATTGTCATTGGTGTTCCTAATTTTAGCCATTCTGGCAGGAGTAAGATGGTGTCTTAGAGTTGTTTTGATTTGTGTTTCTTTGATAGCTAAGGATTTTAATCACTTTCTTAAGTGTCTTTCATCCTTTTTGATTTCCTCTATTGAGAATTCTCTCTTCAGTTCTGTACCCCATTTTTAAATAGGGTTATTTGGTGTTTTGTTGGCTAGTTTCTTGAGTTTTTTGTATATTTTGGAGATCAGCCCTCTGTCAGATGTGGGGTGGTGAAGACCTTTTCCTTCTGGTTTGAATCTGAATAGGTCTTTTATGCTGTGTTTTATGCTTTTATTCTTTACTCTACTATGTTTTATCATAAGGATGTATATTTTGCTATTAAATTGTAAATTATTAGGTGATAGAAAGTCTGGATCTAATTCATCTCTATTTCCTGCTAATGCCATACAAGGAAGGCACTTCCCCTCTGTACCTTTCAGTGTGTCTGTATTGAGTGTTTAGATAGATATTAATTTGTGAATAATCTTTACATATACACATATATAATACACACACACACACACAAACACACACACACGCACACAAACACACGTGTATATGACAATGCTACCTAGAAACTAAGGCCTCTCTGGGAATGGACTTCAGTGATACAGTCTTTATAGATCAACATTTTCATGTTAACAACTCTGTTCACATGTGGTAAAGATCACAGTAATTTTTAAATGTTTTTCATGGGATTAAACATGACCTAATTACATAGAATGTTGATTCTTTCAAAATCTGAAGGAGTCCATGATTTTACCTCCCCCCCCCCCCACACACAAACTAATGAGTAGCAGAAGGCATGGCATGACTTGTTTCAGAGACAAAGACCTTTCTTACTCATAAAAGCAATAGAGCACCAACATCTTGTGACAGCTCCCCAATTCCCACAGGGCCACACACAGAGAGCCAAGCTGTTAACACTCCAATACACTGTGAATTACATTGTAGAACCTCAAGCTTAGGGAACCTGACTCTTTTATAATGGACAGTAGGCATGCTTGCCTACTGCTCCAGAGTGCATTGTATGAGGCAGGAAGCATGAATGCCCTTAGGTCTCCAGAGGCCAGTATGTCAGTTTTGTAAAGTAGTTTGCCATGCATCCATCTTGAATAAAAGTATCCCAGAATAAACACAAGCAGCATGTTCTCGGTTTCTGTGACAGGCAGATATGGGGCAGCATATCGAAAATTTTACCTTTTTTCTTCCTTTCTTCCTTTCTTTCTTTTCTTTTCTTTCTTTTTTTCTTTTTCTTTTTCTTTTTCTCTTTTTTTTTTTGAGGCAGAAAGGGTTTATTTGGCTTACACTTCACAGACTGTTCATCAAAACAAGTCAGGACAGGAACTCAAGCAGGGCAGGAACTTGGAGATGCCATGGAGAGGTGATGCTTACTGGCTGGCTTCCCAAGGCTTGCTCAGTCTGCTTTAAAAAAAAAAAAAAAAAAAAAAAATATATATATATATATATATATATAATTTTTTAATTTAAATTTTAAACAAGCTTGTTTTACATATCAATCCCGGTTCCTGCACCCCCACCCCAGTTTTCCCATTCCCATGTTGTCCTCACCAACACCCATTCATCCCCTTTCTGTTCCCCAGGGAGGAGGGACCCTTCCAAGGGGAGTCTTCAAAGGCTGTTACATCATTTGGAGCAGGGCCCAGGCCCTTCCTATGTGTCTAGGCTAAGAAAGTATCCCTCTGTCTGGAATGGGCTCCCAAAGTCCATTCACATACTAGGGATAAATACTGATCCACTACCAGAGGCCCCATAGACTGTCCAGTCTTCCCAACTAACAGCACATTCAGGGAATGTGGGTCAGTCCTTATGCTGTTTACCTAGTTATCAGACTAGAGTCCATGAGCTCCCCCTTGTTCTGGTCAGCAGTTTCTATGGGTTTCTCCAGCCTGGTCTTGACCCCTTTGCTCATTACTGCTCCCTGTCTTCAAGAGTTCCAAGAGTTAAACTCAGAGTTTAGCTGTGGGTGTCTGCTTCTGCTTCCATCAGTTACTAGATGAAGGCTCTAGAATAGCATAAAAGATAGTCATCAATCTCATTATCAGGGAAGGACATTTAAGGTAGCCTCTCCACTATTGCTTAGATTGTTAGTTGGGGTCATCCTTGTAGATCTCTGGACATTTCCCTATTGCCAAATTTCTCTTAAAACCTATAATGGCTCCTCTATTATGGTATCTCTTTTCTTGCTCTCCTCTATTCTTTCCCTGACTCAATCTTCCGGCTCTGTCATGCTCACTCCTTCCCTCCTCTTCTTCCTAACTGCCCCCCATGCTCCCAATTTGCTTGAGGGATCTTGTCAATTTCCCCTTCTCCAGGAGACCATGTATATCTCTCTAAGGATCCTCCTTATTTCCTAGCTTTTCTGGTGGTGTGGATAGTAGGCTGGTAATCCTTTGTTCTATGTCTATAATCCATATATGAGTGAGTACATACCATGTTTGTCTTTTTGTGACTGGGTTACCTCACTCAGAATGGTGTCTTCTAGTTCTATCCATTTGCCTGAGAATTTCAAGATTCCATTGTTTTTTCTGCTGAGTAATATTCCATTATGTAAATGTACCACATTTTCTCCATCAATTCTTTAGTTGAGGATAATTTAAGTTGCTTTCAGGTGTTAGCAATTACAAATAATGCTGCTATGAACGTAGTTGAACAGATGCCCTTATGAATGTGCATCTTTTGGGTATCTGCCTAAGAGTGGAATTACTGGATCTTGAGATAGACCAATTCCCATTTTTCTGAGGAACCATCATACTGATTTCCAAAGTGGCTATATGAGTTTGCTCTCCTACCAGCAATGGAGGAGTGTACCTTTTTCTCCACATCCTCTCCAGCATAAACTGTCTTTGATAGTTTTGATTTTAGCCATTCTCATAGGTGTAAGATAGGATCTCAGTGTTGTTTTGATTTGCATTTCCCTGATGGCTAAGGATGTTGAAAACTTTCTTAAGTGTCTTTCAGCCATTTTAGATTCCTCTACTGAGAATTCTATATTTAGTTCTGTACCCCACTTTTTAATTGGATTATTTGGTGTTTTGGTGACTAGCTTCTTGAGTTCTTTGTATATTTTGGAGATCAGCCCTCTTCTGTCAGATGTGGAATTGAAAATCTTTTCCCATTCTGCGGGCTGCTGTTTTGTCTTGTTGACTGCATCCTTTGCCTTACAGAAGGTTTTCAGTTTCAGGAGGTCCCATTTATTAATTGTTGATCTCAGTATCTATGCTACTGGTGTTATGTCCAGAAAATTGTCCATTTCCGTTGAATTTTCTAACTTTGTAGAGTACAGGTTTTCAAAGTACGACCTGCAGATTGTCTGGATTTCCTCTGTGTCCATTGTTATGTCCATCTTTTCTGATCTTGTTAATTTGCCTGTTAGGTTGGATAAAGGTCTGTCTATCTTGTTGATTTTCTTGAGGAACCAACTCTTTGCTACACTGATTCTTGGTATTGTTTTCCTAGATTCTACTTTATTGATTTCAGCCCTCAATTCAGTTATTTCCTGGCATCTACTTCTCTGGGGTGAGTTTGCTTCTTTTTGTTTTAGTTGTACTGTTAATTCTCTAATGTGACTCTTCTCCAGTTTTTTCATGTACGCACTTAGTTCTATGAACTTTCCTCTTAGTACTACTTTCATTAGTGTTCCATAAGCTTGTGTATGTTGTGTCTTCATTCTCATTGAATTCTAGGAAATCTTTAATTTCTTTCTTGACCCAGGAATGGTGCAATTGCACATTGTTCAATTTCCATGAGTTTGTAGGGTTTCTGCAATTTCATTGTTGTTGAATTCTAACTTTAGAGCATGGTGGTCTGATAAGATACAGGGGGTTATTTAATTTTTTAGTACATTTTTAGGTTTGCTATATTGCCAAGTATGCGGTCAATTTTAGAGAAGGCTCCATGTGGCATTGAGAAGAAGGTATACTCTTTTGTATTTGTGTGGAATGTTCTATAAATGGCTGTTAAACCCAATTGGGTCATAACTTCTGTTAGTTTCTTTGTTTCTTTGTAAAGTTTCTGTCTGGTGTACCTATCTAGTTTTGAGAGTGGGGTATTGAAATCTTCTACTCTAAGTGTGTGAGGTTTTATGTGAGATTTGAGTTTTAGTAATTTTTTTTTACGAATGTGGGTGCCTTTGCATTTGGGGCAGAGATGTTTAGAATTGAGACTTTGTCTTGATGGATTTCTCCTGTGATAAATAAGAAATGGCCTTCTTCATCTCTTTTGATTGATTTTAGTTTAAAGTCTAATTTGTTAGATATTAGGATTGCTACACCTGCTTCTGTCTTGGGTCCATTTGATGGAACCCTTAACTCTGAGGTAATGTTTGTCTTTTAAGGTGAGGTGTGTTTTTGTATGCAGCAGAGGGATGGATTCTGTCTTCTTATCCACTCTGTTAGCTTGTGTCTTTTTATAGGTAAGTTAAGGCCATTAATATTGAGGGATGTTAATTTAATGTTCATTGATCATTAATTCTTGTTTGTTTTAGATTTGTTGTTGTTTGTGTTGCTAGGTGTGGATTCAGCGCCCCCCCCCATTTTTTCCTTTGGCTGCTGGTAAAGTGGGATTATCTATTGCCTATGTGTTTGTGGGTGTAGTTGACTTCCTTGGGTTAGAGTTTTCCTTCCAGAACTTTCTGTAGGGCTGGATTAGTTGATAAGTATTGTTTAAATCTTGTTTTTTCATGAAATATCTTGGTTTCTCCATCTACGGTTAGTGAAAGCTTTGCTGGGTATAGTAGTCTGGGCTGGCATCCGTGATCTCTTTATTATCCAGGATCTACTGGCCTTCAGTGTTTCCACAGAGAAGTCAGGTGTAATTCTGTTAGGTTTGCTTTTATGTGTTACTTGACCTTTTTTCCTTTGCTGCTCTTAATATTCTTTCTTTCTTCTGTACATTTGGTATTTTGATTATTATGTGGTGAGGGGACATTTTTCTCTGGTTTACTCTATTTGTTGTTCTGTCTGCTTCATGTACTTTCATCAGCATGTGTTTCTTTAGGTTGGGAAAGTATTCTTCTATGATTTTGTTGAATATATTTTCTGCACATTTGAGTGGGTTTCTTTACATTCTTCTGTATCTATTATTCTTAGGTTTGACCTTTTCATGGTGTCCCATATTTCCTGGATATTTTGTGTTTGGGATTTGTTGGATTTGAGATTTTCTTTGGTGGTGAATCTATTTCTCCTAGTGTATCTTCAACTCCAGAGATTCTCACTTCCATTTCTTGTATTTTGTTGGTTATGCTTGCATATGTAGTTGCTGATTCCTTACCTAGCTTTTCTATTTCTATTCTTTCCTCAGTTTGTGTTTTCTTTATTGTCTCTATTTTAGTTTTCAGGTCATGGATTGTTTGAATTGTTTGCTTCATCTGTTTAATTGTTTTCTCTTGATTTTCCTTAAGAGATTTGTTGATTTCTTACCGTTTTGGGTTTGTTTTTTCTTTCATTTCTTGAAAGGATTTTTTCATTCCCTCTTTTAGGGTCTCTATCATCTTCATGAAGTTGTTTTTAGGGTTGTTCTCTTCTGCTTCATCTGTGTTGGGATGTTCAAGTCTTGCTGGTGTGAAGTTCCTAGACTCTGGGGGTGTCATATTGATCTTTCTGTTGTTGACTGTGTTCTTATACTGTCGTCTACCCATCCCTTCTTTCAATGCTTACCAGTGGGGTCTCTCCCTCTCCTTGTGAGTATGGGACCAAGGTTCTCTTCAGGTGGTTGTAAGCAGGGCCGATACTCTGATGGCTTTCCTTGTCCAATGGATGGAGGTGGGACTAGGGTGCTGGCTGACTGTGGATGGGCTGGTCCAGTGGGATGTGTTACTCTATGCACAGTCACAAGTCCTCAAGATGCTCCAAGGAAGGCTCTGGAAGGTGGACTCCTTCTGTGAGTAGAGGCAGAACCAGGATGCTGGCAGACTCTGGACAGGACAGTCTGCCTGGATGGGCTCCCCCATGTGTGCGCAGGCCCCAGACCTCAGGATACTCCCAGCAGGGTCCTGGAAGGCAGACTGGAAAGAGGCCTAAGCTTACCTCCCAGCATGAGTGGAGGCTGAACCAGGATGCTGGCAGACTCTGGGAAGGCCAGTCCAAAGGTATGGGCCCCTCTACATGCATCCCCAGTCCCCAGGATGCTCTGAGCAGGACACTAGAAGGCAGGTTCCCTCCTTGGGCAGGACCAGGACACGGGCAGACTGTGAGGAGGCTGGTCTGACTGGATGGTGTCTGCTGTACAGGCACAGGCCACAGGCCTCAGGAGGCTCCAAGCAGGGCACCCAAAAATTATATCTTTATGAAGCATGTGTCACAAACCAAGCAGAATTAGAACACAGCCATTGTATGATTGTTATTAGTTCAGAAAGATGATGCCATCTTGTACATCAAAAATAAGCCTATTTGCTGACTAAATCAAAGGTAAATTCAAAGGAATTGACATGTGTCTATAAGGTTTACATATTGAAGTGGATCATGTTCATTCAGGGGCTCTGCACCAGGTAAGACAGCTTAAGAGAGGGTTTACTTCCTCTTGGTGATGATTCTGCATGTTTGATATGGGTATTTTCTCTGATGTTTTCTGAGAGAAAATAAATAGAGCTCCCCCACCCATTCTTTGATGAGTTTGACCTTTCTGTCTCAGAGGACTGGCTCACAACTTGAGTATGCACAGCCATGGCTTGCTGTTGCTTGCAGAAAAGATGTGCTGTGGTCTACGTCCTTGTACAAATAAATATGCACCTGGACATTTTGTCTTCAAATGCCATTGGGTTTTTCTATTAAGCAGGAATGTTGGAGGGTGAATTTGATGGAAATGGAAGAATGGTTTTGGCAGCTCTCCAGCTCAGGATGGGAGTCCAGTGAAATCATAGTGGTGTATGCTGGGGGTAGCAATTATTTGAATGCAGTCTTGCTTCTGTCCCTCAAATTCTTTCTCCCCAGTAAAGCCTGATCTTTTAGCATCATGCTTTCTACTTTGCGGGGGAAAGAGATTCATTTACCCACAGGTCCCTGTTCTATATGTGCACACATATAGGCTCCATAAAAATTTCTTGACTTTGACAAGAAATGACAGTCCTTACATCTTCCCTTCCCAGATAAATGTTGACTCCCAGTAAAACTGCAGCAATTAAACAAAAAAGAAGAGATCAAGGATGACTAAATAATGGCAGATTACTTGATCTTAAATGAGTGAGACATCTCCATTACCCCCATGAGGCTCAGGGAACATCACAGAAAGATGGGGATTTGTGCTTCAGAATAAAGATCTTCTGTCCATGACAGGATCATTGCACTCAGGAGCTCACTGGAGCTTCCATTGCCGGTGCAATGTCAGGCTTGTCAGTATTTCATCATGGCAAGGGGAGGGGTTCATGAGCCCCCTCCACCTGAGAGACTATTGACAGTTAATGGTTTCTGTGGATGGGGTGTCAATTGCCTATATGCCAGTTAATAACTTCCCACCTGTGTTAATGCAAACAACCACAATGAAATTCAGTAGGAGACACATTCATGCACACATAGGCATGCATGTGTGTGTGTGTGTGTGTGTGTGTGTGTGCGCGCGCACAAGCACTTGCATGAGAATGCACACACCACATTAGAATAGGACTAAGGCTTGGCTGAGAAGAAGGTTTTCAGTGGGAAGAGATATAAGAGGGGGTAATGGGAGCTAACAAAAATTTAATGTAGACATGTAAGAAACTAAACGAATTTAAAAATTTAATAACAATGATAATATATCTATAATAACTGTCAGGTGACCGTTTATTCTTGTGTTTCTCAAATGTAATGTAAGGAGCAAGGAGGCAATCATTTGAAGATTTTGGAAAATGCACATTCAAATTCACCTGGTATAGTTGGGGCCTACACTCAGGTGTTTCTTCATGCTTTGGGGGATCCCAAGGCTGTTGACCAATGAGCCAGTATTTACACATCAAAGACTAAGAGAATTTGCCTAAAGGAGATAGAGGAGGGGTCTGGGAGACAGAGAGCCCATTACAACCTTGGTTTACTCCAGAAGTATCCTTAGTAAGAGACTGAGCCTCACTGAACATGTCCTTTGCACACTTCCTGACAGGTCCTGAGGGGAAAGTCAGGGTGATATGGTGGAGGGCAGGGGAATGTCAGCCTGCAAGCAAGCTGAGCTCACAGCCCTCAGCATCCTATGCTAGTACTGCTCACGGCTCTGAAAGCAGATGGCCAGCCCTCAGCATCACTGTCAAAAAGGGTATCTCATACCCAGCACACACCCTCCTCACTTTCAGGCAGCCTTCATGCCTCCCTCCCAAGATCCATCCAGATGACAGGAGAATCACCTGAGGAGCGAGCGGGCTGTCTGCCGATTATTAATCACATTCCCCAGACCTCATGTCTGTGTCCAGGCACCAAGCCAGCATAAACTGCCTTCCAAAAAGAGAGTGGAGTGCCAGGTGCCCTGCTATGTGTGATTTCTAGGTCTCTACAACATCAGTATGCTTTCAGAGCAGACATCATTAAAAAAAAAATTGTGTTCATGCCTTCAATGGCTTCTTTTCTAAAATGGGAGAAAATGAGAAACCAAAGAAGCAAAGGCTTGAAATCTGATGGTGATGAACTCAGTCCCAGTTCAGCAGGAGTTTGGGGGATTTGTTCCAGGACTGATTCTTGTCCAGGAATCCTTACTCCTTAGATCCCAGGAAAAGGTGTCCCCAGGGACCTGGTCAGACTCCTACCTCCTCTAACCAACCTCTTTACAGTGTTCTCCACATAGCATCATGATGTTCAGCTCCCATCCATGACAAAATAGCTCTTTCAAGGCCAGCCTACATGAGTGAATTATCCATGAGGGTATTTATCATGTACCCTTCCCTTACAATGTAATTCATGGCAAATGAATTCGCAATGATGTGTAAGTAAAGAGGACAGCTCAATATGTCCTCTATATGCCCTACATGGATCAGCCTTGGTGATGTTTCTCATGGAACTTTCTAGGGGTCTGGGGTATAGTCAATGAAACAGGAGGTTGAATGCTTCCATTCGTCTCACAGAAAGGCTGCCTGATTTATATAATGGCCTGGAAAAAATAGAAAAAGATCATTTTAGAAGATGAGATGTGGGACCAATATGAGTTCAGGGGACAGGGTGGACATGTGAGCTGTATCCTTTCTGTGATTGTTGGTCAAGCGGACATGCATGATAATTGTACCCATCATGTCTCCACTAAGACAGTGATGATTCTGCATAAGGAGAGACACTACCAACATTTCAACATTAGTATGAGGAGTATTTTAGAATAGGTGAGTTTGCTAGGTGTATCTTTTTGATATTTCTAAAGTCATCTGGTAAAGATGACTCTGTCATGTTTGCATAGGGGTGGGGAGTTGGTTATGTGTTTGCATCAAAATGCTAATGGAATTGGTGTCCACCATGTTTTCCCTATCTTTATCACCATGCATATAACCACTTGTGTCCTATCTTTCTCAAATTTGGTGACCCAGAATTTCGTTTTCTTTTCAGGGAAAACCATCTTCCCAAAATCCATGCCACCTAAAACAGGAGAGAGGCTCCATAGCATCCAAAGGGCTTACAGGAACTCTTTGGTAATGTGTGGCCAGTTACTGATTGTTTGCTAGAAGTACTACACTGTTTATAGAGTTTAATTTAAATCTGTTTATAAGGTTTAATTTAAATTGATTTCTTTTCCTCTTCACCTGTGTGTGTGTGTGTGTGTGTGTGTGTGTGTGTGTGTGTGTGTGTTGTGAAAACAACTTGCAGAAGTCAGTTTTCTCCTTCCACTGTGTGGGTTCTGGGGATCAAACGTACACTGTGAGGCTTGACAGCAATCTCTGTTACCTGCTGGACCATCTCATCCACCCAAAAGTTGAAACTGTTTTTTTTTTTACAAAGTTTGTTCCTTTAAAACACCTGTAAATGCATTGAAAGCATACTAGGGATTGGACAAGGGAAAAAAAAACAATTAGTCTTTCAAGTGTTGGTGTTAGTGTCCTCAAAGTATGTCTGTTCATAGAGGTACCCCAGGATTTGGGTCAATTGAGAAGTTTACTGTGTTCATCATGGTGGTGTTGTCTGCAGGGCCCAAGGCAACAATGACCCAGATTCACTCAGTTAGCACATCTTGAGTTGAGCTACATCCAGACTTATCTTAAAGCACTGGGAGGCATCAGTTTGTTCCTTTGTTGGGATGTGGGGGTATTGATGCAGTGATTTGGATTTGGCATCTGCTCCCTTTCTCATGGCCTCATAGTCAAGAGGCTCATGGTAATTGTATGTATGGTATTTACACCACTTTCTATCCAAGACTGGGGTGACCTTCTTGACCATTCTGTGCTTTAGTTTCTTCACTTATCATATAATATGATGATGATGATGATGATGATGATGATGATGATGATGATGATGATAAAATGGACTTGAGAATCAAACATACCTTTTTACACAAAGCATCAATTTAACTTTGCTGGGAAATGGGTTTCAAGCAGTGGACAGCTTTTTGTAAAGATTAGTAGATCTAAATGATACTTCTCAGCTGACATCCTGCTCCTGGTAGGCAGCATAACAGTTTAGCTATTGCCTTTATGATGTGGAGTGTGTAATTATAATTTTTCCTATGATGGATGGTGTGCCTATGAATGTTCACTGTTTGGTGGCCTTCTAGTGATCTCAGAGGCTGATTTATTATCATTGCTACAAACTAGAACATTTGGGAGATGACTTGGGATTGGGCTTACTTTTGTTCAAACATGTATTTTTTTTTCAGCTGTATGAGGTGATATATGTTTGTGGTTCTTGCACTTTAAAGACCAAGGCAAGAGGATTACCACAAGTTTGAGGCCAGCCTGAGACTTACAGTGATTATCAGCCTAGCCAGCATTGTGTAGCAAAAATAAAGCAAAGCAAAAACAAAGAGCTCAGTTGAGAGAGTGTTTGTCATTCATGTACAACATCCTGAGTTCAATTCCCAGCATTGTTCATACTGGCCATGATGATAAATACCTGTTTCCCCAGGCCTGGGAAGATAGAGGCAGCTGAGTTAACCCCACCCAGTGGATGCAGTGAAAACACTGCTCCACTGTGGCTAGAACTCTTTCTGCCCAAGTGAAGCTAGAAATGAGATGATGTCTCAGTGTAGCATTTATCTGGAAATATTGGTCTATGAGTTTTTAAATGAAGAATGACCTAAAGAAGTCACTTGATGAACTTGAATAGTTAAATCAATGCCCAAGGTCATGGAGATGGCAAATTGGTAAGACAGGTTGACAGGTTTCTGACTTCTTATTTTCTGTCACAGCTTCATGCCTCTTACATGCATCATTTTATTGTACTCTACTTTTGAGGTGCTACGCATCTAAATCAAGGCCTCCTGCAAACCACACAAAGACCCAAGGACTGTAGCACTAAACTCGGCCTGAGCCAGAGTTTAATTTTCTAATCCATCTGATCCAGATATTTGACAGCAAATCAAAATTGAATTATTTTTTCATGATTTTATGTTTTGATAAGATTGATTTTCATAGTGAGCTATGACTTAGATGTTACAGGCCAGTACTCACCTCTTAACACAATGAAGTGAACCAAAGTCCAACTGTCTCACTGTGCATCTAGCAGAAAAAGAAGGTCAACTCTGCATCAGGATAGAGCTCCTTGCAGAGGTAGTATCTTAGTTTCTTTTCTGTTGCTGTGATAAACACTGGGACCGAAAACACTGTGGGGAAGAAAGGGTTGATTTCCTCTTACAGAATATAGTCGATCATCCAGGAAAGTCAGGGTGGGCTCAGGCAGGGACTGATGTAAAGGCCGTGGAGGGAGGCTGCCACTGGAATTGTAAGTCTGTTTTACTGCCCAAGGGGGGCACTGTCCACAATGGACTGGACCCTCCCATACCATGAACAAACTATCAAGGAAACACCTGATGGGCTCACCGGCAGAACAATACTTTGGACATGTTTTCTCTGTGAAGATTCCTTACTTCTAGAAAATCCTTAATTCTGTAAGTTAACAAAACAAACAAATAAGTAAGTAAAAAGCAAGTGAATACCTACCTAGCACAGGTATCCACAGCTAAGTGGGACAGGCCTGATGGGAGATGTTATTCTGTAAATATGTTTCTCATACTGGTTAATTAATAAAGCACTGTTGCCAATGAGAAAGAAAGATAGGCAGAGCTAGGGACAAGGAGGAAAGAGGAAGTAGTTAGGAGGAGTCAATATGTAGACTGGGAGGAAAGAAGACGCCAGCCACGGCTCCCCGATAAGATAACCACGTGGAAATACTTAGATAAGTAGAAATGGGTTAATAATTAAGACAGAGCTAGCCCATAAACAATAATGATAATTGGCCAACAGGGATTGTATCAAATACAGAGTCTCTGCGTGTTATTTGGGGCCGGCGCACCAGACTAGTGGCAGGCAGGCTGGCGGAAAACAGACAGGCTACACAGGCCCATGATAAAAATTCAAAAGTATGTGTTTGTTTTCAGTTATTGGTGAAATTAGTGAAGAATAGAACATATCCTTCACTATAAGGTTTGCTTTCTGAGACAAATTATCTTCCAAGGAGGACTCCCACACAGCTACTACTGGATACAAGGTGGTTTTGATCTACAATGATAGTGATGGGATGGTCCATGTGCTACCTGCGACTGAGGATTCAGATGAAAGTTAACTGGGTGTCAACCTCCTCGTATTCTTCCTTACAGGGCTGCTTTGGGTTGACTGAATACCTAAGCTGAATGCACCCATCCTCCTATTAGAAACTCAGTTAAGGTTCTGTCTCCTCTTGCCCTACCCTTAGTACAGGCCTAGCAATGGCAGCCTCTCCAACTTCTTTCTTGTTACCAGTAATTTTTTCTTTCTGTCTTTTGATAATGGCACTGTGACAATGCCCTTTATTAAATAGCCTTTAATCTATTCAAATTTCTGTGCTGGAATTTCTTAGATTCACAGGCCAACTACAGCTTTTTATCCCCAAAGTGAGTCCTTTGACCTATCTGTGAGTGATGTTCCTCTACCAAACCTCCTTGATCCAAAGGAAGGGAAGAATGAAGAAGTCCAAGTAAAGGATTTGGGAGAGTTAAGATGAAATCATTCCAAAAGTTATGTGTTAAAACAACTCATGAAACATGTCCTCTGTTTTTCAACCATGATTATAGCAAAGGCAAATTTCTCAGTTACCAGCAATCCTGGGAACAAGTGTGCTTGTGCTTCCTGGAATATTTTCCATTAAGCAATATCTTGCCTTTCCAACAATACTTTAGCTTAGCATAAAAATTTTTTGCACAAATTCCAGGCTTCTTCAAAACATAACCACACTTGGCTGTGTGCCCCTGACTTGGTGCACACAGATGTTCAATGGTTAGGACAAATGAATCACACTACAAATCAGGGTGCTATAAAACTACACTTGGGTTTGAAAAATGCATTCACTTGGACTCTTCCATTTCTGAGCAAACTCAGGAAGAATTTGCCAAGCTTAGCCTGTTCTACAGCACTCTATCATACAGATGGGACTCTTCTTCAGACCTCTCAGTGTGGGCCCCAGGCTTTCCCAAGGTGTGGCTGAGTACCTGGAAACACCTGCTTATCTTGACTGAACAATCACCAGATTTAAATTATTGTACCCTGGTTTCTCATGGACTTTTCCCATTTCCAGATCTTTCAGTTTCTTTGTGGATTTTTACCTAACCCCAATACCCCATTCATAACTGCAATAAAGGCCAGACCCCAAAAATCTACCTCTATTGATTTGAATTGTCCTTCTTACTTCGTAAGTTGAATATTTTATACCCAAGGCAGCAGTACTGAGAGAGAACAGGGTGGAGGGGGGAAATCTTGAGAGTTCTAAGCTTGTGTATGTGTTAATGCAGTTTGATCCCTTCTTACTCCCTCCACCCCTCCCCTGCCCTTCCTTCTTCTCTCTCTGTCTTTATGTATCTGTCTCTCTATCTCTTCCGTCTTTGAACATGTATGACAGATTCAAAATCCTTCACCAGGTGCAGCCCCTCCATGTTGGACATCAATATTCTAGAAACATGAGATAAGCAGATATATTTTTCTCTATAAGTTACCCAGTCTCTGGTATAGCTGTCCCAGATAATGTAAAGTAGACTATATATAATACTTAACTGGCTACAGGCAATTGCAGGTCTGACCTGAACAGAAACAAGTGTGGAAGGCTAATCAAGTAGCTGTTCTTACAATATGGAGTATTATATTGCTCTGGAAAAAAAGGAAGGGAAATCTGAAGGTTGGAATTGGGTGAAAAGGAGGAAAAGGACATTAAAATTTCTTGAACATTTTTCTATGAAGTTAAAATAGAGAAATAAAGATAGGAAAATAGAAACTTGAATGGTAGGGCCTGTGGCTTACTGGCATGTTTTGCAAAGTGTGTGTGCGGTGTGTGTGTGTGTGTGTGTGTGTGTGTGTGTGTGTGTGTGTGTGGTGGAGGAGGTGGGTATTTTGTTAGATACATGCTCAGTGCTGTAAGAAAATGCCAGAAACGAAGCTATTTACCAGAGGAAAGGTTGGTTTGGGCTCACAGTTTCTAGTGATGGGGAAGGCCTAGTGGCAGTCCTGGTATTCCATCCACAGTCAGGAAACAGAGAACAGACAGGAAGTTGGGCCAGACTATAAAGCCTTAAGGCCTAGCCTCAATGACTCACTTCTACTACCTCCTAGAGTTCACACAATCTTCCAAAACAGTGCCACTGACTGATAACAAATGTTCAAACACACAAGCCTATGAGGGGATGTTCATTTAAATTGTCAGAAAGATTCCATGCTAGGGCAGAATAATGCATAGATAAATGTTCCAAGGACAGTCCTTTTGCTAGACACTGACAGGTGACAGCTTTAGTCACATGCCCTTATGGGCCTTACCACACTGCTTCAGACATCTATTACGGGAAAGCTTTTACCAAAACTGATCTCTACTCAGAACACTGTTTTATCGGCTCCCTCAGGCTTCTAGATAAAAGTCCACATAGTTTCCTGGTAGAGTTTCAGATTCACCCTGGTGATCTGGTCTAGAGGAAGTATGGTAGCTTCTGTTTGAAGAGGACTGATAAATAACAGCTATTTTTGTCTGGACTGTGTGTCCCCTGTCATCACCCCACCTGGAAAATAGTCTGACTTCTCTCACTTGGCAGCTGGCTTCCCTCTGCCCCCTGTGGGTCTGCAACTGTGACCCTGGTTTAACCCTAACTTCTGACAACTCTGCTACAGAGTCACAAAGTCATATGGATCCTTATACTCCTGAAAGTTACACCTGAGCTCAACCAATTAAATTTGGTTCGTCAGAAACTGGTTTCATTTAGAACTCCCGCTGGTGGGAAACAGAAGGTGTGCTATACCAGGTGATTGACTGAGGCAATTCCTGCTGCTTAACCTGGGAAGTTGAGAAGGTCAAAGACTCCCTTCAGTTTCTCTGACAACATCTAAAACAAACATGCCAGATCTGATCGGGACATGCATTCTTCCTTGGCTTATCCAAGATCTTAATGATTTATCTCAAACCACAGGCAATCATTTAGTTGGAGCCAAGAGGGTTATGGGTCAGCCTCACAGTCAGAAGTCAGGACTTGATGAGCAGTGAGTTCTCATCACAGAAAACCTAGTGACTATCCTGGAACTACTTTTCTATCCCAACAAATCAGTGCAGGTGTCACCCACATAATCTTTCCCTAAGGCAAGTTGGTAAGTGTACTAGGGGATTCTAGCGTCCCTCTGGGTACAGAACTGAGTGTGATAAACCTAGTTTACTGATTGCTTTTTAGTTGAGTCATCTGGCAGGGTCCTTGTTATTAAGCAGGGCCAAGTAAGCATGCAATAGAGACACACATGATGTGGGTTAGCAAAGAGAAGAGGCACTTCCCATCCAGAGTCCTTGAAGGCCTGAAGGTTTATAGTGGGGAGAATCAGGTCCTTCCTACACAATTCTCTCTGTAATTCCCTCTGGGACATAACTCATGATGTAGACTCTAGACACAGATACTCCTAGTTAGTACATATTCTTTGCCTCTGTCTACCCTGGGGCTGGAGTGTGATCCAGAAGCTATTTTAAAAAGCTATGAAAGATTTTGAATTTTGTGATTCCCTTCCATACATTCAAGTTCTGAATTGAATCTAAACATCAGTGAGCAGGGCATTGGTGGCATACACCTTTAATCCCAGCACTCAGGAGGCAGAGGCAGGCAGATCTCTGTGAGTTCGAGGCCAGCCTGGTCTACAGAGCAAGTTCCAGGACAGGCTCACATAACCATTTTTTCTCTATTGCTGAGAGAAAATCACCAGTGGAAATGTCATTTCCATGACGCACAGGTGACTTGGGTAACGAGGCATGTCTGCGTAAAGGAATAAACATTCTGAAACATGCCTGCTATGTTTGGACTTCCTGCAGAACACAATGCCCTTCTGAGAAAACAGACCTTTCCTGGCAGCATTTGCAGTGACTCTTCCTCCTGCTCCTACTTGGCTTTGCTGAAACTCAGAAATATCTTGTCAATTAAAAATGATAAATTTAGCTTCCTAGCGGGCAGGGATGAGTGATCAGTCCCTGACAACCATCCAGAGGTCTAAGGGTTCCAAGCACTGGGATGATGCTGAAAAATTCATGTAGCAAGCAGAGTGGAGTGATCTCCATCTAAAGAAGGACTGGAGGGGTTAGATGTGGCACCCTGGGGCTTCGAAGAGCCACTGGTTAGAAAGATGAGATCATGTTTTCCCATGAAGCCTTCCTTCTTTGCTGTTTGTTGGAGTAGGCTACTACAGCATCTCTCTAGTCATTGTCCATAGGAAGACAAAATTAACAGGATCAAACTCAAGACAGAGATTTGTCCCTTGCTTTTATTTTTAGAGGCACATTGTCTAAAGTGACATTCATTTACCCGTTATTCATTTTGCATTCTGCTTCAGGGATGTTAATAAAGAGTGTGGTTCTAAATAATTGCTTCCCCTCAGCCAACTCACAAAAGGCACCCTGCTGCATTTTATATCCTCGGGGCAGCTGTACGATATGTGTGCCGTGTGGCAATTATTTTCTCTGTTACTGCTCCTTTATTCCCTGTGGATATGTCAAGAGAACCACTGTTTATCATCATGTTCTGATGGTGGGGCAGATGAGAGGAGATGCAGACGGAGGTGGGAAACGCAAGACTCCCTTCTTCTACCTCTCATTTTTAAAAAACAAGTGCTCTGATTTTATTTAATATAAAGCTCATAGCATTGGTGAATTAATCTGCCTTTCTCAGCTCATAGCATTGGTGAATTAATCTGCCTTTCTCAGATCCTTTCCTTAGTAGAATTTTCGCTAAAGTGGGGTTAAAGGAAGATGTAAGGAATATGCTTTATCTATGAAAACCCTTCAGTGTTCATGGATAAGAAATCAGATTGGGATGGAGGGGTACCCTGCAATTTCCTTTCCCTCTGTTTTTTAAAATGATCATCAGCCTGTGGATGCAAGAGAAGCTGGCCAGACATTTTCTAAAAGTGCATGGTGTGATAGTGAGGCTGTGTGACAGCAGAGCCGCCTTTTGTGTTAATAAAGGTAGTTCAGTGAAGAACAACGATGATCATTAAAGTAACACGCGCATTTAAAAAAAAATTCTTAGTGTTGGAAAGTTGAAAAGTATTCCAATTTGTTATCAATATACAAACAATACTCTCTGGAAACATAGATTAAAGCAGCACTGTATAGATTTAGCAGCTCCTAAAACACACACACACACACACACACACACACACACACACACACACACACACACACATACTTACAGAAAAGGGGCCATGAATTTGAAAAAGAAAAAAAAAAGCAAGGGAGTATACATGGGAGGGCTTGTGGGGAGAAAGGAGAAAAGGAAAATGATACAGTGTTGTAATCTCAAAAATATTTTACAAAGAAAGTATAAAAAAAGGTGCTTTAGCTATATTTCCTCAACTTAGGCCCAACAAGATTGTGACTAATACTGAATTACATCTGCAGTGAGATTCTAGATCTCACCTCCCAGCAGCTCTTTATCCTCAGAAGCTAATGCTGTGGCCTCCAATCTGGAAATAAGTTGGCTTTGTATTTCTTTTCAACATGTTTTAAGAAAGGATTATCTGAGAAGAAGGAACCCCAGTCAAAATGTTTCTGCCAGTCCTGTTGTCACATGCCTTTAGTCCTAGCACTCAGGAGGCAGATGCAGGTGGACCTCTATGAGTTCTACATAGAGAGTTCCAGGGCATTCAGAGGTACATAGCGAGACCTGACTCAAAAATCAAAAACCCAAATCAAAACACCCCCCCAAAAAAAAAAAAAAATATATATATATATATATATAAAATGCTTCCATCAGACTGGCATGTAAGCAAGTCTGCAGAGGCAGGGGCATTTCTTTGATTAGTAATTTGTCAGACACTGTCCAAGAATGAAGTCATTTGAGGAGACTTCTGAGTGCTTATACAAAAACTCCAAGAAAGCAAGGCAAGAGTCTTGGGACCTCAGTTTCTTCAAAGCATGGAAATGTTTCTGGAATGTATTTTCTTTCAGTGGATAGGAATGAGTTTACTTCAGGTTATTCATTAAACTGGTTGTTGTCATTTGTTGATATACCTCTGTGGAAAAACATGTTTTTGCCAAATGAAGTTTGTCCTTGTGATTGCATGCAGCTTGAATTCTTGAGAACTTAGCTCAAGTGACCTCTCTTAGCTCTCAGGGTTTAGGTCGTCTGAGGCTCTAAATAAAATTGACTATTTCACAAGCCTTTGGTCTGCTCCTGTTTTAGACTCCATTCTCTCAGGTCCCACTGTTCCTAGAGCAGTAAACAATAACTGATATGGAAGGGCCAGCCCATGGCGGACAGTGCTAACTGTGGGCAGCTGGTCATGGGTTGTATAAGAAATCAAATTGAACAAGGCATGATGAGCAAGCCAGTGAGCAGCACTCCTCTATGAACTCTGCTTCACTTTCTGCCTCCAGGGTACTGATCTACTCAAGTTTCTGTCTTGGCTTCCCTCACGGATGAACTGTGATCAGGACCCAGGACCGGTAAGCTGAAGCAAACCATTTTTTCCTCCAGTTTTCTTTTACCACAGCAGTAGGAAACCAAATCAGGTGATGAGGCATCTTTGGTTAACTTCTTTCTCCCTGTTTTCAATGTCCACTTTGACGTGTTCTCCCAAATTTGACTTTAAATGTCTTTATGTTTGCCTCTGCATTGTTCTTCCTATGCACTCTCATTCTTTCCTTTCCCATCATCAGTTCTGCTCTCCAGTCCAGTGATGGTCTTATTTTTTAAATGTGGCAGACTTCAGACTAGTCATAAATTAGTGTTTTTAATTTATATTACTATCCAAAATTCTTACACTTTGTTTCAAGGTCATTACTATAACCCTGGCCTAAGCACCGCCAGTCATCTCCAGCTGGGGACATGGAAACAATCTCTTGACTGCTCAGATCCAATACAAGATTGACCCTTGAACCTGAACCTATTCATACACTCCACTGCCTTGAAGCTTTGTTGCTTTGCATCCCTCAGAGAAGAAACCCACATTTCCTAATTGGACCTCATGCCTGCCTATAAGACCTTTACTTTCCATCACTGTTCCTGTCTCTCAGCTGCTTCACCTTGTCACTCAGCTGTCTCCTCTGAACATGCCCAACTGGTTCTGCTTTTGAACTCTTCACTGACTGCCCCTTCTTGGGAAATGCTTCTCCTGCCTACACATGATTGTCTCTGCATCACAGTCATACATTGACACTGAAAATAAGTAAGTAAAAGACAACCTATGAAAACTTGTCTCTACCACTGGAGAAAGTTGAAAAGGTGGTTGGGAAGAAGTTTGCATGGTAGTTGAAGTAGCAGACTTTAAAGATAGTGACTTTGAACTTTGTATATAGGAGATGGACTGAGGTTGAACATGCAAGAGCTTCTATAGACAAAATGGTATGTCTCTGGTAATAGTCATGGTAATCAAAGTGAATATGTATGTGTTTGTGTTGCGTAAGGCACTCTATTTGATGCCAAATACATGGGAGAAAACCTTGGGAGTACAGGATTGGCAGATTTATAGTCTAGATCAACCTTCCCTGCAGATAAGGAAACAGGCTTCTATAGAGGCAAGTTAAGGCTTGCCTGATGGTAAAGGTTCTAAGGAGAACAAAACAGGGGTGGTGGCTGATGTGGACTGAATAGGACAACTTTTATATTCATAATGTCACTTTTTGGTTTCTCTGTTTAAGAAGCTTTACACTGAATGATTCTAAATAGTTTATGGGGTATGTGATTTTTAAAGACAAAATCTCAGTGCCTATACTAAAAAAAGGAAACAGATTCTGAGATACAGAAGGAGTAAGCATTATTCACACATCCAGTCTACAGGAGGATGCACACATGGTCCATCACCACCCATCAGACTCTTGGGTACATTTGTGTTCTGGATTCTGTATCTTTCTCTTTTCATTTCATCATTATTGATATTCATTAGATGCAAAGACACCAGCCCAACAGCAACTTAAAAAAATGAAACATCTTTCCATTAATTAATGTCTACAAAGAGATTTAATGATGAAAAGTGCCATTAAGTGCCAAGTATAATTAATTATTTTTGCTGCAAGAGGCTTACGGGCCTCATTAGATACTGTCTTAAATATTCTAAAATATTTACAAAATTGGTTTAAAAAATTGTAAACAAGCCAAATGAAAAGGCCCTTTTCCTTTCTAGGTAAAACCAATATCAAACCTGAAAGGAAAATGCACTTTTGTCCTATGTTAGGAGGCAGCCTGCCCTTTCCTGTATTCCTGTGTCATTTGTACTCTGCTGTTTGCATAGACTGAAGCAAATTCCTACTGAAATTTTTAGCACGAATATTGATCTTGCCTGATCAACTCACTGGAACCTCCCTATCCCAGCTTGGTGTACTCACTTTCAATGAAGCTGCCCCCTCTTTTATTTGGGGGGAATGGCTTTCAATGTCCTTAATGCTACAGAAGGAGGAATACAGAGTCATTTGTAATTACTAGGGCAGATCTAGGTTGTGGTAGCTCTAGCGCAGTCCATATTGGTCTAGAACATGAAGTTTAATTAGTTGACTAGATCAAATACTTCCTTTGAAGAGTATATTGGATCTGCTTCTGCAGAATAAGTTACCTCTCTAGTTATCGTTCTATTGTATGCCACTCATGCTGTATTTCCAAAAGATACAACCTTAACTAATTATGTGGTTACCTTTGCTAATCAAGAGTGTTACATCCACTTGTTTTGGGGTGTAACTTCTTGGCATTCTGAATGCTTGCTTGAATTCATCCCAAACAGATGAATGAGCCCCTAAATGACTGAGCCCCTAAATCAGAGTAGCATGAGACACAGTCTCCAACCAGTCCTTCAAGTCTCTGCTTCCTTGTCAAGAGTGCATTTCCGGGAATCCAAATAATTACGTTTCCCCATGCTACACACCCTGTAATTACATTATTTCCTTAATTATGCTTGATGACAAAATTATGAAAATTAAACATGTTCTAAACCAAAATAAAACCTGTTAGCAAATGTCTCTTGGTGTATCATTAAGGTGATTTATAAATAGGACACTTTGTACTTTCCTGGGGGTGGTGGTGAGAGAATGCTAGATCTTTGATTAAACCAAAGGTAGTAACTTTTGGGACTGAGCAGTTAAAACTGTAGTTTCCTTTGTGTTATTGAGTGTCTCAAGGGTTACTACAAGAGTGGGCAGTACGAGGTGACAGGCACATTGTAAGGGTGAGTGATAAAATACTCATGGTAACCTTGACTATTCAAGAACACTGTCTTCACTTCTTTTATTTTTTTTCCTTTCCTCCTTTCCTCCCTCCATTACTTCCTTCTCCATTTTTCCACTTCCTTAAAAAGTCAACCAAACAAAACCCTTCTTTTTTAATTTAATTTTTACTATTTTTTTGTTATGTTTCCATCTTTTTTTTTTTTTTTTTTCCCACTTCATCTGTGTTCATTCAGCTCACATCAGCTTAATGTGGTTAATGATTTTGGAAACAAGAAGGCAAGGTTTATAGGGAGATTTTATGTACTGATGTTTTGGGTGAAAGCATGGACATTAGTATTGTTCAGGGGTTAATCATGACATTCTAATGGGATGTCCTCACCTCTGAGCCTCTTATTAACAGAAGAATTTAGTTTATAATGCACAAGAGTAAATTTTCCTACAAATTACCAAATGCCAAATGAATGAACAGAGCACATACTTCTTTCTACATGAAGCCACTTTTCATGTCATGATTTGCTGGTCTTCTCATTGGTTAGGTGATTCCATGAGACTTGATTATAATAGACTGCTCTGCTCACTCTGTATTTATTCTCACTCTTTCTGTAACATGAAGTTGCCCAAATGAAGAATACACCATGCAGGAAATATCTGCACATGCTTTAGTGGTGCCCTCCCAGAACTGACTCTGTATAGGACAGGCTGACAGTTATAATGGTTAATATGACATGAGACACTACCCTGTTCTCTGCTAGCTCTCCTGTCTGGAGACTAAAATGCCTCCCTTCTCTGTTCTAGTTAACAATCCCTCTTATGGATTCTGTTAAATCCAAGGGAAATGATATATTCAAGTTATTGTTCAGTGTTATGAAGAACTCATTATTTCTCTCCCTCTTAAGGCATTAATAGATTTGAGGCTCACTATAGGATTTCTATATGAAAAGAGAAATGACACTCAGTTTAGATAGACTACCCACTTGACAGTGTGGGAACAAGTTAGCTTTTATCTGAGGACTGAGGGTCTTGCACACTGTCCTGGTTATTATTACTATTTTTGTGCTTTGAGATCAAGGTCTCTAAGTCTCATGACATTGGCAAACCGTTCCCTGAGAACTATTCCTATCTTTAAGCTATTTGTGCAGGGGACTGTGCATTACTCTAAGAAACCCTTTCCCTTAATATCTCTTTAAACACACCAAGCATCAGACATACTTCCTGGGGCAAGTGACCTGTTTAGTGTTGCTGAAGATCCCCACCCCCATGGCGGCTCAGCATAGACCCAGCCTGGATATTTTATTACTTTCTACACAAATATAATGAGCTGATAACAATGTCCCTGTAGATTTCTCCCAACTACATGCAGCTGTGAGACCTCTCTAGGCTGAACTCACCTTTCTAAGGGTCATAAGGTTTTTCTCCTCTGACACCCTTAGATTCATAATCTTTCTATTTGTCAATCTTGTATAACACATATTTCTTTGCTCAAAGGCAAATAAACAAATAAAAAATTATCACCATCAGAAAAAAAGATCTAAATATAAACAATGTATTAGGGGAAAACAGGATTTTTCTGTTTTTCCTGCAGATGGCTGATGTAATGGGGAAAAGTACCTGTTTCTGTGTATTGCCATGATGGCTCATTTGAGCTGAGCAAAGGTGCTTTAGACTAATTTTGGAAACTTCAATACAGCAATGTGCTAAATTTTAATTCTTTTACTTCTGCTTGGTATATTAGTGTTGTGATTACCCTTGAAAGAATATTACCTGTGGTGATTTATGTGAAACTCAGTCACCTCTGCAGCTCCGATCAGTTTCACTTAAAACAAAGCATGGAGGAAGTGCACAGCCTCTGAATATGCTGACACTCAGGAGCTTCAAAATCCCTTTACTCAAAGCATTACCTTCCTGTGTCCTTCTGGAACCATGTCTTCTACAGCCCAGCTAACAACCACAAGAGGAAAGTACACAGATTCACTCTGCTAGCTTTGGATTCAGGAGAAAGCCTACCAGGAAAATGTCTTTGTATGTTTCATTTCTACTTCTCAGATATCTAAGACATTGGGACCTATACCCACCCACCCCACTTTGTGTGCTGTTGAGGGCTGAACTGGCCCGATAAAACTACTGGATGGTTATCAGGTTCTAATTTCAATGAATAGCACTTTGTCAGTCTCAGGCATTTGATCTGTGCTCATGGAGAATTGTTTATAATGTACATGCATTTTCCTGAGGTGTAGTACTGGCTTCAGAGCTCATTAATCTCACTGACTTCAACCATGGTGAGGTCATAGGGCTTTTCACCATGTGTCCCCAGTACCCAGGCACTTCAATTACCAATTTGGCTGCACAGCAATTGAAATCTCTTCTCTACCTGGCAGCCCTTCCTAAATCTAGTCCAAACAGTCTCTGGCTTTGTCTGCCAAGTCCAAGTGAGCTCTTCTTCCTGAGTACTGCAGAGATGGGCAGTCAAGCCTGATTTCAATGGTGGTTCCATTTTAATCACATTTGGAAACCCTTGACTAGGGCTGTCCAATTATAAATTCAAGGGAACCCAAGCTTGCCAAAGTGATGGTTCCCTGAACTGCTTGCCAAGAGCTAGAATTGAGGCCCAGTGAAGAGGGCAAGGTTGCTTCCTCTCCTCTGTCACTTGCTACCCCTCTTTCCTTTCCCCAATCTCTGTCACAAAGGCATAATATTATAGAATCATAGAATAACAAGATTGGTAAACAAACATTTATCTTGGTCCTTGCATCTTATCAAATGTAGACTCTATCTTTCAACTCCATCTCCCTCTTCCTCCACTCCCTCACTAGACACTGGATACGCACACTTGAATGGACTGAGAGCCTTCAGGGTTTTGCATCAATACTCTCCTCATTTGTGCTAAATAGTTTCCTATTGCTATGAGATAAACACCAACTTGGGGAGGAAAGGGTTTATTTCATCTTACAGCTTATATGTCATCATAAAAACAAGTTCTGGCAGGAGCTTGGATGCAGAAACTTGAGCAGAGACCATGGAGGAGTGCTGTTTACTCCCTTCTTCCCCATGGCTTGCTCAACCTACTTCCTTATACACCCCAGTATGACCTGCCCAGGGTGGCACCACCCACAATGGACTGGACAGCCCTCCATCAGTTAGCAATTGAAAAAAATTCCTACAGACATACCTATATACCAATCTAATGGAGGTGAGTCCTCAATGAAGTTCTCTCTTTTAAGGTGTCACATCGAGTTTGTGTTACTTTGACAAACAAACAAACCTAATGAGTAGATGAGTTCGTCGTCTGCAAAATTTTACTCTTTATTTTTGAACAATCATTTTAAGTTTTAGTTTTAGTCCTCTGGTTTGTGCACAAAAAAAATTCTTACTTATATGCCTGTGACAACCCTATTAGTTTCTATCCTAATAGCTTATGTTTTCATGGTGCACTGCATACCACAGACTGAGAGGTTGCTTATGAATTATCTGTCTGTTTTGCTTCATGGAATCTTATACCATGTCATGGTCAGCACGGAACACAAAGGTGAGATGGCAGTGTCACCACTATCTGTATGCATCTATGGCTTTAGTCATCTATGTTCAAGAAGGTCATATTCCAAGCTATTTAGGCATGTATTTATCTGCCACAGGTTAAGACTTCCCTCATTCGAAACTCTGAACTCTGAGAACTTATGCATTGACCTCATGCTTAGAAATCTATAGATTTTTGAGCCTTCTGGCTCTTGCTCTTTTGGGATGAGGGTGTTGGACAGATAAAATTACAAATATTCCCAAACCCAGTAAACGCTACATTCAGAAGTGCTTCCTGGCTTAAAATTTCAGATGAGGATTTTTATCTTTATAAACAATCCATTCACCAACAGGGTTCAGACTGCTGCTGATTATAGAAGGCTGGGTCACATGTGGTTACCCTAAATTCTAGATCGTTGGTGGCCATTTTAGCAGTTAATATCTGTACTCTCAAGAAGTGGATACAGTGGATACATGTGGTTGTTCAGGATGGCAGGATTAAAGTTCAGCCCTGTCTGTCATTTCCCTGGGTGAAGATGTCAGGGTGTGTCTCCTAATAGCTGGCCATCTATCCAAAAATGTGATGAGACTGGGTAAGCCCATAGCTAATAGAACTTAAAAATTTGTTTATTTTTTTTTTTTACTTTCTACACGATAACCTGACTCTTTTCATGTTTGTTATATAAGTTGCTTCTTCTTAGATTGAAAATTATTTGCAATATGGTCTAACCTTCCTCTTTTATTCCATCTCTTTTTTGAGGTTATATTTTAATTACAACATTTCTCCCTTGTTTCCTCCTTCCAATCCCTCCCATATTCTTCCCTCATCTCCTTAAATTTTATTGCTTTTCTCACAACTTGTTAATACATATACATATATATTTGTTTATACATATACATTTCTGAATACATCCTGTTGGATGCATGTAATGTAACTTAAATGGATGACACCAATAAATATAGAATTTCTTCTGTCTTTTCAACATGCTTTTTTCCTTTGTTGCATGCTAGTAGTGAACCTTAGATCCCTGTGCATGCTGGATATGCGCTCTGCCATTAAGATACAGACACAGCCCTTTACAGGACACTGTTTGAAAAATTACACTTTTGTTATTCACTAGTGACCTTGGCTATCTTGCAACCCTTTTCTCTTGTCCTACATTTCCCCCCTGGACATCTCCCAGGCCACAATTGAGGTTGCCTGCATTTGTCCACAGGCATCCAGTGGATGCCCGTTATGTTCCCAGCATCTTTATTCACTTCTTCTTCAGCCCCTACTTATGATCTGACCAGTAGCTGCATCTCTATGTCACAATTTAGGGGAAACCACCTATGCAAAAGGAACAATGTTTAGGTGTATATGATGGTCAATGACTCTGGTTTTGTCATATAGTCTGATGCATGTCATAGTAGTTTCTAACTTCGATTTATAGCAAATTTGAAATAAGGGAAATCTCAGGATGTTGCTGCCGCTGACTAAATAGAAAGTACATGCATAAGGGATCTATTATTGTAGTTCTGACACACAAAATGTAGACAGTATGCCCAGCTATTTGTTTACAACAGTGTAGAGACATTTTTTTCTAAACTGTCAAATAACCAAAGTCCCAAAGTACACCATTAACAATTTCCCCTTTTCAGCCCTTCCTCTGGTTTCCTATGGAAATGCATACAATCATATAACATTGTGTTCTCCATCAGAGTGCTGACAAGAAACAGATGGCACAATCAGAAAATTTGAACTTGAGAGATTTTTAATAGGGGGTATTGCCAAAATCAAAGGCACTTATGACAAACAGAGAGATGCCCAGCAAGAAGCTAATGCTTTCCTTGAAAAATAGCAGTACTCAATTTCAATAGTAGCCAATGACTTTGAACTGAATATCAGTTAATTATGGCACTGCCACCCTGCGTCAAGTTATGACTTGATATGTTAAGGGAGGGTGTTGCATGTCTCTGAAGGGGCTTGGAGTAGAGTGGTGAATGTTAAACAAAGAGGCTTCTAGCTGAGCAGTATTTAGACTCCAGCCTGCCTGAGAACCAGGAGCAGGATGCATAGACCCAGACCTACCAAGAGTTTCTCATGCTGTGGGTCTGGGTTGAAGCATTTGAACTTGTAAGTCACCAGATATTCTGAATGATTGAGAATGTCAAACAACAAAAAGATAATGGGATATTAATTATGACTGTGTGATAATTATGACTGGGGATGTTCTGTGTATATAGTTTCTCTTATTGGTTTATAAATAAAACACTGTTTTGCTAATATCTAACAGAGGCAGAAAGATAGGCAGGACTAGAAAATAAGGACTATTTTGGGAAAGGTAGGCAAGGAGAGCTGTCCAGAGAGTTGCCATGTAGACCATAAAGGAGTAACCAGGTCCAGACATTCTTCAGTAAGCTAAAACCATATGGAAATACATAGATCTATAGAAATGGGTTAATAATTAAGACAGAGCTAGCCAATAAGAAGCACTATCCATTGTCCAACAGTTTAATAAATAATATAGAACATCTCTGTGTTTATTTGGGGTTAAAACAGCAGCAAGACCTGGCAGGAAAGAAAATCCAGCAACAAAAGGGCGCCTACATATGGGGTAAAATTTTCCACATGAAACTTGACAAAAAGGGATTCTAAATATGAACAAGGTCAAGCACGGTTTCTTGTGCTTGGTCAAGGTCAAGCAGCATTTTATTGGGTGGGCTCTGTTTGCTCGAGACAAGTAGAGGCTTGCAGCTCCTTTAAGAGAGGCATCCTGACTTAACATAAGTGGCAATGCTGTTTTGCAGATAAAAGACTCATGGCCAGAAAAAAGATAGAGATATACAGTAAAGATAGATTCAGATGAAGAAAAACCTCTAAATGGTTTATATATAGTGTCTTTAAAATATACATACACTTGGGAAAAGAAAGGAAAAAGATAAAGTGGTTTAAAAAAGAAATAGAGTAGCTGGGTATAGTGATATATGCCTTTAATCCCAGTACTTGGGAGGCAGATGTAAACAGATCTCGGTGATTTCAAGGCCAGCCTGGTATACAGAGTGAATTCCAGGACAGACAAAAGTATGCAGAAAAACCCTGTCTCAACAAATGAAAAAAAATAAAAGTAAAAGGAATAGAGTAATAAAAATGTTGCATAAAGGTAGAAAATACACGAAGAGTCTGGATACTGTATGTTATTGTGTTGTCTTTGAATTGTTTGATTGCTGAGGAAGGAGCAACAGCTGCTAAAAGATATTTGATTATAAATTCTGCTGGATTAATCCAACCTATATATTTTAAAAATACTTTACCTTCAAATTTTAAGTCTGAGACTGTTACTTTGAAAAAGAGACTTTGTTTTTGTTTCCACAGAAGATGAAAAACAGTGGATTCCTTCTAGACCCATATGGTTTGATGAAACAAGATCCCCTGAAGCAGTGGCCCAGGTGATCCAACATCCAAAACAACTAAAACAATGAAGCCTCAGAATACTACAGCCAAGATTTGGCCAGGTTTCCCAGGATTCCCATGGCATTGACAGCACCCTCAGGCAACAGTTTAGAGAGAATGACACACAAATTCTCAAATATTGTTTATAAATGTTTGTTTCCATTTAAATGGGTTCGGATATGATGGTTAATGAACACAGTCAATCTATTTCTAAAGAAAAAAGAGGGAATATGATATAGAAATGATACTTTGTATTGGTATGGATTTTGGTTATTTGATACAAATTTAAGATCAATTTGTTATAGATATATTTCTCTTCTTATGTAGGTATTGTGTTTATACAGATCTCTTAAAATGTAATATATCATTAAGTACAGACTGTAGTCACGTATAATAGTCAAAACTTAGGTTTTCTAGATATACAGAGATATATTTGAGATGGATAGATAGTCTTTAAACCTTTCAAAGACCTTCAGAATGTGGCATTTAAAATTGTTTAGGGTTTTTCATTACTATGACACACAACTGTTCCTGACAACACCGATTACTTCAGAGAGGAAGATGGCCATGGAAGAAATCCATTATATAGTTTGCCTTTTACATGGCAAGACTAGCCATTTAGGCAAGAAACTGCTCTTTCTTGGTGTATTTGACTGTATGTTGTCCAAACTGGACATGCAAAACCGGATTGCTAAACTTGACAAAACAAGATGGGACAGTCCTGCAGGGTTCCTGCTTAATGGAAGAGTCTGCCAGACATTCTGCAGGACACAGAGAAAAGTGACTGACAAACTGCCAATACAGGTGGACAGTTTAAATTTTCCCGCTTCACTGAGAAGCCTGCCAGACACACTGTGGCCAAGGGCTAAAGATGGATGCTCCAACATTACAGAGGAATGTTGGGTGTCCAGGCTGTGAGATGTCTCTGTCAATTTTAGAGTTTATATATTATCTTTCTGAGGCCTTTGATAGAGTTGAAGACAGATAGTTATGGTTATGGTTTTCCTTCACTATTATAAAAGATAAGTTACATATAAAACTTTAGACTCACAAAGATAGATGGATAATAAAATATTTTCTTTAAATTTTGCCAAATGTTAATACACTAAATATTGTGAACTATTCTTATATTGTAACTGTTTTGTTATATTTAATTTTAGTATATTAAAATTAAAGCCTTTCTTTTTATTTAGACAGTAAAGAGGAGATGATGGGGGGTGTCCTTTGGTATATATGTTTCTCTTATTTGTTGATGAATAAAATATTGTTTGGCCAATAGACATTAGAGACATATATGGGACTAGGAGATGAGGAGAATTCTGGGAAAGGTAGGCAGAGAGAGTTGGCCAGAGAGTCACCATGTGGAGATCAGGAGGATGGGACATATCAGGTACTCTCTGATAAGATAGGGCCATGCAGAAATACATAGATTAGTAGTTATGGGTTAATAATTAAGACAGAGATAGCAAATAAGAAGCCCTAACCATCGGCTAACAATTTCATAATTAATATAGCATCTCTGTGTTTTTATTTGGGGCTGAAGCAACTGTGGGACCTAACTAGAAAAACACTGACAGAAACAACTGTGCTTACAGTTATAGTGGAAAACATAAAAAAATTAGAAACGAAGAATCAAGCCCTATGAGAAAGGGCAAGTCATGATACAAGCAATAAAATTTTATGTGCATATTTTACTGTGTTTACAGTTTATATACATTATTATATTTCATTGTGCTGTATTCCAATATAAAGGAGATCAGGCCTGGTGGTACAGGCCTTCAATCCTACCTATTTAGGGATCTGAGAAAGGAGTACCACAAGTCAGTGGCTTGTCTGGACTGCAGGTGAACTCAAGTGTAACCTGGGTAACTTAGTAAGTCTTCAAATAAAATATTAATGGAGGGCTATGGCTTGGCTATTTCAGTGCCAAAATGTTTTCCTGTAACACATAAGGCCTTCTGTTCAATTCCTAGTATCATTAACACATAAATAAATAAGTGAAGAAAAGATAAATGCTAGAGGTAGTACTTAAGCTTAATCAGAGTGTTTTTTACACCAAATAAAACTAATATATATAATTTTTTCTTATTTAACATATTAATTCCAGTTCCCTCTTCCACCCTCGCTCCCTCCATCTCATGCTCCCTGACCCCCTCCCATCCCATTCCCCCCCCCACTCCACAGGGAGGGTGATGCCTTCCAGGAGGGATCATCAAAATCTGTCAAGTCATTTGGAGTAGGGCCTAGGCCCTTGCTCCTGCCTCTAGGCTAAGGGAGTATCCCTCCATGGAGAATGTGCTCCCAAAGTCCTTTCATGCACCAGGGATACATACTGTTTCCATTGTCAAAGGTCCCTTAGATTGCTCAGGCCTTCTAACTGAGACCCATGTTCAAGGGATCTGAATTGGTATAATGCTGGTTTCCCAGCTATCAGTTGGGGTGTCCATGAACTCCCCCTTGTTCAGGTCAGCTGTCTCTGTGGGTTTCTGTAGTCTGGTCTTGACCCTTTTTCTTATCACTCCTTCCTCTCTGCAACTAGATTTCAGGAGTTTGGCTCAGTGTTTAGCTATGGGTGTCTGCTTCTGTTTCTATCTACTAGATGAGGGCTCTATGATAGCATATTAAGTTACTTATCAATCTCATTATCAGGGAAGGACACATACGGTAACCTTTCCACTATTGCTCTGATTTTTAGTTGGGGTCATCCTTGTAGACATCTCTAGAGTCAGTTTTTTCTTCAAACCTATAATGTCTCCCTCTATTTTTTTTCTCTTTCATCTATTTGTCCCCTGACTCAATCTTCCTGGTTCCACATGTTCTCCTCTCCTCCACTTCTCTTTCTCCTAACTCCCTATCCACTCACTGCCCCCCCTACTCCCAATATGCTCAGGAGATCTTGTTCCTTTCCCCTTCTGTGAGGGACCTTGTATGGAATCTCTTAGGTTCCTCCTTGTATCATAGTTTCTCTGGTGGTGTAAATTTAGGCTGCTGATCCTTTGATCTGTGTCTAAAATCCATATATGAGTGAGTACATACCCCGTTCCTCTTTTTGTGACTGGGTTACCTCACTCAGGATGGTTTCTTCAAGTTCCATCCATTTGCCTGTGAATTTCAAGATTCCATTGTTTTTTTTTCCCCACGGAGTAATATTCCATTGTGTAAATGTGCCACATCTTCTTTATCCATCCTTCAGTTGAGGGGCATCTAGGTTGCTTCCAGGTTCTTGCTATTACAAATAATGCTGCTATGAACATAGATGAACAGATGTCTTTGTTGCATGGATGTAGATCATTTAGGTATATGCCTAAGAGTGGGATTGCCAGGTCATTTGGTAGACTGATTCCCATTTTCCTGAGGAACCCACATACTGATCTCCAAAGTGGCTGTGCAAGTTTGCACTCCCACCAGCAGTGGAGGAGTGTTTCATTTTCTTCATATCTTCTCCAGCATAAGCTGTCATTGGTGTTTCTAATTTGAGCCATTCTGAAAGGAGTAAGATGGTGTCTCAGAGTTGTTTTGATTTACATTTCTTTGATAGCTAAGGATGTCTAACACTTTTTTACGTGTCTTTCAGCCTTTTTGATTTCCTCTATTGAGAATTCTCTATTTAGTTCTGTACCCCACTTTTTAATAGGGTTATTTGGTGTTTTGGTGACTAGCTTCTTGAGTTCTTTGTATTTTTTATAGATCAGCCCTCTGTCAGATGTGGGGTTGGTAAAGATCTTTTCTCAGTCTTTGGGCTTCCATTTGGGTTTTGTGGATTGTGTCCTTTGCCAATAAAGCTAATCTTTAACTGAAAAAGGTTAAGGAGAACTACAAAGGTGAATGAGTGCATAAATGCACATGCAAGCACGCATGCACATACACACATGCACACGCACACAAGTGCCCAGGGCCAAACACACACACACACACACACACACACACACACACACACACACACACACTAGCATGGGTTTACTAATGCAGATTGTTACAACATCTGGATGCTATGATGGTGCAGCTATGATGGCTTACCTATGAACTTGACATAGGGAGACATTTGTGTAGTTGGAGAGCTAAGAATGTGTATATTACTTGAAGCTTTTAATAGTGTCTACTGCACCAATCCAAGAAAAGGTGACCAGAACTTGGGGTGAATAAGATGGACATTTCTTGAGTGAAGTTGACTTGGTTTAGTGATCATACATAGTGATCATGCAGTGTAAAATATAAAAGGGAAATAGAACTCAAAGCTGAATCTCAGTTTCTGAGCGAGATGTTCTTGGCTGATGATACCAAAGACCACATATTTACATTAAAACAGTGAACAGGGTGAGTGTTGATTGATATTATCCTATGTAGTTCTATTTACATGCCCTAGGGAACATGAAAAATGAAGCACTAACAAACTCCTCTTTCCTTGGATGCCTAGCTAAGATGACTCTGTTGTATGCCTACTCCTTTGCCTGCTTTTCCTGATTCTCTTCTGGTCCCCCATCTCACTCCCAGACATCATTTTCTCACTCAGTTTTGCATGACATCAATGCCTTGAATAACTTCTGAGAGCATATAAAGCAATGCTTAATCAATGTTTTCCATGGCAATATCACCTGCCAAACAAGCAGTTCCTTGTACTAATGAGTTACCCTGGAGCCTGACACACACTGGTTTCTTAACAAATGGGTTTGTTTTGTTTGTTTGTTTTTTAAATGAATGTAGAAGCTTGCCTTCCTCTGTGATGAGTAAGTACAATGAGGTGTGGAATATCAGATTGAGGTAGATAGAAAAAGGATGAAAGGCAATGAGGAAAAGGCCCACAAAGTTGTGAGCATCCTCAACTCCTGACACTCCCTACTTTCAAATGCAGGTTAATGTCTGTAAGCCCAAGTGAATGCTGTCAGTATGATTCCATTGGCATTCTAGAACACATCTAATGGGTTCATGTTGCTTTTCCAAGGTAATCTTGCTGAAAACTAATGTTACTCGGCCAAGGGTCAGAGAATCCTTGGAGAGGGACAAAATTGATAGTGTACTTAGGACATACTTTTTTTTCTCAGTCTAGGGAAGGCTGAATTTTCCGAGGTTATTTTCCACAATATTGTGGAGCAAAGTTAAGCTGACACAAATCCAGAGCAATGTGATATGTGAGTGTGAGGATGGGAAAAAGCAATGAATCCACAAGCATGGACTGTGGTCACTTAAATCCAACAAGTGCTTCCTTTCACTCTTAATACTCCAAAGAATTAGTAGTATCTTTTTTTAATAGGAATTCCTAGGTCTAAAAACAGTACCTGCAAATAATAATTGAACATGCCTAGGATCTCTGTTGAAGGGGAATAGGAATAGGCACATAATTAACCTTGAACTTTCAGATCCAGTAAGAGTATTAGAGGTTGCTTTGCATTTAAATGTCTAAATGTCTGAGGTTTAGATAAGTCTGTGAAAAAATGGGATGTGAACAGACCATCCAAGAAACACACATACAGGATAAGTAGTACCTAGTTCAGTGACTCTGCTGATGAAGTGCCTAACATGTGCCAGTGTGAGAGCCTTAATATGAATCACCAACAAACATGTAAAAGCTGGTGTGGTATCATAAGATTCTAGGATGATTCAGACAGGTGGATGGCTGGGTGGCCAAGGTGAATCAATAAGCTCCAGGTTCAGTGAAGGACACTGCCTCCAAAAAATAAAAAAAAAAAGAGAGACTAATAGAGAAAGGCATCTGATGCCAACCTATGACCTCCTCCACACATGCACAAATACCCACAGAATCATAGGCATGTACAAAAAATGAGAGAGAGAGAGAGAGAGAGAGAGAGAGAGAGAGAGAGAGAGAGAGAGAGCAATAAGATGTATGAGGACTCAACATAATAATGCCCTGACAAGTAACCCCATGTAAATTGTTGGAGCCAATTTCCCCCTTTTCATATAAACAGATTTGGCTTTCTGGACCATCAAGTTAGTGGGATTGCCTTCATCATGGTTAGCAACCTCCAATCAGACTCAATCTTGAGTGAAAATTGTCAAGGAATGACATAATCCATTCACAATAGAAACTGTTTCCTTTTCTACATCTTCAGAACCAGCAGCTAGGTCAGAGGACTGACATCTTTGAAAGTCCACTATGAACCCAGCATCTCAAAAGGCATCCCATGTCTGTCCTTGACATTGTGAAAAAAAAAAAAAAACAGGATGAATTCAGTGGCTAAAAGAGTGAAGAAAGAGGGCAAGCAAAGAGTGGTGACTGTATTTTTGTCTGAATGTGACTCAGGGATGGGAAAATTAGACTATGGGAATGGTGAGTTTGTCAGGTATGTGTAAGGATGCATGAGGAGAATTGGCATCTGCACTAATGATACCATGGTGGCTTCATCAAGCTGGATGAGGCCACAGCATACCCAGCTGGAAGCATGTTGTCACCGCTCTCTATACCTTCTTCTTCTTACATTATTTTCTCCTGTGAACTCATCTTACTATACAGTCACCTAGCTGTCCTTGAAGGCCATAGCATATGATTTGCTTCTACATATCCATTCCTAGAAATATCTTCACTGGACATCCAAAAGAGGATATACACATCTGGGGGCTTCAAACTTGTTCGTAATGTGCACAATGAAATAAAAATATAATTTATTGTGGGACCAGCTGGCTGTCTAGTTCTTTGACCTAGAGATCCTCTGTGACATCTAACTGTCTCACTCAAAGGCAGCCATTAAATAAAATCCCATCTGAAGCACTAGAATTTGTATGGCAAACCTGGCTCTTTAAGAATAACAAAAGTTTTTAAAAAATTACCATTGAGTGATAGGCTTTGGAAAAAAAGTAATGAAGATATCACTCAGTGAATAACAAATGCCAATGACAAATGCCATCTCAATAATGGGTCTCACACATGGTAAGCTTAGCATGCAGGTCACATAAAATCTCAGCTATTGAATGTGCTGGAAGCCTGCTCACTCAGCACCTCTGCATTTTCCCTCTGTTGTCTTTCTTACTTTGTGAATTTAATGTTGTGTGATTTGATTTTTATTGCCTCATTTTTAAGTCTCTCTCTTTCTTCTACCCAAGATATCTTCAGGGCTTTACAGTGCTTCTTACACTCCAAGTCCATTTTTATAAACGTTAAGTATGTGGAGCAATTTACAAGAGCCAAGGAAGAATATGCTACCTTGTGCTTTAGCATGGCTTAAGACAAGGATTGGTAGAAGGCTAGGGACCATCAACAGCTACTTAGCAGCGAGTGATGCCCTCAGTGAAGGGCTCTGCTATCAGATTACTAAAAGAAAAATTTCTCTGTCAATACTTTTCTCACACAGAAGTTGGTCTATTTATAGACATTCTGCCCCCTGGAATACTTCTATATTCAAGTATTTTATTTATCCATTTATCCATATATCCAGTGAGCAAACATTCCATTTGTGATAGTTAGTTTAAATACCAATCTGCCACAAATTAGAATCACTCCAGTGGGGAGCCTCAACTGGAGTTGTCCCCATTGCCTTAATTGGTATGGAAAGACCTACCCAACAGTGGGCAGCACCTTCCCAAGCTGTCGAAATACAGAAGGGCAGGGTGTGGCAGAAAGAAAACGACCTGCCCCTTGCTTTCTTGACCTTCCCTCTTGTCATTGCCTCTGCTTATCCCCTCACTGCTATCAAGACTGGAGTTTCCAGGCTTCCACTGTTAACTAAGAACAAGAGACTCTCCAGAAACCTTTCTGATCTTTAGCACCAGACTAGGAACTGCTGAGGTACCCAGCATCATGGTCTGGGTACCACACTCTTGGTGTCTCAAGTGTGAGGAAGCCAGTGTGGGACAAGTCAGACTATCACTGCTGGGTCCCCAGGCTCTCACATGTGAGATAGCTAGTGTTATTTTTTCAGCATGAGAGGATTTAATTACTTGTTCTACTATTATATGTATGTATATATCGTCACCCTAGCAGTTTCATTTCTCTAGAGACCCATGATCACTACACTAGTCTTCTTCCTCTTCCATGTTGCTCACCTTTCTTACCACTGTCACTCTTGGGACGTGAACCCACTTTCTCACATGATCATAGGACTGTACTCATGAAGAATAAACACAAAGGCCTATGGTTCACAGAGTTAAACATACAGAATCCTGAGGTTGGAGAGATGGGTTAGGAGTTAGGACCACTGACTGCTCTTCCAGAGTATTATGGTTTGGCTCTCAGTATCCACATGGCATCCACATGGCAGCTCACCACTTTGTATAACTCTGGTACCAGTGGATCCAATGTTTTCTTCTGACCTCTGAGAGCACCAGGCATGCATGTCATGCACATATGTACTTTCTGGCAAAATACTCATACTTAAAGTCAATGAGTATATTTAAAAATAGATAGTTGTAAGGAATGCTGCAAGAAAATAAGTGGAAATACTCAGGAGATTCCAAGAAGTATAGTGTCTAACCTCTCCAGCTGGGGATTCCAAGTACTTGGTTAGTTGTCTTGTTGTGCATCTGTGATAACCCTGATACTTTAAATGTGATGACAAGCAAAGCTTTGTATTAGCCCACTGTGAGCTTAACTTTGCAGAGATTGGCTGAAAATAATTTCTCTAAGACCTAGAGATAAGGTTTGCATTTTCACTAGTGATTTGCATGTGAAGGATACATGACCCAAGCTCTTTTGCATCCTAAGTACAAACACATGCTTACTGACTCTACCCATGTCCAGGTCTGTCTTCACATGTGCCTGTATATGAATCCATGTTTGTGAATCTGAAAAAATAGCTTAATTTGTGTCTGTGTGTCTTCCTGCCTGCCTATGGACATGAGGCTTTTGGGTGACAAAGTGAATTTTCCCATAGTCACATTTGATATTGTCATTTGTGCTGGTCACAAATGTGGAGCCTGGTTGTCTGAATTTGTACCCGGGACACTTGAGAATGTGCCTTAACTCCTCTGTACCTTACTCCCCTTAATTAAAAGTGAAGATCACAATACAGTACTTTTCCCCCAGTGGAAGCCCAAGTTTGTTACTGCAGTCCCCAGTGCATATATGCACCCAGTACATGCATCTTATGTCCATACAGAAGCCTCTCAAACCCTGTAAGACAAACTCTGGTAGGATGATAGGAGGATAATGAATTGTTAATCCTACTGGTAAGATGTGCCAATTCAGGGTATTTTTGGAACCATAAAAGTTGCTGAGAAGGCCTGTTGACCACAGTAGCTTTAAAATTCACAGCCTGATACTTTAAAGATGGGGATCCAGATGGGACATCACTATTGTTTTAATATCCCCTTTTCTCTCTGCTTTGATGGTCCATTGTTTTTATTTGATTTAATTCCTCCCAGCATCCTTCCATCTTGATATGAGATTGAGTTTGATGTGGTTATTGTTAGCCTGCCATCCAGAATGCAGATGTGAGTCAGATGGTCCTGGCTTGGTCTTCTGTCTTCTCTTCAGCTTAAAGCTACCTCTCTTTTCCTCACCCCTCATTTCTTGTTAGCACACAGACATTCATTCCTGCTGCTCCACAATGGCATTGCTTTGATAGCCAGCCCAGTCATTTTCTCCAGATCCTTCATATAAAAACGCCTGCCATTCAAGAACCCCTTCTAGAATGAAAGCCTACCTTTTTAGACAGCAAGGGACAAACTGGAAAAATGACCCACTCCTCTGGGCCTCCCCCTGAATATTTTTATTATTGTAACTTCCTCTCCATGGAGCCTCTCCCTACTACATACTTTGCCAATTTCTGTATTTCTGCATTTGCTCTACTAACTTGATAATTTCTCCAAGGTTATTTCTCTATGATAATCATAAAGATCTGCATTTTCAAAGTGACATACATACATACTTGGATTTGATTGGTTCCTTTAGCTAAGTGGACTAAAACCCAACTGACTATATCATTTTAACAACCAATTCTTTTCATCATGTATCTAGTTCTTCTGCACAGTTCCTGTTTCTTCTGGTAACCCCTCAGCTTTTTCTCAGTGCCCAATCTTGAAAGTGTTCTTTTTTTTTCCCCAAAAATCATTATTATAAACACCCTAATGAGGGACAGGAGAGATGGCTGAGGTAGGGAGCACATTCTGCTTTTCCAGACAATAAGAGTTCAGTTCTTAGCAACCATGTTGTGCAGTACATAACTACTTGTAACTCCAACTCCAGATGGACCCCTCATCTTTGACCTCAATGAGTGGGCAGATACACACATATACACACATAATATAAAATAAAAATATTCAAAAACATCTTTGATGAATCTGTTTTATTTGTTATTTTTCTGAGAATGTCATCTGTAAGTGCTGTATTTAGATCATTTCCACCTCCCTTTTTCCATGCTTCATTGATATTAAGGTCATCTGTTGATGCAAATTTCTGGCCCAGCAGGGTTCTGCCACTGTTTCAGCCCCAAATAAGCACACACAGAGACAGACGCCATATTAATTATAAGACTGTCGGCCGGTGGCTTGGGTTTCTTATTGATTAGGTCTGTATTAATTATTAACCCATTTCTATTAATCTATGTATTGCCACTTGGTCTTGGCTTGCCAGGGAGTGCCTGGTACATCCTCTCTTCCCGGGCTCTACATGATGATTCTGTGGTGGGCCCTCCCTGTCTACCTTTCCCAGAATTCTCCTCATCTTAGTCTTGCCTATCTTCCTGCCTCATTGGCCAGACAGTGTTTTATTCATCAACCAATAAGAGAAACATATGTACAGAAAGACTTCCCCCCATCAGTCATCCTGATTAACTAAACCAAAGATAAAGGGAGTCATGGATAGCTTTGAGCATGGGAAATGACATATTTCATAGATTCCTTTGGGGTCCTCATTTTATTGCAGGTGAAGTCATTCTAAAATTGTAAGGAAGTTTCCACAGTAAAGAATGACGGTTTACGGAACACTCCAGGAGAAAATGCCTTTTTCTGACCATATTTTAAGAAATCTCTGTCAATGTCTTTCATGTTGTTCTATAGGGCCTGGACCACCATGAGGGGGAGCCACGATGGAGTAAAGCTGTGTGCCTTGTAGTGGGAATGAACCCCCAGACTGGTAGCTGGGAAACCAGCATTGTACCTACTCAGACCCCCTGAACGTGGGTCTCAGTTAGGAAGCCTGGGCAGTCTAAGGGACTTCTGACGATGGAACCAAGATCTATCCCTGGTGCGTGAAAGGACTTTGGGAGCACATTCCCCATAGAAGGTTACTCCCTTAACCTAGAGGCAGGAGAGAGGGCCTAGTCCCTACTCCAAATGACTAGACAAATTTTGTTGACCCCTCCTGGAAAGCACCACCCTCCTTGTGGAGTGTGGGGGCGGGAGAATGGGATGGGAGGGTGGTTGGGGCGGGGCATTGGAGGGAACTGGGATCAATATGTAAAATAAGATATATATATGTATATATATATATATATATATATATATATATATATATCATATACATACGTATTTGAGAGAGCTCGAGGAAGAGGCTGCACTCCTAGTTTTCCTTCCACTGCACACCTGTGATCTAAATAACTCCCTTCCATGAGTCCCCACTTCCTGACAGTTTCACAGCTCCCAGTCCCAAGGCAGGCTGGAGACTAAGCTGCTTACATTCCAGCCTTTGGGGAACACTGAAAACTGTTCAATTTCCTCGGAACTCTAGCAGTAAATGACAATTGCAGCTACTAGTCTGTTAGAAAGTAAATGACAGGGAAATCACATGGGCCAAAGAAGAGGCCACAGGCTACCAAGAGCGGAGCATTGCTCTTGGCAAGTATTATTTTTCAGTCTCTCTAACTTTCCAGGGAGTTTATTTCCAGCTTGAAAACAGAGGAGATTATTACTCAGTGGTGTGGTGCAGCCTGAGGTGTTGTGAGCCTCTCAGCTATGTTTGCACCTTAAGTCATCATTTGCAACTTGGCACTTCACCCTTTACAATGCCTAAATCAACAATGACCTTGGAATTGACAAACATGTTTAATTTTGCATAGAGGCAAATAGCCTGAGGGTTTGCACGCTATCCCTGGGCTCTGCTTTTGTGTTGAGCCCGAAGTAGAATGCCTTGTACATCGTGTAATGTTTCTGATAAAAAAAAAAAAATCCTCTTTGTACGCACTCCTAATACCTTAGATGTTTCATAACCAAGTATCAGGGTCCCCACGTGTGATGAACCCAGACTGTAGAACTGAAAAGATGTGCCCTTTCCCTCATAGTGAGTTCTCAGACTCTTTAACCCTCTCAGAATCTGCAGTGGTATTGTTTCCTTCCTTCCAACTCAATTTTGGCTTATCTCTCTTAATCAACTTTTGTTTTGGTGCTTTTGTTTTGGTGCTTTTGTTTTGGTGCTCTGCTCTGGGGAAAAGATGAAGTCAAGGATTTTGAGAGATAAGCATATCAGAGGGACAGAGCCTGAGAGATCAGGAGTGTGTAGGTCCAAGGGGCTTGTTAATTAGGGCACGGAGGCATCATGACTGGACCATAATTTTTTTTCCCTGAGCCCAATAAGCATTAATATTAAATAGACCATTTTCTCCTTTGTCTGTTTCAATTGCCTTCAGATGTATCTGAATAGTGGCCTAGTATCCCTTGTTTCTGAAGACATTCTCCAGAGGTTTTTCTATTCAACATTGACTGTTAGCCACATTGTTCATGTAGAACTATCAGACCATGTACACAGAAATAATCCCAACCCCACGATCCAGGAGTTCAAAATGTCTGCAGATTTCTCTTTTAAGACTTATTTTCTTTTTAATTTGGTATGTATGTGTATTTGCATGTATACCTGGCACTAATAAGCTCTTGGGGTCTTTAAATCAAGCTACCAGCTAAAAATGGGGCATCTAGAGACTTCTTGACAATTAGAAACTTAATACTATAATAGAAGTGTAAATGGCAGTGTTTTATATATCTCAGTCATTCACAAGGAAACAAGTGCCATGTGTTTCCACAGCACCAAAATGCTATATTTTGTATTTTGTTGGTTGTATTAAGTAAATATACTGGTCTAGGGAACTGGTTTATTGCAAACTCCCCTCTCTTTAAAGTATTTTTACACATCTGATTTTTAGATCCTGTGGAAAGTCTAAAAAGTCAGAAACAAAAGAAAAAAGCTGTATATAAGCTGCCAACTATCCAGTGGTTATAAGATAGATTTTGCACAGTTTTATAAATTTTTATAAATTTTATAATTTTTATAATTTTTATAGTTATTTGTGAAACTTGGAACCATGTGTCTACTTCATTGTGACTGTTTGGGGGATGTCGCATATTAACTCACTTATTCTGTATAATAATTTTCTTGTAACAGTCCAGGGAGCCATGACACAAAGAAATTCAAGTACCCCAGGTGTCATGTATGAGTTCCTAATTGGGTCTTGGTTTATAGTATCAATGCTGAATATACCTTTAAAATGCCATTGAAGTACTTTCATTTCATTGAAGAAATCACTAAAATTCTCTTAAAGCCTATAAAAGAAGACCCAAATAAATAATGAAATTAATAAGTCACTTTATGGATAAAACCTCATTCTAATTGTTAATTTTCCCCAATTAATCTATAAATTCCAGATCAGGGCTTTAAATGGTACTTTACAAGGCAATTATTGTGTTGAATTAGACTCATCTGGAAGATAATTTTCATCTGGAAGGTAAAATTCCCAGGGCTTGCTAGGAAACTTTAGTAGAAGAGCTTTACATGGTACCTTTCAATGGCTTCATAATTAAAGCAACATGGCCATAATGCAGGGGCAGATCATGACACACTGAGATAGCAGAAAGGTCCAAAAATAAGTTCATGGGATTTTGGGGAAAGTGCATGAATTTTAAAAAAAATGGTCTTGTAGCCTTCGTTTTCCAATTTTGAAAATAGGGCTGGACATTACACACATATATAATTTCTTTATAAAAACTCAATTTCTAGTATGAAACTATTAGTTAAAATTATCTTTTATTTTTAAAAATTAAATTCTATTCATTTATTGGTATGTGTGTGTATATGTGTGTGTGTGTGTGTGTGTGTGTGTGTGTATGTATGTATGTATGTATGTATGTATGTACTTCCATGTGCACCATGGTGTACCTGTGGAGGTGAAAAAACATCTTGCAGGGGTTGGTTCTCTCCTTCTCTCTTGTATAACCTAGGGATTGAACTCAGTCATCAGCCTTGGCAATACCATCTCTGATTCACTGAGACATCTCATTCTGGGACAAGTGCAGTATTAATAATATGACTTCAAAATGGAGTCCTCTAAGAATATACATATTTCAAAATTCATAAAAGAATAATAACTAAATTTGACTACACAAAGAAAGCAAAATTTATATGCAATTTAGAATGCCTTAGCCTAGAGGCAAGAGGGAGGGCCTAGGCCCTACCCAAAATGACTTGACAGATTTGGATGATCCCTCCAGGAAGGCCTCATCCTCCCTGGGGAGTAAATGGGAGATAGGATGAGTGGGGACATGGTAGGATTTGAGGGAAAGGGGACTGGGACAGATATGTAAAATAAGAAAAAAAGAAAAAAGAATTCCATAAGCCTTACACTCTTGTATTCTTGTGGTGGTTTGAATGAAAGCAGCTTACCTAGGCTATTAGAAGGTGTGGCTTTGTTGAAGTAGATGTGGCCTTGTTGGAGGAAGTGTGTCATTTTTATCATCTTACCATTCAGAATAACATCTTCCATAGTCAAAAACTAAGTATCCAATGGGTTGTAGATCTTCCTGCAGCTGCTACTGTTAACTCTCCTTTAGAGCAACCACCCCCCAGGCATGTTTGATGTGCTTGTCTCCCCTGCCATTCTCTCCAGGGATAAACTCATTCAGAAATCTCTTTCTGGGCTAAAGCTTCTTTTCTCAAAGTGGCCAATGGCCTACACATTTCCAACACTACGATACCTTCTAAATCCCCCATCTATCAAATCTCCTTCTCTCTGTTGAGACGTTAAGCTTGGAGTCTGACAGTGTGGAACTCCCACCATATTTTAAAGTCAAAGCCCTCAATAAAAACACCAGACTCCAGAGGACTTGCACAACACAGGACTTCCAAAGGAGATTTTACAATCACAGTTAATTTTATGCACTATTTCCTGCTCACAAATGCTGGTGACTTTGTCCTAGACATGGGGACTCTATATTATTACACTGTTCCTCCCATCCTTCTGTTCTCGCTTCTCCAGAAACCTCTACTCCTTTCTTACCCCATAAACAACAACAACAACCCTCAGAAATTGGTCCAACAAACACTAAGAAATAATCTATTAGCTTTGCTTTCCCTTTAAAATTATAAACAGTAAATGCCCTCGAGGAGAACAAAATACAAGTAGTAATAAACGTGGAGAATAGCACAAATGCAAAGGTAATTAGAGAAATGTCATTTAAAGCACTGAGCTACCATGTTTCTCCATTCCTAGTGGATTGAATGGCCAACAACAGTCTTTGATGACAGCTGTTAGTAGAGACAGACCCTATTCTAGAATGCTGGTGACAATGTGAATGAGTAAAGACTTTTTAAAACAGCAAGAGTAATTTGGTGTTATACAACAACATTTTAATACCTCTTGCTCCACAAATTTTCTGTGAATCTAAAACTTAAAATTTTGAGAGCATTTTATCACAGTACTCATTTGCTTATCAAAACAAAAATCAGAAATAATCAAAATATCAATTAGTAGAAATGGTGACTGATTTTTAGATGAAAGAAATAAAAATAGGTTTTGAATAAAGGTACAATCCTAGATTTTTACTTAAATTAATTTTACAATGTATTGGTTTGGGAAATGATGAAATATACAGTTGATATTTAGTAATATAATAATTGGAAAATGTTTTGTGGGTAAAAACTATGTATGGTCTAAGAGGTCCATTAAATAACTCTGGGGAAGGAAAGTTGTTTCTCTTAGTATAATAATTCCTAATGTAGCATCTTGAAATCGTTTGTTGTATTTCATGATTATGTGGATCAGAGATCAAAATAGTACATGATTCTTCTTGTCTGTATATTGCACAGGGCACAGGGGTAGAGAGTTGTACACAAGTGGGTAAGCTGGTCTTCAGAGTACGGGGTGGTGTGTGTCTCAAGTCCAGCAATGGAGGATATTGGCAGACTGTGTTTTCTCATGACTGGTGACTGAATCTCTTCATGACATTTGCAACGGTCATCACAAGATAGCTGGGCTACCATAGTGGCAGGATTCTAAGGAGACAAGGAGCTTAGATTAAGGAAGCAGGAGTGTCTCATGCTTTGAGGCTTAGGCTCAGATTTAACTTGTTACATTTGCCACATCTTAGCAAGTATAATATTCATACATATTCAAAATCATGACATAGATTGCAGCTGTCAGGGAGAAAATACTCAAAAGTCTCAGGCCCATCAACATTGTTTAAAGGAACTGCATGTACCAGTCCTGCCTAATTACCTATTGTTCTCCATCTTGTACAGCTTCCTTTCATAGGCTATTAGGGAGCAGGAAGACATCTCAGTTGGTAAAGTCATTTACTTCTGAGCCTGATGAGACCACCTGTAGGTCTCACATGGTAGAAGAGAACTGACTCCTAAAAGTTATATAATATCTTCAGCAAGTGTTCTGTGGCATGTGTCTGCACATTCTCTCTCTCTCTCTCTCTCTTTCTCTCTCTCTCTCTCTCTCTCTCTCTCTCTCTCTCTCTCTCTCGTCTCTGTCTCTCTCTGATTCTGTCTCTCTCTCTCATTCTCTATCTCTCTTTCTCTCTCTCTGATTCTCTCTCTCTCTTTCTCTCTCTCTCTTCCTCCCTCCCTCCCTCTTCAGTCATGACAATTCTTATATGGGATAAAAGGGTGTACTTTTCTTTATGCAGCTCACAGTTCAATAATAAAGGGTAGTCTGTCTTGAAGCTGAGGAAACAGCTAGGCAGTGGCGCAGGTCACAGGTCCTAGTGAAAGCCTCAGGAATGAAAGCTATTAGCTAAAGCATACTGGAATGGATGGATGATGCATTAAGGCCTATTACCTCTGTGACACTACTTTATCTGTAGCTGGGTGTGAGGACATAGGTGATAGAGCATCACTTTGAACTAGAAAGGACACATGTCATTGGGATGGACTTGAGGGAATGTGAGTGTTCTATCAATTCGGGTGTGGGTATTACCTGCATTTGGTGACATCTGGCAGAAGCATACACAATTGGTAACTTCTCTATGAGGGTGGCCGCAGTGACTGTTCTTCCTAGAGAAGACAGGACAAGAGATTAGGAGTTCAAGGCTCAATCATAAAGAGAGGGGTAATAAGAAACCAAATGTATGTCTCTTCAAAATCCTCTTATTGAAATGATAAATAAAATCCAAACAATAAAGAAGTATTAATTTGAACAGTGAAAGACAATCTCACCCCTAATAACCTTTTTTTAGATATCTTTTTATGTTTCTAGTTTACTTGACATGCATTTAAAAATATATTTATTAGAATGTTTAAGCATGATGAAAATTACAATATAATGTATGGCCTACCTATATTGTCATAATCTGAATTAATAAGTGCTACTATCATCCCATATGTGAGTTTCTTTTTCAGGGGAATATTGTAGACATATTTGGGGTTAAGTTCCCTTTCTAGCTAGCTATAATGTCTCCTAGCCTCTCCTAGCCCTTCTTTTTATTGTAAGTTTATGTTCCATATCTTCATGCCAATATTGAAATGCATTTAACCATTCAATTGAAGATAGACAATCTGGTTGTTTTCAATTTTGCATTCTTTTTTCCCCCATAGATCTTTGTACATATACCTGTGTCATCATCCTGAGTATGAGTAGGAGTTCTGTAGGTGGTGTGCACCTAAATACAGACTTACATATTTAGAATAATACGCAGAATGTTAAGTTTAGTCTATCTTAGAAAGAAAAGCCTTTATTATTTTACTTTAAAAGTAGGCTTGGAGCTGGTGGTGGTAGCACATGCCTTTAATTCCAGCACTAGGGAAACAGAGGCAGGCAGATCTCTGTGAGTCCCAGGCCAGCCTAGTCTACAAAGCTTCACAGAGAAACCCTATCTTAAAATAAAAGACAAAACAAAACACCAAAAAAAATGAAAGAAAGGAAGAAAGAAAGAAAAAAAGAAAGAAAGAAAAAAGGAGGCCAGGAGGAAGTTTTGGAATTCAAGGTTGGCTTTTCCAGGCATTCATACTACTCACACTTGTAGTAGAAGATCTGCCTTATCACCAAGTCTGATATTCAAGTGTAAATCTGTGCAGAAAATGAGAGAAGGCTAAGTTTTTCCATAAGTCAGTGTTATGGATTATAATCTGTCTTCACAATCTCTGTGTTGACATTCTTGATAACCTCTTGGCTATATTGGGTCACTATCAATGGTGACTTATCTGTTTTTAAAAGAACAGTATCCCTTCTCTGTAGCCAAGTATGTGTCTTCTTCCATTAAAACACACAAGTGTACTAGAATAGAATTGGGAAATAAAATGATGATTCTTTTGGAAAAGGCAAAGTTTGGGGAAGCATGCTATTAGGCAGAATATCCACAGTTCTAATTATGTATGCCATCTGGTTTCCTGAGAGTTGTTAGCATGTTTTCTAAAGCACTTCTTGCATAAGCATTTAACAACACAGCTCTACTGGATTATTCTCTGGAGTATGGAGTCTCAACACTGATGGACTCTTTCTAGTTCCTTTTCACATCTTTTGATGTTCTGTTCCCCTTCCCTTTTCTATTAATTGTTTTTTCTTCCATCTGACCACTTTCTACTGATGTGTTTTCCTATTTATGATTGTTTGGAACCCATCTGTTTTTACTGTGAAACTAATTTTTTTTTTTTTTTGTGTGTGTGTGTGTGTGTGTGTGTGTGTGTGTGTGTGTGTGTGTGAATGCCTGCAGAGGTCACAAAAGGACATCAGATTCCCTAGAGCTGGAATTGCAGGTAGTTGTGAGATCCTCAATGTGGGTGCTAGGAATCAAGGGTCCTCCGTAAGAGTCATCCATATATGCTCTTAACCCCTAATCCATCTCTCCAGTTCCTATTAGCTGCTTTTAACCTTGTTTGTGTAAATATCCCTTCATACCTGTATTTTGACCTCTTTCAAATAACTAGCAGATTTCTAAGTTGTGAGTGATGAGGTTAAGGAGGAAACACAAAAATAGTTAACAGGACCTTTCCTCATCTTTAGAAGATGTAGAAATAATAAGACTTAAGTGTTTGAGAGTAAAGCCATTCTGGGTGCAAAAAAGGTATCCATGTTACTAAGCACCTGTTAGGTCCCATTTTGTGTTTGAGGTATGCATTGTTGCTCTTAAACCCTTTGCTCTAATCTTGTACATAGAGTTCTTAGAGTTTGAGTAGAGAGTGATTACTGTATCCCAGGTGTATAGCTGAGGAATCAAAGACATAAAGTAACACTAGACCCAAGAGTAAAGAGGCTGATTTTTATTTGAATGCAATAAGCTCTGAAACTCTCTCCTGTCTTCTGTCTCTATCTTCTTGGATTAGTCCTATTGTGATGTCAAGATGTGCACTTACATGCATGTAAATAGTCAAAAGCATGAATTTAGTCATTTTGTCTTCAACTCCTGCTTCTAGATTTAAACATACCAATGAAGGCATATGAATTACAAAGCCTTTGTTCTTTAGAAATCTTGTCTTCTTCCCTCCCTCCTCATCCTTCATCCCTTTCCCTCTAGGTGTGTTACTGTCCCTCCTTCCTTTGTTTTCTCAATTCTTCACACTATTTATATGCCCCACTGATTTTCAATATTAAACAGCAACTATTGCTCCTTGTCTGATATAACCACAGTATAATAGCAACTTCAGAGAAGATCAGAACCAGCTGACTTAGGCAACCATCAAGCAGATAAATTTATTGATGTTTAATAAGGATCAGGAGAAACAAATAGGCTGAATAGATGTTTATTCAGGGAGAAATAATCACAACATAGACAGATGAACAGCAGGTTCCTGGTCCCAAAGATGCCGCTGATGTACTTCTGTCCTGTGTTGCAAGTAAGAGCTCTCCAGGCCCCCTCCTCAGCCTTCATTACCCCAGGTCACGTCCAGCCCTGTCTCCACCCTCAATGGGCATGGTCTATGCCACAGGTGCAGACTCTATGCCACAGGTGCGGACAAGGTGAGTATCTCACTACATAAATTCTTATTTAAAAAAAAAAAACCTTAAAATTATAATTCGATTTATTTATTTATTTATTTATTTATTTATGCATTCATTCAGTCATTCATTTGTGCCATGTGTGTTCTCTTGTACACATTCCATGGCATGTGTGTGGAGTTCAGAAGATGCAATGTGGTACTCCTTTCTCCTATGTGAGTACCAGAGAAAGAATTACCTTTACCCATTTACTCATTTACCGATAGGCTGATGGATTACTTATTTTAAAATATTATCTGCCCTTTCATTTTCAGGCATTCCATGCTTATTTGGATGAGAGTTGATGAAGTGTTAAAAGCCTTTGGCTTTCCAATTTCTCCTTTGGACAGTTTCTTCTCTTCAGATGTTTTTCTTATTTGCCATTTTCATCCTTTAGTTAATAAAATCTTGTTACCATTGGATCTAAATAAATGAAGTTTACCATTAAGAATGAGAACTGATGAATGGGAGGTGGCTACCACCTTTATCCCAGAAAGACAGAACAAACAGAGACAGAACAAGTAGAACTTGAGTGCTTGGTCCTTCAACTCTGAAGTCACTATTTCCAGTCAGTTCCTGGACTTCACCACATTTACACTCTGAATGAACCAAAGTGTCACATGTTATAAAGAGACCAGAAGCTACTTTCAGATGCACATCGATGTATTTTTTGACACATTTCTCAGTAGGTCTTGGCCATTGGTCAGCTTCGTTCCCATTCTGCCCTGTCTCCTGCTTCTGACCCTAAAGTACATTTTAAAATTGACAGAGTGAAAGTGACTTCATTAGGGAGATTTGGACTAAAAGCCTTCTCTTGGGATAGCTAAATAAAAATAAGGGATAATGAGCCTTAACCAAATTTCATTGGTAACGATGGCAACGCCTTCCATCATTGTCAAAATAGCCCAGTTATGAGAAGGAATGTGTGACTTCCCTGTGCTTGCCTGCTTCAGTTGTCTTTTTCTCTAAATAGAGTTTACATTTTGTAAAGAACAATAATTATGGTGCTCATTATACTTTTATTGTTTTCTTCCATCTGCTGTTCTCACTAGCAAGCAAGCATAATTACCTAGCTCAGTTCTGTAACCCACACCTTTAATCCTCACTCCTTAAGTCTGAGGGCAGATAGACCTCATCAAGTATAGACAAGTAATTATTCCCTGAATATTACTATAAACAGCCAACCAGAATGGTCCTCTTGGTATTTTGGTGAGTTATTGTCATATTTTTTAACTGGAAAAATTCAGTGAATTGCAGTTCTCTGGAAAATCTTAACACATGTAAACACACAGAAGAGATACGAACGCCTTGAAATAATTCAACTGGTGCTGAAAATGTGTTAAGCCTTCCATGAGTGATTGATGCTGTCCATTGTGCTAGTAAGATTGTTGAGATGAGGCTGGTGCCTGTCTACTATTGGACTAAAGAGACTGAGACAGTCTGTAAGAAATGCACCCTTGGAAGAACAAAGAAAATAATCTAAAAGTGTCACCTATGTGCGGCATTTATGAAGTGTTTTCACCAAGTGTTCACATTTAGCTATAAAAACAGGTATTTCAACTAGCCTTAACATACATAGGTGTCAACACAGGTCTGTATACTGACTCATCTTTGTACTCTGTGTAAATGGACCTCAAAGGTCTTTCATCTTCCTTGAGAAGGTCTCTTTAAGAATGTCATCTTTTTTTCTCCTTATTCATGCTTCATCATCCATAATTTTAAGGCTTTTATCTGCCTACATCAACTTCTCCTCTTCATTCAGCTGCTCTCATGTCCATGGTATCTTGTATCTGTAATCTTTTTCTAGACACACAGTTTCTTTTTCTGTGTTATCACCCAAGTGGAAAGTTGTCTGTCTCCTGAAAAGAAAATCTTTTCAAGGGAATGAACACACCACACCAAAGTCCGTTCTATTTGGGTAGTTCTGGAGCTTATATATAGGAATAGGTGTCCCTTCCTTATGAACTTCCCATGGCTATGCTGAGAACTCTATAGGATCTTATGAACAGTGAGGCTCTGATAGGAGCTAGGAGTAGACACAACAATAACAGTCTTTAACCCAGGCCATGGAAAAAGATCCCACTGATTGGTATGTGAACACCCTCTGGTACCCAATAGTTCACGTTGCAGTTTCTTATATTTACCTAAATCATATTTATATACAACACTGATTTACCATCTATGCACAGGTCTGTGAGACAGTCTAATCTTTAAGCATCCACTTTCTACAAAGAGTCCAAAACCCAGTGATCATCAATGCTGAGATGAGCTTCCCTGGACATCTGGCACAGAAGCAGTTGCTTGAACTCCAAAACCAATAGCCCTTCCATTCAAATCTAATACTCATTCTTCTCTCCTTCCTCATTCTCTCCCCCTGTTCCTCCTTCCAGGCAGTGATGGGAGATGTTATTCTGTAAATAGGTTTCTCATACTGGTTAATGAATAAAGCACTGTTGGGCCAATGGGAAAGCAAGATAGATGGGGCTAGGAGACAAGGAGGAAAGAGGAAGTAGGAAGGAGGAGTCAGCATGTAGAGCATGGAGGAAGCAAGATGCCAGCCCGCCACTCTACTTAGCTAAGTAGAAATGGGTTAATCATTAAGACAGAGCTAGCCAATAAGGAATTAGGAACTGGCCAACAGGATTGTATCAAATACAGAGTCTCTGTGTGTTTTTGGGGGCTGGCGTGGCAGCAGGGTGTCAGGACCAGACCAGCGGTGTGTGTGTGGGGGGGATCTGTTCATAACAAGGCAGCATTTTAGTGTTTCCTAAGTTTGTTTCCAAATCATGATTCTCCTGCCTAAGTATTCTAAACACTAGAATTATAGGTATGTGCCATCTGGTAAAATCTAGTCTCTAAACACTAGATTGTCACATCTAGAACTTGATGGGGGGCCATGGAGTCATTATTTTAACTCATTTAATTTTAATTGAAATTTGCTTTCATACCTTAAAATAGTAGTGATTTGAAGAAATTGCTACCCATTCAAGCCACTTCCTGTTTCTTCCTTCATAATATAGTGTGGTTTCTATGAGAAATTTGTAATTAAAGTTTAGTTGGTAGACTTAGTGCTTCATCAACTAAGCATAAAATGTAAGTGCAAGAAATATTGGTGGAGGAAAATGAGCCCTCCTCTTTAGCAAGGCTAGCGCAGGAACTCTTCATACCCTACAGATATCTTGGTGCAGCCTGTTAACTGGGCAAGCCCCTGGCAGGAGGCTAAATATCGTCATTGATTTTAACCATCTTTTACACTTCACAACACTGAACTTACACCTGATTGTGCTTAAAGAGACAGTTGCTTCTGTAAAGACAATTTCCACTGTTCCCAATCATAAGTATGGGTGGGTGGAGAAATGTGAATTTTGGAAAAATCAAAATAGGGTACTTTATTTCTCTAGCTATTGAAGAAATTTTCCATGCCTAGTGATTTTGAGTGATTCATGCCTTGTGGGAGGTTGCTTGGGGTAATAATAGTCAAACCATGGATGTTTACTGTCAGAAAATTTAAAAGTGGCAGAATAGCCAATACTTCATAGGCTAAAATATGAAAGTTCCCAGTGAGACTAAGAGTTTGATCTCACAGTTGCTGGAACCCAGATTTCCACAGAGGTCCAGAAGACTCATATTAGTACCCCCCACCCATACAAATACACACCCATTACTCCCAGAGAGCATGGTCCCTTCACCCTTTCCAGGTGCCACATAACAGACACACTGTAGTTCCTCTATTTAAGGATAAAGTCATCACAAATGAGACTGAGAATAACGAAAGAGGAAAATGTCATGTGTGTCATGACTTATGTCCATCTGGACAGGAGCATGTGAGTCATTGCTGCCTGGATACAGAAGAAGTAGATTTGGCTGGTGTATCAGTGACAACACAGATACTGGAATGGCCAGGAACTCGGATCTTCTCACCTGCTGCCCATATCATCATTGCTGAGTACCTGGCTTCTATCCTTTCTCTAACCCTTTTTATTAGTTTCATGTACTTTTATTTCATATGTTTGAGTGTCTGCCCACATGCATGTGTACATACCATGTGTCTGCAGTGCCTGCAGCAGAAGATAGTGCTGGATCCCCTTGAACTGCAGTTGTAAAAGGTTGTGAGCTACCACATTGGTGCTCACTGAACCCCCTGAATCCTCTGCAGGAGGAACAAGTGCTCCTAACCACTAAGCCATTTCTTCATCCTTTCCTGGTCCCTTGAACACAAATTTGACTTTCTTTTTTATCTTTCTACTGCCATTTCTGTTTCTCAAACCTCTTCACCATCTGTAACACATTTCTGTAAATTTTTTTTTTGCCAGCATTAATCTATTGCCAGAGATGGTTACCTTGAGATCAAAATACGTTTTATTAGGAACCACTGTTGCATGGAGAAGTAACTTTTCAACACATGGATTTGGAGGATCACATTGGAACCACAGAATCAATGAAAGACAATACAACCCTCAAGTAAGCTAAGTTAGCTTTCCACCTAGCTAGCTCTGTCTTAATGATTAACCCATTTCTACTAGTCTAAGTATTCCCACGTGGCTCATCTTACTGGAGTGGAGGGCCCACATATGCTCTCTCCAGGCTCTACATGCTGACCCCTCCTCACTACTTCCTCTCCCTCCTCCTAGTCTCCTAGCCCCGCCTATCTTACTTTCCCATTGGCCACAGTGCTTTATTCATTAACCAGTATGAGAAACATATTTACAGAATAACATCTCCCATCATATAGTAGACCTGCTTATGTGATAAAACATCATGATCATAAGTAGCTTGGAGAGGAAAGAGTTTATCTAATGTACACTTTCACAACACAATCTGAAGGTTCAGGCATTGAAAATATAGGCTCAAGCATGGCAAGCATGGCACCAGCCACTCTTGCCCTTTTCCTTGCCTCTCCCTTGCTAAAATATTAGATTACAGGCACTATTCCCTTATTTGACCATTTTATTATGCCTGACTCATTCCTGAAGCTGACCACCAAGGTCCAACTATCAAAACATCAAGGCCCAGCAATCACAATTCATTCTTTAAATAACCTAATCAAAATACCCAATCAGAACTTACAAACATGACCTAGTACATTCTAACAAAGACCTCCCCCATTTCCCTCTTAAAGTGAATACTTGCAAAGGTATTTGCTGCTGTTGCTGCCTTATTCAAGTCAGCACCTTGGTTCTTTCCCTCATTTAATAAAGGACCTCTTTGTCTTTGGTTTTTTTCTTGGAAATTGGTGTTTGGGTATGGCCTATGCCTATCCAGGGTCCAGATGGGGAACATCCTGCAGTAGACTGGTCCCTTTACAAACTATCACTGAAGGAACTTAAGGTAGGCACTCAAAACAGGGAAGGAGCTGGAGGCAGAAACTGATGCAGAGGGCATGAGGGGATGCTGGTTACTGGCTTTCTTCATATTGCTTGCTCAGGCTGCCAACCTAGGGGCCACACCACCCACAGTGAGATGGTCCTTCCCAAATCTATTGTCAATCAAGAAAATAGCCTATAGGCTTGTTCACAGGCCAGTCTGGTGGTGTAGTTCCTGCTTCCCAAATTACTCTGGCTTATACAAAGTTGACATAAGACCATTTAGCACAGTGAGTGCTTTCACTACTTTCCTTGTTGCTGATAAGATACCGACAAGAAGTAACTTAAAGAATGAAAGGTTCATGTTGGCTCACAGTTTAAGAGGATACAGTCCAGTCCATCATTGTGATGAAGTCACAGCAGAAGTGGCTATTGGCAGTTGTCACCTTGAGTTCACATCATGGAACAGAGAGAGATGAATGCTGATGCATACCACACTTTCTCCTTTTTCATCTCCTTTCTCCTAGGGCACACAGCACATAGAATGATGCTGCCCCTATTTGAAGTAGGCTTCCCTACTTCTGTTAACCCAGCCCATAGCTTCCTCACAGATAAACTAAGAAATATGTCTCCTATGTGATTCTAGATTCTGACAAGTTGACAATATTAACCATATATACTTGAGCTCTCTTGGTTTTGGTGTTTTGGATCCAAAGTGAGGAATGGTTTCCCCAAGAGACATCAACAGCACCACTGAACTCTAAAGTGAAGACCCCATCTTGGATATTGAGAGCCAAGATCCATCAGATTAGCATTTTATTAATCAAAGAATCCTAGCCAAGTGGAATTCTGCCAAATATAAGAAGAGGGTAAGAGAGAAAGGAGATCACAAAACCATGAGACCTGTGTCTGCCATTCATGCTCCATTCCTTAAGGTTTGGGAGAAAATATCTTAAACTAATTTCCCTCGCCTTTTCTTTTCATTTGTCCTTATATTAAACATAGAAAACATAAGTTAATATAGCGATAGTGTTGGCTGCCCAGAGAGCCAATAATGGCCAGAGATTCTCAGCTCAAAGTTGAACCAAATGATTCATGAGAAATTGAACAGAATTCTTACAAGGAAGAAGGTTAATGAATTGTGTGACACAATGCACTAGGGATTTTGTTTGTTTTCAAGTCAACTTGGGAAAAAGAATGACAGTGATTGTGTTAAACATCAAAGATGCACTAAGTCTGCTTTCCCACTGGCCTTCTAGTCCCTACTTCTAGATGGTGTCTTCATTTGTGTTTTGGAGTAATCTCCTGTGTGCATGACTACTGAATGAGCCATTGGCCAATTCTCACCTCAAAGATGGTTGGGGGCAGCTTGTACCATTTCATACCTGGGCAGTGAGGGGAGAATATTTGATGGACTTAGTCTATGGACCTTGGGTCTTTGCATCTGGGAATAAAGCACATGATGTTGAAAACTGACTACAGTTACTTCACAGCTGCTGAAGAACCACTTCTGAGACTGAACTCTAGCTGCCAGACACCTGTCTCCAATGACTGTATGTTTTTTGTTTTTGTTTTTGTTTTTGTTTTACAGAGGCTCCTGGGCTTTTTTTTTTTTACAGAGGCTCCTAGGCTCTGACCATTTTATAGATCCATTGCTGTAACTTCCATTGAGTCCTGAAAGCTATAGTATTTTCTCAGCAAATTCTTCCAGTTTAAGAGATGCAGCTAATTTTGTAACTATTATACTGACTTATACAGTGTACAGCTCTCTGTGGCTGTGCATTCAAATATCTTAAGAGAGAGGATATAATTGGGTTGGCCAGTAAGAAAGACCAAATTTTGGGAACATAAGCCATGCTATTCCTGCCTTCAGATCACTTGCCCATATACACATTTTATTTTCTAGTGTATGATGCGACTTAGTCCTGTCTATTTCTCTGGAAACTGAGAATCTTCAAGCATAAGAACATATCAGGACTTAGAAGAGAAATAGGCTTTAAATTGAAGCAAGGGTCCATCATTGGACCACTGTGGACTTCTCATAATTGGGTTATATGCTATGTAGCCTCATGAGACAACACAAGAAGTTCTGAAGATTTTTTCTTTCTGTGCCAGTGAGTTCCAGATTCTATAAGACCCTTATGAAGCAACATCTGAAAGTGTCAACCCACACCCTCTGGGAGAATCAAAGCCAACGTTCATTTCCATCCTTCCCTTCTGAGCCGCTATAATTAGGGGCAGTTTAAAGATCTCTAGTTCCTGCCTAGGGCTGGTAGGTAAGTGCTCTCTGGTTTTGTAGGGCAATGCACAAAGGTATACATTGTGTTCTGTGGTGCAGAGAGGAATCAAGACTCTGAAAGGAGAGCAAACAGGCTCTTTGTAAACTGGGTGAGTGCAAATGTGGAGAGAAACTGGCCCACAATATATTCACCGGTGGTGATAATGTGTTGGTTGTTCTGTTCTTTATTTTTTATATTATTTCCTTTCCTCGTTCTCCCACACCAAGTCCTCCTATGCCAATTCCTCTCAAATACATGCCCTCTTCTTTACTCTTTATTGTTACACACACATACATAAATGCACAGGTGTTTTGAGTTGTTTTCCTGTCTGCTTGTTCCCAGAGCTGCACCAGCCCCAAATAACATGCAAAAACACTGTATTAGATATAAAGCCATTGGCCTGTTACTAGCGTTTCTTATTGGCTAGCTCTGTTTTAAATATTAACCCATTTTTATCCATCTAAGTATCTCCACACAGTCTTCTCTTACCAGAGAGAGGTTCTGGAGTTCTGCTCTCTCTGTCCTACATGTTATCTTCTCCTACCTCTCTCCCTGAATCCTCCTTGTCTCCTAGTCCTGCCTATCATGATTTCCTATTTGCCAACAGTGCTTTAGTCATTAACCATAAGAGAAACATATTTATAGAATGACATCTCCCACCATCTCCTCTTTTCTGTCTAAAATAAAAAGAAGGGTTTTAACTTTAACATAGTAAAAAATATAACAAAACAGTTATTAAATAAGAAACACAGTTAACAATATTTAGTCCATAAACATTTAGCAAGATTTAAAGAAAATATTTTATCATCTATCCTATCTTTATGAGTCTAAAGTCCTACATGTAACTTATCTTTAATTCTAACTAAGGAAAACTATAACCATAACCATCTGTCTTCAACTCCATCAAAGACCACAGAAGGATAATATATAAACTCTAGAAATGACAGAGTCAACTCACCTGGTCAGTCACCCAAAATTCTTCTGTAATGTTCCATCTTCAGCCTATAGACAATAGTGTGTCTGGCAGACTCCTCAGCAAAGCAGGAAACTTTAAACTGTCCACCTGTATTGGCAGTTTGTCAGTCACTTTTTCTCTGTGTCCTGTAGACTGTCTGGCAGACACTTCTAAGAAGCAGGGACCTTACAGTAATGCCCATCTTGTTTCAGCAGTCACTTTTCTGTGGATCCTGCATGTCTAGTTTATCCAGCATAAAGCCAAACAGTCCAGATAAGAGCAGTATCTTGCCCAAATGGCTAGCCTTTCCATATTGAAAGTAAACACCATAATCAGTTTCTTCAATGTCCATCTTCCTTTCTGACTCAAGTGGTGTTTTCCAGGATCAGTTATGACTCACTGTCGATAAAAACACTAAACCATTTTAAATGCCATATTCTGTAGGTCTTTGAAAGGTTTGAAGAATATTTATCCATCTCAATTATATCTCTGTATATCTAAAAATCCTAACTAACTTAACTATAAGTTTTGACTATTATTGATAACTATCTAAATTATATATTTTAAATGAGCTATATAAACATAATAACTAAAGAAGATGAGAAACATACATATCACAAAATTGATCTTAAATTTGTATCAATAAATGAAAATCCATTCCAAAAGAAAGTATTCATATCTATATCATAATCCCCTTTTTACCTTTAAAGAGATTGGTTGTGGTCATTAACCATTTATAACCAGAAAACAACCCTTCACAGACAATAATTGGGAATTGGGGTGTTGTTCTTTCCAAAATACTTCCTGCTGGTAGGGGGCACTGTTATGGGGATCCTAAGAAGATGCAAAAATCCTGGCTTCAGGGTGTCTTGCTAGCTCAAACCATGTTAGTCTGGAAGGAATCTTCAGCTTTTCATTTTCTGTGGAAACAAAAATAGAAATCCTTTTCCCCAATAACCTGTCATTGGACTTAAATTTTGAAGTCAAAGTATTTTTCAAATATATAAATTTAATTAATCCAGCAGCATTGATAATCAAGTGTATTGTGGTTATTATTTCTTCTTTAGCAATTAAGCAATTCAAAGACAATTCCATAGCATATAGTATCCAGACTCTTTGTGTGCTTTCCATCTTCACATGGCTTTTTTATTACTCTATTTCTTCTATCACACAGGGTCACATGTGTAGACATACATGCATGCACACTCACACACACACACACACACACACACACACACAATAAAGCTTGATGACTCCATTCCACTTAATGTTGTTCTTATGTATGTGACCACTTAGGATCGAATAACTTTTCATGGCATTGGTTCCTGGAGAAAACTGATTTTGCTTCTATTAACAGATTATAATTGCTTTCGGGGGCATTAAGTTTAAGAAGAGTAGATATCTGAAGGTGCTATGCAAACACCTTCAGAGGAGAAGCAGCCAATAGTCTACAAAGGTAATAAAAAAAAGAGTGTGGCAATATGCCCTTAAATGTGTAATAGTGCCACTTTTATTTTTGTGGTGCCCAAACCCTATCTAATTAGATCTAAGACTTGCCCAATAGGAAGTAGTTCATTTCTGGCACTGAAAACCGAGCCAACTACATCTGTCTGGTGAAGTAATGAACACTAGGGGAGAACCTACTACTGCCAGTTTTCTAAACCAGCATAATTCCTAACTACATTCTAAATCCTCACCCTTATACCCATGGATAAGGGCAGCTCTCACCTCTCATCAGAGAAAGCTCTTTTGCAGTAGGCCACCACAGAAATCCACAACTGGTCAAAATGCAGAGGGCAATTGGCAGTAGGGTGCATTTTGTTCTTTCAAAACTGATGGTGATGACTCATCAGAAGTGATGACAGCTGTCAGTGAAGTCCCTTTCATTTTGATGCTAGAGTTTAGACTTGTTTGCTTGATCCTAGTTGCCATTCACCCTCATTATAGCTGTTACAGATCAGACTCTCTCAGTGGGTGTCAGGCATAGGTGCAAATGAATACTGCTTGAGAAAGAATACATACCTAAATCTACCTAGTAAGCTGTTAGAGCACTGCGACTACAAAGTACAGGCTCCATCTCTAGTATCTTCCATGATGAGTGCAGACTCCCTGGAACATTAAAGGGGGAGAAGCTGAAATCCAATGTGCAGATCTCAGTACAACAGGAATAAAGTGCTCACAAGCATCCTGTCATTGCTTCTTAAAGGATGACCTAGAAAAACATAACTATGCCCATTGACATCCCACATGTGTGTAGTAAGAAGGAATCCGTAGCCCTCTCTTTCATAAGAAAAGCATGAAGCAAGCTACCTTGTGAGGATAATAGGATGTGGAAAGTGGCCTGTATCTGTGGGAAGAGACTCACTTGTTTGGTTAGGCCCCTTGGGATAACAGGAAGGGATATACCTAGCTATCCTTTGACTTGATGATTCTAGTACAGCTACTTAGTCGTGTGTTATGAAATAATGTTTTAGTATGCGGTGAAGATCTGTCACTGTTATTGGTTCAATGAAAAGCTGAGTGGCCAATAGCTAGGTAGGATTTTGTGAAGAAGGTGAAGATGCAAGGGAATCGACAGTCAAAAGATGAGGAAGCAGGATGGCGAGTATAGAGTAAAGGTAACCAAACCATGTGAAAGAGTGTAGAGTGTACACTAAAAGACACAGGTTTATTTAAGTTATAAGAACCAGTTAAGAACACGCCTATGCTATCTGCCATGTCATTTTTTGTGAACTGGCTGGCCCAAAAGAATAGTCTGGCTACAGTTGTTTTTGTCAATTTGACACAAGCCAGAATCACCCAAAAGACAGAGCCTCCATTACGGAGTTGCCTTCATCTGATTGGCCTGTGTGCATGTCTGTGGGACATTTCTTGGTTAATGATTGATAGGGGAGGGCCCAGCCCACTGTGGGTGGTGTTGTGCCTGCCTGGGTAGTCATAGAGTGTGTAAATCTGAGAAAGCCATGGAGAAAAAGCAAGGAAGCAGTGTTCCTGCATGGCCTCCACTTCAGGTTTTCCTACTTTAAGCTCCTGTCCTGGCCTTCCTCAGTGGTTGAGTAAAAGCCATAAACTGAAACAAACCCTTTCCTCTCCAAGTTGCTTCTGGTTATGTTTTATCATAGCAATAGAAAATAAATTAGGACAGTGTCCTTTTAATGATATCATAATAATTGAATAGAATATTTATGGCCATGGGAGGAAGTGAGAGTTTCAAAGACTAAGAGCACTGTCAACAGAGATGAATAGAAGCATCAATGCTGGGAAATCCTCACAGGCCTATGTGAGACTGACTTCCCATGGACTGATAAGCATCACCACATCACAGCAAATCACAAGGCAAGGCAAGCACCACTGATGGGTTCTACCCAGTTTTGTGAAGTTTATAGGAAACTTTACATGTATACCTGTAGGACTTCTTATAGTAAAGCATGTGTGTCTGCATGCCCCTGAAGGCTTTGGAAGTCTAACCAAATGATTCTCTGCATTTCATGAAGATTTTATTTATTTATAGTTGTTGTTTTGTTTTGTTTTTAATCAGTTATCAGTTAGTAGTGGAGTTGAATATTACCAAAGAAATATTACTGTTACCCAAGAAAGGTAGAAGAGCAGTATAATATCCACAGGCTCCCTGGGATCTTAAATGATACAAAGAGCATAGGCAAGAACATTTGGAGTTTCTATCACTTGATAAAGATGCAAGGCCATGTGAGTACCACCTTTTAATTAGTAAAGGATGTTCTCTCCAAAGCTATCTTGCCAGGTAGTTCAGAGAATGAGAGCACCACTTCCCACCTTTTGAGCTGTATCTATAAGCAGAGAACTCCATGGGCTCTGTGGTAGACTCCATGCAAGGCTTCTACTTAACTTGGACTATATGCTAATTTGCTCAAGGGCCATGCATAGCCATGGCTATTGTTACCCTAATACTCTACAGTTTGTGTTTGTTTTAGTTAGGGTTTCTATTACTGTGATGAGATGCCATGACTATTGCAACTCTTAAAGAAAAACAATTTATTTGGAGTAGCTTACATTTTCAGAGGTTTAGTCTTTTATCATCCTTGTGGCACATGGCAGTGTGTAAGCAGACATGGTGCTGACTATATCTTGATCAGAAGGCAACAGGAACTGGACTGTCTCATTGGGTGTGGCTTGATCCTGCCTCCACAGTGACACACCAACTCCAACAAGACCACACCAACTCCAACAAGGCCACACCTCCTACTAGTGCTACTCTCTTTAGGGGCCATTTTCTTTCAAACACCACAGTGTTGTTCTTGACTTTGGTGGGATTTATGCAGAAGAGAAGACAAAGGATTTTGAATATTTTGCAGAAGTTTTAGCAAAGTATTGAGTGAATTTATCTAAATAGTGAGGTAAAGAGTGTCCAGTAAACATATGTCTCTTCCTTGTTCCTGCCTGCTCAGTATGTCCTCTTCCCTGCTGCTTCCTAAATACTGGGTACTTAGCCATTTTCCACCCCGCCTCCTTCACCAGTCCTGAACTACCTTCCTAGGGTTGCAATTTTGCTTTCATGGATGTTTGTGTTTTTCTGAAAGTTCATATACCAAGCCTTAGAGGTGGGGCTTTGGGGGTGACTAAGTTGTGAAGCTTGAGCCCTTATGAACAAGAGCTACTGAGACAATTGCTTTGCCGTCCCTGTCATTTAAAGGACACAGCCAGAGAACACCATCCATTTGTGATCTAAACAGAACCCTTCCCAGGCACCAACTCTGCTGCCCTTCTGATCTTGGTCTTAGCCTCTAGACTGTAAGAACTAACTTCCTGTTGCTTACACCTTCCCAATTTGTGCTATGTTTTATAGCAGCCTAAATGTATTAAGAGAGATTTCCACAAGGGAAAATATGAACAATTTAGTTTAATTCTAAACCCAAACATAACAAAAACAAAAAACTCCAAAGATCTAGATACATTTATCCTTCCCACTTCACAGACTTAACAAAAAGAGTGAAGTTGAGCAAACTCAGTAATTTTCTTAACTTACTTGGCAGGATGTCCAAGCTTAGGTGGATTTTTTTGACGTATGTAGTGATGACCCACTGAGTACTTAGTCCAAATAATACTCAACCTGCTCTCCCAGCACTGATTTGCAGTAGGCTGGTCACCACCATGGCCCTTGGTCCTTCTGTGTTGAAAGTGTTATTGTGAACTCCATTTTGACCCATTTTGACCCTGTGACACATGTGGTGATGATCTTACTAGTAAATGTAACCCTTTTATCTCTGAATACTTATCACCCATCACGTCACAGAAAAATTCTCAAAATACTAAAAAATAATACATAGATAAGACACCATTATGTTACAGCAGGTCTCCTGCCAGCCTCCTGGTCCTGCCGCCATTGTCCTGCAACCACGTGTGCCCCAAATAACACTCAGAGACTCTGTATTTGATACAATCCTGTTGGCCAATTACATTACTGTTTATGGGCTAGCTCTGTCTTAATTATTAACCCATTTCTACTTATCTAAGTATTTCCACGTGGTCGTCTTATCAGGGAGCCGCGCGGCAGGCGTCCTGCTCCTTCCCTGGGCTACATCTTGACTCCTCCCTACTACTTCCTATTTCCTTCTCCTAGTCTCCTAGCCCCGCCTATCTTGCTATCTCATTGGCCACAGAGCTTTATTAACCAGTATGAGAAACATATATACAGAATAACATCTCCCATCATCTCCTCTTTTCTGTCTAAAGTAAAAGAAGGGGTTTAACCTTAACATAGCAAAATATATCATATAACAGTTACCAAATAAGAATCACAGTTAACAATATTTAGTCCATTAATATTTTGTAAGACTTAAAGAAAATATCATCTATCCTATCTTTGTGAGTCTAAAGTCCTATATATAACTTATCTTTAATCCTAACTAAGGAAAACTATAATCATAACTACCTGTCTTCAACTCCATCAAAGACCACAGAAGGATAATATATAAACTCTAGAAATGACAGAGACAACTCATTGCCTGGTCAGTCACCCGAAGTTCTTCTGTAATGTTCCATCTTCAGCCCATAGGCCATAGTGTGTGTCCAGACTCCTCAACAAGGCAGGAAACTTTTCTCTGTGTCCTGTAGACTATGGCTGTCTGGCAGCCTCTTTCATGAAGCAGGAATCCTGTAGCAGTGTCCATCTTGAATCAGCAGTCACCTTTTTGTGGGTCCTGCATGTCCAGTTTATTCAGCATATAGTCAGTCTAGACAAGAGCAGTATCTTGTCCAAATGGCTAATCTTGCCATATTAGAAGCAAACTTCATAATGAGTCTCTTCAATGTCCATCTTCCTTTTTGATGCAGGTGGTGTTACCAGGAGCAGTTGTGCCTCACTGTCAAGAAAAACCCTAAACCATTTTAAATGCCATATTCTATAGGTCTTTGAAAGGTTTGAAGAATGCCTATCCATCTCAAATACATCTCTGCATATCTAGAAATCCTAACTAACCTAACTATAAGTTTTAACTATCATAGGTAACTCTCTATAATCTGTACTAAATTATACATTACATTTTCCAATGAGCTATATAAACACAATACCTAAACAAGAGGAGAAATATACATATCACAAAATTGACCTTAAATTGTATCAATAAAAGAAAATCCATTTCAAAGCAAAGTATTCATTTCCATACCATAATTCTCCTTTTCCCTTTAAAAAGATTGCTTTTGGTTATAGCCATTTATAACCAAGCCCATTTAAATGAAAACAAACATTTATAAACAATATTTGGGAATTTGGGCATCATTCTTTCCAAACTACTTCCTGCTGGTAGAGGGCGCTGTCATGGGGTTCCAAAGAAGACGCAGAAATCTTGGCAGTAGTCTGCAAGGCTTTGTCTCAACTGCTTTGAATGTTGAATCACCTGGGGAGCTGTTTCAGGGGGTCTGGCTTGATCAAACCATATAAGTCTGTAAAGAATCTGTAGCTTTTCATTTTCTGTGGAAACAAAAATAGAAATCCTTTTCCCCAGTAACTTGTCCTTATGCTTAAATTTTGGAGTCAAAGCATTTTTAAAATATATAAATTGAACTAATCCAGCAGTATTTCTTTTATCAGCAGTTGTTATTTTCTCAGCAATCAAATAATTTAAAGACAACAGAAGTGTGTATAGTATCCAAAATCTCTCTGTGTTTTCCATCTTTACGTGGCTTTCTTATTACTCTATTTATTCTACTTCTATTTTCACATATTTTGAGACAGGGTTTCTCTGTGTAACTTTTATCTGTCCTGGAATTCACTCCATACCAGGTTTACTTTGAAATCACAGAGATCTGCTTGCATCTGTCTCCCTAGTGCTGGACTTAATGGTGTGCACCAACACAGCCATCCATTTAATTCCTTTTTTCTTTTTAAACCATTGTATCCCCTTCCTTTTTCTCTCCCAAGCCAGCGTATTTTTTAAAACACAGTGTAAACCTTCATTGCAGCTCTTGTACACACCAATGAATTGTTAGCAGAGCTCTTAAAAAGCAAGGCGGTTTTTGCCGCTTATGCTAATTTTGGAAACCTCCCTTAAAGGAGCCGAGCAAATCTCTGTCTACAGCAAAACAAATCCAATCAAGAAAATGCTGCTACCAAGAAGTCTCTGTTCCCTTGTTTCTAAAAACTATTTTTTAAGCTTTTGTTAAGTTTTAAATGAAAGTTCTCAATCCCGCTTCTGACACCATTATGTTGCGGTAGGTTTCCCCCGCCGGCTGCCGCTGGTTCTCAGAATAACATCTCCCATCAAATATTGTCTTTAAAAAGGACTATTTTCATATTTGAGAAATCATATACACACACTAAAATCGATCATGAAATCTCTCCAGAAAAGAGTTTTCCTCTCCACAGTAACCTGAAATTCCACCTGATAGTGAAAAGGAATTATTTCTTATGGCTTAGGAAGTTTTCTTTTCTTTGGAGTCACAGCTCCAAGGGAAAACATAGAGTAAATTCAGCAAAGACACTACTGCTTCATTTTTCACATCTTTGAACAAATAGACTCTATGTTTTAAAAAATCATACACTGAACACATTTGTGGCATAAAGTAGAAAGCAAGGCTAATGCATGGTTGTTGATTAATTTAACAAGTCTTGCTTCTCAGACATTTGGTGATCCTTATCTGAAAGGGTATACAAGTTTTAGATGTATTTTACATTACAAATACTTCTATTTATACTTAGCAAATCCAGTGATTATTCATTGAATACCTGCACAATATTGAATATTTTGATAGATAAATTGCCTGTGGCATAAAACTTAATATTAAAAGCAGCATTGAAGATGAATTTTCACATCAGATAAGCTCAATTTTATTAAAAATTTCATAACATCTTATAGTAAATTAGCTCTTTTTATATTATTCAGGGTCTAATGAACTTACTAAAGAACAAGAGATATAAATATAATAAGTATGTATAAGTGTGAAGGGTACATAAGGATATAAAGCATAAGGTATATATGTTCAGGTACATCTACATTTCTCTTTGACTATTTTTCTATGTTATGAAACAAATAAAAACACTTTACTCACCAGTAATTTACAGATTACTTAGTTTAGTGAAAAATATGAATTGTGACTCAATTTTGATTTGGAGGCTTAAACACAAAATTGTATTTATTATTTACACAGGCACTTTGTATCTGTTATGGTTTGAATGTAACATGTCCCTCATGGTCACACATATTTGAACACTTAGTTCCCTGCTGATGACACTGAGAAAGTTATGGAATGCTTAGGATGTACAGTCTTGCTGTAAGAAGTAGTCATTGGTGGTGGGTGGGCTTTGAGACTCTATAGCTTGGTTTCACTTCCTGTTCACCCTTTGCTTTCTGAGTGCAGATATAATGTGACAGGCAGACTTCTGTTCCTACCATCATGGCTTCCCTGCATGAAGGGCTCAAGAAATGCTGATATACAACTATGACTCTAGCTGTTTAATTTTCATTTAAATGACTTCAGAAATTCAAAATAGATCAATTTTACTAAATATAAAGAAATAAAAAGTTTTAATTTGCACCAGTCTTCAACATTATTCAAAATAAAATCTATGATTGATTTTTTCTACTGTAAACAGAGTATAGGCCCTGTGTTAGCACAAATTTCCCAGGAAAGAATCATCATGGATTGGATATTCAAAACTGTGGTGTGGGAATCCACCAACAGGAGCACCAAATTCTAGTAAGTTCAGTAAAGCATAGGTCACATTTTTGGATGGAACAGATAAATGCATTCTTTTATAACCACCTAGCACTGTAGAGAACTAATCCTAAAATCTACATAATAATCAGTGCTTGTGTGAGGCTTGAGATTAGATAAAAATAATATCATCTTAATACTAAATAATGAAAATGAAAAATAGTAAAATCTAACCAGATTGTTTCATTTTCAGAGGATGCCCCAGTTTTCATCAAGCAAGAAGGTAATCTTTAGATTGCTATCCTCATCTAGTGTAGATGGTTCTTTGTTTAGGAAAGAAATAGTCAGGATCAAATATATAAAGAGTAGAATTTGACAGTTACTTCTGTCTCCCTAATATGTGTTGTGAGTCACTGTGTTTAAAGTTTAGGAAATACAAATAGTGACGAGAAGAGAAAAGGAAGAGAGAAAGGGTGTGTATAGTGGCTATTCATGGTTATCCAGTTGACTACATCTGGAATGAACTATAGTCAGAAATAGAGGTCACACCCATGAGACATGATTTTTGCTTGGTTTGAAGTGCTTGAATCCACTTCTAGCCAAGACCTTTGAGGTAGAAAGGCACACTCCTTTGATCTAGATTTTGAGGCTTTGATTTTAATCTGGAGGAAAGGAAGACACATATTTAATCTGGCCATACCTTCTGATGGAAGCCTATGTGGGGTCATGGAAGAAGGAAGCTTTTGATCTTTACCCGCTTGCCCTTTCCTTGCTGGCACATCCATTCCTTCACTGGCATTTTAGATCATTCCATTGGGATTCCAGTATATACTGAAGGCAATCCAAGATATCCAGGTTTATGGGCTGAGCAATTATTGGATTCTTGGACTTTCTGTTCACAGCCAGCCATTATTGAATTAGTTGGACTCCAGCCTATAAGTCATTTTAATAACATCCCTTTATATATTCTGTATATTTATATATGCTATACATTCATTCTATAAGTACTGTTACTCTAGAGAACAATGACAAATACAGAGGTGAAGGGGAAAAGAAAGGAGAGGATAAGAAGATTAGAGAAACCAGGAGTATTGAGAGACATCTGACAAATATGCCTGCAATTCATTTGCTCCAAAAGGTTAAGGCATCTTTTTAAAATGGGACAAACATGAAATATTGGTGTTAGCATACTATATTTATATCTAGAATCTTTATTAAAATCTGCCTCCTACAGCGTATTACGTGTAATTTGGATACTGTGTCTTGTGGTTTGAATGAAAATTGGCTCCCATGGGTGCTTAGGGAGTGGTACTATTTGGAGGTATAGCCTTGTTGGAGTAGATATGGCTTTGTTGGAGGAAGTGTGTCATGGGGGTGGGAGAACTTTGAAGCTCCAGATGCTCAAGCTGTGGGTCCAATGTGTTACTGTCTCTTCCTGCTGCCTATGGATCTATATGTAGAACTCTCAGCCTTATCTCTAGCTCCATGTCTGCCTGCCTGCCAACATGATGATAATGGGCCAAACCTCTGAATTGTAAGCCAGCCCTAAGTAAATATTTTCATTTATAAGAGCTGCCATGATCATGATGCCTCTTCACAGTATTAGAAAGCCTAACCAAGATAGAAGTTGGTACCTGGGACTGAGGTATTGCTATGATAGGCCAGACCATGCTTCTGGCTGCTGGAATGTGGACTTTGGGACTTTGGATTTGAAATGCAGTTGAACACTTTAAGTGATGCTTAATGGGTCATAATAGTAGGGACATGGGATTTGAAATGTGGAGGCCTGGCTCAAGAGGTTTCAGAGGAGCAGCATGTTAGCATGCGGCTTAGACACTGGTCTTGTGATATTTTAGTGAAAAACATGGCTGCTTTCTGCCCTTATTAAAAAAAATTCTGTCTGAGACTAAATAGAAGAGTTTTGGATTAATTGTGTTTACAGAGGAGAGTTTACAGAGGCTGTTTCAAAACAGCCTAGTGTGCTGTGTCTTCTGGCTATTGGTGGCTGGTCTTATGAGGATTTATAACAAAAAGGAGCAAACTGAGCAAGAAAAAAATACAGAATGAACAGATTGTGGAGAAAAGGTGAACCACCAAGTGTAAACAGGGTAAAGGAAAGCCTGGTGCTAAGTGAAATCAAGCGAGTGGTGACCTCAGAGCAAGGCCCTACCTAGCTCCGCTTCCAACTTGTGAAGACAAATAGAAAAGCATAGGTCCAGGCTTGCTGATATACGCCTTTAATCCCAGCACCCAGGACACAGAGGCAAGCAGATCTCTGAGTTTAAGGGCAGCCTGGTCTACAAAGCAAATTCCTGAACAGCCAAGCATAGGTAGTGAAGGAAACCATTGAAAACAGAAAGCTGGTAAAGACAAAATTGAAGGAGGGGCCATGTTTTAGCCCCAGAAAGCATCAGAATTTGGCAGCTCTGGTCACATGGTTCTGGCTTTAGATCAAGAACAGAAAAAAGGGGTTATGGAATCTCCCTCCATGGCTAAAGGAAAACCACTGAGTCCAGGGACATGTCAGAAATGTCCTTGAATGGACACCTAGTAGAGAGGCTATTGCATGAAGCTGTGAAATTGAAGACTGGATTTCCTTGGAGACTCCAAGGTGCCAGAGCTGTGGGATACCCCCTAAGAAGAGCTGATCAAGAGAAAGGAGGAGGAGGAGAAGGAGGAGGAGGAGGAGGAGGAGGAGGAGGAGGAGGAGGAGGAGGAGGAGGAGGAGGAGGGAAGGAGGAGAAGAAAGAAAGAAAGAAAGAAAGAAAGAAAGAAAGAAAGAAAGAAAGTTGAAAGTAGTTAGAGATCAGAGGAGTGCTATGACAGCAGAAATAAAAATACAGAATTTGGAGTTTGCCCAGTGATTTCCAGTCTTGTGTAGTCCCAGTATTTCCTCACTATGCTCCCTTTCCTCCCTTTTGGAATGGTAGCGTATATCCTGTGCCATTGCATGTTGGAAGTATGTGATCTGCTTTTCTACTTTAATTTTAAGGAGATTACACTTAGTTTGCTATAGGTCACAGAAGAGACTGAACAGTTATGTTTGTGGTGATACTTTTTATGATTTAACAAACAAAGCTTGCCTGAAGATCAAAGTTTAGAGCTATCCACTAGTTAGTCATAGAGGCCAGGCAGTGGTGACACACACCTTTAATACCAGCACTTGGGAGGAAGAGGCAGGTGGATCTCTGTGAGTTCGAAGTCACCCTGGGCTACATGAGATTGATCTAGTCTAAAAGTGAAACAGAGACAGGATGTGGTGGCTCACACCAGTAATTCCAGTACTTGGGAGTCACACACTTTCAATCCCAGCACTTGGCATGGATGGGGGATGGGGGGAGGAGTGAAATGGCTGGGTGGAGAGAGGGATACAAGGCAGAAAAAGGCAGGAGTTCAGGGCATTCAGTCTGAGGATTCCTAGCAACAGGACCAACTCTTTCTGTCTGAGGAGTCAGTAGAGGTAAGAACTAGTGGCTTGCTGCTCTGCTTCTCTGATCTTTCAGAGTTAACCCCTATATCCGACTCTGGGTTTTTATTATTAAAACCAATCAGAATTCACACTTCACATGTTAAGACCATTTTAGAATATAGGGACTTGTGAAATTGGAATGAATTCATTTTTGCATTATGATATAGCATATGCTATATGCTTATAGTGGCAAGGGAGTGGAATGTAGTGGGAGGTATGGACTTATTGGAATAGGTATGGCCTTGTTGGAATAGGTGTGGCCTTGTTGGAGGAAGTATGTCATTGTGGGTGGGCTTTAATGTCAGTGTGTGACTGTCACTTCTCTTCCTGCTGCCTACAGATCCAGGTGTAGACTCTCAGTTCCTTCTCCAGCCCCATATCTGTCAGCATGCTGTTTACTGACATGGTAATAACAGACTAAAATCTCTGAACTGTAAGCCAGCCCCAATTAAATGTGTTCTTAAGAGTTGTTATGGTTATGGTGTCTCTTCACAGCAATAGAAACCCTAACTAAGACAGATACATAGTAAACATTGCCTTGAAGAAAGGAAAGGGAAGAGAAAAAGGGAGAGAATGGGGAAAGAAGAATAGATGGGGGGAGAGTAAGGAAGAGAAGGGAAAGGAGGGAAGGGAATTTGTTGAAGTCACAGAACCTTTACTTTCTCTGATTGCTGTGTTCAATTGACTTCAGTCAGATAGATGTGTGACTCAGAGGTGAGCTGGGCTATCTCTATACTCTTGTGTCTCCTGCTTATTAATATCACCCACGTTTCTTCTTCCATTGCTTCTTACCAGCTCACTATGTATAACGTCTGTATCCCCGACCTTCAATATCATCTTGTGGAAATGTTATTTAATTCATTACATTCTCTTTTATGTTGCCTGTTTGATATAGTAACTTAAAACTTGGTCCTTAAAATGCTGGGCTCAGGCTGTTAAAATGGAGTTCTAGTAAAATTAGACCAGAGATCAAAGCTGGAAATCATTTACGTTTATCTGGGTTCTACCAAGGAAATGTTAGCTCTTTCTGACATTTGAGAGATGATGCTTTAATGGTCTTTTAAATAACAGACTTACCAAAGCCCTCTGCCTTGTCTAAATCCCAGTGATTCTAAAGTCATTCTTAAGTATTTTGTCATTGAAGTGTTTTTAACTTAAAAGAAGAATTCAAGACAAATGAATGATAGTTTGGCTAGATTCTACATAAAAATTATTGAAGTTTTTCTATGAATCTATGTGAAAGGTGATGTAGAATAAATTGCAAGACACTTCACATCTGCAAATATAGCTTTCTTTACCACAGTGGGAACAATTTGATTATTCTCTCATATACACCTGAATGTTGTTTCCATAATTAACAACAATAGCCAGCCTAAAATAAGCACTTGACTACTTTGAAGCTTTCCATTGTTTGAAATATTTTACTGCTGTTAAAATGAGAACAGAAAATGCATGTTGTCTTATTAGACATTTCAATTGCACAATGTTTGTTCCATGCAGTCCAGAACTGGAATGAACTGACAGAAGGCATAGGGTCTGGAAGCCTCTTTCAGAGTGGTAGAGGTGTCCAAGGGGAACACCAAGCTCTCAATATTTAATTAAGACTTACTATATTTAGACAAATTAAAAAGCATTCTTAATGTCATTAATGATCTAGTCTTAATTCAAGTATTCACAGATGTATAGTGCACAGACAGATTACAAAAGCTTTGGACAAGAATAAGCGGATGTCAGTAGTGGCATTTAAGGACATAAAGGCAATGTATGTAAATCTCTGTCAATGCTCAAGTTTTTGAGTGAAATATGTAAATCTCCAAGCCTGAGTAATAATGTGGGGCAATGTGAAGTGATTGCCTATGGGCTTCCCTCAGATCAGTGGTTTTTCGAAACACTTTCTATTGAAACCTGGATCTTTATTTTTCTTCTTTTCTTTCCTCTTCTTCATTTTATTCTCTCTACTATTTCTTTTACTCTTTTTAGGATTATTTATGCATATAAGGCTGTGCAGTCCTCATTCTAGGGGATCTCTGGGAATATCTGGAGTCCTTGCTGAAGATGGTGTTATCAGGATGAGTAATAGCTGTGTTCTTATTTACAATTGAATGCCTCTTATTTGTTGAGTGAAATTTCTTTAATGACTCTGCTTTGAGAATTATTATACAACTAAAATAAACAACGATAGTGCTATTGGCTTCTATTTTTCTTTTGATCCTTCAAGTCCACAGTCCTTACTTCAGTAGCATGCCTTCACACAGTGTGTTTTCTTACCATCTGTTCTCTATTCAAGATGTTTTGAATCTTATAGCCCTCTTTCTTTCTCACTGCCTGCAGCAAGCTTAACTTCATCTGGTTATTTGTATATATCTAGTAGAAACATGTGGCTTGCTGGAGTAGCAATAATTTCTTCCTTGATCTTGGCCATGTCCCCATACTTCCCACCATACTCAACACAATATAATTGCTCAATAAAAGTGTCAGGGAGAAGTAGGACCACTATAAAGAGGATGATAAAGTCAAAGAATCAGTTTACCCAATGTTTTGCCCTGTCCAAACACTACTCTTCAGCTTCTAGGTGTGCCTCTGTGAGATGCTGGCATCTGTGTGCACTTGTGCTATTTGAGACTCAGAAAGTGAAGAATTGTTGAAATTTAAGGACACCTGTTGTTCAGGTTATCTACAGGGACTGGGTGAATTAATTTCAAAATCTGTTGGAATATAGGTGGTAGTTACTAGAGACTCAGGGAACAGATTCGATAGAAACCAATGAATTTAGTTCTTACAAAAGTAGGAAAAATTAAGGATTTTACATCTACCATGTGTAAAAGTATTGGAAACATTGAGAACCTACCTCATGGGACTCCAAAGATCCTTTCTGTCCCGGGAAACCATGGTCCCAGAAAGGAAACAGACTCCCCTGGGTCTCTAGAACCATGTGATTCCGTATAAAAATTAATAGCACTTACCTTAGAGTCATTGAATAGGACCTTAAGAGCCTAGAACAGGGGAATAAGCACACTATAATTTCTAAACTTAAGAGTTAAATATGTGTACTTAGAGACTAACCTGCCATATTTAGTCTTGTTTGACTGAAATTTCAAGTATTTTCTTTAATTTCAAAATGTGTATTTTGATTATTAAAATAACACAGCTAGATTTTTTTAAAAAAATATACATTCATTGTAATTATCAGTCCCTTCAATTTTCTTTGAATTTATAATTATTTAAGGATTTGAGTATTTTCAAGTCATGTTCTGCTGACTCAGAAAATATATGTAGAAACTGACCTTGAAGTCTAAGTCATTTTTAATCAGCCATGAAATATTTTCAGAATTAAAGGGCCAGATCAGTTTATGAAATACAAATGGTACTTAAGAAACTCTCTCTCTAGTGTGTGAGAATTGTGCGAAATCTATCAAAATTTGGTTAATTATATTTTTAAGTGAATACACTCTAGATCAGAGTTTATATGCTCGGAATTCATCCAGCTGGGTGCATGTATGACATGCATACTTACTATATGCTTACTATAGTTTGTCTGGATTCTTAACCAAAATGAAAAAGGCTTCCTCTATATCCCCACAGTAGGCACAGTAGGCATTGAGCTACAAGCACTAAGAGTGATTACCCACATTCTAGGTAGCTAAAAGAAAGCCAACCACTACCAACTAATAAAGAAGGCCAAATGTTAAACAAAGAATTATATTGAGAATAAATAAGGCAAAATGTGCTACTGAAATCTGTGTATAGAGAACACAGCAAGATAAGCAGCTTAAAAACACCTTACAGGAAATACTTCTGTGAAATTTGCTTCCTGTGTTGGATTGTACTTTCCAAGGTAAAGGCTTTTATCTTTGTACAAAGAAAAACAGACACTAAAAACAGAAAAATATTACAATAATGACTTGGAAAATCATTCTGGGTTAACATGGCATTGAATAGTCCAAGGTGTCTAAAATCCTACATTCCTTTGCATGTTTCTTGCATTTGTTAATGCCATGTTTTCACAGTCCTTCTACCACAGATCCTCCATAGTAGTCCCTCTTCATCACAGTTTACCTTTCCATAGTTTAAATTACCAATGGACAAACATGGTCTGAAAATATTATAGGGAAATTTCTAGAAATGAACAATTTTTATGTTTAAAATGCATACTGTTTTAAGGAGTATGGTGCAATCTTATGCCACCATTTTCCTTTTAATCTTTGATGCCAATCTCTCCAGTGTATCTATCCACCTATTGGTCAGCTAATAGCAATATTGGTTATTAGATTTACTGCCATATTACTGCAGTGCCTCTGTTAAAACCAATTTTTCTAAATTGTAAAGAGTAATTGTTGACACTGACAGTTTGAATATGCTTAAGAGAAGCCAAAAAGTTCTTTCTATATTCTATGCTGTGTTTGTAGTGATCTATGGCGAGAATAAATCTCCTATCTGTGTAACTACATAAAAGAAAAGAAACATAGATCCAAATAGAATTTTAGTTACATATTTGTGCATTGTTTATAATTAATACAATATTAAATCATCTTATCAAAAACATAATAGATATTTCTTGATAATAGACTTGATTTATAACACATTAGGAAAGAAAATTAGCTGTTACAATATCAGGGATTTGCACTAATGAGATGCAATCCCTTCGCTTATTTATGAAGTTATTGTCCTCAGTAAAATTGCATTCTCTATATCCATACAAGCATATATGTATCTATACAAAACCCTATATTTTCTCACTAAGTTTATTCTTGCATATTTTATGTATCGACTGTGATTTTCTAGTAGGATTTTTATTATAGGAAATTTATTAAATAACTAATATATAACTGTAGTTCTTCTAAGATCTAGTCATTTTTGGTTGGATCTCTTTGTCCAAATAAGAGAGCTAATCACATTGCCTATTGATATCCTTTCCTGAGAAATTTCTCTAAGACTCATTTATTTCTAATCTTCACAAATGTTCTCACTGACAGGTTCATTGTGATGACCAAGTTAATACTTAACACTAAAAACAGTGCCTGTCACATAGTAAACTATATATACAATTCTTTTTCAAAATTTATGTTATGTGTATGTACTTATGCTGTGTCTGCTGTCATCTATGAGAAAGGCAAATCTTCTATCTGTGTAATTGTATAAAAGGAAAAAATGTATGTGTATGTATATGCACCCAGTGGATGAAGGTGCACATGGAGACCAAAAATGGATGTCAGATCCCCTGGACATGGAGTTACAGGAAGTTGTGAACTTCATGATGTGGATTCTGGGAACTGAACTTGGGTCCTCCGCAAGGCAGTGAGGTCTGGGGCAGGCCCTTAAAAGCGGCACACCCCATCTCTCTCTCTCCCGCGTGACCAGACCTTCTCTCTCTCTCAATAAACTCCACGTGGGCACTCAATCTCATGTTTATGTTTCTTAGGCCATAGCAGCTGCAAAACAACAGGCAGTAAGGACCCTTCACCACGGAACCATCTCTCCAGCCCTCGTCTTTATGTTACTGTATTTCAACATTCAGCATATTCTTTGGTCTACTTTCCTTAAGATCAAAATATGCTACCTCATGTTATCTATTTGTTATGTCTCTTTTATCCTTATTGTATCCCAGTGAAAATTGTTAGTGTGATTTGATCATGAGTAGCCATGCCCACACATTTCCTTTGTGAGCATCAAGTCACCAGTTTATGATTCTCCTCTCATTGCTTCTTTCTTCTACCACAGTTTCCATGATTATCTCTGCATCCCTGAGTATGGATGACACTTCACATTTTGCCTATACAGTCTAGTTAGTTGCATTTTCCCCACTCCCATCTTATCAGTGCCAACTGGTGTTTTCAAGAGCAGAATAATTACATCAGATGGCCTGATGTTCATCTTCAACTAAAATGGCCAGTCTTCTCTGATTCTGTAACTCCTCCTGTCTCCATCCTAATCAGCCTTCTCCTGAACTTGTGTTTCTCTATGGAAATTCTCTTCCCTTTGTAGCCTAAGGATGTAACCTGAGGGTTTCAAGCAGTTTCTAACAGGAAAGCAGTGCACACAAACATTTCAAGGTCAAGATATTAACAGCCATGGCTGAGATTTCTTGCTGGAAGAAATCAGTTCAAAGTACAGAAATCATAAGGAATTATCTGAAACCAAATTCTGTCTTTCTCTCCAGTTATAACACCTGTCTTTAAATGAGTTGTGCTTCCCTACAATCTAATTCGATTGATGAGTATGAACTTATATATCTCTAAAATAGAGTGATTTATTGTTGATAAGATGCATTCTCTTCTGCCTCATTTATTGGCATGGCTATTAAGTCACATTGATATGAGATTCCAATTCACTTTCAGAGTCACCTCTAAAGCAGAGGAGTGCATTTGCTACACAGGCAAGACTGAAGGAAGAGTAACTTGAGATTTATCACGCACAGCCTTTGGGGAGATGCTTCCACACATTATTAAACTGCTTAAGCATCATAATCAGAAAGGTAAATTTGTTCAGGGATCAACTCAGATGTTACAGAAAGCTCTCTGTTTGACTGGATAAGGGAACCATAGGTTCCAAACATCCATGTCTCTTGGTTCCCTAAGGAAAGGAGGGTTTGGATTGTTCTAGGATTTAAAATTCCCTGACAGGGAGTGAAAGAATGCTTTGAATAGACTTGTAAAAATGTGTTTAGAATAGAAATGTTATTTCAAAACAGAGTGTCATTTCTGCTTATAAACTTTGCCAAGGGCAAGGGACTTTTTAAAGGCACCTTTTTTTTCAGTTCTCTTTTTTTTTCCTTCTGTTATTGCTGCAATAAAAAAAAAAACATAAAACATAGAAAAACAAACTCATTTCGTGTGTTTCTATTCTTCATTGTATTGAGTTCTGTGTGAGCTTAAAAATACATAGAGGTATGTTTTTTTCTAGAAATTTCCTCTGTAGCCTGTACATAGCCATGCAAAGGATTATAGTGTTTCAGCTAATAGCAAATGCATACACCAAGATGTTTCCAGAAGATTAACACAAGTTAAAAATCCCATAAGTTTAGAGGACTGAAACTTGGCCCTCGTAAGTGTGGGTCACACATTCATTTATGGTGATACACACTTATGTGTTCAGTCCTAGAAAAGTAGTCAGAAAAGAACACAACACTGATAATAAATATATTCAAGTATTTATTACATTGTGTTTTATGGTAGAGAGTACTACTCATTAAAAATGTTTACCACAAAACGGTATTTTGTGTTTTGCTCACAGCAGCCTCACACATATCATATTTGCAATCCTAGACTGCATCAAGAACCCTATATTGAGTGATGGACCTGCACCACATGCACAAATGCATGCTATGATGTCTCAGAGAGACTACATCAGCTAATGATGCACTTCTCACAATATATCATTATCACTAAGTGATTAGAGACTATAAACTTGCAGCCATATATACATCCACACATTGCAGTATTGTAATCACTTCAAAGCATCAAATACATTTTAGATTGAGTTGAAAGGCTCTTCAGCAGGGCAGTCATGACTTCCAGCCAAGTCTGACCTCCTTTCAGGACTTCCTGGATGATGGAGTTGACCTAGACAAGAAACTCCACCTGCAGCACCTTCTTAGGGACTAACTACATAGATACTCTTGGATTTGCATGCACTCTGGAGGGCTTTCTGTGATTGTAAAAAGCCCAGGGAAGGTTATAAAAGAGTGAGTAACTGGAACCCTGCTCTTTAAACCTCATTTAGGATTAGAGGGAATTACAGGTTTACTGTTTACTGAAGAGAGACACATGTCCCATTACACAGGAGGGATTAAGGCCTGGAGGAACATTTATACCTTCAAAATGAGGTTCTCCTTTGCCTCAGAGTGCAGGGCTGAGACTCACCAACTGCATAGCTAAAAACTGGAGTTACAAAATAGGTGCCATTATAGGTGCCATTTAGGTTGAATAACGCTTTAACACTGTTGAGTAATGACTGGGATTAATATCTCATTTCAAGGAAGGACTTCACAAATGTCTCAGAATGAATCTGTGGAAACAATGCCATTATTAAATCCCACTTCTTGGAGACCTAGGTGAGCTATTCCTGCTTTTACCAAGAGATGGAGCTGACTTATGGTCTGGGACACCCAGAGAGTCCTACTCTCAAATTAGTATTTGATGAACTTTCTGAATTTTGACCCACATCTCTAGTCCAAGGACATTCTAATTTTATTTGTGTTTCTGTGATGAATACCATAACCAAAAGCAACTTTGGGAAGAGAGTGTTTACCTCATTTTACAGGTTAGAGTCAGCAAATACAGAGCATTCAGGTTACAGCCATTTTACGGGGTAGCATCAGGGAAGTCAGAGCAGAAACCTGGAGGCAGGAAACAAAGCAGAGACCATGGAGGAGTGCTGCCTACTGGCCTCCCTGCTCAGATATTTCTATTACCTATCCCTGGTTCCATGCTCCTGGCTCTACTGGTGTCCACCTTGCTATCAATTAGCAATCAAGAAAATGTGTATCAGACATGGCCACAGGATAATCTGATGGAGGCAATTCCTCAGCTGAGGTTCCCTTTTTATTAGCCTGGCAAGTATCTGCTACAAAATGTATTAACAGAGGGAAAGAAACAGGAAGTTTTGTCAGGTCATCGGATACCATAGCTTGTGTCTATGTGTTTTCATATCCCACAATTTGCAAAGAATGAAAACAGCATACTGTTCCATTTTCTATAACCCCTAATGTGCACCAGACTTGGACTGTAGTTTTACATTTAACTTCCAGCAAAATCTTAAATAAAACTAAGCAAAAGAAACAAAATTTGAATGAGTCCTCAAAAATCATGTATTTAGCTGATTGATAAAGATATTTTAAGAAAACATAAATATAATACAGTATGAAGATAAATAAAGTGGTATTACATGGAAATTCTACTTGCAATACTTAGTCTCATAGGGCAATAATGCCTACAAAGGTTTGTTTCTAAACCCTGCCCCCACTTTTTCCACCTGCATCATATGTCCACATCCTGAAGAACCCCTCATCTGATTCCTGTAGGAAATGGGCTCTAAATTTGAGTTAAATGCTTGACTCTAGCCAGAGACCAGCTGAAAAGATTTATGGCTTGGTGGCCAGTAGAGTGTATAAAACAGAAATTTGAGGCATGCTGCCTATATTTACACTTCTTTAAAAAGACAATGACCTCTGTCAAGGATGGATATGATTAGGGGTACCATTAACACTTGAAACTGGGGATTGAAATGGCAGAGGCAAAGATGGATGAGTGGTGACAAACATGGGATAATTGGTGTCCCCATGATTTTGTGAGGAAAGAGGCACCTTAGACAAAATAAACAGAATAAACCTGGGAGATGTGTTCATTGTGTAAATGAAGCTCAGATGTGGTGACAGTGTTGGACTAGCTGTGTCACAATGTAACATGGTCCCTATGCTCCAACATGGAGTTATCTGGAGGCACAGTGACAGTGACACCATCCTAAGTGTGACAGAAGGCCTGCAATTACACATAAAGATTGTTTCCTTAAGTGGACGGAGATAAGGCTCAGAAGTTCAGAGCACTGGTTGATCTTGTGAAGGATCCAGGTTCAGTTCCCAGCATCAATGTGGTGGTTCAATGCTTCACACTGTTCTAGAGGATCTGATGCCCTCTTCTGATCTCTGAGGGCACTAGGCACACGTGTGGTAAAAATATATACATGTGGGAAAAGTATTTGTGCACATAAAGTAAATAAATCGAAAATGAATTAAAAATACATCATAAGTTAAGCAGAATGAAAAGTGCTAATGAAAAACAAAACTGTGCTTTTCTTCTTTGTGTATTCAGGTTGCCATAGCAACCGCAGGGACAGCAATGGTTTCTGGAATATGACCCTTGGATGTCCATGCCTATAATCCATTCTAGCTGAATCAACATTTGCTTAAAGTTCAGTATTGGAACATTGCCTAAGAATTCTTACTTCATATTGTGGTAGACACTGTTGTTATTTTCTTTCACACTTAATACCAGTTTTTCCTTACTTCTCTAAGGGAAAAGTTTCGTCCTCTTTCAATAGGAGGACACCCGGGCGCACAATCAACTCTGGTTGCTCTTTCAGTCAACCATGGCTATTCCTTTATTCTTGCTAGAGGTTTGTCTAGGAGTTGGTGTATGAGGAATACCTGTCCAATGAAATGGAAAGGGAAGTAATCTAGAAGTGTCCAAAGAAAGATTGCATCTGTAATAAGTTGTGTTTGAGGTAAGCACTTCATGGCTCAATGACCTTTCCTGTTTAAGGGTGACCTTAAGAGTTTTGTTTATTTTGCATTTTGATCTCAGAAAGAAGCATACTTACCATGTCAGGGACAGATGGAAAGAAGAACCATTGATATGATTACACCATATATTTCAACTTCTATATTAATGAACAAACACCCTTTAAGGGAACACTAATATTTTATTAAGCATTGGTACTTGGAACTCAATGCCCTCTTCCACACACAGCTCTGTAAAGGAACAGAAGACTAGATTCATAATGGAATTTAGAAGCCCAATTATCAAGATAGTTGACAAGATGCCTTGGCATTTATTTCCAGAAAAGAACCACCGATTTCACTATCCTTTGCAGTACAGGACACAACATCCAGTTCCCAGCTTTGCAACAGGGCTAATTGCCTCTTCATGGGCAGCATGGCCTTGCCTCCTTCTACCTTTCTGACCTCACCAACACTGGCCCTCCCCCAATCACATAGGGATCTTTTCCTCTTCACCATGTTTTCCCAGCCCCTATCAATTCATGGTGTCATAAGTTCCCTTTGCTCTAACCCCTTTTTAGAAAAAAGAAATCCTTTTAAATCTAATGTGACTCCAGACTAAGGGCTCCAGATACTCGCAGTGACTTCTGATTGGGCTTTTATCTTATTAGCACAAATATATGTGCTGAAGCAAAGCAAAAGTCTCCCCCCCACCAACACACACACACACACACACACACACACACACACACACACACACACACACCAGCCATTTTCATTTCTGATGATGCCACAGAGTATTTTCTAGCCTTTCAGTTTTCAGGTCATTTGGCTCCTTTGACTCATGCTGTATCTCATAAAATTGATGGCTGTCAATTCTGCTTCTGAATTCCTTTACTTAATTCTTCCCCTGGTCTCCCTCCACTGATCCTCACTCAACTCTGTACCAAGTACCACCTAGACAAATATGATGGACTCAAACCATGAGCTCTGTCTTTATTACTTTTCTTTTTTCTTATTTGTATTAGTTCTTGGAGAATTCTATACAATGTATTTTTATCATGTTTGCCCTATACCTACTCCTCTAAGATCCAAACCTCTTCCCTACCCATCTGACTTTGATCTATCTATCTATCTATCTATCTATCTATCTATCTATCTATCTATCCAGTACAATTTGTACTATCCATATACCTTTGGGCATATGGCCTCTACTGGCACTCAGTTAAGTTTCCAGGGGCAACATTCTTTAAAGAAAACAGACTCTTCCTATCCCAGTGTCATCAATTGCCAATAGCTTTTCAGTTTGGGTTTGAATTTCATGTCCCACCTCTGTTCTCCATGCTGATATTTCATCTTTCTTCAGCTTTTTAGGTCTTGGGAATGCTGTCACAACTGCTGTGATCTCATATGTGCATGTGCAACTCCCCTGCTGGGTCCAGAAAACATACTTTTCCCATAGCCTCTAAGAAGGCTTTGCTTCCTATCATGCTGTCATTGTGTGTCTCCTATCATGTGCCCCCCCCTATCATGTGGCCACTCTTCACTCTTCTCTGTAGCTCTATTCATCTGTGTTCCTAGCTAAGCATGGCTTAATGCTTCTATTCTTGTTACTATGACCACTAGCAACTACTGCTACTATTACATAGCTCTGATGTTGCCATGACTACACAGCTCTGGTAACTCTGTCCTAATGACATTTATTGAATCCCTAGTATGTGCCAAATGCCATGATTAAACACTTTGCATCAACATGGGATCACCCAACAGCCACTGACCACCTGCAGTGTGCTCTGTGTAACAGCAAGTCTCAAAGAGACTCGGGATGGGCACTACTATCCACCTTAGTCCTTGCTGTAGTCAACATTACTGTGCAAAGGAGAAAACTGAGGCAGAGAGAATGTAAATGGCATGTTAAGTGGCTCAGGTATAAGCTGTAGCTTCTAGATGTTCATGTTTTTGTAGGGTTGTGTCATCTACTCTACCATTCAAGTTATGTCTCCATTCTGACTCATTGGCCAAAACTCCTCCAGAGCTGGGACCACAATGCACCTGGTAGAGTCTTTACAACTCAGTCCTGGATTTGTAGTAAAATGACATAGAGGACAAATATCCTGTGGCCAATCCCTCCCTCTCTTTCTCCCTCTCTCCCTTTCTCCCTCCTTCCCTCTCTCCGTTCCTCCATTCCTCCCTCCCTCCTTCCCTCCCCCCTCTCTCAGCCTCAATCAAGGTTCCTATGAGAACAGGGTTCCTCCACCACCCCTGCAAGTTAGCCGTCTTCACTGTCTAAAATAAAAGACAATATGCCTCCCTTCAGCTTCTAACATGAGATTTCTTTGGTTCATCCTCTCCTGTGCCTGAGACGCAGAATTAGTGTCCATTTTAAATTCAGTCGATAAGATGGTAAGATGGCATCATTAACTCTCACATTTATCCTTCTCTCAAATGTGCACAACTGCATGCTTAATTTGCAAACATGGTCTTCTGCAGTGAATTAAAAGAGAGATTGGTGATCTTTGTCTAGAATTAGATCACTGTGATAACTTTGAGCAGAGCTGATACATCCTGCTTCCAAATGTCCAATGGGGACCAATGGTGATAAATGAGGCATGGGGAAATGACCCTGTGAATGGAACACTGTAGAGAAACGTCCTAGTAAAGTCAGGCCTAACACACCATCATGAGTGCATTCTGCCCTCTTTCATAGCCACTGCTCATACACCTTAGATGTTCTTTGCTTGCTTTCATCCTCTCTGACTTTAAATTTTTGAGTTTGAATCTTGTTATTACATTTTTAAAAACTTTCTTATACTATGTTTTGATCATATTATTTACTTTCCTCACAGTCCCCTCAAATTTTCTCCATTCCTTGCCCACCTAACTTGGTATTCTTTCTATCTCTCAAAACAGAAACAAAACAATCAGCAAAAACAACAAACAATTCAGCAAAATGAAATGAACTTCAAAAGGCAGCAACCAAAACAACAAAAGCACATATTTATAACAAGACACACACACACACACACACACACACACACACACACACACACACACAGAGAGAGAGAGAGAGAGAGAGAGAGAGAGAGAGAGAGAGAGAGAGAGAGAGAGAGAGAGAGACTGCTTCATTTTGATCAACTACTCTTGAGCACGATTGATAAACCTAGTCTCACTCCATTGGAGGAAAAAAAAATGATTTTCCATCTCTCAGCATGCATCAATCACAAATGAATTCTAGGTTAGGAGTGGAATTTGCACTTTGCCTTTACCATGCTGAAACCCTGTCTAGCTAACACCTGTATAGATTTTGTGCATAGGTGCAAAGTCTCCTTGAGTTCATATGTACATCAGTCCTCTGTGTCTGGAAGATGCGGTTTCCTTGGTGTCTTCCACTATCGCTGGCTTTTACAATCTTTTTGCCTCCTCTATTGTATAGAGGGTAGGTTTTAATGAAGACACCCATTTAGGGCTGAGTGCTCCAAAGTCTTTCACTCTCTGTATATTGCCCTACTGTGGGTCTCTATGTCAGTTACCATGTACTGCAAGAAGAAGCTTCTCTCATGGAGATTGAACATTTATCTATGGGTATATCAATATGTCATTAGGGTAATTTTATTGCTATATGCCCTTAGCAGAATAATAGTAGTATGTTATTTCCTAGACTGATGACCTGTTTAATCCTAAGTTCTTGGCCACTTTATCAGTGTCCAGTATATATTCCATTTTATTCAGTTGGCCTTAAATCCAATCAAAAAGTTGATGATTACTGCCATAACATTTGTGCCACTCTTGCATCAGTATATCTTGCAGGCATTTTGCTCTTGTAGGTACCAGGGCTCCAAGAACAATGAACAACAGGAAGTACAGGTGAAATTTCAAGTTGGAGCTGGGTGGTGGTTGTGCACACCTTTAATCACAGCATTCTGGGATACAGAGGCAGGCAGATCTCTGTGAATTTGAGACCAGCCTTGTCTACAACAGCTAGTTCCAGTTGGTATCAGCTCAATTTATTCATATTTGATGACCTAGTAAGAGTCTACAGCAATAGGGTTGTGGAGGATAACCAAGAGCTTTGGCAATAGCCTATAATGTTTGGGGGTATCTAAAGACCTAATCCAAACTTTTTATGACTGAAAAAGATATAACCTATTGATAGTATTAGGAGTTTTACTTGGCAGTATATGATGTCTAGTTGAGAAATTGTCTTCCCCATTATATGGTGACTCTATTTAAATGCCTTTTACATATTTTGGGAAACTACAGTAGTAGGGTTCTCTGTGATTTTTCAAAGACTTTTGGTGTTATTGAAGAAATCTAGTCACTCCACTTAGGAGACAGATGTTAAGGTTGAGTTTTAACAGTATTGACTTACACATGAAGTACAGAGACATCCTGAGAGCATAAACATTTAATGTCAAATGTGAAGCAATCTTTTGAAAAAACATTGTTGAGTGTTGCTTCCTGGAACAATCTCCTGTGCTGGGAAGGTACAATGAATAAGTTCCTTACACCATGGACTCTATAGTTCAGGGCAGAAGCCAAGTTAGCACCCTGATTCTGGTGTGCTAGGATGGATCTTATGATAAAGAGCATCCCAAAACAATCACAGCACCAGGTAGAGAAATTTTGCTCAAGCAGAGAGCTTGAGAACTTTCCAGAGAGTTTGAAATCCAGACTACAGTAATGGAGAATACCATACATGATAACTCAAGTTATAAGAGAATAGCACTTGAGGAAATATAAGGACTAGAGATAAGTGATAAAATATGTATATGGAAAGGTGAAATTTTAGCAAACAAACAAACAAAATCTTTAAAATATATTTAGCACAAAGCCTAAACTTTAATATCCAGAAAAACAACAGCTAATATGTATGCATGTATGTGCCCCTTTGTGTCTGTGTCTGTGTCTGTGTCTATGAGTGTGTATATACATGTATGTCTGTCTGAATACATGTTTCTGTGTGTGAATATGTGCCTATGTCTGTATGTGTGCATGTTTGTGTGTATATGTCTGTACCTGTGGATATGTGTATGTGTGGATATGTGTATGTGTGAGTGTGTATATGTATGTATGGACATGTGTGCTTATGTGTGTATGTATGGATGAATATGTATATGTTTATGTCTGTGTGCATTTATATGTACACATATATTTGTTGTCTGTGTATATAGGTATCATGCATATATGTACACATCTGTCTCTATGTGCATATATGTGTGGAGTATGTATCAAGGCAACTATCATTCAAAATCTGTAATTTAACCTGGGCATGGTGCTGCACACCTGGGATCCTAGTATTTAAGAGGCAGAAGCAGGAGGAGCAAAGAGATGGGAGAAGGTTGAGTTGCTTAGCAAGACCTCATTTTTAAAAGGTGTAAGTTAATTTTCTGTACAGCAGATGGATTTTGGCTATTCAGTTATCCTCTGAAAGTGGGTGGTCTATAACCCATCTCTGAATCTAGACAGCAGCCATAAATAAAGCATGAGAAGAGACACTGCAACAACTCACAGGCCTGAGACTTATAACTTGTCTCTTGAAAGTTCTTTTTGGGAATAAAGGGCTCCAGCTATAAGTTAGTCAAAGCTGAGCGCTCCTGAAGAGCCCTGTCAGGGACACAGTGAGCCCTGGGCTGCCACTTCAGCAGATCCAGTCATTGGAGAAAGGTACCTGAGAGCTGCTTCGTTCAGTTCCAGCCAGGTCATCCTAGCAAACACTGCCTGGAGTGGATACAAGCCAGACCTCCAAGCACTGCCTAACCTACAGGCTAACCACTAAGTTTGGTAATAATTTTTCATGCATCTGTGGATAATCAAGTAGGCATCTACTTTATGGATCTTGGTCTGCTTCCTAATATACAAGGCAAAGACTGCATTGAGGAGTCCATAGGCACATCAAAGCAGATGCCTTTTATGATGCCAACCTCCCTTTGTCCTCATGTGTCACATACCAAATGAAAGCAGTTGTGAAGGAAGATGGGACTGAGGGGTGGGTCTCAAAAATTAACTCTGCCAGATGCTGTCTTTCAGCTTCCCCATGGCGATCAACCGAACAATAACCCCAGCTGAAATGAACACATGTTCTCAATTAGAACCTATTGATAATAATTGGGAGGCAGAGTACATGCCAAGCCTGATCTCTGCTAATTGCTGCTGAGAGCTGAAGAGGTTACAGGAGAATGGGAAAATTTTTATTTTATTTTATTCTTTCTCTCCCTCTTCTTTACTTCCTTCCTTCTTTCTATCATCCTTGGATCTGGATATGAAGCATTTTAATGGAGTTTTAGATTATGTGTATGAGTGGTTTGCCTTCATGTTTGTCTGTCTGTCCACAGAACTCAAAAGAGGATATGAGTTCCTTGGAGCTGAGTGACAGATGATTGTGAGCTTCCTTGTGGGAGCTGGGAACCCAGGTCCTCTGCCACAGCAACAAGTGTTCTTAACCACTGAGCCATCTCTTCAGCACCCAAAACATGAAATTAAAAAAAAATTAATCATGTACTGGGTGCAGTTATGTATGCCTGTAATCTGAGCACTTAGGAGACTGGGACAGGAAGATGGAGAGTTTCAGCCCAGCTTTGGCCACATAATAAGGCCTTGCTTTGGAGATGAGCAAATTTTAAAAGCCTTCTTGGGTATATTTGGTGTTTCAAAATATAGTCACCCACTTCCCAACATTTCCAAGGTATTAACAACTTAGTTCTTCCAAAATCCTTTGGATCTAGCAAAACAAAACTTGCAGGATAGAAGCAAATGTTGCTAGCATAAGTTTTTTTTTAATGCAGCATTTTGAGGATTTTATTTACTTAACTGTTTAGGTATATGCATCACCTGTGTGCAGTGCCTGCATTGGCCAGAAGATGGGCTTCAGATTCCTTGGAACTGGAGTGAAAGGTAGATATCTGTTCAATTTGATTGCTGGGCACTGAATCTAGATCCTCTGAAAGAGCAGCACATTCTCTTAATTATGGAGCCCAGCCCCCCAATATTTTTAAGAATATATGTGTTATATTCTTAATAATTCAAGAATTTGTATATGTACTTACATGTATAATTTATAAAAACAAATAAGTTTATATAATTTATGAAAGATTTATATAAAATAACTAAACATATATGTATATATATTTATTTATTTAAACAAGCACATATTACTGATCATTTGGCTTGTTCTGTGCTTATCATGCCAGGTACCCAGGCCTGAAAGCTGCATATCCTCCCTTTAGTCATTGCCATAACCAGTCATCTACTTGGGCATCCATCAAATTTAAACTGTTGTGAGCAGTTTGTCCTTGCTGGCTCTGTTCTTTCTGGTTAAATGTGGCAGGTTCTGGGTTCACTTTGTTTATGCAACCCCTGTCTTGTGAAGCTTCAACCATTTTCTGTTGCTGTAGGATAAAGTCAAATCCAAAGTGAATGTCACAGCTTCTTTTGGTGGAGATTCAGAAACAGAAGTAACAAAGTAAAAACCAAATGCTAGGTGAAAGCTATGGCAGTTTCAGGCTGGCCCTGGGACCAGGACTGGACCCTGGACACATGATGCTGCCTGTCTGCTCTGTGCTAATCGTCTGATGAGGAAAATAGATTCACTTTTCCTGACATGAAGCGAGGGAGGGTGTCTTGCCTAAGAATGAATAAAGATCTTGTGAGTAGAGAGCCATAGCCTTTGTCACCGCATTCGAGCTGAAGGAGGAGCCACAATGGGACAGTGGGAATACAGCTAGAAGTGGGTAGCCTACCTTATTGTTGTTGTTGTTGTTTTTTAATCTCATCTGGATACAATTTGAAAGGAAGGTAATAAAAGCAGAATTTATACTGTTCCATACACTCCTGCTAAATATGGTCAAAAATGCCTGTGCTATGGATATATATGTGAAAGGTCACTCTCAGCATGTGCTCTCAATCAGGACTCACTAGAGACAAGGACATATTGGCCTTGGGTGAATACGAGTCACTGGGTCTTCACTTTTAATTTAGCAACAATAACATGGATTTATCATCTTAAAAAAATCCTATGACTTCAGGGATGGTTCAGTGGTAAAGTACCTGTTGTGCAAGTCCAAGGATCTGAGTTTAATCCCCAACATCCATGTAAAAGCCTAATGTGGTGGCTTGTGTCTGTAACCCCAGCACAGGGGGCAAGTGGGGAAGATGCCGGAATTACTGGACATCCAGTCTAGAGAAAACCTAAGACCTAGTTTTGGTGATAGACTGTCTCAAATTAGAAGGTGGGGAGCAAGCAGAAATGTCAAACTTGGAAATATAGCCTTAACACACACAAGAATTCTTTCTTTCTCTCTCTCTCTCTCTCTCTCTCTCTCTCTCTCTCTCTCTCTCTCTCTCTCTCTCTCTCTCTCTCCACACACACACACACACACACACACACACACACACACTACAAAATAAAAATTAACAACAAAATAAATAAAAACTTTTAAAAGCCACAAATTTCTGAGTTTCTCGGCAAAATAATAAATGGATATGAGAATTGAATGCATTTGATCAAAATCCAGTGGACCTGGCTTTTACATTAGGACAAGGCATGTTCCAGAAAACTAGTAGCCCAGTTTCCTCAGGAAACACTTGGGTTTGTGACCCTTGGTTTAGGCTGCTATGGCTGTGAGATATAGGTTTGTTCTTCAACAAACAAAGATGTAGGTGGGACTCTGTGTAAGGGTATGTGTGTGAGAGAGAGAAGGAGAAACAGACAGAAGCAGAGAGAAACTGAGAATGTTTTTCTTGATGCTCAGAAGGCTGACTTTATAGGCATGGCCATCCTGAGAAGCATGGAAACCCTACAAGCATCAGGCTTGCTACTCACTACTACATTTTTTAAATAGCAGCAGGTATCGGGATGAAGAGTGGAAACTACGTCATGCTGTTTGTCTCTGCTATCTATGTCATTGATTCTCTAGAAAAAAAAATCAGTTTTTGTTGCTCAAGACTCATAGCCTATAAGAGTTTTCTTACAGAAGCGCTGCCTAATCAGAACATTGGTTTAACCTAAATGAGTAAATGCTCCTTCCGGATTGACCCATGATACTGGACATAAGCTACTGTTTCTGTGTTCTGTATCATTATAGTCAGAGCTTTGCTTGTGTAAGCACACTCGTCTGGAACAGAGAAATCATGTTACACTGGTTTTGAGGTGGGCATGGCATTAGGAGTATCTTGCTGAACAGTTTAGATTATTTTATCATTATTACCTTCAGAATACAGTTAATGGTCTTTATATAGTACTTATGTTGTATTAGATAGTATATCACCAAGAGTTGGTTAAAATATACAGGGAGGGGATATACATAGGTTATATGCAAATCCTATGCTGTTTAATATAAAGGATTTGAGTATCAGTAGATTTTTGTATTATTAGGGGATCTTGGAGTCAAGTCCCATTATGATGACTGTGAGATGACTATGTTTAGTTTAGTGTTTGCTATGTAAGAATAAAAAAGAACCTTTTAAGGTTTCCTAGATATGTATAAATGAATAAAATAATAAATGTTAGTGATATTAAAAATGAGATATTCTTTACCACATTTCAAAAATCTAATCTTTGGCATTATAAAATAGTTCTTGTAATCACTACAAGTAAGTTAAGGGGGGTTTCTTTGAAAACTGTAATCTGAGTAGATTACTTATCTCTAAGTTTATGTGAGGGGAATAAGACAAATATTATACCTCCATGGGAGAATTATTGATTCTGAAAGAAATTTATCTGATGGCAGCTCACCCATTCATTTCTCAGAAAACATTTAGATTCAGATCCACTGTTGGTATGCACAGAGGCTACTTCCCAGGATCCTTAATTAAAACATTCTATCAGAGGTTTCTTATCATATCAAATTTGCACTTAACTTTAATAAAATGTATTTTTGTGTGTCAGGAAGAGGAAGAGAAAGCTCACACTTCACACATTTTCCCTTAATATAGTTATTTTAAAATCAGTCTATTTATGAGCTTGGGCTGACACACTTCCTAGGGGACAGGAAGCAACATTCATGAGACTGACAACAGGATGCTTACCCCACGGGGCAGAAACTTGACCATTCATCTCCCACTCCACTGCTGATACAAGACTGAGTGAGTTCTACTTGTTTTCTAAGACAGGTGTGCAGCTGTGTAGCCATGGTTGGCCTTATACTCACTGCATATCCCAGGCTAGTCATGAACTTGCAGCTAACCTCCTGCCTCAGACTTTAGCTAAAATTTTTATATGGGCCTTTCTTTTGCATATTCATCTGTTTATCTTCCCTCTTTGTCTTTATGCCTTTGTCTTTTCTGTTGTCTTCAAAAAACTGCATGCAATTTGGGTCTTTTGAATATACCTTTCTCTGTCACATTTTCTACTTTGTTTTTATTTCTTTTTATCTTTTCTTATTCTTTCAGTTGACTTTAATCTCAGACTCTGGTATTCACTAGGACATAGAGGGGACCCCAGTTGGTCAGACTGAGTGAACATCTGCCAAAGGCTTCATAAGACATACCAACTCTGCCTAAGGGCAGTGCTACCTTCTGGAGTGAAGGCAAGTCCATTCTCTTCATAGTGCTCTGATCAGATCAAGCAATACTTACATTTTATGGTTACAACATCCAAGGTCAGTATAATCTATTAGGATGAAAATACTTTGATCAACACAAACATCACTGAAAACTATTGCCTTGAAAGGAAAAAAATCAACAGATTTAATTTTAAATAGACTAAGAGGTGAATACAGAAGAAATCTCTAATTGGTAACGTTACTTTCTCTCCATTATACTCTAAAAAATGACATCTCAATCTAACTCATGTGCAGCAATCTGAGTACGTTTATGTATTTATTCATGAATTATGTTTGTGGGTAAAGTAGGGTTTTATATTTTAGCTTATTAGATTTTTAAAGAGCTGGTGGTGGGGTGTTTCTTCCCAGAGGCTTGTCTGAGTTTTCCACCATCCTTACTTGTTTGGATTGGGAAGGATGAAGCCAGTGCTTTTTTTCCTAGTGAGATGAAAATAGCTAAGAACAAAGTCTTGCTTCTAAAAACATTGTGAGCATTAGCGTTAATGTATGTAAGGGATTTACTATAAGTTAGATGTTATTTCCAGTACTTTGCATAAATTAACTCAAACCTTCACAAGAAAGCCATGAGGTAAATACTGTTAAGCCCTTTTCATATGTGAGAAAACAGAAGCAAAATTATCTAATTCCAAAGCTCGTGTGTAAACTCTATAGTCTAACTTTCAGTTTTACTGTCAGATACTTGTTTTTAGATTTGCCCCAAACACACATTCTGACATAGGACATTTTCTATCACTGTGAAAACTGTGTAGTTTATAAAGAAGAGAGGCTCATTTTGTGTCATGATTCTGGAGGTTGGGAAGCTGGGGACCATGCAGTTGCACCTGCTTAGGGCCAGTTTACAGCAGAAAAGAGCAGGGCAGTGGGGTATATGTAAAGGAGACATAACACAACACAGCACAATGAGCAGTCTCCTTCATAACACCCTCTCAGAAGCTCTCCCAGTACACTCACAAAGGCATCAATAACAGTTACTTCTTAAAAGCCCGACTGCTCACACCACATGGATGACAAATGGATTTCAGTAGGAATTCCAGAAAGGAAAAAAACCACCTTCCCCCAACACACACACTAGAAAAGGGGAAAGTAATTTTGAAGCCTGAGATATCTGACATCTGGAAGCCTTATAAAGTTCTAAAAAAAATACCACATGGTGATGGAGACCAAACCAAGATATATGGATTTTCCATATAATTAAAGAGCTTCAAGTTTATGATAGTGAAACTTCATTTTGTTTCTTATTTTGGTGATAGAGCATGAGGACTGTGGAAATGCTTTATCATAACTTGAGGATACAAATACTCTAATGATGGATGGAACTGTAATGAGAAAGGGGCTTCAAGAGCATTTCACCTGGCTACAGACACATTCTAAATCTTATCATCCTAGACAGACCAAAGTATATATGACCAAGTCCATTTATGCCTGGGGGATCTTAGAAAATACAATGTAGCTGAGGTTACCTAAAAACCCAGTGATTTGGAATAAACTGCGTAAATGCTAGTGTTGACACAGGTGAGCCAGGTGGTAGTATAATTATGAATTCTGTTTGTGCCAAGGAAGTGTGAGGCACACAAGTAGAGAAAGGCTGTAGAGAAAGTGATGTGAACTTTGTTGTTGTAGAGAGGGAACCTTACTATATAGCTTTGCCTGGCCTGAAACTCACTATGTAGACCAGTCTGGCCTCAAATTCACACAGTTCTGCCTCCTTTTGGCTCTGGGCTCTTGCATGAACACTATAATGGACTACACATAATTAATATGTGTCAAAATACATTTGGGTTGCAGAGATGACTCAGTAGCTAAAAGCACTATCAGCTTTTCTTGGGGATCAAGTTTTGATTCACAGCACCCACACCAGAGCTCAAAACTGCTGTAACTTTACTTCTAGGAGATCTGACACCCTCTTCTGGCCTCCAACCATACTGGTGCATAGACATGCATGCAAGCAAACACCCATACATGCAAAATAAAAATAAGTAAATCTTTAAAATTGTAGTAGTGTCCAAAACATTAATGAACAATTATACTCCTTTGCCATGTTGTGACACTGATATCACATGTATTCTGCCTTACATTAGAAACAGTCACAGAGATTCTGAAGCCACACCTATGCCCAGGCTCTCCCCAAAACAAACTGAAGCTTAGCATAGATCCCAATGTCTGTGTTCCATGTCTTTCAAAGATCCAGGTACATTTGTAGCTGTCAAGGTTTCACATTGCTGACATGCCATTTTGATAATCTGTGATTCTGAATGGATAATTAGAGGAACTTCCTCAGACATAAGACAACGACATTGGTTATTACTCTTTTTATTTCTAGAAGTGGCCATATAGGATGGGGTTTTAAACCAGCCACTAGAGGTGCAACACAAATCCCCTTTTAGAAACTTCAGATTGGTCCTTTCTATGTGCAGCCTGTACCTCAATCAAACAAATCCAGAAATATCACTCTGTTTTCATTCTCTCCCAGAATTTCTTGTGCATACCTTCATCTGAGCTCCTAGAGCACACCCCTCTGAAACCCGAGGATCACAGCTCATGAATATTTGAATGATTCCCTACCAATCATAGTGGCATTTCACATAGAAAAGGCAGTCACAAACATTTCTTAGTGTGCTCCCATGCCTTCATTTGAATTTCTGCTTTTGCTATGTAGAAACCAGCTTTTCATCCACTAAGTTTTAGGAACAAATGTAAAGTCAAAAGTGTTGTGTGCATTGGTTCTCAATATCATATGTCCTCTACATATACCCACAGTCCAGATGTATCTTTCTGTCCCTAATCTTTGTCTTATTATTAACCATGTGTCTCTAAAACATGTAAGGAGTAAATTAAAGAGCTTTGCAGGATATAGCTTTGGTGCACAGCTCACAATGGTACTTCAAGGCTTCTGTAAGGGTCTGCCTGTTTGTGTGTTTATCTGCACATCTGCTGCCATAACACTAGAAAAGCTCACCAGCCATCATTGCTCCTTAAATCATTTTGCCTCGATTTGTCTCCATGTTAGAAAAGCTGTCAGTTCCCCTACTGGTCCACAAAGTCCTCTTGGTCCACAAAGTCCTCTAGAACATTTCTGGAGACGATATGCATGCTGCATATACCTCCCCACAGCATGCAATGGGAATGTTTGCCATTGGCTTATCCATCCTTACTTCAATGTCCAGTGTCTTCTGGTTCTTGGAAGGCATAAAGCTGACCCCTATAATCCACACCTAGTTTGCAAATTAGATTTCCAATATTCATCTTATTTCCAATTTTAATTTAGTCACTTCTAACTTATTTACATTGGAAGACAATTTTTATAATAGAAATAAATGCCAAATTATTTTCAGTAGAGAAAAAAATGATTCATTGACCCTTACACATTGCTTTTTGCCCTTGGAGCCCTAACATTTGTGTATGAACACATAGCCTTGATTCTTTATCCAAAATAATCTTTTGATGCTTTAGCATTTGGTTAATTTTTTTTTCACAGCTCATCGAGTTCTTAAAGGGTTTTTAAATTAATTTTACCCTAAGACCATGTTTGTCTTCAGACACAGCCTATCTCAGGACTCCCCTCTCTTTACTCAGCATCCTTTCATCATTCCAGTGATACTTTGTTTTATGACTGAACGACATCTTCGTGATATGGGGAAGCCTTTCTGGAACTGAACTGCTGATAGATGTCTTAGTCTGTTCCCTCTAGGTGTAACAGAATGACTGATAGTGAATAATACAAAAAGAAAAGAAGGATCTTTGTCTCAAAGTTGTAGAGGTTGAGAGTCCAAGTCAAATTGTATCAGTGGCCCCATTTATCTATTGTCTTCTGAGGCCTCAAGTGGGTGACAACATAGTGGGTATATGTAAGACCACATGGTGTGTATATGTAAAGCAATATGTTGGGTATATGTAAAACAACACGGTGGGTATATGTAAGATAATATGGTGGGTATATGTAAGATGAGATGATCTCACAATGATCAGGAAACCAGGGAAGCCATCTTGCTGTTATCACAACTGACTATGGCAGGACTAACTTACTCCATAAAATGGTTTTTAAATTTCTTTTTCTGAACTTCTACAGAGCCAACCTTATCTGCACCATAGCAATAAGTACTTCAGATATATAAAAAACAGTATAAATGGTTTTGGTGACAGTTGGCTTGATATCAACTTGGCACATATTAGAGTCATCTGCCCTGGGAGTTTCACCTGAGTATATTTCTATTGCCTTGATTGAGGCCCACCCCTTGAAATAGGAGAGACCCTCCGCTGGTAGCCTAGATAAAAAGAGGCATGACAGAAGGAAGTGTGGTCTTCCTTCTTGTTGGCGTTCATTCACCTTGTCACTGCTGGCGGTGCTTCTTTCTCTGATATTAAAACCAGCACTTATTTTTCCAGCATTGACTGAGGACAAGTGGCTGTCTGAGAAACGTTCAGATCTTCTATGCCAAATGGGGACTGCTGAGTCACCAAGCTTTTTGAGCCAAGCAGCTTTAGGATTGTCAGGCTCTTAAGTGTGATACAGTGATTGTTACTATTTTCCCACAAGCCAACTTAATTTAAAATATATATATATATATATATATATATATATGTGTGTGTGTGTGTGTGTGTGTGTGTGTGTGTATATATATATATATTCTACCTGTTACTCTAGGGAAGCTTGATTAATGCATGCAATGTATGAATAGACCTGGTGGCACAAAACTTATGGAGTAATTGAAATGATAAACTGCCCTGATTTTCTGAGAAGTATAACATCCATGTTTCTATATTTGATCACAGAAATATCTTCCTTCTCTAACTTGCTCCATCATTTAAAATTGATGAAGGGCCTGCAGAGATGACCCAACAGAGCAGACTAAGGGTATTGGCTGCTCTTTCAGAGAACCCAGATTCAACTTGGAAAACCAATGTAGTGGCTCACAGTTGGCTGTAATTGCAGTTCCAGGGTATCTTACACAGTCTTCTGTCCTCAAAAACCAAGCATGCATGTGATGCACAGGCATACATCCAGGCAAAACATCCATTCATATAGAAAATTACAAGGAAATTGTAGGGAATTATCATTGAGAAGTGTGGATAAAATTTTAGTCAAAGCTCATGAATCTATTAACTTTTGACATTTATCTGAGGTTTCCAGCATGATATTGTGAAGATGTTGCTTAGTTTGTGTTTGTCCTAGTTAGGATTTTATTGCTGTGAAGTGACACCATCACCGCAGAGACTCTAAAAAAAGGAAAACATTCAATTGGAACTGGCTTACAGTTTAGGGGTTTAGACCATTAATGGTGTGGAGGGAAGCATGCCGTTATGCTAATAGACACAGCGCTAGAGAGGTAGCTGAGAGTTCTACATTTGGATCCACAGGCAGCAGGAAGACCGTTAAACACTGGCTCAGGATTGAGCATCTGAGACTTCAAAGCCCACCCCCAATGGCACACTTCCTTCAACAAAGCCACACCTCCTAATAGTGCCACTCCCTATGAGCCAATGGGGAGCTTTTTCTTTCAAACCACCACTGTTTACTATGATTAACTGTTTAAAAGATTCCTAACATTCTTAACCCAAATAATGCTAAGAAGTCTCAGTGTGAGTAATAGGCAGATGGCTCCTCTTTGCTTCAAAGATGCCTGTGTCCTAAGCCATGGAATATATGAATAATTTAGCTTACATGATATTCACTTACATGGAAAAGAGGTACAGAAGTGACTATGCAGCTGATCTCAGCCTGAAGGAAAGAAATGGTAACCTGGATTATCCAGGGAATCTTCCCATGAACCCACAGGCTTCTGAAAGCAAGACATAAAGATGGAAGCGCAGAGTCAGAGAAAGACACACAGGATGAAAAAAACATCAGTGAGATGTGATATTGCTTATTCTGAAGGTGGGCAAGGTGACAAAGAAACCAAGAGCTGGAGTAAGACAGCCTGGAGAAGCTGGAAAAACAAGTTTTAGTCCAGTGAGATGTATCTCAAACCTCTGATTTCTAGAGTCTTGACATAATAATTAGTTAAAGTAGCAAATAGTTAACAGCACAGCAGTGAGTGCCCTGCCACCCAGATACATTCTACCATCAGTAAAGCAAGAGAGGGGGCTGTAATTTTAATTTTCATCTCTGTGGCTCCTTGTGTGTCTCCTTGAGTTGTGGCAGCACCTTTAAATTTCAGAAGGACATGGGATGTTATGTATTAGGCAATGAATGAATGAATGAATGAATGAATGAATGAATGAATGAGAGAGACTTCATAGAAGTTGATTGGATTCCTAGATGTTTGTCAAGATAAGATGTGGGAAAGAGCAGAAAACTAGAATGATTTCTGTGTTGTGGTTGATGTGTACAGTACACATCCTTGAAAGATCTTTGATGGCAGGACTTAACTGGCATTGAAGCCACAGGAGTAGCTGATATCCATGGAGCCATGCTCTGTGGGATTTCTAGTGGACAGGATACCAAAAGCCTTTCAGCAGGACACAAGAGTTAAGTATACCAAATTCTTCATGTGGTTTCAGCAAAGGGATGATACTCTTGTGTATGTGTATCTCAGTACTCCTTTCTTCACCTTCAGTCTCCTTCCCTAGTGGGTTTTGCAGGCACAGTACCAGGAAAGAGCTTTATGTAAACGCTGTGTGTTTATATAAAGTGTGCTTGTGGCTCCTTCACATCCACCTTGGTTGATTGACAGCCCCTATTATCAGGAGCAGACCAAGCTGGCGTTTTTGAAAAGCAATGAACTTCATTCAATTGACATAAAGCCAAGAGGAGAAGATCCTGGGAGTTCAAACTCTCTGGTAGCTGGACAGGGCTGTGAGTGGTTTCTCCCTCCAAAGCTGCAGCAAGGCTCTAATGATTGGGAGAGCAGCTGCAGAGCTATTTAATGGCCACACAGGCTGGGCATGCCTGGAGCAGCCCACACCTCCCTCCATCCTCTAATGAACAGTGCTTCAGGCAGGTAAAGTGATTCATTGGGATCCTGCCTCATTAGAATGTCAACCAAGGCTCAGCTGCTGCAAATCCCCAGTGAAAACCTGGCAGACTGAAATTATAAATAAATACAATAGCAAAAGCTAAGTGTAAATAAACCAATGTTTCCATCTCTGTATGCACTTAGTTTTGTGCTCTCTGCTGTAGCTGTCATTTAGTACCATGTTCAAGTGTACTCAGATGCCCCTCAACTTACAATGAGCTCACATCCCAGCAAACCCATTAAAAGTTGAAAATAGTACAATGCAAAATGTGGATGTGATATTCCTAGCCTGCCAAGCGTCACAGCTTAGTCTAGCTTGCCTTAAATGTGCTCTGAGCCTACAGGTTTAACAAAATTATCTCATACAAATCCATTTGATCACACGATGTCAAATACCTCTTGTGATTTGTGAAGATTGTACAGAAAGCAAGAACTTGGTTTGCCTGAGGTCCTAGGTTCATTTCCAGAACATGGAGAGGAAGCAGGGAGAAAAGAGAGGAAGAAAGGGAGTAAGAAAGGTAGGTAGTTTTAGTACGTGGTACATAGAATTAATGGGCAACCAGGAGAATTACATGCAAGAAAACTGGGCAACTTGCAGTTAGGCAAGAAAACCCTAACTGCAGCAGCTACCCTAACAATTCAGCTTTGCCCACCCATTGCCTAGGAAGGACAGGATCACAATCTCTGTGCTATAATTTCTAGTGGAACCCTGGAGGATGATAGAAGGAAGAGAGAGAAGACAATTTTCACTCTGTTGTGGGAGCCGACTCCATCCAAAAAGATTGAAGTAGTGCAGTGTTAAAATGAGGGTGACGCAGGTAGAGTACTTCATCAAAGCAGGGCTGCAAATTAACCTTTACAAAATGAGTGGCTTTGGCAGTGCTGACTAAAAATCCCAGTGAAATAAGAAGAACGTTCTGGAGCCATGGTCTACACCCACAGAAGAAGGTGACCTTTGCATTCTAATTGCTTGCGGGTATCATAATAGGATGCTTGGCATTTTTAAACCGTGCACATGGTAAAGTAACACATTTGTAGCAAAAACACTGTTGAGGTTAATGAATCACTCCTCCCTCCCAGCAAAGCCGGATTCCCTCTAGTAGAGTTAAATTTTAAAAGCAGATTCTCAGCTGTCTGCCTTCTCCTCCAGTGTGGGTTTCTCATTGGTGAATGGCATGTACTATGGAAATGGCTTACCACAAGCACATTTATTGCCCATTGCTTCACTTGAGGCCACGGTTATGGGATGGGGAAGTTTAACAGATTTCTGCTGTTTGATTCTTGATTTGCTGAAGGGAATAGTCAGATCTGGTGTCTAGGACTGAAAACCCTATTTAGCACCTACATGCTTTCAGCTTGTCTGTGTCTCAGTCCCTGCTTCTTTAAAATAATGTAATAATACATGTTAAGGACTGAACATGAATGTCCACCCCTAGGGTTATTTTTTCAACTCTTGGTCCCAAAAAGTACAGTTATTTTGATTGTGTAAAGTTTAGGAGGTGGAACCCCATTAGAGTAAGTAAGTCACTGGGTAGAGTGGGTTTGGAAGCATATCAATCCCCACCTATTTCTTGTCTTTGGCTGTTGACTGGTAGGCCAGGAAATAACCAGATGTCTTCTACCACTCTCTACTGCCTTCACGATAGTCTACCCAAGCACTGAGGACCAAACAAACCCTTAAAAACTGAGTTCAAATAAATAATTCCTTCCCATTGTGCTTTATCTTGCCTATCAACTTGACTACATCTGTAATCAAACCAAACCAAAGCTCTTGGACATTCCTGTGAGGGATTTTTTAAATTGGATTATTTGAGGTGGGAAGGTACACCCTAAATATGGGCCATACATTCAGGTAGCAGCCCACATAAAAAGACACAGAAGAAGGAAACTTTTGCTTGTTGCCTGCTTATCTCCACTCTCCTTGGCAAGTTCTTCTATCCAGTTTCTTTGGAGTTCCTTCACTAGTGTTAGAACTGACTTTTCAGGAGTCTACCATGGACTAAAGAACAGACGTTCCTCAGGAACCTCAGGTGTGTGTGTGTGTGTGTGTGTGTGTGTGTGTGTGTGTGTGTGTGCCTCTCTCAGCTCTGTTCTTTTAGAGAACCATGTTGAATACTCTCCCTTAAGTTATTTGTCTCGGGTTTTTAGATTGATGAGAAGTAGTCAACCCATCATTGTCCAAATCTTCTCACACAGTTACTGTGGGAAATAAGCTAGATAATTTGTGTTTAAATTCCTGCAGTGCTAATTACACAGAAGGATTCCAACACAAATTCATTTAGAATTCATTGTCCAGAAGAAGGAACACTGATGTAACTAATTCCGAGGTCTGCATGTTAACCTGTCTGGACCCACTCAACTTTACTCATTTATAAAATGGAGATAATAATCACTGCACTTTAGAACTCTTGGTGAATGTTAAAGATTGACTCAGTCTAGTTCATGGGCCTCCATTCACCTAATGACTGCATATACATGTATGTATAATATATGATTGTACAGCACATATATCCTGGGGTTGTCCCCCTACAATTTTTAAAACTACCTGCTTAGGGATTGCCTCTGGGAGAAGGACAAAACTCTCTGGCAAAGAGTCAGAAATAGGCAAAACAAATCCAATGGAGAGGATGTCCCCCTGGGGTAAGTGGGTGATGAGTAATTCTCACACCATTACTGATGCCTGGCTTGTATTCTAGGGGAATGATTTCCAAAGGAAACATATATTCTATTTTAAAACTTTTGTTTGGGAGACTAGTTGGATCTTTTATTTTAAATTCATCTGTTCCCTCATTAAATTCATCTATTCATTCCCCCATTCATTCATTATTCATTACAAAATTTACTGCGAGCTTTTGTCTTCTTGGTGAAGAATATTCTCTTTGCATCAACTGGGAGGTTGTGAGTAAGTATAAAAACATTAGGGCTGACAACTAGAACAAGCAAGTTAATTTACAAATTCAGAACTTTTAAAAAATTACCAGATGGCTGAGTATCTGTGTTGGTGGATGGGGAAAGATCCAAATGAACTATATTCCATAAGATGTCAAACTCTCCCTGTTGAGAAGGATGGCTGATTGGATGTTCATAGGCAGATTTGAGGCAGAGGGAATACAGAGGATACAGCAGGGTGCTGAATGAAGCCTCAACAGTTGTGTATGAACTACTATAAAGATCACATCGCCAAGGAGTCTGCCATCATTCTAACATACACCCAAACTTTGTCTTATGGGCTTTCATGGAGTGGGTAGACACATTATGGTAGAGATGGGCAGGGAAACTGAAAGAAGCCTCTCTGGTCATTCTGGGCCCACACTTAATGCACTAGTGATCTTCCAAGGGAACATAGGTGTGATGGTTATTCTTGGTAGTCAACTTGACTACACTTGGGTTTAAATAGCACCCAAGTGGCTGTGTATCCTGTCAAGCATTTTTATTTTCCTAATTAAATGATTTGAGGCTGCAACATACAGCATTGATTCAGATCTTTTGAGATGGGAAGATCCATCTTTAATGTAGAAGACACCTTCTGTTGGCAGCATATGCAGAGGGCATAGAACAAAGAAGTTTTCACTTTTTGCCTGATAGTTCTTGCTGGCAAGTTCATTCTTCCACTGGCAGTAGAGCCTATTTCTTCAGGATTCTGGTATATACTGAAGACAAAAAGATATCCAGCTTGATTAACTGAACAACTACTGGATTCTTAGACTTTCTTTTAGTTGAATGATATTATAAGTGGACCACACCTGTAAATTACTCTAATTATATAGCTATGTATGTATTCATTAGTCAGAGATATCTAGAGGAACAGAATATATTTTCATTCCATAAATTCTGTTCCTCTAGAGAATCCAGACTAATACAATAGGACAGTAGGGTGGGATGGTCTTACAAGACTCAAAACAATTAAAGGAAAGTTACCAGCATCCCAGAAGCTGACTGTTGGCAGCAAAGCAATAAATGATCTCTACAGTGTTTCTGGTACTTAGTCTCAAGAATTTGGGAAGTGGAAAGTCCTGATCTCCCTCTAAAATCTTTGAAGATGTGGAAAACAATATTCACCCAAAGCTACAGCACATCCCAGATACAGCTAAACTGAAGATTAAACTGACTTTGCATAGCTCTCTTCTAGTATGTGCTGGTAGCCTATCAGGATGCTCCACATTGAGTGCCATTTTGTAACGTGAGGTTCCTGCAGCCATTTTGCTCCAAATAAGCACACTGACACTATATTAGTTATGAAACTATTGGTAGGTGACTAGGGCTTCTTATTATCTAGATCTGTCTTAATTATTAAACCATTCCTATTAATCTAAGTATTTCCACATGATCTTATCTTACTGAAGAAGTATCCTTCTGATCTCCACAGGATGACTCCTCTCTGCCTACACTTCCAAGAATTCTCCTCATCCCCTAGCCCCACCTATCTTCCTGCCTGGCTAATCAGTGTTTTATTCATTAACCAATAAGAGAAACATATACAGATTAACATCTCCCATCATCTCCTCTTTTCTGTCTAAATAAATAGAAAGGTTTTAACTTTAATATAGTCAAATTATATATAACAAAACAGCTATTAAGAAAGACCTATAATTAGAATATTTAGTACATTAACATTTGGCAATTTTCAAAGAAAATATTCTATAATCTAGCCTATCTTTGCAAGTCTAAAGTCTTATATGTAACTTATCTTTTATCATAACTAGTGAAAATATAACCATAACTATCTATCTTTAACTCCATCAAAGACCATAGAAGGATAACATGTAAACTTTAGAATTGACAGAGACATATTGCTGCCTGGACAGTCATCCAAAGTTCCTTTGTAATGTTGGAACATCTATCTTCAGCCCATTGGCCAGACTTCTCACCAAAGCAGGAAATTTTGAACTGTCCCACCTGTATAGGCAAGTTGTCAGTCAATTTTCTCTGTGTCCTTCAGAATGTCTGGCAGACTCTTCCATGAAACAGTAACCCTGCAGGATTGTCCCATCTTGTTTCAGCAGTCACTTTCCCGTGGGTCCTGCATGCCCAGTTTATACAGCATATATCAAATAGTGCAGGCAGGGACCCAAATGGCTATTTCTGCCATGTCAAAGCCAAACTCCATAATGACTTTCTTCAATTCCCATCTTCCTCTCTGAAGTAATTGGTGTTGCTAGGAGCAATTGTGTCTCACTGTCATGGAAAACCTTAAACCATTTTAAATGCCATACTATGTAGGTCTTTGAAAGGCTTGAAGAATGTCTATACATCTCAAGTATATCTCTGTATCTAGAAAACCCAACTACCCTAACTATATGTTTGGCTATTATAAGTGACTATATATAATCTAAATTTAATTATGCATTACCTTTTAAAAGATCTGTATAAATACAAACCTAAACAAGTAGAAAATATACATATAGCAAAGTTGGTCTTAAATTTGTATCAATAAACCAAAATCCATACCTATGCAAAGTAATTATTTTTATATAATACCCCCCCTTTTTCTTTAAAAAAGAGATTGGTTGTGATCATTAACCATTTATAAACAACTCCATTTAAATGAAAACAAACATTTATAAAAACATATTTGGGAATTTGCGTGTTGTTCATTTCAAACTGCTCCCTACTGGTCGGGGGTTCTGTCCAGTAGGGAGATCCTGAGAAAATCCAGAAACCTCGTCAAATCCCGGCTGTAATAGTCTGCATGGCTGCATCATCCCAGCTGACTTGGAAGTTGGGTCACTTGAGCCACTGCTTCAGGGGGTCTTACTTCATCAATAAATAAATAAATAAATAAATAAATAAATAAATAAATAAATAATAAAAAAATCCACAGCTTTTCACTGTCTATGAAAACAAGAAAAAAAAATATCTCTTTTCCAAACTAACATGACTTAAGCTTAAAATCTGAAGTCAAAGCACTTTTAAAATATATAAATTGAATTAATCCAACAATGTTTATAATCAAATTTATTTTAGCAGATGTACCTCCTTCCTCAGCAATCAAACAATTTAAAGACAACATTATAACATATAGTATCCAGACTCTCTGAGTATTTTCCATCTTTACATGACATTTTTATTACTCTATTTCTTTTCCTTTTATTTTTTCTCATTTTCTGAGACAGTTTCTTTGTGGGTTTTTTTTTTTTTGTTTTTTTTTTTTGGTTTTTGGTTTTTCGAGACAGGGTTTTTATGTGTAGTTTGAAGCCTATCCTGGAACTCTGGAACTTGCTCTGTAGACAAGGCTGGTCTTGAACTCACAGAGATCTGCCTACCTCTGCCTCCCCAGTGCTGGGACTAAAGGCTTGCTCCACCACTGCTGGGTATAAACACGAATCTCATCTGTTCATCTGTTTGCTAACACCACTTGTTTGGTAAAAGAGCCCTTTGCTTTTTGCAGTTAATGATGAGTCAGGAAACTGCTCTTAAAGGAGCTGCCAGTCTCTGCTTGCCTCTAGAAAGAGAAAATGCTGCTACCAAGAAGCTGTGCTTGCCTCTGTTCTTTTGTTTTTAAATCCCCTTTTAACTTTTCATCAAGTTCTATGTGGAAGTTCATACAACCCACATTGCCAGCACCATTTTGTTGTGGATGGTTCTTCCTGCCAGCCTGGACCCACAGCCACATCAGCCCCAAATAAACACACAGATGCTATATTAGTTATAAAACTGTTGGCCAGTGGCTTGAACTTCTTATTTGGCTAGGTCTGTCTTAATTATTAACCCATAACTACTAATCTACATATTTCCACATGGTCGTATCTTACTGGAGAAGGGTCCTGACCTCTAACTCCTTTGACAGGCTACATGGTGACTGTGTCTGCCTACACTTTCCAGAATTCTCCCCATCTGGTAGCCCTGCCTATCCTTCCTACCTGGCCATTAGCCATCCGTGTTTTATTCATTAACCAATAAGGGAAACATATACAGAAGGATAACTCCATCATTTTCTGGAACAAATGATAGCCAAGATTTAATACACAAAGCCAAGTATGCAGTACAAATGATAGGACAAAAAATGTGAGCCACAGTCAGGAGAGGAAATGATCACATGGAATGCATTGGGAGACTGCAAACAGAGTGCTGATGTCACACAAGGGCTTTAATGATAATAGAAATGTTAAAAATAGAGAAAATAAGTGATTATTGAATGTCAAGACAGTAAAAGTATTTGAAGAGCTAAAGGAAAGTAAATGATAAGTATAGAATTTATTTAATAGTTTTAACAAGATATTGTCTAAGCAAAAGTACATTTTCAAAATTCAAAGGCTGAGAAATGGAAAGAATGCAAACTGAAATGTTGAGATTGTTTTAAAGTATAAAACAGCATAAAAACATACAAGACATTATAATATCATCCACAATAGATGTAGTTACAAAAGTAGACATAAGAGATAAGGTAATGATTTTGAAAACGACCATCAAAAATATATCACTTTGCTAAAATGACAAAAATTGTAAACCCACCAATTCAACAGGTTTAGTTAGCATCAACACAGTAACTAAAGCAGAAAACCATATCTTGTTTTATCATATAACAAAACTTTTCTGAAAATGAAGGTTAATGTGGCCATACACAGGAGGTATATAGGTGGTTTGGTGCTTGTTGTACAAACATGGGGGCCTGGGCTTGAATATCAGTATCCATGTAACAGCTGGGAACTAGGACTTGTATCTGTAACCCTAGTGCAGAAGGAAATGTGTATGGGGTAGGGGCAGGGGATGGAGATAGGATGCCCAATCAAAAAAGCAACCTCCAGGCTCAGTAAGTAATCCTGTCTCAAAAAACAAGACAGGAGACTCATGTGCACACATATGTCTAATGCATGTACTCACACACTTTCTCCAAACAATCAAAACTAAGAGTTAAAGATGGTGTCTTATGCATAATGGTGGCTTGAAGACTTATGTGAGAATAGCCAGAGAGTGCCCAAAGAAAGATGCAGGGGTTGGGCGGGCACTATATACAGGTAACAACAGCAAAATTACTAATGGAGTTTCACCAAATAGCAAAGTTTCTGCACAGCAAGGAAAACAACCTGCAAAGTGGTAAGCAATAGAATACAGTAAAACATTTTCAAATGTTACCTGACAAGGAGTCTATATTCAAAATTCATGAATCTTGCACAACCCAATAGAAGAGAACAAAATAACCCAATTTAAAAAATGAATAAAGAATTTGAGTACATTGTTCACCAAAGAGCCAGATGCACTGAAGTCAAAGTCCACGTAAAATTTCCACATTACTAATCATTGAACATACTGAAACAGAGGACAAGCATTAGCAAAGACAGACACCTCTAGAAGCTGTTGCTGAGAATATGAATTGCTACAATCACTATATTAAAATTATAGAGGGTGTAAAGCTTGAGCCACTCCTGACTGAGCAATCCACTTCTGGGTATGGATATAAGACTTAGAGTTGGCATGCTGACAAGCTATCAGAACCCTCATATTCATTGTAGTGTTCATTGTTCATGACAACCAAAATATGGACTCACCCTAGGCCCATCAATAGCTGAATGTAATGTTCTTCAGTCTTAAAATAAAACAAAGTAAAATGTGACCAATTGTGAGAATGTGTATGAAGCTGGAGGATATTACCCCAAGTGAAATGACTGATACAAAAAGACAAACATCGAACAACCTTCTTTTTACTCGGTATCTCAAATATCAAATTCATAGTGACAGAGAGTGAAGTGACAGTTGCCAGAGGCTAGGACTTTAGTCATGTAACAACAATGCTGGTCAAGGAGAATTTCTGTTTCATGGTACAGTTCCATTCTGGAATGCTACCACTCAGCAAGTGACAAGTGTTAAAAAAAAAAAAAAAAAAAAAAAAAAAAACTGAACTTTATACTTGAAAATTACTGAGAGTATCATAAATGTCCCTATCTCCAAAAGGTTCCTGTGAAGTTGTGGAGGTGTTAGTTTGATTATAATTGTCTCAGTGTTCCAAATAACAAGACATCCTATTTTACATCATAAACATGCACATTTCTATTCATCGATTATGCTTCAATTAATAAAAAAAGTGAAACCATCAACTTTATGTCCAATGAAATTGTATTGAAAATTTGAGGCAAAATAAACACATTTATGCAGATAAACAGTGAGGAAAAATGCAAGGAAATGAAGACCAAAATCAGTAAAATATTCAAAGATGTTTTTCATGCAGTTTAAAGTGACACTAAAAGGAAGGCTAATTCTATAGAAAGAGACACAGAACAACAAAAACAGTCCAGTGAGAGGAATAAGATGTAAAATAGTCAATTAGAAGCACTAAAATTTATAAACATCATTCACATGTGTGCATATACAATCACAGCTATGTAGTTTAAGAGGTTATTAATACTTTAGTGCAAATTTTAAAGTGTGCCTTGAAATTTTGAGTTTCTGTGGAAATAAATTGCTTTTAAGCACACACACACACACACACACACACACACACACACACACACACACACACAAAGGAAAGAGAGCAAAGCAGTCAGATTTTACACTGGCCATGAAACATCAAGTTGTTAGATGACAGACTGTAAAGGGATAAAGCTGCTTGTTGTCCTCTCTCATATCACCAGTGTAGAAGTGTAAAATAAATTCCATAAAATGAGTTACTTTAAATATTTGACTAAAAAGATAGTAAAATTGGGAGAATTTGTGCTCAAAACAGATAAAGTTATTTGAGAAGAGAAAACCTGGACTAAGAAATACTTTCATCAAACAGGCCTAGGACCAAACCTGGGCGTTTTATTGATTAATGATTAATGTGGGAGGACCCAGACTCTACTGTGGGTAGTGACACCCTTGGGCAGGTGGCACTGGGTTATATAAGCAAATAGGCTGAGAAAGCCATGAAGAACAAACCAGTGAGAAGTTCTCCTCTATGGTCTCTGCATGAGCCCCTTCTCTGCCTTCCCTCAGTGGATAGTATTGGCCATGGTATTTATCATGCAATATGATATGTCAGCAATAGAAAGCAAATGAGGACATAAATGAATGGGAATACAATATATCATAGCAATAGAAATAAAATATAGCGGGTCTACCAATAACATTAAATATGAATGGATCAAATTATATAACATCAATCAGTTATAAACTTGAGTAATGATGAAAAGAGCTAATATTTCCTGAATATTTTCTACATGTCAGACATTTTGCTAATCTAATTAGAATTTTTAACTTGTTTTATTTTAACAGGTACCCTATAGCTTAAGTATTGTTTATATCTCCATTTGTTACCTAAGACAATTCAGACTAAGTATCATCCATTCTCCATTGCTATGCATCTCTAATGGCAAGGTCAGGACTTGAATCCAAGAAGTTTGATCCATGAAGTTATCCAGCATTGTTTTGAATATGATGCTGGTGATAGAGATGGGACTACTGATGATAGTTGTGATATTATTATTGGTAGTGATGATGGTGTTGGTGGTGGTAGTAGTGATGTTGGTGGTAGTGGTGGTGGGGGTGGATGGTAGTGATGATGGTGATAGAAATAGAGATGATGAGATGGCTTAGTTCAGGGTACTTGTTGCATAAGCCTGAGAACTTGATGTCAATCCCTAGAACCTAAGTGAGAGTGGAAAGAGAGAACTGAACAAAGTTGTCATTTGATCTCTACACATGGACACACATACATACACTATGATTAATAATAATAGTAATAATAATCATAAATACTCAGGAGGCTACATTATGCTCTTTCTATACCATGCAGAACAGATCAGAGTTAGTGCACTCTGAGAGGTCAGCCATGATGAAGTTGTCTAAGAACACACACATGCCTCAGAATAATCCTTGTGGCTAAGGAACATAGGACTATATTTACCACTCTTGTATCACAAAGGATGATAATGCAATGAACCAGTCACTGCTTTAAAAATAGGAAGGAAAAATGTCATCCTGTTTTCAGATATGTGCATTTTGTACATCACATTATACAAGAAGAAAAAAACATCCTGGTGATTCTGATAGGGAGAAGTGCTTTGGTCTGGCTGTCAGAAAAAGATAATGAATATAATGTGTGTTTAGACCATGGTAGACAAGTTAGGAGCACTGTCACAGACACCAACAGTTAACAGTATCCATAGTGACCTTTGTCCAATATAGCTCCATGAAAGGCAGGAAGTTCCACATCAACACCTTCCTTAGGAATGACTGATGAGTATCTCAACCACACACTTCCACTGATTTTACCAGATCTCTGTTATCTATTAATAAATGTAAGGTGTTGGGATGCTTCCAAGCCACGTAGTCACCACTCTATAGTTACTTAAATAGAACTATTTGGCAGAAGTGGCAGAAGAAATTATGTTTATTGCTCAGAATCTATTGTTCCCTTTTCTAGTTTTTTCTCCATTGCTGTGATGATACACTGACCAAAGGGGTAAAAATTCCAGGAACTTAAAGCAGAGACTAAGGAGGGATGGTTCTTTTTTTTCTCATTAATTTACTTATTTATTTAATTGTTAATACACATTCACATACAGTTATGGAGTACTTGTCTTGGTATTAATAATGAAACTTTGCAACTTTATTGATATTTTACACACATATATATATATATATATATATATATAAGAGAGAGAGAGAGAGAGAGAGAGAGATCACAACTTTAACTGGTTTATTTAAATGAGGTGACAATACTTAGTATTACAGTAAACAAACACCATTGAAGTTTCTACCTTTATATTTATATTATATTTAAAGCTTATATCCTTTAATCAGTGACATTTGAGACTATTAAAGTATCTCCATGATTTCAGGTCATAGGATTAAATATGATCAAACAGCGGTTATGTTTTTTTTTTATTTTACATATCGATCCCAGTTCCCTCTCCCTCTCTCCCTCCCTCCCTTCTTCCCTCTTTCCTCTACCACATCCTCCCCTCCCATCCCATCCCCCACTCCACATGTAGGGTGATGCCTTCCAGGAGGAGTCATCTAAATCTGTCATTTGGAGTAGGGACTAGGCCTTCCAGGAGGGATGCTTCTTAATGTCTCACTCAGACAATTTTTTAAATATAGATTAGACCTACCTTCCTAGGGATGGCACTATTCACAATGGGCTTAGCCCTCCTACACAATCAAGAAAATGCCCCCCCTCAATGGTGTTAGCAGGCTCATATGACAGAGACAACTCTTCAGTTGAGGGTCCCTCTTCTCAGATAACTCTCATTTGTGTCAAATTGGCAGTTAGAAGTAGCCAGTGGATTCCCTATGGAAGAAACCAGCAGAAAACTTGTGACTTGTCCTGGCCTTGGGCAGCTCTGTATTCAGGATTGTTAGGAAGACAGAGGGTCCAACTGTGGAGTTGTGTGTGTTCCAGGAAAAAGAGTTATTTCCTAGGTGAGTCATGGGCCTCCATGCTGCTTTACCTGTGTGGTTCAAATACTTATTTTCAGAGCATGCCGCCTAGCAAAGCCAAGATATGGTCGCAGGGCTTTCTGATCCAACAAATGCGTTCAATTTTAGTAACTGTGAGAGGACAAATAGCAGAAATTTAATTGCCCTTACACTTAGGACTTCAACTCATACTTAAAGCTGGTGGTATTTTAAAATGACCGGGAGTTTGCAAAACAGGTCCTTTAGTCACTCTATTAGTCAACAGAGACAAAACTTGGAGAGTAGAAATGTCTGCTTCATCACCTTTAGGGGCTGCTGAGATCCTCTGGCTTCGAAATGTCCTGTTCTTAAGGAACACTACTTCCTCTCAGCACTGTTATTTTAAGATCTTTTTCCCACTCCTATCTCGCCTCACAAATAACTCTGAAAGTCACAAGGAGAGCCTGTTTTAGAAAAAAAAAAAAAACTTTCCCAAAGCAATATATGAGATTGCCCATGTTTGTATGTTTAGAGCATAATTAAAAAAATGAAACCTCGAAAATATACATGAAAGATTTAATTAGAACTATTCCTAAAATGAACAGGGGGTCAAGAATTAGAGTATTTATCGGTTATCCTTTGCTGTGTGACAACTATCCCAAAGTTTTATGCAATTTCTTCAGAGCTCAGCTAGGTAGTTCTGGTTTGAACCTGGCTTGATTATCCTTGCCTGAGTCCATGGTGGGGTTGATGGTTCATCTGGCCCTGGCTGGTTTATAATGCCTCCTGAATGATGAGACAGCCAGAACAATGAGGACTTTTATTGGTGTGTTCTCTCATTTCAAGGCAGTCTTTTTATAGAATAGTCATGGAGTCTTTAAAACAGTAAGCAAGTCTATGAATATCATACCATCCTGGCCCACAACAGAGTCAGCATGTGGTACCCATGGGTGTAATTTAGGGGCTGTGAACATACCTGGATCTATTTTCACAACAACTTATGTTTTAAACTATGGTTCAGGGCATATAAGAATCTAGAATGCTTGTCTGGGTAAAGATTCCATGCTGGAAACAGAATTCTAATTAGGACCCCATTTTTCCAGGTGTTTGGAAGTGCTGGACTCTTCACTTCCACCTACCTCCTCTCAACTCCTGGCCATATCTGCTCAACGTTGTTGCCACTACTTGCTTTGAGACACTTGCTTTTCAGGCAGCCCGTCCAGCCCCTGGCATAGATGATAAACGAACTTGAGTTCCCCATTGATGTGACTGTCCAGGGACAGTCCAGTGTAGCTTCCAAGGCACAGTGCAAACATGCTGAGGGCTTGGACCCAGGTCATGGAAGCAGAAACAAAATGCAGTTTGAAACCATCTTTCTGAACTATGGATAGGTTTGCGTAATTAGGAAACAGGTACCTGAGGGGTAGCATCTTGATCATCTCAACAGACAAAAATGTATAAGGGAAAAGGTTGTGCTCAGTTAAATGAAATTCACTGTGATTTGGCTGTCTGGTTTAGTTCACACAAATTATAAATAAGTATTCAAGGAACCAAACAGCACAGCCAAAGCATGGGTTGCCATTATAAATCTGATAAATGACTTTGATCAAGGAAAGCTTTCTTCCCAGGCAGGCTCTAAGCCTCTGATTGCCTATGGGTATATTTGCTAGAGGAAAATGAGATCACGTTAGTTCTCATTACTATCTTGGTAAATAAAAAGATCAACTAATCAATGAACCATGCTGGTATATTTAAGATAAATAAAATAATGTAGACTTGGAGAGCTTATGTATAAGTACAGCATGCTGGTATAAACAGAGCACACATGTTTAATTGTTCCTTAGTATTGCTTTTGCAACAATAATAAAATACTGTATTTCACACAGAGTCTATGTAAGGACTGTTCTAGGTACTTTACATAACTTTACATAGCTTAATACTTAAAAGATAATAATGAGTTTATTTTTTTAGACTATCTCGAATTTCAGGGGTTAGGGTGCCAAGTAGGTCTCTAACAGAATCTCCAAATCAGCTGTCACAGAGTTAAAACTGTTTTGTCCTGAAAGAAAACTATTAACCTTTCACCCCCTTTCATTGCAAATATGTGATGACTTGAACCCTACACAGGTGCCCTCTATGGATACCCCTGAATGGATGCCCCTGCATGGATGCTTTAATGTAAATAAAGTCAGTCCTTAGGTTGCACACAGTCTAGAGGAGAAGGAAGACAGATACCCAATGCCATACACATACTGAAGACAATAACAAAGGTTCAAAAATAGCACAGAACAAAGGGTGGGCTTCTCTGTCCAACCTCTACCCTGGATTTTTTTTTCTAACCCAATGATCCTTCCTGATTCTGCAGCCCTTTAATAGAGCTCCTCATGTTGTGGTGACACCCAACCATATAATTATTCCATTGCTTCTTTATAACTGTAATTAAGCTACTGTTATGAATCATAATGTAAATATTTGATATGCAACCCTAAAAGGTCATGACCCACAGGAAGGTTGAGAACCACTGTTCTAGTCCTTTCTCTAACACAAATACTAGCTTTCCTTCAAGAAAAGCCTTGAGATTGTTAAGTGCATCACAAATATATTAAACACAACAAACCCCTCAGACCTTTCTGGCATTGAAATTTGCAGAAAGAGACTAGAGAAACCCAAATCAGCAACTGTGACTATTTTAAGGTATTTCATAGCTCTAATTGAATTCTATTTTGAAATAATTTCAATGAATTTTTTACCTCATTTGATTCTTTGACCATTTAAGTTATCACTCCTGTGCAGACGAGAGAACAAACAGTATGTTCTGAAGGTAGATGTGGTGGTTTATTAAGGCCTAATTATTAAAACGTCACATCAGAAATCTTTAAAGGCATAAGGTTATTTCTTTTCCATACTGCAGGCAAGAGGTCCGAGATGAAGATGTGCCTGGGAAGCACGCTTCTCCTTGTCTTGTGGAGGTCACCTTATTGCATGGCTCCTTTGCCTTCCTTCCTTTGCCTTTGCCTTCCTTCTGGTTCTCATCTGATGCTTCCTAAATTAGTAAAAGCACCAGTCAGACTTGATTATGACCAATCTGTATGGCACTGCATCAAGACAGTTGCCTTGTTAAAGGTCCACTCTCTAAATACTGGCACAGTTTTAGAAGATTTATTCATTTTTATTTTTATGTGTATGAGTGTTTTTCTGCATGTCTGCATATGTGGTATATTTGTACCTGGTCCCTATAGATGTCAGAAAAGAGCATTGGATCCCCTGAAACTGGAATTACAGGTGGTTATCTGGGTCCTCTGGAAGAGCAGACAGTGTGCTTAACTACTTAGCTTTCTCTGTAGTCCCTGTGGTCACATTCTAAGGCATTTAAGATTTCAGTATATGAATATAAGGAGCCACAATACAGACTATAGCAATAATTCAGATAATGTGTATTAGAGCCACTTCTAATTCTATCTGAACTTATTCATCCCAATCTACATATAAAAATGAGTTCTTTCTGTGGTGGAATTGAAATGATACTTTTCATAAGGCCACCTGATTATGGCTGGGAACATTACTTCCCCTGGAGGAATCTTCACGAGCATTTCCATTCTCGCATACAACCCTCTTCTTTCTAAGAACAAGTTCATATTTTATCTCCTGTTCTCAACCAGTAAGTTCTCAACTCTATCTACTCATGCACTTTTGAATGTGCAATGTGAGGGAAGAATCATCCTTGATACTAATGAGGAGCAGACAAGAAAGATCCTTTCCTTCTGAAACCTATACTCTAATTTATATATACACAGGGTACAAGTATTAAACCATATAAAGTAGGGATGTGTGTGTGCATTGTATGCGTGTGTGCGTGCGTGCGTGCGTGTGTGTGTGTGTGTGTGTGTGTGTGTGTGTGTGTGTGTGTGTGTGTTGAGAGGGATAAAATTCAAGTCCTCACAATGCTACTTAAGTGATCTACCATTGAATCATACCCACCTCACCCCAAAACTAGATGACTTTTAAGTCAATTCCTAAGGAGAAAATAAAACAGGAGCCTTGAAGACTCTGGTACAGGATGTAATTACTTGATTTCTCAAAAACTCTCTTGTGTTTCAGGACAGAAATAATATGTCTATTGCAGAACAAGTAAGCAAGATGGATAAAAAGGCAGTCAGACGTCAGACCCTTACACTTAGTTTAGCCTTGATAAGGAGGCTGGCAGGCACTCTTCATTAATAAGAAGCACCTCTCCAGTGATGTTTACTAATGTCTTCAAATATTAATTAAGTTAAGCCTTCTCAGGATTTGATGGTTCTGATAACTTGGATAAATGAATCAACATGAAAACAGAGGCATCATGGCTAATAACTCCACATAGCCTTTATGCCAATTAAAAATTAAATTTTTACCCAGTTACAAGACTCTAGATCAAACAATTCCCCCTACCTTTTATAACCAGTCTTACTTTTGTTAGTGTTGAGTGAGCTAACATCATTAAAGTTTTACTAATGAGCTGAAGGTCTTAAGACAGCAATATTTTAAGACATTAATCCTCCTGGTAATTGTTAAATTCCTCCTAAGTAACCGGTAAGCGCCACCTAATGTGAGATGCAAGTGCTTGATTTCACAAAAACAAAACAAGAGCAAACAAACAATCTTTTCTGGTACCTGAAACAGCCTGTTTGATTCTCCATCTCAGAACTGAAATATCTTTGTACTTGGTGTGACCTTCATTTCAGGCTGCCTATAATTTTGTCAGGAAAGGCAATGTGAATGCAAAGGATTGTTGGGAGGAATACATCACAGCAACCTTTCCATTCTCTAAAGCACAGGAGAAAATATACCAAGCATTGGGCATCATGTCCTCCCTGCATTGTGTACAGCTGGGAGAGCAAAGGCACTGTTTCCGCACTCCAGCTGAGACAAGCCATCCCTTATTCTGTGAATCCTATAGAAATATTTATCCTTGAAAATCTCTCTTAAGCAGAATTGTAGGGTTTTCAGGAAAGAAGCACACATGTTTAGGATACATCTCACCATTCACTCACTTCCCATGAAAGAAAGAAATCTGCACTGCTTCATCTTCTGTAATTTATTGTTCTTATAAAAATAATCCTGTTTTGTTTGTTTGTTTTTTTTTCTTCCTCAGCAAGGAAAATTTTACAGACAAGCAAACATGGAGATTTTAAGGCACATTTGGTTTGAGGATTTCATTTGATTTTGTTAAAAATGAAGATAATAAAGAATACAAAATAAAACATTTTATTTTTTACATGCTTTAGCCCACTTCTATTTACTAATTCTACAGCTTTACAATTCTATTTGAATGGTATACAGGAAAAAATAACGTGGGCCTTTCTTGTGGGCAATGCAAAGAATGACAAATTAGCCAACCACCATTTAAGTGCAGAGCTCCCTCAGTAAGTAAAGATTGTTTTGCCTAAATAAAATGAAAAAAGAAAATTAGGCTATTACAAAAATACTAAATCCAGCTGACAAATTAAGTACAAGGGAAGAGCCAAAGACAGCACTATTTTTAGTTTCTGTTTCATACAACTGGCTTAATTTTTTTTCTATCTTTTTTCTCTCACTACTATATATGTGTGTGTGTGTGTGCATACATATATATGTGTATGTGTGTATACATATATATATGTGTGTGTGTGTATACATGTGTGTGTATACACACATTTTCTTACTATAACAATGTCCATTATGGCAAGGTATTCATTAAGGTGAAATAAATCAAACTCACATGTCAGTGGCAAGCAGTGACAAGCAGCAGATATTTAATTGGACTGAAGACCCACTCAACAAGAGGGTTAGATCCTGGTCTCACTGACAGAGGCCCCTAAGATAGTCTAAGCTTCATAACTGTCTCCCACATATGGAGGGCCTAGTTCAGTCTCTGGGAGGCTACACAGTTCTTGGTCCACAGTTCATGAGTTTCCACGAGCTTGGTTCAGCTCTCTATGTAGATTTCTCCACCATGGTCTTGATCTGCATTGCTCATATAATCCCTCCTCCCTCTCTTTGACTGGATTCCCAGGAGCTCTGCCTGGTACTTGGTTGTGGTTCTCTGTATCTGGTTCCATCAAATACTGGATGAAGATGATATTTGGGGTATTCAGCAATCTGATCACAGGGGAAGGCCAGTTTGGGCACCCTTCTACACTATTGCTATGAGTCTTAACTGGGGTCATCCATTTGGATTCTCGGGAAATTCCCTAGCACCAGGTTTCTCCCTACCTCCATAGTGGCTCTCTATCAAGGTATCTCTTACCTTGCTTTCCCTCTTTGTTATCCCTCCCTTGGCCATCCCTAACCTTATGTTCTCATCCCCCATCCACTCCCCTTTACTGACCCCCTAGCTACTAGTTTACCCAGGAGATCTCATCTAATTTCCCTTCCCAGGGCAATCCATGGGCTCTTCTTAGGGTTCTCCTTGTTACATTGCTTCTCTGGAGCTGTGGCTTATAGTCTGGTTATCCTTTTCTTTACATCTAATATCCACTTATGAGTGATTACATATCATGTTTGTTTTTCTGAGTCTGCATTACTTCATTCAGGATATTTAACAAACCTTCTCTGGTGCTGCTTTATTCTTAATGTTTCTCCCATCTAAAAAAAAAAACACTGTATTTCTTGGGGCCACCTCATTTCAACTTGTCTGCATCTACAAATTGTTACTGCATGGACCCTTCCTAATAGTGTAATACGTCAGTCCCTGGGAAGTCAATGAAAAGATGTTAAAGTGCAACAATAAAAGCAAAGGTCAAAGATTGCTGCTTCTCAAAGTCTACCAATTTGAATGAAACCATCCTATACCTGATGTGAGTTGGACAGTGTTCAGATGTGCAGTCCATTGTTCCATTAACACAGGCCCCTTCATCAGGAGACACTTGCAGTGAGTTAATTAAAATGATAATGTAAAATTAATTCAAATGATACTAATGCATAGAAAGAGTTTGGGTAGACATTGTATTGGATATGATTCTTCCAAGGTGGACATCCTTCTGCAGTACAATTTTAACCACACTAGCCTGACATAAATGAAATCTTGTTTGAAATTTAAAAAAACCAATTCCTTAGATTCATTAAAAAATAATTTACCTGAAAATATTCCAAGACACATTGTGTGTGTGTGTGTGTGTGTGTGTGTGTGTGTGTGTGTGTGTGTACATATAGATAAAATATTTGGGGATATTTTGTAATATTGAGTTCAAATTGAAGAAGAAACAAAAATCTCATACAAGGAAATACAGAAAAGACAGATGACCAGAGGTTGTATAAAAGTTTTGTGAAAACTATAACAAGTGGGAGCTCATGGACCCCCCAGACTGATAGCTAGGGAACCAGCATTGGACCAACTCAGACCCTCTGAACATGGGTCTCAATTAGAAGTCCTGGGCAGTCTAAGGAACCTCTAACAGTGGAACCAAGATATATCCCTGGTGCACAAAGGGACTTTGGGAGCATATTCCCCATGGAGGGATACCCCCTTAGCCTAGAGACAGGAGGGAGGGCCTAGTCTCTACTCCAAATGACTTGACAGATTTTTGACGATCCCTCCTGGAAGGCATTACCCTCCCTGTGGAGTGGGGGCTATGGTATGAAGGGGGGTTGGGGGCATGGGAGGGAGGAAGAGGGAACTGCGATTGGTATATAAAATAAGAATATATATATGTACATAAATACATATATACACACATACACACACACATATATATAAAAGAGCATAAGAAAAAAATCTTTCCATCTGTACCACTCCAATAATAAATGTTATTTATTTTTAAAATGAAAATTTAAATAGACCTGTGATTTAGTCAGACTTGTAAGGAAAGATAGATAGACAGTATGAAATTATATCTTAATCTGTGGATGTTAAAACCATTTATGTTTATATATAATATTGGTTAGCTAATTCATTGTGATTACCCTTCAGGGACTGAGCAGAATTCCTGGAAAATTTGATTTACAGTGGAGATAGACATGAGTCTTCTCCAAATAAATAGATTGAATTGGCATTTGCCTTCTTAACTTAAAGGGGTTATTTAAATGGTGATAAGTTGAAGATGGTCAAATAATTAAAACTTCATTTTTTGTGGCTCTGGGCCAGCCAATGACTGAAGTTGACAGAAGTAGAAGAACAGAGCCAATGTAGCAAGAAGCATCTGAACCTCTTGGAAGTGTGCCCTGACTCCCACCCTATCTGTGCCTAGTGTCCATCTCTCTCTGTGTCATGGAGATTCTGAGATCCATGTAGGAGAATTACATGATGGGAGAATGCAGAACCTACAGGTATTCGAGTGGAGGGAGATGAGCTTAAGCTTATTTGAGGATAGTCAAGATGATTCTTCACATTCGAGTGTGACAAGAAAGCTTCCTGGATGAAAGAAATGTGAAATGAATGCTGGAATATGCCAGCACTTGGATTTGTGGCAAGGGAAAGAACATTGTTCTGACATTCTGATAGCTGACATTCTGACAGCTGGTAAGTCCAAAGAGGGCTCCCAGTAGGCAAACAGTTTGGGTATTTCTCAAGTACACCAGGGCTAATGATTTGATTTGTGTTTTCTTATGCGAAATGTGACCTGAGGAAACTTGTTGTTAGTATCTATGGCTTATCTAAAATTTATGAAAACTTTATCAGCGTGGTTTGCTCTTCCTACCTTTCTACCAAACTTAGAAGGCTGTAACTATTCCCTGCCCTAATACCAAATTGTATGTTCTGATCCCTTCTCCATTTGATTACGGACCCAAAGTCATTACTCTTTACTTGTGCTCCTAGGTGGAGGTGGACATTCAGGGAGACAGGATGTAGAAGCTGGAACAGAAGGCAGGAGACAGGAGACAGGAGACAAAGCACATACACAAGAGAGGAGGAGGGAAGAGGGAGAGGGAGAGAAAGAGCAAAAGGGAGGACAGAGAGACAGAAACAGAAACATTCTTCACCATGGACACAGAATACTGAAGGGGCAGGTTAAATTCCAAACTAGCCATCACTTCTTGTTTGGTTCTCAAGCTAGAAATCCGACTTAGTTAGACACTGGTTAACTCCAACAAAATTCATTCTGCTCACTGGTCCACTTTGGGTTTTCAATTAGTCAAAATCTCAGTAGAAGGACTGGGTTTCTGTCGCTACTCTCTTCTGTGATATTACTGAGCAGCTGGGTTACCTTTGTTTCAGTTTTCTACAAAAACACTTGATGTTTTCTTCTTTGTTTCTGAATCTTTTCAGGTAACTGAACCTCAAAAAAAATATTGGCTTGATTTCCACAAGCTTTGGAAATAGTTCATATGTTTCTAAAAGGTTTTTTGGGTTTTTCCCCCTGTATTATTATTATATCCATATTTCTTGGTTTTGACTGCATGTTTATGCATATAATTTATTTATGTATAGACAAAAAAGAGATAAGAACTACTCCCTGTGTTAGAGCCTAAAACACTACCCACTACATCATTCATGAGAGATCTGCAGGTTATCTACAGCTGAGTCATGAGTCTCTATTTGCAGTGCACTGCCCTGTTAAATGCTTGTTTACGCTTTAGCTCTGACAGAGTGGCAGAAGAAAAGACTTGCAACTCTAAACTTTTGTGCAAATCTGTTGAAAATGCACCGTTGTGGAAAGACAAGCATATATTTTTGTTATATTTTGTGTTAGTGGGGTAAGGCATTACTAAACGAAGACCTGGGAGGGAATTCAAGGCTGTGTGTGAAGTGGGGAGGTAGGCAGTTTTTTCCACCAGCCAACACTCTGATAGTCTTGACTTCAGTCCACACTGGTTTCTTCACAAATGTGGTGGTCTGAATAAGGTACCCACAGGCTCATAGATTTGAGTGCTTCCCTATCCCCATCCCTCTCTTTCTGTATTTTGAACAGGATGTAACTCTCAGTTACTGCTCTAGCAATAGGCATGCTACCATGCTCCCTGCCATGATGATAGTGGATTAAACCTCTGAAACAGTAAACAAGCCCCCAATTAAATGTTTTTCTGCATAAGACTACTTTGGTTGCGGTGTCTCTTCACAGTGATAGAACAGTGACTAAGTCAACAAGCAGGTCACCAAGACAACCATCTTTCTTGCTTATCAGTTCATGAAAATCTAGGTAGAAGTCTCAGCTGTGCTACTGTCAATCAGAATGGACCCCCTTTGGGTGTCAATTATATATTGAAGTAGGTTGTTACTTTACTCTAAAAATATGAAAGAGAGAAAAGAATACAAGGTCTACATAGTTCACTTAGGTGGTCAGCTCTTGTATACGAAAACACAAATTTTGAATAACATTTTGGACTGAGTATCTAGAGAACACCTATCAAAGACTCGTTTCCCTCCTCTCTACAGCTCCTTCTCACGGCCTACAAAACAAAAGGAATTTTGATGTTCTTTCTAGCCTTGTGTGCCTAGGCACCCAGCTCCTCAACAACAGACTCCAAAATGATAAAGAAAAGACTGTACTTGAGTGCTAAGTACTCTGGCCCAGATTTTTCTCCTGTTTTCTTGGAATGAGTATGAGCAGATAGGAAAGCTCTGAAGGAGAGGTGCTACTCTTATATGAAAGAAGGTGGCACAGGGCCGCTTAGCTTTGGAGAAGGTCAGCCCTGAACGCTTGGCTTACTGGGTCTCAGGAAAAAACTGTCCTTCTCTTCAGAACAAGTTCTGGTCAGTCATGTCACCTCCAGCCAAACAGAGCTCTGAGAATGTTTTTTGTGTGACATCTCTTACAGTATAATACTGCAAGACATTTTACTAATGTGATTTCTCCTGTGAAGCTTGGATGATATGTATTTTCACTGAAGACTAAATGAAAGCCAGAAGCTAGTGAGTCAATCAGCAGCCTCTAAGCGTGACCCATATGACTTTGTAGAAACTAATGAGGGAAGCTTTCTTTCTATAGAGACTGTTTATTTTTCTTCCATCATTGTACTCTATTAAATCAGAACCTTGCACTCCATTAAGTCAGAACCCAAGGATATAATAATTAATCCTTCAAAGACAAGGGACCTTTAATCAGTTCTTTTATACATAATTCACTCCTGAAAGTATGTAAGAATACTAAATATAATAATATATTCTGTGATGAGTAGAGTCTCCATGCATCTAACTCTAAAAAAATATAAATAACATCCTAAAATAACATATAGTGTCACATGATTATTTCAAGCAGTAATAAATAATATATGAACATCAAAGATATAAATTAATCACCCAAGAGAATGTCTCAGTTCAATAAGAAGAGTATTGGAAGACATATGTATCTTCTTTAGGAAAAGAAGAAAGTATTTGTTACTTTAATTTATCAGTTAATTAAATACATTTTTTTTATTCTGAAAATCTCAATTAAAGAGGATTTTATTCCTTATAGGAAGCAGTCACACCTGAATCCAGATTTATGTGTTTGTTTATGGTTTGAATTATAGCCCTAATATCTCTTTTTAAAATTATTTTTGTTTTACCAGACATGGTCTCATTGTGTAACCCCATGCCTCATGGAAGTTGCCATATAGACCAGACTGACCTGAAACTCACAGCTATTTCCACCTGTCCTAGCATCCTGAATTAAAGATGAGAGCTGCCATGCCCAACCTTAGCTTAACATTTTTATACCTTGAGCAATATTTCCATATGCCCATGTACACCTTTTTTATTTGTTTTTTTTTTCCTTCACTAATGAACAACAAATTGGTTTCTTTTGCTTCAGGGCTTGCTAGGTTCCAAATTCTGCGGGTTTGGATGAGAAATGCTCCCCACAGGCCCCGGCACTTAATACTTTGTCACCAGTAGGTAGTGCTTTCTTGCTGGAGGAAACACTTCATTAGGGGTAGGCTTTGTTTATTTTTGTTTTTGTGCATGTGTGTGTGCACGAGTTTATGTGCACTATATGGATGCAGGTGCCAGCAGACACTAGGGGGAGTCAGATACACTGAAACTGGAGTTGCAGGCATGCATGAAACACCTGATGTGGGTTCTAGAAACAGGTCCTAGTTCCTCTGGAAGAGCAGTGAGAATTCTTAATCATTGAAACATCTTTTCAGCCCCTGAGGCCATTTTCAATCCCTTACAGTCACCAATGTCTCCTCGCCAGCCTAAGGCATTCTCAGTGCCAGGTCCTACTCAGGATTGGCAGTCTGTCCTGGTTATTCACACTACCTCCAGGATTGCCACACACCATTGGTGTGCTGTGAAATACATTTTGTCAGAGAAGACAATGGTTTGGATATGGTTTGCACATCCTCAGCTTCCATGTGTTACAACATCATTCACATTGTGAAATACTGAAGGTGAAGATCTAATCCAACCATGGTGTTTAGAGGTGGGACTTTGGGGAAAGTGATTAACACTAGGTAAGATTATATTAGAATTGAGGTCCTTGGTTGAACCTTTGGATGTATAAAAAGGGGTGAGGAGGGAGTGGCACATATTCCTGTCTTTCTCCATTTGGTACTTCACACAATGGTTGGACTAAGGCCTCTTAAATATTTATCTCCAAAATCATGAACTAAGAATACCCTTTTTGTTACATAAACTGTCTTTGTATTAAATATATTGTATTAATATTTTGATATTAACAGCATATTGACTCATATCGATATTGGTTTCTTTCTACTGTAACTGTACATAGTTCTCCTATTGATTTTTAAAAATGCACATTTTGAAGAAAGATTTCATACAAAGAGGAAAACTGTCCCATAAGCATACATCTTATTTCCTAACTCTTTTAAGTTGCCCTGGAAACATAGTGGACCACCAGGGTTTCCATCTCCAGACTGTCTTTAAACATTTGATTGCCTTCTACAAATTGGTGCCTGCCAAAGACAGCTCACCTCTCCAAATTTGAGAATCCTTGGCATTTTAACAAGGCAAAAATTTCTTTTCTATGTATGAAAAATACTTTTCCAGTGTTTGGATAAATAATGGCCATTATGCCTTTTAAAAATTCTCTTTATAAAAAAATCAGTCTTTAGTGTCCTGGGACACTTTAATGCTGTGTATCATGTTAATGTGCAAAATACAAACCCATTATTACCTATTTACTAGGATTATTGTTCTGACTAAGGTGTAATTTTCCACCAGCCATTTGTTTAGAAATTTGGCAGCACACTGAGAACATTTCCATACTTAAAAAGCATCCAGTATTTAGAATGACACCCAGAGATATTAAGCAACAGTAGATAATGCTCTCAAACTTTATCAAATATTCATGGTTAATTATAGTCATAATATTTATGTTGCTGTGAAAATTAAGATTGGGAGCCTCTTGGACACAGGCTAAAAATACAACCTAACAGACTGTGTTGTTGCTTCTGCCTTTCACCGTGGAAATTTCTCATTCTCTTAACTTAGTGGCATGCATGGCATGATGTTCCTTGGTTCTCTAATCCACATTGCAAATTTGTTACTGTCCTCCATAGAGTAACATGTTCAAAGAATTAGCCAGCCATCACTAGAGGAAGAACATGCCATTGAAAGCACAGTAACGATATTTTCTAGAATGAACTCCAGCACACATGGAATGACAATCCCAGAATACTTTGGGAAGCCATAAGACAGATTCTTTTCAACTCATGGATTCATGAGAAATGTGAAACATGTGGCCATTACTCTTAAGGGAAAATAGAAACACCTGGCTTCAGCCATTTCATCTCATTTCATCTATTTTCTTTTAACTCCTTTTAGGAATTAAGTATAATTATAAAATTAAAAGATGGTTGTGAAAAACATTTTACAAATGCTGGTTTCTGTTTCTTGAAACTGTCAATCAAATTAAGAAATAATGGTACTAAAAAAGCTTATTTTGCTTTCTGGCTCATATCCTAGTCTCTTCCATGCACCTGGTAGGTCATGTCAGAGCAATTATGATTCTCAGTCTGTCACATCACTCAGCCTTTTGAAATTCATTCTCTCTCTCTCTCTCTCTCTCTCTCTCTCTCTCTCTCTCTCTCTCTCTCTCTCTCTCTCTCTCTCTCTCTCTCTCTCTCTCGTCACTCTCTGAAATACACAGTCCAGCATGGTATCCTAGCCAAAGTCTATCTCCTCTTTAAAATCTCTCCCAAGCTCATCTCTGTAGTTTCTAAATGATCCAGAACCTAGCTAAGGCCCAGCAGGAACATGTTCTCCAAAGTTCTCCAAATAATCTGTTCATCTTAACTAACTTATTCGTAGAATTTTGATCTAATTATGTGGGTTTATAGATATGTCTCTGTCTCTGTTGTGTCTTGAATCTAAAATACGCCCTCCTCAAATGCTCTAAAGATTTTCCAGAGTGGGTAGTAAAATGATGGGAGCTGTAAAACGTCCAGGAGCAAAGGCCTATGGAAAGGATGGCTAGAAGAACCTGGCCTCTGATAGCTCTACTAGGCAGCCTGAAACATATGTTTTGCATGTAAAAAAATGAGAAGCTGTATTCTTTAAGACACCAATGTCACCTTTTCTGTTACTGGCAGCCTATCACAGTGCTCACAGATACAGGTATTAACCTAGGTGTGGAAAGTAGAGAACAGATGTCAACAAAAAGTAGATACATGCAGTATATTCAGTTTGAAGAAAAGAGAATAAATTAGGTACCAGCTCACTGTTTTTAATTTTATTATGTCAGAAAAAGGCTTTATTTTATGCTCTAGAAATAAAGACAGGGATTACAGGAAAGCCTACAGGAATAAGGTTGGGCACAAATGCATATATATGGGTGTGCACACATCCACATAAATACCACACACACAGAGACACACACACAGAACACACACACACACACACACACACACACACACACACACACACACTTTCCCAACTATGAACTCATCTAAAAAAATAAAAAGAAAGTGGCTAAAATATTACCCAGTCACGAAATGTGAAAACACTGCTTGAGATTTAAACCAGAGATGACTGTTTACTAAGCTCAAATCTCTGCTTGCATTTCAATATCTATCCATCACCTGACCAATATTTCTTAGGCAAGTGAGTGTATTCTTTATTTCTTTCAATGTCATTGAATATGAGCATTTTAAAACTATGTCCTTGAGCCAGAAGTATTATTAGGTAAAGATACTTGCCACCAAGTCTGATGACCTGGACCTGAGTTTGAGCCCACTTAGTGGAAGGAAAGAATGAATCTGCAAGTGGTTCTCTGACCTCTGCAGATGCATCCAGGTACTTGCAAACATGCACACATGCAAGACAAATGATGATGGTGATAGATAGGTAGATAGATAGATAGATAGATAGATAGATAGGATAGATAGATAGATAGATAGAAATTAGATAGGCTGGAGGCTAATATTGATGATGAGTAAATGGACAAGAAATTAGGTAGATACTGATGTTAAGTGGTAGACATAGATGATACAAAGATTAGATAGGTAAGATGATAGATAGATGAAGATAGATAGATTATAGGTGGTAGATGAAGATATATATGTATATATGTAAATAAATAAATGATAGATAAATGAAGATAGGTGATAAATAGATGAAGATTGATAAACAGATGATGTTTGATGAGAGATGTAATTTAAAATTTGAAAAGTAGATCCTTATTGATATCACATTAGCAGCTGAGACATGAGTCAAAGATCACTTCAGTACACTTTCAGATACTGAAGTGCAGAGATATGTACAAGAGACATAAAGAATAAGACTTGGTAAAATGAGCTTTTAAGTTGGGTGGATATAGTCTGATGAGAACACAAAAGAGAAGAGGCTTTAAGTCAAGGAAATTTGTACATAAAAGCATCCCCAGAAACAATGGTTATGCAAGTGAGGGGATCTGTACCATTAAAGATTGAAGCTAAAGTTACGGGGAGTTTTAGCAGGAGACACTCAGAAAGAGGCACAGCAGGGTTGTATGGAGCTCTGTGTGCAGATTTTATTCTAAATGTGGCAGTTCTCTGACTTCCAACTATCAAGGTGATTTTTTTTATGTGAAATCAACAAGAATGACTAAGTTTGCATTTTGACATCAGGCTATTAAAAGGCAGAGAGATTGTCTTACAAAAAAAAAAATAGGAAGGATATGCTCAAAGAAGAGCATGACATTTTAAAAGAAGTAATTTGAGACGTATGACAAATCTATACAAGGTCATTCATGTTGCAGTAGTTCTGATTAGTCCTCTTCATTTTGTTTATTGTGCTTGAGGAAGCTCATCAGGAGGGTTATAAGCAAGGTTCTATACCATTAAATAGAAAATACTTTGCTGCTTGTTTTGTTCACTTGTTTTGATTTCTGATTAGGACTTATAGCTTGGGCTGACCTCAGACTCAACAAGTAGCCCAGGCTACCCTTTCTTCCTGATCTTTCTTTCTCAGCTCTTGAGTGATAGAATTGCTGACATATACCATCATGCCCACCTACAGTTCCACTGTGGTCTCTCTTGAGGTTGCAGCTTGGCAGGATATTGGGTCATCTCAAGGACATTTCTTCTTCTGTTCTTCTTACCTGGAATGTGTGGCAGGCTGACTAGTGGCTTCCCAAATATTCAAGTCTGGTTCCTGGTATCTGAATGAAAAGTCAGTAAGACATTTATTATAGGAATCATGTTCTTAAAATGGGGAAATTATTCTAGCCTATCCAATTGGGCCCCAAATGCAGTTATAAGTATCCTTCCCAAATAGAAACCGAGGGAGATTTGACTTTGAAGGCACAGAAAACATGACCATTGCATGGGGACACAGTTCAAGATGGAACAAGGGGCTCCAGGCCCATGCATGTTCACTAGAACTGAGCTTTGCACTGGAACTTCCAGAGGAGGAAGAGACCTACTGTCACTTGATGTTAGCTTATTAAAAATGGATCCAGACCTCTGGCCTCTCTGGAGGTGAGAGAAGAATCAGGTTACATTAGAGCTATGAAGTGTGTGGAATTTGTCAGGGCAAACATCCTCAACTGATACATCAGGAGGACTCAGCTTCAATAGGCTGAAGTTTTCTTGCCTGATTCTCTGTGGTCTTTCCACAGGGTGCCTACAGCCTGAGTTAGACAGGAATCTTCCACAGTAGCTCAGCAAAAGAGAAGGCCATGTAAGATGTATTTATCTAGTCATTTATTTAGAAACTGCTCATTAAGAACATGTAGTGTGCAATTCATGCCATTCGTGAGAAATAAGTTAATGATTCTCGCCTCCCTTTGGAGAGAGGGAAATTAGTTTTTGCCTTTTAAAGTGAGCAATGTTAAAGAACAGAATGTCATTTTCAAACTATAATTGTTAATAGAGACTATTTTCCTTCAGAAATGTTATCATATTACCTCTGACATTTGAGTGTGTGATTCAACTCGAATAAACTTTATGTATAGTGTGAGGGAGGACCACGGTGTGTGTGTGTGTGTGTGTGTGTGTGTGTGTGTGTGTGTGTGTGTTTTAAGATTCTCATTGGCTAAGATGAAAACATTTTTCTTTTTACAGCACTGAAGAGGTTGAAATTTTAAACATTAGACCTTAATTCCTGGTCTTATCAATGAAAATTTTATTTTTTTCCCATAGCTTTTTGCTTGTCCTTGTCCAATATTGATTGCAGAAGCTTTCTGGGTAGGTTTGGTACCAATGGTTGTCAAGTTCTTCACCTCTGTTAAGATTGCTGTGGACTATCTAGATGCTTCTGATGGAATTAAACCTTAACTGTATTTTTCTTTTGCTTTTCTCAGTCTTTGGGAAGTCAGCAGAGTTCGATGGGGATCACTGTCTCTGTGATTGTGTCCTCTCTATTACTTGTCATGCCTCCGCTGCTCAAGACTTACAAGATTCTTTGGAGTCCCTCCTGTCTGCCTGTGCCATTCCCTGCAGACACTATATTCAAAATTGTCAAGTGCTTTCATGGAAGATGACAGCCATAAAATATTATCTAATTCAAGAGAGGGTTGTCCTTCTCTGGAACTTCAGATCCTTTCATTCCTGTTTTAAAGTCTTCTGTTACGGTCTTTGCAGAGGATCCAGTATTTCATAGTGCTTACAGAAGGGAAAGTTACCTGGTAGCAGTCCTCTGTATCCACTCAAAGCCAAAGGTCCAGATTCACTGTTACTAATTAATGCTCCTGCCTCAGTAACTGATAGAATGCAAAAAGTAAAACAAATGAACAAACAAAAAGCAAAGCAAAAACAACAACAACAAAAAACTAACAACAACAAAAATCCAGGATGGGAATGAAGTTGTAATAAGTTAATAAGTTTCATCTAATTTACACATATGTATCCTTGCATATGAAACATTAAACAAAACTAACATATTCTGGCTTATCTAAAGTATATGTCAAAAATTATAAAGAGCAAAATTAAATGATATGCTACCATTTCTTATCAAAGTAGAGTTATAGTAGACATAAAACATGAGATAACGAGAAGGACATGGGATGGGGAGAAGGGCTGACACTGGTAGCCCGAATAGGCTTATTGACCACTTTCTCTTGCATATGGTTTCTATCCCCATTCTTAAGTATATTGCCCAGAATGTCTTCAATGGGCCATTTGTTGGCTAGAAGACTATTTCAATTTCTTTTTAAAACTGGAAATCCCCCTTTTTCCTTTAATGGCAATTTAGCTTGGGAAATAGTCATAGTGCGATGGTTTCTCTTGGTAAATTAAAGGTTTAATTCTGCTGAATTTTGTTGTAGCTAGTGTTCATTCTCCTGTTCAGGCAACGTCTCACATAGTCTCCTTTCCCGATTTAAAAATTTCTCATTATGAAACGGGTAACCTGGGCACTGGTTACCAACTTGGCTGATCTCAGTGACACAGAAAGTCCTGTGCAGTGAGTTGGATAAAATAAATTTACTATTTATCGATAGGCATCAGAGGGATCAGAAGTCAAGGATCTGTTGTGAGAGCACCAAGGCTCAGGAAAGTCACCTGGGATGGATGGATAAAGTCCTGACTATGGGTACCCCATGCACACCCTAGAACAGCCCTCTTCGAAGTATATATATATATATATATATATATATATATATATATATATATATATACTCCTTGGTTAGGAGATTCACTGGGCTAAATTGTTCAAGGATTTTCCTCCCATTCTGGCCACTTCTTTATCTTCAGGTGTTGCATTAAGTTATTCTCAAGAACTTCAAACAAGAAACAAGGTAAATGTGAAGTGGGGTAAGGCTGCCCAGGGCACTGCCTTGCACCTATTGCCTTAAACACTCTGAAGATCCACGCGTGCGTGCGTGCGTGCGTGCGTGCGTGCGCGTGCGTGCGTGCGTGCGTGCGTGTGTGTGTGTGTCTACCCGCGCTAGCGCGCTGTGGACTGTGCTGAAATTCTCAGGGAATATATCCACTGCAAACCAAATGGGATAGGATAGCGCTTGCAATCTAAGTTCTTTGTAGATGAGGCAAGAGGATTTAAAATTCACAGCTAACAAGAACTATACAGCAACACCCCGTATCAAGACAAAACCAACCCTAATCCAATTCATTTACTTTATCACCTGAAAAAATAAATCATTAGTATTAATCCTATCAAACATGACCCCTTCCCAGTTCTTTCTGGCCTCAGCTTTCTAAGTACAGAGAAATTTAGATGCATTTTTTTTTCTAATAATCTCGTCTTTACATTTTCCTTTCAAATTTTATATCCATGGAAGTCTTGTCTTGATTTCTGAGAAAATTTTGAGAAAATTTCAAGTTCTTACTATTAGCTAATCCAGTGAAGGCCATGCACTCAATCTTAAATTCAGTCCTGAAACATCCTATCTCAGGAAGCTCTCGTTGTATTATTGAAATTGCTCAGCATTTTCATATTTCTACTATCTTTCTTCCTATAATTTGTCATAGATGTTGATTGTTTTTTTCAAGATGTGCATCCAGTGCTTTTGTCCCTCATTTAGCTTCTGGTGACTTTGAAATTTGAATACATTAAGTTTTATTTTGTCACTGGCTGCTTTGGTTATTGTTAGTCGTATCTCCCATATTTCCTATGCTCTGCATTATAAATTACAAACTGCTACTCATTAGGGACTCCTGCTTTTGGGAGCCTGAAGTGACCAGTATTGGGGGTGTTCTTCCTGGCACAGTTTGAACTGGGCTGTTCTAACACTCCCACTGCTTTAAAAGTCACTTTTTTTTTCTCAACTTAAAAAAGTTATTAGCATACAACTACTATTCTGCTAAGTTGACATGGTATTATAGTTACTCCAAACGACTACATAGTTCCCACAGATCATTGCATCTCTCAACCCTCATCAGAAAGGCTTCTATTTGCAGAGAATGGTGATTAACACAGAGATGCACAACTGACCAAGGTGTACAGAGTAAGATTGCAAAATGATCAGCCCTAAATAATGCATCTGTCTCACACCTCATTCTCCTGAGGCTCAGGGGCCATGAGCTAGAGATGGTAGTTGACTATGAAGAAACTGTCTTCTAGATGCAGTAAGACAGCTGTACAGATGAACAAGCTGCAGTTGTGACAGCATACCCTAAATAACACAATCTTAAGAAAGATCAAATCCTAGAAGGAGAGGGGAGGTGGGCATTAAGTTCAGCTGTAGCTGAGGAGTTATTGGTAATTGGTTGAGACTGAGAGATGGGGCCAGTTTGCTTTAAGAGTGAATCTCCGGGTGGATGGACCATGCTCCAGCAGAAGGCTACACACCAAAGAGAACATGGGCAGCATAAATTGGCCATGAAGCATTTTACAAATAGGAATGCTGAGAATGACAGGATTTGGAGGAATGTGATCAAATAACACTCTAAAAATTTCCCAAGGATTTAACCAAAAAGAATACATTATGATTAAAATCTGTAACAAATATTACCATCTTAACTTTGTCTAATTGTGCAACTGAAGGCATTTTACAATATCATGAGATAGATCTTCAGATGATTTTCATGTTACAAAATTGGTCTCTGTCCATTTAGCAATTCACTTTCTGTCACACCCCATCCTGCCCTGGTCACAACAGTTTCACCTTCTGTTTCTATGAATATCACTTTAGATCCTTCATCTAATTGGACCCATGGTGTATTTGCCTTTATGTGAGTGGTATTTTTTCATTCTTTGTAAGATCTTTAGGTTTTACCTATATCTTAACATGTGCCATCATTTCTTTCATTTAAAGAATGAAGAACATTTTCTATTTATTTTATGTGTAGAGGTGTTTCCCTGAATGTATAAATGTGGGAAGGCAAGAAGAGTCTTGCAAGGTGTCACGTCTCCTGGAACTGAAGTTGCAGATGGTTGTGAGCTACCATGCAGATGCTGGGAACACAGATCCCCTACAAGTGCAGCCATTTCTCTTAACTTCTGAGCAATCTTTTTAGCTCCCATGTTACATTTTTTAAATTAATTCATTCTTCCACAGACATGGGAATTGTTTTGACATGTGTATATAAATGTATTTAAGGTGGATAACACAATTCTATATAAGAATAATAAAAATGGTTACTTCAGTAAAAACAAAGTAACAAATCATAATTTTACATAGTTATCCTTTTCCCCTCATTATGGCAAGAGCACTATAAAATACCCATTTAGCAAAAGTACTAAATGTAATACTGTGCTGTTACTAGTAGTTCTCATGCTGACCATTAGATCGTTAGATTTGTTTATCTGCCTGTCTTCTCTGTAACCTCTGACATGGGTTTCCCTTTCTCTGTTCCCTAGTTTATGTTGCTAATCATTTTTATTGCAATACTTTTCATGCAATTACTTTCTCTGTGACTGGTTTAGTTTGCTTGGTTTAATTTTCTCCAGTTTGTTTGTTTGCCATAGTAGCAAATAACAGTATTTTCTCCTTTTTATTTTTATTTTTCCTTTTATTAAAAATATTTTTTCTGATATAATATATTCTGATTACCATTTTCCACTCTCTGTTCCTCCTAAGTCCTCTCCACCTCCTCTCCCATCCATGTCTACTCCTTTTGGTCTCTCCATAGGAAAAAAAAAGCAAACAAACAAAAAAACAGGCTTATAAGGGATAGGAATGAAATACAAGAAAATACAATACACTAAGTAAATATGTAAAAGCATTCCTCTATGATTTTTGATTCATTCTTGTTTCCATTGATGATGACATGTGACTTCAAAACGTAAGCCAAACTAACCCTTCCTGTCTGAGTTGCTTTTGGTCATCATGATTTATCACAGCAACAGAAAGCAAACTGAAACAATATCTATTGTTCAGAACAATGTGAAAACAAGCTGGAGTTGGACAAGACAAACAAACAAAAGGAAAAGAACCCAAGTGAAGGAACAAGCATCAGAGTCCCACTCATTAACACACTCAGGAATTCCATGAAAACACTAAACTGGAAGCTGTAATATACACAAAGGACCTGGTGCAGACCCGTGTTGGCTCTGTGCTTGGAACTTCAGTGTAGAGAGCTGCGAAGTGCTGCGCCTTAAAGATGGTGCTGGCTTCTGCCTTCCACCTTCCTGTTGGTGAGCGCTCTCTGGCATAAACAAGCCCTTATTTGGTTAAGTCTGTTCAGCCTGTCTGCTTCCGCTTTAGAGCAGCCTATCTGCAGGGTCCACGTAACTCACTGGGGTTGGTTAGCGCAAGGGGATTTAAGCCTGTCCAGGGGTCCCGCGGGTCAGAAGAACATGTTCAAGGATACTGATTAAAACTGCATGAAGAAGATCTTCCCGGAGTCGTGTCTTCCTTTCTGGCGAGGGCAGGCGCATACACTTCAGTATCTATGTGTGTATGTGAGCCTAATCTTGATTGTCAACTGGACATTTAGAAAAGGGTAACCTTAGTTGAGGAATTGACGTATAAGAATGTCTATGGGACCTTTCTTGATTGCTAATTGGCTAAGGAGAGCCCAGCCCACTGTGGGCAGTGCCATCACTAGTCAGGTGATTCTGGGTTGTATAAGAAAGGCATCTGAAGGTGACCTGCAAGGAAGCCAGTATGCACCAATCCTCCACGGCCCTTGCTTCATTTCTGCTTCCCTTGATGTTGACCCATGACTTGGAAATGTAAGCCAAATAAATTTTTCCTCTCTGAGTTACTTTTGGTATTGGGGCTAATCGTGGCAACAGAAAGTAATCTGGAACAATATATATTTATCAGGGGGTTTTTTATCCAGATATCATTTTTATCAAAACTACAATTACAATTTCAATAACCCAGTGGTTCCTCACATTCAGATGAGTGATATGCTTTAGCACAAACTGTAGAGTGAAAAGGTTCACTTTCAAGTATTAGAGAGTGGTCAGGAGTTTTTTGTTGTTGTTGTTTTTTTTTTTTTTTTTTTTTTGTTTGTTTTTTTCTGTTTCAGAATTCCTGGAATCCTAGCTCCACTATTCTGGTACATAAAGTACACACAACAGAATGCAGCCTTCCTATCATAGCTATAAACATTTATTGTTATTATTCATTTTCCTGATTCTTTGCCATTTGGAGATCTTACCCACAACTTCCGCACAAAGGAAAATGTCAACTGAATCCTTGGATTCACCTCAAAACCGGGCTTCTGCATGTAGGCTTATGTCTTCTGTCTTCCACCTGTGAATGTATGGCCCTTTAAGAAGTCTCATCTGGACATGTATCTGTTCTCCAATTCTTTGAATGTTCACCTGGTGTACATAGGAAATAAAAATACTAAATGATCATCTTTCTATTCATTTTTCACAAGCATGAAGAATTATAAAGTGATACAAATATGGATTGCATGCACACAGTAATTTTCAGTGCAAAATCAAGAGGGGAAAAAAGAAAGGGAAGGGTGGAGGAAGAAAGGGAGAAAAGGAGGAGTGGAGAGTTGAAAGGGAGAGAGCAATGGAGGCAGGGCCAATATCACTAGAACCATGTTGTGAAAGAGATTCAGTGAAAATACCAGAATCCAAATGAGGTTTCTTGACAGTGACATCTAAGATGAGCTTGATGGCTTATTGGAAATAAACAGCAACTAAATTCATAAGGAATTATGTTGGGCTGAGGATGTAGCCCAATGGTAGAGTAGCATACTTGCCTGTATGAGGCACTTAGCTGATTATTGCAACCAGAAAGCAAAAACAGTGCAGAAAGCAACAAAATGTAATTAATAGGAGTTTAATTCTTGTTGACTTTGGAGTTCAATGAAAATGACTACAAAATCATTAGGCTTTTTCAGCAACATAAAACAATCGGATTTCGAACTGGTCATTCTGCCTTATAATGCTCAATTGAGTATTCTGATGTCCATGTCAGGAGGGGTTGTGTTATTAATGTGGTCATAGTCACCAATTCTTTTCTCCTATATTTTCCTTGGAGCAAAATAGCTACTACTTTCCAAGAAGAAAGTTTCCATTCCATCACATTTTTAGCTACTCATTTTTAATGTCTCTAGATAGAGAAATAAACTATACAATTAAATAGTTCTCACCTCCATTAAATGATGCATGGTACCAAAACAGAATTTTGAGCAAACCAAACCATGTAGTGAAGAGAACAAAAAGAATCTACATGTGTGACACAGCGCTAGTTTTAATGAACTGGACCCTTCTCTCACTTGTCATTGCTCCTGCTCCACTGGGTTGAACCTGTCAATATTTTTCCTGATGGAGCACTTCAACAACTTTCTACTTTCATTTGAAATTTTTATATCTTATAATTGCCTGAAAAGAATGTGTTTGAGAGAACTTTTTACCTATAAAATATATGATGATATTTTTAAATGTGTCCTAAAGTTTGCCAATTAATATCAGCATATTCTCATACATCTTTTTCCTGAGAGGTAGGTCTTCAGATAGCTGACACACATAGTGCCTGGCTATTCCTAAAGTGACAATGGGGCAAGACAGCAATGTCAGTATGGAGATTCTAGCCTGCACTGGTTGCTGTAAGATGAATCATTATAAGGTGCTGTATTAAATATGTTAGAATATTTTAAACCAAACAGTAAAGCATTGATCAAGTAATAGACACACAAATTTCCTGGACCGGGAATCTACAGAAATTTAATTTCACAGAGCTGAGACTTCCTCACATTGACAGATTAGTTGATGAGAGACAGAGCAAGGGGGGAAATGGCCTTCATTTCACTTCTGTCTGTATACAATAAATGAATAGGCAGGATCATGGCACATCCATTATTTCTGGGACATGTTTCACCACTGACTGAAACTCACTGGCATCAGGAGCTGTAGCAATCATGACCGAGACAAGACAACTTCACCAACTTGCTAAAAGGTTTGCTTAATTCCAAGTTACTTTGATGTTACTAAAATCATCAACTTTAATGTATTGATCAGAGAATCAATTTTGATTATTTATCTTAGCCAATTACATTTATTGTGGAGAGTCCTGATATACAAACTATCCATGCATTTGTTTATTCATTCAGGGGACATGACTGACTGGTACATCTCTGATCTGTGTATATAAATTCATTTTCTAAATTGTCATATTTTACTTCTGATTTTATAGATTTTTATAATTCTACAGCACCAGCTCACCACATCATACCAGATCTATGGATAACAGTTCTTTGTCTCAGGTGACTGTCTTGTTGACACCATCATGCAAACTCAGATAAAGTATTTAGCTACTGAAAAAAATCTTCAGAGAATATGACTATATCCCACATAAGCTTTACTTCTGTAACTATGTAAGACAGCCTCATCGCTGAAGTACATCAATTCCAGGGACAGTCACCAGGGAGAGCAAAATCTCTCAGCATGAGGGTATTTTAATTAATGTTGTAAGCCAAGAATCACAGCCGAGTGGAACACTGAATGACTAGGAGGTACCTAAATTGACTTTTAAAATCGCATTTAATAAGACGTGAACATCAAGTCTGCTGAAAATTTGAAACATCCAAACATTTTATATCTGTGCATAATTTAAGACTAATTATTTTATTTCTGAAGGCAATCTAGGATGGAAAATAATGACAGTGGAGCTTCAGCAACAGTACAGACTCTGTTCAGATACATACTTTATGTTCTTTCTAGTAGATTCATTTACTAGTGGTCAAACCCATAATATTTATAATACCAAAGGTAAATTCTGTGATGTCAAATGGAACAACACTTGTGAGTTTCAAGCTATAAAGTGACCTAAAATCCAAAGTAATGTATGTGTGAGAGAAGGTAACCTAGCAGTGTGATAAGTGAACAGCTGCTGAGAAGTCAGGGAACACATTCCTAAGAATGAACGAATATATATATATATTCGTGTCTGACAACAAAATCTGCTGTTGAGACATGGTTTCTGAATTGGCTTAGATGGAATTGAAATAATCCGGGGGTAAGGGGAATAATATTCTCTCTATCCTGTGTGCTTCGGTAATTTGGTGAGAACAAGAGTTTCAACATGTGTCAACAGTGGACATAAACACAAATCCTGATGTCCTACAGCTAGCTCATCAGCAGAGTTCAAAACTTTTTCATCATATGCACTTAAAGCTAAATAATTTAAGTCATTTACTTGAGAATGGAAGCCACATCTCTTGCCACATGTTCCTCCTTGTTTAGTGGTTTCTAAATCTGTGCTTGTAAACAAAATCATTCTTAGTCTTTTGACAACTGCTATTTTTCCTCTAGGAAAATTACTCCCTAAGGAGATACAAATTGTTTGGTGGTACTTGATGGCTTTGTAGTAATTACTACACGATCAAATAGCTCAGAATTAAGATAAGCCTTAACATCAGAATTCCATATGGTTGATTCTAAAATAAGATGCTTAGACAGGCAGAATACTAAACGACATGCCTTGGATGAGTAATTCTAGGCCAAGTTCATCTCAAAGCTGGGATGACTGCAAGTTTTATCTGAGATCAAATCAAGGTCATTTGAATACTTCAAATGGTTAATAAATAATTCAGAAATAACGTTTTAAGGAAGAGCAGGTCAATACTTTTAATTAATACAAAGTTGCTATTACTATAATTGGGACACTCCATCAGCACAACAATCATAATATATTAATATAGGAAATGACAGCAAGAGATTAAACGTGTCTTAGTTTTCTGTATGTCATCAATGGTGGAAGCCGCAATGCCAACCCAGCACATGCCTTGATGCACAACTCACTGATTGGCATTCTGCTGCCGCCACTTTTCACAGGCAGTGTTTGCAGCTCAGCTTTCCAGGCTCAGTCCCTTACTTGACATTAATCATCCATTATTTTATATTTTGTTAACATTTATTAGTTATGCATAATAATACACAATGGTCTCATATAGTGTATATAGTGCATTTTGGACATGTTCACATCACTCATTTTCTCTTTAGGAGCACAATAAGCTGTGTTCTCAACATTCAAATTATATAAATAAATGGAACAGTGTCCTAGTGTCTTTTTCTCCCACTTTGCTTTCTTTCTTTTTAATAAAAAGTACTATATGTCTCTGTGTACCACTTGCATGCCTGATGACCTTGGAGGCCAGAAGTGGGAGCTTTATCTTCTGGAACCAGAGTCATAGATGAGAGCTAGATGCAGATGGTTATGATCTACTATGTAATGCTGGAATCAGAACCCAGGTCCTCCTAAAAGAGCATCTCTCCAACCTTATTGTTCAGCTTCTTTGACTGGTTTCTTTAGTGTCTTTTGATCTGAAATAGTTCCTCAGTCTTTTATCACTTTCACAGTTCAGAAAGAGTCCCAGGTCATCACTCTGCAGATGTCTTTCTATTTGGACTTGAAAGATGTTTCCAAAGGATTGGATTCAGAATGCACTGGTAGAAATAACACAGAAGTAACAGAGCTTCCACAACACATCACGTGAAGTGCTACATGCTATGTCTATTAGATTCTGTGGTTGTTAAAACCTGTCAGATGTTCCCAGGCAGAAAACTCATAGAAAGACTTAAAACACTAGAAAAGGTATTCTGTGTGACTGAAACTTTATACTTATTGAACAAAGACTGCTTCTGTGAAGTTTTACTGATTTGGTTACATCTCAGTGATGAGTCATTTAATAGTTTCCCTTCTGTTATAGGTGGCTTTCATTTAGCATAATATGCTCCAGGTTTATCCATGTTGTATCATATGTGTTGGTAGTTGATGATATTATACTGTGCTCTTATAATTGTTCTAGTTGTTCTAGGGGTATACATCTTATGCCAACTTTTCTTACCACAATTTACAAACAACCTTCTTCCCCACTGGTTGCTGAGTCTCAGTCTAAAGTTTCTTGAATCAGTCCTTCCCTGTCCCTGTCCCTCTCTTCTCTCTCTTCATTCCCCCTCCTTCCCCACCCCCCTCTTTTTCTCTCCCTATTCCTGGAGGGTGGTCATGCAGAAGAACAGGATGCTTCGCAGAGTACCCTATGTAGAATTTAGTGTTCATCTCTGCTGTGGAACACACTTGATTCAGCATGTTAAAGAATTAACCAATCTGTTTGCAGTGGTTAAGATGGTGACCCTGCAAATTTAACACTTCGTTCACTAGTGAATATAACAGTATATGCAAAAAAAATCTTGTCTGCCCAGCTTCTCTTTAGCTCACAGGCCAGGGCTGAGCATTCTTCTGATCATTCATCCTAACTTTGAGATAGAAAAAAAAATCCTGAAATGGTTATATCACTAATGATCTTTGACATCTCATCTGCAAGGTCAGACTGACAACAATGTCCCTTCTTTAGACCAAGCATATGAAAATACCAGAGCCTTATGTATCACCAAGTCTTTAAATAGGCCAGCAGGGCACAGATATCTCAAACTCAATAATACTAAATAATGAATGGAACCAGTGGCCAGAGCCTGGTCCTGCACATGTGACAAGAGGCTTGATCTTGCTTCACCAGAAAGACCATTACTCACTGTCAGAAAGCTTTTCCTCCTGCAGCAGTGATAATGTAGTTTTTATTACTCTGTATAATTTTTCCAAGAACTGCTTACATAGAGATTAAAAATTCCACAAATTCAGAATAATAGAGCCTAGCAACAGAGCAAACTATGCACACAGTCAATACAATCCTTCCCAGAAACAAAACTTACATGATGCTTTCTAACATGTGATAATGTATTGCAAAAATGAATGTTTTATTAGTCCTTGATTTTTCTATTTTAAGAATGTTAATATTATTTTGCATTCCTGGGATTCTGTTCTTGCTTAACATAATCTGTTTAAATCACAAAAGGACTTGATAAATGTGAGGCCCTCGCCAGCATGAATTAATTTCAAATAAAAATGCATGAGGTCATTTTTATTTAACATAAACTGGACACAACCACATTTCATTTTCCTTTTCTCTTTGATGGTAGTTTTCTTTCATTTCACAAAAAGAGCAATGAGAATAGATATGCATTTAAATGTGAGTTTCCATTAAAATGGGCAAGGAGGCTATGTGAATCTTTTGTGTGAATTGGAGTATGAAGGATATTTATGGATTTGTTGACAAAAGATATTGAAGAGAAAAGTGAAAACACACAATACAGAGGCAGTCATGATAGAAAATAGATAGAATCAGAAACTTCTAATTAAGGCTCATCATAAATAAATATTGGAGGAGTACACAAAAACATACTCCATTCAAATGTTTTTATTCTGGTTGGAAGTTGAAATGAAATACTTTTAAAATGGAAATGACTTGTCTTCAAGTAACTTTAGATGTCAAGAGAAAATATTGCTTCCTCTCACTTATAGAATACCTCTAACTTTTTCAAAACATTTCCAGGCTATGTAATCTTATTTTGTTTCAACAGCCTTCTGGTCCATGGGTGAAATAATCTGTTCCTCAGGAGATGGAGGTATGACAGAAAAGTTTCAGATGGTACTTATTAAGAGACCACCACTTCTAAATATCTATTCACTGGAAGTTTCTACTCCCGTAAGTTTCCACATTGTCCCCCAAATTCCCTTCAATTCCAGTTTTCTCTTTGATTATTTTCTTCTCCCCACCTCCACCTGATTCTTCCTGTTCCCATTACCACCTGTCCTCAGTCCACCCACAAAATATATTATATGTCCCCTTCCCAGGGAGATTCACGTGTCCTTCTTAGATTCCCCTTGTTACTTAGCCTTTCTGGGTCTGTGAATTGTAGCATGATTATCATTTACTTAACAGATAAGACACACTTTTAAGTGAGTACATACTATGTTTGTTTTCCTGAATCTGGGATACCTCACCCAAGATGATTATTTCGTGTTCCATTATTTGCCTATAAGTTTTATGATGCCATTTCTGTTGTTTTGTTTTGATAAAGAGCTGAGTAACACTCTGCTATGTAAATTACCACATTATATTTTATTCATTCTTTGTGTCTAGTTTCTGGCTATTATGAATAAATCCACTATGAACAGTTGAGCAAGTGTCCTTGTGGTATGATAGAGCATTCTTTAGGTTTATGCTCAAGAATGGTATAGCTGGGTCTTGAATTAAATTAACTCTCAATTTCCTGATGAACCACCATATTAATTTCAAATTGGCTCTCCAAGTTTGCACTCCCACCAACAATAGAGGAGTATTCCCATTGCTCCACATCCTTACCAGTTGAGTTGTTATTTGTGTTACTGATCTTAGCCATTCTGACAGATATAAGAAGGAATCTCAAAATCCTTTCTATTTGCATTTCCCTAATACCAAGAATGTCAGACATTTCTTTGTGTATCTTAGTCATTTGAGAGTTCTCTGTTGAGAATTCTGTTTAGATCTAGACCCTATTTTTAGTTGGATCATTTAGTTTGTTGATGTCCAGTTTCATGATTTCTTTCTTTATTTTGGATACTAACCCTCTGTCAAATGAGGAGTTGGCGAAAATCTTTTTCCATTCTGTAGACTACCATTTATTCCAATCAATGATATTCTTTGCTTTACTGGAAAGTTTTCAGTTTCATGAGGTTCCATTTATGAATTTTTTATTTTAGTGCCTGTGCTATCAGTGTTCTGTTCAGGAAGTTGTCTCCTGTGTCAAGGCTATTCCCCACATCTGTTAGCTTCACTATTTCTCTGTTTATGAGGATCAATGTGTGCTTCAAGTTTTAGTAATGTTTATTTTACAAACAGTGGTGTCTTTGTGTTTGGGGCAGAGATGTTAAGAATTGAAAATTCATATTGGTAGTTTCTTCCTTTGATAAGTGTGAAGTGTCCTTCACTGTTTCTTTTGATTAGTTTTGGCCTGAAGTATATTTTATTAGATATTAGAATGGCTGCACCAGTTTATTTCTAAGGTCCATTTACTTGAAAAATCTTTTTCCACCCCTTTTCTTGGTAATGCCTATCTTTGATGTTGAGGTGCATTTCTTGTATGAAGAAGATCCTGTTTTTTGGTTTTTTTATCCATTCTGTAATTCTGTAACTTATTGGAGAATTGAGTCCAATGACACTGAAAAATATCAATGACCAATAATTGTTAGTTCATGTATTTGCTTTGTTTTTGGCAGTGGTGGTGGTAGTAATGTAAGTGATAATTGTGGAGAGAGAGAGAGACAGACAGACAAACACAGACGCAGACACAGACACAGACACAGAGAGACAGAGAGAGAGAGAGAGAGAGAGAGAGAGAGAGAGAGAGAGAGAGAGAGAGAGAGAGAGAAAGAGAATTTCTCTTCTTCTTGTTTTGCAGGAATGAGATTATAAATTTTCTGTGTTTTCATTAGTATAGATTACCTCCTTGGGTTGGAGTTTTCTTTCTAATAACTTCTGTAGGGCTGAACTTGTGGATAGATATTGTTTAAATTGTATTTTATCATGGAATAAAACATAGATGAAGATATTTTCTTCATCTATGTTGATTGAAAATTTTGTTGAAGGTAGTATTCTGGGCTGGCATCTTTGGTCTCCTCAAGCCTGCAGCACATCTGTCCAGGCCCTTCTGGCTTTTAGAGACTCACTTGAGAAGTCAAGTGTAATTCTAACAGGTCTGCCTTTATATTTTATTTGGACTTTTTCCCTTGCAACTTTTAATATTCTTTCTTTGTGTTTAGTGTTTTGATTATTATGTGGTATTTCTTTTCTAATCCAATCTATTTAGTGTTCTTTAAGTTTCTTGTATCTTTATAGGCATATCCCTCTTTAGATTAGGAAAATTTTCTTCTATGATTTCGTTGAAAATACCTTCTGGGTTTTTTATCTGGAATTCATCTCCTTCTTCTTTTTCTATTATTCTTAAATTTGGTTTTTTCATCATGTCCCAGATATCCTGGATTCTTTGTCTCATGAATTTTTAAAATTTAACATTTTTGAACTGATATGTCTATTTCTTCTATGGTAGCTTCAATGCCTGAGATTCTTCCGTCTCTTGAATTCTGGTGATGATACTTGGATCTGTAGTTCCTGTTTGCTTGTCTAGGGTTTTCATCTTCAGTATTCTTTATTGCTTCTTTTTCCATTTCTAGGTATTGACAGTTTTATCAGTTTTCTTGAACTGTTTGTTTGCTTGTTTTCTTCTTGGCTTTCTTTTAGGGATTTATCCATTTCCTATAATTTTTGTTTGTCTTTTATCCTCAATTTCTTTAAGGGATTTATTCATTTCATCTTCAAGGACCATATCATCTTCATAAAATTGGTTTTAGTGTATTTTTCTTGTGCTTTGTCTGTGTTGGAATACTCAGTGATTGCTATAGTCAGAGAGTTGGGCTCTAGTGGTGACATATTGCCCTGGCTTTTGCTCATTGTGTTCTTATGCTGGCACCTGGGTATCTAGGTGCTGATTTCTGAGTTTGTCTTTGTTGAGTGGGTGTTTTGTTCATTGTTTTCTGTCTCTTCTCTGGTCTTATGGCTGAAGTCACCTGTGGTTGAACACGTGGTCTTCACCCAAGTTGGAGGCTAGACTTTTAGTGACAAGTGTAGCCTCTCTCAGGTTCTCCACCTGAGTTAAGGGTTGGGATATGGTGATGAATAGTAGTTGGGGATTGATGATATAGTGGTGGGAACTGGAAGAGTGAGGAGGCCAATGGAAGCTCTGAGGCATCCTACCTGGAGTTTTACGGGACAGCAGAGACTCTGGTCAAACAGGGGATCTCTGCCTAAGTTAGGGGCTGGGTCATGGCATTGATGATGATAGGGGGATTAGGGATAAGTTTGGCAAGCACTGAAAGAGTGGGAGAGATCTGTAGGCAGGTGACCTACCTGGAGTTCTGGTAGCCTATGTGACCTCTGGAGCAGGGGGGCTATCTTTTAATTTTCAAGACTATCTTGAAGACTAGATACTGTTGCTATGATTTTTCAGGCAAAAACAATTCTCAGAAACTGTAAATTATTTGCAAGTTGGCACGGTGATGTGAATGAATAACCCAGGAGATATGCTTTCAAAACCTAAGTCAAACTGGCATTGAACACATTACAAAAAGAATTACTGTATTTGCTTTCAAACCCTTAAAAGAATTCAGGTTTCCTGAATCCTAGCACTATGAATCATAGGCAGAGAAAATGAGAATCCAATATAATGAGATGCTTAGGCAAAGATTGTATGGCTCAGACTTAGGCTCAAATAACTGTCAAATAGCCAATAAACTCCTCTAGGATGAGATCCTAAGGATCTCATATTTAAGTTTTAAGAAATAAATGAGTTGTAACATTGAAAGTTATGTAATAGATACTGTAAATTCAGTGTGTCTAAAGTATTGATCATTGTGCCTGAACTTTGGTGTAGACATAAGAGCCATTTAGAGATCTTGAGAATGATGGGGATGCTGAAAATTAACCTATAATGATTTAGTCCAAAGGACTAAAGAGTACCACAGACAAATACGTATGCCTAGCCCAAACCCTATGAGTTAATTTCAGATTCTAGCTACGTTCATTTTTGGGTAGTAAAAGGGAGAACTGTATAAAATGTTGGGCCTTAGAGGCAGGTTAGCCCTGGGAGAGGAGACACACATGATGGTTCAGTATCTCTGAGCTGTTCAGGCATAAAGATGCAGAAGTAAAGCCTGACTTATCCATCATGCTGAAAGGATTTTTAGACAGAGATGGAGATGAAGATATCATCCAGCAATGGAGAAAAAAGTGGTAAAGACATGAGGTAGGTGATTGAAGGGCTATGTGTCTCTGTGTTGTGTTTTTTGTATACATGAATGTAACACTCTTAGAGGCCAGAAGAGAGTGTCATATCCCTCACAGCTGGAGTTGAAGGCAGTTGTGAACAGTCTGACATGAATGCTGGGGGTGAACTTGTGTCTTTGACAAGAACAGTAAGCACTCTTAACCACTGAGCCATCACTCTAGCCTTTGATCAGACTTTAACACGGGGATTTCATTTTCTATATGTGCATATAGCAAAGCCAACTGCTGTCTACTGTTCCCCAAACTGTACACATTTCAAGGATCAATAAATGATTCTGCTCCCATGGTAAGTGTTTCTTAGATGTCTTAGCTTCTTGTAATTCTAACCTGTATTTGCAGTTATTTTTTCCATTTCCCACCTTCAAGATTTACTTCATAGACACAAATACTCTGTGGGTGCCATCTTGAAATTCTTAGTAACCTTGTCTTTGATTTTGTACATACTCGGATGATGGGAGATGTTATTCTGTATATGTTTCTCATAGTGGTTAATAAAGCTCTGTGGCCAATAGAAATCTAGATAGGTGGGGCTAGGAGACCAGGAGGAGGAAAGAGGAAGTAGTAGGGAGGAGTCGAGATGTAGCCCGGGGAAGAAGCAGGATGCCTGCCGCGTGGCTCCCGATAAGACGACCACGTGGAAATACTTAGATAAATAGAAATGGGTTAATAATTAAGACAGAGCTAGCCCATAAACAATAATGGTAATTGGCCAACAGGATTGTATCAAATACAGAGTCTCAGAGTGTTATTTGGGGCTGGCGCGGCTGTGGGCCCAGAATGGCGGGCTGGCGGAAACATACACGCTACAGATGGCGCCCAATGTGGCTATAAGAACTTTCACTTAAAACTAATAAGAGCTTAAGAAATGTTTTAGAAACAAGGGAACAGAGACTAGCAAGACTTCTTGGTAGCAGCATTTTCTTGGTTGGATTTGTTTTGCTGTAGACAGAGATTTGCACGGCTCCTTTAAGGGAAGTTTCCAAAATTAGCATAAGCGGCAAAAAAGCCGCCTTGCTTTTAAAGAGCTCTGCTAACAATTCATTGGTGTGTACAAGAGCTGCAATGAAGGTTTACACTGTGTTTTAAAAAGTACGCTGGCTTGGGAGAGAAAAACAAACAGGATATAATGGTTTAAAAAGAAAAAAGGAGATAAAATGGATAGCTATGATGGCGCACACCATTAATCCCAGCACTCGGGAGGCAGAGGCAAATGGATCTCTGTGATTTCTAAGCAAACCTGGTATGCAGTGAATTCCAGGACAGATAAAAGTTACACAGAGAAACCCTGTCTCAAAATATGTAAAAATAGAAGTAGAATAAATAGAGTAATAAAAAAGCCACGTAAAGATGGAAAACACAGAGAAATTTTGGATACTATACGCGCTTCTATTGTCTTTAAATTATTTGATTGCTGAGAAAATAACTACTGATAAAAGAAATGCTGCTAGATTAATTCAATTTATATATTTTAAAAATGTTTTGACTCAAAAATTTAAGCCTAAGGACAAGTTACTGGGGAAAAGGATTTCTATTTTTGTTTACACAGAAAATGAAAAGCTATGGATTCTTTCCAGACTTATGTGGTTTGATCAAGCCAGACCCCCTGAAACAATGCCCCAGGTGATCCAACATTCAAAGCAGTTGAGACAAAGCCTTGCAGACTACAGCCAAGATTTCTGCATCTTCTTTGGACCCCCATGACAGCGCCCTCTACCAGCAGGAAGTAGTTTGGAAAGAACGATGCCCAAATTCCCAAATATTGTTTATAAATGTTTGTTTTCATTTAAATGGGCTTGGTTATAACTGGTTAATGACACAAGCAATCTTTTTAAAGGTAAAAAGGGAATTATGGTATAGATATGAATACTTTGCTTTGGAATGGATTTTCTTTTATTGATACAATTTAAGGTCAATTTTGTGATATGTATATTTTTCCTCTTGTTTAGGTATTGTGTTTATATAGCTCATTTAGAAATGTAATGTATAATTTAATACAGATTATAGAGAGTTACCTATGATAGTTAAAACTTAGAGTTAATTGAGTTAGGAATTCTAGATATACAGAGATGTATTTGAGATGGATAGGCATTCTTCAAACCTTTCAAAGACATACAGAAAATGGCATTTAAAATGGTTTAGGGTTTTTCTTGACAGGGAGGCACAACTGCTCCTAGTCACACCACCTGCATCAAAAAGGAAGATGGACATTGAAGAAACTCGTTATGAAGTTTGCTTCTAATATGGCAAGACTAGCCATTTTGGCAAGGTACTGCTCTTCTGGACTCTTTGACTTTATGTCATGGAAGCTGGACATGCAGGACCCACAAAAAGATGACTGCTGATGCAAAATGGACATTGCTACAGGGTTCCTGCTTCATGGAAGAGGCTGCCAGACAGCCAGACATTTTGCAGGACACAGAGAAAAATGACTGACACACTGTCAATACAGGTGGACAGTTTAAAGTTTCCTGCTTTGTTGAGGAGTCTGGAGACACACTATGGCCTATGGGCTGAAGATGGAACATTACAGAAGAACTTTGGGTGACTGACCAGGCAATGAGTTGTCTCTATCATTTCTAGAGTTTATATATTATCCTTCTGTGGTCTTTGATGGAGTTGAAGACAGGTAGTTATGATTATAGTTTTCCTTAGTTAGGATTAAAGATAAGTTACATATAGGACTTTAGACTCACAAAGATAGGATAGATGATATTTTGTTTAAGTCTTACAAAATGTTAATGGACTAAATATTGTTAACTGTGATTCTTAATTGATAACTGTTGTGTCATATATTTTGCTATGTTAAGGTTAAACCCCTTCTTTTACTTTAGACAGAAAAGAGGAGATGATGGGAGATGTTATTCTGTATATGTTTCTCATAGTGGTTAATAAAGCTCTGTGGCCAATAGGAAACAAGATAGGTGGGGCTAGGAGACCAGGAGGAGGAAAGAGGAAGTAGTAGGGAGGAGTCGAGATGTAGCCCGGGGAAGAAGCAGGATGCCTGCCGCGTGGCTCCCGATAAGACGACCACGTGGAAATACTTAGATAAGTTTAATAATTAAGGCAGATCTAGCCCATAAACAATAATGGTAATTGGCCAACAGGATTATATCAAATACAGAGTCTCTGAGTGTTATTTGGGGCACACGTGGTTGCGGGACCATGGCGGCAGGTCCGGGAGGCTGGCGGGGAGGAACCTACCGTAACACTCGGAGAAGATTGAGGGGATAATGGAGCAAATTTTGGGAACTCAGAGTTCTGGTATAAGCATTTCCCCCTTTCTGCATGATACAGTGTTCCTGGAGAGTTTCCTAGCTGTAGGCTCCTGATTCCTCACTGGCTGAGCTGCATGAAACCATTTTTTCACTCTTGCCTCACGACCATTGTTGCCTTCTGTCACATTGGTAGGTAGAAATCCAGGACTCCACTGTTAACTTTCAGCTTCTGACTGAAATATAGGAGTAGATGCAGGGAAGATTAAAGTTAAGGTTGTACAAGGCTTACATATAACCTGTGCAGAGATCAAAATGCAACTCTTGACTACTACCAATCCTGGAGCTGAGCATGTTCAGCCATGGAGACTACAATCCCTTTGAGGGTCACTCAGTCACTGTGCATTAGGACATTAGATCTGAAAGAAAAATACTGGACCTGCCAAATTGTACATTTTGTGTGAGTACTGGCTCTTTCTGAGAGCACAGTAAGGGCTGCTGACTTGGGGCATTAGGAGCAAGGGTGAGTGTCTTTGTCATCCTCCATATGCCTCTCCCATGATGTCAGCTGGGTCCAGAAGACATGTATTTAGATGTCATAAAAGACAGAGATTTCATAAGCATTGCCTTTGATCACTTCTCCCATGTGTTATTCTCCAGAATAGTCACAGGGACATCTCAGAGTCAAGGAAAAAGAACATATGTACTGTTTCTCCAGGCTAGTGACAAGGTCACAGAATAGTAAGGAATGAGAATAACTGTGACATACCCGGGTCACTATCCAGCCAAAAGGTATCTATATCTGAGAACAGCACCTGTGCCATCTGCCAGAAAGGCTTCCATCTCCACCCACGCAGTGAACAAACCTACTTAGTTTCTCTGAGTTTAGTCTCTTCATTGGCCAGAGGAAGGGTGTCATGAAGGTTAAATATAGCACAGTTCTTGACATATACTTGATGTTTTAAGGAAGGCACTTTTATAAGGAGAACCATTCATGGTCTTATTTCAAAAGACAAGAGATTGCTCTTCATAGATACTTCAACTGTGAAAAACTTTTGCATATACTTGTTATATTCAGTCCTCCAGTTAATATGCTTAATGATGCCTGGAGGACAAGTTAGCTGTGTCTAAATATTTGCTGAGCTTTATATTCACTTTGAGGTACCTGGAAAGCATTCAAATGATTTGAAAACAAATAACTGTAAGCAACATTTTAGGATAAAACAGATTTTAGAAAGGGGCTGGTATTATATTTTAATAGAGGGAGAGGGAACATAGGGGTATGAACATGCTTCTCACAGGCCACAGTCCTACTGGAGAGCAAAGAGAAAAAAAACTGAGCCCTCAAAATTTATTTCTCTGTCTAAACAAATGAGGAAAAGACAGGAACATTGGGGTGCATTCTTCACACAGCAGGAATGACCTTAGCTGATGCAAAGGACATTTGAGGTTTCATTGCCTATTTATTCTCTGTCACGATGTGACATGCAAACAACTATGGTAAAATCTGAGAAATTCTCATGTTTTGCTTCTGAAGATTTACCAGTACTGAAAGCTGGAAAGAGAGTAGATATAGCCATGGTGACACCCTGCCTAAAAACCCATTCTTTCTCTTACTGCCATTCAATGAAAAATAGCCATTGTGATGAAAATGAAATTAATTTAACATCTTTAGAAATCTATCATTATTTGACTAGAAGTGATCCAATGAGAAAGGGTGAAGAAAGACTCCCCTGGTTAAATTGACTGAAACCTTCTGCAAGAATGGGGAATAATAAAATACAATTAAGACTAAAAGTGGTCTGAAGCTTTCAGTATCCAAGTATTTAATGGTACATGAAGACCATAGAAAGGTCAGCCACTCAGAAATGACTTCCTGGTTTTAATATATCGACTCAAAAAGATTGCAAACATCTTTAAGTGCATGTGACCTTCCACTTGGGAAGTAAAAAAAAAAAAATCACTGGCCAATTTGCTTTAAAATGCAATCAATGTTTTTTATTAGACTGACAGAGACTTCTTCAAGGACATGGTGAAGGAAGCAATGATATTGGTGGGAATTCCCACTCTTTGGTTGTGTGTGCTGTATTGTGTGACTGTGTGTGAATGGTGTGTGCAAATACAGGTGTATGCGTGTGCTTGGATGCTGCCCTGTGCATGCATGGAGGCCAGAGAAAGGCCTCAAGAGTCATGTTCTATCCTGTCCACCTCATTTCCTTGAGCCAGGGTCTCACATAATCAGAATCTTGCCATTTTTCTTATAGACTGGATAGCTAGCCAGACCCTGCTATCCTCCACATGTCGCCTCCACCACCCACGCCCAGTACTGGGAACACACCTGGTTTCTGTGTAGATGCTAGGCATCCAAACTGAAGTCCTCATGATGTGCAGGTCTTCTTAAGCACTGAGCTATCTCCCCCATCCCCAGCCTGAGGGAACCCACATTTCTAAACAGCAGTTAACCCAGAGATTAAGTAGCTCGGGGAATTTTATGCTTTTCTATTTGGTGATCCTTTTCCTGGGGGCTGGAGGGAGGGGACTATTTTGGGAAAAATTCAAAACATTTTTAACAAAATGTGCAAAAAGTACTTATGAGCAAGATACATATACAGTGAGGATTATATGTTGAGATGAGAATTCTGCAACAGTGAAACTCCGGACACCTGAGCTGCTAACAATGAAAGAAAGGTTTAATTGGGATCTATTCTAGGAACAAATATGCTGCCACTTAAGACTACACTAATGTAACCACACACACACACACACACACACACACACACACACACACACACACACACCATGAAAGGATATGTGGTTGAAAAGAGGCTGTGTAAGATCCAGGGCTGTAGCTCAGTGGTAGAGCACTTGCCTTACATGCATGACTGAACCCCAAATTCTACCAAACAAAACATACAAAAGTAGAGGTACAGTGCTAGAAGATAGTTCAGGTGGCAAAGTGAGGACCTGGGTCCCATTCCCAGAACTAAGTGCAAAATGCTAGGCTTTTATTTTTTAATCCCAGAGCAGGGAAATCATAAACAGTAAGACTGGGGCTCACTGGTCAGTCAGCTTAGACAAAATGGTGAGCTACAGGGTGGTAAAAGGGGGAGTGTCAGATAGCACTTGGATTTCAAGGTTATTCTGTGTGTGCACATGGGGACACATGAGAGAGAGAGAGAGAGAGAGAGAGAGAGAGAGAGAGAGAGAGGAGAGAGAGAGAGAGTCAGAGAGACAGAGACAGAGAGAGAGCGACAGAGACAGAGAGAGCAACAAAGACAGAGAGGGAGAGAGAGAGAGAGAGAGAGAGAGAGAGGGGAGAGAGAGAGACAGAGACAGAGAGACAGAGACAGAGAGAGACAGAGAGTGACAGAGACAGAGAGAGAGTGACAGAGACAGAGAGAGTGAGCGACAGAGACAGAGAGAGCAACAGAGACAGAGAGGGAGAGAAAGAGAGGGAGAGAGAGAGAGGGAGAGAGAGAGAGATGTGGAGCCAGAACCCACATCAGAAATGCTACTGTTGTACCGTAGTGGATTGATTGATATCAAGAGCCAATCATGAGATAGAAGCAGGGTCTTGAATAGAAATGGAACTTGAAGCTATGGTGTAAGCATTAGGAATTTGGAGAAGTATCAAGATTTCCATTTAGAGTAATTCATTCTCTGTCCTTCAGAATATGCAATGAGTTATGAAAACAGTATTAACAATATCAACATGCCAAAATAAGATGTTGCTATCTTCTCTCAAGTACATGGTATATTGTGGAGGCATCGAGATTTAAAACAAAAATCACAAAGGCATCATGTTTGCCATGAAACCTTCAAAATTCCAAGGAGCATGTCATGTAGACTATGCTAAAAAGACAAACTTAATACAACTTGAATAAATGTCTTTATTTCTGAGTGGTTAGAGTTGAAAGATGAAAAATCTCAGGGCTCCAGAGCAAAATACTTAAAACTTAGGGACTATAAGCTATAGCAGAAAGAGAAAGCCAGGCAATTGAAAATTGTTAGTAATTGCATGCATTACACACAACATGGCACAAGTACATACATGTGGAGCATGAAGAATATCAGAATGCTTTAGTGCCCTTCCCTCTACCAAGGAATGCCATTCCAGTGTTCTCATCATGAATATGTACATATTTACATCAGACTTTGCATATTATATGCAATAAGGCATTCCTCTTACATATACAAGTTTCACATATTCCTAGTGCAAAGTCAGAATGTTGCTTTGTTAAGTATTTCTAAAGTTATATCTAACTATATTCATCTTTCATTGATAGGTTACATGTTACGGCAGGTTTTTCCCCCGCCGGCCTCCTGGTCCTGCTGCCATGGTCCCGCTGCCATGTATGCCCCAAATAATACTCAGAGACTCTGTATTTGATACAATTCTGTTGGCCAATTACCATTATTGTTTATGGGCTAGCTCTGTCTTAATTATTAACCCATTTCTACTTACCTAAGTATTTCCACATGGTCGTCTTATCGGGGAGCCGCAGCGGGCGTCCTCCTTCCTCCCTGGCTACATCTCGACTCCTCCCTACTCCTTCCTCTTTCCTGGTCTCCCCCTGGTCTCCTAGCCCCACCTATCTTGTTTCCTATTGGCCACAGAGCTTTATTAACCAGTATGAGAAACATATATACAGAATAACATCTCCCATCAGTTACATCCTGCCAATAAAGATGTTATAAGATTATGGTATTTTTAAATTATTTTAAAAATTTTATTATCTATGTATAGGTGTTTTACCTACATCTACGCCTATGTACTACATGCATTCAGTGCCCTTAGACCCAAGGAGAGGGCATTGTATCCCCTGAAACTGGAATTAGGGACAGTTATGAGCCACCATGTAGGTACTAGGAACTGAACCCTGGTTCTCTGAAATATAAACAAGTGCTTTCAACTGCACAGCCATCTTTTCAGTTAGCATACTTTTATCTCAAAGAAATTTGAATTCTCCTGAAAATATGTACGTTACAAATTAAAATAACTAATGTTAAAGATAACTAATGCCACTGTGAGTGAGTGAATGATAAATTCATTCATTGTCATAGCCGCTAAGTGTCTTTCACATGCCCAGTATGTGGTGAATCATATATACATGGTCCCTGTTTTCTCCTGAGTAGCATTCTAGGGGAATCACAACTGCAATAAACAAATTCAGCAATTGCATAAGATAAGTTCAGGTATTGTAAACATGCAAATGGAATTTTAGAAATTACTTTCTTTTTAATATCTTTCCTGCAATTCACTATGATTATGGAGATATCTGAACCCAAAGGCTATACCTATGTATAGCTGAGATTTTCACATAATATTAGATTTACCTAACTTGGTGTTCTGAAATGAGAAATACTGATGTTTGGGAGATGACATGCAGTGCAGGTTGTGGAACACTTGGAATAGCCCAGGTTCTGGTGATGCCCAGTAGGACTATAATATTTAATGAAGACCAAAACAAAACAAGGGTTGAATCACACTCCTTGGAGCCATGCAGAATTTCTTTCTTCCTGCTTTTGAGTCTGACTATTCATTTGTGTATCATACACCATCACTAATTGGGTCTGGCTTGGTTCTGAAGATGCTCTCTGGGAATGCTAAAATCCAACGTGGTGCCTCCGAAGAAAGGAGAGAGACGGCAGAATGGAAGAAATGATTAGAGAGAGCCAGAGTTGTGCGGGGGGATATCAAACCTCAGTAAAGAAAATCATACAGGTTTGTCAAGTTCTTGCACAGCTCCAGGGACTGATCTGACTAGGGCAGTGAAGGAATGAAGAAAGGACAGACACATGGACACACAGACACACAGAAAAGCTGAGATTGGCTTGCCTGTGTTCTTAAATGGAAAAGCCACATCACCCTGGAAATTCAGTGTTTATTATATGCAATTGAATAGAAGGAGGGTAATTATTGCATACATCTGCACAAGGAGGCAGGGGTATTGCATACAGATAAACAGGGACATGGGGTTACTACATACAGCTGAAAAAGGAGGCAGGTTTAACCAGTCTTGGTAGGGGCAGTCTGTAGTGGAGCAGTGTTTATGCCATGAACAGCCAAGTGGAGAAAAAAAAACTCACATTTCATGTTCACATTGTTAAGAGGAAGGCTTTGGCATCCCTTTGAGCCTCACCCAGAGATGGCTTTTTACCACCTCTCATGGTCCAGAGGTACTGGGATCCTTGACATGGCTGTGCATGTGTCAAACAATGTACATTCACTTAAGACTTCCTCTATCCCCATATATATCCTTCCCATATATATCCCCATTTACTCCTTCCTTCGCCATCTCTATTTGGTAAGTGTTGTTATATAACTCTGAAATAAGTCTCTCTCCTTCTACACAAAATCACAGCTCTTGTTCAAGTAAAATATACAGATACCACAGTGTCTCTGATTTCCTTGATGCTCACACACTACCCACAAAGGTAGTTACAAGTAGGATTAACTTAGAGATGATCGAAACATAAGCTTTCTAAGACTGTTCTGGTAATATGTGTTATGTTTCCTAAGAAACATTTACTTTATCAGAGTAAACACCCCACCACCCAGAGCTTCAGTGTTCCTCTCAGCCCTTCCTATCCCTCAGCCCATTCTCAGTCCATCTCCAAATCCTAAGACTGCGTGTGGGTATGCAAAAATTGATCCACCTCTCATTATCTCTCCCAACAGGCTACCGTAGAAAGACTCCTGATAGGTCTCCTGGTTACATCCTTGCTCCAACTCTCTCTGGGCCACATCTAGTCTACAAATGGTTTGCTTACACCTTTAAATCATCCCATGTCAAGTATCATTGACAAAGACCAAAAACCTCCTTTGTGTAAGCTTGTCCTCAACATCATATCTGGGTGCTTTGGAGTCAACCTCTATTCTTAGTTTTATTCTGGCAGCTCTAGTTGCAACATCTCCTTCACTGTTAATCAAACATCTCAAGTAGATGTTTGCCTCGGGCCATTGCTTATAGAGCTCCTTCAGTTTGGAAAGCTCTTTCCTGTGTCTGTATGTGGTAGCTTGAGTAAGAATGTCCCCCATGGCCTCACACTTGTGAACCCTTGGTGTCTAGTTGGCGGTGCTGTTTGGGGAGGTTTGATGGAGGAACTATATCAGTGTGGGCAGGTTTGGTGAGTTCATAACCTCACCCCACTTCCAATTCACTCTATGTTTTGTGCCTGCAATTGAAGATGGCATCTCTCTGCATCCTATTCCAGACACTTGCTACTATGCCTGCCATTATTGACTCTCCTTCTGGAACCGTAAGCCTAAATATATTTTCTACAAGTTACTCTTGGTCACAGAGTTTTATCACAGCAGCAGAAAAGTGACTAACATAGCATGAAACTAGTTCAACCCTAATTCAGACAGTATGTCAACCTTGTCAGATGTTGGCCTCCTGTGACCACCCCAGTCATCTCTCTTAATTTTTATCCCTAGAATTATCTGGTGCACCCTTTATTCTAATTTTTTTCTCACTGCTACAAAAAAAAAAAAAACCCAAGCAAACAAACAAAAAGCACTGTGTTCTCTTTTGCATGTACAGCACTTAAAATGTGCTTAGTGGGGCTGGAGAGAAGGATCAGTGATTAAGAGTAGTGACTCTTCTTCCAGATAGTCTGACTTCAGTTCCCAGCACTCACACTGGTGGCTCACAACAGTCTGTAACTCCAGTTCCAGACTATCTAATGCTTTTTCCTGGCCTCCAATGGCACTGCGTGAAGCAAAATACTCTATACATGTAAAATAAAATAGTAACATTTTAAAGAAATAAAATTGTGTCTAGCACAGAGTTGTTTCTCCTCAGGCATTTGTTTAAGCAACAAGTTGTGTTCACAGCTTTACCACTGCTGTCATTTTGGTGGGTTCTATAATCAGAAATCAGATTGTAGGCTGAATGGCTTGATCAAGTTATGTATCTGATGAGTATTATGAGCTTGTGGATCTATGTTTCCTTTCTTTTTTAAAAATACAGAATTGGAACTGATTCTTAGAGTCACATCAATCATAGTATTGCTGCTGCCTTTTTGAAAATGTGCCTTGGTTCAATATAATCATCACTTCCTGCAAAGATTTTCCTTGATCTCTACTTCCCATCCCCAAATCCCCATATGCATTTGTTTTGGTACGTACTCTGTGGTACCATTCTAACAAAAGATCCAACACATTTATCTTTGTTCTTGATTAACTTTGACTCTTTCCCATTGTTCAGCTGACCTATCTGAAGCTCAGAGCCAGATCAGTTATTATAGGACAAAGTTCACAGACCTTTAGACCACCTGTGTCAAATGGATTAAAGACTACCTGAATGGGTAGAAAAGAGGGTCTCCCGCATTCAGACACAACCCTCAGTGTCCAACTCTCTAACTCTCTTGCACTCTGGACACACTGTGTTATTTATCACTGCAGCCACTGTGCATGGTAGAAGCAGAGGTGTCCTCCAAAAGATTCTGTCTACAGTGCAGAGTAAGGGAGCAGAACTGTAGCATGAATAACAAAAGGCCAGAGACATATATCAGGGTTCAAGTTGAAGATTAGAGAAGCAAAGTGGCCAGCCACTAACTCTTACCTATACCTCAGACTGAAATGGGTGATCCTGTCTCCATGAATCCTCAGATTCCCTGAGACTGCAGAGTGAATACACACTGAGCCCCCCTCCCCCTGTCTTATACTCCTCTCTAGTGCTTGGATTAAAGGTGTACACCACCACCACCCTGTTTCTATGGTTAACTAGTGAGGCTGTTGGGGGGGGGGGTCTAGCACCACTGCCTGGCCTCTATGACTGTGGCTAGCTTTACATTCTGGTCTTCAGGTAAACTTTATTTGTTAGATTATAAACAAAATATCACCACCCAGAACTGCTTGATTCCATTTCTGCTGCAAGCCCTTCATTTCAAGAAAATATCTCTAACCAGACCTCAAGCCTCACAAATCGTTCTCAAGGCAGCTCTGACACATCTTATCTCAGAGTTGTTGCTACCAAGTATCTTCAGACCACTGACCAGTTTGCTCAGTGACTGGGGCACTTAATCAAAGACTTAATTGTCTTTACACAACTATTTCAATGTATTATTGAGGACGAGACAGAGAATATATTGCAGAGCCAGAGGCCAGCGCTAACATGGGAATAACCACCACTGACAATATTCCTTTAAGTCATGATTTGATGAAGATCATAGAAGAATTTCCTCCATTCAAGCCAATAATAGTGAAGCAGTTCCCTACAGAAATGGGAGCAAGGCTTGTAAGTGCTGGTGTTTATTCTTAAACTAGTTCTAACCTTCCCTCCAACTTTCCTTCCTTAAAGACTGGCAAAGGCACTTAGACAACCCAGTATAATAATCCCAGGCACTTGGGATTCTCTGGTGTTCCAGTGTCTTTTTCCATCTGTGTCTCTAACTGGCCTGATTTGAATTATTCTCTTCCTTATAGCAGGACCAATATATAAAAGTACATAACTATCCGTCTTCCCACAGAGGGCAGTGCCTTGTGGATCTCCTTTCTATCTTTCAGGTGTAGACTTCCTCTCCATTGTAGTTGTCTGCTGAATAAATTAATGTTAGAACATTTAATGTATCCTCTGACTTTTACTTGGGGAGGTCTTCTAAATGTTTCTTTCTCTGTTTCCTTATTCTTTGTGAGATTTTTGTGCTGAAGTTATGAAAACAATTTTGTTGGTTTTCCTGGTTTTTTCACCTAGAAGAAAACAATTCACAGATTGAATTTACTAGGAAAAAATATCATATCTGTAATACAGCAATTATTGACTGTTCTACTGTAACATATGATTTTTTTTAAATGTCCCAGGCTACAGGGACTTGTCCAGGGCCTGTGAGTTTTTTATCCTCATTAATGCTGACTTACCTCCAGCTTTATTCTTAATAGTATTAAGGAAGATTTTAAGGTTTTGAGCGGAGTGCACTTCACTTGAAGTCTTTGCTTACTTGAAAGCCTTAACTCATTCACAAAATATATATATATATATATATACATATGTATATGTATATATAGTATATTTTATGTGATAGGCTCTACAAACTGGAGACATAAAGGTAAAAAAGAAACACATTACAGGGATGGAGATATGGGTATGTGATTCAGAGCACTTGCTGCTTTTATGGAGGACCTGGATTTGGTTCCCACCACTCACATGGTGGCTCACAAACATCTATAACTCAATCCCAAGGAATTTGATACCCACTTCTGACCTCTTTGGGCACTAGGCACAAATGTGGCACATACACATGAAAGCACACAAAAGTATCTGTACACAGAAAATAAAAAGAAGGAAATTATAAGCTGATAGAAGACAAGAAAAAAAGAGAAAAACGAAGAGCAGAATGCATATCATAAATGAAAGAATTTTGGGCTTCGGGCATCTAGTTCGGACTGGCCACTTCTTTATTGGTATAAATTTTGTCTTGATATGTTCATTGTTTGAAGATCTTAGCCATTATTAAATGTAGAGTTTGGTAGTTCTAAGTGCATTCACATCAGAGTATACCGAAGAGTGATAAAGAGTAGGTATTTGGTGACTTTTATATATATATATTTGGGATTTCCAGGTATTGGATGTATTTACATGAAGTGATCCTGTCTGCCTGGCTATCTAATGTTTATATTTCCTGCCATTGCACCATATGAAAAATGACTGTTTCATTCAAGCTGATGAAATTTATTTATCAACTTATAAACAAACTTCACACCCTTCCCCCATATCTTTCAACATATGTTTTCTCATTTCTGAAATGTCCTCTATCCATTCTTTTCTACAAACCCATAGCTTTGGCCCACCTGAAGCTCAGGAACCAAGGCAAGCCCCACCTGCAATCTCCTTTTCTCAGTGCCCAGGTCTTCCACTTCAAGGAACTTCTCTCATAATCAATGGTCTGCCACTCATTAGGCACCTGTCATATCCTGCCACAGAAGGTTACCCTGCACTTAAAAGTGCTTATTTTTATTTTCAGATGCATGAATATTTTTTTTCACATTTATGCATGTACACAATGTATGTATAGTGCCCGTGGAGGCCAGAACAGAGCACTAGATCCCTCAGAACTAGAGTTACACATGGTTATGAGAAACCATGTGGGTGCTGGGAAACAAACCCAAGCCCTCTGAACCATCTCTTTAGCCCTCTGGTCTGCCTTGTATTTATAAATTTTAACTAATGGACAGAATTACAAATCTTTCAAAGAAAGGGACCAAGCTTTACTAATAAATAATTTAGCTTTGCCATTCATTTAAAATTTGTTAAGCATTTAGCATAAGAGAAATGTTAAATTCAAAAGGCTTGCACAAGAGAATCTCACCAACTAGTGTTTTCTTACATTACCTCATTTCCTCTTTGAAACAAAATCTGAGCAGTAGTTTGTGAAAACATTAATATCCTCGATTTATGATAAGGATATTAAAACCACAAAAGCTAGTTTGCTAAAGGCAGCACAAAAACTGATTTGATGTCCAATGAGATGCAACAGAATGTTTGACTCCTAGAGAGATAAAACACTAGACATCAACTCTGACAACTGTCTTCAGACTAGTTTGGGCATGTTATTTGATATCTCAAAGCATCAGCCACTTCATTTATGTAATCGAAAATAACACCTGCTTTTAAGGTTGTTAGAATTAATGAAATGTTGTAAGTAGTACCCAGTGCTAACAAGGCCTTGTTAAATCATAACAACCACTTCTATGCCACTAATTCACATGTCTGTTGCTGTTTCACAACCAAAATATTTAACACAAGTATCTGGCAAACATCAATTTTACATAGCTGCATAGCTTGAACACTGACAGCTACAATAATGACTTACCAGGCAAGACATGCCCACTGGTGCAATACAAGTAGAGACATCATAGGTATAACTAATCCCTTCTTATTGGAATTAAACACCAATCTAAAAGATGAAACCCATATTGGTCACTATTAGTTGCCCAAGAACCTGGGGCCAGACATAGGATCATTGTCCCTAGGAAAGAAGCTACTACTATCATTCTGCTAAGTGGACATAATATAAAACTGGCTCTTAGTGACTATTATATCCATAGACTGGCCCATCTCTCAACCTTCATCAGAGAAGTTTCTATTTGTAGACCTACAACTGAGCAAAATGCATAGAATAAGAAGCTGCCAAACACAGCTCTAAGTGAGACATTGATATCACATCCTTACCTTCAAGGCTCAGGGATCATGTGGAAGAGGGAATGGAAAGATCACAAGAACCAGTGGCAGTACATGATGACAAAGAGTGTCTTCTGGACATACACAGCTGGGCATCTTCACGTATGAACTCAGCGAAGTTAAGATAGCATCTTCAAGATTAGTGCAAGCTCAGGGCAGACCAAACTCAGGTAAGGAGAAGGGAGGTGGGCACAGAATGCAATCCCTGGCTGATAATCTACTGATAATTGATAGCTGCTGGGAGGGAGAGTCAGTTAGCCAATGGTGTGACCCTGGTGCAAGTCAACCAAGCTCTAATGGAAAGCTACATACTCAAGATAATACCTTCAGCACAAGTGGGACTTGATGGGTTTATAAAATAAAGCTTAAAAACAGGGCACAAGGTAGGGTACAGAGAGAAGAGGGGGGAATCTGGGAACAATTGGGTGAGAAAGGTGAATATGATCTAACATGGTACAAAATTCCCAAAGAGCCAATAAGAAAAGTATCCAGTACCCAGTAGTTACTCATAGTTAATGGTGCTTTTGATGCCTGCACAATTATCTATAAGCAAAGTTCATACTCAGGCTCTAGATATCAAAATAAGCACCAATGTGTTAGCTTCTGTTCTGATGAGGCAGACATCTATGGTGATGGTTAAGGCTAGTTCTGTTGTGAGATCTTTGGCTTCAGACCCCCGATCATGACAATGTGGGAACAGTGGTATGTGCTTTTTAGTATCTCTTAGGTCCCTTCATTTTCAACCATCTGCACGGAAAAGCCTCCACTGTAAGGACCCTCGGGTCAACATTGTTTCTGGGCCTGTTCACAGCATCAGGCATATGACCCATTTAGAGGCAACTGTGGCTGAGAACTCTCTATAAATACTGTGCCAGAAAAGCAGATACCAGGGAAGAACCTTGGAATTGAGTTTAAACAAACACTAACCATGCAATTGATTTCTTTATCACTTTAACTTGGGAATCTCCATTTGACTATATTTTCAAGAGGTCAGGATTTTGAACATGTCATTTCACTTAATTGAATTTATGATCCTTGCTCAATAATTGTAACTTGAGGCTAAGAAATGCGTCAAGGAGCAGCTCAGAGCAGCGAGTAAGCCATTTAGATATCTCTCATTGAATTGCTCTTCAGGGCTGAGGAATTTTTCACTGTGTCCTGGGCATTCACACAACCAGACAGGTTTTGTGAAGAGGTGGGCATAAGAGGAACCTCATTTAACATCCAGAGGCTAAGAAAACATAAAACCAATAAGCTAGAAAGGTCCGTGACTGGCATTAACATTGTTCTCTGCGTAAGGTCACATGCAACAAAGGCACATGCGTCACACACACAATCGCTTTATACAGCCCCTGTTTCAGGTGCCAAGGAGCCATTCCTACCAATAAATGCCACTCGCCCTCACTGCAGCATTCCTCAGACAAAGAAGGTATTGTCAAAACGCAAGCTGGAAGCCTGTACTGCTTGAGGGAGCAGTAACCGTGATTAAGGGGCATAAAATGCAAGTGTGCACTTGTAATGAAATTGCCCTTACTTACTGCCTGGTTAGTGTCTGTGATTGCCACAGCATGCTTCTGTGATCAGCCTCAGCATAATGAAAAATAGCAGCAAACCTTAGCCTCTCAGATGGTTTCTATTAGGAGGAGATGGAAGTGTTTTCAAAGCTGGGCTCGTAATGGGGAGGAAGCCGTGATGCAGAGAATAGCAATTGATTCTTATGCATGGATAAAGGAGGGGTTCTCTGGGTAAAAGATTTATCTTTGAAGGGCTCCTACATACAAGTCTTTGTGATTTAATGTCTCTGCCCAAATGTCACTGCTGCTCCATGCTTCTGACTATCGTATCTTCCTCAAAGATTGTATCATTTTCTCTGAGAAGTGATCTGGCCTTGCTGCAGAAGGGTATCAAGAGAGATACACTTCTGGAATAAAATTACAACACACACACTACCATCACCATCGCTACATCACACCACACTGCACCACACAATGAAACAGGAATACCCTATCTGGGTATTCATTCTAATGAATTATTTGTGGATATATGCAAAGGTTCCATTGTAAGTCTGTTCATTATAATGCTTTCTATTTAAAAATAAAAGCATAGACCACCCAGCTGTCTAATAATAGAAAACCAGTTACATAAATGATGATAATTCTGCACAATGGAAGCTACTGTAGCAAAAGAGTTACCTGTTGAGAATGTACAATGAGTAGAAAAATATACCTGATACACTAAAATATATACATATATACAGCAGACAATGAAGGTTGAAGAATATAATTTTTTATAAAGTGTGAATACTGACAATTTAGGTGGTGGAATTTTTGCCTGCTTTATTCATTTTACTTCACAGTATAATATAGTAGATTTTAGTAAGAGCTCTTCATTTCTTTACAAGAGAAAATAAAGCAATTGCTGCCAGAATACATGTGTGAACCAGTTTTAAGCCTATGAAATTACACTCACTTATCTGCATGTGGACTATGAGTGTTTATTGATACATGCCGTAGGTCTATATTCTGATTTTATTTCAGGTGAATGCTTTTTAAAGACTGTCTTCAGAATCAGAAGTGTGGGAGCCACACAGGATGCTGTTCATTGGTGGGATTCTCTGATATGATACATTTATGATCACACTATAATGGATAGCCTTTCAATTTTCCCTCCCAGATCTCTATTGTCCCATATTTCATGGTGCTTCCACTCCTTGCAATGTCTTTCCTCACTGTCCTTACAAATCTCTCCCATTTAGCAAGGCCCAGTTCAAACTGGACTTCCTCAAGTTCACGCTAAATCTCTTTACTCAAAAATGGATTCTAATTTTTCATCTTTCTAGACCCACAACATTTTGTGTATGACTCTAATACACTTTCAATAAAGAGCAAGCTTTAAGGGGCAGAGACTTTATTGTCTTTTGTATCTTGTAGAAATTAGAAACACTGACAAAGTATACATTAGCATATGCACTGAATTTTCGAATGAATTAACCTAGTTTTCAAAATGTGGAGGGGCTGACCAACCATAGTACTGATCTAAATCTGGAAACACAAAGAAACATAGATCTCTGGCAATTTCAAAATTTATAAAAACAACATTTTTTGAATTTTATTCATTTCCACTTTTAAAAACTAATTCAGTGGATATTTATGTAAAATAAACACTACAAGGGAGGAGCTCTGAAGACTTATAGATGCCACAGTTTGTAGTCTTTCCCCAGAGGAGGACTCACTATAGCAAAGGTCAGGAGAATGATCACTGGAGATGACATCCTATTGAGCAACCTCCAATCACTCCTCCACAAACCTATCCAAACTGATATCTTGAGGTAGAAGGACTTTACAAAACATAAAGGGCAAGGCAGTTGTTAGTCATAATTCTATTCCCATTAAGAGACTGTGCCTACAAAATTCTTCTGATACTGTCCTGGTTTGAGAAGACAGGTTAGGTATGTCTGAGTTGGCACTGCATGCGTTAATTTCCATTCACATTCCAGAATGCACTCCAGGGATGTGCACTCTGTGGCAAAAATGACTTGTTTTGTGAATGCCAATGATTCAAACATTTTTCTAAGGGAGAGACTTGCCACACACAAATAAGAGCAGCCAGCATTGTGTGCTACTGGAGGCCAGTCCTAGTGAGTCACACTCCCACCTTCTCTCTGATTCTTCTTCATTCAAAGATGGGTCCGCACCTTTGCAAAGCCCTTATTTGCTCCCAGAATGAAGAAAACTCTGAACAAAGCCAGTTGTTGACAAAGATTTTTATAGCTGTGTTTACATTTGTGTCACACCATTGTTCATGGAAAAGATTCAAATGTGGCTGCACTTGCAGACCATGTCTAAATAGTGGCTTCTAAATTTAGCTCTAATCCCTTTGGGAATGAGTTCTGTTTGTGATTTCTAATGTGACTTCCTGATTTGAAAAAGAAAAAAAATCAAGATTTACAGAAAACCACTGTCCTTGTTTTCAGCTCTCTCTCTCTCTCTCTCTCTCTCTCTCTCTCTCTCTCTCTCTCTCTCTCTCTCTCTCTCTCTTTTATTTTACATATTGATCCCAGTTCCCTCTCCCTGCTTCCTTCTTTCCCTCTCTCCCACCCTCTCATGCCCTGGACCACCCTCCTTACTCATCCCTCCCCTCCACATGTAGAGTGACGCCTTCCAGGAGGGGTCATCTAAATCTGCCAAGTCATTTGGAGTAGGGACTAGGCCTTCTTTCCTGTCTCTAGGTTAAGGAAGTATCCCTCCATGGAGGATGTGCTCTCAATGTCCTTTTATGTACCAGGGATACATTCTGGTTCCACTGTCAGAGGTCCCTTAGACTGCCCAGATCTTCTAGCTGAGATCCATGTTCAGGGGATCTGAATCAGTCCCATGCTGGATTCCCAGCTATTAGTCTGGGCCCATTGACTCCTCCTCCTTGTTCAGGTCAGCTGTCTCTATGTGTTTCTGTAGTCTGATCTTGTCCTCCCACTCTGCATCTGGATTCCAGTTTGACCCAGTGTTTAGTTGTGGGTATTTGCTTCTGTTTCCATCAGCTACTAGATGAGGGCTCTATGATGGTGGATAAGTTAGTTGTCAATTTCATTATCAGGGAAGGGCATTTATGGTAGCCTTTCCACTGTTGCTCAAATTGTTAGTTGGGGTCAGTCTTGTAGGTCTCTGGACATTTCTCTAGGTTCAGTTTTCTCTTCAAACCTATAATCGTTCCCTCTTTTATTCTCTCTCTCTCTCTCTCTCTCTCTCTCTCTCTCTCTCTCTCTCTCTCTCTCTCTCTCTCTCTCTCTCTCTCTCTCTCTCTCTCTCTCTCTCTCTCTCTCTCTCTCTCTCTCTCTCTCTCTCTCTCTCTCTCTCTCTCTCTCTCCTCTTGTCTCCCCTGGCTCAATCTTCCTAGTCCCACGTGCTTTCCTCTCTTCCCCTTCTCTTTCTCCTAGTTCCCTCTCCACTCACTGCCCCCCACACCCCATATGCTCAGGTCATTTTGTCCCTTTCCCCTTCTGTGAGGGACTTTATATGAATCTCTTAGAATCCTCCTTGTATCCTAGTTTCTCGGTGGTGTGAATTATAGGCTGGTGATCATTTTCTCTAGGTCTAAAATCCATATATGAGTGAGTACATACCATGTTCCTCTTTTTGTGACTGGGTTACCTCATTCAGCATGGTTTCTTCAAGTTCCATCTATTTGCCTGCGAATTTCAAGATTCCATTTTTTTTTTTTCTGCAGAGTAGTATTCCATTGTGTAAATGTGCCACATTTTCTTTATCCATTCTTCAGGTGCTTCCAGGTTCTTGCTATTACAAAAATGCTGCTATGAACATAGTTGAACAGATGTCTTTGTTGTATGGATGTGGATCATTTGGGTATATACTTGAGAGGAATTGCTGGGTTCTGTGGTAAACTGATTCCCATTTTTAGCACTCTTATGCATTACTAGAGCATCAAGCTGCCTGCTTCTGAGGGTGAGGCCACATTCGGAAAGGCAGAGGGCACAGGGTTTGAAAACCCCTCTAAAATACTTACCAGAGTCAAGAGAACAAAAGCAGCTCTGTCAGAGAGTGTAGAACTAAATGAAAATGTGGAAGTGTGTGTATTTAAAAACAAACACAATGTAAAGTGATATTGGTCAGTTCAGTTCAGCTTGTCAAACTCACTAACTCATGAATAAAGACATGACAGCCATAGGATAACTGTTGTCCCGTCTTTCTTTCTCTCCTTGAATTCCCCATTGCATGCCAACCATTGTTGCAAAATTTTTTGTGGTCTGAGAAGTTGTGTGAGCATTTGGACCATCTCTTACTTTAAGAATGTCCTATGACCAGTGGAATCAGAGACTGACCAAACCTATCCAAAGGATGGATAGATCATTCATTCACAAGGCAGCCCACACTGCAGCTTTGGCTACCTTTGCTGTTAATCACTGAGATTTCTGGTGCCAGTTGAATTGTTAAGTTTTGATGTAGCTCTATCAGTTTGATTTTTAGTGCTGTTGATAGACTAATAATGAAACCAGTGAGTCTGAGAAGGGATGTCTACACTTATTTTTCTCAAACCAGGACTTGTTTTCATTATTTTATAATAGTAAAGTACTTATTGAAATTTAAATGGATCCAAAGTCTGTACATTTTACCAATTCATTGATTTTGATATTTGATGCTTTTTATTTGCAGGTTTTTAATAAATTTTATAACAATTATGCTAAAAAGGGCATATAGTTAATTAATTATTTCTCCAGTAAAACAGGCATAAACTAGCTCTGTTCAGAAAATATCTATTTTGTTTTCACTGTTGCTCTTATTTCTTCTTTCTCCTCAAAGAAAGCAGCCTGAAAGACTTTTTAATGACCTGGAGAGATCAGTGAGTTTCCTAGGTGGAAGGCCAGGTATTCATGAAATACATACATTAGTGGATCAGTTGATTAGTTTCGGGTTAACACGAATGTCATTGTCTTTGAGAGTTACAATTGTGGAGAGATGATTTTTGACCACAGAAATCCAAAAGAAGAAGAAAGAAGATCAGGTGGTCAGTAATTGATTCCCTATCTACTTCAAATATGATAATCTTGCAATGTATTTACTCATTTAAGCCGATAGTTTTCAACCTTCCTAATGCTGCAGCCCTTTAATATAGTTCCTCATGCTATGGTGACCCCTAGCCATAAAATTATATTGTTGCTGCTTCATAACTGTAATTTTGTTGTTATAAATCACAATATAAATCTGATATGCAGAATATCTGAAATGTGACCCCAAAGGGGTCGAGACCCACAGATTGAAAACCACTGATTTAAGCAGTATTTAACACCCGTACTTTGACTTTATCTTTCAATAGGTTTTTTACTTTATACTTTTTCTCTCATTAATTAAAATCTTCCACACATATATAAGTCAGTTTTCCATCATTATTACAAAACACCTAAGATAATCAACTTAAAGGAAAGGTTTATTTTTGCTCATGGTTTCAAGATTTTTAGTTTATGGTTGTTTGGCCTCCAACCTAGGGTGGCGGAGTGAATAATGGTAGTGGGAATATGTGTTGGAGGATGAAGGCTCATTTCAATGAGGCCAGTAAGCAGAGACTGTCACTGGTATACCACTCTACAAAGATGAAACCACAAAACAGCCAAGTGTAGGAGCAAGGAGCCCATGCCAAGGCCCATGAAATCATACCACCATCTGATAATTCCTGAACAAGATGGACATGCTCTGTGTACTGAAGAAGCCTTCAAGTGGGAGAGGGAAGAATTCATTGATGGAATGAGTGTGGAACATAAAGGAAAGCAAAAAGTCAAGGGAATTCCCTCCCATTTGGCACGGTCTATAAAGCACTGTGCATTTGTGGAGACGAAAAGACTGGCTGGGATTGAACTGAAATATTTAGTTCCCAGTTCTAGAGTCTGCTTAATAACTCATGACAACGGACCAAGGCCATGCCCTCTTTTTTATCCAGTGGCTGGTTAATATGGGGATGAAGATTGACCTCTTTGGCTCAATCTGATGCAGGTGGATGTAACCAATCCAACTATAGAGTTCCCTCTGTGATATATGAGGTCTTTCTTCCTCTACAGACAGCTGCCCCCTTTGCCTGATTTTGCTGATAAACCCTATCAGAGGTGTGGATCCCAAAATCACTCTGCAGTGAATCTTCCAGTAAATCTTCACTCATGAGTCTGCTTCCCTGTAAGCTGTCCCAGTGGGTAGAGTGCTAGCTAGCTAGCACTGTTAAGGACTTTGTTCATACGACTGCAAGAGACCATGTAAGACAGAGATTTAATAACATCAGCAATTCCTTCCTCTACCTTTCCTTTATCATACAAGAAAAAGGAAGAGAACGGAGGGGGGAACAAAAATGGGGAAGGGAGAGAAAGCAAAAGAAGGAAGGAAGAACAAAAGGAAGAAAGGGGGAGAGGGGGAGAGGGGGAGAAAGGGAAGGAGGGAGGGAGGGTGGGTCTGGGGAATGTAAGTACTTACCTAGCATGAAAAAGAGAACTGAATCTTTCTTTTAGTGTTGATTGCTAGGACCCTTTAAGGCATTAACTAGTCTGGCTTCTGTCATTTATCTGGACCTTCTTACTACAACCTGTGCTGTAATGTTTCAAAACCTTGTCCTGGTCAATATTAATTGAGCTGGTTTCCTCTTGTTGGCAAAAGCACCCACACTGTCAAATTCAGCCACACTTTAAAAACCTGTTGAGCTTACATGAATCTTCCCATTTCCCCTCAAAGGACATATGGCTTACCTGACTCTGATATGGAATTATATACTATACAAGCAACTGTCTAAGTCTATTGAACATAAGGGCAAATGTATTGATTCTTCAGAATTTCTTACACATTAAGAATGCACAAAATCCCCTTGCCATTTTAATATGATAGTAGTGTATAAGATTCAAGGAGAAAGTACCCGATAAAATTTGTTAAACGTAAAACCCACAGTCAGGACATGTGGTAATTTCAAGTAGGACAAAATTTGTACTTTCCTTATTATTGTCTATAATAAAGACACTTGAAGCTATGGTTAAACACAAATTAGAATTCAAGTAGGAAAGCATCTTTTAAGAGAAGAAACAAACTTCTAGAATGTTTTGGCAGCATCCCTTCACTTCTAACAACATCATAATTCTTTTTCAAACTGTTTATTCAATGAATTGGGTTAAATAATGGACTTCTATGCTGTCTTATGGGGCTGACTGACATTCTGACTAACCTAGTATAGTAGAAAGTCTCCTTCTCTTATGCAATCTGTATGTGTCACTCTGCCCATTGTAAGTGTTTTTTTCTGTTGTTCATGAGTTCCAAAAGCATTGCATGCTGGGAAATTGCCATCCCTCAACCCCCACACACAAGTTCAGCTGTGGAGAGGAACTAGATTTATGGGTATTTTATTTCAGTGTCTATTCCACTGGGAAGTTTTACATTGTTGTATCAAAATACCTGAAAGGACCCATGAAGAACACAGGTGGTTTTTGGTTCACAGCTATGGACCCTTCAATCCAGGACCCCATGGCTTCATTGCATTTGGGTGTGTGGCAGAGCACCATAGCATAGGGAGCTTCTGTGAAGAAACTTAACCATTTCCTGGGGAAGCATAACAGAAAGAGACCAGTGTCCCACCATTCCCTTGGAGATCCTACCAACCTCTAGTCCCCTCCTCCATCAATGACAAAAACCTCCCACTATGACACACTTTCAGAAGTTTCCAGCACTTTTAAGGATCACAAATCAGGAGACAAAGTCTTTCACACATGGGCCTTCTGGGGACATCTAAGGAATGGATTATAGCAAGCATCTGGAAAGCACTATACACATGAGCTATGATCATATAACTATACACTATAGGCTCGGTATTTTTGTTTGTTTAATTTAAGTTGGAGATTCTCTATGTATCCCTGACTGGCCTGGAACTCACTATGTAGACCACGCTGGCCTGGAACTCAGAGACCTACCTGCTTCTATCTCTTTAGAGCAGAGATTTAAAGGTGTGTGTCACCATGCCAGACAGAACTTAATGTTTCCTCTTTGGAGTATCACATCTCTCTTCTAATTTTGCAATTAAATCCTTCCTTCGTTCTATGAACAGGTCATTCTAATTATGGCTGATGTGGAGGATGGCTCAGAACAGGAATCAGTTGCTCGCTGGGGGCAGACAAATCCTTTGTAACTAACAGGTGTGCTTCTATGAATAACCTTCAGAGAAGAGAAGAGACAGAAGAGAACAGAGAGAGCATTTCTTGGTAGGTCCTCAGCCAAGCATGGAAGTACCTCGAAAAGGGAACCAGTGACCACATGAGACCATGTTCATGCAAGCTGCTGCTGCCTGCCCCTTGGTGGTCTCCTTAGAAACCAGCCTCTCCAAACAGTGAGTCACATCCCTGCTCAGAGGAGCAGGTGGTGAGCTCCATCAGTGTCCCTGCACTAGCAGATGCTGGGTTATTTCACTGAGTCATTCCCACCTACTCCTCCTAGTTCACTCCTGCACTCTGACATGAACAGAAAGTTCATCCCAATGGCTGTTTGGTACTCATCCTCTAAACATGACTGCTGGAAACAAAAGGGACTCTGCAGATGAAGCAAGTTCCACTGCCCTCTGCAAAAGGTGCTCTCAGGAGAGCTGTCATCCATAACATCTTCCTGAACTTTCACACTCACTGCCAAGATGGATTGTGAGCTACGAAGGATTTTCTGACAAGTCCACACATGTCTCTCTCTTATACTGAATAAATGTGCAATGATCCTCAATGCATTTTAAAGATATAGGTGTGTGGTTGAATGTACCTGCCTTAGAAGAAAAGGGAATCCGTTTTTTAAACTCTCCAGACTTGGAGAGTGATCCTGCTGGCCAGGAGGAAAATGGGGCAAATGCAGGTCTGAACACCATGGAGGATCAATAAATACTGACAGTCAGGGAGCTGGAAAGCAAGGGTTTTGATAACCTTAACTACACTTTCTAAGAAGACCAAGCAGCAGTCCACCACCAGGAAAATTCAGCTCCACCCCCGATGGTACTTGGAAAAGCAACACAGAGTGGAAATGAAGCTTCAGGGACACAGGGAAACCTGCTTCCCTTGGTCATGGGGTGGGGGCAATAGAACTATCTCCTGTGACCTGGCTTGCCTCTTTGAGGCTATGGTACAACTGCTCAGGGAATGCAAATACACTGACCTAGCAGGCGGAAATTCTGAGCTAAAAGCATCACTGCAAGACTTTAGAGATTTCTCTCCAGCTAAAGCATTAGCAGAGCACTCGACCCGGTTCAGGTCTCCTCATCTGCCAATTTGTCCCATGGGTTAGTTTAGAGCTTGTGAAAGAGATCTAGAAAGTGAAAACAGAGTCTCATAGCCCTGTGCTGAGTCATAGCTCCAAGCTCTTCTAGATGGCCTGAGGCAGTTGTCGCCCCTCCCCCAACCTGTTTTCTAATGGCTAAAACAAGGATTCAAACCCAAATCCTTTCTCGTCCTTCTGTCTGTAATTCCAGATCGCAGATTACATCAGTGTTCTCTCTACTGAAATTATTTCCTATTTTTAAATTGATAACATTCTAGCTGGCATAACAGCAAATCAAAGTTGAGCTTCTCGTGTTGACTCATGAGCCCAATTCAAAAGGGAAGAAACAGGTTTCCTAAGTTACAGGATCATACTTCCAGGTAATAATGATAGATACCATTTATTGTGGTCTGCTTTGAGCCATCATTTCATATTTGTTATATTATTTAATATTTTAATCTTTATGAGTGCCTTGTGTGTGAGAGAGAAGGAGGGGGTTGTTGTTTTTCTTGGATTAAAAACATAACAGTCAATGCTTCAGGCTCTGCTAAAATGTGTATGCAGGTAAACATCTCTGGTGCCATATTTTAAGATTAAGTTTTAAAATAGATGCAAATTAAAATGTGAAGAATATGGATGTAATTTGCAGCATAGCACAGCCAGATTTTTTTCATAGTAGAGCTGTGGCAGAAAAGTTCACTGAAATGGAAGGATCCCAGTTGGAGCTGAAACATTCTTAGTCTAAATTTAAGTGTTTTACTTTATGGCACACTGCTTCCATAGTCTAGTTTTGGAAACAACATAAACTCTTGAGAAGCTCAATAAAAATACAAATTCCAATGTTATATCTAGTTAATTCAGAACATTCTACATGACAGCAGAAAATAAAGTCCCAGTTGTGCATATCCAATGGCCTTGTCCCCATTAACAGGGGTCCTGGGAGACTGGAAAAAATAGAACACTTAGTGCCTGAAGTGCAGTTTTGGAGGTCCATAGTTTTCCATCTCTCCCATCTTAAACAAGCCCAAAAGAATTACAGTATTTGTTATCTTTTATGGATAGTGAAAGTATCTGCATATGGAATGAGATGTCTGGGAATGCTTAAAGAACCTATCTGACAACAAGTTAAACAATACATTGAGGCAATAGGTGGTACAGTAGTATGAGTACATTAACAGAGGTATGCTTTATATGCAATACTAGAATCTGGGCAAGGAATGATTGCAGCAATCTGTGCAGGAGGGAGGAAAGGAAACCTACTTCTGTGGACAGCGATGAGAAGCCTCCCCCTAACCTTTTCAACAGAGAAAGTAGTTTCAGAAAGATACCCAGGAATGAGGATTGTCCTTTGAGGTATCCAATCATGTGACTTTTAGGCACCAATAAATGTTATCATCTATGGGTGTTCTGTTGCATTCACAGCTATCCTGGGGCATCTGTGGGTTGCAGATCAGACACATCTGCAAAAGCTTAGATGCAACATGGTGATTTGAAAGTAAGCTATGAGAGGAATAAGACAAAATTCAGATGTCAAAGATTGATTGCATTAGTCAAGCATAGTTCATAATTTGCAGGTGGGGCAGGTAGCACTAACACATGCATGCATCGTTAGTCAGCTGGACTCCCTCCTCTGCTCCTCTGTGCCAGGTGAGTGGTTTGCCTCATTTCACCACATTTTGGCTCCAATCATTATTTCAGCTTTAATAGTGTATTTCTTTCCCCACCCATAACAAGGCTTCGACCCAGTTATGTTTGCTATGTTTTTTTCTGCTTACCTCATTGCTTTCCCTGAAAGTTTAAGTGATCCAGCCTGGGGTGAGTGCTTTGGTTACGTACAGTCACACACATCTTTCCTGGTATGTAGCCATCAGAGGAGCTTGACTAAGCACTGGCTTGTGGTGGTAAGATTTCTATTATGATGTCATTCCAACATTTTATAAGCATCATATGAGAATTCATAGACTGAATTTTATTAAGTAATCAGATTAGCATACACTTAGACAATAACAAGAGTTTGGGGATGTGGAAATAACCCATTCTTTTCTTATGGCATTGTGTGCCCCAAACCTACAAAGAGTTTAGGAATAGTAAACAATTGCCTAATTCATTCTTTGAATTGTGTTTTCTAGTTGATTTTATTTGGCTGTAAAGATTGGAATCTTTCCCAAATTTCCTTGAGAGACAGAGCATTTATGTAATGGATATAAATGGTTTAAAACAGTGTGAGACCTCACTGAACTCTGACTGGTAGATAAATTGGTATTCCCTTAATCCAGGCTCACACATAGGGCACAATCTCTTCTTAGATGACACAAGAAATAAGTCTGTGTTTCTACTTCCAAGTTAATATTACAGAATATAAGGGTGGGTTTGACCAGCTTATTTCTGAGCCCTGTTACACAGTCAGTCTGTGAACTGGTTTCAAAGCTACAAAGCTCTGAAACATTCGTCTGTGACTGTTTGCTTAGCTCAGAACACTGGGGTAAGAGTGCTATACTTGCCAGTGGGATGGGTTTCTTCAGGAGAAGCTGTAAGCGTGACAAGTACTATTCAAAGCAGTCACACAAGGGACAGAAACAGAGTATTATGTGTTTAGTAAAGGAACCTGTGATTTGGGAAGTGCTTTCTAGTCATTCATGTGTGAATGGCATGCATCAGGGCATAGTCACTTCTGGCTGAATGATTCATGACTACAATGACATAAGAGCCTCAGAGTTTATATGAAGACATCCTTTTCCATGCATTTCACTAGAGTACCTATGTGGTATTGAGGGTCCTCAGCAGAGAGACATGTCTCAGAATCTATCTCCATGACTCTGCATCTCCCATCTGCCTTTAACACAATGGCGGGCCAGAGCAGATGATTATTTTGCTGGCATTTTCACTGTTCCATATTTTCCTGTCTTATTTCTAGTTTCTCATGACTCCTCCCACACATCTGCTCCTTCATATCTCATCAAAAACCTTGAACATTTTTTTCCTGCTAATTTCTACCACCATTCATGTTCTGGAAGACATCGACCCCACAAACTTGAGTCTATTCACCATGGACACTGATCCATGCTCTTCATCAGAACCCTCACACAGCAGGGTCTCTCTCTCTCTCTCTCTCTCTCTCTCTCTATCTATCTATCTATCTATATATAGATAGATAGATAGATAGGCTGGCTTTGAACCTAAGGTCCTCCTGCCTCAGCTTCCTGAGATTTTTGAATTTTATCTCCAATTCACATTATCTTCTGTATATATAATAGTCAAGATGACAACTCACTGAATTCCTGGCTATGATTATACCTGAAGTCCTAACATAGCATCTGATACATGATAAGAGCCAATAAATAAATTTTTAAATGAATCAAATTACAATAAACCCCTGATATTTTAAGATTTACTTTTATTTTTATGAATGTGTATTTGTTTGCATGTACATCTCTATATCATGTATATGCAGCACCCATGAAAACCAGATTCCTAGGAGCACAGATTCCTAGGAACAGGAGTTAAGGATGGTTGTAAGCTGCCATGTTGGTGCTGAAAATTGAACCAAGGTCCACTGCAAGAACAGACAGTATTCTTAACCATAGAGCCATCTCTCCAGCCCCAAGATTGCTGTTTGCTAAGAGCAACTTGTTTCTAAGTAAAGCACATTTGGGTGAATAAAAGAAGCATGGTATTGCTTAGAAAAATTAAAATCAGAGAAGGTCTCCCTGCGTGTAAACTGGAGGAAGAGGGCAACTAAAGGCAAGGTTTGTTTGCCAAAGCCACTTCTTCATATCAAAACTAGACCTGTGCCAGAGTGGTACTAAGCGCAGTTAATCCCAGCAATTGAGAGGCTGAGGTAGGGGGAGCTCTACAACTTCAAGGTCAGCCTGATCTACGTAGCAAGCTCTAGACTAGCTAAGGCTAAATAGTGAGACCTTGTCTCACAAATTAAAATAAATTAGCCTCGATTCTATAGTTTTATTCTGGAACTAGTATAGTATGTCCATGTTGGTATATTGGTTGTATTCACGGAAGATGACAGATGAAGGAACATAGATGAGTGCTGGAGAACTAAAATAGAGACTCATTCTACATTCAATAACTCAGAGAACTTGCCTAGCAAGTGCAAGGTCCTGAAATGAAGGAAGTAAGGGAAAGAAAAAAGAAAGGGGGAGGGGGAGAATAGGAAGGAAGAAAGGAAGAAGGCAGAAAAGAAGGAATAGGAGAAAAGTTATTTTATATATGCAAACACATATAAGGAAAGTGAGTATATCAGTCCTTATTAGGCAGATCCCCCTAGGATATTTAAAATAGGTTACCTCCCATCTCCACACCCCAGCCCCATCTCTGTAAACATTAATTCCTTGGGAGGTTGACTTTTCTCCTTTTCTTTGACTAGAATGTACACATTCTTTCACCAAATAAATCAAAAGCAAAAAATTTCCATGGTGTATATGGGAATTCTGTGTCAGGCTGTATTCTTCTAGAGACACTATAGGTTCTATGTGATTTTGAGTACTCTGGTGTCTTAAATGCAGTTTTAAATTTAAGGTTTATAGAACATTGCTATAGATTATGAGTGATTTCTATTCTTCAATTTTAACCTTTTATGATGATTGAGTATGTGTACATGTCTGTATGTGTCTATATGTTTGTGCACACATTTGTGGTGGGATATGTTGTATTCATGTGTGTCTCTCAGCGCACATGCAAGTGTGTGTGTGTGTGTGTGTGTGTGTGTGTGTGTGTGTGTGTGTATGTGTGTGTGTGTGTGTGTGTAGACCATAGGAGGATGGTGGTAAGGATGTCCTTCTATTATCATTTGCCTTATTTCTTTGAGATAAAATCTCTCACTAAAAATATAACTCACTATGTAGGTAGCCTGATTTACCACAAACCCTTCAAGATCTGGCCCCTAATGTTGATGTTTTAGGCATGTATGGCCAGGCTAGAATTTTTTTTACATGGGTGCTGGGGATTTGAAATCAGATCCTCCTGCTTGCATACCAAGCACTCTTACTGACCACTTTTTTGAAGAGGACCAACAAGAGATTAATTACATTTGAACATATCAATTGTAACAGCCTCTGCTGGAATATTTCCAGCTACATATCAACCTTTACTTTAAAATATTTTTAAAATATTTATTTACTTATATTTATATGTATGAGCATACTTGTATGTATGTTTATGTACCACATGCATGCAGTACTTGAAGATGCTATAAGAGGGCATCAGATTCCCTGAAACTGGAGTTACAGATGGTTGTGAGCCATCATAAGTGTGCTGGGAATCAAACCCCCAGTCATACACTGAGCCATTTCTCTGGTTCCTAAAAGATATTTCTTAATAATATTATTGGAGCAATGGAATAAATATGGAAACAGATCAAGACAAAAACAAAAATAAAAGGAGGGAGATGGTTAGTGGGTTTACCTTCTCCCCAGAAAACACAGCTTAAGGTATTGGATTTTTCTCTTTCTCTTAGAGGTGATTCTCTGCAATCAGATACTACAAATTTCTAAGCATTAAAAACAGTTTATTCTAAAATATATATTTAAAATTGAAACAGAGAGAATCTGTTTCAAAGAAAATGGACTGACTTGGTGTGCTTAAAAATTATGATTTTACCTTTCTTTAACTTCATGCCATTGATGGATCAGAGAGGACAGATAACAGTAGTTACAGACCAGTATTGCCATTTTAGAATCTAATAGAAACAATTAGGAGGAAGGTGAGGGAAGAACGAGTCAATAAAACTAACTTTTTGAATTTGTAAAAACACCTTTTGGAAAAGGGGAGTGAAAGTCCAGGTACGAGGAAATGGTTTTGCAGTATTGGTGGTGGGGTGGTGGGGTAGGGGAGGGGTGGGCTTTGACTTTACACTTCAGAAAACCTGGCTAAAGGTCCAGAGGAGTAGGATTCAAACTTTTGTCCACTCTGTCTCTTGTCAAAGGCACCATTAGCTTCTCCTGAACTATGTTCACACAGAAAGAGGAATCCTTGGCCCTCTACCGGCTCCTGCTTATACCCAAGGCAAGCCATGAGTAGGAGGGAGAGAAGAGTCTCACTTCAGTAATGGATGCAAGAGGAGCTGAACAGCATGAGTGTGCAGCAGTTCCTCACTCCCTGGTAGACAAGTCCTGAGAAGAACAGGGAATCGGGTCAGCAATTCCATTGTCTCGGCCACTGAGGCATATGCAATTGGACATAGATCTAAAGGGCTCCTACCACAACAAGGAAGATCATTTTGCAAGCTTTCTATAATTATAGAGAGGGGGGAGGGAGGGAGGGAGGTAAGGAGGGAGGGAGGGAGAAAGAGAGAGATGGAGAGGGAAGGAGGGAGGAAGGGAGGTAAGGAGGGAGGGAGGGAGGGAGGGAGGGAGGGAGGGAGGGAGGGAGGGAGGGAGAGGGAGTAGAAGAGGGAGAGGGAGAGGGAGAGGGGGAGAGACAGCATATGAAGATGAGTATCAATAATTGTTTCCTGCACCAAATACTACTATGTTATGGGGGGTCATCTGGGAGCAGAAGGCCAACAGAGGCTGTTGAGCAGACAGTGAAAGAGGTTGTTTCCATTCTCTGGGAATTAACTTTCAGCTACAGTTGCCCCCTACTCCTTATATCTATGCTATTTTTTTCCTATAGAAATTAAGGACAGCTTTTATCTTGTCAGATAGATTTGGGTTCTTGTTCCAAACCTGTTTAAAGGGTACATGTGACTATGGGTTATTACTTCTTGGAGACTTAGTTTAAGATGGACTTTTAATATGACCTGGTTCTTCTTATTGAAAGATGTAATGAGAAAACACATAGGACATGGAAAGCTCCTCCCTTACTTGGAAGTGTCCAAGGGCCTGTGCCTGAAGGTGTGAAAGGGGTGGTGGTACACAGTGGGCCGTCAGCACCAGAAAAATGAATTTATCAGGCAGGTGTCTGTAATAGAAATGAAAACATTCAGAGATCCGAGAGTGAACAACACAAACATTAAAGTTCTTAAAGTCTAGAAAATTAATTAAAACTAAAAAGTAACAACTTGAGACTAGAGAAACAGCTCTGCAGTTGAGAGTGTTGCCCTTGTAGGATCTAGGTTCAGTTTCCAGCATCCACATGGCAGCACACAGCCATCTGTAAATCCAGTTCCAGAGAATCTGACACAATCTTCTGGCTTCCGGGGATGGGCAGCAAATGCATGTGACATACATATATACATGCAGGCAAATACACTAAAATAAAACAAATCTTTAACATTTAATAAAACAATTCAAACCCCTGTAGCAATATTGGTTGGGTTCAATAAGGTCACAATTTTTTTTTTGTCAGCTCACCAGCAGCTAATTGTAGGCAGTCATGTCCCTCACTATTCTAGAGCAGGGCACTAGTGATTTGGGTAGAGCTTGCATATACCAGGCTGATCCATTTTGCTGTAAGCTTGATTTGATTTCTCCACTAAGAATATTGTTAACACTGAACATTCTGTTGCCTGTGTAGCTTGGCCACCTGTTCACAATTAAATAAATAACAGGAATATTTGCTCAATATCTACCCATCATGAAGGGACATTTCAGCTACAGCTGGGATGAGAACCCATTACAGTGGAGGGTGAAGTGTTATAGGTACAATAGCAGCTGGTTTTGGATTAAAGAGTCTATACAGAATCTTTTCATATGTATCTCACAAAGTCCCGTTGGAAAATTTCCTAGTTCCTTCAACAAAGAGAATTCAATGAAAGAAAAGGATCAAAAGTTAGTGAAGAGTGGGGGAAGGGAAACTGTAGCAAACCTAGAACAGCACCAACATGCCAGTGTGCCCTCTTATGTTGAAATGATAATGGGATGAAGTGATATCACCAGAGTCTAGGGACAGGTCACCTGGAGAGAACAGCAAAGTGGGAACAGTGGTATCTGGCAGGAGTTCGGACTCTAGAGAAGAGGCTTTATTGACAGAGCTTAGAATCCACTGTTTCCCACTATGGACCTTTCAAAAGGAGCAAGATGGCAAGTCATGCCTTCATTTTCCCTTCTGCCCTCAGACTCTTGTTGAGGCTTTCCATTGATCTAAACTTCTTGGAACAAGTTGCAAAGGACCCTGGGTATCACTCTCATAGGATACCAGCTAGGACAGGCATCAGGCAGAATAGGACTGACAGCCAAGGGGATAGACTGCCATCAGAAGGGACTTAAGAAGAAGACACTACACAACAAGGCTACCAGAGCATGTAAGGACCAGGTCAAACCTCAGCTCCTGCAATCATGTGGAGGACGCTCATCCTACTGCTGGCTGTTATTTATTATCTCCAGTCTGGAAACCAATGGTTATTTGAGTTGAAGCAGATAATGACATATCCATATAAAGAGACCTAATTGGTTTAAATTAGCATTCTTTGTTTTAGATTGCCCATCTAAAGCTTTCCTTCATCCTCCTGAATTGAAAGTTGCATTTCATTGTTCTCAAAATGATTAAATTTCTTATGTTTCTGAATCTGCTCACAATATCACCTTATTATAAGAACATATTAAATCTGTGCAAATCTTTAGAGCCTGTGGCTCATGGTTACATACAATATCCCATTTTTTCTCTAGACCATGATTATCTGAAGTGAAGGAAAAGAGCTAGTATGGCTTGAATACTGATAGTGTGCCAGGTAGTTAAGAACTTTACAAAGGTAAATTCGGCCAATTGTCACTATGACCCAGTGGGACTGATATCATTAATCCTATCTTAGAGATGACAAAGCTCAGAGAGAATGGGTACCACTCAAAATCATTCTTGCAAGTCTAGTGGCCTTGTAATAAGATATAATTATATATATATATATATATATATACACATATATATATCCCACACATATGAACACGCATGTACACACACATGCACATGCAAACACACACATTAATGGATACAGTCACAATTCTTGTTGCTATATACATTTGTATATGACAAATATGATATTTGTATGATATAAATTTTATAAGTGCATCGGTATTCATATGTTTTATTCCACAACCTTTTATAAATACCTGTATTTGCAATTTGTTTGTTTACAAATGCCTTAGTAGAAGGAGGTTTTATTTGGTACCAGATAGTCTACTTAGGAATAAAAGGTAAGACCTCCTCAGACATGTGACATTGTAATCATCTATATTTTGTGAATTCAAAGTCTGGTTTTGAATTTTCTTGCCATAATAACAATCAGAGGTAGCTGATATGCTAATAATATGTATAATATAATTGATGGATAAACTATTTGGCCTGGAGAAATGGCTCAGGGGTTAAGAATGCTGGCTGCTCTTGCAGAGTCTTGTGGAGATTCACAACTAACTGTATCTCCAATTCTAAGGAATTTGACACCCTCTTTGAGCCTCTTTGAAAGACATTTCATACATGTGGTACACATGCACACGTTGAGGCAATCATACACATAAACCTTCTTAATTAAATTTAGTTAAACTCCATACAAAGTCATGATCTGCTTGCATTTGCACAGTTGTGGAGTACATATGTATTTCATGTAGTAGATGCCTTTACTGCTCAGAAACATCCTGTCCAGTGTTGGCAATTCTGCTTAGAAGAATCTCATTCAAGAAGATATTTCTTTTGGGAATCTTTCTAATGCAGGGTGGGCAGAGTGTTGTGTGTGTTTCTTAACTCCCCACTAATCTCTACAGCCCCTAGGAGGCTTGGCATTCTCTGGGAACCTCATAGCCAAGCCTGCCACAGGAGCAAGCAGGTGAGCGAAGCAGGTAGGCTAGCTTCAGATCGTCACTCTCACTCCCCTCCTCAGTATCTAGTCCCCAGCTCTGTAGCATACTACCTGCACTGGCATTGCCTCATTTTCTACCCCCCAATCTCAGGGATCTAAGATCCTGGTGAAACACACTGTTTTTCCCTTTTCTTGTGGATGCACTCAGTCACACACACTCTCAAGTCCATCCTGAATTTTAAGTGTTAAGTTCTTGATACTTGGAAACATAATTCATGTGGCAGCTCCAGTGGCCACACCTATCAGGATCACAGAAAAATTTCCTACCAGGCAACATGCAGCCACCATATTTTCCTAAGAACCAGAAAGGACAGCAGAAATAAAGGAACAAAACACCCACCCAACAAAGACAACCAGCACCTGGAATTAAAGTCTTCCCAAATCCAGAAACCTAGAGGCCAGCATAAAGGCACAATAACAGCCAAGACAAGATGTCTCTACTAAAGCCCAGGAACACAGGCGGTGTTGAGTATTCCAACATAACTGAAGCACAAGACAATGGCCTTTATGAATATGAAAGATAGAGGTTCTTATAGAGGAAATGAATTAATTCCTTAAAGAAATCCATGAAAATGGAAAGAGTGGAAGGAAATAAATAAATGGTTCAAAATCTGAAAGTGAAAATAGAATTAATAAAGAAAACCCATACTGGGGGACATTTGGAAATTAAAAATTTAGCAGCTCAAACAGGAACCTCAGAGGCAAACCTCAGCAATAGAATACAAGACAGGGAGTGGGGGGGGGAATCTCAGGCACTGAAGAAATTGATACCTCACCTCAGTCGAAGAAATATTTTAAATCTGGAAAACCCCGGGAACAAAACATCCAGAAAATCTGGAACACATGAAAAGAACAAATCTAAGAATAATAGGAATAGAGAAAAGAGGAGAATTCAAGGTCAAAGTCAAAGGAAACATTCACAACAAAATTATAGTAAAACATTTCCCTAATGTAAAGAAGAAGCCTACCAAGGTACATCAAATAGACTAGACCAGAAAAGAAAGTTCCCTTGGCACATAATAATCAAAACACTAAATTACAGAACAAAGAAAGAATATTAAAAGCTGAAAGGGGATAAAATCAAGTAACATATAAATGCAAATCTATTAAATGATACCAGACTTCTCAATGGAGACTTAAATGGCCTGGACAATTATTCTATAGACTCTAAGGGATCACAGATGGCAGTCCAGACTCCTATGAAAGTAAAACTTTCAATAGCAACAGATGGAGAAAATAAGACATTCCATGTTAAAACTAAAGTTATGTGATATCAGATTGCAAGCTCAGTCCTACAGAAGGCTCTATGAGGAAAACCCCAATCTAAAGAGGTTAACTACACTCAAGAAAACACAGGGAATGAATAATCCTAGAACAGCAAAAAACAAATTAATTAATTAATTAATAAAGGGAGAAAACTCTCTCTCTCTCCCTCCCTCCCTCTCTCATACATACACACACACACACACACACACACACACGCACGCACGCACGCACGCACGCGCACGCACACACACACACACACACACACACACACACACACACACATACACACCACAACTGCCACCACCACCACAACAAAATAACAGGAATCAAAAACAGTACTCTTCAATATCTCTCAGTATCAATGGTCTCACCCCCCCCCAATAAAAAGACAAGGACTAACATAATGGATGGGAAAACAGGATTCATCCTTCTGCTCCATCCAAGAAACACACTTTAATATCAATGATAGATATCACCTCAGGGTAAAAGGATGGAACAAAGATATCCTAAGCAAAGGTACCTAAGAAACAAACTGGTATAGCCATTTTAATATCTGAAAAAAAATAGATTTCAAACAAAAAGTAGAAAAATAGGGAAGGATATTATGTACTCATCATCAAAGGGAAAAAATCCACCAAAAGACATTAAAATTTAAGATGTATGCATCTAAGTGTCCTGGACACACAGATAGTTGGAGACTTTTATACCCCACACTCACCAACAGACAGGTCATCCAGACAAAAAAAACTAGACAGAGAAATGATGGAGCTAACTGATGTTATAAACCAAATGGACCTAACAGAACATTTCACCCAAACAAAAGAATATACCTTCTTCTCAGCACCTCATGGACCTTTCTCCAAAATTGACCATAGACTCAGAAACAAAACAAGTCTTAACAGATACAAGAGAATTGTAATGATACCTTGCATCCTATCTGTACATTGTGGATAAAAACTGGATATGAACAACAGAAACAACAGAAAGCTTACAAACTCATGAAAACCGAACAACTCCACTGTGAGAAAAATGGATCAATATAGAAACTAAAAAGAAATTAAAGCCGGGTGGTATGCCAGCATTCAGGAGGCAGAGGTAAGCAGATCTCTGAGTTTGAGGCCAGCCTGGTCTAAAGAATTAGTACCAGGATATCCAGGACTATACAGAGGAACCCTGTCTTGAAAAACTGAGGGAGGAAGGGAGGGAAGGAGGGAGGGACAGAGGGAGGGAGGGAGGGAGGGGGAGATTTAAAATGTTTTAGGAATAAATAAAAATTCATATGTAGCAAACCCAAACTTAAAGAAAACAATGAAAGTTATTCTAAGAGGCGAGTTCATAGCATTAAGTAACTACATGGAAAAATGGAGATATATCATACTAATAATTTAACAGCACACCTAAAAGCTCCAGAAAAAGTCAAACACAAATAGAGTAGACAGCAAGAAATAATTAAACTCAGTGTTGAAATCAAAAAGTAACAACAACAGCAAAACAAAATAAAATAAAAAGATTGGCAAAACCTTATCCAAGCTAATTAAAAGACAGTTAATCCCAATTAACAAAATTGGAAATGAATAGGAGGACATAACAAAATATATAAGGGAAGTCTAGAGAATCATAAGGACATACCTTAAAAATTAAATTGGAAAATATAAAATTAATGGATAATTTTGTTAGAACATACAACTTCCAAAAGTTAAATCAAAATCATATAAGCGATTGACCTATAACACTAGTGAAATAGAAGCATTCAAAGCATTTAAAGTATACCAATGAAAAAAGTACAGCGACAGATGGTTTAGCACAGAAATCCACCAAACTTTCAAAGAAGAGTTAAATCTAATGTTCTCCATAAATTAGAAACAGAACGAATATTGCATTTTTTTTGCAAAGCCACTGTTACCCTAATACCAAACCACATAAAAACCCAGGAAAGAAAGATAATTATAGACAAATTTCTCTTTGAACATATACTCATAATTTCTCAACAAAATACTTGCAAACTGAATCCAATAACACATCAAAAAGATCATCTATTCATCTATCATGATCAAGTAGGCATCCTTCTAGAGATGCAAGGATAGTTCAACATATGTAAATCTATAAATATAATAAAGCATATAAACAACCTGAAAGACAAAAGCCACATGATTGTGGAATATTCCTTTGCACTGTGTGAATATATGTCACTGTGTTTGTTTTAGCAAAGAGGTGAACTGGCCTATAGCTATGCAGGATAAGGCTAGGTGGGAAAACCAGACTAAGAGAATGCTGAGAAGAGGAAGGAGTTGTCTAAGGAGTCACCATCCAGACTCAGAAGAAGTAACATGAAAAGTACATAGATGAGGTAAATGAGCCTCAGGGCATCATATAGATTAATAGAAATGGGTTAATTTAAGTTATAATAGCTAACTAAAAATGAGCCTAAGATATTGGCCAAGCATTTATAACTAACAATAATTCTCTGTACAGATATTTGGAAACTTGCTGGCAGGACAGAAAAGTCCACCTACATATAAATATCTCATTAGATGCAAAAGGTTTTGACAAAGTCCAACACCCCTTCATGATGAAAATCCTGGACAGATTATAGACATAAGGGGCATGCGTCAACATAATTAAAGCAGTTTACAGCAAGCCCATAGCAAACATCAACTTAAATGCAGAGAAACTCAAATCAACTTCCCTAAACTCAGGAACAAGATAAGGTTGTTCACTCTCTCCATACCTATATAGTGCTCGAAGTCCTAGCTATAGCAATAGGAACACTAAAGAAGATCAAGGGAATACAAATTGGAAGGGAAGAAGTAAAATTATCTTTATTTGATGATATGATACATAATGACCCTAAACATTCTACCAGGGAACTACTATGGCTGAAAAACACTTCAGAAAAGTAGTTGAATGCAAAATCATTTCAACAACAAAAAACCCAGTGGCTGGCCTACATAAAAATTACAAAGAGACTGGGAAATAAATCAGGGAAATGACACCTTTTATAATAGCCTCAGATAATATAAAACATCTTGCTGTAACTCACCCCAAATATGTGAAAGACTTATATGATATTTTTTTACTTATTTATTTTTTTCTTATTTTACATATTGATCCCAGTTCCCTCTCCCTCTCTCCCTCCCTCCTTCTCTCTCTCCCTCCCATGCCTTCCCAACCACCTTCCCATCTCATCTCCGCCACTCCACAGGGAGGGTGGTATCTTCCAGGAGGGGTCAACAAAATCTGTCAAGTCATTGGAGTATAGACTAGGCCCTCCCTCCTGCCTCTAGGTTAAGGGGTTATCCCTCCATGGGGAATGTGCTCCCAAAGTCCTTTTGTGCACCAGTGATACATCCTGGTTCCACTGTCAGAGGTCCCTTAGACTACCCAGGCCTTCTAAGTGAGACCCATGTTCAGAGGGTCTGAGTCGATCCAATGCTGGTTTCCCAGCTATCAGTCTTGGGTCCCATTGGCTCCTCCTTGTTCAGGTCAGCTGTTCTGTGGGTTTCTGTAGCCTGGTCTTATCCTCCCTCTCTGCATCTGGATTCCAGTTTGGCTCAGTGTTTACTTGTGGGTGTCTGCTTCTGTTTTCATCAGCTACTAAATAAGAATTTAAAAACATTAATGAAAGAAGCTGAAGAGGATATCAGAAGTTGGAAAGACCCTGCGTGATCATGCATTGGTAGGATTAACATAGTAAAAATGACCATCCTAACAAAAACAATCTACACATTCAATGCAACCCTCATCAAAATACCAACACAATTCTTCACTGATCTTGAAAGGACAATTTTCAGCTTCATATAGAATCACACACACACACACACACACACAAGTAGGATAGATAAAACAATCCTAAATAGTAAAAGAACGGCAATGGATATCATCATGTCCAATTTAAGCGATACTACATGGATGAAGTAACAAAAACAGTATAATATTCACATAAAAATAGGTATGTTGGCCAATGAGATTGAATTGAAGACGAGAACATAAAACCACACATCTGTGAATACCTGTTTTATTTTATTTTTTGTTTTTTGTAAAGATTCCATAAATACACACTAGAAAGAAGACCACATCTTCAACCAATTGTGTAGATCAAACTGGATGGCTGCATGTAGAAGAATCCAAACATATCCTTACTTACTACCCTGCATAAAACTCGAGTTCAAATGGATCAAAGACACTGATGTAAAGCCAGATACACTGAACCTGACAGAAGAGAAAGTGTGGAATATACTTGAACTTGTTGACACAGGAAAAAAAACTTTCTGAACAGAACAACATTAGCACAGGTATGAAGGCTAACAATAAATGAGACCTCATGAAAGTGAAAAGCTTCAGAAATGCAAAGGTCACTCTCATTTGGGAAAAAACAGCAGCCTACATAAGGGGAAAAGATGTTTTAGCAGTTACACACCTGATAGAGGACTAATACCTAAAAAATTATAAAGACAAAAAAACAAAAATCAAACAAACAAAAATCTTATCAAGAATACAATGTTCCAGTCTAAAACAAGGTAAATGTCTAAACAGATATTTCTCAATTAAAGAAATGTTCAACATTCTTAGCTGTGGCGCGCCAAGCCTGACCCGCAGGAAAGACGGCAACCACACGAGGATTCTTCTCAGATCACACTTTATTGGAGTGCTTCTTGGTTGAAGGGAGAGCTGAAGGTGAGGGGCCCCGGGCAGGAAGGGACAGCTGCTTATATATCCTACTAGGCAACGGGTCACGGTCTCATAGGCTCAAAAGACCTCACCTCAGTGTTGGAGCCACGGGATTGGCTAGGGAACGAGCAGGCGCGCTGGAGTGCAGCCGCCAAGCTGGCGTATGCCCGAATAAGGTAAACAAGAAAGAGGAAGTTCGCCATCTTGTAATGGCGTCCTGCGGGCGGCCGCCTACAGTTCCCCCTTTTTATTATAATATGACCAGAGCAATATTGGTGGTCTTACTCCCGTTCAGGCCCCCACCTCATGATGTGTGGACCGATCGAAGGATGCCTGCTATTGATAACACACCTTCTCCCGTGCAATGGAACCTTTATTTTGTTCCTGGGAGGTGCAAAGGCTGTGCTATCGAGATCTCACACATGCCTTCCCTAGTGCAATGGGGCAACGTAATTTCCCCAGGGGGTGCAAAGGCTATGTGGAGGGGTCCTAATTGCTCTTAGAGACTGACAATCTCTGTCCACACCATCCCTGGTGCAATGAGCCTTATTAAGGCTCTAGGGGTGCAATGGCTGTGGACTAGAGGATCTATTCTTTAAGGGCAGTGAGCCAAGCCTGTGGAGACACTCCAGCATCCATGGCCATAAGGGCCTGCGCAACTAATTTTCGATCCCTGGTATGCTGGGCTTTGAGTCTACAAATGAGCCAGAGACAAAAACAATACCCGGCCAGGCAAAAAAATGCCAAACATTCCTATTCCCACCCATTCCCTGAAGTAGAAAATGCCAAACATTCCTATTCCCACCCATTCCTTGAAGTAGGAGAGGGCCGAGGAAAGCCAGGACGCAAATCCTCCTGCAAAAGACAGGTCCACACGGGTGGCGTTGATCATCACGATATCTTGTCTTTGTTGTTGGACCAATGTGTCAAATTCTTCTGACCAGGTTCCTGCTAAATACTAGGATAAATCTCGAGATAATTCAGCAGCACGGGAAGCATTATGAAAGGGCACACTAGTAATACATAACCTGGGATATTTTCACAACCTAATTGAGCTAACTGCCAAAGGGTGTCCACTTGTCTGATCCAATTAATATCTCCCAACAGCTGTTGCAAATCACCGAGAGCTCTCAAAACAAAAACAGGGAATGCGGAGGCCAGGTGCCTCCATGTATCCCTTTTTATAAAATGGCAGCTTCCTCCCATTTGAGCATAGGAAGGAGGCGCAGAGGGAGGCCAAGATTCCCGGGGTGCAATGGGGACATCGGCTTTTCCCATGGAAACATTATAGGCAGGAGGCCGTCGCCATCCGTACCTTTCTCCTTGATATTCAGCTGCAGCTTGTTCTAATTCCTCCTCCTCTTGGGAACTTAGTTCTGAAAGCTCCTCACCTGAGGATCCATCATTCAAGGATTCTTCACCTGATAATCATAATCTAAAAATTCCTCGAGGACCGGATAAAGGGAGTCCCCTTTATCTTCTTTATCCTTTTTTTTCTTCCTTTTTTTGTAATTCCTTTCTATGTATTTCCTTAACTGTGGGAGTCCCCCTCTTTTGGGTATGGCACCTCCCGTCTTTTGAGGCTTTTTATTCCTCAAAGGCACCAATCTTTTAGTAGACGACTCGTTAGAGTCCCTGGGTTTTTCTTTTGGCCAAGTTACAGATGTAGTTTTATCAGACATCTTTTCCTTTTCCTTTTCTATATTCCGTTCCCTCTCTTCCTCCTCATAAGTGTAGGCCTCCGGCACACTATCTTGATGCTCATATAAAACTTTATGGCCTTGATCTATCAAGGCTTCAGCCTTCTCATCCTTTAGGCATACTACTATGACTGGCAGAACAAACAAGATAGTGTAAGCAAACATTACAAGGAGAAAGGGAACTTACAGGTACCGCCGCTACCGGTACCGCCGCTCCGTGTGTTGAGTTCTGAATCCTCTTCGGCCCCTCACCTTCAGCTCTCCCTTCAACCAAGAAGCACTCCAATAAAGTGTGATCTGAGAAGAATCCTCGTGTGGTTGCCGTCTTTCCTGCGGGTCGGGCTTGGCGCGCCACACTTAGCAATAAAGGAAATGAGAATCAAAACTACTTTAAGATTCTATCTCATACCTGTCAAAATGGCTAAGATCAACAACAAGAATGATAGCTCATGCAGGCTAGGATATGGAATAAGAGGAACACTTCTCCACTGCTGGTGGGATTGCAAACACGTGTGGCTGCTCTGGAGATAAGTGTGGCACTTCCTCAGGAAGATGGGAATTTATCTACTCTCAGTCCCTTCTATACCACTCTAGGGCTTACAGCTAAAAGATGATTCATCTTACCACAGAGACACTTGTTTAACCATGTTTGTTGCTCATCTGTTCATAATGGAAACATGCTTGATGACCCTCAGCAGAAAAATGGATAAAGAAAATGTACATTTACACTGTAGTGATATATTATTTATGATTAATTAAAGCTTGCCCGAGGATTCAGAAAGCAAAGTCAACCATAAGCCATGGAAGCTAGGCACACACTTTTAATCCCAGCAACCAGATCCCAGGAGTTGGTGGTACACACCTTTAATCCTAGGACTCAGGATTAAGAGATAAATTGATCTCTGTGATCTCAAGCCTACACAGATCTGTACAGGATTGGTCCAGTCCTAAAGAGAAATAGCTCACACAAAGATGATCTCAGCATCTGGAACCACAGGCCTTTAATCTAGCACTAAAGGGTTATAAAAGACAGGAGCAGGGTCTTCAGTAGTCAGTATCAGGCATTCATTCTCCAGCCACATTGAGAATAGCAACACTTCAGCCCTATTAGAGGTAAGAGCTCTCTGGTAACTTGGCTGATTTGCTTTCCTTAACTTCAGGTTGAACCCCAATATCTTTCCCTGGAACTTTTATTCATTCATGCAACATTATACAATGGGGTATTATTCAGCTGTTAAAAAAATGAAATTGGTAGGTAAATGGATGAAACTTGGAAAAATCATTCTGAGTAAGTTAGCTCAGATTCATAAAAATGTATATACTATTTATTTGTTTATACATGGGTGTTATCTGTTAACTCAATATTAGCCAAGCTACAATCCGTAGAACCACAGAGATTAGGGACAGAGTAAGGGGTCAGGGGAACACATAGAGCTCATTAGGAAAGGGAATTAGAACTGATAGTTATGGATGGATGGGCAGGTCCTGGAATGGGAGGATAAAGTGGTGAGGGGCAGGGAAAAGGGAAACGAGGGAAGGAATACAGGAAGAAACAGCTAAAATTAAGGCACATTTCAGGGGTACTTTGGAAACTTAATAAAGGGGACATGATATAAATGAAATCACCAAATAATGGGGAGACAGAACCCCAACTGACCATCTCTTTTTGCCCAATGAAGCTTTTAGTCCTGGGATTGAGTTACATCTAATTAAATTTTTTGGCCAAGGGGGCTCCATAGAAATCTTCAAACAACCTCAGTTGTTGCCAAGAATATAGGTTGCTTTTCACAAACCAGTGGCAAGGCCCCATTGCTGTAGACCGCATCTAGAAGTCAGTGGACATGGATAAGTCAAACTATGGTCTACATAGAGCCTTTATGCCTATCTTCTAAAGTCTTGATACAGGAAGATATTCTGCATACTACCAAAAGAGAAACATAAACACTGGCCCAGCCATAGACCCTTGGATTGACAATGGAGTCCTGCCAGGAAGATTTGCTGGTGGCACAAGCTTGTGGTAGTGAACAACTCATATCTGATTTAACTTAAGGCACACTCTACAAGATAGAACACATACATGACACTGTTTTATTGACCAAGAACCTGAGACAGATCAGAGACACAAAGAAAACAAGTCCCTCTGAGTCAACATGATCATAGCACATTTGAGCTCACAGAGACTGAGGCAGTATGCACAGGGCCTGTATGGGACGGAACCAGGCCCTCTGTGTATGTATTATGGTTTTCAGTTTAGTGTTTGTATGGGATTCCTGGGTATACAATGAAGGGGTCTCTTTTTCTTGAGCCTTCTTGTGGGATCTTTTCCTTCTGTTTTTTTTTTCTTTTGTCCGATTTCAATGTGCTAATTTTGTTTTATGTTACTATATTTTATTTTATTTTTGTCCCTTAGAAGCCTGTTTGTTTTCTAATGAGAGATGCAAAGGGAGTGGATTTGGAATGAGAAAGAAAGAATAAAATTTGAGAGGCCGGAGGTGAGGGGCTTGTCGGAAAGCCTGATGACATTAGTTCCATTCCAGGGTTTCACATAGTTGAAAGAGAGTTACATCGTACAAATTGTTCCTGGATTTCCTATTGCCGCAACACATACATACATACATACATACATACACACACACACACACACACACACACACACACAGAGAGAGAGAGAGAGAGAGAGAGAGAGAGAGAGACAGAGAGACAGAGAGACAGAGAGACAGAGAGAATTTAAAAATGTAATATAGATATTTGGAGGAAAAGTTTTGATTACTATTCTTTTAAAATACACATGAAATAATTTCTCCTTATTTGGAGTGAAATAAACACATCCAGAATAAAGATGCTGGTTAAGAATTTCTGCATCTCCTATTAGTCACTGCTGGTGTGTGGAGTGCTGAACTGCTGAGCTTTCCAATTAAAACTGAGGTGAATTCACTCTATGCTAGCCCTCCCACTCCTTCAGGCGTCAATATGAAATTAACACTGGATGCTGGGAGCCAGGGTGCTTTCATCTAATGCCATCTGCATGGGGTGTTCAGAGCATGCTGATCTCCTCAGAGCCTCCAGCAAAAGACTGTCAAGAGATGCTAATGACCCCTTTATCCCACATTTAGCCCTCATCCATAGAAAGCTACCTATGGGATTTCAGATAGCAAGCATGACCACTGCTTAATACTCTGTGCCAGTAATAAGTCAAAAGAAAATCACCAGGGAAACTTTGGTCATTGGGCTGTTCACTCAAATGCATATTTCTTGACTGCCAAGGTAAGAATGGCTGTTGTTCCTTTTAAGACTAAGAATACAAAGTGCAAATGAGACAGTATCAAGGGGGACATATTCTAGGAGTAAATGAAGATGACAGTATGATTTTCTAGGGATAGCACTGGAATTAGGGGAGGTCCAAAGAATCATCAGGCCGAATGACACTTGTGCTGCATCTTAAGGAATTAGGAAGATGGAAACTGGGGAGAAGGAAGAGGAACACACCCACACATGATTTCCTGAAGCCACTCTAAGAGAGGATCCACACTGGGTGGCTGAGACCAACTTAATATCTTCCAGTTCTAGAGGCTGGAATCTGAGGCCAGCATATATGAAGAGATGCGAGGGCCCCTCTCGTGGCCTCTAGAGATGTGTCAGCAATTGTCACAACTTCTTGGATTATAGCTGCATTTTTTGATTTCTGCTCTCCACATGGTACTGTATGTGTGTGTTGTGTGTGTGTGTGTGTGAGTATGAGTGTGCACTTGAATGTATGTGAATGTGTGTATGCCTGAGTATATGTACCTGTCTCTGAGCATGTATGTATGTATGTGTCTGTGTGCTTGTCTGTGTGTGTCTGTCTTGCATGGACATGTATCTGTGTATATGTGTGTGTATTAAAATATGTATATATGTTGGTCTTTATGTATAAATGTAAGTGTGCCTGTGTGTATATGTGTGTATGTGTATATGTCTGTGTTCTGTATCCAAATTCTACTTTTGATAGGGGCACCAGTCTTTCAAATAGAGTTCACCCTACTCTAAAATATTTCATCTTAACATAACTAATAATATCTACAATCACACCCTTCCCTATGAGTTCATGTCTAGAATCAGGTCTTCAACTTAAGAATTTGAGGAAACACCCAATGCAATCAGTAACAAAGCTAAAAAGGAACACAACAGAGTTATACTTTTAAAGGGACACTATCTGTAATTTTAGAAATGGAAGAATAAGTTGGGGGATTAGATTTGAAGAGATTCTAGAGCCATGCTCAAACACAGCAGGTTGAAGTACGTCCTCAAATCTCAAATGTCCTTGGAAACACTTATCACTAAGGACAGAATAAATAATTGTGAGCATGAAGATAATTCATTGAACGAACCAGCATATTTCTCTATGGCATAGTTTATTGGCTATTTTAATAAGATAAGGTGTTTTATAGTAGCACAAAGGTAAGAAAGTATATTGAGATACATAACTTTTTATGACAAAGCTTTTTTCAAGCAACCAGCAATTAAAATTAATGTTGGAGATGTGGTCATTGTCACTGCACACATGTTCTACTTGGCTTCTGACAGTCTCTGAGCCCTATTTTTTTTTTCATCTGCAACTGGGTAATCATTGTTTTCTAAATTTAGTGTCTGAGAAGTGAGGAGGGTATAAATAAGATAATTATGATAAAGGAAAGCCACTAAGCACCTGAGAATACTCAGGGAGCAAGTGACAGCTTATAAATAAATACATTGGCCATCAGGCAGAAAGTGGAGTTGTCATCTGGGAAATCAAGGTTTCCAGAAAAGTAGAGATCCACAGCCTATCTACTGTATCAGCATCATAGCTCTAAAGGAAGCTGACTCTGCCCTAGCCCAGAATGTTCATGCCTTTCCCAGAATCTCTCTAGTTTCAGTATCCACTCTCCTAGTGTCTATTAAACCCATCGCTATGATGAAACCATCATTCCTGGTAGCTTTGGTAAGTTACTTGAGTTTGATTTGCCTTCCTCTGACATTCTGCAAGCTCTGCCTGGATCATAAGGCTTGACATTCGCATATATGCTAGCTTCCACTTATATCCAATGTTCCTACTAAATGAGACTATACATTTTTCCTAAATATTTGCTAGTAATATCCCATTGATCTCCAAGGACACTGAGCACAAGACTAAATATGTGACTTGATAAAATATACAATACAAGGAAGAAAAGTTTGCAACTCATAGGACTTCCAAAGCATCACATTAGTGTGTCTTTGTGGCAACTGGACTGAATGTAGAGAATTACTTGAAAATATACAAACTGCATGACTTTCATGAGGACCTCAATCATAATTGTTAAAATAATTCATAAATGCAAAAAAGCCACTAAACTATAAAATAAATTCTCACTCCAAGGAACTTGTCTTGCCTCTAAGCAGAATAGACCTGTACCAGACAAGAAGAAATAACAGCAAGCAGGCAAACAGCATCTATGTATTTATGAGAAATGATGGTTTCCATATTAGATAGATTGGGAGCCCATTTATTTACGTAAATGACTTCATTTTGCTTATTGAATGGCCCTTTCTGAACTATTCTTAAAATTGTTTAATAAAATTTAGAAGGGAAGTTTATTTCCGTTTGAGCCACAAATTAATACCATTTGCAGACTGCAAAATAGCCTGAGTTATTAAGTTTAAATTGCCTGTCTTTGGGCAATTTTCTGTAAAGATGTATCAGTGCTTCTAAGTCTTCAGCATTGTGCTGTCTGACATTAATTATTAATTTGTCAGCCTGATGTACTGCATTAAAGTTGAAAATAATTTATTTGAGAGGGCATTTATTTTTATGGACTTTAAAGAAAAAGTGGCATTAATCTGTTCAGTTAATGTCAAGAATTTAGATCATAAAATTTCTGAATGTTAGCTTTGTAATCCCATAAATCATTCCTGTAATTTGTGATTGAGAGAAGCTATAATAATAATTTAGTCAAAATACACAGTTTATAATAGTTTTCTTCAGAAAACTTGCTTATCTACATATCAATAAAATGTCTCTGTCTGTCTATCTGTCTGTCTGTCTGAAGGATGCTCCCTCATTTAAACATGCCTCTGACATGCCCTGGCCTTTGTAGCATACCCACTAGCCATGGTAGAGAATTATTCTAACTGGCAGTTTATTTCCACCTCAGTTTATTAGTATTGTCCTGAAAGACCTCAGAAGAGGACTTCCCTTCAGGAAGAGACCCCTGGACCCAAAGACCAAGCCGAGACCACGGATGCGGATGCAAACTGCAAGAGGTTTATTTGAGATACACAGGTACCTGTGGGCGACAAAGTCTCTCGGAGGACTTGCGCGCCCACGGGCTGGGGAGAGGGACTTTTATAGGGCTGGGTAGCAAAAGCATGGGTACAGAAGTGAGATGCATAGTTACAGGGTCCCATTGGCCAGCTCAGATAAGGCATTGGATTATCCGAGGGCAAGTTCCTTACGTGTTTGGGGATCTGATAATAGCTGACCTAGCTTATGTTTGGGTTTTTCTCTGAGCTCTCTGCTCCCTCCCCAAGGCCAAATGTCTGTTCACAGATATCTTATTTGGCAGCCTGTGAGTACTGACCTTGTCCCGTCTTTTTACTTGTACTGACTTTTTACTTGTTTATGTGGAAGCCTTGCAAAATGGCGTTTCCATTGCTAAGCCAGGTTTCAAGCTATTAGCCTTGAGTGGGGGGTCTTTCATTCCCCCATTTCCTTTTTATCATGGAGTGGAATCTTTCACTCCAAGTAATTATGGAATTTCAGTATCTATTTGCCGCAGCTGGTGATATTGCTGGGTCAAAACTAAAGCTTGTATAACCGATACTCTGTCTTTCATGAATTGGACTAGCCAATTAAGTATACAGGGTCCAATCAGGAGTATGAGGAGAAGGATTATTAAGGGTCCCATCAGGGAGGAGACCAAGGTAGTAAACCATGGAGACCTGTTAAACCATCCTTCGAACCATCCTTGTTGAGACTCAAAGAACCTTTGTCGTTGTTTAAGCCTTTCTCTAAGTTTAGCCATATTCTCTCTTACTAGTCCCGTATGGTCAGCATAGAAGCAACATTCTTCCTTTAGGGCAGCACATAATCCCCCTTCTCGCAAAAACAGCAAGTCTAGACCTCTCCTATTTTGGAGAACCACCTCTGAAAGGGAGGATAGCGATTTCTCGAGAGCAGTAATTGATTCCTCCATGGCCTTTATATCATTGTGCATAGCTGTCTGAAGCTGCTTAAATTGGTTGGTCTCCAAAAGAGCAGCGGTCCCTGTTCCTATTCCTGCTGCCATTCCTCCCATGGTGATACCTCCCAATAGCAAGGCTAGGGTTAACGAAACCGGTTCTCTTTTAAATCAGGGCCTCCCTTCAAAATGGTTATAAATGTATTCAGGATCATAGTATATAATTTTAGGCCATAATTCAATTAAAACACAATAATCAGAAGCTATATTTAGCACAGCTGCCAATACACAAGGGGTGAGGCCGGTACTACATGCCCAATAGGTCCCGTTGGGGGCCGCTAAGTAGTAGGATCCAACAGTCAGCTCTCGTGTGACATTGCATAAGGCCTGGTGGGTGATAGGAACCTTCCCTAAGCAGAGTCCCTGGCCCGACACTTCGGACAGAGTTAGCCTATGTTGGGGGGTGGACGTGCAGCTAGGGGCCGGTGAGGTGAGGTTGGTATAGTTACCTGGAACGGCCATTCCTTCATAGTAAGGTGGTTCAAAAACCAGGCATAACCAACAATCCTGGGTTCTATCTGGGTTTGTTAAATTCAGAGCCAGGTAGGCCCCCTGCATCAGGTTGAGCAGCCTATCCCCTGTCCCTGGCCGCTGGGGAGCGGGAGTTGGGATGGTGACAGCAGTGGTGGGTATGTTGGAGGTGCCATTGACGATTAGTCTCATTGAATTATTCTGGGGCATTGCCGGGGGGTAGGGCGCGTGCAGGCTGAGAAGGGGGCTTCTGTTCTGGTAGAACCAAATTCGGCCCTATTGGTAATGTTGGGGTTGGGCTTGATACTTGCCTGGTCAATGAGAACATCGTGACAGGGTCATATCCTGTACGATGTAGGCGCAGTCCCCATGACTTGGGACCAGACCAAGTGGCTCTCTTTCTTTCCTGGGTGAAATCCAGGATCAAGGGGTTGCATCTGCCCCCAGGGGTGGAGCCCTGTATGCTGTTGTCCTTAAATGAATCGTAGCAGGGACCACAATCCATCCCCCCACAGATCCAGGGTCCTTTCCCGGTGTATCCAGGAATAGTCCCCTGCCTAAGGGTGATTAGATCCCAGCTGGAAGAGGGTTTCCAATAAGCATCCCCAGCTGTCTCGCATCCCCATTGGGCACAGTACCCTTCCTTTGGGCCTCCGCATCTCATCTGGGTGCCTTGCCCAGGGCAGACATAGAAGTCAGTTGTTCTCATCCCATTTCTCCCCCCTGGGTGATGGCAGCCATAGCCAGCAAATGGTTCCTGGTCTGAGGGGTCCCATGATGACCCTACCAGGTCGCAAAGGTCAAAATAGAGGGTTGGGAAGGCGTCTGTCAGGGTACTCAGCAGGGAGGTGGAATTGGCCATTTGTCCTGTCATAGGGTTAGTTATGGTCCAGGTCACGTTGTAGACCTGGTGTGGGCTCTGTCCCGTGCCCAACTCCAGCAGGGCCCATATGATAACTAAGGGGCCCCATGTGTAAGTCTTATCTTTAAGGGGTTTTGGGTGCGCTGGACTCTCCATGTCGGTGCCGTGTCCAGTTTCGCCTCCTTGGTGGTGTGGGCAGCTTTGATGTGAGAGGTGTGGATCCAAGCAGCGATGCCGTCAACCTTCAATACCGTTGGGGTGGTCAGAAGGACAGTGTAGGGGCCCTTCCATCAAGGTTCCAAGTTTTTGGATTGGTGCCTGTGGACCCAAACAGTGTCTCCTATCTGGAAAGGATGTGGCACCACTGGCTTGTCTAGCTGCTCTTGGTAGGCTGCTGCCAGGGGTCTCCAGATTTCCTTTTGCACAGAGAGGGGCTATTAGCAAAATCAGCAATATTTGAATATCTCAAAGGGGGTTAACCCTTGTGGTCCTGGAGTGTTTCCAGCCCTATATAGGGCCAAAGGTAAGAGTACCCAGTCTCTAGAGCCAGTTGCAAGTGTCAATTTGGATAAAGTCTCCTTAATTGTTCTATTCATGCGTTCTACCTGTCCTGAACTTTGGGGTCTGTATGCACAATGTAATTTCCAGTCAATCCCCAAAAGCTTGGCCACTTTTTTTAACTGACTTACCTGGGAGACGAAGGCGGGCCCATTGTCAGTGCCCAGGACCTGGGGCATCCCATACCTGGGGAAGATCTCTTCCAGGAGCTTCTTGGTCACCATCTTCGCTGTTTCATGTTTTGTGGGGAAGGCCTCGACCCATCCTGAAAAGGTGTCTATGAACATTAGGAGGTATCTGTACCCATAGAATCCAGGCTTAACTTCCGTGAAGTGAACCTCCCAGTGTAAGCTGGGACGATGCCCTTGTACTCGGATCCCTGGTTCAAGCTTGGTCCTGCCTGCATTTACTTGGGCACAGGCTTTGCATTCATCAGTCACTTTTTGTATGGCCCCATCTCTGTTTAAGGGGTACTGTCCCATTTCCTGGCGTTCTAGGAGAGTTTTCATCTTTTTGGGGCCCAGATGGGTTAGTTTATGTAAACAGTCTATCAGTTCATAGGTTTGTCTCATGGGTCTAACAGTTGTTCCTTTGAAAATCCAATGTCCTTCTTTGGGGTCATAGGTGGCCCCCCATTTTCTTTAGGAGATTTACGTCCTCTTGACTATATTGCAGGGAGCACCTGGGTGCCTGAGTTTCCTCTGGGCAAGCCAAAGGAAGGGCTCGGGAGGTGCTGGGGGGAATTCAGGGCAGCCTCCCTTGCGGCTGCGGCTGCCGATCGGTTCCCCTTCACCTCTGGGCTGTCGCCTCTTTGGTGGCCAGGGCAATGTAAAATGCTCAATTTTTGAGGCAGAAACAGGGCTTTTAGCAGCACTAGGATCTCAGCCTTGTTTTCAACAGCCCTCGCCTCCGGTAGATTTCCCCATGTATGTGGGCAGTGGCAAAGGCGTATTGGCTGTCTGTATAGACATTCAGTCTCTTACCTTCTGCCATCTGAAGGGCCTGGGTTAGCGTGATGAGCTCAGCTCTCTGGGCTGAGGTGCCTGCCAGGAGGGCTTTCGCTCAGATTACCTCCGTCTCCGTGGTCACTGCTGCTCCCGCTTTCCTCTCCCCATTCGCCAGGAAGCTACTGCCATCCGTATCCTGAGCTTGGGAGGGGGGGGGGGCTCCTGGCCCCGACCTCCCTAGTCCTCCAGAGTCAGGAGGGAGGTTGGTGATCTTGGCTTCCGGGGGCCCTTAGGCTTCTTGGGGCAGTCCCTGACCCAATGTCCTCGTTCCTTTCAGTAGGCACATTGGTCCTTGTCCACCTTGGCCCCCTTCCAGACTCCCTTTCTATCTCCCTTCCTGTCCTGTCCGATGACTACGGTGGCCAGCAGCCTGCTTAATTCCTTATTTTTCCTTCCTTCCTTCCTTCCTTCCTTCCTTCCTTCCTTCCTTCCTTCTCCTCTGGAGTTTCCCTCTTAACCCTGAAGACTTTCCAGTCTTTGCAACTTGCTAAGTCTCTCTAGAAAAGCTGAAGGCGTCTCCTCCTGTCCCTGTATCACTTGCTTAACCTGAGCCAAATTGGTAGGGTGGCGGGCTGCCACACGGAGACCCGCTATGAGCAACTGGCAATAGAGACGTAGGTGTCCCCTACCTGCAACAGCAGTGAAGTTCCAGTCAGGACGATTCAAGGGAAAAGCTGCCTCTATTTCATTCGGCAGTAGAGTGGGGTGGCCGTTGTCGCCTGGGACATTCTTCCGGGCTTCTAGAAGAACTCTCTGTTTTTCCTCTGAGGTCAACAGAGCCTGCAAGAGCTACTGGCAGTTGTCCCCAAGTGGGCTGGTGGGTGACTAGAATAGACTCAATTAGGTTAGTGAGGGTGACAGGGTCTTTGGAGAAGGAAGGATTATTATTTTTCCAATTGTAAACATCGGACGCAGAAAAAGGCCAATATTGGGTATGGCCATTTAGGCCTTCCCTCAAGGGGAGAGCATGAGAGGTGGAATCAGGCGGGGGCTCCCGTCTACCCCAGAGTCGCCCAGCCATGGGTAAGGAGATCAGGGAATCTCGGTAGGCTGTTCAGTCGCCGCCGCCTCAGCACCTAGATTCTACAGCCCTGCATAGGGAGGGGGGAAGGACAGGGGAGGTGCAGAAACAGGCTTTGAGGGTTTCTCCTGCTGGGGTTTCTCCTTTAAGAGGGTGAGGTATTCAGTAGCTGGTTGCTTGGCTGAGGAGGATCCCGAGGAGCTGTGGAGTGGTGGCCCAAGGACACTCGCTCAGGGTTAAGGGGAGGGGGGCTGAGGAGTAGGGAAATAAGAATACACACTCCTAACAGAACACAAAGACAAACAAAAAAACACACATGCAGCGCGGCTTCGGTGCAAAACCGAAAGCTAAAACTGAGATGGAGACTTCGAGGGTCCGGATCCCTCTTCTCCTACCTTCTGATACAGATTGAGCTCCTAAAAATCGGGCTCCAGACACCCTTGGAACGTCTTCCAGGGCTGAGGGGGAGAAGTCCGAGCTCGTCAGCTCCTTCCCTGTCCCGCCAGATGCCAAACAATTTGGCCAGGTCGTACGAACCGGTACAGATTCAGACATACAGGCATACAGATTCAGACTGAAACAGACGTAGACAGAAAGGCTTAGACAGACACAGTGATAAAGAGTGCTGGCCAGCTTACCTCCCGATGGTGGGTCGGTGGTCCTTGGGTGGGGGTCTCAAATCCCGGGCGAACCCCCAAATGAAAGACCTCAGAAGAGGACTTCCCTTCAGGAAAAGACCCCTGGACCCAAAGACCAAGCCGAGACCACGGATGCGGATGCAAACTGCAAGAGGTTTATTTGAGATACACAGGTACCTGTGGGCGACAAAGTCTCTCGGAGGACTTGCGCGCCCACGGGCTGGGGAGAGGGACTTTTATAGGGCTGGGTAGCAAAAGCATGGGTACAGAAGTGAGATGCATAGTTACAGGGTCCCATTGGCCAGCTCAGATAAGGCATTGGATTATCCGAGGGCAAGTTCCTTACGTGTTTGGGGATCTGATAATAGCTGACCTAGCTTATGTTTGGGTTTTTCTCTGAGCTCTCTGCTCCCTCCCCAAGGCCAAATGTCTGTTCACAGATATCTTATTTGGCAGCCTGTGAGTACTGACCTTGTCCCGTCTTTTTACTTGTAGTGACTTTTTACTTGTTTATGTGGAAGCCTTGCAAAATGGCGTTTCCATTGCTAAGCCAGGTTTCAAGCTATTAGCCTTGAGTGGGGGGTCTTTCAGTCCTTGTCTCCAGCTTTGATTGAACTCCATGTATCCACTTATTTCCAAAGCACAATTTTTATTTAAGAAGTGTAAGAGCATATAAGAAAAAAACCCAAAAAAACAAAATCAATGTCTCCTATTGAGTGTCAACATGGGGATAGAACAAAAAAAACAAAAACAAAAACAAAAAGCTTAGTCAAAGTCAAGTTCTGCTACATTGCAACCTCAATGAACCTCAATGTTTTAATCTTGCTTTCTACCAAGGGTATTATCCTCTTGGTACTTTAACAATTACAGCAGGTTCTTGGTCCTAATTTAATAATAAATGAATGAATGGTCATTATCATCTCCCTACTTTCCCTGGTGCTCTCTCTTTCTTTCTTTCTTCCTAAACCTTCCTATTGCAATTTCTTGCCTATTTCCTTTTTTCACTGCCATTTCTGTAAGCAGTCCCTTGCTGGGATTTTCCGCAGGTATTTCTCCCTGCTTCTGTGTTATTCCTCACCCTTTCGTCCAGGTGGAACTCTTCTTACCACATGAACTCCAGTGTTTGGGAAAGCTCCCTGCTCCACACTCCAAAGTCAAGTTCATCCTTCCATTTACAATCACAGAGTACCACCAATTCTTTCTATCTCACTGCACAGTTAACAACAAAGAATTAAGGTAGGGAATATGAATCAATTTGCAAAGAGCATCATAGGCAATGAAATTTAACAAAAGGAAACAGGGCATGGGTGTGCCATTAACTCACTTAGAAACGGGTGTGATGTATCTAGCTAGCCATTACCACATTTGTGTGACCATAATGACTGTTCTGGCAAATACCACACCACCATAGAAACATTGTTTCCAAATACATATTTAGGATTTTACTAAAGAAATATGTGAACTCTTAAGCAATGTCCCCAGAATTGTACTGAGCCCTGACCAGAGAGAGAGAGAGAGAGAGAGAGAGAGAGAGAGAGAGAGAGAGAGAGAGAGAGAGAGAGAATTTTATTTTCTCTGCTATCCCTGTCATCCAAGTTGAAAGGGTCCAAGCCTAATCACAATAAGAAATTTTCTCATCTGCCAAGGTCAATGAAGGTGTCATGCTCCCGGCTGCACTCATGGGGAAGAAATGAAACAGACTAAGAAGAGAAAATGAATTAAAGCAAATGTGGTGAAAAGGGGAACATATGAATAGACATTGTTTTGAAAAACTCATGTCATGGTGCCTTGCCTGGTTCCTTCCCTAGCTATCTATTATTTTGGCCAGACTTAAAAAGCATTTACCTGTTTAAATCAGCATTTCAAATACATGGTTGGAGGCGGGGTGGGGGGTTTGACTGGAGAAATGGTTCTGTGTTTAAGAGCACTGTCTGCTCTTGCAGAGGATCTGAATTCAGTTTCCAGCACCCAGGTGGTGACTCACAACCATCTGTAACTCCAGTTCCAGCAGACCTGTAACAGGATTGGGGGCTGTTGTCCTAAAGAAGCTACAGGTGGGCTGACTAGAAGTGGGCAACCCCGTGGGACTGGTTATGACACAGATGTCTGGCATTCTATAGGTTAACTCTCGGATGAAATGTATATACAAATTAAGGGGCCTCTAAGTTATTAGTAAATTGACAGGAGATATTGTAAGGTTGCTACTGGAGAGAGAAATCTGACTCCTCATTAATCTTATCTACAGCAGGGGTTTTCCTGGGTGTTTATTGCAGATGAGCTGGTGGTTTCCTGTCTAGGATGCTACAGTTATGTCTGAGTTCTGGGTTAGCAGACCAATGCACATTTGCATGCTCAGTTTCTCAATGCACACAAATGCCACCTGTCACTTACATGCACGTTGGAAAAGAAGATGAGAAAGAAAATCTTAAGGGAAGCTGAATAGCTGCTTTGGAAGGTTCAACATTTGAACTGATTGAATATCAGAAAGAGAAATGAGCAAGCTAGGAAAAAAACAAAAACAAACAAAACAAAAAAAACAAAACTAAACTAAAAAATAGTAGCCTGGGGTAGAGAAATAGATCTAATGGGCAAGATTGTTCTTCAATTTGTTTCCACTAGCAACAGAACTAAAAGAATCAAAGCAAGAAGAAATTGGACACCCCTGGTTTGGAATATGTGGGTTTTTTTACCATGTTTATATGATTATTACATATAATTTACCAATGAGGAACGTGACATTAAAAAAATATTCAGAAAAATAACCACCTTCAAAATTAGTGTTATACAGAAACAGACACCCGCAGCTAAACACTGAGCCAAACTAGATTCCAGATGCAGAGAGGGAGGAATAAGAAAATAGGGACAAGACCAGACTACAGAAATCCACAGAGACAGCTGACCTGAACAAGCGGGGAGCCAATGGGTCCCCAGACTGATAGCTGGGAAACCAACATTGACTGACTTAGACCCCTGAACATGGGTCTCACTTAGAAGGCCTGGGCAGTCTAAGGGGCCTCTGACAGTGGAACCAGGATGTATCCCTGGTGCATAAAAGGACATTGGGAACACATTCCCCATGAAGGGATACTCCCTTGACCTAGAGGCCCGAGGGAGGACCTAGTCCCTACTCCAAATGACTTGACAGATTTTGATGATCCCTCCTGGAAGGCATCACCCTCCCTGTGGAGTGGGGGGTGGGGAGTGGAAGGGTGGTGAGGAGGAATGGAAGGAGGGAGGGTAGAAGGGAGGGAGGGAGAGGGAACTGGGATCTATATGTAAAATAAGGAAAGAAAATGTTTTTATATGAATGTATCAGAAAGAAAAAATAAAAGTGCATTGATTTAAAAAAAATAGTGTTATAGTGTGCTACTTTAAAGGACTCTCATAGGTTTTGCTCAAGACTCTTAGATGGAGAAAATTGAAGGTGTGCTGCCCGAGGGCCAAGCCCTGTGCAAACAAATCAAACCCCATAGATTACAGTCTTATTTTGTCATATGAGGAAAACACATGCCTATTTCTGTAGACACTAAGGGGTATGTTTCCCACTATTGTCAGTTTTCAAATATTATAGCCTGCTGTTCCCACAAGATCAGACACATAGCTATGGAAGAGTTCTCAACATATAAAATCCTGGATTTGAAGTACAACACACTGGGATTAGGTGGTACAAAAACTGAATTAGACACTTGCTCAGGAAAGTTTTAATTACAATTTTGTAGCAAATCATCCAAGGAAGCTGCTGGGGACTCACGTTCTCTGAGGCCCTGGTTCACACACAGCCCCAAGGCTCCTCATTTATAATACCACCCCTGTGTACCTACATTTTCACTCTGTCTTCACATGCCAAGGTTGTGGAAGCAGAGGTTAGGTAAGTAAAAGGCAAATTGCCATGGGCTTGCTGCAATTAGTTAGCCCATAAGTGAGGAGGAGAAAGATGACACGAATCACCTTTGTGTCTTATTGTGGACCTTTATAACACAAGTTGAATATTAAATAATTTTCATTTTGAACACATGGCTAGAATTTTAATTATGTAAAGGTTTGAATAATCCATCCTCTACTCTTGACAGCCATGCTTTTAGATGTTCCAATGCTGAAAACGACTGTGTCTCTTACATTCCATATTGACACCATAATAGAGAACCAGAAAATTTCTAGGGTGGTTTTTCTTCGTTCAATAATTGCCCTGTTGCTTTGGAAAATAATGACTCAATTATTCTAGTGGAAGATGTATTCATTTTAGCACATTATCTAAATTTGTGTAGATATTACAGGGCTTTATGCAGCCCTGCTAAGGACAGAAAAATGCTCCAATTTTTCTCAATTATGTTTTATTATATTACTCTGAACATATAAATGACATCTTCACACTCTGTCTTATTCATTACAAAACAAATATTATGTTGCTCTTAAACATGATACACATTAATGATCATCCATAGCTTTTGCTACATTGGGCAAGTCTTCTTGTTTTGTTTTTGAGTCTTTTTAGGTCTCTGTTTCTGGTTCTGCAACATAATGATGAAGGTCATAGCAACAGGACATAGAACAGTTAAAGGATGGAAATGTGCATGTAGGGATGGGAAACTACCTTCTTTGTATTCATGAGCAGAAGACTGAGAGATGACATTAGATTTAACTAGTTGGATTTCAATGAACATAGCCAGACACATAATACTTTAGAATACTTCACAAAAGGATTTTCTTAAAATGTTGTGTGCTGAAAACTCATTGTGTGGAAATAATTGTGACTTTTGTGAATTATTATAATTGCATTATATGGGAAAATCAGACTCTCACAGAAAAATAAGCATTCCCATTGAAAGAAGGGAAGGGTCTGCTACTGCAGGAAAAGGTCTGGTAGGAAGATTATGACACAGGGAAAATTTGTTCTTAATGTGGAAGTTTTGTCTCAAATCATGGTAAAATAGAATGATAACTATTATCTAGTTATTTATATATATACATTATATATTTATTATATATAATATTATTTAAAACTACTAATAACTATTGTTTCTCTCTAAAAACACAATTAGAATGTTTTGTTTTCAACTCCCTGAATGTATTTTACTTGGGGAAGTAGTTGTTCATTGTTGAACTAAGACGATAGATGCTTGTCTCCATGACATTGCACGTTCTAGAATCTGGGTATAATTTCATTATTATTTAATGCTTTTTTCATATCTCAATCTCTTTCCCCCAAGATTTTATAAATACTAAAATGTTTTCCTAGGTTATGCACTTCTTTGAATATTTTTCTGATGACAAGCATGGCATAATAGTATGAATTCTTGTTTAAAAGGAGTGAATGGTTTCCTGTATATAAAAAAAAATGAAAAAATTCCAGAATATTTATTTTATAAGTGTAAAAGTATCTTCAAATTCCAGGGGAAAAAGAAAACTTAAATGATTTCTACTAAATTGCAAAAGGTTGATCTACATTTCTTTTCATACTTAGATGATTAAGTTTGACCTACTGCTTCTGCTGTATGGAGTAAAAGATACCCCGGCTTATAGCTTTGTAAACAAGCAACCTATCAGCCAATCCCAACAGCCAAACATTAACCAATTGCAAGCTACCAAATGATCAGGCCATGTTAATATGAGATATTGTTTCTACTCCTACATGCCAATTTCTTTTCTCTAACCATAAATACCACCTGCTCCTATAGAGGAGTAAGGCATGCTGTACCATAATTCTTTAGAAAAGTAATCACTTCTAGAATCTTTGCTTTGTTCCAGAAAAAAAAATTAGCCTGGAGATGGATCAGTGGTTAAGAGCACTGATTGCTCTTACTAAGAAGTTGGGCTTAATTCCTAGCACCCATAAGACAGATCACAACCGTCTGCAATAACTCTAGTCCCTGAAGATCTGAAGCCCTCTTCTGGCCTCCTCAGGCACTGTGTGCACATGGTACACTTACAGCTACACTGGTACACACACACAAACATATAAAAAGAAATATGAAACAAACAACCATAAAGACATATTTATATTAATGCAGAAAATAGGACACTGATCCTTCTATTTTCTGAAAGTCTATACCCTGCAACTTAGACATCCGGAGAAACAGTTGCATAAGCCCACAATGGGACAAAGATCTCCAATATAGAATTTCTTGTGGAGAGGGTATTAGAGGGAACCTAGGTACTCATCACTAGTTGAAAGCTTAAAGACATTTTTAAAGGGTAGAATACAAATGGAAGGGCTTTGTACAATGACTCAGCAAGTCTTGTTGAAATTTCTAGTCAAAGTTCTAGTCTAGTCTAGGAGTTTGCTTTGGCTGTCTCACTTAATATTTTTGCTGACACCTTCTCCCACATGAGCTCTGTATCTTGCAATGACTGCAGAACCTAAGGAATAACTTCATGCCTGCTTTTGTGACTCCCCATTCTCAACAGAGTAATGACATGGCCTTAAGACATATCAGCATTCCCTCTTTCGGTTATAAACTTCCTTCCCTTTGACTAAATTCTGTGCTCCTTTCTCAAACAGGATGATCCCACCTTCCTCCTTCATTTGATTCTTCACTGATGCAGTTATGATTCCATATCTTATCTGACATGTACTTAGTAACTCTTCTAGGAACTGAAGCATCACCTTGAAATGAAAGTTGAGTGCTTCTCCCTCTAAGAGGTTGCAAATGGTAATGTAATCAAATAGAAGGGTCAAATATGCTCTTAGGAAAGAGTGATGGGCTTCTGTTCACTTTCATCAATCACAAAATACAGAAGAAAAGTCAAGTTAGCATAAGAAAGGCTTGCTTGCATTCTATGATTCTAGACTTTTAGTCTATAATAAGGAACTTCATTACCTTCATTGCTCGGTGCCCTTATGAAGCATGACATCAAGACAAAGAGTGTGTGATGAAAAGAGACAGAGAGAGAGAGACAGAGAGAGACAGAGCCAGAGAGAGAGAGACAAAGAGAGAGAGACAGAGATAGAGAACACAACTCAGGGAAAGAGTCCTAATATCTTTTTCAAGGGCACACCACCAATGATGTAGCTGTCTTTTATTGGGCTTCACCTCATGAAGGACATACCACTTCCCAATAGCACCTCAGGTTGGCAATTGAGCTTTTAATTCCATCACATTTGGTATGAGGCTTTGAAATAATATAGATAAATAGAAAATCTTGGAAGTATTCAAGTGAGCTATGAGTAAAATATTTTACATGACTTTCCAATGCATTTCCAATTACTCAGGGATGAGTAAGTAATGATTCACAGTAAATGGGATGAAAGAAAGAGACTCAGCAATTGCTGCAAAGAGAAATGTACTTACTTGAAGTGTGTCTTCTTAGAACACGAGGCAGAGGGAAATGTGCTGGAACTCATGGTCCTTTTCTCTGGGCTTCTGACTTACTGCTGGCCCCTCCCACTTCTCACCTGCATTCAGTCTATTTTGAAAACTGTCAGTGGCAGAAAGATTTGCAAGTGTTAAGGTCCTGTATTTAGCTGTTATCTTCCGATTTTGAAAACAAGGAAACTTATTTTAAATTGATTCTCTATTACCCCCTCCCCCATTCCTCTTGTTTTTCCATTACTTTTGCAAGGATATTTCCTTCTTGAAAAGCAATCAACCTCCCTCCCCCTTTTTTTCCTTTTCCTTACACTTCAGCAGATATATCTGAAAAGCGCAGTTTCTCCTGTGTAAAATGGACTTGTTATTCTCTCATTGCCTGCTGGCCAACATTGAGGAGTTTACAGCAATGTTGGGACTCAGTGCTTCACCGACACAGGTGCTTGCTGCTGCAGTAATGATACTGACAGCATTCCTGTCTAGTCCGACCATGTTGCCAAAACCAAGTTACATCACTGAGTCTACAAAAGGTAATTTTACAGACTTGGAGCATCATATGCCCTCAGTAAATATCTGTTGACAAAATAAATCCATATATTTGAGAGTGAGTAGTTAGTGCTGGAGGCTATTTTCTATAAAAATTGACCGGCCTACATATAGTGAGGTGATCTTTTTGGTCAGTTTCCTCCTCAGAGGGTTCTATTTTTATTTTAATTGAAGAGCAGTTATAAAAGCTAATTGACTATCTGCAATTTCAGGAAACTATTCCTCCGTCCATCAACCTCAAGGCCCAAGTGGCAATCGATGCTCAGAGGCTCCCACTAGACGCAGTGTACAGAAGAAGCAGGGCCCATGATTAATGCATCTGACCTGTCAGATACAGACTTGGGCTTTCTAAAAAAAAATAATAAATTCAACTCAGTAATTAACGCCACGAAACCCAGCTCAGCAGAATCTCAGCTGGAAAAAAAAAATAATAGAACTGAGACATAATAGAGTGATGCATTGAAAGAACAGCTGGCTAAGGTCGATGGTTTTAAAAGGAAGTTTGGTGCACTCTCTCATTTAAATGAAAGCAAAGATAAAGGCCTTTGTATGCTATGTAAAACCTCCCTCAGATACTTGGAACTGGGTTCACTGTTGTCCTCATTTGGTTTCTGTAGCTGTGATAAATATCAAAACCAAAAGCAACTTGGGAGCAAAGGATTTTATTGTCAGAGATAACCCTTCTAGTCTCAGGCATTTGAATGCTTAGTCCCCAGTTGGTGGCTGTCTGGGGAGGTTTAGAAGGTGTGGCCTTATTGGAAGAAGTGTGCCATTGTAGGTGGACTCTCAGATCTTAAAGCGTCAGGCCATTTCTAGCTCACTTTCTCTGTTTCATGTTGTAGTTTAAGATCTGACCTGTCAGTTTCCTGCTGACACATGGGGAAGGAGTGAAGGGGTTTTCTCACCAGCGTGTAGAAGTATGTAGTGGTGTGGAAAGAAGGAGAGTGCAGTGTCAACCCTGTCAGTCCAGCATGGATGATAAGATTCACATTGTCATATGTCTTTGTATTATCTTTGTACTGGCTGCTGTGAAAAAACACCATGACCAAGGCAACTTAAAGAAAGAAGAGTTTACTTGGGTTTATGGTTCCCTAACAGTGGGAGGGAGGTAGCAGGCATGGCATCTGGAGCAGAATCTGTGGGCTCACATTTGAACCTCAAACACAAAGCAAAGGGAGTGTTTGTGGTTGCTTTGCAAACTCAAAACAACCCCCCAATATCATACTTCCTCCAGCAAAGCTACAACTTCTAAACCTCCCCCAAACAGAACCAAGGACCAAGTTTTCAAATGCCTGAGACTATATAGGAACATTTTCATTCAAATTTCTATAATTTGAAATTCCTTGAGCCTTCTGTTGGCTCCGGGCCACCTTCTCATGTATTTTATACATATTAGAATTAAATTTAAAAGTCTAGTTAAACCACTCCATTTGGTATTTTTCTTTGTTATTACATTTTAAACTTTACCGTGCCTGGGGCCATGAGCAATACTGTAGAAGCCATCACAGACAAAATTCTCATGGCTCAAGGAAGAGATCCAAATGGGACAACTAATGAAAAGTAAGACAACAAAGGAGGAGAAAATTTGCATAGGTCTCAAGTTTCTCAATAAGAGGGAGGGGGGAGTTTTTAATGGCATGCACTGATGGACAGAAGGACCATGAGAAAAGAAACCTCTCATGCTGCCTGAGCCCTACTGAGTTATGAACTTTGAGTATGGAGGAACATAGCAGTCTCCTCCCAATAGGATTACAAAACAAAAAAACAAAAAAAAAAAAAAAACAAAAAAAAAAAACAACAATCAACAGAAAAATGTGGGATTTGTGAAGAATGATAGTTTTTACTTAAATGGAGTGTTGAAGGAGGCATTTTGAGAAGCAGTGTGAATTAAAATGGCCAATTTGTCACACAATTTTCCCAGGGCAGAAGTGGAATCTTCTTTAGACAATGACAAACCAGGGGTTGGAGTGATGGCTTAGTGGGTAAAACGTGCTTGCCTTGCATGAGTGAGAACCTGAGTTCAATCCCCATGATCCTCCAGATGTGGCAGCACACAGTTAGAATCCCAGCACTACTAAGGCAGAGACAGGAAGAAGATCTCAGGGGCTGCTGCCAGTCTAACTTAGTTCATGGGTTTCAGACCAATGAGGGATGGACAATGTTTTTAAGGAATGGCACTCAAGGTTGTCTTATGGTTTACTTACACACACACACACACACACACACACACACACACACACACACGTGTGCATACATACATAAAGTTATACACACATACATGTACAAGTACACAGAAGAAAGACGAATCAACAAGAAAACATGGTATTTCCTGGATACTAGTTATATAAGGAATCAAAGTGAGTGGTACATGTTTTCCACCAAATGATAATGACAAGCAAGGGAGAGGGGAAAGCTCTGGGCATGAATCATTGCTGAAAACTTAGTCTCCTAACACTCTTGGGCTCCAAATGATATGAGATTGTCATGGGCAACCTTTGAGGAAAAATATGATCAGAATTATCTTCTTTTAGAAAATCCAGTATTGGAACAAATCAGAAAGTTGAAATACAGGAGATGGGCAGAGTAGCCAGGAAGGAAAACTAGGGAACCGTACTTGTCTAAGGTGGTTGCAATTTGTATAAAATGTGGAAATTTAATTGGTAAGAAATGAATCCCTTCTTCCTCTGAGAGTCTATTACACTCATTTTTACTGTGGTTTTGCTATTGAAACACACTCTGTTATGTTTTTCTCTTTTAATGTTCGCTGTGGACAGAGCCCTTTCCAAACAGGTGCCTCTTTTAATATGTGTACCTCAAGGACAGAGTTGGCCAGATGCAAGAAGGCATTCAGCAAATATGAGGCTGAGGGAATCAACCACACAACCAGCATCAGGGACAAAGGGAAACAGTTATCAGAGCAGAGCGTAGTGACAGACTGAAGGGAAGGCTAGGCAGCAGTGACCCCACCTAGCCTGAGAGGCAGATTGAGAGTTACCCTGGCACCTCAGCCCAGCCAGAGACAAGAAAATGCTGATTGAGTTGAGTCCTCATCCACAACTCACTGCCCCCTACTTTACCAGCTGGTGCTTTTGGGGTTTGGACATAGTGTAGAGGACAAAAGAACTGAAGATCATAGAACAAAATGTGATTTCATCATTCTGTCATGCAAGAAGAACCAAAATCTAAGCTTAAAGGTACAAAGTCAACGAGAGTCCCAAATACAGTTCAAGATGACCAGATGTTTTTAAATAGGGAAAAGCTGTTGATATTTCAGCACAAGATGCTTCCAGCTTTTGTTTGTTTGGAGGTAGAGTTTGGCTGTTTAGCCAAAGCTAGCCTCAAACTCATGATCCTCTTACCTCAACTTCTTTAGTGGGAAGAATCTAGACAGATGCTGCTGTACTTGGCAAGGATCCTTCTAACTTTTAAGGTATCTGAGACTTGTTGCAAAGCCTATATCATATGCAAACATTTTGTCAAAAGACTCTCAGTGACTATGTACCTATAGAATTTATGCATATGGGAATAGAATTTTTCGACTTAAACTATTTTTTTTTAGATTTAAGATAATGCAATCAAGTGTTGGAATCTCAAAGCAGAAACAAAGGAAAAAGAGAGGAAATACAGACAAGGTGAATAAAAGTATTAAAACATCCCCAAATAACATAGCATTGATGACTTTATAGAACAATCAATACCAATGGAATAAACATGCTGGAAATAATGAAACCATCCATAATAGAGGAAAAACTCTAACACAGTATTCCAAGAAGATTAAAGTATAAACTTGTCTAGACAGTCTAGACAGTTACGAGAAATTATTTTGTTTTTCAGTTATGAGGAAGATACATGGAACATTTTCAAAATGGATTGAATAATCTTAGGCATGACCTAGTAAGAACAAACAACAATGCTTTCTCAACCCTGAGAAAAGGAGGAGTCTAGGTCAGCTCATGGCTTGTCCTATGAGGAACATGCAGAGGCTTGGTGGAAAATGGTTGATTCAAACAGGCACAAGCCTCAGGAAACCAACTCTAAAATGAAAATTTCTCAGCAACTCTGCATTGTGAGACGTCAAGCTGGGCATTTCTGGGATACATGTGTCACTGTATAACCACATCATATTGCTGTCCACAAGCATTTTTAGCCAAGGACAGCTGTGGTCTAGGTCTTTGCCCTCACACCAGGGTTAGTGTGTAAATGCTGTTAAGGAATAGGATTATAAAGATGACTTTAACTCTTGGGATGGAGCCACATCTCATGGTCCTCTAGGCTAAAAATAAATGCAACTAGGATACCTATTTTCTGTTTTATTGCTGTAAGTAGTGTCATTTCCTTTCCAGCTACTAAACCACATAAGTAGTAACTTATGTTCAAGTACTTCTGACAAAAGAGGAACAGTAAATAACAAAGGCTAGTATAAAAATGACTTTGAAATACTTAAATGTATTTCCCTATTTTGTAAATGTAAATAAGTATAAGGAAGAGTTAATCTCATGTTTTAATTCCATCTTGGCAGACAGTAGCTGAATACCATCATTGTCACATAGTATAAAACATGTAAGCCTATAGACTTCATCACCTAATTTGTTTACTCTGATCAAGAAGAGCTGAGCTCCTGAAGGCTGATGCAGGGTTCATTGAGGAAGGAGCCCCAATAAAAATCTTTACATCAGCAGTCAATACCCCTCTGAAAGTTATTATTTTATTTCAACAGAATCAATTAAGGAAGGAATACAAAAATTCTGCATGTATTTCATGAGATTTTCAAAGAAAGGTTAGAGTTAGGGCATGGTTTTAACTGTGGAATAACACATACTGTTAATTTTGTCTACCAAAATAATCAATAGTTAATGCATATCAATCTTTTGTTTCCTCTCTTGCATATGTCAGCTTAAGAAATAAACTCTGTGTAAATACTTTCCCATGATTTATGGGCTGGTTTGAGACATTAGGAAAAGAAGTAGATCCAGGCAGATTCAAAAAGCAATCAGACCCCAGGCCTCCAGCAAGAACTTCTCTTTGTTATCCTCAAATTCCATTTTCTTGTATTATGGGCAATCACACCAAGACTTGTCATTATCGGAAAGTGAGTTTTCAGAATTCAGGATATTTTCAAGATTCTAAGGGGACATCAGCTTCTCCAACAGAGCATATTGGATTCTGTCTATACATGAATACTCACTGTCCCTAGGCTATTTCCAATGGGAAATAACTAGAAGGGAAACGAAGTCTAGACTTCAGACATACTTCCCATCACAGCTTATGTCTCAATTTGGGGCATGGTGAGAAACAGTGTGCATTCCTGCCTGCCCACTACCTCTTTCCAGGACCTTGATCTTGTACTATATTTAAGGCTGTTTCTTAAACTCATGTTAACATTAAACAGCTACATTTACCTCCTCCTCCTACATTTATTAAAAGTGTTAATAAAATTGTTTTTTATCTCATTGAAGAGGACTGGTCAAGTTATTAGTATATACACAGTGTCTGCTACCCATCTAACTAAATGGATATCCACCACATATCAGTGGATATGATAGGTAGTCAGACCATATATAGCTTGCTTAGGGGACTAGACCCCTATTTGGTTCTTAAATGCCAGTCCTTTTTATATATATTTCAAATAAGATGGAATATTCTTTTATTGTTGCATATCAATCTGTTTCTGGATCAAGAAAGTCACAAGCTATATACCAAGGCTAAGGTCATAGGGGATGGTCTTCAACTTCGCAGTTCTTCAAGTCAAAATTCTGCTAAACTAAGAACCTGTTCTTTTTGCTTACACATGCCTAGGGAGCTCATATATTTGAACTTTTTACCTTAAGTTCTTCTAAAGCCAGATCCATTATTTCTCTCTTGCAATGAGACGTGACTCACATTTGCTTTCCAGCAAAAGCACTGGTGATTTTCACACACAGCACAGTAAAGGGTGGCAGGCATATCTTTGTGTGTCTGAGAGGACCACCTCTAGAAGAGTATCCTGTAAACCATTTTACACCACTGTGACAAAAAAACCTGAGTGAATCAGCTTCAAAGAAGAAAGGTTTCCTCAGATATTTTACTCCATAGTTAGCTGACTTTAAATTCATTGTGTTTAAGCCTGTAGCAAGGCAGGAACATAGTAAAAAGCACTATAGTGGAATGCCACTCACTCTTGGTAATTAGGTAGCAGTTTGTGTCCATCACTGTAAAAATGGAATGGGCAGAAAGAGAGCAGAAAATAAGGGGTGTTGTACTTTCATGGTGAATTAACAGTTTAAGTATGAGGGTAGAAACAGCAAGACCCTGGGTGGCAACAAGAGGAATGGTAGCACTACAAAGTTGAACCCTCAACAAATTTTGAGGTGCCTACACAACAAGTTACAGGTATAATAGCCATGATCCCAACAGGCTATGGAGTGTCAACCAAGAGAGAGAGAGAGAGCATGTTGGCAGAACACAGGTTCCCAATGGGAGAGGTAAAAACAGCAGGCCCCTCCATATCTAAGATGACTTGAAAGCTGCAGGTGAGGATCTCCAGTTGCAAGCACCTGCAAGGGCAGGTTTCTGTCTGGAGGTAAAATGCAGGTGAAAGACACTGGTTCTGATTCCAAAGCTCCAGAGTGTCTATTAATTTGTCTACTAACTGGGCTCTGATTGGCTAAATGTGGAAATGCAAATGAGGTACAAAGTGGGACTAATCAGGAGCTTGCTGGGAGAACAATGAGCCAACAAAAGTTGCCAGAAATTTACACTCAGGTCTGCCGATCTCTGTCTCTGCTGCAATAGAAAACAGAACATATGTTTGTGCAAAAGTTTACCTCTGTTTTTCAGTTGCTATGATGATATTTGTAGACTGCCACATGCCTCCTCTCTCAATTTTGCTGAGCAGGGAAGTTTTCAGAGTTGGTTTTGCTTTCTTTTGTGGATGGTACCTTGCTGCTGGTATTAAGACCTGTCAATAGTCTGTTCTTTATGGCTTTTTTATGGCTTTTTTTGTAAGCTGGAGCTTACAACCTCCAGCTTTCAGAAAGACCCATATCAGGGAACCCCATCTACCAGTAACATTTATGGAAAGCTTCTGTTCTTTCTGTTCTGTTGGTTACTGCCTAAATAATCTGGGGTGGGGGGGGAGGTTAGGAGTTGGTTATAGATCTTATAAATTTCAAAAACTTCCTTAGACTTGCCAGGTGAGTTGACTTCCTGAGCCTTCTTTCTTTACAGTAGTATCCTTGTGGAAGAAATGACCCAATCCAGAGAAGATATTTATGCAAGCAACCAAGGCTTCTATGTACACACACACACACACACACACACACACACACACACACACACACACAATTTATACAAACATCACTGTCTCAATGAAGTACAATAAGTTAGTTGTCCAAGCTGCATGCCTGGTTTATCACACACCCAAGCCATTTTTCAAACTTTTATGTTATTAAACATGTGTCAAACCCAATCTGCTGCCATTGTCAACACTAGTTGAGAGGAACATAATTCTGCTTTCTGGTACCTGCTTTGTTAATTTGTGTAGTACATTTTCTTTTAAGACACCCTGAAGGTTGATTAAAACAGGCACATTTTCAGGCCTGACTGTGGAACAAGCTGGAAAAATCACGTAAAGAAAGAAGACTGTCCTCACCACTCTGCTTATGGGAATGAGGCAGGGGTTTAAAGTATTTGTGTTTTCTATAGCAGAACCACTCAAGCCTCCATGGGCATGTGAGATTGCACTACAAGAGAAACTTTATGATTTCATTGGGGTGGGGTTTTCTTCACATCGCATCTGCTTCCTGCTCTATGAAAACAGCAGTGGCAAAGTTATAGTTCTTTTGCATGCAACCAGGAACACCGAGCAACAAAATAATTAATGAATAATTCAAAAAAGCAGAGTTTGTCTCAGCACTCTAGGGGCAGAACCTCAGGTGTATATTCAGAAAAAGTTCCACAGGCAATCCCTATGTGTGTAATTAGTTGAAATTTGTGGAGGTGAAAACAGCAACAATAATATTATGCCTGGAACTGAATGAATGTGTTGAATTTTCCCATTTCCTATTGCCAGTGACCTTCATTACTCACCTGGGCTGTTGCCTTGCCTTCTCTCCTGCTACCCCTGCTTCTGTATTTGCTTTCTCATCCCCACAGCCACAGCAGCCAGAATGTCTTATGGGCTTATGGGCTTTAGTCCCCAAGGCTTTATGATGGCCACTCATCTCATTGAGAATGGAATCCAACAAAGAGCTTTCAAGGTGTCTTTACCACCACACCCTGCCCTCTGCACCCCTGCTGCCCCTGCCCTCTGCACCCTGCCCCTGCTGCAGTAGCCCAGACTTTCTGGGAAACCTCTTTCCTGAGTTATTCACAAACCTCTCTCTCTCTCTCTCTCTCTCTCTCTCTCTCTCTCTCTCTCTCTCTCTCTCTCTCTCTCTCTCTCTCTCTCTCTTCTCGTCTGTCTTTCCTCCATGAGAGGAAATTCTGTGCCATGAAGTCCACAGAACTATTTTTAGAGTCTTCTTACCTGGGTAGCCCCCTCCCATGGTCTAACTTGCTTCTAACAATGGAAGACAGAGACACTTGTGTGAGGATGGAGGGGCATTTTCGAGATTCAGTTTTTAAGATTAATACCTCCATCTTGTAGCTAATACTTGCTGGTTTTATGAGACAAATCCTCAATAGACAGGGAACAGGCCATCAGTTAGCATGTCCTGAGGCTCTTAGTGTATATTAGGTCCCAGGAAGGAACTATTTCTAGCCAAAAGTCACACAAGGAAGCTTGGAGGTGGTTCTTTCCTTAGGTGAGCTTTCAGATGGGACCTCAGCCCTTCAATCTCCTTGACTGCAGCCTTGTGAGAGAAATATAAGGCTATGTCAAACTCATTCTCATTCCACAGGCACTCTGAAATGATGAATGAGTGTTGTACATTGTTTAAATTGCTAGTTTGGAATAATTACTTATTCAGTAACAAATAGCTAGCATATCCCCTTGCCTTTATTTTACAATTTAGCTTTGCCTATTCATCCTACCTCCTAGTTCTACTTTGTTTTTTACATCCAACATATACATGTTTATGTACAATGTAAATACTTAAATGTTTAATCTCATTTTACAAGAATATGACTCATTTTTACTAGTTGCCCTATGTTCGTGGCCTAAAAGCATTCTTGGCACATTATAAATTCTCAATACGTTTTTACTGCATTAGTAAAGTGATTACTAAATTTTCTAACCAATGCAATAAATGTGTAGTACTGTGCTGATGAAAATATGGGGGGGTGTGCATTTTAAGTTGCCATAGCACACTAATAATTAGCTGAAGTAGAATTTGAATCCAGTCTGTCTGACCTTTACTTTCTCCATCATTAAAGAGTGTTCAAACCAAGGGGAAATCCTATGCTTCAGACTAATTCTCATAGTCTTCAAGTTTTTAAAACTGGACTAGAGCTGGGGAGATGATGTAGCAGTTAAAAGCGCTAGTTGCTCTTGCAGAGGACCTGGACTCCATTCCCAGCTTCCACGTGGTGGCTCACAACTGTCTGTAACTCCAGTTCCAGGGAGTCTGACACTGTGTTCTGGCCTTTGGGGACACTACATGCATGTGGTACACACACACACACACACACACACACACACACACAAATAGCACAACACTAACACTCGTATCCATAAATAAAATTAAAACTTAAAAGCATGCACTAACTGGAGGAGGGGATCTGAAAACCCTACGGATGTGTACTGTATAACACAACCCTGAAACATGGGGGAAGGATTATGTATGTGTCCGGGTCACTTCTAATTTTTTGTTAAGATTTCCTTTGTAAATATTTGCCCGCAGACTGCAAGCACTAGTATCCTACATGACAACCAGGGCCCTAAGGAATTTGAGTACCACCTCCCACCACTATGTGAGGAGAAACCCCAGTGGCAAAGTTTTAGCAGCAATGACACAAATAGCTCAGTATGTATCAAAATGGGGTTACCAGATAGTCATGTATAACCATCAAAACTTGGTGATAAACCACACAGAATATCTTCTCACTAAAGAAGTTCACTACCAAGAAGCATTAGCATCTCTGTCGGGATCCACCTCTTGACCTCCCTTTCCTCAGGGCGTACCACCCTCTACAGTTGCTCCATATCCCATTTGCCCTCAGCCCAGAGGCTACATGACCCATGTCAGCTTCTTCAGTACGTGAGAAGCCAGGAGAAATCCAAAAGAAATAGAAGTGATGGAGCTGGAAAGATGGCCCTGTGGTTGAGAGGACTGGCTGTTTGTGTAAACGCCCTGGGTTCTAGTTCCAACACCCATATGGCTCACAAATATATCTGTTTTAGGGGGCTTCAATACTGCCCTCTTCTGACCCCTGCAGATAATACAGCCATATGGTGCCCAGACACACATGCAGGCAAAACATTCATAGGCATGAGAGAAAAATGGATCTTAACAAGATTTTAAAGATAAGTAACTATGAGGCTTAGATGGCTAGAAATTTCAGGACACAATCACAAACATCTGCTTTTACACTTTCTGACATACTTGTCACCCAGACTTTCCTATGAATACTGGACTTGTCATCTCTCCATGTCTTAGAGCTGTGCCTAAGCAAGGTTTCCATGGCAGAAGGATACTGGGGGTATGGGGGGAGCATCTTTTCCCAGGAGCTTTGCACTACCACCACAATGGAAACATTTTGACTTCAGCTTCATCTCTAAATTAGTGTTATATTGAGTGGGCATTGGATACTCCTTCAAACTTCAATAAAAGGCTGTGAGAAACACCAGACCATAGCCTTTCAAAGGACCAAAGTTCTGTTTTAAATGTCACCATCCATGATTATCTTTACTCCTAGCTTTAAATCACTTTGCCACATTTAAGTTGATTGGTCCATGCCTCCAAATGAAAAGCCACTGAGCAATGCACAGATTCAGTCATGCAGACAACATAGTCCTGTTGAATAGTTCAATTAATATTTACTTGACATATAAAATTGCTATGTTTTGGGCAGAGTCTTTATGAATTGTTTAGGAAACATCTTCCACAGAATACTTCATATATTTTGTCATTATTTCCTGTTTCCTCCAGGGCCTGGGTTTTCTCAGACCATTTTCATGGTTAGTTTCTTCTTTTCCCCAGAGAGATCATAATGACTATGAAACACCTACTCTATTTTGCTCCCTGTAGATGTCTCACCATATTATTCTGCTAACCCTCCCATCAGCCTGGTGAAGTATGTATTATTATCTGTGACTAACTCAAGGTCACAGAGCTGGGAGGAGCTGTGTGGAACAGGCCCTTAGACCCTAGGAACCTGATTCAGAAGCCTGTCATTTCAGCCTCTCCTTTACATCTCCCAGCTCTGCTTATTTACTTTATGGTGTGGAAGACTCAAATTTTCATGAGCATCTTGGTATTTCAAAAATCTATCTCTAAATAGCCTGTGATGGTCTCCGCACATTGGTATAGACTTCCATATGGAGTAAGAACTTTTTTCTTTTTGTTTTTTAATTTCTTCATTTTAAATTGTTTGTATTTCGGATACTGGATACATTGCTCACTGGATAAAGCTCACTCTTGCAAAGAACTGATCTTTGGTTCCCAGAACATACATGGCTGTTCACAACTTCCAGGAACTACAGTTCCAAGGGATCTGACAATCGCTTCTGATCTGTGCAGACACTGTATGAGCACAGTGCACTTACATACATGCAGACATACCATCCATAGTTTTTTAAAGTTTCAAAAATTAATTTTTGTCCACAATTACTACCTTGTTTATCATGTGAATGGAGTCTGAATTGCATAGGCATCTTTTGGTCAAAAGCAGAGAAGGTCTGTACCTTAAACACTCAATTTTAATCTTCAATTGCCATCTAATGCTTGCTACAGTTCCTTCCAACAAAATTAAGACCACTTATTACTTATCTCATAATCATTTCCCCAACTTTTAATTTCTATTCTAACAAGACAGAGCATCTCAAATCTGGGACCTAGACCACATGGCTTCATGCTTCATGTTTTCCCAAATGTACAATAGACCATTATGTCTTCGTGTAGTAAGAAAATTCTTTCACATGATGCACTATATTTCTGAATAAATAACTTATGTTCATGATAATACTGTTTATTTACTCATTCCACTTAACAAATCTCTCCTTTAGACACTATGCTCATTATTAGGGGCATAAAGTCAAAAACGAAATAGACATGTCTCTTGATGTCCTTGATTTTGAATTCTGATTGGGATAAAAGTAAATGAAAGAAAATCAATTGCAATCATGTAGTATAGTGACTGGAAAGATGGCTCAGTGGTTAAGAGAACTGGCTGCTCTTCTAAAGACCTGGGTCCAACTCCTAGAATACACATGGGGACTCACAACTGCCTGTAATTTCAGTTCCAAGGGATCTGATCACCTCTGGTCTTCACAGATACTACATGCATGTGGTGCAAAAACATATACTTGGGCAATGCATATGCATAATTTTAAACAAATAAATCCTAAAAATGATATATTATGTGACATAATGTTTCCTGAAAATTGACTTTTTACTGAAGTGGCAGCTGTCAGACCCTCTGACAATAGCATTTTGTGTTCAGGTGCAATGAGCAAGTAATAGAGAGTCTACTTGTGGAACATATTCAAAGCCCAGGGTGTGACCCCAGTCATTGTGGAAACAAACTGAGACCGAATTAGTACCATGGTTTCATTGGTCTCTTCTCCACAGCAAAGAGTCTTCGCGTTCAAGTAGTATTCTTTCTTTTTGCAGAAGAAAAAGGCAAGAATCTTTTCTAATAGAGTTCCTGTTTCCCTTCCATTAATGAGGACAAAATGAGGAGGCAGGAAGGAAAGGGAATTGCTGTCAGCCAAGTCTCTGTGAGCATAATAACAGTTCTCCAGGAAGCTTCCATAGTTGTCAAGTCTGCCAGGAAAACTCTTGAAAGAAGATTCAGATATGCCCAAAGGAGGACTGGAGGAACATTCTGGAAAAGACTTCCCTAGGTCTGCAGTAGCAATGATCTTGAGGAATAGCCTAGTCACAGAAAACACTGGGTGATATTGGAGAAAATCCTACTGGTGACTCGGGTTCCACTACCCTCCAGTTTCTTGGCTATTGGGATGCTCTTAAAACATGGTTTTCCCTTTAGTGTCATTTTCTTCTTTTGGACAAATTCTGGAAGACTATCAAATAATCTGATACCGTGTAGGGAATATATATCTTCATCCAAGATGAGGGTTATCACTCGAAAGACTCCCTGCTTCTCACTACACTATTCTCAAAGAGGACAGGAAGCCCTCTTCACTGGCTGCATCCCAACAGCTTTATGAAAACTACCAAGATGTAGGGAAACTGGAAAATGTTTTTACAATAACTGATCTTAGCTCCCAGATTACCTATGATCCTTAATAATTTTTTGTTCTGTTCTGGTTTGGATCTTAAATGTCTCCCAAATACTATAATGAAGATAAGCCTGATGGTGGCATTAGGAGATGATAGAGATTTGAAAAGTTGGTACTTGATAAAAAAAAAAAAAAAAAAAAAAAGCTGGATTATTGGGGTGGGCAAGAATGAGTATATTGGAATCTTTGCTTCCTTTAATTTTTTCTTCCAAGGCAAGTAAAGTAAGCATTTGTTCAATCATGCACTTGCAACTATCATAGGTTGCCTTACCGCAGATCCTAAAACCACATAACCAACTGACTATACGTTTGTATAGTAACCAGCAAAATATACGTTTGTGGTCAGATATTTTGTAATACTGAGAGAAAATTAGCATAGGTTCTCTTATTTTAATACTTCCAACTTTTATCTATAAGAACAAATATCAAAAAGAAATATTATAAATTCAATATTAGGTAAAAGCTGCTCACCAAGAGAGACTTGTAAGTTTTGTTACCAGCTTTATGTGATGCATAGACTTGTCTGCATGAATGTTTTCTTGAGTGAATGCTGGTCAAGGCAGTGATCAACCTATGCTCATAACATCATAACTACCAGACTGTAGCTTCATAATATATAAAGGGCCTCACTTTCCTTTGTATTTATTGTTATGATTTTACTATAGTAAATCAGTTAATTAAAGGTAAAACTTTATGGTATCTTTGGATTTATCATGCTTTCAAAAGTAGATTTTTGACAGGAGAACGTTGTAAAGTATTTGCTTAAGTCACATGAATGAATTTATATGAAAAGGAAGTAAAGGAACATGCTAAGTTGGCTTCTTCATTATAAAATTTCTATCAAAAATGTGTCAAAAATTTATTTGCAACTATGGTGGCTTCACATGATAAAAAATTTACATTTAAAATATTTAATTTTAAATAAAATATTTATTTTTATTGATTATGTATGTGTTTATGCACATGTGTGTGCATTGTCCTTAGAGGCTAGGAGACAGTATCAGATTCCCTGGAATTGCAGGCTATTTGCAAACAGCCATATGGATGCTGGGAACCAAATCTGGGTCCTTTGCAAGATCAGCCAGTGCTCTTTACTACTGGATCATCTTTTTAGTCCATATAGTTTTTAGCCCATGGGCTTTTGTTTGTTTGTTTGTTTTGTTTTACAGTTGCTATTGTTTATTGGCCCACGTTTCCTTATGTTTTGATATTAAGCAAATCTACATTGTCTAGTCAACATTTACTATAAATTTTCTATTATTCAACCTCTCAGCATGTTCATGGTATTCTTATCTTGAGATCAAGTGTTCTAACACTGTGGTCTTCACATATTACAGAGACCCTAAAATATCAAAAAAAAAAAATCCATCCTTACCCATAATATTTTCATGCAACCTTTGAAATTCTAGCTATCACTAACATTCATGTCTTATCTAATAGCAACCTTTTAAACAAGTTACTGAAACTCTAAGGTTCAAAATATACGTTTGTGGTCAAATGATTCTTTGGCGGTTTAAGCATGACTTAAGCATGACTTAATCTTAACCATTCATTGTCTACTTTTAAGCACTACACTGTGGTAATGGAACCCATTGAATACAAATTTAAGTGTTTAACTTTTGTAACTCTGTGACTTTTGCTTACTTGAAAAAATGCAAATTATACAAATAAGCCTGTGCAAAAAGGAATCACTAATTTGTTGATTTTGTTAAAAATGAATGCCCAAATAGAAGAAAACATGCAGCTTAAATGTAGAATTCCTTGAGCATTGACAAATGTAATCAACAGCAGCATTATTAAGATGTAGGATGCTGCCAACACCTCCAATTTCATTTGGCCCCTTGGCAGTTCAAACCACTCTAATCCCTGGCTTCCTTGTGCTGCTGACCTGCTTTCTGTTACCAGAGCTGAAGACTGAATTTTATAGAATTTTTTATTGGTAGAGTCAGAGCACCCACTCCTTTGTATCTGACTTCTTCCTCACAACTAAATGTTTTTGAAATGTATGCTGATAGCATCAGCTGTCATCTTTTTTGGTTTCTGAATAGTATTTCATTGTGTGGACACAAAGAGTGTATTCATCTTATTGCTAAACATTTGAGTAGTTGCTACTTTCTTTTTTGGGAGGGGGGAGTCATAATAATTAAAACTGCTGTGCTGTTGGTGCCTGCATCTTTGTGTGAATGTGTGACTTTATTCTATTTGGTGAATACTCAGGAGTAGAATTGTTAAGTCATCCAATAATTATATATTTAATGTAAATTAAAATCTTCTAAACTATTTTCCAGAATGCTTGGCATTTCTACAAGCAGTGAGTCTGTTTCAAAATTTCCACATTAGAGGCTGTAAAGAAAATATTTTTCTGTTGCTACAGAATCTAAGCTAAAAAGCATGGGCTATTGAGCTAAGAATGAACCTTGGAAAGCTAATGAAAAACTGCATGTAGCAGGAACATTCCAGAAAGATTTCTCTAATTCCGAACCACATTTTGCTAAGAGACAAATTCCTATACATTAAAATTGTACATAAAAATCTGCATGTTAAATAGATAGCCCTTCGTGAGCCAGGCATCTCCAGTTGTGTTTGGTGGGCTCTGTGGAAGAGGCACACTAGGAAAGCTGCTTTAGAGCAATTGAAGACTCAGAGCAAAGAAATTATGCAAATTGGATAGTGAGTGACTTCCTTTTTTCGACTTTCTTAGTAAGAAATTCCAGACGGGTCTGCTAGGTTTTCAGATAGCTCTGCAGGAACCCAGGCTCATTGTTGCATCAGGGTCATGCCTCTTAATTTGATTATTTGAATGTTGTTTATATCACAAAGGAAAATGATAGATGTGACTTTGGAGACATCTCTTGGTCATAAAAAGCTGAACACAATAAAATTATCACAACTGAACAAAACTGAGTCCTGAAATAGGCCCATCCATTTATGTTCAACACAATTAGAAAATGAGTTTCATTCATTTGTTGAGAATTTCATAAATTCATGAGTAAAGACACTTTAATCATATTCAACCTCCAACTCTTCCCTGATCCACCTGTACTTCACCAGCCCCTTCCAACTTCCTCTACTCTTTATAAGCAAAATTATAACCCATTAAGTCCACTTTGTGCTGCTCACACCCTCCTAGGACAGGGCCATCCACTGGGGTGTAGTTGATCAACCAAAGTAAATAGCTTTAAAGAAAACTGACTCTTCCTTCTCTAGAAGCCATCAAGTATCAGAGCTCCTCAGTTATGGGTAGAAGTTCATGAGCTCTTCCTGGCCAATAGACTTTTTCTTTCTTTTTGTTTGTGTGTTTGTTTGTTTGTTTAGTATCCTAGCTCTTATATTTCCCAACATTTCACAGTTTCAACCATTTGAAGTGTTATTTTAAAATCAGTGATAATAAAATGGAGCTGAAAACTACTGGTAATTCTAGAGAGCAAAAGAACTTACTGCTAATAGATTTTTAGCAGTGGTGCCAATATCATTCCACAGAAAAAGAAAAATTTGAGGAAAATAACAATATTGTGGTCTCACTTCACACTGTTCTTACATAATTCAATACAGTTTATAGACCCATGTTTTGGTTTGAAAAAAAAATGGCCCCTAGAAGTGGCACATTAGAAACTGGTGTTGTTAAAGTGAATATTGTTAGTATTCAGGAATCTGTACTTGCCTGTCCTTGGGGTTCTGCTGGATATGCCTTCAGCTTCAGCCATTAAGATCACCACCTGTGCATATTCATAACATTCCATTTTAAAAGGGCCCTACCCACCTCCCATCCTCCTCTCTCTCTTTCTTTCTCTCCCTCCTTCCCCCTTCTCTCTCTCTCTCTCTCTCTCTCTCTCTCACACACACACACACACACACACACACACACACACACACACACACTGCCCCTCCTTCCTCCTTCTTCCTTCCTCTTTCCTTTCTCCTGCTGCTCCTGTCTCCAAAGGGCTGGTCCCCCTCCCTCCTGTTTCCCCTCTATATGATCCCTTTCCCTAATAAAAATCTCCTCTCCTTGAACCCTGTTGCATGGTGTCTTGTTTGTCTCTCAAACCACTGTGATTTTTAAATTACAAGTATGGCCTTGTTGAAGGAAGTGTGGTTGAGGAGGTGGGCATTGAGACCTCATTTATGCTCAAGTCATGCTCAGTGTCTCAGACCACTTCCTGTTGCCTAAGTCAAGACATAAGACTCTCAGCCCCTTCTCTAGCACCATGTCTGCCTGCATGCCATCACGTTGCACCATGATGATAATGGACTACACCTCTGAAAATGTAAGCCACCCCAACTAAATATTTTTTTTCTTTATAAGCGTTGCCATCATCATGATGTCTCTTCTCAGCAATAAAAACTCTAAGACAACCCAAATGTGAAAGTGAAAAATAAGAAGCTTCTATACATAATAAGAAGGAACTTCAATGTAACCTTTAAGTAGGCTGATATTTCTTATGAACCTTTTCCATGTGTGCTGGGTGGGTTTATGCGTCTGCTTGATACAAGCTAGAGTCATCAGAGAGGAAGGATCCTCAGTGGAGGAAATGCCTCTTGGAGATCCAGCTGTAAGGCATTTTCTCAATTAGTGATCAACAGACACAGCCCATGGTAGGTGATACCATTCCTGGGCTACTGGTCCTGGATTCTATAAGAACCTGGGCTGAGCAAGCTGGGGTAAACAAGCTGGTAAGAGGCATCGCTCCATTACCTCTGCACCAACACTTGAATCCAGGATCCTATTCTGTTTGAGTTCCTTTCCTGATTTCCTTCATTGATGTACAGCAATAATGAAGTGTAAGCCTAATATGCCCTTTATTCCACAAATTGATTTTTTGGTCACGACAATAGAAACCCTAACTAAGAAGCAATGTTAAGTCTAAAGTGTATCCATGAGACTTTTTCCTCTTACATCTCACATTACATACTGCATGTAGTCCCAATCTGTGATTTAAATCTGCTTTTTAAACTATGCTTGTCTTATGAACCCTGTTCTCTGGAGTGTTTCTTTTTAAGGGTTGGTTGGCCCAATTTCTGTCAGACTTTAAACAAGTTCTAATTAATTTCCTCAGCTGTAGTTATGTCAAGAGTATTCTCCAGTGACATACAGGGAACAGGGAAAGCTGCAGTCGAGGGGAAGCTTGGGCTTGCTGAATCAGAAAAACAACAGCCTGGGTGTGGGTGTGACTGCTGAGCCAATGCTGAGTGGTATACTGAGTGGTATGCTAGGGGGAACAGCATCACCCATGTTTTGCTCTACAGGTTTCAAACTCATCCATTTTTATTATAACATGTTATGAACATACAAATTTCTGAGAGTAATTTCATAGTATCTTTCTATTCAAACATTATATGGTTGTGTGTGTGTGTGTGTGTGTGTGTGTGTGTGTGTGTGTGTTACGTTTATTTGTTTCACTTTGACTTTTGAGACAAGATCTCACCACATAGCCTCAAACTCATGATCCTCCTGTCTCAGCATCTAAGTATTGGGACGATAGGGATGTGCCACCAAACCTGTGGTCCATACTAGATCTAACAGGTCAATTTGAAGTGGTGTTAGCTTACTCCTAACTATGGGCTTTGGCCTTCTCCTCACTTGCCAAACACAGTCCCTTCCTCCAGCTTCTCTTTTTGGTATTTTCATTGCGGAGGTCCAGGATCCTATTCTTGTCTGTGCTGAATTTGGATGTAACCCACTCACTGGGATGCATATATTTTCACATTTAAAATAAAATTCTCTTACCAATCAATAATAATTTCAGCACTTTTAAGAAGAAAAATATAAAAAGAATAATCCTAGGAGATCTGGTATGTAATACAAAATACAAGTGAGGAAGGGAGAGAGGCTCTGGTGCAGGCCTGTCCAGAAGGAAGACTAGGTGTGGTCAGCAGGGACAGACTGCATCTCCATTGCCTTGTCTTCAGTTCAGAGCTTTAAAATTGTAAATTGGATTCTACAACCCATTTCCAGGAAAAAGAAAAAGCACAACAAAAAACTGCTTTGAAAGCTGACTACTAAACCCAGCCCACTGTCTTTCATCTTGGCTGTAAATTGTCACCTTCACAGAGGTGTTCTGGGGCTTTATACATGAAAGGAGCAAAGCAGAAAGCCAGACCTGAAAATGCAGCCCACCTTCCTAAATAGCACTGTCCCCAAGCTAGTATGTCAGCTCTCTGAGTATAATGTTTCCTCTTCGTTTGTGCCTAGGAGAGTTTGGAGTACTATTAACTCCTTTAGTCTTAACACTACAGAAAAAGCTTTTTAAATTCATACCTAAAGAGAGGAAATAACACAGGAGAACACAATTCTACTATCTTTTGAACATATTTTGTGACTTTGTCTAAAATAAGTTAATTTCTCTGTCATCCTCTTTCTCCTCCTCTCCCCTCTACTTCAACCCTCTTCCCTCTCTTCCTCTCCCTGTCCTGGCTCTAATTGATCGCTTTCTCCTCACTAAGTAAGCCCTGGCAGGTCTGGAAATCTCTATAAAGACTGGACTTGCCTGGAACTCACAGGGACCCACCTGACTCTGACTCCCTAGTGCTGAGGTTTAAGCTTTAAGAGAATTGGCTTAAGAAAGATGAGTCTCATTTCATTACATCTCAAATGTTTCTAGTGTATTGGAATTGTGCAATTGATTTGCATTTAAAATAAGTGACCTGCAACTTAGAAATTGAAATGTTCTATAATCAGAAGATATTTTTAGAGTCATCTTTGACCTATATTAAAAGTTTTATTCATTTAACTCATGTTACTTGTGCCATGAAATAATGAAAAAAAATGACAGATAGTAAGTGAAGGTGTAAAGGTTTGGGAAACACTGAAATAGGGTCATCAAAAGAGATGAATGTTCGACATCATGATGGTTAATGATCCATGAAAAGAAATTCAGCAGCAACCTATAACAGAAAAAATACAAATCAAGCCAATGAAGAAATGTTTATTCTCACTAGTAAGTAAAAATATCAAATTAGAACACGAATGAAAGGTCATCTTTCAACTGTTAAATTAGAAAAGACAACGTCTCTTCTCTGTGAATATGGTTGAGACACAGTGGTTCTCAACCTGTGGGTGGCAACCCTTTTGGTGGTCACCTAAACAATGAGGGAAACAGGTATTTATATTACAACTCTTAACAATAGCAAAATTACAATTATAAAGTAGTAATAAAAATAACTGTATGGAACCGTATTTAAGGATCTCAGCATTAGGAAGGTTGAGAACCACAGGTTTAGAGGAAGCTATAGCAAATCGTCAACACTAGTTACTATAAATGGATAGAATAGGAAATAGTAATTAATTCTACATTAGAAATGTCAGAAATGTCCTGCCTGATTGAGAGACCATGTATTATTCTTATAACTTAAAAATAAGAATGTGCTAGGAAAGTAACAAAATTCACACACACACACACACACAAAGAAAAATCACAGTTCTCCATGTTGGATTCCTAATATCACATGCCCTTCAGGGTTGAAAGTGTAAGCCAAGTAGATTTTGTACTCACATGAGTTTAAAAGTCAAGCTAATACAGTGCTAAGAGGAAAGTTCATAGCACTAAGTGCCCACATGAAGAAACTGAGAATAGTCACACTAAAGAATTAACAGCACAAATGAAAGCTCTAGAACAAAAAGAAGCAAACTCACCCCAGAGGAGTAGTCACCAGGAAATAATCATATTGAGGGCTAACATCAATAAAGCAGAAACCAGGAAAACAATACAAAGATCAATGGAACAGAGAATTGGTTCTTTGAGAATATCAACAAGATAGACAAACCTTTATCCAAACTAACCAAAAAGCAGAGAGAATATACAAATAAACAAAATCAGAAATGAAAGGGGGATATAACAATAGACAATGAGGAAATCCAGAGAGTCTTAAGGTCATACTTTGAAAATTTGTACTCCAAAAAATTGAAAAATTTAAAGGAAATGAACAATTTTCTCAATAGATATAATTTATCACAAATTAAATCAAGAACAGATAAACAATTTAAATAGACTTTTATTCCCTAATGAAATAGAAGCAGGCATCAAAAGTCTTCCAACCAAGCTAAAATTTCACTATTTGCAAATGATATGATACTTTACAAAAGTGACCTGAAAAACTCTACCAGGGAACTCCTATAGCTGATAAACACCTTCAGGAAAGTGGCAGGATACAAAATTAACTTAAAACAAAAATTGGTAGCCCTACTATATACAGACAATAAAGGGGCTGAGAAAGAAATAAAACAAACATCACTTTTTACAATAGCCACACACAATGCAAAATAACTTGGGGAAATGCTAACCAAACAAGTGAAAAACCTATATAGCAAAACTTTGAGTCTTTCAAGAAAGAAATTAGGTACCAGAAAATGGAAAGATCTCCCATGCTCTTGAATAGGTAGAATCAACATAGTAAAAATGGTAATCTTGCCAAAAACCATCTACAGGTTCAATGCAATACCCATTAAAATCTCATCACAATTCTTCACAGACCTTGAAAGAACAATACTCAATTTCATATGGAAAAACAAAAGACCCAGGATAGCCAAAACAACCCTGTACAATAACGGAACTTCAAAAGGCATCACCATTCCTGACTTCAAGCTCTATTATAGAGCTATAGTCCTGAAAACAGCTTGGTATTGGCACAAAAATAGACAGGTAGACTAAGGGAATCATATTCAAAACTCTGATATTAACCCACACACCTATAAACACCTGATTTTTTACAAAGAAGCTAAAATTATATAATGGAAAAAAGAAAACATCTTCAACAAATGGTGCTGGCTTGACTGGATACTGCAGATAGATCCATATCTATCACAACACTTAAGTCCAAATGGATCAAAGACTTCAAAATAAATCCAGCCACACTGAATCTCTTAGAAGACAAAGTGGGAAGTACCCTTGAACAAATTGGTACAGGAGACTGCTTACTAAACACAACACCAGTAGCACAGACACTGAGATCAACAATAAATGGGATCTCCTGAAATTGAAAAGGTATTGTAAGGCAAAGGACGCAGTCAACAAAACAAAATGGAAGCCCACAAAATGTGAAAAGATATTCACCAACCCCACATCTGACAGAGGGCTGATCTCCAAAATACACAAAGAAATCAAAATGCTAGTCACCAAAACACCAATTAAAAAGTGGGGTACAGAACTAAATAGAGAATGCTTGATGGAGGAATCTAAAATGGCTGAATGACATTTAAGAAAGTGCTCAACATCTTTAGCTATCAGGGAAATGCAAATCAAAACAACTCTGAGATACTATCTTACTCCTGTCAGAATGGCAAGAATCAAAACCACCAAAGACAGTTTATGCTGGACAGGATGTGGAGAAAGGGGAACACTACTCAACTGCTGATGGGAGTGCAAACTTGTACAGCCACTTTGGAAATCAGTATGGCAGTTTCTCAGGAAAATGGGAATCAGGCTACCACAAGATTCTTTAATTCCACCCTTAGGCATATACCAAAAAAATGCACATTCATACAACAAGGACACCTGTTCAATTATGTTCATAGAAGCATTATTTGTAATAACCAGAACTTGGAAGCAATCCAAATGCCTCTCAACTGAAAAATCAATGGAGAAAATTTGGTATATACAATGGAGTACTACTCAGAGGAAAAAAACTATAATATCTTGTCATTTGCAGGCAAATGGATGGAAGTAGAAGAAACCATCCTGAGTGAGGTATCCCAGTCAAAAAAAGACAAACATGATATATACTCACTCATATGTGGATTTTAGACATAGAGCAAAGGATTATCAGCCTACAATCCACACCACCAGAGAAGCAAAGAAACAAGAAGGACACTAAGAGAGACATACATGGTGCCCCAGCGAAGGCAAAAGCAAATTGGGAGGTTTGGGGGCTGGGAGAGGGAGTTAGGAGGAAGAGCAGTGAAGAGGTGTGCATGAGGGAACAGGAAGATTGAGTTGGGGGCAGAATAGAGGAGAGTGAGAAAAGAGATACCATAGTAGAGGGAGCCATTATAGGTCTTGGGAGAAATCTCACACTAGGAAATGTTCAGAGATCTATAAGGATGAACTCAACTAACAATTGAAGTAATAGTGGAGAGGCTACCTTAAATGCCCTTCTCTGATAATGTGATTGATGACTACCTTATATGCCATCCTAGAGCCTTCATCTAGAAGCTGATGGACACAAAAGTAGACACCCATAGCTAAACATTGACTCCTGGAATCCAGTTGCAGAGATGGAGGTGTGATGCACAAAGGGGTCAAGACCAGGCTGGAGAAACCCACAGAAACTGCTGACCCGAACAAGGGGGAGCTCATGGATTCCAGTCTGATAGCTGGGAAACCAGCATAGGACTGACCCCTGACCCCCTGAATATGGGTGTTAGTTAGGAGTACTAGTCAGTCTAGGGGCCTCTGGTAGTGGATCAGTATGTGTCCCTAGTTTATGAATGGACTTTGGGAGCCCATTCTACATAGAGGGATACTGCCTAGAAAAATGGGGGGGGCCTAGGTATGCTCCAAATGATAAGACAGATTTTAAAGACTCCCCATGGAAACCTCATCTTCCCTGGGGAGCAGAAAGGAAATGAGATTGTGGGGTGGGCAGGGGAGGACGGGAGTGTGAGGAAACTGGGATTGACATGTAAAACAAGCTTGTTTCAAATTTAAGTAAAAAAATATTATAAAAATGTCAAGCTAATAACACTACTGATAATTGCATGCTTTTATCATAGGTGGAAAGACCATGAATATTATTTCTCTTGATTATATGAATGAGGATTTTATTATATTTTATTTTATGTGTATGGGTATTTTGTTTGCATATATGGCTGAGCACCACATGCATGCCTAGTGTCTGTGGAGACCAGAAGAGGAAGATGGATCCTCTGGAACTGGAGTTACAAATGGTCGTGAGCTACCATGTGGGTTCTGGGTATCAAACCTAAGTCCACTAGAAGAGCAACTAGAGCTTTTAACCATTAGCCCTCTCCCAAACCTCAGATGAGGATGTTTTTATAAGGAAAGGAGTCAGGGTATCAGCTTGCCCACCAGTCAATCATTTCTAACATCACCATTTGCAGAGGTCCCTAGAGTGTATTTCCACATGTGTTATACTGTCTTCTTTCAAGTATCATAAGCTATATGAAGGCAGGAAGGATGCAGAAGCCATGAAATGGTCCTCCACAGTGACAAGCAGATTGGAAACAGGGTTGGCACATCCACTCCTATGTGATACCTAGTGCCATTACCACCTCTACAAACTGTAGCCTTCCTCAAGTCTCCTAGGGCTTTTCATATGTAAATGAGACCAAAAATAACCTGCTCAAGAGGCGATTTTGAAAATTAAATAAAGGTCTTACCTGACACATGGTGATTATGATTCTTTGCTGAGTAGCATGCAGCTGCATCTCATTAAAGCATTTGAAAAATATTACCCAAGCCTTTGCTGCTCTGAGACTCTGTACACAAAACAAGCAGACGAGTGCCATATATAATAGTACCTAAACTATCCACCCTGATGCAGGACATTGAAAATATCTTAAACTCTTATCCCTTCTCCCAGGAGGTACCCCAGTGCTGACCCCCTCTATATTTTCATGGTACACCATCCATGTTCCACGTTTGGAAGGAAACAAACATAAAGTTTCAAATTCCACCCTCCTGTTGGAAAGGTCATTAGGCACAGTTTCGTTGTTTCTTGTTTTGTAGGGATTTTTATTTTATTTTATTTTTTGTTTCTTTATTGCCACTAGATGGTACTAGCCAGCTGCTTGCCATCTTCATCAATTTGAGTTTTTGTACTGCCTTTGAGAATCAAAGTAGGAAACTGAATACAGGAGCATGCTTTGTAGGAAGCCGTTGGATGGACAGCATGCTGTAGCTATGGCACCATTTCTGAGATGTGTTAGCACTTGCTCAGCATATTTGCCCTCCTGGATACTAGGAATAGTTAGTAGTCATAACGATGACTCCAACAATATTAGCCCCTGTATTTGTAGCCCGAGGAAGGACTGTGTGGGATGGGTGATACAGTGACTTTGAATGTATCTAGAGTGGAAACTAGCTTTTCCAGTATGCTCAGGAGACATACTCTCTTGCCTTAGACTCCCAGCAGAACCCTAATGCCTCAGGTTTCTGATGCAAATACTTGGATTGTTTTCTCTCAGTGTTCAATGCTTGTATTCCCTCACAATCTTCTGGGCTCCCTGCAGGGACTTGGGTCACTTCTCTGGCTCTGCACTCTGCAACACACAGAGAGCTTGTCTTCTAGGCTCTGGATGGCTCCATTTCTTAGCTGCTGCTATTCTTGATGGTCATTCTGTGCTACTGGCATCTCAAAATGCTATGGTCTTCTGTGCAACTGAGCTGCACTTTCACAAGTAGCCTTTTATAGGCTCTCATGGTGCCAAGCCTCAAATTCTCTGCATGGCCCCTTAGACCCTGGGCCTTCAACTGCCACTGAGGCTGCACCACCTCTACCAATGGCCTCTCATGAGTTCTCACACTGCCAAGCATCAAATGCTGTCTATGATCTCTTCATGCTTTCAAAACAAGTACCACCTAGGTGACTCGTAGACTATGAAGTTCTGGTCCCAATATGAGGTACAACATTGGCTGTCTCTGGAACACAGCTACTCTATGCTGACTCTCAAGAAACACTACCTAAAAGTTTTCACCTCAACAATCCTCTTCTCCTTCTTCTCCTCCTCCTCCTCCTTCTCCTGATCCTCGCCCTCCTACTCCCCCTCTTCTTCCCCCTCCTCTTCTTACTAAACACAGTATTTTCTCATCAATAAAATCAGATTACATTTCTGCCCCCCTCCATGTACTTTCCCATCTAGATCTACTCCCTCTCTGTCTCTCACTAGAAAAGAGCAGGCTTTTAGGAGAGAGCAACAAAACATTAATATATATATATATAATATATAATATTATATATAATATAATATATTATATATAATAAATATATATAATATATATAATATATATAATATATATAATATATATAATATATATAATATATATATATATATAATATATAATATATATATTAATGATCAGTGCTTTATTCAGCCATCATCATGGCTTCCTCCTGATACAGAGAACCACAGCAAGATGTTATGTTATGCAGAGAAAGAAAGACCTTGGAACACATAGCTCTAAATGAGATGTCTCCATAAATAATTCCTCCTTGAAGAGCACAGAGAACCCTGAGAAAGATGAAGAGGGAGTCGGGGGGAGAAAAGGGACTGAGGACATCAAGAAAGCAAGGCCCTCTAAAACAGTAGGACAAATCTCATATAAACCAAGGAGACTGAAGCACCATGCACAGGGCTTCTGTGGGTCTACAGCAGGTCCTCCCCCCATATATATACTACAGCTTTCAGTTTATGGGACTCCTGAATGTGAAAACAAGTGAGTCTCAGACTCTTGTCTGCTCTTAGAGCTCTTTCATTTTTCCATTGGCTTGTCTGGTCCAACTTTGATATGACTTTTTTTTGTTTGTTTGTTTCATCTGTTTGATTTTTCAGTGTAAACACTTTTAAGTATAAATTTTATGCTTAAAATTTCTTGGTATCACTAAGATTCTAAATTGTGTCATTGCTTTTGATCCTAGAAAATTTGCAATTTTTTTTCAAACTTTTTCAATGATGTGTTGACCATTGAAATATATGTTATATCATTTCCCATGTATTTCTATAGTTTCTGGAGTTTTTTCTTGCTGCTTCTTATTTGGTTCCTCAAAATCCAATGTCTCACCCCTCCCTTAAATTTTAGACAAACCACCATGTCAACTAATTTTTTAATAATATTTTTTAAATTTAAATTTTTAACAAGCTTGTTTTAGAGTTCAACCCCAGTTACCTCATCCTCCCCTCCTCCCCTGCACCCTACCATACCCATCCCATTCTCTTTCAGCTCCTCAGGGAGGGTAAGGCCTTCCATGGGGGATCATCAAACTCTGTCATATCATTTGGAGCAGGGCCTAGACCCTCCCCCATGTGTCTAGGCTGAGAGACTATTCCTCTATATAGAATAGTATATTCCTGTACTATGGATAAATACTGATCCACTATCAGAGACCCCAAAGACTGCCCAGTCCTCTCCTAAATAACTCCTACCTTCAGGGGGTCTGGGTCAGTCCTATGCTGGTTGGTTTCTCAGCTATCAGTCTGAGGTCCAGAGTACAGAAAGACCCCCTTTATTTTTTAGTGTGGACACTAGTGGTATGGATTTAAGCTCTCCTTTTGCATGGAAATCACTTTGTCAATTGAGCCGTCTTACCAGACCCAGGAACAATATTTTTGTACATATTGATATATATAAGATGATACAAAATTAAATTCCAGTATTATAACTGTAAGTTTTATGTGTGTGTATTACATTTTTAACTATAGCTCTCATGGCAGTTAGAAAGTAAATAGCTGATAAATATACACAAAAGAAATGAAAAAAGAACAAAATATTTCACTATACAAATTAAATTGATGCAAAAATATGGCAATATAGGGAATAATAGACAAAAGAAACTATAAGCTATATAGAAAATCAACAAAAGTTACAGAAGTAGTTATTTTAAGTGGCTTTTAGATTGAAAGACAAAAACTTGAAGAATGGGCTTCTAAAAATCATCCAAGTGTATGCTATCTGAAAAAGACTCAATAAAGATCCAATGTCAGCCAAGTTGGGGTAACCCATGCCTTTAGTCCCAGGTACAGGCAGAGACAGATGATCTCTTGAGTTAGAGTCCATCCTGGTCTACAGAGGGAGTTCCAGGACAGCCAGAGCTACACAGATAAACTCTAGCTCTAAAAAGTACAAAAAAAAAATATCAAAGTCACACATGGGTTAAATGAGGATGGAAAAGAGTAACTCATGCAAAAGAAACCAGGGTTAATGTCATGGGTGAGCTGGAGCTTTGTTACTCTACCTGAGAACTCAGTAAGGACAGATATCTGTTATGTGGTGACAAAGTCATAAACACATCTTTACTAAGCAATGAAAGAAGACAATGAACATAATGAACATTGCCCAGGATAGGAATTAGAGTACAATGCCAGGGAATGTTAAGACTTAAATAATAATTAGAATCCAGCCAGGTTAAAAAAAAGAAAGAGAAAAAGGAAAATGAAAAAGAAAAAACTCTCCTCTCCCTCTCTCTCTCTCTCTCTCTCTCTCTCTCTCTCTCTCTCTCTCTCTCTCTCTCTCTTCTCTGTGTGTGTGGGTGGGTACATACGTGTTAGATGTAGCAGCAAAATGTTGCTGACTAATGAAATTCCTAGTCAACCAATGACCAAAGTCAATATTAAGGAGACAGGAAGGTGTCCTCTAAACCACATATCCCAAACGCATGAAGTCCCACTCTTTATGAAGAGGGCAAACTGCAACTGAGTATGAGAAGAGATGATCTAGGGTAAGATGCAGGACAGGGCAACTTTGGAGAAGAGAAAGTAGTTCCATGGTTCCCACAGTGTAAAAGCAGGGCACAGTAAAGACCTTGGCCATTTTTAAAATGTCAGGATTATTGAGATATAATTTACCTTTTTAAGTGTGCAGCTTGGGATTTGACAAATAGAGAACATTTATGTTATGAGATGAATTATAACCCATTGAAATTCATATGTTTAAGTCCATATGAGAGTAGAACAGTCAAGCACAAAATTCACCTCTTTGGCAACAAGATTATTGTGAGAAACGTCAGACACTGGGGAATTGATAAAAGAGCGCATACATTTTCCAGCTTTAGAAATACAGTCTCCCATTCTGCACCAGGAAGAGATGGCTGATTATAAGACACCCTAACCAGTGTAGAAGCATAGCATAGCTTCCCCTGGTTTGCAAACACTCTTTTTGCTCTGCTCCCCTCCTATTTCAAGTTGCCTCCCCAGACCCAAATCCTTTCTTTCATTTTATTTCTAATTGATATGCAGATTCAAGTTCAAATCATGTCTTTGAGTAATCTCTCCCCAGGCTCTCTTGTGCTCTCATGAAGCAACTGTGCTAATACACTACCCCACTCTTTAGATCTGATTCTGTTAAAGGGCATCAGCTCAGAACCTGGAATCATACAAGAGAACAACTGTCCCCTTCCTTTCAAATCCTAAGTATATTTAATTACTTGTTTCTCTCGGGAACTTATGGGAACTCAGATCCAGTGGGTGATCTTTAGTAAACTGGGGAGTCCGCAAACAGGGTTGTGGGATCTTGGTCCTTTCTCTTGATATCTTTCATATCTGGGCCATAGGATGAGTGGTTGTACTCTACCATGCACCTCTGTCATAATGTGCCACCACAAACTCCAATCAACTAGGCCAAAGATCAAGAACTCAAGCTTCTAAGCTATGAGCTCCAATAACCCTCATCATCTATATAACCATTTATACTTTATCTAACACTTTATAATTTGGTTATTTCAGGCATTAATAATAATGATGGACAGATAACACAGAGGTCATGTCAGATACACAGGGAGTCTCAGGAACTGAAGGTACCAGCTCAGTTGGTGTCAGTCACAATAGTCACTCTAAGACTGACCCTCTGCTTTGGCCTCTAGTTCTGCTTCTCATGCAGTTTCTGATCTAACTCACAGCTTCATTCCAGGAATTTCTAGGAAATTACAATGTGCTTGTAAAATGACAGGGAGAAAAGAACAAATCCTTTTTAAGACTTTTGTTTAAATTCAATAAAAGCACTTAACAAAAGGACATAGACTTTAAGGATGTTTTATTAAAATTACCTATCATGCTACTTTGAGTGAATCATGGTTGGAGTGTTCAAATATATCATGCCCATTTGATACATGCGCTAATCGCCATTATAAATGCAGAATTTATGGAAATGGTGTTAAGAAGTGTAACAGGCCCCCAGATCTTAGCACAACTGACTCCATGATGGAAGTGCTGTTCAGGCTGCAAAACTGAGCACACACACAGTACCATCTGACAAAACTAAAACAAATAGCTAATCCATCAAAGTCCGTATCCTTCTGGGAAAGTCTCAAAATGTACTAACCTTGCTTTTTGGCTTCTGTAGTTCTGCTTCTGGCTAACTGCTCTTGTTAACTGAAGTATGTCAACCCAGAACATTGTTTTTGTGCTTAAAAGCTCTCCCTGGGAAAGGCTCAGTGCTACACTGGGATCCAAAAAAACCAGTGTAGTTGCAAGCCATCTATAAAGATTTTTTTTATTGGCTTAAACCCATATCTGAGCAGTCCTTTCTGGTGAATATCCCACAACATAAGGTCTATGTAAATTCCTTCGGACTTCATTACTACCCTCTTCATTAATACTTCCTTGGTGACTCCTGCCTTAGTTTACTCTTTGCTCTCTGAATTTCTTTGAACAATTATCCACTCAATCTCTTACAAACACATAATATGTTAGCATCTTTACTTAATACATTTCATGGTTATGTGTGTGTGTGTAGTTTGTGTTTCAAGAAATTTAATCTACTAGAAGTCAAGGTCCACTCAGAGAGCATGAGAACAAAGCCTTGGAGAAGTGAACTCACTGTTCACGATTAGGTATTTGTGAAGCAGCTGCTGCCTGTTCAGCGGCTTGTACATGCCAGGCACTGTGGTGCCCAATTTACTTCCACTTCTTCATTTGATCTCATATAATTCAATCAAGTCCCTACAACAGTCCTTACAACAGCCAACAGCCTTACCCATCAAAGCCGAGAAGTGCTGGGACTGAGAGACAGGATTGAATTTTAACTGTTGACTCTGTCACTTACTGACCGAATGATCCTGCCACACTTCTTAATGTCTTACAGCTTGTTTGTTAGTAACCGACAATACCTCACTTAAAGGGCCTAAAATAATACACGTAATTAAGTGCCCAGAAAATGGGAATTATGTTGCGTATTTTTATACACATGATGAAATTAAGGCTCAAGTGGTGAATTAATTTGTTCAAGATCCCAAGTAAGTGGCAGAGCTGATAATGAGACAAAGAGCACACACTCTGGACATAGGCTTATAATTAGCCACATATTCTATTGTTTCTCTCACTTCTGCAGTATCTTGTCACACCAACTACTTAAGTAAGACATACCTGTGGCAAATGAGTTTAGTGCAGAGGAATTAATGCCAGGCAGGGCTCTGTCTGCTCACTTAGTGATTGGCTTGCCAATTGGTTCTGTTTCCCCATGGAAACTGAAGTCACACTGAGATTATAAGAGCCACATCCCCATGGACTCTGCCCCAGTCTCTGCATCTCCCCATGTTGCCTTGGCCACCTATAAATGGGTCCACACAAGACACAGAGTTTCCTCACTAGACCTCATTAAACAAAGTGTAAGGGACCCTTGAACTGTAGAGTCAAGATGAATACTAATACAGAGGAAGATATTTCCATGTGACGTGCAGAAAGAAGCCTTGCTATGTAAATAACTGAGGACATGACTGTTCAAAGATAAAGCTGAGGAGGATTTTATTGTAGGTACGAGGGAGAGTACAGCCAGAGGCATATGGAAGAGTCCAGACTGAGCCAGGCCATGAGAGAAGAGAGAAGGGGTGAGAGCGAAAGAGGAAGAAAAGAAGAGGAAAGAGGACAAGAGGACCAAGAGAGGAGCCAAGGCCAAAGGGAACCAAGAGGAATGGGAGAACCAAGACAGCCAGTGTCCAAAATGGCAGGATTGCATAGGAAAGAGAAGCTGGGAGGAGAGATGTTTTGCCCCTGGGGCTGGAGAGGTTTAGCACAGTGAGCAGGATGAGAAGTCCTGAGAGGAGCCCCAGATACCGAAAAAGCCTAGAGGCCAAGCAGATACTTTAGTATGCTAATAGGCATCACAGCTAGCCACTTGTCCCCAATTTCTTTGGGACCTGACATTAAGGTTTCTCTTCTTGACAAAAAGAGTCTTCCAGAAATAAAACTGCCACAGATCTCCCATAGGGGACCCTGTTTCCAGTTAGAAGGCACCATTTCCTCACACTTCGATTTCATTAGCAAAATTACCATGAGCTGACCTAGCCTTCCTTAGTTCTCGTAAAGCCCAGTGGTCACCCATAAGATCCCTCCCAGCCCTCTCCATTGTCTTTCTTCAGTTGATATTCCAACCCAGTCTTTAATTGTTCAGACAGATCTTCATCTAAGACCTCTTGTGTATGTGATATTTTCTCTCCTGTTCATATGTCAGCTAACTTCCAGGCCACTGATCACAAAGCTTAGATTAGTAAACATCAACAGAAAGTTGTTCTGAACAGGAGTTTCCTGTGTCTTCACACATGTGTTTCTGAAAGCTGAGCAATCAGAGGGAGTGCTGCTATTCAAATGTTCTGTTACTGGATCAATCACATCTCCCCAACTCCTGGGTGCAGCACTCTCCAATCAAGCCTCCATGGAAGTCAGGGAACAAAAATACTTGCTTTGAGTAGTGAGTTTGTGCTAGGGACTCATTACTCCCTTCAGAGTCACTGTGGCTGTCAGTCATGTTTTGACATGTGCACCCATGGCTGTTGTGTAACACTCACCATGTGCCTCATCTTCTTCCATGGTTGCTCTGCTGTTCTCTTATCACAGCACAGGTAATGATATCATTACAGGACTAAAATGTTTGATATAGAGATAGACTGTGGCTACTGGAACTATTTTTCTATTTTAGAAATTGTGAAGAATTTTCTGAACATTTCTCTCTCAAAAGCTAGTTTGATGTATTTTCCATGTCATCTTGACAGCTTATACTTCTGTCTTTGCAACAATCACCTAGATTAGGATATGAACAGTGTTCAGCTGTGCCACTGAAATCATGCCATAACTAACTCCTTATTTTCACATAGCAGCTAGTGGTCTTTAAAAATTGAAGGCAAAGGGGCTGGATATAATGCTCTTCTCTGGAAGATCTGATTTGTGACTTGTTAAAGTTTGCCTGAGGATTCAGAAAGCAAAGTCAGCAACAAGTCATAGAAGTCATGGATACACCTTTAATCCTAGGACTCAGGATTAAGAGGTGGATGGATCTCTGTTAGTTCAAGGCTGCACTGAGCTACACAAAATATAACTAGTCCTTAAGAGAAACGGCTCACATGGAGATGATCTCAGCACTTGGGATCACATGCCTTTAATCCCAGGACTCATGAGACTTATTTAAGACAGGAACAGGGTTTCAGAGCAGGCATTAATTCTCCAGCTACATGGAAGATAGGAAGACACTGAAGTCTTAGGATTCTCCAGCTATCTTTAGGAGAGCATAGCAATCTGGGGTTTGGTAGAGTCAGGATCACCTTTCAGCCTGAGGTAGAGTAAGATCTAGTGGCCAGAAGCATTGTTTTTCTGATATTCAGCTTGAAGCTTGAACCCTAATATCTGTCTCTGGGTCTTTAATTTTTCTTGTTACAATCCAAGTTCAATTCCCTGCACCTAGGCTAGTAGCTCACAACCGACTACAACTTCAGCTCTAAGGGATCTAGTGTCCTCTTCTAATATCTGATGGTACCTGCATACATATGACAAGTTACATAGGCACAAAGAAATAACCATTTTTAAAATGTAAGATCAAGGGACCATGCCTTTGCTTAGTATCTAAACTGCCCAATGTTAGCCTCCATGAGATCCAGATGTAAGACATTTTCTCAGTCATAGTGGGAAATGGCTCAGTCCATTGTGGGTCCTGGGATGGTGGTACTGGGTCCTCTAAGAAAGCAGGCTGAGAAAGCCAGGGGAAGCAAGAGGCCATCCCTCTATGGCCTCTGTATCAGCTCCTGCTTCCATGATCTTCCCCTGTTTGAGTTTGTCCTGATTTCCTTCAGTGGTGAACAGCAATGCAGAAGTACATGCTCAATAAACCCTTTTCTCCCCAACTTGCTTTCTTGCTATGCAGCAATAGAAACTTGGGTCTTGGGTCCCAGAACCAGCTTGAGATGCCTTTGACTCAAAGCTTCTTGTCCTACACATATAGTCAACTTCCCCACTGGATTAATTTCATTGATTCAAAACCCCCAAGCCATAACATTAATTATAAACAGAATGAGTAGCCTGCTTACTAATTATGTGTCCTTACACTGAAAGTGTTCATGTGGCTTGTAAACTGAACACAGGGGAGCCACTATGTACTTGTGGTTCTTTACTCGTAAACATTTTGGATTCTTGGAAGTGTTTGGAGCAACAAAGAAATGAGTTTTCCTAGGGTTGCCCCTAGGAAGCTTCTGAAAGCTGTGATATGTCTTGAAACAGCATCTGCATCCTTAACACCAGCTGCCAGGGTCTCACCAGTTCATTTCCAGGACACCCCAAATAATGCACACCACAAACCAGCAAGTGTCATTGTTAGGGGAATAATCATTTTTTTCCCCTCAAACAGCTGCCTTTTTCTTGTCAACACAGCCTCTGACTCCTTCCTGAAACTGAGATTTCCACAGCAACAGAGCCTTCCTTCTTCTTTTGGGCATGCTGTTCCACATTTGATTGGTTAGCTGTGGCCTCTTACTCCTTGTGCGCACACCTCACATTTGTTGATGAACCTGATCAGTGTGTTCAGTAGGTAATACCACAGAAAGATTCTCCCTTTTTTCAGAGGGTATGTCTGGGGAATCTCAGTCCCCAAAACCAGGTGACCAAATTGCATGCCATATATCCAATTGATTCTGTTTCTCTACAGAATCTTGATGAACATGTGCTGGATAGACAGATAGATGGCTGTATGCTGGATATAGATATATGATGGTTGTGTTGGCAATTTCACATTTCATCAGAGAAGAGTTCATGGGCAGTGTCACAGAAAAACTGTACTAGAGACACTGCAATTTAATTCACATACTTTGTAGGTCTTAGTTTTCTAAGATCTATCACTGAAATCAAAATTATCGAATTGATCAGAAGACCAGCCAAAAGATGGATCTGGGATCAAATAAATCTTGCTTTGTTAAATGCAATCAGTAAAATGCACAGGTACTCAAAGAAACAGCATGGTAGAGAGTGGCCTAATGGGAGTCTCAGAATAACTGAGAGGCTCCAGTGTTATCAGGCTAGCAGCTACCTCATGCTGATGAGCTGCTTTTTCATGAAGGAAAGACTCCATGAATTCTAATAAGCTATCAAATCTTAGCCATAAAGTGTATGAAAATCATAAGGGATGTGTGTGGCAGCACAAAGCATATGATTCTACAACCCTCCCTTATTTGTGTGTATATTCTTAAATGTGCATGCATATGGAGAAGACATGCCTTATTGGACAAAAGGAGCAACTGGAGGTTGAAAATGGAAGATGTGTTAATGGTGAGGGACTGAGGCTTCTTAAAAGGTGAAATATTTGCATCAATAAAACAAATGTCAGTATTCATTGATGGCACTAAGACTACAGCACAGGGAAAAAATAACTTCACTGTTATCATTCTCAATTCTCTGGGGCCCTGTAGCAAAAGACAGAGTAAGGAAGGGGGGCTTAGTGATGTACAGTGTATGCCAAGTCCCAGAAATGAGACACTCACACAAGAGGCTACAACTAACTCTTGTCCAGAATATTCCATGAACAACAACTTTTCAGAGCTGTATCTTGACAGAAAGAACCCCAGTCTCTAGGAGCAGTAAGTTCCAGTGGACAAGGAGAGGCAGAATATGGGAAACTAATAACAGACATTACAATCATGCCACTGGTTACTGCTAAGAACATTGCCAACAGCTCCAATGCTACCAAGATCTAGAGCTGTTTTCAAAATACTATGTGATAAGATGTGAAAGAAGGGGAGCTGTTGGCAGAAGAGGGATGACAATCGGAGGGGAAGGAGCAGATATGAGCAAAGTACTATGACATGAACAGATGAAAGTGCTACAGTGAAATCCAGGACTTTTCATGTCAACTTTCAAAATGAATTTTTAAATGCTGTGTAGTGGGTGCTTCTGTAGGAAAACACCTATGAAAATAGGACAGATAGAGGGAAATTACTTCTAGGGAATATTCATACATTTCATATGCATAGATGAGTAGGTAGGTAAGTAGATGATAGAGAAAGAGGGGGAGAAAGCAAGGGAAGGAGAGGGGAGAGGAAAAGGAAGACACAGAGAGGAGGGAGGGAAGGAGGGGCAGGGAGAGAGAGAGAGAGAGAGAGAGAGAGAGAGAGAGAGAGAGAGAGAGAGAGAGAGAGAGAATTACAGTAGAATCCAAGGTACAAGCGAGATAATAAAGATATATACTGGGAATTAGTTGAGTCCAAGGCACACAATCATAGAGATAACCATGACAAGTACTAAATAGGGCTTAGTACCTTCTCAAAAACATACCTGGGCATTCCAATCAGTGGCTTAGAGACTTCTCTGGCCACTGAATTATATCATTAAACTGGATTCACTGAAGTCAGTCACTAGAAGCAGTCTGTGTGTCCCAGCACTGAAACCAGCTGTCTTCTGCTTGACTAAGCCTCTCCACATGCTCAATGTGGTGGCTGGAGGAGCCGAGCTCCAACGAGAGAACATTTCAGAGACAGTAGAGTGAAGTCAGCTATAGCACCTGAGATGGGAGCCCTAAGGCAGGGCTGTGCAGGTCCCAGACCTTAAATCAAGGCAGGGTATATGACAAGAATCAGGAAGCCTGTGTCCTAAGAGGCACCAAGCAAAACAGTGTGCCAGCTGGAAAGCATGCCCCAGGTAATATTTGGAATGTATGTATACTTAGAAATTATTAGTTGTTGCAATTAGAATTTTTAATTTGTTTTTTCTGCTAGGAACAAATAGTGAAGGGTACCAGTAAATAGAAAGTTTTGAGGTTGAATTTAATGTACATGTACTTTTTCTAGGAAATAGTTCACTAAGAGATATCTTAACCATTGTCTTCATTACTAATAAGATGATGCTTGAATAGATGGCTCTCGGAGGTGAAATGCTATATGTCTTCCATCATTCTCTTCAATGAGACTGGCACATAGGTTAATGCCTTTACCCAAGCATGAAGCAAGCCTGGGAGAGGAGCATGTCCCTGTATAGCCTGTAAGTTCAGATGTACAGGTATATGTATGTGTGGGCCTTTAAATAGGAAAGAGAGCTGCCAAAGGCCATTTCAACTGAATTATTTGAAGTCAGTCACTGGAACATTCAATTTTCCCAACTACAAAATAGAAAATGACCTCACAGGGCTTTTGGATCCTCAAAAAATTATTTTTGAAAGCACTTGGTAAATCATGAAATGAGATTGAACAGGGTAGCTTAGAAATGTCCACAGGATCTGTGTCAGATCAACCCAGAGTGATTTTTGACAAAGACACTGTAGCTAAGTCATATGAATCCCTCCATGGGTATTGTGGTTTCAATATAAAGTGCCTTGGATACCTTGGTCCACTACAGGTGGCATAATTTGGAGAAATTTTAGCAACTTTGGGAGGTAAGGCTGAGCTGGAGGAAGCAAGTTACAACATGTTCTAGTTTGCCTTCTGTTGATGTGTTAAAACCCCATGACAGCCAGGCAGTGGTGGTGCATGACTTTCGTCCTAGCACTAGAGAGGCAGAGGCAGACCTCTGTGAGTTCAAGAGCTAGTTCCAGGACAGCCTCCAAAGCCACAGAGAAACCCTGTCTCAGGGGGAAAAAATAAAGATGAAAGGAAGAAAGGGAAGGGGAGGGAGGGAGGAAGGGAGGAGGGAAGGGAGAGGAAACTGGGATCCACATGTAAAATTTTAAAATTATATTATTAATAAAAAAAAGAAAAGAAAAAAAAAGAAAGAAGGGAGAGAGGGAGGGCAGAAGGGGGAGGGAGGGAAGGAAGAAAGGAAGGAAGGAAGGAAACCCATGACAAAAGCGACTTGGAAAGGAAAGAGTTTATTTCATGTTACAGTTCCAAGTAGTAGACAACATGAAGAGAGGCCAGGACAAGAACCTGTAGGTAGGAACTGAGGTAGAGGCTATGGAGGAGTGCTGCTTACTGACTTGCTCTCCATAGCTTGCTTAACCTGCTTTCTCATGCACATCAAGTCTTTCTGCACAGGGTGGCACTACCCAGAGTGAGCTGGGCTCTCCTACACCAATCACTAATCAAAATAATGCCCCAAACACCCAACAGACTTGCTTACAGGCAAATCTGATGGAAGTTCCCTCTTCCCAGATGACTTTAGCTTCTGTCAGATTGACAAAAAAAAAAAAAAAAAAACTAAGAGCATACTAGGGGTGCAGTCTTAAGGTGTGTATCTTCTCTGAGGCCTTCTGATGTTTTCTGTCTCTGTCGTTCTGTCTTTCTGTCTCCATCTCCCTCCCTCCTATCTTTCTCTGTCTCTATCTCTCTGTTTCTCTTTCCTTTCTTTACACCATGAGGTGCTACTGTAACACTTGTTTTAAGCAATCATGAATCCAAAACTCTGAGTTTATGAGCTAAAATAGATTCTCTTCCACTTAAGCTGCTTTCTCTAGGATTTGGTCACTGCTGCATAAAGCTGATACCGTGAAATTACCCATTGAGTCAGGTAGCAACACTACCTTAGCATATATCTGATGTGTGTTAAAGGCCTGATCTCCCACCTTCATGCTACTGGCAGAGTATAAAACATAGATGTTCCCTTGAAGGGGATGATAGGATATGTTTCTTATTGTATTCTTCCTTACTTTTTCCTTTTTCTTCTTTTGTGTATGTGTCCCTGCCACAATATCAACAGCTTTGTTTGACTTTCCCAACAATACGAAGTATTGTATTACTACAGGATAATAAGCAATGTCACCAATTGACCTGAAAGTAAAGTCTTCAAAACTATGTGAACTAAATTAACCTTCTCTCTGTACCAGTTTAATGTCTTGGGTAATTTGTGAATAGTTACAGAAAGTTATCACAGCCATTTACCTCCAATACTGTTACGAATACACACAGAAATAGTGTATGACTGGGCTTAAGAGCCAAGGAGCAAATAGGTCTAGGTTCACCTTTTAAAATTTGGGAAACATATAAGCCTCAATCTTTTTTCATGCTTCAAGTTATTGAGTGCCTATAATCTGATCTTAGTAAGATCAAGTCTGAGTCTACATTTTTTACAAGTAATTAAAGCTAGGATTTGTTTCCTTCTTTCTTTTAAATGCACCACCCAGATGGCAGGATTGATGCCCTCGTCAATGGTTTAAAGAGTTGCTTCAAAAATATTGGAGCTAGGTAGCCATTTTAAATAATTAAAATCCCACTTAGATTATTGTGTTATACCCCATAGAGAAAGCAACTCAACTTTCTCTACTTGAGGTTGAGATTAAGGGTGTGTAATATGATTAAAATTAAACTGAAAACAACCAATATACAGTAATTTGCAGGAGGTGATTTAACTGGCAATAATTTCTGTTTGCAACTGGATTCATTGTGTAAACTTGTATGACTTAGAGAAAATTAGCCAGTCAGGGCAGAAGAGGGAACCAGTGCCTGGTCAAGTTTAGCAGTACAGATTTCCTAAGAATGATGGTCACAGATCAGTTAACTATATAAAGCAATCACATTGAATTACAGCAAATCACCATATTGTACAGACAGGTTTAGCCATGAATTGGCATGCCCTCCTTCATTTTGCCACCCCAAGAAAAGTGAACCTTTAAAAACAGACCAGCAGTCTATATGGGAAGAACCCTTTTTTGATACAATCTGTGAAATTCAATCAAAGAAAACCACTCTGAATATTTCTCTTTTGGAGGTTCTAATTTTGTGAACACTCATCTGTTTAGGGTTTTTTTCTTCTTCTTTTTTAGTATATTGGCTTTTATTCTGTTTGGGTGAAAGGATTAAAAATATACACACATTGGTTCGGATTGTTCAGATGAAAGGAGGGATCCACACACAACCACAGAATTCAATAAGGAGGCTTGAATGCTCACCTCCAGCCCCCAGCTTGTGTCTTGGTGTGGGATAAGACACTTTTTTTCATTCACTGAGATTTAGAGCTCTGACCTAGAACCTGAGGCAAATGAGGGCTATGGATGATTATAGTTGGTTTTCTTTGTATTTCACAATAAAGTATCATAGGCCTAAGGTCTAGCCAATAGGGAATTACTATCACACTGTAGCAATTTTAGAAGCTATCATTCTTGAGCCTTGTCATTTAAGATCAGCATTGGCTTTCTTCAAGCATCTCTCTACCATATAGCTATGACTCTTACCTCTGTCTTCACATGGCCTTTTCTCTGTATGAATCTATATCCCAAACTCCTCTTCCTGTGAGGACAACAGACATATTAGGTTAGGGCCCAAACATGTGATTGCAATTTATCTTGAACAGCATTAGCTTCAACCATATATTCTTAGGTAGTGTGAGTTTGGACTTAACATTAATTTTTAAAATATGAGATTCATATTTAATACATTTAATGATATTTCCATTAAAATTTTACTAACAATACAACATAGTAAGTTCATGAAATTTTTGTAGATTGTATCATTATACTTTGCTTGTGTTCATTCCCCCATAACCCTTTGATGCTCTTCTGCATCCCTGTTCATTCAGTTTTGGATTTCATCCTTTAAATTAATTTGAATCTCCACAACATGGACCTTCTTACTGGTGGGGTTTGCTCTCATGACATGTTTCCTATTGTCCTAGGCTGCACTTTAATGATGTTGACCTCTTTAACACTCATAGCTCTTTTTTCCACACTAGCCTGAATGTTCTCTCTTAAAACTCTAATGCAACATCCAGGGGCATCACCACCTCTGATTTCAAACTCTATTATACAGCTATAGTCCTGAAAACAGCTTGGTATTGGCACAAAAATAGATAGACCAATGGAATCAAATGGAAAACCCTGATATTAACCCACACACCTACAAACATCTGATTTTTGACAAAGAAGCTAAATTTATACAATGGAAAAAAGAAAGCATCTTCAACCAATGGTACTGGCAAAACTATATAATGGTGTGTAGAAGACTACAGGTAGATCCATATCTATCACCATGCACAAAACTTAAGTCCAAATGGATCAAAAACCTCAATATAAACCTAACCACACTAAACCTCTTAGAAGAGAAAATGGGAAGTACCGTTGAACAATTTGGTACAGGAGACCACTTCCTGAACATAGCATTAGTAGCACAGACACTGAGATTAACAATGAATGAATAGGACCTTCTGAAACTGAGAAGCTTATATAAGGCAAAGGCCACAGACAACAAGACAAAACAGCAGCCCACAGAATGGGAAAAGATATTCACCAACCCCACATCTGACAGAAGGCTGATCTCCAAAATATACAAAGAACTCAAGAAGTTAGTCACAAAAACACCAAATAATTCAATTAAAAAGTGGGGTACAGAACTGAATAGAGAATTCTCAATGGAGGAATCTAAAATGGCTTAAAGACACTTAAGGGAGTGCTCAACATCCTTAGTCATCAGGGAAATGCAAATCAAAACAACTCTGAGATACCATTTTACTCCTGTCAGAATGGCAAAAATCAAAACCAACAAAGACAGTTTATGCTGGAGAGGATGTGGAGAAAGGGGAATACTTCTCTATTGCTAGAGGAAGTGCAAACTTGTACAGCCACTTTGGAAATCAGTATGGTGGTTCCTTGGGAAAATGGGAATCCATCTACCTCAAGATACAATATTTCCATTCTTAGGCATATACCCAAAAGATGCACATTCATACAGCAAGGACTTCTATTCAACTATGTTCAGCCAGAACCTGGAAGCAGCCTAGATGTCCCCCAACTGAAGAATGGATGGAGAAAATGTGGTACATTTACCCAAGGCAGTACTACTCAGCAGTAAAATACACTGAAATCCTGAAATTCTCAGGGAAATGGCTGGAACTAGAAGAAACTATCCTGAGTGAGGTAACCCAGTCACAAAAAGTCAAACATGGTATGTACTCATTCATATATAGATTTTAGACATAGAGCAAAGGATTACTGTCTACAATTCACACTGCTGGAAAAACTAGGAAAAAGGAGGACCCTAAGAGAGACATACATGGTCCCCCAGAGAAGGGGAAAGGAACAAAATCTCCCAAGCAAATTGGGAGCATGGAGGGAGGGGAGAGGCAGTTAGAAGAAAGAGAAGGGGAGAAGAGGAGGGGAGAGGTGTGCATGAGGGAGCAGGAAGATTGAGACAGGGAAAGAATAGAGGAGAATAAGAAAAGAGATACCATAATAGAGGAAGCCACTATAGATTTAAGGAGAAATGACTAGAGATCTACAATGATGAACCCAACTAACAATAGTTGCCCCTCCACGATAATGAGATTGATGATCACCTTATATGCCATTCTAGAGCCTTAATCTAGTAACTGATAGAGGCAGAAGCAGACACCCACAGCTAAACACTAGCCGAACTCCTGGAATCCAGTACAGTGAGGAAGGAGCGATGAGCAAAGGGGTCAAGACCAGGCTGGAGAAACCCACAGAATCAGCTAACCTGAACAAGGGGGAACTCATGCACCCCAGTCTGATAGCTGGGAAACCAGCATAGGACTGACCCAGTCCCCTGAATGTGAGTGTTAGTTAGGAGTACTGAGTATGCTATGGGGCTCTAGTAATGGATCACTATCCCTAGTATACGAATGGACTTTGGGACTTTGGGAGCCCATTTCACATAGAGGGATACTTTCTCAGCCTAGACACATGGGGGTGGGCCTAGGCTCTGCCCCAAATGATATGACAGACTTTGAAGACTCCCCATGGAAGGCCTCACCGTCCCTGGGGAGCTGAAAGGGTGGGAGTGATAGGGGAGGATGGGAGGATGAGGGAACTGGGATTTACATGTAAAACAACTTGGTTTCAAATTTAAATTTAAAAAAAAGGAAAATCACACACATAAAAACAAAACACACACACACAAACAAACAAAAAACAAACAAAACTAGCTCCCATGCAAAACAACTTAAAACTCATAATCACTGGGATTCCCGGACATGATGGCAGGAGCAGAAGATTGGCTGGCCATGTAGAACCCATGCTTAGGAATTGGAGATGAACCAGACAGCAGATCCAGGCTATAAAACTTCAAGGCCCATATACCTAGAGACCAACTTCCTCCATGAGGCTGTACCTCCTACAGGCTTCACAAACTTCCCAACCAGGACTACCAGTTGAGGACTAAGTGTAAAAAGATGGGAGCCCTTGGTGGAGGCAAGGAGAGTGGGAGGGAGAGAGGCAAGGAGGGAGGGAAGAAGGGAGGGAGGGAGGGAGGGAGGGAGGGAGGGAGGGAGGGAGGGAGGGATCACATTCAGACTACAGTACTACCAGACTCTTATCTTGAAGAGATATTGAATTTTGTTAAAAGGGTGTCTGTGTGTGTTTGTGTGCATTTAATGAGATAATAAGTCTCACTTTTTTATTTTATTAATTAATTTTGAATGTTGAACCATAGTTTCATCCCTGTAATGAAACTGTTTTATTATAGTATATATTCCTTTAACTTTTAATCAAATTGAGCACACACATTTCATTAGAGGTTTGGCCCCTACATTCATCAGAGAGATTCATCCTTGGTTTTCTTTTGTTGTTGTTGTATCCAAAGTTGTGCCTTAAACTCCAAAAGCTGTGGTCACTGAAAGTTGGATTCTTTTCTCTGTCTGATGGCTGTAGATTCTCTTACCTGCTCTCTGTGCCTCTCCTGCTGCTCTAGCAGTCTATATTACAGCCTGTGAATCTCCTACTTCCTGGGTGGCCTAGCTACATGAAAAGAGAGAAAATGGTAAAAATTCAGAGAAATCCAAAGACACTTGGAAGAAATAATACTCACTGAGGCTGAAGGTATGCCTAAAGCTGGCAGATGGGTTTCAGGGGGCTCAAAACAGCAATGCCCGGCCTAATATGAGGTGGGCAGTATTCTTGCATTCAGTTAAGCACAGAGACCATCCTAGGTTTATGCTGGGCTTCTTTCGTTTTTTTTTTTCTTCTCCTTTTTTCCTCTAGAACACACAACTGGGCAGGGGAGATACAATGCACTTCATTATATATTTAAAAAAAGTAAAGGACTTTGGTCTGAGGTGACATTGAGAAGGGAAGTTAATCTTAAAGACATCTCTTCATCTAGCATTTGGCATGAGAATGGGTAAGGGGTTTGCTTTAGGTCTATGTGACTGGCTTCATCTTTTTAGAAAAAAACAGGCTAACCCCTGCTTTAGAGGTGTAGGTTTCTGCCTGATTTCTGTATGGGAACAGTTGGGCATCAGACTTGTAGACAACTGAGGATAGAATGCTGCCTCATGGTCCACTTTGGATCTCACCTCCTATCTCCCTGATGACACTAGAAAGGGAAGGCTCTTTTTTGCCTCTCCTTAAGACTTAAAACACCATTTGAATAAAATGGAGTTATTAGGGCTTTGTGGAGGCTCCTTTAATGGAAAATTGCTCTCTTCTGGACAAAAGAATAGATTGCATTTGTCCCTGAATGGAGTCATGACTTTCTAAAGTGACACTCTACAGTCTCCTTTTGTGGGAGTTAATATACCAGAGTGTAGAATAAAGCATTGCTTGTTTGATTTATCATTTACCATTTTGTAATTACTGCTGCCTCCCCTGAAAACCCATCAAGTGTCTGGAGCCAACTAATCAATCGCCTAGCTGAGAAAGGACTCATCTGGAAGGCTAATTCCCCCCATGGCATGCTTAAAATGTAGGAGGAATAATTATCCACTTAATGAAATAATCCACTTACCCTTCCCAGAAACCCTCCTTCGATGCAGTTGCTCACTTAACCTGTTGCATAATTTTCTAGGTTATAGTTCAAAAGGTGTAATGTTTAGCTTGACATTCTGGGCTTTCTTGCTCAATCGCTGAAGTTCTGTTCCTTTGCACTTATCTCCATTGCTGAACATGCTGGCTTTTTCAGACCTTAACTCATGACGTATAGCTTCCTCCCTCCTCCTTCTCCTTCTCCTTCTCCTTCTCCTTCTCCTTCTCCTTCTCCTTCTCCTTCTCCTTCTCCTTCTCCTTCCCCTTCCCCTTCTCCTCTCCTTCTCCTCCTTCTTCTTGCTCCTCCTCCTCTTCCTCATTCTCTTTCTCTTCTTCTTCTCCATCTCCCTCTTTTTGATAGCTGCTGGAATTTACAGGGTGTTGGGTCTATTTTTCTTTCACATGCTAATAAAATGGTCCTTGAGTTTCTGAGTCTTTTTCTAAAAACTTTTTTTAATTAATGAATCTGACAAACTAAAGGGGAACGTGGATTTCCCTGGTGATACTACTACTAATTTTCTTCTCTTTTCCTCTCTCTCTCTCTCTCTCTCTCTCATATATATATATATATATATATATATATATGTACATATATATATATGTCTCTGTCTTTATATGTGTCTCTGCATCTGTCTCTCTGTTTGTTTCTATCTCCTCTTGTGTGTGTGTGTGTGTGTGTGTGTGTGTGTGTGTGTAGTTGTGGATAGTAAATGATGAGCCTCCTTTCACACCTCAGTGTATCTACACAGCCCTACAAATACTATTTGCAAGTAAGGTGAGTTTGCTTCATCTTCCTATGCTCTGTGCTTCAAGGGCATTGATGATCATCTTATTATTTGACATCTAACCCAATGAGCCTTAGCTGAATTTCTCATTTACCAAACAATTCCAAGTTCATAGGTCTCAGTGATATTAGTTCCTCTTCCAAATATGAAAAATAAAAGGCATCATGTTATAATTTTAAGCATGAAGCAACTCTGGGAAAGTCTGGGAATAACCTCATTGAGTCTGATACATATTTTCCAATAGTTTACCACATCAGCTACTTAATTCAATCCTATTCTGGCTGAGTTAATGTCGCATTGATTTTGATTGGTCTTAAAGGTCATTTCTTCAGATTATTTGGATAAGAAAAAAGAAAAAAAAACTAGAAACCCCAGGTGAAAGGATTCTAGTTTCTAAGTTTTTGCCGTGGTTTACCTCATTGGAATCCAGTAAGAACATCCTGCTTTTAATGCCTGTTTAGTTTCTAAATATACACTCTCCTGTGATGAATACTGATCCAGCAATGCCACTGTAAAGTATGTGTAAATGCAAATTGCTGCTTCTGTGAGAACATTGATGATGGAAATAAAAAATGCTTATATAATAAGGTGTCATCTACAGTTAACGGTTTAATACAACAAACTTCTTCATTTAAAATTGCACAAGGAGAGAACCCATTTGGCATTGTCGCAGAATACTAATAAGCAGAGGGTAGGAAATAACATACACGTCTTAATAACACCACTAAAGAGAAACAATATGATTTACTGTTCACTATTATATATAATCTAGCCATTGCACACTGAAGTTCTTCAGATGAGAAACAGAATTACAAAAGAAAAAAAAATTAAAAGTTTCAGTAAACAGGTCCAGTAAGAGATACCCGGGGATGACAAAGTTGTACCAGAGTATAGAATTGATAGATTTATCATATGTAATTACTACTGCCTCCAGTGAAAACTCATGAAATGTGCTAGATAAAAGTGATTCCTGATCTGTGGAAGGTATAACCACTGAAACAAAGATCCTCGACCTTCTTATTTATAAATGTCTGGCCCATGGGATCCTTGCTTGCAGTCTGTTTACAAAGTTTTTGTTGAGTTCCACTTTGTGCATGGTACCATTATCAGGCTGACTGATACAGCAGTGAGCAAGGGAAGGTGAATCAGTGACAACACATTCATTGTCAAAGAATTTCCCTCAAGGACTGGCTGTAGAGTAGTGTTGGTCTGAGTTTCCCCCTTGCAGGGAACAAAAATGATAAGGGATGATATGAACTAACAAAAAAGAGGTGAAAGACATGAAAGTGTAGGTGGTATATTTTGGATGGCAGTCAGTGGGATTCACTACTAACTAGAAGCTGGGGATAAGAGTAACTTCAATGTGTTTGTCTTGGATATCAGTCACAAAGAAGGAGGGCAGAACTACATGGAACCTTATTTTAACCCAGAGGAGTCTGTACCATTCTGTAGTTTCATATTTTTTTTCTCATCACTGTAAGTATCCAGACATCCCATGATGTTCAGCATGCTTTTGTAGATGTCAGGATTAAAGGTTGAGTAAAAAGCTTACGTCCAGTGATAGTGCAGCTACCAGCTACTGGGTCCATAAACATGCAACCTGCAAAGACCATCTTCTTGCATTTTTACATTTTGGTGGCATTCCTATCACAGGATGTATTATAAAGATGAATGAAAAGGAGATTATTCACTTGTTTAGACCTGTGCAGTGAGTTACCAATCAAGAATCCATTTGAGGCCTCTTTTAGTTTCCGTACTGTTGCTGTGACAAAATACTTTGAAAAAAAAATGATCTTGGAGAAGGATTTAGCTTATTCTTATAGGTCACAGTCCATCATGCCATGGAAGGAACTCAGTCAGAAACCTGAAGGCAGAGAAAGCACAGAGGAACGATGTTTTCTTGCTCACCTGTAGGCTGCTAGCTCATATACAACTAGCTTTCTCAACAGCCCAGGGACAGACACCCTTCCCGGGGCTTGTGCTGAACAATGTAGGCTGGGGTCTCTTATACCAACTAACAATCAAGACAACTCCCTACAGACAATCTCACAGGCCAGTCTTACCTAAGCATTCCCTCCATTAAGATGCCCTTCCCAGGTGACTCTGGGCTGTGTCAAATGAGCAGTTAAAGCTAACTAGGACAAACTCCTTAATATTGATTTTACCTTCTTTTTGTCTTCATATTTATTTTATTTAATATTTTTATTATACATATCAATCCCAGTACCCTCTCCAACCCATCCTTCCATGCCACCCATCCACCCGCCTATGCCATCTCCCATCCATTCCCCCAGAGAAGGTGAGGGCATCCATGAGGGATCATCAAAATTTGTCAAGTCATTTGGGATAGGGCCTAGGCCCTCCTCCATGTCTCTAGGCTAAGGAAGTATCCTTCCATGGAGAATGGGCTACAGAAGCCCATTCTTTCATTAGGGATACATCCTGGTTCCACTGCCAGAGGTCGCATAGACTGCCCAGGCCTCTTAACTGAGAACCACGTTCAGGAGGTCTGGGTCAGTCCTATGCTGGATTCTCAGCTACTGGATGAAGGCTCTATGATGGCATATAAGGTAGTCATCGATCTCATTAGGAGGGAAGGGCATTTAGAGAGCCTCACCACTATTGCTTAGATTGTTAGTTAGGGTCATCTTTGTAGATCTCTGAACATTTCTCTAGTGGCAGATTTCTCTTTTAACCTATAATGGCTCCCTCTATTACAATATCTGCTTTCTCTATTCTTCCCCTGACTCAATATTCCTGCTCACTCCTATTCTCCTCTACCCTCCTCTGCTCCCCTAACTCCTGCTCTACCCACTCCCATCCTCGTTCCCAATTTGCACAGGAGATCTTGTTCCTTTCCTCTTCTCCAAGGGGACCATGTATGTCTCTCTTAAGGTCCTCCTTTTTGCCTAGCTTCTCTGGCAGTGTGGATTGTAGGCTAGTGATACTTTGCTTTATGTCTAAAAACCATATATGAGTGAGCACATACCATGGTTGTCTGTTTGTGACTGGGTTACCTCACTCAGGACAGTTTCTTCCAGTTCCACCCATTTGCCTGTAAATTTCAAGATCCCATCATTTTGTTTGTTTATTTGTTTTGTTTTTTGTTTGTTGTTGTTTTGTTTTGTTTTCTGATAGGAAGTACTCCATTGTGTAAATGTATCAAAATTTCTTTATCCATTCTTAAGTTGATGGGCATCCAGGTTGCTTCCAAGTTATGGCTATTATAAATAATGCTGCTTTAAACATAGTTGAACAGATGTCTGTTTTCCATGAATGTGCATCTTTTGGGTATATGACTAAGAGTGGTAGACTGATTCCCATTTTCCTGAGGAACCACCATACTGATCTCCAAAGTGGCTGTATAATAGCAGTGGATAAGTGTTCCCCTTTCTCCACATCCTCTCCAGCATAAACTGTCTTTGGCAGTTTTGATTTTAGCCATTCTGACAGGAGTAAGATGGTATCTCAGAGTTGTTTTGATTTGCATTTCCATGATGACTAAAGATGTTGAGCACTCCCTTAAGTGTCTTTAAGCCATTTTAGATTCCTCCATTGAGAATTCTCTATTCAGTTTTGTACCCCACTTTTTGGTATTTTAGTGATTAGCCTCTTGAGTCCTTTGTATATTTTGGAGATCAGCCTTCTGTCAGATGTGGAGTTGGTGAATATCTTTTCCCACTCTGTGGGCTGCCATTTTGTCTTGTTGTCTGTGTTCTTTGCCTTATATAACCTTCTAAGTTTTAGGAGATCCCATTTATTTTTAATCTCAGTGTCTGTGCTACTGATGTTATGTTCAGGAAGAATCTCCCATACCAATTCATTCAAAGATACTGTCCACTTTCTTTTTTAAGAGGTTCAGTGTGGCTGGATTTATGTTGAGGTCTTAGATCCATTTGGAGTTGAGTTTTGTGCATGGCGATAGACATGGGTCTATCTGCAATCTTCTACATACCATCATCCAGTTGAGGTACCCTTGAACAAATTGGTACAGGAGACTGTTTCCTGAACATAACTCCAATAGCACAGACACTGAGATCAACAATTTATAACCTCTTCAAACTGAGAAGCTTCAGTAAAGCAAAGGACACAGTTGACAAGACCAAATGGCAGCCCACAGACTAGGAAAAGATCTTCATCAATCCTACATCTGACAGAGAGCTGATCTCCAAAAAATACAAGGAACTCAAGAAACTAGTCACCAAAACACCAAATGACTCTATTTAAAAATGGGGTCCAGAACTGAAGAGAGAGTTCTTAATATAGGACATCAAAAAGGCTGAAAGACACTTAAGAAAGTGCTCAACATCCTTAGCTATCAGGGAAATGCAAATCAAAACAACTCTGAGATATTAATATTACTCATGCCAGAATGGCTAAAATTAGGAACACCAATGACAACTTATGCTGGAGAGGATGTGGAGAAAGGGGAACACTCATACACTGGTGGTGGGAGTGCAAACTTGTACAGCCATTTTGAAGATCAGCATGGTGATTCCTCAGGAAAATTGGAATCAATCTACTACAGGATCCAGCAATCCCACTCTTAGGCATATACCCAAATGATCTATATTCATGCAACAAAGACATCTGCTCAACTATGTTTGTTGCAGCATTATTTGTAATAGCAAGAACCTGGAAGCAACCTAGATGCCCCTCAACTGAAGAATGGATAAAGAAGATGTGGGTGACTCTAGAGAAATGTCCAGAGACCTACAAGACTGACACCAACTAACAATTTGAACAACAGTAGAAAGGCTACCATAAATGTCCTTCCTTGATAATGAGGTTGATGACTAACTTATCCACCATTATAGAGCACTCATCTAGTAGCTGCTGGAAACAGGAGCAGACACCCACAGCTAAACACTGTGACAAACTGGAATCCAGATGCAGAGAGAGAGGACAAGACCAGGCTATAGAAACCCACAGAGACAGCTGATCTGAACAAGAAGGATCTAATGGTCCCCCAGACTAATAGCTGAGATCCAGCATTGAACCAACTCAGACCCCCTGAACATGGGTCTCAGTTAGAAGGTCTGGTCAGTTAAGGGACCTTGGGCAGTAGAAGCAGGATGTATTCCTGGTGCACAAAAGAACTTTGGGAGCATGTTCACCATGGAGGGATATCCCCTAGAGGCATAAGGAGGGCCTAGTGCCTACTCCAAATGACTTGACAGATTTAGATGACCCCTCCAGGAAGGCATCCCTCTTCCTGTGGAGTTTGGGGGGATGGGAGGATGGTTGGGGGGCATGGGAAGGTAAAACTGTGGGAGGAAGGGAAGGAAGGAAGAAGGGAGGCAGAGAGGGAAACGGAATTGGGATCAATATGTAAAATAAGAAAAATAAATTTAAAATAAAACATTTTCTTTGATCGATGAATCTATTTCCTGTAGTTTAGCTTCAGTGCCTGAGATTCTCTCTTCCATTTCTTATATGCTGTTGGTTATGCATGCATCTGTAGTTCCTGATCTTTTACTCAGTTTTTCTATTTCCAGTATTCCCTCAGTTTGTGTTTCTTCATTGTCTGTATTTCAGTTTTCAAGTCTTGAACTGTTTGACTTGTTTCCTTCATCTGTTTGATTGTTTTTTTCTTGGCTTCCCTTGCTTTCTTTAAGAGATTTCTTGGTTTCTTGCTTTTGGGGGGTTGTTTTTTCATCCATTTCTTTTAGGGAATTACCCATGTCCTCTTTGAGGGCCTCTATCATTTTCATGGAGTTGTTGTTTTTAAGGTCATTCTCTTCTTCATCATGCAGGTCTTGCTAGCATCGAATCCCTAGAGTCTGGCGGTGTCATATTAAGTCTTTCTGTTGTTGGATGTTGTTGTCTTCTTCCCATCTCTTCGGCCAGTGGGTACAAATAGGGTCTCTCCTTCTGGTGGGTATGGGTTCAAGGCTCTATCCTCTCCTCTCTCTCTACCGGAAGGTGGAGGGGCAAGAAATAAATAGTAGCAGATGCTTTGTTCTGCCACCAGGTTCCTCTGAAGGATTTGGTAGGGAGAAGCAGCTCTCTCTTCCACAGGTCAGGGGACTCTACCAGATGGTAGAGGGGCAAGACAGAAATGGTGGATAATGCCAGGTGCTTTTGGCTTTTGGCTTTACCTTTTTTCAGAAGACCAGGATACAGGCTCTTAAGATTCCTCAATTTCAGTGATTATATTGATTCTCTGGACTAGGTTAAAAAAAAACATAGCCTCAGAAGGTAACCCAGGAAGAAGTCACTTTTAGTTACTTGAAAGGAAGAGAGCAGGGCATTGTAAAGAATGGGTAGCCATCAGAAAGACCTACCCCCAGAATTGTACCAGGCAGACTAATTATTTATCTGTTGCTGTAATAAAACACCATAACCCAACAAGACTTATGGAAGAGATTTGTTTGTTATTGTTGCTTTGGATTACAGTTCTAGAATGAGAGTCCATAATGGTGGGGGAACTCTGGTATCAGGCAGCTGCAACAGGAAGTTAAGAGATCACATTACCAACTGGGAACATGAAGCAAAGAGAGGAAACTGGAAGTTGAATGAGGCTGTTAATGTTCAAAGCCCATCCCTAGTGATGAACCTCTCCTACAGAAGGTTCTAAAGGCTCCATAGCGTTCCCAGACAGCACCACCAAGCAGGTACTAAGTGTTTAATAATTGAGCCTGTGGGTGGGGGACATTTTACATGCAACAACTTCAACAAGCAAAGTGAAACACATTGGACCCGAGACAAGGAGGGACAGAAAAAGCTACTTCAAGCCTGGGGACTGGAGAGTAAGAACCATGGGACAACATTGTTCTTATTGGGAACCAGAACAGAACTCATGGTCCTCCTGTTTCTGGCTCTTCATCATATCCTACACGTTGTCCTACCTCAGCTGACCAGTAATCACTATTTCAAATGTAAGACAATAAGGCCTAGGAGTCAAATATATGAAAGGGAGATTTTCAAAATATTTCCAAGTGCCTTTGTTTGGATTCTCCTGCTGCTTGCATTTGGATGTGCCAGGTTTCTGGTAACATGGGGGAGCAAGTATTCTTGACTTCTCAGTGCTTCTGTTGGGAGGGGCCACTTTGCCCCTTATTCTCCCACACTGATTCATCCCAGATAATACCTCCCTCATGAAATCCCTTGTTGGTTTAAGTAGGAGTTTGGGATTTTCAATTATTGTAAACTTTAAGGAAGAATGGTCTATTTGAGAGTTATTTCTACCAAATAAACATGTGTGTGTGCACGCACGCACACACACACACACACACACACACACACACACACACACACACCACCACTACCACCACCACTACCACCACCACCACCACCACTCTGCCAATGCACATAGCCAACATTACATTGGTATTTTCTTGGCCCTATACCAAGCTGAGATTACACAAAGAAAATATAAGCACCAAATTCAAACAAGGGACAAACCATTTAGAGAGAGAAGTTGTTGCAGTGCAGGAAAGGGAATTGGGCTTTCAGTGGGCCTGACACTAACTGTATTAAAATATGTGCTAGAAAATTATACTTTACCTTTTTGTTCTGAGACTGGGGCAGGGAGAAGATGAGTTTATGGTAGCAGGGTGAGTACAGTGGTCTCTCCTGCCTTCCCAGCCAGTCTTTTAGGCTACATAGCATCCTAAAAACTAATCATTTCTCTCCCCATAAAAAACAATGGTTTCTAAGAGGGGCCAGAAAGTATAGCTCATTCCAAGATGAAACTGACCAATACTGATGAAGAGAGATGAAAAGTAAATGTAATTTCATTTTTAGTTTCTAAAAGCTATTTTAAAATGAGAACAATTGACATAATAGAAAGGAGAACTGTAATGTACAGTGTCACCCAAATAGAAGATTAATATGGAATAAATAGGATGCAAAAAAACAGGATATTAGTAAAAAAAAATCTTCAAAAAGACGTATTTATCTGGAGCTTTATGATTATGTTAGTTATGTTTAGATGTAATCTATTTATGCCCTTGTATCTTCATCACAGTTTAAGGGTCTCCTACCAGAGAAGAAGAAGAAGAAAAAAAAAAGAAAAATAAATGACTTTTTCATTCATTCACCAAGTGCTTATCAATCAGTTTCTTATGAACTCTTTTTTCTTCTTTCATGTGGATGCAGACTGAGAATATTTACCCAATCCAACTTCTCTTTGGCTTAATGAGAGGATTTGATTGATTCTTATAACAGGTTCATCAAAATAAAATACTTATTCTACTATTACCTATAAGACTGTCTCAAACTGGAGGAGATTAAAATATGGGAGCCATGATCACTGCTCTCTGGGGTCTAAGTATCTAGCTGGAAAAAGTGCTAAACATCAAACTCAATACAATGACACAAATGAAGGCAATTTTAAAAATGAACTGCAAATCTAATGCCAAGTATTTCAGAAGAAGATAGTTTATATGAAGAGTCTTGGACAAGTTGCTGTAAAAGATGGTAGTTTGAACATCTGTAATTTTATTCACCTGATGTCCTTCCTTATTTCTTTTGAAGGAATTTCTTCTTTCCATTTCTTGGGGTATGAATGGACATTTCGTGTTGAGACCACCTATTCCCAAATACTTGGTAGCTATTTCCCAAATTACCACACAAAGGTGTATACTAATTATAAATGTTCTGCTAATAGCTCAGGCTTATTACTAACAAGCTCTTACACTTAAATTAACTTATAATTCTTATCTATGTTTAACCAGGTGATTTGGTACCTTTTCTCAGTAGGGCATTTTTATTTTGCTTCTCTGTGTTTTCTGGCAATTCTGACTCTGCCCTTCCTCGTCCCATAATCCTTAGTTTGGTCACCCCACTATACTATACTTCCTGCCTGGCTATTGGACAATCAGCACTTTATTAAATCAATTCAAGTGACAAATCTTTACAATGTACAAGAGGATTATACCACAGCACTGGGGTCCTGCAGACCTTTAGCTATGAATCCTATTTGGGTTTTCATTTGGTCTAGGTTGAATTATCTAGGCTTCTTCACTGCTTTAGATAAAGAGAACTGGTTAAGGGTGGGGAAAGCACATGACTTAATATGTGCCAATTAGAATCTTGTCTGGGATGGTATGATGACTATTCTCAGTTCTCAAGTTGACTGTGTCTGGAATGAACGGCAATCCACAAAAGAAGGCATACCTATGAGAGATTTTCTGCTTGCTTTGAAGTGGGCAAATCCAATTCTAGTCCAGACAATTGAGGTTGGAAGATACACACCTTTGATCTAGATCTTAAAGCTGGAAGACACTTGCCTTTAATTAAAATCTTGAAGTGGGAAGACACACCTTTATATGGGCCACACCTTCTACTGGAAGCCCATAAACGGACATGGAAGAAGGAATCTTTTGCTCTTTGCCTGCTTGCCCTCACTTTGATAAAACATTCATTCTGGCATTGAAGTTTACTCCTTCAAGATCTCAGCATCTACAGAAGATCATCTGTGACATCTAGCCTTGTGGGACCGAAAAACTACTGGATTCATAGCTAACCAGTATTGGATTAGCTGGATGGAAGCCTGTAAGTCATTCTAATAAACCCACTTTATTTATTTTTCACACACACACACACACACACACACACACACACACACACACACACACACACGGGGGTGGGGAGGGGAGTGTTGGTTCATTCAGTAAGTTCTATGACTCCAGAGAACACTGACTAATACAGATTTATTAATTCTTGCTCATTAGAAAGAAGTTTGTCCCCCCTGAGATATCTACCCAAGAAAAGCATGAAGACACCACCACTAAATGGTATTATATGAAAACTGTATATAAAAGAATGGAGCAAGGGGCTGGAAAGATGACTCAGTGGTTAAGAACACTTCCTGCTCTTTAAGAGAACTTGGGTTTAGTTCCCAGCACCCATATCTAGTGGATGATGACCATCTCTAACTCTAACTCCAGGGGATCTGATGACTTCTTCTTGTCTCTACAGGCACTATAAACACGCGTGGTGCACATACACACTTTCAGACACATATACATATAAAAATGAATGAGTAAATAAATAATCCTCTTGTGAAAGAAAACTTAGAATGATGATGATGAGTCAGGCTTGGTGACAACTATTTTTAATCACAACACTCAGGAGGCAAAGGCAGTCATATTTCTTTGAGTTTGAGGCCAGCCTCGTCTACATAGTAGAATGATGGTGATGAGTCAGGCTTGGTGACAAATACTTTTAATCACAACACTCAGGAGGCAAAGGCAGTCATATTTCTTTGAGTTTGAGGCCAGCCTGGTCTACATAGTGAGTTCTGGAACAGCTGGGGTAACATAGCCTCTGTCTAAAAACAATAACAAAAAAAATTGTGATGGTAGCATCTCTGTCTCAAGAAATAGTTTTTTTAAAAGTTTGTTTTTCCAGATCTGAGAGGTGGTGGCAATTGCATTGTTGACCTTCAGTGGATGAACATCAGTGACTTCATCTGGCTTCTAGCCCCAGAACACTTCTAGTGATCCATGTTGCTTATATAAAATCCCCAGAAATTCTTCAAAATAAAGAATTGAAATCACTGTAAGTAAATGTTCACGACAGCCATTGAATTTTCCATTTTTCTTTTGTCTTTTGCTCACTCATTCTCTGTTGAAGTCTGGACAAATGATTTACCAACCATTTGTATATTCATTCAGATAACATTATTTCTATACAAGGTGACATCCTTTGTTCTTCCAGCTACCAGAATATTCTGTTTGCTCTTCTGTCCTGTTTTCAAGGCTTTGGATACAGTGGTGTAGCAGCAGTTATTCCTTATTTTGCCCAAGCTCCTATTTGGCTCTGAGTAAGAGAAGATCATGCTCCTGAACTTGGGTTTTCTGTTGCTTCTAGTAGAAATAAGAAGAGATTCTGCAAGAGACAGAACTGTGCACTGGCACAGAGATCCTTGAATTCACAGTGTGCTTACTGCTAAGTTTCTAATTCTGCAACTGTAAATTTTGATGACATCAGATTTCAACTTTTTCTTATTTAGCTTAGTAGTATGCATGCTCACACCCCTCACATTTAGAATCACAGTTTTAAAGTAATTGTTGAAAGCTCTGAGATGTAAGTACATCAAAGCCTCCTCTGAAAACCTGACAGGACATCTCATGATCTCTTCCTGTTTTCCCAGGCTGTACTATAGTACAAAGAGTTCCTGATATGTTTCCAGACTTTGGGGACTGTAGGAAATAAGAAACACCCGGTGAGGAGAAGAGAAGCAAGGTTGTGACCAAGAGTATATAAGGTAAAAGTAACCATATTCTTACCTTCTCGAATGCCTTAGATCCATTGTGCTGTTATAATGAAACATCGGACAGTGGACAAATTGATTAACAGTAGAGTTTTTCTTTGCATGGTTCTCAAGGTTAGTAAGAAAGAAGAAGGTTCTGTATCTGGGTATAGCCCAGTTCTACATCCAAGATGGTCCTCTGCCCATGGTCCTTATATGGCAGAGGAAGAGAAGAGAAAGGACAGGACTGGCCTTTTCCTTCTAGGCCCAAATTCAGGTTTTAAAATAAGATTGTTTTTAATTTAAATAAAAATTAATTCAAAAATAATGTCCTTTAATAGAATCTGACTATGTTTCACAGTAGTTCATCCTAACATTATTTTCTGTGTGGAAGCTAAGAATCCTATTTGACATGAGTAAAGATTTCCGAATGATGAAGAGAACTCTTAAGGCTCTTGCTTAGGACAGCATGGGGCTGTGCTTTCATCCTTATTACCTCACACAGTATGAACACAGTACATTTACTAAATGAATTGTTCAGTTCCCTTCATTATTTTTGGTTGTTATGAACTGCCAGTTGGCATAGGGTTAGTAATATACTTAGAAATCCATCTACCTGTTTGAAAGTTTAGCAAAGTATACATAAGAAAGAATGCATCCATTCAACTCTAGTACATTCAACTTTGAAATATTAATCAATTGTGGTATATTTGTGAGCATTTAAGTAAAGCCTTACTGTGAATCATTTGAACTGAAATATTCAATTATCTTACCTACAAAATAGCAACTTCATTTCTGAAACTAATATATCCATAATTAGTGATATTACAATAATGATTCAGATAGTGAATTTTATCGCAATGATCCAGTCATGTGAAGAAGTTTCATTTTCCATGAGTTTATATCTAAGAGTATAAACTTCAATGTGTAATCATCATTGTCCCTGCCTCTGTGCCCTAATCAAACAGAGAGAATGCAGTATAGATCACTGCTTCTCCTGTCAATTATGTTGCTGCCACGTGAAAACTTTGTCTATATTTTGTATTTTTGTTGAAAGTTTTAGAAAAATCAATACATAGCTGTGTGTATAATTTGAGTTTCTTGTAAAATGTGTTAAAGGGAATATTTCTAACATAAAAAAGATAAACCCTAAGGTTTTGATGATAGCCAAAACAGGGTGTAGTTTAGTGCTTGCCTACAGTGCATATAGGACTAGGTTTAATAGCCAGCATGGGAGAAATATTTCACCAGATGCAACCATGAGAGCATATTGCCAACAGAGTAAAAGGTAAAGTCAACATTGTTGTAATAGACAAAGAGCTGGTCAGGTCCATGGAGGAGCCAACTACAGATGAGAATCTGGTGCTATCCTATCTGTTCTCACACCATACTGTCCCTACTCCCAAATGAAATCAGAACATTGTAATGAACATGCCTATTTATATTTCATACTGGGCTATCAATAGGTTTTTGTTGATTGTTTATTTTGAGGAGGAGAGGGTTGTTTGATTGGCATGTGCTTCCATATCACTATTCTTCATTGAAGTGAGTCAGAGCAGGGACTCACACAGGCCAGGAACATGGAAGCAGGAGCTGGTGCAGAGGCCCTAGAAGAGTGTTGCTTACTGGCTGCTTCCCATATCTTGCACAGCCTGCTTTTTTTTTTAAATAGAACCAGCCCAGGGATGGCCCCACACATAATAGACTTGTCCTTCCCCCATCAATTGACTTAGTATAAAAATTTCTTAATTCATTATATGATCCATGATACAATGTCTAAGACAGAATATAGCTCAATAATTTCTTGTTGGAGAAGAATGAAACAATTCATTAAACAAATGGTTATCACTTTTGAAGAAATCAGTGGAAAGGATGGCCTGATACAACCCTTTCTCTTACAGGTAAGGATGCAAAGTGCATGAATGACAAGTGGTGGTTCTATTGCATTGTCTTTTAGTCTTAAGGCAGTGTATTTCAACAATCAGGACTTGAATGGTGTGTCTACAAATGGTGTCATCACTGAGAGATATTTCTTTCAGGCCCTGGAACCGTGTTTGCAGGGGAAAAAAACACATTGGAGAAAAAAGTTGTAAGAAGAAAGCTCCCCCCTCCCTTTATAATTAACTTCAAAGAAATACATCTCCTTGTATAAGAACTGCCTCCATTGTTTCTGTTTTCAATATTTGAATTTTTAAAAATCATCTTAAAAGAGAAAACCATTGCTTTTGAGAGCTGTGAAATCACAAAGGCTTGAAAATTCATTTATACTTTAATAAGGAAGATAAGTAAGGAAAGACATCCCATTAGTCCATAAGAGCATTGTATTTTAGCCTTGGAATTGGTTTTACTCAAGGACACTGTGCTAATGGAAACACTGATCTAGTTTCCAACATTGCATTCCAAGGTTCTGAGATGCAGATTTCTCCCAGCTTTTGCATTTGTCTCTAAACATAGTGGACCAAACCCACTCTGTGGTGATGTCTGCACACAACTGCCTCGTGGATTCTATTCCTGATTACTATTCTGTTCTGCAAAATAAATAGCTATGGGTTAGTTTTCAGGAAGGCAAACATCCAGAAACAGTCAGTAATAGTCTTTGGTGCGATGTATTATAATCATTTGTATGTCTAAGTCACTGAACCGAGAAAGATTACCTTCAACTTGCAGGATTTTCATAAATGTTTCTACATGCAATCAAGTCACAAGACATCAATAATCTGAATCCTAAAGCAGGAAATAAATTCAATGCACCCAAAATAATTAAAATAATCTTGATTGGTTTTGACTTTTGGCTTATGATGCAGTCACACATTTGACAACTTAACTCATATGATCATTTTTCCTTTTAAGTAACTTGTCCAGCATCCTATTTTCATCCATTTTAAGTTGCTAATACAAATAAACCCTCACCCTGATGCTATGGAATTTGAGGCCCAATGGAGAAAACATGAACAAAATCTACATGGCAAACAACCTACACAAGTAGACACTGAAATGAGAGTGTTAGGAGTTTGGGACACAGGACTTCGTGGTTGGTCTGCAGCACTCACCAATGGAATGTTGCAAGAAAAGATAATGTTGATCTTATCTGAGTGTGAGTCTTCCATGTGATGGGAAGAGGAATATAGATGAAGAGCTCAGCATGAGAGGCTTTATCATAAAATAGGGTGGTGTGAGCCTAGGGGAGCTTAGCAATGATTGGGACAGAACATGAAGGGCCTTGCCTCTCTGCTGGGAAGTTTTGAATATGACCCTGTGAGAAATGCCCACTTACTGCAGCATGTAAGAATTATAGCAACACCCCCACCTTAAATTTTACAACAATCCCCTAAACACAAATGTAGACACATGTTACATAGCTAAAATTTCTAGGTGTCTTGGTTATTTAGAGGCATAACTCAGGCTAAAGGCATGCCAGTATGCTGTAGTTCTTGTCTTGTGTGTGTGAGATGTCATTCTGTAAATATGTTTCTCTTATTGGTTAATGAATAAAGCACTGTTGGCCTATAGGAAAGCAAGGTGGGACTAAGAGAGGTGGAGGATTCTGAGAAATGTAGGAGATTTGAGATGTGATCTCAGGAAGAGAGGAAGAGTCTGGTTTGAGTCTCCAGCAATGGAAGAGAGGGAGGGAGGCAGACAGAGAGGGGGAGGTAGGGAAGAAGGATGGAAGGGAGGGAGGGAGGAAGGGAGGGTGTAGCATGTATCTTTTCCACCAGCCCGCCTGGTCCCGCCGCCATGCGAGTCCCAAATAACACACAGAGACTCAGTATTTGATACAATCCTGTGGGCCAGTGACTATCATTGTTTATCAGCTATCTCTGTCTTAATAATTAACCCATTTCTACTTATCTAAGTATTTCTACATGGTCATCTTATCCGAGCCTGGTATCTCGCTTCCTCTAGGCTCTACATGCTGACTCCTCCTAACTACTTCCTCTTTCCTCCTTGTCTCCTAGCCCCGCCTATCTTGCTTTCCCATTGGCCCAACAGTGCTTTGTTTATTAACCAGTGTGAGAAACATATTTACAGAATAACATCTCCCATCATCAGGGAGGATGGGAAGGAGTGAGGGAGGGAGAGAAGGAGAGAAGCAGGGAGGGAGAGAGGGAGGAAGGGAAGCAGGGAGGGAGGCAGGGAAGTAAAAAAAGATGAAAGAAGGAAACTGAGAAAGAAAAGGCAAGAGAAATAAAGGAAAGGGAGAAGAAAAGTAAAGGACACAAGAGTTCTGATTTAAGTAGTTTCTAATTAAATAAACTTTGGAAAGTAATGAGATAAGAATACATAAACTATTTTTAGTATTTCTCAAAATTTTTAAGTTACTCATCATCATTACATCTCCCAAGAAAGGGAACATGTAACTTTCCCCGAACATCTCACTAGCAAAACTTTTGCTTCCTCACCAAGCATCCCATAGGATTATGGTTGCCAAGAACACATTGGGAAGGAAGTGCAGGTATAAAAAATAGGTGTAGACATACAGTGAAGACAATAATACCAAGCCAGCTCTGTCATGAGACAAACTGCAGTAGCAGTAGCAGTAGCAGTAGCAGTAGCAGTAGCAGTAGCAGTAGCAGTAGCAGTAGCAGTAGCAGTAGCAGTAGTAGTAGCAGTAAAGGCAGAACAAAGATGGGGCCAAGCCATATTTGATAACAGGATGGCCAAAATGGCCAGAATACTATCTAAGGAGTCACCTAGATGCTTGTGATATCTGCCAATGAACTTAGCCCAGCAGAATCTCCTTCCATAGGAACATCTTAATGTTTAATGCCCACCCCTTCTGACATATAATGAAGTAAATTCCCAATAAATTAATGTCTGATCTGATACTCTTGATACTCCTTGGTTTTCTCTACAGGAGAACCAGGAGGTAAATATTCATAAAAACCAAATAATCACCAAATGAGTTGTTTGTCTTTGGTTCATATTTCTTTGTTGATATTTAACTAGGGATAAATGTTACATTTAGGGAATACTGATGAAGCTCTAGCAAAACTAATAAAGTCTCACAGTGGAGACTTGATTTGAGAAGCTGGAAATCTGCCCTGCATTTTTATTCTGCCAGCCACTTCCTCTCCTTAGACAGGGGGCTGCCAGGCAGCATCCTCCGAGCATACTGTCCACTACCCATTGACAGGTAGCTACACAGTTATACCTCCAAAGAACTGCCCTTTGAAACCTGCTGTTCTAAGTGATCAACTATTACTACTGTAAATATGTATTGAGGAGGTGTTTAATATTCAGTGTCAAACCCTGAATAGTTTTGTGATTTAGTCTGAAATGAGATTATTCTGATCACAGTGGACAGACAGGCAATATTTTGCTCTGACCTTTCTGCTGCAGGAGCTGCTTCCCACAGAGCCTTGTCAGAGATCTCCTTCCAGGCTGGAGGGATAAGATCAGTCCTTGCCACAGCAACATCAAAGGACTGGAAGGCTTTAGAAAGGACTCTACTGTGTTTCACTTGAAATGTGCCAATGTCAGTTTTCCAGATGCATCTTGATACTTTTGCCTTGTTGTTTCTATTTTTATTGTTGTTGCCCTTTCAACTTTCCCTGGCAGAAAAAATTGCTTCTCAGATGGTGTGCTTAAAATCATCTTCCAACAAATGTAGCAGTTTTGAGGGTCATGAATTGGTTAGCTGACCACTTTAGCTGGGTATTAAAAATGAGTGAGGGTCAAAGACAAGCAAACTGCTCTACTGTCTTGCATTATTCCAACCTGGTTTAAAAAAAGTGCTTATGGCTTGATTTTTTTTACAAGTGACAAGAAGCCAAGAGAATTGTTTCTGATAAGCTTCTCTGTTTGTACTAAGAGACTTCATTGGTCTCTCACCCAGAAAAGGAGGAGAGAAGAATGATGTAAAATTTCAAGAATAATTGGAAAACTTTCTTATTTGCTGATTTAAAATTGCAAGAATGAAAGGTCTTGATACCCTGGCAAACAGCCTTTGTGACTAGGCTGCACTTTGTGACAATTTATATTGTCTTATTCCATAACTCATGAATCACATTTTATTCACCACATTATTTAAGTGAGTGTGTTCTGTCTTTAGAGGAGAAGAAGAAGGAGAAGGAGGAGGAGGAGGAGGAGGAGGAGGAGGAGGAGGAGGAGGAGGAGGAGGAGGAGGAGGAGGAGGAGTTCTGATAAACTAAGTGTGGCAGCTATCTATCAAGAAAGGTAAACTTTTAAATCATTTTGAAACATGCTTTGCTTTGCTTTCTGGATAGAAGTTGTCGTCCCTGAAGAAAAACAACTGGAGGGGATAAATGAATGCTTTTGAGATTTAGCTATAATCAAAGTCTTCTACTTAGCAATAACATCCAGCCTCCATATGCTAAATTTGTTTTGGAATCATTGAGAAAAACTGTGCATAGCATTATTCATGACCCGAATCGTGTTTAAACCCTCTAAGAAAATTTCCTAATCTACATTGACAAAACTGTATATTACCTCAGAGTACCCTGATAATTAGGGAAGAACACTGGGTGCTGAATATATAAGTAGATAGATGGTATTAGTTACATTTGTGGCAAATATGCATCATGCATGTCCCTGTCTGTGAGAAACTACAGATATTCCTCCATAACTGAGTTTTGCTTTCCTTCTCTGAGTATCACACAGTCCTACCTATGATTTGTTATTTTTTGAAACATGTAAAAAAGTAAATGATCAAGTGTATGCAATATAATAAACTAAATATTTACCCTTTAGCACTGGGGGAAAAATGTATCTCAGCCTCTGAACTACAACACACCCAGAAACACTGAGTGGTTTTGAATGTTTCAACAAATAGAAACACAATCTAGACACATCAAAAGGCAGTTAATTTCGAGCAGAGAACTTTAAACTCCAAAAAATATGTCACCCCTCCTCTTTCTTGTTTGGTTAGCATTTAACAAGGTGCATTGACTAAGAGACTGCAAGATGCTCAGCCCTAAGCAGAACATCTATGCCACACTCCCACCTCCCAGGCTCAGCATCACTGCAGAAGTAGGAGGGGGAAAAGTATAGAAGCCAAAGAAGGAGGATGACTACAAGGAGACCATGTTTTCTGTGCAAGGCAGGGAAGCTGCATATATGAACTCACAGTGGTTGTGATAGCATGCACAAGACCTGTGAAACTTAAGCCAGACCACATGTCAACATGGAAAGGGGTTATAAATAGCATACATTTTTTGTAATGTTTGAAATATATTTTATACAATAATGAGATGATTATATAATTATATTTTAATTATATATAAAAATTAATAGCACCCATTTCTTTCTCTTCTTTAAAACTGTAGCCACTAGGAAACTTTGAGTTGTTGACACAGTGACTTAGATTATATTTTCTTTAAACAATATCACTATTGTACAGAGCCATGCTTTCTTTTGTAACTTGGTTTTTAGTTTAATTTTGTCTTTAATTAACTGGACTTTGGCTTTGAGCAGCACAGGGTAGATATCTTTAAAATTCTCTCCCCTTATATTATCCTCTGGGTGTATTCTAACAAGCACACTATAAGATGCATCAATGAGCTTGCAGGATGGTATGTAAAATACCTACGAGGGAAAGACAAAAATGAGCAGAAAGCAAATGTGTGAACAATAACCCTGTAAGCCAAATCAGATGTTATCTGGGGGCAAATGGCATATTCAAAAGATGAACTATTCAGAGAGGAGGGAGGTGACACAATCCAATTCAGTACAAAGAAGGAATACTGAAAGAATGCATCCAAGTTCAGAAGCCAAGAAACTAACCATATGATTGTGAAGAAAATGGGTAGAGAAAAGACAACCTGTCAGAAAAGAGACCTTTCAAACAAGGGAACGTATTTTCCCTTTAGGGTTTCAGATGGAAACCATCAGATAATGAAAAGAATTGTTATATTTAATAGCTGGGCCTTTAAACAAAAGACAAAATACCTTTATGTGTGTGAAAAATGTTCCACACCATTAGCCACTGAGACTCTGTAAGTCAAAAGTGAACCGTTATCAGCTCATTCCCATTAAAATGCCAATTGCGAAATAGACAATAAAGCTCGTGTGCAGATGAAGAGAAAGAAACCCTTGTGCATTGTTCACAGGGATGTACACTGGTATGGCAATTATGGAGAACAGAATGTAGGTTCCTCACAACACTAAAAATGGGTTTTTCACATGACCCAGTTACTCCATCTAAGATAGACCCAAAAGAAATGAAATCAGTATGCTAAGGGAATCCCTGAAACCTTATGTTTAGCAAGTGTCTGTTGAAGGATAGATGGAGAAGAAAATGTGTATATACACAATAGAATAGTATTTATCCATAAAGAAGAATGTAGTTCTGGTCATTTGAAGTGAAAGGGACAAAATTCTAGAACATTCTATTGGATTAGATGAACCAGACACACAAAGAGTCCCACCCCAAATTCTCTCTCATGTGCGGAAGCTTAGAAAGAACTGGAGAAGAAAAAAAATCACTTATTTTATTTGTAAAACATATGTGGTGGGGGAGATGCAGACATGTGAATGTGATGGGAGCTCTGGGAAGACTCAGATCCCCTTGGGGCGGAAGTTACAGATGGTTGTGAGGCTGCCAGCATACATGCCGGGAATCAAACTCTCATCCTCTGCCATAGAAGTACATGTTCTCAACTGCTGAGTCATCTTTACAAGCCCTTAGGAGATCTTCAGGTAGAATAGTGTGTTTCCAGTCTCATGGTGATATCTTGTTTGTACCCTAAATAAAGCTTGCCTGAAGAATCAGAGGGCAGAGCTAGCTAACAATACAGGTCCGGAGAGGTCTGTACAGACAGACAGGAATTTGGTTGGTGGAGAGATAGGAATATAAGGCAGAGGAGACAGGAGTTCATTCTCTTTTCAGTCTGAGGATTTCATAGAGATAAGCGCTCTAGTGGCCTGCTGCTGTGCTTCTCTGATCTTTCAGCTTTCACACCCTAATATCTGACTCCAGTTTTTCACCTTTAATACCAATTAGAATTTTTGTTACAGAGTCTGGAAAGTGTATTCAGAAAGCAACAAAGGGCTTTTCGATAATGCGATCTTGAAAATGAGTATTAAAACACAAACAGGAAGTTCTGAGGCACCTCCATAGAGTAGAGTGTCAATCCTTCAGAATTATTTATTACATATCTTATAAAGTTTTAGAAGACAGGAGCTTGAAAATTTAAAACATAAAGAAATAGCAAGGAGAAGAAAATGATCTATATTACCTTGAGTTGGCCAGCATGTGCTCTGTGTGTGTAAGTGTGTGTGTGTGTGTGTGTGTGTGTGTGTGTGTGTGTGTGAGAGAGAGAGAGATCATACTGCACTCCTTTAAAACCATAATTAACACACATTAATTAATTTAAAAATTTTAAACAAAGTGAACATTTAATTTAGAGACAGTAGAGATTATAAAATTCATAAAGACAACTATAAAAAAACATTGTGTCATTAAAATTTAAAGCTATATTAAAAGATTAGAAGTCTAGTCTGAATAACTGCCAAATCAGATTCAAAATGAAATATAAAGCCTTTCAAGTCTTTAAATCACTTGCTTCAAAGTCTAGTCTTACTCTCCTCTCAGGGAATAAATTACCCCAGTTTTTTAAACAGATTAATTTATATAGAGTGTGGTGTGTGTGTGTGTGTGTGTGTGTGTGTGTGTGTGTGTATTTGTATAGTGTGTGTGTCTAAGTTTATATGCACCATTTGGATGTAGGAGCCCAAGAAGGACATCAGATTCCCTGGAACTGGAGTTAGATAGTTTTGAGCTTTCACGTGGATACTGGGAAATAAATCTGTGTTCTTCACAAAAGCAGTAAATGCTCTTCACAGCTGAGCCATGAGACACCATTTGTTATAGAATTTTATTTTAAGATGTGTTACATTTGTTTATGCTGTGGAACATTTGTTTAGTGATTCAAAGATGCATTGCATTCTTTTATGTTGCATGTGTTTAACTCTGTAAAGCTGTGTTACTTTCCCTGTCTAAAACACCTTATTGGTTTGATAAAGAGCTGAGCGGTCAATTGTAAGGCAAGAGAAAGGATAGGTGGAGCTGGCAGGCAGAAAGAATAGAGAAAGAAACAAGAAAAGAAAGGCGCAAGAGATCAAGGAGCTAGAAAAGAAGGGGCCACCCACCCAGCCACACAGCCACACAGCCAGTCACAAAGAGTGAAAGTAAGATTACAGAAGAAAAGGAAAAAGCCCAGAGGCAAAAGATAGATGGGATCCTTTAAGTTTTTTAAAAAAAATGCTGGCTAAAAATAAGCCAAGCGTTTATAAGTAAGAAAAAGTAAGTTTTAGTGTCTATTTATTTGGGAGCTGGGTAGCTCCCAAGAACAAAGAGCCCAAGAATAAAGAATGAAAACTCAAAACCAACAATAGTGATCCCAATATTCTTTCAGGAAATCATGAAAGAAAATTCTAACTAAATAGTTTTATAGTCAGTTTCATTCCAAACCTGTTAAAGGAATGAGAAAGAAAATCAATAGTAAAATCTTAATTATTAACATTTATGCAAAAATGTTAAAATAACAACAAATTTATCAAAGCATTTATTTGAAAATTGGCTCAAGTTGGGTCAATGGCAAAATTATGTATTTCACAAGTTTATTCATATGAAAGTTTTTTTTTTAAAAAATGGCAAAATGGTCCTGTTATCAAGTAGCTTGATGGTTGCCAGGAAACCAGAGAGGATCAGCAGGAAGGGGCACAGAAACACTGTAGGACAAAGGGACCATTCTAATGTTGATTGTGTTGGTAGGTGCCCCAGACATAGTAGAATTTTACTATGCATAAATAAATACCTTAATAAAAAGAAACATAGACAAAATATCAAAAGGGTTCCTACTTGCCTAATTTGGAGAAAACTGAGCAACTAAATAGAGGGTGATGTTGACAAATTATAATTTATTAAATGATGTGAACACTCATTAAATGATAATGAGAATGGATAACTTAATGAGAACAAAGGCTCCCTTGTAGTGGTCTGATTAAAAACTACCAAAGGCTGATGAAAATAAAACCATATGACTATGCTGCTGCAAATACACTGAAGTGAGAAACATCAGTGTATACATGAACTAATTCTTTGGTCTGTCATACCCCAGAAACTGGTATGGATAAAAAACACCCTACTCCAGAAAAACATATGCAATATTTGGCCTGATTTATAAAAGTTCATCATGAAGAAGAAGAAAAAGAGGACTCAATACCAAATAAAGTAGAATAAAATTGACATAGCTAACTGAATGTAGATTTTTCACTTTAGACTATTTTCATATATAATAAAAAGCTACTGAAAAAATGTAAAGACAATTATTGCTAAATTGAAATGCTGACACTGTATAAAGATGCAATAGTGATATATTTTTATAATTGTACATTGGTTATGTAAACAAGTTTTGTGACTCTTAGGAAAAGGTGGTCTATTGAGGGAAAGGAAAAAGATGTATGAATCTACTCTCAAGTGGTTTACAAATGACAAACACATGTGAGCATCAGAATGATTTAAAAATTAGTGGATTTGATAAAGATTGTTCAAGCACTCTATAGACTATCCAACTTTTTGTTTAGATTTCTTGCAACATGAGTTTTAAAATGGTTTATTTTGTACTAGCATAAAACAACTTCCAAATTTATCATTGTATGGAACAGCTGAGATGCCAAAGCCTAGCTGCTACCATTTATGTACACATATGCACATACATGAATACAAATGTGTATGCATTAAACATTTGGGTAGACAACTGTATCACCAGGAATAAGTAAGATACTGCTAACACTGATTCTGCAGAGAAGTATTGAAACTCAGAGAGATTACAAAAAACAAAAAACAAAACAAAACAAAAAACTCTTCTGTTCTTCACTTTTAAGCCCTTATTCAACCCAAATAATAAATAAATGAAACCAAACCAACTTATGCCAAGCCAAACATTGCTAAAAATGTGTGGTAGTGGAATTTCTCACACACTGCAGACAATAGGCAGGAAAATAGTTTGGCATTATCCTGCAAATTTCAACATATCCAAACTCTGAGAAGCCAGCAGTCAGCAGTTGCAGTCAATGGTATATGACTGGCAAGCATGTTCCATGAGTCACATTTAAGAATTTCAATAATGAAGATTCTTGTTCACAGAATCAAGAGTAGACAAAGCCCATGATTCTCTTAACTGGCACACAAAAGAAAAATACGAATGAATTTTAGCTGTCTGTAGAAAGAAAATAAATTTAAATAACACTGAAGGTGAAAGGAAAGAACTGTTTACAAATTTCAAATGACAACATGAAATTCAGCTATGCACTTGCCATACTGCACCTATGGCAAAGATGGACTATCATGGAATGGAGAGAATGGACATTTAAAAACACAGATCGCAATGCTGGTTCCTATCGGTAAGGAAAGAAGATGCCAGTGAGAAAAGAAACAAGAGGCTTCAACAGCTTCTGTGTTGGGGCAGTATTTTATGTATAAACTGGGTAGTGAGTATATAGTTTGATTGTATATTCATATAAGCATATATAAATATAGCATATTTCTTATGAAATAAATATTTGAAAAGGTTAAATTTTGTAGTGCTTTTCAAAGAGAAAGAATGAATGAAATGGATATGAAGAAGATGAGCTGAGTAAGGAGACATGTGGAGTAGATTTGGATCACTTCTATCCACCTCAGTTTAAACAGACTGAGAGAGAGTTGACTGCCAGATGGCAGATTAACACCCTGCTGGCCCTTCTTCCCTATGTCTTTCAGGATACAAGGTGAGAGAAATAAGGTCTACGTTCATGAAAAAAAAAATCACAGTATGAAAAGAGGATACAATTCAAAATTGACCAAGTATTACTGATGGGGTCCTTGCAGGTATCATACAGGGAAGTGAACCATGTGAGGAGATAAGAAGTACAGATTGACTTCATGGATCAGACTTTGGGGAGTCTAATAACAGCTGGTTTATTCCCAGTACCATCTGGGAAAAAAGTTCCCTGGTGCAATACAATCCCTGGTGTACACAGAAGCATAATTACACAGAAACAACTAAGGGTACATGTAACTTCTTCCAAGAAGATGGGTTCTAGAGATAGGCTACCTGTACTAGCTTAAGGGCCTAAGGGCTGGCCTGGTCTCTGTCATAGAGGTGATTTGGGCTATTAGCCACCACTGGTCCTGGTTGTGGGGGTTTGGGAGAGCCTCTGGCTACCAGGGTAATTTAGATTATTAGTTACCTACAATCTTAGTTGTAAGAGCATGATATGACCTGGCCAAACAGATTGCACAGACCACCAGGCTGTTAATCACTTTCAATTCTCCACTTTATGAACGGAAGAACATGTTTTTCATCTTTTCCATTGGAAAGACAATGCTGTGTCCTTAGCATTCCTGGTTTCTCCGGAGATCTGTGAGCACAAAGACATTTGTGCTATGCTCCCAACATTACTACTACATGCCTTAAAGTACAATTTAGAACAATTAACATCCATTATTTCCCTTAGAAACTGGGCTTACAATGGTGCCTTGTGAAATCCAGGGTAAGGTATGCCTCAGTGCTCAGGAAGCCACCCCAAAGAGGAGGAAATGAAGAGGCAATTTTGAGTGCTTGATCACCTTACACAGATAGTGTAAAGCTTGATGTCTGCTGTTACCACAAATATGTTACTGTAAACTTCAATAGTCTCCAACTTTAACCTGCTCTTTCCTTTGTATCCTATGACTGCAATGCCACACTAAATCACCCCAGAAACCCAGAGATGGAGGTATTGTCTAATTCTTTTGTCTACCATTCAGATCCCCAACTCCACTGGTCATTAGAAACCACTGGCATTCTTACCACTTCACTGTCCGATTGGTCTGGCTTTGTGCTCTGCCTTCAGTACTCCATGCTATGTCACTCCTCTTCACACCAACTCTCAACATCAGGAATTTCATCAAAAACCACAATTGATTTACTGAGAAGCTGAGGTGAGAAAAAGCAGGCCTTCACCCCTGTGTCTGGATATGTCCGGTTTAGATGTACAGCCTGTGTTTCACTCTCTAACCTCTTCCCTGTCATCCTTAGCTGTTTTATTTTATTCAGTAGATACTCATTCTCCAACATTAACCAGAAGGAAAAGGGATGTCACTGCAGTCAACAGCAATGCGTATGTTTTATTTGGTGAAGCGGGTTTCTCCTTGGAGGATGGTATTGACTGATTCTGTGACAAGGAAAAGGTTGGCCCTGATTCTGCAGAGTCTTTAGAATGGATCAAGGTAGTGGGCAGTTTGGTAAATTCTGCCTTGATGATTAATAATAGCCTGCTGAATTAGAAATCAGTTTGGGGGGTTGGGGGGAGGGAGGTTATGATGCAAAATCAGTCTGTAGCACACTTGTTATTTTTATTTCCAGGGTTTGCATAAACACCCTGTAAACAATGAACATTTTCTTGGAGAAACATCTCACAAAAAGCTTGTGGGGGTACTGGGCCACTTTAGGGAGAATTTTGGAATATAAAGGATGAAGGACTATACATTCAGAAACCAAGTAGGACATTAGAAAAACAAGATACACAGTGCAGCCTATCTCCAACTTGGCTCATTTCTGGCTATCTGAGAAGAGCACCGTGGAAGGGTAGCGATTGTTGCTGTCTTTAACTGCTAATGTTAGTGACAGGTACTTTGTTTTCTGAAGTTCAGGCCCTAGTGGGAATTTTTACTGTACTCCTATTAATAAAAATAAAACAAAGTTTCAGGGTTATTTTTGTCATTGAATCTCTTAAGTTTTCTAGGAAACTGTTATGCAGATAAAATTTTTGCAGTGCTGTTCATACTGCAGGTTGGCAAGATGGCTGCCCATATCCAAGCTCTTGACACACAAGCCTGGTGACTGAGAGTAATCCCTAGAGCCCACTTAGAGGTAGGAGAGAACTCATACCACTGAGTTATCCTCTGTTCTCTACATGTGTGCAGTGGCATGCACACACACACACACACACACACACACACACACACACACACACACAGAGAGAGAGAGAGAGAGAGAGAGAGAGAGAGAGAGAGAGAGAGAGAGAGAGAGTTCATACTGCTACTAATGATAATGACAGCAAAGACAAAAGTCTAAAAGAAAGGTTGATACTTTAAAAAACATAATAAATAATGTTAGGGAGCCAAGGAATTCTGAATAATTACCCAAATAAACTTAAACACAAGTTTAAACTAAGTTTCACACAGAAACTTAGAAAGCAGAGACCTCAAGACATAAATGGCAAACAGAAAAGTGAAATGCTTGACTCTCAGTTGATTTAAACCCCAAAGCCTCGGCATCACCGATAGAATCTGACTATGCCATCTGAGACATAACTTTTTCACTTGCTGGATATAATAACATTGGTCATTCCTGATCCAAAACTGCAAAATCTGTGAGAGTCCAAAATCCAAGACTTCCCAAGTGCCAACAAGGTTTCAGAAATGAAAAATCTGCACCTGCTTTCGTGTGACAGATTGCAGTGGGAATGCAGACAGAAATAGTGTGTAAATGACCTTCAGGAGACAAATATAAATGAATTTCATGTTTAGACTTGGATCCTATCTGAAAGTTATCTCACATGTGATCAAATATCTCAAGATAAAATCCTTAGTTCAAACTAACTCTGGGATACTTGTGTGCACTAAGAAAGCCCCATTGCCTTTAGGTATGTCTTACTGGGGGAAGACCACAAAAGAGGTCAATGAGTAAAGCAGTTCAGAGGAGGATAAAGGAAGCACCTACAGTTCTGGATACCCATACTGCCATGCTGGCACACATCCATAGATAGCCCTGGTGCTTGAGCCTCCAAACCCTAGATGACACCCAGAGATAAGGGTGCCAAGATAAGATATGACCAACGTCACCTCTGCTCATAGTCTAGCAGCTATAGTTCCATCCCTGTCCACCCAAAGTATGAGGGAGATTGGGGAATGAATTCTGACCGAGCGCTAGGTAGGAGGGCATTTTACTCTTCATAAATAGCTCTCAGCCTCTACTGCAGAGGGAAGAAAAGAATCATCAGAACTCTTCTGGGAACACCACCTGTCTTAGTTACATGGGTACTGCTTTGTTAACACTGACCAGAGACTTTTGCAGGAGGGTTAGGGTTATTTGGTTTACATGTCATGATCACAGTCCATCACTGAGGGAAGGCATAGCAGGAACTCAAGCAAAGCAGGAACAGAAGCCATGGAGGAGCACTATTTACTGTCTTGCTCCTCATAGCTTATTCAGTTTACTCTCCTATACACCCTGGTGCACCTGTGCAGGGGTGACTCAGCCTAGAGTGGGTTGGGTTCTCCCACGCCCATCATCAATCAAGAAAATGCCCTGAGACCAATCTGACAGGGGTTCTTTCTCAATGTAGATTCCTTCTTCCAAGTGATCCTAGCTAGTGTCAAGGTGACAAAAGAAACTAGCCATCACAATGTCCACGAGGAAGAAAATACTCTTGCTCTTTTTTCCCCTTAAAAATAGCATCTCACTATATAGCCCATTTCAGCCTTAAAGTTGTTATAGCTCATAGTAGATATGTAGCCCAGACTGACCAATAATGACCCTCCTGCCTCAGCCTCTAAAATGATGACATTACAGTTGTGTTCCACTATGCCTGTTTAACTCTGTAATCCATGCCACATTTCCTGTTTTAAACACCTTATGTAATATTCATCCCCTGAGGTAAAAATAGTTAGGCTTGGATGAGCCACAGTGTAGAACATTGGGTCCCGTCAGCATTTAGGAAGCCTCTGCTTCTCTCCCATTGCCATGTGTGAAATACACACCTGTTCCATTTGAATCATGAGCACAGAAGAAGTTCAAACTCAGATTCTGCCTTTCAGGAATATGCAGTTGAGTTGCCAGGAAGGAATAGGGCTCAATATCACCATGATATAGCAAAGGAAAAATGAGGTCAAGATTATGCAGTTAAATATCCTCTCATCACTGGATAGAAGCAACACATCTCCTGAGATGCCTTGGTTTGCCACACAGGAGAGTTACAGCAATGAAGAGAAGTCATTGATGGATGGATATATATAGATATATATTATATATATATATGAAAACAACTTATTAATTCTATAAACAGCAATTTTAGATTGCTTTTTATTTTAAATCTCCTGAATAGAAGGCTTGGCAGTCTGCCATTTTAAATCTCTTGTCTAGGTTTTTTCTCTCTTTGAGCTGGAGGAAGAGTGAAGACATTAAATTCTATTTCCTTTCCCCTTCTGTCTTCTTTCATAAAGTAATAAAATCAAAAGCCAGAATTACCACAGTTAAAGAAGGTCCCATGATGAGCACCAGAGCTGTGGCTAGCTAACAATTATTTAATCAAAGCGTTACTGAGATCCATCTGTAGCCTTGAAGGAGATTTCCTTCCAACTTCTGTTGTGTTGAAATGCAGTATAGAACCCTGCATGAAAGCAGGAATTCTCCAAATTTAATAAAAGGAAATGTAAAAAGCCATTTTCTTCAAATGCCTGTAGCTGGCCATCTACCCTAATCACATACAGGCCTCAAAATTGTTTTCTACTGACAATAATGGGATCTATAAAGAGTATTACTGTGGAGACCATAGCATATTGTGATCCTTTGCCTCTGTGGAGCTGAGCCCAACTGAGTGTGAATACAAAGTCAGAGAAAGAAAGAGAGATGTGCATCGAGTGTGTGCCTCCCTCTGTATCTTACTGGGGCATGGTTTTTAAATCATCCCCAAGGGCAAAGGACAAGTCATTAGCCATGGATCTTCTAACCCTGGGGGCAATAGTACACAGCATAGATGGAACCACAATTATAAATCAACAAAGTAGGATTTTAAAATATAGGTTTCCTGAAGCTGTCACTCTGCTATGGGTCTGACTGTGCTGCCCTTCAATTTCGCATAGAGTTAGAAACTAGTTAAGTGAGGCACCAGGAAATGGGACAGGATGAAGAGAAGCCTTGCTAGAGTATCTGCATAGGTGTTGGAAGGCACAGGAGGCCCCTTTTCATTCTCCAATCTTGTTTTCACACAGTGGGTCAGGAGACACAGAGGCAGTCTCCCTGTTGTGTTATAAACCCAGAACACTGGAGGCTGAAGCAAGATGATCCCAAGTTCAAGGTCACATATAGGGGACCTTGTCTCAAGAAGAGAAAAATAATGACAGAAGCAGCTCTGTAAGATGGGGAGAAGCCAGACCCTGAATGAAAAGATCTAGATTCAGAACACAGATCTTCCTCTCTTACTCAGATAGCACTCAGGAATGTGAAATAAATTATCTCTTGGAGCCCCAGAATACTCAGCTGAAAAGTAAGAATTATAAAATATAGCATTCAAGATTGCCATGTGCAGGGTTGAGATGTCATTGAAAGAGCTTTGAAAGTGGCAAACTGCTCTATAGTATGGAGTGACATTTAAGAACACAAACTACACAAAGATAAAAGTATTAGAACTCAATTTCTTCAGCAAGAAAAACACATTTTAAAGCTATTTGAAGAAAACAAGTAAGCTGACTAGAAATGCAAAATCCTACAGTAACAGGAGGACTCCTCATTTATTGAGGATTATTTATTGAAGTATGTTGAAATTTTGAAAGTGCATTGCTTAAACTGACCCTTGTTTAAGGACTGCTTAAGCTGACTGTGTGTGCTATTGTTCAGATCCTGAAAGGTCCCTGTGATGGCTTATCTTGATTGTCAACTTACTACATCTAGAACTAAAACCCAAGTGCCTGGGTAAACCTGTGAGGAATTTTTTCTTAATTAAATCATTTGAAGTGGGAAGAACAACTTTTAATAAGAATCTTTTGAGGTAGGCAGATCCACCTTAAATCTTGACCACACCTGCTGTCAGCCGACATTCAAGACATGGGAGAAAGAAGCATTTGCTTGTTTTGCCTGCTAGCTTTTGCTTGCATTCTTCATTCTTTCACTGACATTTGAGCATACTTCTTTAGGACTATGAATATAATGAAAACAACTGAGACAGGCAGCCTCAAGGACTGAACAATCACTGAATTCTTGGACTTCCATTGTTAGACAGTCATTGCTGGACTATCTGGATTATAGCCTATAAACATATATATGAGCTTTGGAATAATGAATAGCTTTGGCAGAGGAGATTTTAAGAAAACCTAGTATTGACTCTGCCATGTGGTTATTAGCTCTCACTCTTATGCAGATCTATAATAAGGAAAAAAACTTAAAGAGAAATACAAAATATAAAGTTTGAAGAGAAAAGGAGTACTTGGAAGTATAATGAAGCTAAGTCTAATGTCCAAGGAGGTTAAATGTTTAAAGAAATCTGGTGTTAAATGGAGTAAAAGGAGTGATAACCTCAGAACAAGACCACACCCAGCTAAGCTTGCAACTTACAAAAAGGAATTAGAGAAAATCTTAAGTGGTGAAGGAAAACATGAACAACAGAAAGCCGATAAAAATGTAGCTGAAGGAGGGGGCCAAGTTCAAGCATCATCAAGCAGAAGAACTTGACAATTTCAGCCACATGGTTCTGGCTTTAGAGTTGGGATATAAGAAAGAGCTGTGGAGAGCCAGGCATTGGTGGCGCATGCCTTTAATCCCAGCACTCAGGAGGCAGAGGCAGGTGGATCTTTGTGAGTTCGAGTCCAGCCTGGTCTATAGAGCTAGTTCCAGGACAGGTCCAAAGCAATATAGAGAAAGCCTGTCTCAAAAAAACAAAAAACAAAAAACAAGAAAGAAAGAAAGGAGGGAAGGAGGGAGGGAGGAAGGAAGGAAGGAAGGAAGGAAGGAAGGAAGGAAGGAAGGAAGGAAGGGAGGCAGAAGAAAGAGTTGTGGTCCACTAAGGCCCGGTATACAACAAGGAAGAACCAGTATGGAGGCCCAGGGAGGCTGCTGCATGAAGCTATGAAGGTGAAGCCTAGGTTGAATTAGGGACCCCCATGATATTGGAGATGCCAGAGTCATAGAATATCTGCCAAGGAGAGCTGCTAACAGGATGTGGAGCTAACCCACACAGAGAGGAGTGTTGCAGTCAACAAAGCTGAAAGGAGTTAGAGATCTGAAGAGCACTTTGACACCGGACATGAGGATGCAGAACTTGGGGTTTGCACTGCTGGCTTTTGTTCTTACTTCAATTCAATTTTCCCTCACTATACTCCTTTTCCTCTCTTTTGGAATAGTAATATATATTCTGAACCATCATGTGTTGAAACTTTGTGATCTGCTTTTTTATTTTGGTTTTGTGGGGGTTACAGTTAAGAGATTGCCATGAGTCTCAGAAAAGACTTTTAATTTCAGACTGACTTTTAAACAGTGTTGAGTCTGTGAATGGGTGTGGGGGCTTATGATGTTGGTGTGAATGAATTTTTTTCTTTCTTTTCTTTTTATTGTGATGTGGCTATAAGCCTACTGGGGCCAGGGAGTGAAATGTGGTAATTTGAATGATAATGGCCCACATAGGCTTATATGTTTAAATACTTAGTCATCAGAGAGTGGCACTATTTGAAAAGATGAGGATATATGGGCTTGCTGGAGAAGGTGTGGCCTTGTTGGAGGAAATGTGCCATTGTAAATAGGCTTTGAGGTTTCTACCTGCTGATTAGGATATAGCTCTCAGTTACTGCTCTAATACTGTGCATGCCACCATGCTGCCTGGCATGATGACAATGGACTAAAGCTCTGAAACTGTAAGCAAGCCGCCAATGAAATACTCTCTTATGTAAGAATTGCTTTGATCATGATGTACCTTCCAAGCAATACACCAGTAACTAAGACAGTCCCCCAAAGCCCATCCATGTGTTGGTAATTTGATCCCCAGCTTGTGGTGCTGTTGGATGGTAGAACCTTCGGGGAAAGACCTCAGTTATTAGGACATGCTATTCCAAGGGCTATTGACTACTGACCCTTGTGTTTCTCTCTCATTGTTCCTAGCAGCTATGAGAAGATCCAAACGCCCCTGACATTCATCCTCACACAAAGTGCTAAGCTGCCAGTAGACCCAAACCACAAGACCGAGTGACCATGAGCTAAAATCCTTGAAGCTGTGAACTCAAACAGCTTATTTTAAGAATCTTTATCTCAGGTATTTGTCATAGTGAATGGAGTGCTGAAACACACAGTGGGATAGAACGATGTTATCCTGCACAGAAACACACATGCAGTGAGTACAATGCTTTCTTTAGGTCATGTCCTGCCCAGAAGGCTTATGTGTTGTAGAATTATGGCATTATGGCATCCTACACAGTGAAAGATGTGTTATTGTCCCTTCAGAGTCAACATTGGTGGTTAGTGTCCAAAGGTAAGTTAAGGACCCAGTGACAGACTCTCCAAATTTAGCATCACCATGTCATATGCAAAAGTTGAAAGTCACAGGGTAGTCAAGGTAACTCAATGAACAAAGTAATCAGCCCCAAAGATTAGTGACATAATGTTGGAGCAAAGAAGCACAACATATTAGCTGTTTTCCCTCAGATAAGTATTTTAATAGAAAAGAATTCACTGAACTACTTCATTTGAATTATATATTGGTGAACATATTGGTTTTAATTCCTTAAAGACAGAAGTTAATAGAAGATCTTAAGGTCTAGTTGGATTAACAACAAAGATCCTCTATCACACTGAGCCATCATTAAATGAGTGCAACCAGAATTTGTCGCATAAATTTCCTGATCTTAAGCTTCACCTGGCAGTTCAGTTTGCTAACAAAGAATATTTTCTGAAACCTGCAGTTAATTTATAAAATACATATTATTATGAGTAAAACCTGTGTTTGTCTCCATGAATAAGCAGTGAATACATTCAAAACCATTATGACCCCCAGAAAGGTTATGCCTTAAAGCCAGGAATCTATGAATAGTTTGAAAACAATGGCTGATGTAGATTCCTGGGCAAGTTCATTAATAGCCCAGCATTCAACACACATGACACCCTTTGTGTTGACTGGTTAATGATTCACATATGTAAGACTAACACGATCTTCAAAAGCATCTTGCCCAATTAGCATGTTCTCCTTATAAACACATAATATTTAAAAGGATCTAACACTTTCTGAGACAGAGATTCTCTGTATTGTTTTGGAGCCTGTCCTGGAACTCACTCTGTAGACCAGGCTGGCCTCAAACTCACAGAGATCTACCTGTTTCTGCCTCCTGAGTACTGGGATTAAAGACATGTGCCACTAACACCCAGTTGAGAACATAACACTTTTTTAAAAAATATAAACTAAACGTAGTCAGGTTATAAATACAAAGACAGCTAATTATTTCATCAAGTTCTTTATCTTGCACTGTGGATCACATCCAGTGAGTCCTTTTGAAGTCAGACAAGCAATAAACACTTCTGGTTTCTCAGAAGGATGACACGATCAACATTCAAAATGGTAACATTCTGCAGCTAAAATGGGCTGTAGGATCTCCACAATGGTATTTTCAAAATGGCCCTATAGGAATTATTCAGTAGGGTCTGGTCAGACTGGAATGTTTCAGTTAAGTATTGGACCACACTTGAAAAAATGAAAAGAAAGGAAGGAGGGAAAGAAGGAAGAAAATAGATACAATTCTCTGAGTAATTTAGAAATAAAGCACCTTCCAGCTCAATGCTAAAGGAATGATAATTGGTACAAGTATCTGACTATTAGTGGGGACATCACAATTATCAAAACAGAGTACATCATGGGGCCATGGAGGGAAGTTAGGTAGAGAAAAACATGTTTGCCTTATCCTGGGATTGGGATAACATCTCCATCCTTGTATCCATGACTGGCTCATGACCATCTTGACTCTCCAGTATTGTTAAAAGAAGACATTAGTTATGCTAACTCACATGGCATATTTCTAGTAGTGATTCCCTTTCAGTCTGACAAAGAGGTCATGCGTGATCCTACAGAGCAGTGAGTGTCCAAAGTCAGAAATGATGCAGATAGAAACTCCAAAGAGCAGAGCATCCTCCCTGGGCTACTAGCCAGAATCCCATCACATAAGTCTAAAGGAATTGAAACCTTTTATCATTAGTTCTCCTTCACTGTGCCTCTCCAGTGTGATGTTTAGTGATTGCTCAGCTTGAACAAATGGACCAATTAATTAGAAATAAAAACAAAACAAAACCCCAGTTTGGGACTGTTTCATCACCTTGAAGCCTAGCCTCCAGGAGTGAAAACAGCTGTGAGGGTAGTGCCCATGTTTTAACCCTTTCCTTGATTACATCTAGAGATACCAGATAAAAGTCAGAAAGAATCACAGAGACTGTGCTTTAACTGTGAGAATCATGTAGGATAAGTGGTGTAAAGCATTGGCATTTGAGACAAACAAAAGGATTCTAAGAAATAGCTTCATCACCTATAAGCTGATTTTTGCTGGTGCTTCTCTGGTGTAGAGTTTCTCACCTACTCGGTAAGTATCCATGAGTGCTAAGCTGTCTATGCAAGTGACATATGGTTTGAAATAAAGTAATTAGTTAGTAAGAAACTCACACACACAATACATGTACACAGGCACACACACACCACACGCACATGCACTATGGAAATAAGCCTCTCATTTTCTCCTTTCATCCTAGAGCTCACCATGTCCACCAAAACTGACCAACAGTTTTACATGCTAAAGCGAAATTTATGACAAATATTTACTTTAATACAGACTTCCTCCTGATTTTGTAGTTGACGCCTCATGCCAAATAAGTCAGCAGAAGTCTCAAACAGCTTTCCCCTTCAGACTCTTGGCTAACTTGATGAAGTCCCAGTCAGGACATTACTAAGCAGTATGGCTAAATGTAGGTCTTAAGTGGCATCCTTGCCTCTGTATGAATACCCTGGCCACTAATAATGTTCTTCATTCTCCTTTATGCCTGAGGTACCATAGTCATTTGTATCAGAAATAAGGATATTTTTAAGAAAAATAAACACAAATCAAAGTATCCACAAGCCACTTCTGCTTTGAGTGATGGTGCTGGGATCACGAGTGGTGGGAAATGGTAGTATCAATATGCTATTGAGAATAACAAGTGTGCCTCTTGGGTGCAGGTGAGCCTGCCTAAACTGCACAGATGGCTGTCATCCCAAGACTTTTGTAAAGCCCTGAAACAGAAATCTTATCTCTTCAAGTGTTTTTGGTCCTATATACCAGGTCAGCCTGGAATTCAATTTGGTCTAGGCTGATAGAAAACTATCTCATAAGACTTGGAAGCCTGTTTTCTGAGATGGCCAAGGTGCTGCATAGAAGAGCTTAATAAGACAAGTTGGACAGGAGTGAAGACACCAACTACAACAAAAGCCCAGACATAGAAAGTAGCTGAAGATTTCTAATTGCTGATTTGTTGTCCTATGTATGCTTTGACACAATGTGTCATATTAAATGTGAAGTCACTCCTGCACCATGCCAACATTTCAGTTACATTGACTCAGGACCCTAGCCTGTGTCTGTGTGAGTAAAGAAGAAAGGAAGAGGAAGCAGAGAAGGACAGCCAGCTTAACAGTAGGTTCCAGAAAGGAGAACAGTGTCAGCAGAGATGAAGAAATCAGGGACAACAAGACTGGGGGGCACCAAGAGCCCTAGGAACTCATGAATTTAATAGAAATGACACCAGGTTCCTGTAATGTATGTAATGCATATAAGTCTATTTGAGTTAAATCCTCAAGGGTAGCTGCAGGAAATGAGATGACAAAGGTAATAGAAAAACAAACAAAATACTCATGAACCTCCCAATGAAATGCTAAATGTTCTGAAAAGTAAGTAAAAAACTAAGAGAAATGGAAAAAATAAGAAAAGAGCAATAAAGAAACTTCATGGCTATCACAAAAGAAAGTAGGTGACAGACCCCATGCTTTAGGCTGTCTTTGTCACTGTTGCCTGTAGCAGCAATGAGACACTGCCAAACACCTTCATCATAATGCCTGAATTGGCCTCTTTTTCATGGTTTCTTATGCCCATCCTCTGACCAGAGTCATCACCAGAGGTGGCAAGCCTTGACAAGGAGGAAGATATGGAAAACGATAAAGAGCTTCATTCTGGTGTTGCCCAAATGCATTTCTCAGTGTGCTGCTGTTTCAGGTCTTCACGTCTCAGCCATGTCTGTTATAGAGAACTTTTGAACTGGCAGACACTCTAATAGTATTTCATCCATGCACCCTTTTATGTAAAGCGGACATTAAGTAGGTACAGGTGCCTCCAAAGGTTTTGCAATGATTAGCTTTGCAGAGTGGAATTCATTTTCTACTAATCAAAGCTGAACTTCCTGCAGATCTTTGGAGTTCTTGGAAATTGTAATGTACCGTTATCTTAAGTTTTTCTCCATTAATCTGTTACAACTGTAATTCAAGTAGAAATTTTTATGTGGCTATAGTCTAGATATACTTAAATTTTAAGTCAATATATTCTAGAAGCAGAGTTAAAAGAAGCTTGGGTAGATTAACTGAACTATTCTTTTCATTTTACAGATAAAGAAATTAAGGCCCAACAGAGGAGACTGGATTTACTATTTTTATTCCCTTGTTTTCACTGGAACTCATTGAACATAACCTTTTATATAGCACCTACAAAATCGCATAGTCAACACTCACAGGGTGGGACTTGTAATCATGAGGATTTCATGCTATACCCTATTCTTCAACTTACTTATGTTTACCCTCTTTGGCATATGACTTTTCAATTCTTTCCAGGAAAAAGGTATAAGGTATTTTTCCACACCTTTGAATAAAACTTTGAGTTTGTATAAATACCCAACACTGATCAATGATATGAGATGTGAGTGACAGTGAAGAAGCCAACCCAGAATCTGAGAGGTGTTGTCTTGAATCACTCTGTTCACAATGCAATCGCTGGGCCCAGGAACCTAAGAGACAGCTGAAGCCCTGCACATCCCACAGCTTTGTATGGAGAAGCTGGACTTCTCATCAGCCTTCACTTGACGCATGTACTTGACATATGTACTCAAATCCAGCACAAGTATAGATGTGCAAGCAGCTGTACATGACTTATATGAAAATCAAAATTAAGGTTTTTGCTTGTAAACTGTGACAAGCCATGGAGAGATAAACTACTCAGATCCTCCAAATCCATTAAAAAATTAACAACTTTTAACTTTCAAATGCCTTTTTAAAAACAATTATGTTCATTCTGTACTTAATTTTATCCCTAAGTCAGTTAAAGACTGTTACACTGTGTTGCTTTATTGTTCAAAGGAAGCGACAGAGAGAAGATCCTGGGAACCAGAAAGGTACATTATGACCCCTTCAGCTCTGTTTGACCCCCTTTAGATGAATCTTTTCTATTTGCTAGACATTCCCTGGTTTCAACAGCATGAATCCTCATTGTACTGATTTGTATACATAGAACATGGATTTCAGAGTTCTGGGTGTGGATTCCAATATTGGGTCTTCTAACTCAGTTGTTAATTCACTTTGGCTGACTTTCTCTACCTCAGCCATTAAGACTCATTATCTATTGTCTTAGGGGTTTCTATTACTGTGATAAAACACCACAACCAAAAGCAACTTGGAGATGAATGGGTTTATTTTAGCTTATTCTTTGTAGTCCGTCATCGAGAGATATCAGGGCAGGAACTCAAAGCAAAAATTTGAATACAGGAACTAAAGCAGAAGTCATAAAGAAATACTGCTTACTGGCTTGCTCAGCCTGCTTCCTTATATAACCTGGGACCACCAGCCCAGAGGTGGCACCATCAATAGTGAGCTGGGCCCTCCCTCATCAGTGATAATGTAGAAAATGTTCCTACATGCTTGTTCACAAGCCAACCTGGCAGGGAGGGGGGCATTTTCTCAATTAAGTTTCTCTCTTCAAAGGGGGCTCTGCTTCGCATCAACATAGAACTAACCAGCATACCTACCAAACCAAAACTCTAGGGTACTATAAAATTCAGCCATATGGTATATGGAAAACCTGCCATGCTGTTTATGTCTTGTAGGCAATGAGGTGACGAGGCTTTCTTCCTTGTTTGTGCACCATCAATTGAGGTTCACTCCTAGCCTTTTGTTTTGCACACTGGTGAGCATTAATGCTAAAACTCCAAGCACCTTGATGCTTGGAAGAAAAGGTATTCAGAAAGGTAAACTGAGTTTTATTGGTGATCAGGACAATGGAGTTCAAAGCCAGGCCTGGCTTGGAAGTCTTTTCAGTTTGCATTTTCTTATACTTGTCATTTTCCTATGAGGTAGTTATCTTTTATTTTATGTTTCCAATGGGTGTGGAAAGCAGTTCTGGTGTTCTTGTTTATCTGGATGTTTCGGTATAAGGACTTCTGTTTTGTGGGCTGAGTATATTCACATGGTCTAAATGCTTAGATTTGGGGTAGAAGACAAGAATTTTATTCTAGCCTCAATTCTAAAAGAGGATGCCTACTGCTTGTGCACACTTGTTTATACTCCACCTTGATAGGGGGACTGCCCTGAGAACAGACCTTATTCAAACACCATTTCTATTCTTGGTCGCTGAGTCCCTGATGTGGAAGGAATTTCTGCTCTTCGAATGGCAATAAACCTAATCTCTCTGTTCAGCTAATATGACTTCTGTACAATTAACCACTTTGTGTATGCGTGTATATTACTGCTTCTTTCCATTCATCCAGTTTTCATATTACTTTACTGTTCTTTATCTTTGGGGAATAGTGTGTCCTACCCTGGTCAATGATCAGCAAACATTAACTTGCAGGTGAACAATCTAGTGAACTAATATGTTTTGCCTCATCCAAGAACCAGGTAGCCACTGAATGTATAAATATTGACTCTGGCCAAATTGGTTGGTGGTTATTTAATAACTAACCAAAATTGCTCAGCTGCTACACCATGGCCAAGTCCTGCTGCTCTGGTCATAAAATTTTCTGTTATGCCCCTCTTTCTATTGGTTCACGTTGCCTAACCCCGGCACCAGTACATGGGTAATATGACCAAATTCAAGCTGATACATCTTGATACATTATTTTCTTGCCTATCTCTGTCTCCCAGGACTTTGGGGCAATTTTTAAAAAGTATTAATTCATTCCAATTCTTGGAACATTGGATTTGCTCTCCATGCTCAATTTACTATTTCTAATATGCCTCCCTTAATAACTGAAGCATTGCTGATATCAATTGAAATTTTATAAATAAGAATCATGGAGAAATACCATCTTGGAGACTGGCTGGCTGGAGAATGTGATGATGATGAACCCTGTCTGAGTTAGCAATGATTCCTTTCCCAAGAAAGACATGGAAATTGGAACACTGCACATACCCAGGGATTCTAGGATTTCAAATTTCTCTCTCTCTCTCTCTCTCTCTCTCTCTCTCTCTCTGACTCTTGTCAAGGGATTCAGATTGATACATGAGTCAAAAGCTTAAAAATCACTGTCAAAGACAGTAAAGCTTCATTTTATAGACTAGGTAGTGCTTGGCCCAGCATAGTCAGGGAAGTATGCCATTGTATATGGACAATATCAGGAGTCATTGGTTCCCTAAAACCTTTAGCAAAGGCTGTGTTTGGAAAACACAGCATGGAAAGACTGCATCGCCATGGCAACAAATTACTTTTATATTCACATCAAGTAAAAATAGCACTCCCTTCCTCTGCGGAAGCGTGTGTTATAAAGTACAAGGAAGACTAAAAGTGATAGGCAGAAAGGGCTACATGAATCTGTTTTCATTGTTTCCCCATTTAGTTTATGACAACATCAAGGTAAATCCAGGAAGAAGGAAGAATTTTGAACTAGGGCAGTGCCTCGATTCTAGAAAGTAAGAGAAGCTTAGGAGAGAAAAGTATAAATCAGTCAAAGGCTCTATTTGGACTTTAGTATAATGATGACAGAATTGAACTTATCAAAACAGAATGTTCCTGGCATCAGTCACCAAGGAAAATATCATTTCTTCATGTAATTTTTCCCCTTTATACTTACAAAAGAAATTATAAAGCCCCACATGTTTTCCTCATTCTCATGGCTACCCAAGAATTCTTCAGTTCAAATTATATGAAAAGTAAATGATTCTTCCAGGAATGACCACCTATGGCTGTTTCTTTAAACTTGGGCCTTGCTGCTCAGTGCAATAACTGCTACAGGAAACCACTGCGGGCTGTAGATGGGCCCATCCATCTCCAGCAGGGCAGAGCATGGGGACATAGAAGGCAAAGTCATGGGCATCCACTACCACAGCTGAGCATCTCTCAGGCCAGAGCTGTCCACTGTACAGAAGGCACCAATTACCTGCTTTGGGGAAGTAGAGATCTAAACACTAACCCATACAAGGTAGGTTTCCATGAAAAAAAAATGGTTACATTTTATTTCTCTCCAAGCATTATTTTCAACACTTAGCAACAATCCTTATTTACTTACTGTAATCTAGAGAAAAACCTGCCAACAATTTTCTCTCACAGACAAGAAACTATTTACAAAATATAAGATACTGCTATTTTTCTAGATCAATGGTGGCCAAGTAATACACTGTGGCTGTAACTCAGTAACAGAGCTGGTGGTTAGCGTAAGCAAGGCCCCAAGTTCAATGTGTAGCTAACTCCATAGTAACAAACATAGCCTAGTAAAAAAATTCATAAAACTTGATGTTGTTTATAGAGGATTGAATTTAGGGCAAGTGGTCCACCAGGAGGCAATGCCAGCATCAGTTTTATTCTTTGCTGCTGTTTGTTTGTTTTGTTTTTTGAGACAAAGTGTACCTTGCTAAGTTTTCCAGGCTCACTCCAAAGCCTAGGTGATCCTTGAACTTGTAATCCTCCTGAGTCAGCTTCCTGAGACACTGGGCTAACAGAACTGCAGCACCAGGCCCAGACTTAGTGACTATTTTATCTGTTTCAATATACTAGAACTGGACTTTTCTTTAAGGAACTAAAGCTATTCATGGTTCACTACAAAGTCATCATCATTTCTTAACTAACAGAGATTAAAAATGAAAAGCCTTAACACTTACTAGTGTATAGTAGACCCAGCTAGACATAACCAGTCATAACCATCATCATCACCATAACTGAGTAAGCCTAGTTTTCTGGCTGCCTTGCCTGTCACTTGCTGCCATACTCCCCCAACTTGATGTTCTTTTTCTTCCTTAAGTGGCTTTTATCATAGCAACAGAAACATACACACCTAATGCCTGTGTACTCCTATAGAGGGAGGATAGTGTGTGACCCACTTCTGTAGCTTGCCTATTTATGAACTTTGTTCATGTTATAGCTCTTGAACAATTTTTCTTTGTTTTTGACAGCTTCACTAATACATGCTTATGAACTTGATACTTTTTCATATTTATAGTCAACTCTCTATTAGATACACTTATGCACAGTAAGGGTTCTAAATCAAACTTATTTTTCAGAATGCAAACCCAGTTATCACCAAACTACACTTTTGTTCTGCTTTCATTAACAAAAATAAAAATATGGTTATATCCTCGTGCTTTCCACTTATTGTGTCTGAATAAATCAAACTCTTCTCATTTTTAATGCTTAGACATGCTTTTTTTTTAAATGTGGAAAGGCAAAACCCTTGCCACTTTGCTGCTGTCTGTATTCAATATGAATGCCCTTGTCTTGTTTCATCTTCTTGTCCAAACGAGGTAATATAGTGAATTAAATTCAGTTTTTACTCGAACTAGAATTATTTCCTTCACATAGAATGTTGAGAAGACAATCCTTCCCTACACTGAATTTTACATCTCAGCAAGCAACAATGAGTCCTCTGTTTGTTCCCCTGCTCAAAGCTGTCCTGGTAACTGTAATCTTATAGTCTTGTAGTATAAGAACTCTGAATGCTTTAATCCCTTTGCCAGGATTTCTTCTGTCTTTTAAGGCCATTTGCATTTCCACATAAATTTTAGAATTCCTTATTTTATTTTTCCTGTTATTGAAGGCAGACTTTTTTTTCTTATATGGTATATCCTGATTATGATTTCCTATCCCTCTAAATCTCCCAGTTACTCCCATCACACCCAAAGACATCCCTTATTTATGTCTCATTAGAAAATTAACAGGCTTCCAAGGGATAATAATAAAATTGTGGTGGTATGAATAGGATGAATAGGATTGGCTGTGTAGGCTCATATATTTGAACGCTTGGTCAGCAGGAAATGGCACTACTTGAAAGGATTAGGATATATGGCCTTTTTAGAGTAGGTGTGGCCTTATTGGAAGAAGTATGTCACTGGGGGTGGGATGTGGGGTTCCAAATGCTCAACCCAGGCCCAGTGGCACTCTCTTCATGCTGCTTACCCATCCAGATGTAGATCTCTTAGCTACGGTGTGCTGCCTGTGTGCTGCCATGCTCCCAAGCACAATAATAATGGACTAAACTGTAAACCAGACCCAATTAAAAGTTTTTTTTTGTAAGAGTTGCCATGTTCATGGTGTCTTTTCACAGCAATAGAATGACAAAAAAAATAGAAAAAGGTAAAACAAAAACTGATACATCAGAATTGAACAAAACAAAACATATGAGGAAAAGAGCCCAGGAGAAGCCACAAGGTACAAGTGTACATGTTCATACACTTAGGAATCCCATACTAAAATGGAAGTCATAACATACATGTATACATACATGCATGCATACATACATACATACATATCCTATAGGGTTACCGAGAGAAGTAGCCTGAAATGGCCATCCAGAAGAGGAATTGGGACATCAACCAGCCACACAGCCTTTGACATATAGTCTGTCCTCCCTACAGGATGTGTTGGGGTAAGGATGGTGCAGAGATTATAGAAGTGACCAACCAATGATTAGTCCAGTTTGGGACCCAGGCCACTAGAGTGAGCCCACCTTGACACTGCCTGGAGTACCAGGAGCCAGAGGCTGGATGGCCCAGAGACCTAGGATTGAAACATGACCAAAGAAAGAAAATGTCAATGTAATGTTACCTACTGATATTCTGATATATTCATAGATTGGTGCCTAGCCCAATAGTCATCGGAGAGGCTTCCTCCAGCAACTGCTGGAAGCAGATGTAGAGAACTATAGCCAAACATTAGGCTGAGTTTAGGGAATCCTTCTGATAAAATTGAGGAAGGAGTGTAAGAGTAAGATGGGTCAAGGACACCACAAGAAAACTTATAGAATCAATTAATCTGGGCTCATAGGAGCTCACAGAGTTTGAACTGACAAGCAGGGTTCTTTCATGCACTGATCAAGGTACTTTACATACATATATGTGGCAGCTGTGTAGCTTGGTCTTCTTGTGGGATTCTGAACAGTGGGAGGAGGGGTTATCCCTAATTCTTGGGTGGCTTTGGGGAACCTAGTCCTTATACTGGTTTGCCTTGGCCAGCATTAATAGAAGGGGAGGTGTTTAGTCTTACTTCAGCTTGACATGGCATGTTTTGTTGATATCCATGGGAAGCCTGCCCTTTTTCAAACAGAAACACAGGAAGTATGTATGAATTGGAAGGGAACAGAGGGGAGGTGGGAGGAGGGATGGAAGGAGAAGAAAGAGATGGAACTTCAGTCAGGATGTAAAATAAATAAATTTATAAATTTTAAAAAAAGAGAAAGCAGATAAAAGCAGGTGTCTATGGGTATGTGGATTTATATCTCAGTCTTCAAATTCCATTGATTCATGTGTCTCTTTTGTGCCAATACCATGTTATTTTTACTACTATAACTCTGTGGTAAAACTTAAAATTGGGGATAGTGACACCTCCCGCAGTTCTTTTATTATTCAGGATGGTTTTTTTTTTTTTTAGATATTCTGTGTTGTGTGTGTGTGTGTGTGTGTGTGTGTGTGTGTGTGTGTGTGTGTGTCATATGAGGCTGAAAATTGTCTTTTCAAGATTTGTGAAGAGTTGTGTTAGAAATTTCATGGGGATTGCCTTATATCTGTAGATTGCTTTTGGTAGGATGGTCTTTCTACTATATTAATCCTACTGGTGCATGAGCATGGGAGATCTTTCCATCTTCTGATATCTTCTTCAATTTCTTTCTTCACTGACTTGAAATTTTTATCACACAAGTCTTTAACTTGCTTGGTTAGTTACCCTGAAATATTTTATATTATTTGAAGCTATTGTGAAAGTTTCTAGTATGAGATCTCTCCAATTTTCTGCATGTAGGCTCTTTGTACTTCTTAAAACAGCCTGCATTGTGTTCCATAAGTTTTGGGGTGTTGTGTGTTCATTTTTATTTGATTCTAGAAATTTCTTCCTTGACCCATTTTTCTTTCCGTAGTGAGTTGCTTGTAAACTTTGTTTTGTTGTTCATATCCAGTTTTAATCTGCAATGGACAAATAAGATGCAAGGTGGTGTTTCAGTTTTCTTCTATCTGCTGCAATCTGCACTGTGTCTTAGTATGTGGTCAGTTTGGGAGAAAGGTTCATGAGGTGCTGAGCATGAGGTATAAATTTTGGTTTTGGGTGAGATGTTTTCTAAACATCTTTAGATCAATTTTGTTTATAATATCAGTTAGCTCCAGTGTTTCTTTGTTTAGTTTTTCTCTGGATGGTCTGTGTGTTGTTGAGTGTAAGATATTGAAGTCTCTCACTATCAGTGTGTGTGGGTCAATATGCAATTTAAGCCATTGAAGCGGTTCTTTTATAAACTTGAAAGCCCTTATTTTTAGTACATAAATATTAAGAAGTACAATGTCTCTTGGCAGATTCTTACTTTGATAATGAATATGTAGTATCCTTCCCTATTTCTTCAAGTCTTGGTTTGAAGTCTATTTTGTCAGATATTAAAATGGTTATATCAACTTGCTTCTTAGGTCCATTTGCTTGGAATATCTTATTCCATCCCTGAGGTTACGTCTATCCTAGATGTTAAAGTTTGATTCTTGGATGGATGAAGCAAAATGATGGATCCTGTATTTCCATCCATAGTCTTTTTTTTTTAATTGAGAGAATTGAGACCATTGACTGCTATTATTTTGTTATTATTGCAGTGGTAGTGGTGGTGGTGATGGGAGTGTGTGTGTGTGTGTGTGTGTGTGTGTGTGTGTGTGTGTTTCCCCTCATTTGATATCTTTTAATCTGGGATTATTTATCCCCTGTATTTTCTTGAGTGTAATTAGTCTCTTTAGATTGGGGTTTTCCTTGTAGAACCTTATGTAGGACTGAACTTGCAGACTGATATTGCTTAAATTTGGTTTTAATATGGAATACCCTATTTTCTTCATTATTATGATTGGAAGTATTACTGGGTATAGGAGTATGGGCTGGTGTCTGTGGTCTCCTAGAGACTGATAATTGTTCAATCTCTTCTGTTTTTTTAAGTCTTCATTGAAACTTTGGATATTATTCTAATATGTCTGCCCTTATATGTTATTTGGCCTTTTTCAGCTGAATATTTTAATATTCTTTTGTTGTTGATGATGTTCTGTATACTCAGTGTTTTGATTATTATGTGTCAACAATGACTTTCTTTTTCTGTTCCAAACTATTTTGGTGTTGTGTATGCTCCTTGTAACTTGATAAGCATTTGCTTCTTTAGGTTAGGGAAACATTTTTCTATGATTTTGTTGAAAATAAGTTCTATGCCTTTGACCTGGGTTTTTCTCCTTCTCTATTCTTAGATTGGTCTTTTCATAGTGTCCCAGATTTCCTGGATGTTTTCTGCCACTAGCTTTTCAGATTTAGTATATTTCTTTGACTGAGGTATCTATTTCTATTATTGTGTCTTCAATGCTTGAGATTCTTTCTTTTATTTCTGTATTCTGTTGCTGAGTTCCTGTTCAAATTTCTAAAATTTTAAAAACCAGATTTCCCTCAGTTTGGGTTTTCATTATTGATTCTAGTTCTATTTTCAGTTATATTCGTTTCCTTCCACCTTAGTGTTTTTTATTGATTTTTAAAAGGAATGTATTAATTTCCTCTTTAAGAATCTCTATTATGTTTTTAAAGGCTTTTGTCTTATGTTTCAGCTGTGTTGCAATCCTCAAGTCTGCAGTGGTAGCATTGCTAGTCTCTATTAGAGATATTTTGTCCTAGCAGTTGTTAATTATGTTTTTATACTGGCCTCTAGACATCTAGATTTGGAAAGATTATAATTCTAGATGCTAATATATGGTCTTGTCTTTGTTGTATTAGTATGGTGTTTCTTCTTTTATTGTTGTCCTCTCTGGTCCTTGGGAGAGTGTATTAGCTGTCTGTTGCCAAGTAGAAAATTCTTCTGGGATTGTGATAGGTGTAACCACTGAGGATTCCAGGTAAAATGTGTTTCTCAATATTGTGGGTTGACATTTAAGAACTGAGATAGGCTTGTGGGGGCTGAATACATCCACAGATAGTTGGAAAGCAGGGTGTTCCACAAGGACCGGCTATGGGAATGGGAATGTAGGCAGACAGTGAGCAGACGCCACAATAGATAGTCTGCTACAGAGCTGAGATGAGACTGGGGGATTGACTATGGAAAGGAGGAGAATGAGTAAAGATCTGAAGCTTGCCTATTTGCTTTGCTAACCTACTTGCTTCTTAGGCAGACATAGCTGTTGGGTTCCCAAAAAATACCTGCTGGAATTGGAGCCTGAAAACAATAGGATGAACAGTAAGGATGGTTGGAGAAAAAGATCTGTGTGACCCCCTGGAGATGGAGGTACAGAGCAGAGGGAGACTAAAGCCTCTGGCCTGCTATGAAGATGGGGTGAGAGTGGGTAGTGGATAGGAGAGTGAGACAAAGATTGGCAGATATACTGCTTACTTCTCTGTCTAGAGTGTCCTATAGCTTCCCAGGGAAAGCCTGCTGGAATTTGGGGTTGAGATAAGCAATGAGTAGCGGCAGGAAGTTTAGATGAGAAAATCTGTGGGATCCACTGGAGATGGGGACAGGGAGGGAAGGGGGGTGTAACAGATGGTATGCTACAAAGATGGAAATAAGACTGGGCAATTTATTTTGGAGGAGAGGAGTTGCAGTTAGCCTACCTGCTTCCCTCAAGAAATGAGGTTTTAATGCCTTCAAAACCCCTTAGGAAGGTATTGGTTGGGATTATATAGAATCATTTTATCAATTTTTAGAGAATTTATACCAAAATTAATCTTCCAGCTCACAAGTGTGTTCCAATTCATTTTACTTTCTTGTTGCTTTTAATAATGTTTTATGATCTTCAAGCTAAAACTCTAGCACTTTTAAAACAACAAATCAAAACAAGCAAACAAGCACAAAAACACATTGATTTCCTCAGAACCCTAATTTTTCTTTATGCTATCATACAGGGTATTGTTAAAATTTATTTCCAAATTTTTGTGTGTGAATGGTTCATAGGAATACATTTGATAAAGTTTTTATGGTGGTACTTACATCTTGGGACCTTGCAGATTTAGTTATTAGTGTTACCATTTGTCTTGTATACCCCTCAGAATTATCCATCTATTCAACCATGTGACTTCTAAACCAGGGAGTTAGAGAAATTGTTCTGCAAGTCAGAGCAATGGATGTTCTTCCAGAGGACATGCATTTGATTCCCAGAATCCATATGGTGGATCACAACCATCCATAACTCTTCTCCCTATTTCTTAATCTTCATTGAAAAATGTTGCTATTTTGTAAAATTATATAAGCTAAGCAGTTAAGATACATATATTTTTTTAACGAATATTACATTTCAGTTACGGAGTTAAGTTTTCTCTAAGTTGACATCTCTCTGGCACTCCCAAGATAGCCCAAGAGACTCCCAGTCTCCTCTCTTATTTATTATTATTATTATTATTATTATTTATTTGGTTTTTCAAGACAGGGTTACTCTGTGGCTTTGGAAAACTGTCCTGGAACTAGGTCTTGTAGACCAGGCTGGCCTTGAACTCACAAAGATTCGCCTGCCTCTGCCTCAAGAGTGCTGAGATTAAAGGCTAATGCCATCACCACCCGACTTCTTCTCTCTTATTTCATATCTCTTTTTCCTGTCTTCGTTCGTTGTTTTTTCTTTTCATCGTCTGACTTATTACCTTCCTTCTGAGATTTCTGAGACAAAGTTTGGCCTATGAGTTGTACCTTCAGTGGGCAATTTGAGAAACTATAGTCAGGTTCCTAAGATGTGCTGTCTTCTGGGAAAAAGGTCAGAAATGAAGCTTATCCTTTATATTTTCCTGGAGAAACTCAGTCCTCTTAGAAAACTTTAGTAACAGAGTTGTCCTGTTTCCTGTGGAAATAGAAACTGTTAGAAAAATTACAAGCATATTTCTGTCACTTCCAGAAACACCTGGCCTCTTCATGGTGCAGAAAATAAATTAGGGATCCATTTATATTTTCAGTGGCACAGAGTGAGTCCTGGAGACATAGACTGGACAATGACTTCTCTTATTTTAGCTGATTTTCTGACTCTTCCCACCCCAAATCAAAGTGTTTGCTTCAAAAGAGCAACAGTTTGGGGTTTGAGCCTATTCCTGTCCAGCATATGAAATGTGCTCAATAAGTATTTGCAGAACAAACAATTGATCCACAAACAAAAAACATTGTTTTGGTCTGTTTCAAGGTCATTGTCTTTGGGCATACAAAAGCAAAAGAACAGACAGGGCAAAGGTTCATTTCCAGATTCCTGTCTGCTGCCTCCCCTGCAGCCAGCATAAAGCTCTGCTGGATGCTGCACAGTTCATCAGTGTGTCTTCTCCAAGAAAAGGCGATCTCACACAAGATATTCTCTAAGGTAACAAAGCATTCATGCCTATAAATATAGATAAGCATCTTTCAGTATCTGCAGGAAGGGGCACCAGAGCCCCTGTGAGTACCAGCTCCACAGACCATGTTTAGAAAATGGCATAGTATTGCCTAAAATCTGTGCACGCTGTCAATGTGAATTTTAAATCATCTCTAAATTACTCCTAGTAGTTAATACAAAGTAAACACCTTGTGAAAAACTGACCAACCCCTATCGTTTAGAGAATAAAGACACCTCCAAAATTTGTGTGTGTTCAATATAGACACTTTTACCCAAATATTTTCAGTCAGATGTCAATTGAATCCATGCACACACAAACTGGACTTCTGCAGCTATGCATGTGTGCAGGCCCTGTGGGTGCTGCTGCAGCCTATGTGAATGCATATGAGCTTTGCTGATGTTGATTCAGAGGGCCTTGTTAGCCTGGAGTCCTCCATCCCCTCTGCCTCTTACACTCTTCCTGCCTTCTCTTCAGAGGGATTCCCACAGAACGGATTTGATGTGACATCCCATTTAGAGCTGAATTTCCCAAGGTCTCTCAGTCTCTGTATAATGTTTGGGTGGGTGTGATTTCTGTATTTGTTTTCATCTGCTGTGGGAAGAAGCTTCTCCAATGAGGCAGTAATCTATGAATATAAGGGAATATCATTAGGAATCATTCATTTCATCACTATGTTTCACCCTCCGTCTCCTGGCTATCTAGTCTCAGGTTCTTGGTCACCCAAGCAGTGTTATGTATGAGATCCATCTCTTAGAGTGCGTCTTAAGTCAAACCAGTTATTTGTTTGCTACTTTCACAAGCCCTGTGCCACCGTTGCCCTAGCATATCTTACAGGTAGTATGCTATTGTAGGTAAAGGGTTTGTGGTAGATTGCTTACTGTCTTTCTTTTCTGATGGCTCTGTAACCTGTCACTGTTGACTTAAACCACCTGTCATCTGCTATGTGCCTATACTTGAGTGCCCTTTCAAATCTTGGGTCTGACATCTCTCTGACTAATGGCTTTCTCTCCCACACAAGAGGAAGGCTGATGTGTGTTAAACATTATCTCCCTTCCCCAAACCCTACCCAGAATAATCTTCCTGCAGGGATGAATGGAGACAGACCTTGGCAGAAACCATTTTCAGGTGAGGGAACTCAGTGGGGGTTATCCAACACCAACACGGCTCCCCACTGTTCACAGCCAGGCTACCTCAGAGATTGCAAATCCATGCGCCACCTTTTTCTTTATCCTCCTGGAGTGTACTGGAATTGCTTCTCCAAAAAAACAATGCATTATAAACCCATTTCAGCCTGATTTGGAGAGGTTTCAAGCTAAAGCAGCCATTCATATTCCACGAAGCATGAACACATATTTTTCTAAAGTTGTTATGTCCATGTGAGGTAGATTATCCAAAACATATTATTTCTGCTTTACAGGGAAAGCAACAGGCCTGAGAAATTGTATCCCCATCATGTCCACTAGCAGTCTCAAAGCAAGTAACAAGTAAAACTAGGACTAACCCAGGCCCTCTGAATTGAGAGTTGCATCTCTCTTCTGTTTCATAATACTTGAGTTTAGTTTCCAGGCCTCCAAGTCCATGTAAATGCAACCTGCACAAAAAGAACTTGAATCTAACAAAGATATCAATTGGATCTTGTTGTAATTGCCTTAGAAGTAGTCACTCCTACCTCCTGAAGGAGATCAGTGATAGACAGTCCAAACGTTCTGAGATCTTCCTGCATACCACCTGGTGAGACTGCTTAGCTAAAAATGGTTCTTTGAGCTCCTAGCTAATTCATACAGTCTCCATAGGTGACAGCAGGTAAAGTGGGCTGAAGACAAAGCTGGTCCGTTAAGCTTCATAAGCCAATTTCTGAGCTTGCTAAGAAAAAAAAATAAAAATAAAACAAAACAAAAACAAAAGAAAATTCACTCCTATTGATCCTTCATGGTCTTTCAAGAAGGAAGAACCCTGGACACATTGTGTGAGACCCTGTGATAGGATATTATCAGGAGCCCAAAACAATCAAAGTCCAGATTTCAAAACTCACTGCTGCAAAACATTTACTTGTCAGAGTTCATTTGTTGATGGTGTTCAGTGCGTATGATTTCCTTCAAGGCAGACTTTTAGAATGTCAGAGGACGTGGTGGTAATGAAGGGAATTTGTATGGTGGATGAACTGAGAGCATATCCACTGGCTTCACTCAGGAAAGTAGACACAAACAGGCTCATTAGTATTCAGAAGACACTTCAGCTCCCAGGAGCAAGCTGCCACACAGTCAGTGTGTCACATGAAACCAGAGCCGTTCTCTGTTGTTTATTCTCTAACAACAGAACTTCCACGCCAGTGTGAGACACATCTCAAGGAGAGTGGTCACAATTCCTTTCCTGAGAGAGGGGCCAAGCCTCAGGACAGGAACTCACAATCTGCAAGACCTTCAGTTTTGTTTTTGCTTTGTTTTGTTTGTTTCACAGTCACTTTGTGTCCAGGATGATGGCTTCCAACAATATAGAAAGAACAGCCACTGCATCTGGGGGCAGTGTTATAGATGCTTGGCTCTGTAGTTAGAGCTTGAAAATTCATTTTTTTAATTATTATTTATAAGACAATGGTTGATTATTATGCCTCCTTCACCTACCCTAGTTTTGTAGTGAGTACCGGTAGCATTATAGATCTTTTTAATCGCGTACCTAGATTCATTTATTTTCTGAATTTAATTTTTCCATTTTAAACTTTTGTTTTATCTTTTTGAAAACTTCATAAATTAACACTCTATTTACATTATTTATATGCCTGCCTCTCCTACATCTAATTCTTCACATACTTCTCTCAGCCCCTCTCTCAAATTAGTGACTTTTTCTCTAATTATTACTGCTACACGCACATACAGAAAACCTATCGAGTCGACTTACTGTTGCTTATGTACATGTGGTTGGGGCTTACCACTTGAGAAGATCACCTTGATGAGCTAATGAGGCTCAGCCCTGGAGAAGACTGTTCTTCTCTCTGTAACCATTGGTTGCCTTTTGCTCTTCATCTAGAAATGGAGGCTTTGTCAAATACCCCCTCTTGTGATCTTTATTAAACTTTTATGCATTTGAAAGCATTTTCAACAAAGTTGGGAATTAATCTTTCTGAATATTAAATAATTTTCATATGGGAGGCACTTGGGAAAACATGAGTGAAAATGAAACAATTTAAGCCTTGGAAAATTGCCTCTATCTTTAATTCTGTGAACCTACTCTGTGGTCATTAAATAAATTACCATCTGGCCCTCAAGTTTTTAGCTATATTTGCAAAGGTTAAATGTTTAACACACTGAAGCTACAGTTATTCAAGGCATAATTAGCTTTTGAAGTAGTAGTTAACAGTTAAGTATTTGTTAGATCTTTTCATCTATATTTTAGAATATTGTATGTAAATACTGTATTTACATCATTTCCATCTCTCTATCTCCAGCTCCACTCATGTTCCCCTCACCTCCTATCAAATGACTGAATTCTTCTTCCTTAATTATTGCTATTGCAATGTAAATACATCCTGCTCATGTATTCCTGACTCCCCCCTCTCAGAAGCCCTCAATGATATATTTGTTATTGTGTCTCTTAAGAATTTTATGCAAAGTAGTATGCCTCAGTTCAGACTTTACCAACAGGTGTTATACTTAATCTTTCCAAGATATCAATACATACAATTTTTAAAAAAAATCAAAAAGCTAAGAGTCATATAAGTTTGACAACTATATCTTTAAACCAATTTAAGAACTGATGATTTAAGCCACATGGCTGTCTTAACAAAGAATAATGCAGAAAAAGCATTTGTTAACAATTAACACATACTTCAAAAGGATAATAGTGTTTCTCATTAAGCTCTTTTTTCATAGACCCCTCTCATGGTACCAACTCCATAAACTAAAGTATTGCAGATAGTACCACTATTTGCATGGAAGTGGAATTCTGTTTGCTTTTTGTTACTTTGCTCTCTTCAATATTCAATGAAACTGGTAGACATAGTTTGGCCATAATGTAATCCCATTTTGTTAACAAAATTTTCCTGGAAAAAGTTTTCCTTGAACATTAGGTGGCCTAGAAGACTAAAACCCCTTATTCCTGCTGCTGTAGAAATGCCCATTAGCTCCTCGGAGTTACAAATTCTAGAAAGAAAGACTAAACTGCCAAAGTGATCCTTTGTGAAAATTAGGATTTTTCTTTCATCCTTTAAAATTTCAAGCTATTTTATCTTTGATAAAATAACATCTGCACGTCAGATATTTTATTCCCCAACAAAATGATGTGCATTTAAAAAGGTATTAATAAGAAAATGGTGAACTGGGGTAAAGAAGAGAAAATAACAGTGCTATTTTTTATTATCTGATGATTTCGTGTGTCATGAGAATTTACTAAAGATTGACAAATAAGAACCAGGAAATGGAATAAATGTCAGAATGCAGGTAAACTGTTCTGGGCCCTTTCATGGAGCTTCATCCTTTCTTGTGCTGAAGACACAAAATAGACAGGTTGTTTCCTTTGCAATGGATATGATATAGATGAATTGCAGTGATTTTCAGGTGTGCTGAAAGTAGACGTTTCTCAGAACATGATCTTCAGAATTTTATCTGGAGCCTAAGTTGTGGACCAAGAGCTAGTCTAGACCCCAAAAATATATATGACATTTGTCAAAATCCCCATGGTGGGACATAAAGAAATCTGAACAAGCAGATCATTCCTGGAGACCATCACAACTTCTTGTCTTTCTTCTCACATGTCTTAGAGGACAACTCATTATCCATTCACTTGCTTACCACAGATATACTATGTCCAAGATTCCATGAACGACATAAAAGACCTGTATTAGCAGTGCAAAACTATAGTCCCATCTCAAACTATGAGTGAATGAGGAAAATGAAACAAAAACAAATCAGCATTATTCAAGTACCATGGAATACTATTGGAATGTGTGATAAAACTAAATCAATCTGCTCAGCATATCTAGTTGAGGGCAAAAAGCCATAGGGATGGATTTTTAAAAAGCCCTATCCAGGGTGCTGAAGTAAGGCATTATTAGGCGATCTGAAAATGTTCTCTCTTGTTATAAGCTGAAACTAAGCTGACATTTAAATGCCAAAGGTAGTTTCTGTGTAGCAAAAGGTAGTTGACATTAATGCATCTTTAGAGGGCTCTCTGCCACTGTTCAAGTAAAGATCTTCCATTGTTCTACTATATACATGCAATAATCCTTTGACACATCTAAGAACATATTGCTATTGTGATTGTCTGTTTTATAGATCAGATCTGGGTTTTACTTATTTCACCAAGATCATACCTAATCTAGGACTAGAATTCTGACCTGATAACTCTAGAACCTGCCTATCTGAGCTTCCTGACACTGCTATCAGTGCTTACCACCAGTTAGATGGCTTTAAAAGACATAAATTTACTCTTATAATTCAAGAAGCCAGACGTCCAAACCCAGGTGTTAGAAGGTTGTACCCCTTCCCCATCCTGTAGAGGAGATGTTTCTTTTTACTCCCTCTGGTACCCATGCCACCACTTGGTTATTGACACACCTTACCATTCTACAGCTTCTGGTTCAGATAGTTCCTCCCTGAAAGCACACACACACACACACACACACACACACACACAATATCTTCTAAAGTTTTTTTTCCAAATAAGATCACATCATTCAGGCATTCTTGAGAATGAGATGCACTCCTATCTTTCAGAAGGTCACCATTCATGGCATGACAATGTCCCATATAACTTTATTCTCCCCAAACAGAGACATGGCAGAGGCACTTAGAACTGATCTTGTCTAAACATGCTACAACAAACAAAATAAAAACTCAGTCTATGCTGGAAGCAAACAATCTAAGTAATACTTTGTGTTTGGGTGAGGAAGAAAGGATGGCCGTTTTGAGTGAAAGGGTTTTTGTTGAGACATGTAGCCCATGCTGGCCTGGAGCTCTCTATCTTCTGACCTCTGTTATCTAAGCTCTGTAAGAGAGTATGGCTAGTCTCCACACTATAAGTCTCATGGCCAGATTTGCATCAAAATTGATTTTATGGAACTCTGAACAAAGACATGGCAATTTAAGAACCTAGGACACAAGGGACATTTAAGGATTGGAGATACATGCTTGCCTCATATATCTATCCTATTTCTCATGAATTTTTGAAAGACCCAATCATCTCTTCCACAAAACACACAATACCACTACCTTGTTCTCTAAATGTGTATTCTGCTCAGTAACATCCGATTCATTGTTATCCAAGTTAGAAGCTGCAAATAAGACAATACACATAACATTGTGAGCCTCAATGGAAAGGATGATATGAGCTCAGAATAGCAGTGGGAGAACAAGCAAGCCTAAAGGAAGCACAGTGATTTCTCAGTTTGATGGACTATGGGTATGGCAAAGACCAGTATGATGGCTGAAGGAAAGAACAGAGCAAATCCCACCCATCACACTTGACTGTGGCAAATACTAATGCTTTGGGAAGAATAAAGCAGAAGTCTTTGTCACACCTGGTAAACAAAACCACCTGAGTTTCCTAGTACATTTTCTCCGTGCTAAGGCTGAAGCTGCAATGGCTTGTGTATGTTCTCTCCTGAGATATCAGTGTTGCTTTCTGTAGCAAATTTGTTTTCTCCTTATAAACTGTCACTTTTTTTTCAGGCAGATAGAGATGAACACAAAAGGACACTTAGAAGTCACTTAAGCCCAGAAGTCCATCAGAGCAACATAAGGTAGGGCAAATACCAACATGCAAAGTGACACTGTCCTGAAACAAATGGGGGATGTCCTCTACAGCTTCTTGAGGTCTTTAATCAGGTACATAACCAGTGAAATGTTTATCCTGTCCTAGATGACTAAACACCACTCACACAAACATCTCTTCATGACAAGTAATGAATATGGCATCCTTGAACCAATCCACAATATTTAGAAGCCACAAGACTTCACTAAGGAGATCAAGTGAGGCCATCTTGTGAGGCCAAGTAAGATCACTATTTGACATCAAATGCCACTACATTTGTCCTCTCTCAGTTAATATTTTGCTTTAGTGGAAAAGATTCACTTAAGTGACTGTGCAGGGCCCATACACTAATATCTGGGCCATCCGTCTATGGTAATACTGGAAAGTGGCAGAACTTTCAAAAGGTGGAATATGGTGGACTGAGGAAAGACAGCTCAGCAGTTAGGAGCTCATGGTGCTCTTCCATAGGACTCGAGTTATTCCTAGCACCTATGACAAGCAGCTCACAATTACCTGTAACTGGACTCCAGAAGGATCTGGGACACTACCCCCCAGCCTCTTCCAGTACCTGCATTTACATGTGCACACCCCATGTACATACATACACAGATCAATTTTTTAAAAAGCTAAGAGGCAAGGCATAGTGTAAGAAAGTTGGGCCACTGGAGAATACACTCCTAAAGGGGGTGTTAGGACCTTAAAACATTCTCTTCTCTGCTTCTGCTTTCTGACCAGTATGAGGTGAGTAGCTTTGTTCACTCTCCACCATGCTCTCAGCAGTATCATAAGCCCCAGAGCAAGAAAGCTAGTAGCCATGGACTGAAATTCCAAGTCACCCTTTCCTCCTTTAAATTGCTTACTTATCCCTTAGTGTTTTGTCTCACCATGCTAATACTTTTGAACAGGTATTTCAATTTTAAATGTTTATACATTTATATCATTTAGTGAATTCATGTGGTAGGACTGCCATTGATAGTATAAAGCACCTTTATAAATTAGATTCTACTGTCTTCAATTTATACAAGCACTTTGAGGACCAGCGTATTCTCCCAGAATTTCATCTAAAAAGTAGTAAGTCTCAAAGGAACTGCCTCTATGACTATGAATCCAATATCACCAGTACACTGTTCATTGTCTATACATTACACTATATAGAACTTAAACTCATTATTTCTATGATGGCAATGATGAAAATTTCCTCTGTCATTATTACTAAAAAAAAATATCCCAATGGTTGTGTAAAATTACACTGATGTCTCTGATTTATTTAGTCTCACAATTCTGTTTATTTTTTAGATTTATTTTATGTATGTGTTTGCCTGCATGTATATCTGTGCACTGTGTGTGTACCTGGTGTTTTGAGGCCATCAATGGACATTCAGTCCCCTGTAACTGGGGTTACAAATGGTTGTCACCTGCTATATGGTGTTGAGAAGTGGACATGGTTTTTCTGGAAAAGTATTCAATGTTCTTAATCACCTAGATATCTCTCTAGCCTTTTATTCTCACAGTCTTGTAACTGAACATGAATCTTTAGCCTCTTATGTTTCCCTTAAGATGAGTCTAAGAAGAAAATAGTATGAAAGCTGTGGATGTTTTCAGGTCAGGCTCTTGATATTTATTCTGAAAGGGCAACACTGAAGACTATACATTGTTTAGAATCTGTTAGTCAAAAATCCTTCAGTTGAGGAATGGAGCTGAAAAATTGATTGACGAGAGACAAAAGAATAATAATAAAAAAAACTTGAAAAAGGTCAGGAAAAGTTGCAGACTAAGAAGAGAATAAATGGAACAGAGTTAAGAACTCTGGCTGTTTTTGCAAAGGATCAGTGTTCCATTCCCAGCACACACATGGTTGCTCACAACCATCTGTAACTATAGTCCCAGAAGATCTGACTCTTTTCACTCTTTAAAAGCAAAGGAATAGTTTTAATCATGTGTATATTGTATTTTGTATTGTATATGTGTATTTTGAGGCATGAGTAAAATGCCATGGAACACAGAAAAGGGACTTCAGACTGTTCCTTGGGCCTGAAGTTACAGGCTGTTGTGAGTCATCCAAGGTGAATGGGCACTGAACCAAAGTCTTCTCAAAGAATCATCTCTCCTGCCCCTTGCTTTTGTATGCATGACTTACAATGCCAGTGCAATGATGCACTCGACCCATTAAACAAACATTGTTGAAAAAATAATTGAGCACAACCACTTAATTACTTTCTAGAAATAAAAGGAGAAGAATAAACCATAAATCCTGCCTCCAGGAAATATTTAGTAAAACCAAAAGATAAATAATCATGCTCAATTTTCACAAGAGTTTATTAGCTATAGAACTAAGGTGGCACAGAAACATCTAAACTAAATTGGGAGGAAATAGATATTTTTCTTTTAGAAGAAATGGAAGAAAATCTGAATACTTCACATATGGCAACTTAGAAGAGGAGGGAAGGAAATGTGCTTGTGAAACAAGGTAAATGTCCTTGACAGCACATGGCGGGGTTGCTAAACTCAGCCAATAATAACACAGGATGCTCAATTCACTCTGAATTTCAGTTAAACAACAAAGTACTAAAATAAATATGTGCCAGTTAATTGTTTCAACAAACTTAGTCTGTAGTGTTATTTGTGATTTATCTATAGTTCAACTTTAATTCGATACCCTGGATTTGGTTCGGCAACCCTGTTACTAGGGAATGGCTAGTGATTTATGGGCTGCAACAAGAGGTGAATGAAACAGTGGCATGAAGGGTGGGACAAGGATAAAATCATGAAAAGCCATTTAAATGTAATCCCCAAAACTTAACCATGCACTGGCAGATTAACAACAGTAACTAATAACTATAGCTCCATGTACGGAGTTGCTGGGGCTCCCATATAGGGTTAGAACAGATGTTGCTAGACTATGAGGTCCTCCACATGTGAAGGAGAGATGCTTGACTCTAGGCAGCAGAAGAAGGGGAGCTGGCTCCCTCCAGACTTTCTCACTGTCACTGCCTCAAAACCACTGTCACTATCACACTCTTAAAATCACTCTTTACTGATTTTTTTCCAGTGTGGTTCTATAGAAGGGGCTTCCTAGACAAACTTTGACAATGACCCAGCATAGCAAGAATTCATAAGCTGAAGATACTGCTGTAGTTTGTATATTAAATGGACCCTCATGGATCCACATGTTGAAGACTTGGTTGCTTCATAGCTATGGGCAGGTGTCAGGGAGGAAGAGGAGCTCAATGAAAGGAAACTAGCTAGTAGCAAAAGAATAAGTTGAATCCTTGACCCCTCCTTCTTGTTTTTACTTCCTGGCCACCATGAGTGAACACTCTCATCTGCCACATGCCCCAACCACTTTGCATTGCCACAGACCCTGAAATGACTGGGTCAATGGTAGACTAAAATATCACAGATCCCTGAGCCCAAATTAACCTTTTCTTCATTTTTTTTTATTTTAGTTTATTAAAAAGTGGGTGGTGGCAGGGCAGCAAATAGATGGGTGATGACTATGGCACATTCATGTGCTGTGGAGGCCAGAGATTGATATCAGATGTTTACATCTTGTTCTCCATCTTACTTTCTGAGATAGGGTCTCTCAGGAACCCTGAAGCTTACCATTTAGCTGGGTAGCCTGACCAGGAAGTCTCTGAGATCTGCCTGTCTTCATTCCTACACTTTTGATCATAAGTGCTTGTCAGTGAAAGAAAGCTAAATTATACAGATGCTTAGTCCTTATAGGTGTAAAATAATTGATAGAGGAATAAAGAAGATTGATAGTTGTTATGCATGCTACTCAGAAGGAAATAAGCACATAGTTTTAAAAATTCTAGCACAATGGACTTTCATGGAGGTGTGCATAAGATAGGATCTCATCATATAGCCCAATCTGGCCCCAAACTTGCTAGCCTCCTGCTAAGATTAGGCATTCAATCTAGAGTTCCCACCAAATGACTAGACATGAGTTAGACTCCTCAATTGTCCTCTGAACAAAAGCCACTAGCACACAACAGGTCCAAGGCCATATAACTTCAAGGTCTGCAGCTGTTCTGAAGACCAAATTTTCTGGTCAAGAGTTCTTTCAATGATGACACTTGTTTTCTTTAGTTCATTTAAGTTGATGAAAAGGAAAACTTAGATTCAGAGATGGGGCTGTCTTTAAGGGAACCTGGGCAGGGGAAGACAAGTGTTAGGAAATGAACGCAGGGTAGATCCAAAGCTCTGTGCCTAATGAACCCAATACACACAGCTTAGATGGACCTTGCTAATGATAACATGGCTTAGTCGGGGATAAATTCTCTAAATGTTAATAAATTTCCATAGCCATTGTGGAAGGGCAGGAAAGACTTATTGGGAGTGAGAAGCCTGAAAAAGATTGACAGGCAAGACACACTTTGTGTTGTGGGGTCAAGGCAAGTGTACATAGAGGTGGGAAATTCTTGCTGTGCCACACTTGCTATGCCTGCCTGTCACACAAGCTGTATGGGAAAGTGTAAGAGTGGCAAAGGTTAATACTAAAAGGTGACACTATGCAAAGAGTTTCAAGGCCCTGTGAAGAAGTATGGCTGTGTACTGCAGGTCTGAGAAATTATCCAGGTTGTCAACAAGAAAATAACCCATGTTTTAAAGAGAGAAAGCCAAGGCAGTGAAGGGAGAAGGCTAGAGTTGGAGAGGAATTTAATACAAGGAAACAAGTAAGTCACTGAATTAAATAAGGAACATTTCTTGACATTAGTTCTGTATTTGTTGGGTTCCCAGGATGCTACTTAGGAGAAAAGAGGCTTTCAAGTATGTCTGGAGTCTGCCCAACCTACCTGAACACATATAAAATATCATAATATTCTGTGAAGCTGGTAGAGGTGGCACTTGAGATGTTGAAATATTAACAACAATGAATGAACAGCAACAGACTAGGAGGCCCTCCATAATCCCAGATCATGCAGAGATGGTGAAAGGTATCAGAAGGGTCTGGGGAGCCATGAGAGCTGGATGGTAAAGGAGGCCTAGGATATAAGTAAGTTCAAGATGCTAGTGTCAATATCATGATGCACAAAAAATATGCTCGTTATTTTTTCCACAATATGGCCAGAACCCATGCCATGCCTTTTCTGAAACCAGCCCCTCTCTTTCATAAATGAGATTATTATTTTCCAAAATGCCCTTTGTTTGCTGTCTCTTTGCTCTTGTAAAGATGTATGTGGAAATGCCGGCTTCTCGGCTCATACACATCCAGATTTGCTAGAATACAATCATGCTGGCCACAAAGGAGTGATAGACACTTGTATCAGTTCGCAAATCTTCACAGTCCCATGACATCAAGAACAAAGGTGTCTCTAGAATCCCCCTGCCTCATATTCTCCCTGCTCCTCTTGGGTCATAATCTCCTCTGCCACTTATAGCAATCAGTCATTATCCTTGGGATTCTCCAGGCAAGACCTCTTCACGATCTGACATTTCATCTGAGACATGCCTGGATGTGTTTTATTCAGTCACCTCAAAGATACCCTCTCTCATCACCCTCTCCTTTTCTATGCAGTATTTTAGTGAATTAACCAACATTCTTGGCTTTCATAATAATGCAGGATATAGTATTGTTAACATGGGTTATTTTGTTTTGTTTTGTTTATTTAATTTGGGATTTTTTTCTGTCACCACTATTAGAATATAAAGTATATTGAGGAAAGGGTGAAATCCCATATATACATTCTACTACCTATAATTTACCCATAACTGAACATGACATGTAAGCAAATAGTTCTGGTTTGGATCTTAGCTGTCTTCCAAAGACCCACATGCCTAAGGCTGGGTCATCAGGCCATGCTTAAACGGAGCATGGTGGAAGAAGGCCTAGTGGGAAGGACTTGGGTCACCAGTATCACACTCTTGAAGGGTATCTCAGGGTTCTTCCTCCTCCACTCCTCACTCCTCCTTCTCCTCCTGACTCCCCATCCTCTTTCTTACCTCCTTCCTGGCCACCGTAAGGAGAGTAGGTTGCTCTACCACACTCTGCACCATAATGCACTGCCTTACCACAAGCTCAAAACCAATGGAGCCAAAGGGTGGTGCACTGAAACCATGACCAAAATAACCCTTTCCTCCTTCTAAGTCATTGTATCTCAGCAGTAGAAAGCTGACAGACAGAGACATTCAGGAGCTGCTATAGCAGAACCAGGCTAACAGGCCAGGCACCACAAAGTCAACCTATAGACTATTAGCTGTAAGGATTAGCAGGTCAAAGGTGGCTGTCTTCCTCATTTGGAGAACATGCTTATTCCCCCACAACCCCAACATATCACATGCAAATGAGCTTCACGCTGGACTTGACCCAGCTCCTGGTCAATCCACACAGTGGGCATGTACCAGTTGTGCTAAACCTAAGCAACCATGGTATGGTTCAATGGTTCACTTTTCCAAAGTAGCTCAGAGCTTCCACACTTCAGATATACAGACTTGGTTTAAAAAAAAAAAATCAAGATCTTACAGAGCAGCAGAATCAAGCTCTATTCTTCCACATTACTTCAAAACAAATACAACCTGTTTTTACTAGACAAAAGAGAAATCAGTAGTCAAATAAGTAGCTCTGGGTAGGGCAAAATGCACACCAACCAAGGTGCTCTCCATTCAAATGCTCCATCTGATGCTTTATTTCCCATTTCTATAACAGTACATGCTTCATTATAAAATTAGGTATCATTATAAAATAAAAGCCCTAAATAATACCATTACATTTGCCTCCTCTCTGGCATAATTTATACTTCGTGTAATAAAAAATAGAAGAAATGTGGGTTTGATCATCCAGTGGTACACAGGGAAAAATTGACTCAAGTAAATTAATCTCTCCCACTTTTCACCATGTTTTTTTTTTAAACAGAGTCTAGGGGAAGCTTCAGGATATTAAGAGGAAGCATGAACTAACCTACATGATTTTATAAACCTGGAAAAAGCTACCAGCACAATTTTATGGTTATACAAGTGTAACAAAAGACAACTTCAGATGGTTAGCTTTTATGAGACAGGCAGACATCTACATAGATTATGATATAGATGGACACTGGGGGTAGGGGAGATACAGAAGTGACCATCCATTGGAAATTAATATATACATCAAGATTTATACTTCATTATGGTTTAAGTTTTCTCTGTTGATTTCCATGATTCACCTGTGAATAATTAAGGCTGGGGTTAATTTTTATACATTTTATAAATTTTATGCATTTTATAATTTTATACATTTTATACAAAATACAGACTAACAGCCTTGTGGGAGGCTTGCTCACTCTGACACACCTCCACGTTCCTCCATATATCCTCTTCATGGAGGATAAGAAAAAAAAAATCTCAGAACTGTGTACACTCATTCATTAAAGTCATTCTCTGAAATGCTTTTTGTTATTATGTAGTAGATTCTATTTACAGATTAGAACATTTTTCCAAACAGAGCTACTTCTTGTTTTTCCCCCCTTTTTTTATTTAAATTTGAAACAAGGTTGTTTTATATGTCAATCCCAGTTCCCTCAGCCTCCCATCCTCCCCTATCACTCTACCAAACCCCAGTCTATACCCTTTCTGCTCCCCAGGAAGGGTGAGACCTTCATGGGTAGTCTTCAAAGTCTGTCACATCATTTGGGGAAGAGCCTAGGCCCTCCTTAATGTGTCTAGACTGAGAAAGTATCCCTCTATGTGGGTGGGCTCCCAAAGTCCATTTGTATACTAGGGATAAATACTGATCCATTACTAGAACCCCATAGAATACTCAGTTCTCCTAACTAACACTCACATTTGGGGGACTGGGTCAGTCCTATGCTGGTTTCCCAGCTATCAGACTGGGGTGCATGAGCTCCCCCTTGTTCAGGTCAGCTGATTCTGTGGGTTTCTCCAGCCTGGTCTTGACCCCTTTGCTTATCACTCCTCCCTGTCTGTAACTGGATTCCAGGAGTTCGGCTAGTGTTTAGCTGTGGGTGTCTGCTTCTGCCTCGATCAGCTACTAGATTAAGGCTCTAAGATGGCATGTAAGGTAATCATCGATCTCATTATCATGGAGGAGCAGTAAAGGTAACCTCTCCACTGTTGCTAGTTCGTTTCATCCTTGTAGCTCTCTGGTCATTTCTCCTTAAATCTATAATGGCCCCCTCTATTATGGTATCTCTTTTCTTGTTCTCTATTTTTTCCCTGTCTCAATCTTCCTGTTCCCTCATGCACACCTCTCCCCTCATCTTCTCTCTTCTCTTTCTCTTAACTCCTGCTCCCCTCCCAATTTGCTTGGAAGATCTTGTCCCTTTCCCCTTCTTGGGGGAACAAAGTATGTCTCTCTTAGGGTCCTCCTTGTTTCCTAGCTTTTCTGGTGGTGTGAACTGTAGCTAAGTCTAAATGTATCAAAGACCTCAACATAAACCCAGCCACACTGAACCTCTTAGAAGAGAAAGTGGGAGGTACCCTTGAACCAATCGGTATAGGAAACCACTTCCTGAATATAACACCAGTAGCACAAACACTGAGATTGACAATCAATGGGACCTCCTCAAACTGAGAAGCTTCTTGTAAGGCAAAGGACATAGTCAACAAGACAAATCGCTAGCCCACGGAATGAGAAAAGGTCTTCACCAACCCTACATCCGACAGAGGACTGATCTCCAAAATACACAAAGAACTCAAGAAACTAGTCACCAAAACACCAAATAACCCTATTAAAAGTGGGGTACAGACTAAATAGAAAATTCTCAATGGAGGAATCTAAAATGGCTGAAAGACATTTAAAAGTGCTCAACATCCTTAGCCATCAGGGAAATGCAAATCAAAACAGCTCTAAGTTACCATCTTACTCCTGTCAGAATGGCTAAAATCAAAACCACCAAAGATGGTTTATGCTGGAGAGGATATGGAGAAAGGAGAACACTCCTCCACTGCTGGTGAGAGTGCAAACTCCTACAGCCATTTTGGAAATCAGTATAGTGGTTCCTCAGGAAAATAGAAATCAGTCTACCTCAAGATCCAGTAAATCTACTCTTATACTCAAAAGATGCACATTCATACAACAAGGACATCTATTTAACTATGTTCATAGAAGCATCATTTGTAATAGCCAGAACCAGGAAGCAACCTAGACTGAAGTTTGGATGGAGAAAATGTGGTACATTTACACAATGGAATACTATTCAGCAGAAAAACACAATGGAATCCTGAAATTTGCAGGAAATGGATGGAACTAGAAGAAACCATCCTGAGTGAGATAACCCAGTCACAAAAAGACAAACACAGTATGTACTCACTCATATATGGATTTTAGATATACAGCAAAGGATTGCCAGCTTCTACATTTTTAATAAACAAGGAAACCATAGATATGTAACAAAGGTGAAGTATTTGATTGCTAGATGTTGACATTACTGGATGTATTTGCTCTTAGATATTTAGTTAATCATGTTGTGCTATGCCCTTATTTATGAAGAGGCAAGACATCATGAAGAAAGACTTAGTGACTACTATGGTTAAATTTAAAAAGTCTCCCCAAATTTCAAATGCTAAAGGTTTGTTTACTGGCTGTGGTAAACTTGATGTAGGGAAACATCAGAACTGTCAGGCAGTGGCACCTAGACAGAGGAAGTTAGGTTATTTGGGGTATGCTCTAATATGGGAATTTCGGACATTGTCCAAGATAGTTTTATTTTTTGACAGAGATAATAACATATTTTATTATAATACAATATAATAAATATAATGTGACAAAAAAACCCACAAACACATCCTATTTGGACAAGACAAAAAAATAGAAGGACAAGAGCCCAAAAGAAGGTACAAGAATTAGAGACCCACTCTTGCACGCTTAGGGATCTCGTGAAAACACCAAGCTGGAAGTCATAATATAAAACCAGAGGACCCACAGGACCCCTGCAGGCCTTGCACATGCTGCCTCAGTCTCTGTGACTTCATATGAGCTTTGCTCATGTTGATTTAGAGGCCTTGTTATCCTGGAGCCCTCCATCCCCTCTGCCTCTTACATTCTTTCCACCTCTTCTGCCACAGAGTTCTTTAAGCTCTGAGGGAGGAATATGATAGAGACATCCCATTGAGGGTTGTTTCAAAATCTCTCACTCTCTGCATAATGTCTAGTGTGGGGCTCCGATTCATTCCCATCTGCTGTGGGGGAAGTTTCTCTGATGAAGGCTGAGCAAGACACTGATCAATTATTACATCAGAATGTCATTTAGGGGTCATTTTTATTATTACCTTTTCTTTGTTTGCTTTTTTGGGCTGTAGAATTTGGTTTTACCTTAGACCATTGGCCTATCTAGTCTCCAGTTCTTACTCCCCAAGCAATGTTGGGAGTATGTTACATCTCATGGAGTGGGCCTGAAGTCAAAACAAATGTTGGCTAGTTATTCTCAAAAGCTTTGTGCCACCATTGCCCTGGGATATCTTGCAGATAAGACATCATTTTAGATCAAAGAGTTTGTAATTGGATTGGTGTTTACATATTTCTTTTGGTAGCATGCAGAGTACCTTCCTATACCAAAAACCCTAACACAAAAGAGGGGGTCAGTTCTCTTAACCACTCCTAAGCCATCTCTCCAGCCCCACCCAGTTTTACCTATTTTGTCAATCATGTTTCACTGGAAGAAAATTAAGATATAGAGCAGCTTCTCTCGGTGTTGTACTTTATAATCCTTTAAAAATCAGTTTTTCTATAGTATGGCTAAGGTATTACTGACATCTCAGAATTTCAGAGTTATTAAACAGATATTAATATCTTCTAAATTTAAAAGGAATTCATATACTTCTCAATTAGTGAAACACTGTATATGTTATCTAACATTCATAAGTCTCAAAACACTTACATTTTAACCTGTAACATTAAGGACAAAATTAGCAAAGGAAGCAAGCCTAGGCAGGGATAGACTACCCTGTGGAATTTTCTCCCTTTTGTTAGATTTTCATAATTACTGGGGTTCTTAGGACTATGACTGATGTTGGGAGCATGCCATCATGGATGTTAGAAATCCAAATGGACATAGTTTTAAAATGCTAATTGTTCTTCTTCCTTGTGACATAAACAGTAGAAAGTATTTTCCCCCAGTAGTTCCTTAGAATCATATTTATGCTATTTTGAAGAATATAAATGTTTTTCTAGTCACTACCAAAAGGTGTTTGTTTTCTCCAAATCTAAGAGCATGAGTTTCAGTTATTTTATCATCACTGTCTCTCTGTTAAAGCACTTTTAGATGAAATGGTGGTCTTTTATTTTTTCATTCTCTAAAATTATTATGTATCCCAAATCTAGCCTTAGATATAGTCAAACCTTAAGATAGAGTTAAAAAACATGGTGGTTTGAATGAGAATGGCCCCTAGAATCATATATACATATATATATATACATACATATACATATATATATATATGTATATGTATGTATATATATATATGTATATATGCTTTCAAATTTCAAAAGCCCACACCAGGCCTATTGTCTCTTTCCCCCTCCCCCAATCCCTCAGCTATATATATCAATCCCTCAGCTACTTCTGAATGTCCACCATACTCCTCACCATGGTGATAATGGACTAGCCTTCTGAAATTATAGGGAAGTCCCCAACTGAATGTTTTCTTTTGTAAGAGTTGCCTTATTTTTGTGTCTCTTCATAGCAATAGAACAGTGTCCAGGACAGGAAATCTGATAACTCAAAAGTACAAATGGTCAAAAACCCTCCCTCCGGCTCCAAAAAGAACATCTATCCACTGTAAAATTGATAATTAACAAATAATTATAAAAAGAATCATATTCAATTTATGTCAAGCTATAGATTAACCCCAAATCATATCTCTACTCTCTTCTAAACTGCTCTTTATTTTTAGTGTGCACCGATGACTTCAAAGATAACTGATAGTATGTTTGTTTAACACAGTCAAGCCAAGTATAATTAGTTTTTTTACATGGGAATGAATTCATAGCTTCAAATATTTAAGTGTTACAGAGGACAAATGGTTTTCATAGAAAGAACTTAAGAGTCTATCAACAAAAGTGAGTTCTAGTAGGAAATGTAAAGATAGTGTTTGAAAATGAATGAGAAAACTTTTCTTGAAAAGTGAAATTCCATCCCTGTGTGATTTTAAGAAACAGGCTGCAGGGGCCTCCTCACCTTTTTATTGGAGGCTAAAGGAAAAGAGTCCCATCTTCCTTTTAACTTTGAACATGACACCAATCTATCATGTCCATGGTGGTTGGAAGAGTGACTTGAAAGGCAACCAGGATAGGACAGGGAATAGATACTTGATGCCAAGTGCTTGCTTGTCTGCACAATGCACTGATGGGATATGTTATTCTGTAAATATGTTTCTCATACTGGTTAATTAATAAAGCCCTGTTGGCCAATAGGAAACTAGATAGGCGGGGCTAGGAGACTAGAAGGAGGAAAGAGAAAGTAGTTAGGAGAAGTCAAGATGTAGAGCATGGAGGAAGCAGGATGCTGGGGCCACCACTCCGGATAAGATGACCACGTGGAAATACTTAGATAAGTAGAAATGGGTTAATAATTAAGCAGAGCTAGCCCATTAACAATGATAGTCACTGGCCCACAGGACTGTATCAAATACAGTCTCTGAGTGTTATTTGGGGCCAGTGCGCCAGACCGGCGGTGGGAAGGCTGGCGGAAAACAACAAGCTACAACGCACTTTATTCCCATTTATTTTTATCAGTTCAATGCACTTGCAAGATACCACAGCAACTCTGGCAGCTAAAATCCAAGATTCAGATACATGGCTAAGACATAAAGGACAAAAATCTGTTCCAGAATTTTATTTCAGATTCTAAAATGTGGATCCACACAACACATATCACCAATACTTTGTTCTTTCTCTGTAATTATTTCTAGTGTCACTAGTTATCAAAACTGATTTCAGAGAGAATCTTCAAGAGAACTGATTCCAATGGATGCTAATGACAGATGAGTCCTCAAGGCACAGCCCATTGCTTTCTGCAGCTTTGGAGTTGACTTCTCTACTCTAATTGCATCATACACTATATGCATTCATTCGAGTCTGGTTTTTTTTTTTTTTTTCAGAGAAAACTGTTCACAAACATAAACCATGAGCAACATAAGACTAAGCCATGTGGTCCTTTCTCACTTGAGTCCCCAGAGGCACCAGGTGTATCTAGTGTTCCATATTAACAGGTGTTAAAAAAAATTGGGTGATTAGTTGAGTCTGATACTGTTTTCGAGATTGGATGCACCTGTGGTGATATCGAGCATGAATGGACTCTTGGGTGGTTAACAATAAGCTGTGCTGCCCCAGGCTACTTATTTGACCTCTTGGAGTCAAATCCTTCATCTATTAGGTATTAAATGTAATACCATTTAAAGTTATGGTGGGTATTAAGGATAATTTATGCAAGGTTTTCAAGCCATTGTTTAAGACAGTGATATCACATAGTAAGCTGTAGATATTATTACAATAATCTTCTTCAGTTTGTGAGGTTATACCTACATAGATGTGAAGCTATATAAGGTTTGTTTATAATTTTACTATTAGGGCAGTCTCCTATACTAATTCATTCGTGATGAGTAAAGGAGTCAAGACCAGGCTGGAGAAACACACATAAACTGCTGACCTGAACAAGGGGGAGCTCATGGACTCCAGTCTGATAGCTGGGAAACCAGCATAGGACCGACCCAAATTCCCTGAATATGATGTTATTTGGGAGGACTGGGCAGTCTATGGAACCTCTGGTAGTGGATCAGTATTTATCTCTAGTATATTAATAGGGTTTAGGAGCCCATTCTACATAGAGGGATGCTCCCTTAGCCTAGACACATGGGGTAGGGCCTGGGCCCTGATCCAAATGATATGACAGACTTTGAAGACTCCCCATGGAAGGCCTCACCCTCCCTGAGGAGCAGAAAGGCGATGGGATGGGGGTTGGTAGGGAAACAGGGGAGGACAGGAGGGTACAAGAACTGGGATTAACATGTAAAACAAGCTTGTTTCAAATTTAAATTTTACAAAAGTATAAAAAAGATAAATAAAATAATGTTACTATTATATGATTGCTATAAATATTTATTTATTTCAGAAAGCTATACATGGATAGCTTTCTCAAAGTAATTGCTTTATTAAATTGACTACAAAAGGCACTTGTTTTGGATCCTGGAAACATGGCTCAGATGGCACTAGTTGCTCTTGCAAAAGACTGGGTTCATGTCCCAGCCCCCAACTAGCAGCTCATAACTGCCTGTAATTTCAGTTCCAGGAAATCCAATACCCTTTTCTGGCCTCTGCAGGCACTATATAAACATACACATCTCACACACAGACACATGAATAAAAATTAAATCTTTTTTAAAGAATGCATTTCCTAAGAAATGTAATTTAATGAAAACTACCTATGAACAGAATGTTCTGTGATGTAATGAATGTTTAAATGAAATCAAAACAAAGGCCTGTAACCAAGAAACAGCCATTTAATAGGGAGAGACAAAACGAAATACATGTTATCTATAAGTAACTGAAAAAAAAGATAAAGTAAGAAAAGATTATTAGAATATTTCAAAAGGAAAATTAAGTCACTTAGGACATTTATGTACCTACTTTTTTGGTTAAAAAAAAGAAGACAAAATATTATCCTGCTTCTAAAAACCATAACAAAATACCAGGGTAGGCTATTTATAGACACAAAGGGCTTATTTGGTACACAGTTTGGGAGACTCAAGGTTTAAGATTGGGTGGCCTCATTTGTTGGATTCTGACGAAGGTGGTAGATGACACAAGATCATAGTAGCAATGTGTCTGAGGGAGTAGTCACATGGCTAAACAGGAATTGAGAAAGAGACTAAAGAGGCCCCACTCAACCCTCATGAAAAACAAACCTCTCAAGAGAGACATCTAGGAAGGGTCTCAAGAGACCTGACTATCTTAATCCCTCCCAAGGGCACACCCAGTACTCCCACTACTTCCAGCCAGCTTTTGAAGATTTTATAATTTCCCAATTAAGCTCCCTGAGGGGCCACCATTCACCCAAGGCAAATGCATGCACAGCACCATTCAACCTAGGAAGTTCAGAAGTGGTTAGCAATGAAGGGTTCCTCAGGTTTTATCACCCTGTAGGCAGACCATCAGAAATGAGTGGGGTTTGGACGTTCCCTACAAGAGATTAGGAAGTAGGTCACAGAGCATGGGTTGCAGACAGGAAGGCAGAGCCCTAAAGAGGAGAGTAGAAGAAAATTTACAAAGAATGACCACACCTTGTATTTACAAGGGAAATGGGAGTGGAGGGAGTGGTAGTTAAGGATATAACCCTATACAGGTGGTCACACACAACACACACACACACACAACACACACACACACACACACACACACACACACACACACACACACAAAATAGACTCAGGCATGAGAAATAGCACCCAGAGTCAGGGCCTAACTAAGGACAAGGAGGCAGCTTCTGAGTCCAATCACAAAGACCAAATCTCCTAGGAATCATCAGTGAGGATGTAAATGAGGAGGAAATCGACATCAGCTATAGGCAGAGAATAGAATTAGTCACATGCTGGAAAGCAGGTGGCAGTTGTTTTCTGATGACCAAAGACACAAGGGAAAGACTCAAGCCAAGACATGTGGCCAAGTCAGAGTCCAATAAGGCTTCATCTTTGCTCTTTAGTTGCCATGAAATCTCCCCTTGCCTGCCTTCTCACATCTTACCATCTCCTCCTTGTCCTTTTCTTACCTGCTCCTTTCTTTGTCTCTGCTGTTTGCATATTAGTTTCTCTATTCTTTTGACATCCTTTCCATTCCTTCCCCCTCTTGGATCGCAGACTTCTTTCACTCTATCTGCTTCTCTCTTTTACTGTTCCCTGAGTCTGTCATTTCCTACTACCTCTCCTATTAAATAACATTTCTTTTTACTTACTAGAGTTATCCAATGAAAATTGTTTAAAAAAGTACTTGTTCTTACTTTTGGCTTTAGGACCTTGTGGACACATCCCCCATGGAGGGATACCCCCTTAACCTAGAGACAGGAGAGAAGTCCTAGTCCCTACTTCAAATGACTTGACAGATTTACATGACCCAACCTGGATAGCACAGCCCTACAAGTGGAATGGGGGTGGGGAGTGGGAGGGGAGGGTGACCAGGGTGCTTGTCATTGGAGAAAGAGCGTAAGAGGGAGGGAGGGAGGGAGGGAGGGAGGGAGGGGAAACTGGGATCGACATGTAAAATTTTTAAATTATATTATTAAATAAATAAATAAATAAATAAACTTGCTTCAACTTTTGGAGACTTTTTCCCTTTGAAGAATTTTTTATTATTTAGAAAAAAAATTAAATTTAAATATATTTTGATCACACTCTTCTGCTTCCGAAATTCCTTCCAGATCTCTCTACCCACCCAACATTCACCCAACATCAACAAGCAAAAACCCAATGCAGCAATAAACCCTCCAAAATAAAAACAACATAAAACCACTCACAAAACACAAACAAAAACATCAACTGTAACCAAATAAAACCACACACACACACACACACACACACACACACACACACAAACACACACACACAAACTGTGGCGTCCATTATACTTTTGTCAACTACTCCTGACCATGAGGCCTGTCCTGTCACTCTATTGGAGAACACTAATTATCTCTCTCCCAACAGGTATAAGTTACACTTCAGTTGTTAACTTTTACTTCAGTTGCTATATTTTCATTCATTTATTCATTTAAAAAATCTTACAAAAGAAGAAATGAAAAGATGAAACAAAAACTGTCACATTGAAGTTGAACAAGACAAACTATCAGGCGAAAAGACCCCAAGAGAAGGCACAAGAGTCAGAGATCCAATAATTCATACCTCAGGAATTCCATAAAAACACTAAACTGGAAGTTGTAATATATATAGAGATCTGGTGTGTCTGAATGTTACACCTCTGTGTTCATTTGTGCACCACGTGAGTGCCTGCCTGGTGACTGGCAAGATCAAAGGAGGATTTCTGATGCTTAGAACTGCAGTTACAGATGGTTATGAGTCATGATATGGATGCTGGCAATTGAACCAGGGTCCTCTGCAAGAGCAGCAAGTGATCTTAATTATTAAGCCATTGTTCATGTTTCAGTTTTCTTTCCCATATATGTGATGCCCCCAAGTCAGTTTGTGGTTTTTTTTGTTTTCTTATTTTACATGTTAATCCCTGTTTCTCCTCCCTCCCTCTGTTTGTCCCTCCCTCCCATGCTCCCACGACCACCCTCCCATCCCACTCCACCCTACTCCACAGGGAGGTTGATGCCTTCCAGGAGGGATCAACTGAGTCATTTGGAGTAGGGACTGGGCCCTTCCTCCTGCCTCTAGGTTAAGGGAGTGTCCCTCCATGGGGAATGTGCCCCCAAAGTCCTTTTGTGCACTAGGGATACATCCTGGTTCCACTGTCTGAGGTCCCTTAGACTACCCAGGCTTTCTAACTGAGACCCATGTTCAGAGGGTCTGGGTTGGTTCAATGCTGGTTTCCCAGCTATCAGTCTGAGGGTCCATTAGCTCCCCCTTGTTCAGGTCAGCTGTCTCTGTGGGTTTCTGTAGCTTGGTCTTGTCCTCCCTCTTTGTATCTGGATTCTAGTTCAGCTCAGTGTTTAGCTGTGGGTGTCTGCTTCTGTTTCCATTAGCTACTAGATAAGGGCTTTATTATGGTAGATAAGTTAGTCATCAGTCTCATTTAAGGTAGCCTTTCCACTGTTGCTCAAATTGTTAGTTGGGGGTCAGTCTTGTATGTCTCTGGACATTTCTCTAGAGTCAGTTTTCTCTTCAAACCTATAATGGCTCCCTCTTTTATAGTATCTCTCTCTTTTTTTCTCTTGTCTATTCCTCCCTTGACTCAATCTTCCTAGTCCCATGTGCTTTCCTCTCCTCCCCTTCTCTTTCTCCAAACTCCCTCTCCACTCACTCCACCCCCACTCCCAATATGCTCAGGAGATCTTGCTCCTTTCCCTTTCTGTGAGGGGACCTTGTATGAATCTTTTAGGTTACTCCTTGTATTCCAGTTTCTCTGGTGTGGTGAATTGTAGGTTGGTGATACTTTGCTCTACATCTAAAATCCATATATGAGTGAGTGCATACCATGTTTCTCTTTATGTGACTGGATTACCTCATTCAAGATGGTTTCTTCAAGTTCCATCCATTTGCCTGTGAATTTCAAGATTCCATTGTTTTTTTTTTCCACAGATTAGTGTTCCATTGTACAAATATGCCACATTTTCTTCCTTCTTCCTTTGAGGGGCATCTAGTTTGCTTCCGGGGTCTTGCTATTACAAATAATGCTGCTACGAACATAGTTGAACAGATGTCTTTGTTGCATGGATATGGATCATTTGGGTATATGACTAAGTGTGGGATTGTCAAGTCGTGTGGTAGACTGATTCCCATTTTCCTGAGGCACCACCATACTGATCTCCAAAATGGCTGTACATATTTGCACTCCCACCAGCAGCAATTTGTTCCCCTTGAACAAATTGGTACAGGAGACCGCTTCCTGAACTTAACACCAGTAGCACAGACACTGAGATCAACAATTAATAAATGGGACCTCCTCAAACTGAGAAGCTTCTGTAAGGCAAAAGACACAGTTGACAAGACCAAATGGCAGTTCACAGACTGGGAAAAGATCTTCACCAACCCTACATCTGACCTAGGGCTGATCTCCAAAATACGCAAAGAGCTCAAGAAACTAGTCACCAAAACACCAAATAACCCTATTAAAAATGGGGTACAGAACTGGAGAATTCTCAATAGAGCAAATCAAAAAGGCTGAAAGACACTTAAGAAAGTGTTCAACATCCTTAGCCATCAGTGAAATGCAAATCAAAACAACTCTGAGATACCATCTTACTCCTGCCATAATGGCTAAAATTAGAAACACCAATGACAGTTTATGTTTCTTAATAGGAAAACCAAAAACAAATGTGTTTCATAGTTTTTGTATATCCTATATCACCCTTCTAAAAATCATGACCAACTATGGCATTCTTTATATATTATTGTATCCGGAATCCTTTCCTCTCATTGGCTCACCATGTTAATAGTGAATATCAGAATGTGACCTCCTGCTATTACTGTTAACAAATACGCCCATCAGGCTAGGTGTTTCTGAATAACAGAATCATTTGGTCCAATAGCAGCAGTGATCAATTTGAAGCCATGGAAATGAGAGGAATTACTAAACCCATAGTAAGTTACTATGGGTTTAAGTAAGACACCTTACTTCCCAGGCACCAATCAAGACATCATGTCAGTGCAATAAAAGCTCAATCCATGGAGGACATTTGACTGCCCATTACTGCATTCCTTGCTCACTTAAATCCTCTAGTGCATTCTGACCTCTGAATTTGAAACTGCATCTGTTGCATATTATCAAGCTGGAAAAGAAAAACAACCACATATGTGAAAAAAATGTTACCTGATCTGAGCATTTACATCAAAGAGGTAAACAGTTGGCTTAGGGTTCTGCTGATACCACTTTCTGCAGCCCAAAGGGGAAAAGTGTTATCTCCAACACTTATCACCACTATTACAACCTCCCTTTAGTCACTATACTAGGAAAGCAGCCATAGATGCTAGAGGGGTAAAGCAGTATGTATGTCTGTTTCGTAAGACTGGAACTTCACCAACATCAAGCCTTCTAAAATAGCCCCAATTCTAACTAGCAAAAACACTTAAAAATTATTTTAAAAACACATTAAGCCATTTATATGATAGACTTAAACTTTCTCTTGGTATCTAAGACCCTTTGGGGCTTAGAATGCTGACCTTGGGATGAGACTAGAAAACAAAGACTATGGGATGGTTAGATTTTAAAGAAAATTAGGAACAGTCCAACCAGACATGAACAGACCCTAATTCCTGGACTCTAGTCATAGCACCAGTCTTCCCCTTCCTACTGATGGCAGTTTTTCACATTTATATATCATAACTCTCAGTTTCAGGCTAGGCTCAAGCCCATCTCTGAAGTCTGCCTGCAAATCACCTGGTAACAGTCTTACTGTATATAATGCCTTTATTTGATACTCTAAGAAAGCAAATAAGGATGCTGTAGTCCAGAGTTAAGGAATTCATTTCAAATCTCACAGCCAGTACCTGGTCTGGTAGGGTTTGAATATTAGTGGAGCTGCACACAACCATCACGATCAATCTTAGTGCCTCCCCTCCAGTGAGTTTCTAATGGGATCCAAGATGATTTCAATTGTTTCTCCTTTTCACAGCAGCACCTAAGTACGAACATACTTTCCTGTTCACAGATGTTTTTATCACAAGATTCTAAAATTGTTTGTCTGAATAATTACCATGATTCAGAGGCTAATGAGATGGCTCAGTTTGCCACGCAAACATCATGACTGTGGTTCATATTTTCAGAGCCCACATAATAGCCAGGCAGGTGGTGACCATCTGTAATCTCAAATCTGAAGAGACAGAGAATCTGTAGGGTAAGCTATCTAGCTAGACCAGTCAAACTCAGGGAACTCCAGGTTCAGTGAGAGACCCTGGTTCAATAAATAGAGACCAATGGAAGAAAACTGTATGCCAACTTTGATGCTTAAACACAACACACACACACACACACACACACACACACACACACACACAACTTTGCATACATGCGTGCATATCACCCTCATGCACGTTCCAAAAATCAAATACTACTATCAGTCAACACTGACTGCTATTTCTGAGAAACAATAAAGATCATGTCAGTATTTCATTTTTATTTTTTTAATATTATGTATTTGTGTGTATGTGCTCACACACATTCATGTGTGCACATGACATCATATGCATGTAGAGACCATTGTACAACTCTGTGTGGTCAGTTCCTCCTTTTATCTTTATTAGGTTCTGGGAATCTAACCCAAGATGCCAGGCTTGTAGAGTAAACACCTTTATCATCTGAGCCATTTCACTAGTCTTATTTCAATATTTCTTGATAGACTGAGCAAATATTATAAGACATGTCCATTTTAGTATCCAAAAGAGAAATGGGAACAAAACAATCTGAGAATGAATTCTTTGGAAGATTACTTACTTAAAACTATCAAACAAAATAGCCATATAAGTTAAATTGTTCATAGTTTTTTTGTATTTGATTTGATATATATATGTTATATATATATATATATATATAAAATCAGAAGTTGTAACATACTAAAAAAAGTATTTTCTTAATGATAATGATCACATCATAATAATCTGTAGTTATTCAATAGCTATGTTGCTTATCATGGGTCATTAAGTGAGACATTTACTAAATGCAATTAGGAATTCAACATACACAAAAAGAAATACAAAAATATTTTAGGCTTATGAGAGTATATTAAAATTTGTCATATTGGCTCTATGACTTTAAATATAAATAACTAAATTACTAGATTAATATTTAAATGATTTTGTTATTTGTTGTTCATTCACTTAAAAATACATGTTTGTGATTTAGATTTTAATCAATTAAATTATTAACTAAAATTAGAATATACCATTAAAGTGAATAACTGTCATAGTATGTAAATGATGTTTCATTAAAGGTACTCATAAAATTATGTTAATTTTCATTTTATCTTATTATGTTTTACTATTATACATAGAAGCCTTCTGTTTTACAGTGAGAAACAGAAAAGGGGTAGATCTGGATGAGAGACGAGGTGGGAGGAACTGGGAGGAGTAGAGGAAGGGGACATCATAATTAAGATACACCGTGTGAGAAAAAAAAAATCTATTTTCAGTTAAAAGAGAGCAATCCTATTGCAGAGGCTTGAAGGGATTGCTTATTCCTAACCATCCCTTGCTGAGACTCCACGTAGTGAACACCATCTCTCACTGCCTTAGATCTTGGGGCACTACACTTAACCCTGCCTGAGAGGGGAAAGGAAGACTCTGTTGCCATTCCTGGGAGAGCAGGAGCTGGAAGGCAAAATCAGATTTCTCTGCCTGTGCTCCAAGATTTGCTGCTCTATAATCTGCTGACTTCTGGCATCCTCACTGCATCTTATTTAAAAATCAGGTAGTTAGTTTGATCCAAGCCTCTAAGTGGCATTCAAATAAGCAGCTCTTGAGAAACTGAGACACATTTGAAATCTGGAACAGCAGACGGGCAGCCTGAAGTCCTTTGCTCTGCCCCTGGGGTCCATTATAGTAAATGCTGGAAAAGGGCCTGTGAAGCATACACAGATCTGAACTGCTGCTCTTGAAGCACAGTCCTCTATAGAAAACAAACAAACAATAACAACAAAATGGGTCTCATCCTTGCCTTCAGGGTTGTTCACCAGGGTTTGAACCGGTGGAAGACACATGTGGAGTTGAAGGAACTGGTCTCAGATTACAGCCTCCTGAACATTTGCTTTCCCTAGGCCTAGTCTCCTAAGTCTCTTTCCATAGTTTTCCATCCTCAGTTCTCGGCTATTGCCTATGAGATTAAATTCACCTGCCAACCCAAGCGCATGAAGTGGAGAGGGTTGTGGGCTATTTGTATGAACTCATCCTAACACAGACTTTCCTTTCTTCTTCTTTTTTTTATTAATAATATAATTTAAAATTTTTATATGTTGATCTCAGTCTCCTCTCCCTCCCTCCCTCCTTTCCTCTTACCTCTTACCTTCTTTCCCCCGTGACATGCACCCTGGCCACCCTCCCCTCCCATCCCCCCCCCACCCCTATTCCACTTGTAGGGCTATGCTATCCAGGTTGGATCATGTAAATATGTCAAGTCATTTGAAGTAGGGACTAGGACTTCTCTCCTGACTCTAGGTTAAAGGGGTATCCCTCCATGGGGGATGTGTTTGCAAGGCCCTTTTGTACACCAGAAATAGATCCTGTTTCTACTGTCTGAGGTCCCCTAGACTGCTCAGTCCTTCTATTTGAGACCCATATTCAGGGGGTCTGAGTCAGTCCCATGCTGGATTCCCAGCTATCCATCGGGGGGGGGGGCGCATTAGTTCCTCCTTGTTCAGGTCAGCTGTCTTTGTGTGTTCTGCAACCTGGTCTTGTCCCCTCTCTCTGCATCTGGGTTATAGTTTGACTCAGTGTTTAGTTATCGGTGTTTGCTTCTGTTTCCAACAGGTACTAGGTGAGGGCTCCATGATGGTGACTAATTTAGTTGATGATCTCACTATCAGGGAAGGGCATTTATGGTAGCCTTTCCACGGTTGCTCGAATTGTTAATTGGAGTCAGTCTTGTAGGTGTCTAGACCTTTCTTTAGGTTCAGTTTTCTCTTCAAACCAATAGTGGCTCCCTCTTTTATGTTCTCTCTGTCTCTCTGTCTCTGTCTTTCTGTGTCTCTGTCTCTCTCTCTCTCTCTCTCTCTCTCTCTCTCTCTCTCTCTCTCTCTTCTGTCTTCTATTCCTACCCTGACTCAATCTACCTAGTTGCACATGCTTTCCTCTCCTCCCTTTCTCTTTCTCCTAGTTCTTTCTCCATTCACTACCCCCCCCCACTTCCCATGTGCTCTGGGAGACTTGTTCCTTCCCCCTTTTGTGAGGGACCATATATGAATCTCTTAGAATACTCCTTGTATCCCAGTTCCTCTTGTGGTGTGAATTATCAGCTGGTGATCCTTTGCTCTAGGTCTAAAATCCATATATGAGTGAGTACATACCCTGTTCCTCTTTTTTGAGGATGGTTTCAAGTTCCATATACTTGCCTGCGAATTTCGAGATTCTGTTATTTTTTTCTGCAGAGTAGTATTCCATTGTGTAGATGTGCCACATCTTTTTTATCCATTCTTCAATTGAGGGGCATCTAGGTTGCTTCCAGGTTCTTGCTATTACAAATAATGCTGCTATTAACATAGTTGAGCACATATCTTTATTGCATGGATGTGGGTCATTTGGGTATATGCCTAAGAGGGGGATTGCTGGGTCCTGTGGGTAAACTAATTCCCATTTTCCTGAGGAATCACCATACTGATCTCCAAAATGGCTGTACGAGTTTGCACTCCCACCAGCAGCAGAGGAGTGTTCCCCTTTCTCCACATCCTCTAAAAACCACTGCAGAAACACCGGCCACTCTTTGTCTGATCCAGAGACAGCTCCCCCCTACCATCACTTGTCCCACTTCCAGGGTAGGCTAAATGAATCTCCTTTGTGCAGAGAGGTTGGTGTCTGGGTGTGTTTTGTGCTGAATCCAGGGCCCCTTACAGAAGGTTATCAGAAGTTTTAACTATAGGATGTATGTTACAGGCAGGATTTTCCTGCCAGCCGCCTGCCTGACCCACTCTTTGCTCCTCCCCTCCAGCCGCCTGGTCCCACAGCCACGCGAGCCCCGCCCCCCAATAACATGCTGAGACTCTGTATTTGATACAAATCTGTTGGCCAGTTCCCAATTCCTTATCAGCTAGCTCTTTCTTAAAAATTAACCCATTTCTACTATTCTAAGTATTTCCATGTGGCTCATCTTACCGGCCAGAGCTGCGGGCCGCATCTGCTCTCTCCAGGCTCTACATGCTGACCCCTCCCTACTACTTCCTCTTTCCTCCTCCTGGTCTCCTAGCCCCGCCTATCTTGTTTACTATTGGCCACAGTGCTTTATTTATTAACCAGTATGAGAAACATATTTACAGAATAACATCTCCCATCAGATGTAAGTATTTTTGATAGCTCAGGTGGGATGGATGGAGACTCTGTTATAGCTCTGATGGAAAGGTATTCTGGCACAGGTCACAGTAGCATAGCAGCTTACAGCCCTGCTTCAGGGAAAGGCTTCTCTAGTGTATCTGCTCTGCTCTGGCAGGAGAGGGTTTTTCCCCAGAGAAGTTGTTACAATTATCCAGTTCCTGGAAGAGTGGAGTGTAACAACTTCACTTTGCCAAGGGAGGGTTTCCCTAGTGAAAAATGATAAAGCTGCTCCACACAGCTCAGGGTCTTCTCTGTATCTCTGCTCTGGCAAAAACAGCAAAAGAAGGTCTCACCCAAACATCATTCAAGAGATTTATTGGGAGGGAAGAATTCAGGAGAGTGGATGACCTCTGCCAGGGTGGTAGAGGACAGCTGCACAGGCCAAATAGCCACAAGCTGAACAGACACAGGGTTTATATATGGATTCTTAGGGGCAGAGTTTTTCCAGGGGGGATTTCCAGGGTGAGGATTGGTCAGATTTCAATCCTTGAGCTCAGACTGGCGAGATCTTATGCTTGGGGATTGGTTGGTTTTCTGCACAGGTTTAGGGTCAGATTTGACTCTGGTTTCAGGGCCAAAGTGTGTTTCTTTTATAGGATATATGAAATATCTGTAGAATATTTTTTTCACAAGTCAGACTTCTTCTAGAACATGACTTGTTTCCCCCAACAAAAGGACACAAAGTTTCCTGACATTCTGCAAGCCAGCATTCTTTGGTTTTGACCCAAATACACCACTCCAGGATCCCAGGAGCTGCCTATGTCAGCAGAGAAGGGAGTAGGTAATTCTTCGTACAATTTCTAAGGTGTGTTTTGTGTGGCTAGCACTAAAACAGGGACACAATATGTCTAGATTTACTTTCAAAATCACAATGATTTTACAACTCTCTCTCTTTCTCCATGATGAGTGGTGGCAATTCAGGTTAAGTATCAATAATTAGAAAGTGGAGAGTCTAATAGTCTACTCAAGACAATATGGCTTGGGGCTTTTATGTCCAAATACACATGATTCATGTACACCTATCCATGAAATATAGCAAGAAGGCTGGCAGGATGCAGAGATAATTCTCCAAAGACAATGATAGCAATGTACATACACACACACACACACACACACAGAGAGAGAGAGAGAGAGAGAGAGAGAGAGAGAGAGAGAGAGAGAGAGAGAGAGATGGTAATATCCAAATCTTAAAGCAAGTGACATTTTTTCTTTCTCAAAACCACAAAGGCTTTTTGTCATTACTTTGGCACAATCCTCAGTCACCTGGGCTATTAATTTTTCTAGGTCATCCAAATTTATATTTCAAATAAATTTATTCTCATAACTATAGTATAAATATAATTATTGTAATGGACTCACAGAGCATCTTAGAGTGACTGAATTGTGTGGATAGGTATAATCGTTTTCTAGGAGAATTTTAGCATTAGCCAAAGAAATAATCTCTTTCAGAGAAGATGAAAATTGCTTGGGCAATCAGCCTAAGCACCTTCCAGGTTTCCATGACAACCACAATTAGTACCATTTAACAAGAAAACAATAGGTTCTGGTGACTCAGACTAGTAGTCAAAATCATGTCTTCTAATTTATTTTCACAATTAGAAGCACAATGAGGCAATTGAAAGCATAACTGGAGCTGTCCCCTTTTCATGCTATTCAGTGCTTTTGATGGGGCAAAGTGACCACATAATTAACACAAACAGTATTGATCCTGGAAGCTCCAGGCTGACTAAGATAAAGTTCTTCTTGAAATCTCATCGGATCCCCAAATATCATACCAATAAAAACTGGACAGTGTCTTTGTCCCAAAATAACCAAGCAACAAAAGAAATCCCTTTGGCACACCTTCAGTTTTGCATGGGCTGATCACTTTGAGTTACAGAAGTTCACTAAAGGCCAATCAATAAGCCCAACCTGTCAACATCTCATGATTGGGCCCATAAAAACATTCTAATCACCCTCTTCTCTTGACTCTGCTTCTGAGAATGTGGAAATATGGCCACATCAATTGTGAGCTTATAAACTCAGCTGTGATTTCTGCCTGCCTGTGGCTGAGTCAGCACAGAGTTATGACTCTCAAGTAACGGGATGTGTGACAGCCTTGGCTCTCCTATAGGGAACAATTTGCCGCAATGCCTCCACTGTTGGCAAATGGTATATGTCAGCCTTTTTCATCTCTTTGACACAATTATTTGAAGTCTCTAGCAAGTCACAAGTTAATTTTCTTCAACATTTCCCCTAAAGAGAGGTATGAGGGAGACAGCAGCACTTCTATACCATGACAGTAACAATGACCTTTATCTTGTATCAATTCTGAAAGGACATTCTCTTACTTAAACCTCATCATAACCCAAGAACAGTAATGCTACTTTGTCATCCTTCCTTATTGTATAGTGCCTGAGTCCTAACTTCAGAGAAATGACAGCTCCCAATCCTGCCAACAGTGGTTTTGGGAGAATTCGACTCATGTCACTGTGGTTCAGGGCTAGCGTTCCAACCATGGTTCAGCAATTGTTGAGGTCTGACACTCAGGTGCCCTCCAAGCAGAGACAGTTAATAATAATAATATTGGATATGTACTACTTATAGGTATGTCTGGTGTTTCTCTTTGGGGGAGTTATGTATCCTCTTAGGTAGAATGACATAATGAAAAGAACCACACTATACAGACTCCATGTTAAATCCTCACGATGTAACCCATCTGCTCTCCATCTTAGGCAAGCTGCTGGATCCTTTTGAACTCAAGTTTTCCCAGCTGCAATCTCGATTCTGCATAGCTTTAGAGATTCTTGACAATGGCATGTGTCTACTGCCTAATCGGTTTAGAAGGAAGTTTAAAGACAGATTCTCATTTTTCTGAGTTTTTAAAAACTTGGAACCTTCATATACATCTGTGACTCTGGCTCAACCAGTCTCCCTCTATAATCAAATATGTTTCAAACAAGATCCAAGCATATCATCTGTGTGCCCTGAACCATGTTCCTGGATGAGTCTCTTTTCATTTTAGACTAGGAAGATCTCACTGAGACACCATTGTAGAAAATGGTATCAGCAAAGAGCTCTGATCCCAGAGAGACTGTCATTTTCTAATGAGGAAATTTTACAATTATGAAAAGGTCACATTTTATAAAACAAAATGGTTCAAGAAGGAAATTAAATGATGTCTAAGCTGTGCTGGAACCAGAATGTGGAGGTTACAGGAAGTATCCCACAAAGCACATCAGTGCAAGTCAAGAGTGGGAGATGGAATTGTGGGAGGCACTGGTCTATGGCTTCAGAAAGGGGTATTTGGTCCAGTATCTTCAAATGTGTGCTGAGTAGAACCCATAAATTGAAGTAAGTATATGCTCAGGTACTTACAGGATGCCTCTTAAGTTCACCATTAGCACTTCAGGCTTCCTTTCCTTGCTTGTTATTCTTTCAGAAAGCTAATGTTGAACTCATTAAAAAATCTACGCAGTTTACAGTAAAGAGTCCCACAAGAAGCCTGTTCTGTTCCTACTGGCTTTGCTCATAAACATGACCTACACCTGGCATCCCTAATTCTGTAAAATAGAGGCCAGGTGATGAAACTGCCTTTGTGTACAATAATAACATTGTATTGTAGATGTACACTCCTTGCAAATCCATGTACACTGGACACACCCCAAAAAGCAGCTATGCATTAGACCTTACTTCTTCAGCCAAACTTTCAAGGCATCAGGAACTTAAAATTCAGTACACAGATGCCTCTTAAATACCACTTAGGAATTACGTCTTTTATTTCAAAACATAAATCAGAAAAATAACTTTCATCTTTGCTGCTGCTTAACAGCCTTAAAAAATGGGAAGGAACATAAGCCCAAAGTACAAGAGCCAGAGGACCTGGAGGTCTAATACCAGATGGTGTTTTTGAACCTGTACCCATAAAAAAACATGGTTGCCTAAACAGGGCCTGCACAACAGTAACGCCAGCTGACATGCCAGCACAGATAGCAGAAATCACACTAGCCCCCATCCTAGATGAAGAGCTCTAGGCAATTAATGGCTTCTTAGAGAGGAAGAATCAGTCTTCCCTAAGGATGAACCTCCTGATAGGTTACCCAATCCCAAGTGCTTAGCCCTAAACACATATACATATGAGCAATAATTAGTCAGCTAAGGATTATTACAGGTCAAAACATAAGTGATCACTCAATAAAACCTTACAACATAATAATAAAAATGATATAAAGCTTATACACACATGCATACATATTCATGATATATATGCATATATTGGCATATTCAATTATTTATATATATATATGCACAAAATACACCTCTCCTTTCACATATGCCCATATATAAACACACACACCCACAGAGTCATGCATCACTTGGTGATGGTGATATAATTTGAGAAACATGTCACTTAGGTGATTTCTTTGTTTTATCTGAGAATAAATTAAAATCGCTATAATGTAATTAAATAATATACTCTACAAACCTCTGCTATGTTTCTAGTCCACCACTGACCATAAGGTCATTATGTGTCCTGTGACCCTGTGACATGTACACTTTTGTTGCCCTGTAAATGGTCTTGGTGAATCATCACTACTACTGTTAGCTGAACCTCTACAGGGACTATGTGGCAATAGTTTCCACCACCCACATTCTATCTAGTCGAGACCCAGATGGCTGTTGATTGAGATGATTCCCCCAAGGCAAAGTGTGACTCTGTGTGACACAGTCTTCTTGAACACATCTGTTCCTGTCACCAAAAGACTACAGTGAATTTTGTGTAGAGAAAGACTTCAGTAGAATAAAAATTAAGGAGAGACTTTGGCTTTCCCCTTTCCCTGTATGTTTTTAAAGGGATAGGAAACAATTCTCCTTAGAGCCCAAGTGTTAGTGAAAACAGCTAGGAAATGCACCTTGAAATCTTCAGCCGACTGCAGAGATGGAACTTAAGGCAGTCTTTGCAGGAGAGAGGGCTATGGACAGCGCTATAGTAAGCCCCTAAGAGCTGGAGTCTGAAAAGCCAGCGTTTCCCTTACAGCCATTTCACCCTCATTGAATTCTCTCATTCAGAGATGCAGCTGCTCGCTTTCCACCCCACAATCAGTCATTGTGAATCATTTTAATCACCTCTGTATGATCATACAGAATAATAATGGTGTATTATTTTTGAAAGTGAAAAACACAAACTTTTATGTCTAATGCCCTATATTGATTGGAAAACTGTCTAGAGTGATTGAAAATTAAGGTCTAAAATGCTAAACAAAAAAGAAAAGAAAACTCTGGTCTAGATGAGGGGAAACTATAAAACATGCCCCTGGGGAGTCAGCCTTTTCCTTCTGCATGGTCAGCATACAAACTGATTCATAGGTGTCCTATTTTCTCATAACGTACGCAGAGTGTATTTTCAGATTAAATACTGTGATTCCTGCACTTAACAAAGGTAAATATATACAATATATTTGGTAATATCCAGGAAAGGAGGGTGTGAAAAAGCACATAAAAACCTTTTCATTTTAGCTCTGAAGCGAGCCCTCACTTGGCAGCAGCAACAGCAGCAGCGTTCCTGTGGTCGCATCTATGGCAGCCAAACAAAGGATTAAGGCTGTTCATTGAAAATTGACTGAATTCATGAGTGGAATTAAATACAGTTGTGAATACCTGTTAAAATAGAAAACATGGGAGATGAAACTCTGAGGAATGGTTTATTTCTCTAATGTTACTTGAACTCTAAACATATGGAAACCCCTTTGTGTTGTTGTTTGTAAGATTGCATCTTTTTCTCACACAGAACAGTCTCTTGATGTTCACAGTATATTACAAAGTAATATTAATCTTTTTAAGATAGGGGAATGCATGCCACTCTCCTAAAACAATTATTTTCAATTTGCTCTTTCCCAGTAATTTTCTTGTTTTGCACTGATTCTTCTGGAAGCTGTAAAGACAATCTAGGTAGTTTATTTATTTATTTGTCTCCTATCGTACTACAGATTGAATCCCAGGCATCCTGAATGCTAGACAAGCACTGTATCTTACTGAGCCAAGTCTTAAGGCCCAGGTGATTTCTTACAAGCAATTTAACCTGTGAAACCATTGCTTCTTGCTACCATCTCTCAAGAGACTTTGTATACATTATTCCTAATTGCATAACATTATGTAGAATTAACCTAAATAATGTAATTATTTTGTAGTATTGGGCATTTATTTTAGTATGGAGCATTTCATCATAAATATACATACACATGACCTTTTTTGCTATGCTATTTTCTCCAGATCAATTCCCAAGAAGATGAGATTCTATTATCAAATTGCATAATATTTTTGTGCTTGACTGATTAATAGAAGCATGTTGACCTCTTTAAAGGTCATACCAATTAACCTTGCCATTATCTATGTGTAATCCACTATCCGTTTCTGAATTTTTATGGGAGTTTGAATTATGTGGATGCAAAGCAGAGAGAGGCAGTTTGTAGTGTGGAAGAATAGAGGCCCATGAAAGAACACTGGTGTTAAATTAATGTTGATTGGTTGACTAGGTCTGTGGGTGAGTGGATGGATGGATGGATGGATGGATGGATGGATGGATGGATGGATGGATGGATGGATGGATGGTGGATGAATGGTGGATGGATAGATGGTGGATGAATGGTGGATGGATGAATGGTGGACAGATGGATGGATGGGTGGGTGGGTGGTGGATGGGTGGATGGATGTATAATCACTTTAAAATACTTATTTCCTTCATGGAGGAAAGGCGGAAGAAAACAACATGTTTCTCTAGTAGCATAAGTCATTTTATTTTCTTCAATTTCAGCAATTATGTAAGTAGCTATTTTTCATCAGCTTTAAAGAGGCATAAACATTCTTCAATGTGATTATTTTATTATAATTAGCCATGAAATTCCTGAATACAGCTATCATAGACAATACACTCTATCTTCCTTTTTAATCTTTAATGTATCTGTAAGGCAATTACCTGTCTACAATGGATTGACCATCTGTTTCCCTAGTAATTATTCAAGCACATAAGCATATTACTTAGCCACATGGCAGACATTTCTTACATATTTTTTGTGAAATTGCATGATTATGTTTTAAATAAAAAGAATAATAAAGTATTCACAGCAAAAAACATATTGAGTTATATGTCCTATGCATGTGTGTTGATGTGTGTTTGCATGCTCCCTTTATTCAGGGTGATTTTAGTGACCATTGCTTATATGTAGTTAGCAGTGTCACCAATAGTAACAACCTGAGACAGGGCTTGCTATTTGCCGAACACTGTAAAGTGCTAAAATTTGACAAGTGCCACCAAATGCTAACAATACAAGCTAGAGCCTTATTCCTAATTATATAGTTTGATCTCATTAAATACAAATGAAATGAGGTTCATAAAGGATAACCTCCCTAAAGTCTTACAGTAAGTGACTTAGAAATACCATTCTAAATCAGAATCATCATCTCATATTCTTAACTTCTGTGTCTTTTGGGAGAATTACAGAACTAGTTCATTTGCTACTTGGGTAATTTAACATTTATAAGCAATATGCCATTCTGATTTATTGTGAAGAAAAGATCTTGACATTCGTTTGTGTTCCTCTATGACTGGGTTGTTGTTAGACATCTAAGCAGCTCCTTGGAAGTTCTCCCTGCCCCTCCACAAAGCCTGGCAGTGTCTCCAGCTCACTTTAGGGCCTGTTGTGAATCCTTTGGGACACTAGAACATATAGCTCTTAGCTGGGTTTTTATCCCTTTATCCAATTCTAAAATGTATTGGAGAGATGGTTTGGGGGTTGAGGGCGTTGACTGCTCTTCTGAGGACCAGATATGGTTCCCAGAACCCACATGAAAGCTCACAACTATCTGTAACTCCAGTACCAGAAGATCCAATGTACTCTTCTGGCTTCTGCAGGCACCAGGAACAAGGACAGATATGCAGACATACACTCATACACATAAAATAAGCATCTTAATAATAATAATACCAAATAAAACAACTAGTTATTAGGTTCTTGCACTAACTGACATTTCTACTTGCCTTCTTCGGCTGGACAGCAAAGCTCAATGATCAACACATTCTGAATTTGAACAGTCAAAAATGGAACCAAACTCCTTTGTCTGCCCCCTCCCTTTGCTCTCCCAAACCATTCCATGCACAGTGTCCCTGTCATGTTGGTGGTGTCATGAAGCCAACTTGCTCAATAGTGTGTGGGAAAGCAATGCTGCCATGATTCCTTTTCTTCATCTCCAATATATCCAATTGAGATAATCACTCTTATCCCAGAGACCCTGGTGTTATGGATGTCTCAGCCAAAGCCCTTGAGCTCACATATTCACAAGCTGATTTTGTACAGCATTCCAATTGTAGTGATCTTTTAAAAATACACTCTGGGCCTTGTCTCTTCTTTGCAGAAAACCACTGCATGGCTTCATATGTGTATAGAAAAAAAACTGTTTTCTCAGGCTTTCCCAAACCATCACATCTGCCTTGCATATATGTCAAAGCCTTATCACTGATGATGATTCTGTCCCTTATATCCTAGTTGTCCCTGATTCACTTCCCACTGCTGGACCCATAGACTTCCCTTACCAACTACTGACTCACTGTAGCTCACCAGCCCCTGCCTACTTAAAACTCAACATGGAAATCAGTCCTGCCAGAAAGCTACCTGGGTCATACATAACATACATCCTACCTAGGAGCACTCATGACAGCTTGAACTTCTCTATTAATACATTTGCCACACCATTTTATAGTTGTTTATTCACTTGTCACATTCTGACCATCACTGACAAATGGAGCACTCTGTCTTGGCCATAATTCTTTTGATAGATTCTAGGGTGGTCGTTGATGGGAGCCCCACTTTTTGAAACACTAGTTAGAAGTACTCATGACAAGAAGCTGGAACCTGAAAATAGCAGTATATCTGGACTTGAGGGTATATCTTGGATTTCAAATCGTCCAGCTTTCAGATTCCTTTCTATACCTTAACTAGTTTGTACGGCCAAGATTTTGCAAATAGTTCTTAGATTTGCAAAATAGATAATAGTCTTCTGGATGGATGAGCCTGGAAAAAGAAAACTTCTACCCACAAACCCCTGTCACCTGCACTAACTAAGCACAAACAGTATCCTGGTACCTGTGTAAGGCAGGAGGGTGGCAGTACTGTGAAAGCACTCTCTCAGTTGTTTGACCTTGAGGAAGTCATTCCAACAGAGTAAAGGTACTCTGCTCTGTATCAACTTCCTCATCTTTAAAATGTATGACTGGACTATCTTATGCTAAAACTAGCTTGTTTCTGCCAGCTTTAATCAACCTTTCTTATGTGTATTTTGTCCGTCCTTGCCTCACGTCAGACAGCCCATGTTTTTAGTCACTGCTGTTCTCTAAGGCCTGGAACCACCTTCTTTTGAAATTATTTATGTTTTGAGATTATAATATAATTACATCATTTTCCCTTCATATTCCTCTTTCCAAACCTCCTCATATATTTTTAAATTAGAATTCATGGTTGTTTTTCTTTGTTAATTGATATTTCACACACACACACTCCTAAGGATAATTTGATCATTATGTATAGTACTACTTGTATATATGTTTTCAGAGCTGACCATTTTGTACCAGATAACCAATTGGTGAGCTCTTGCCTGGGGAAGACTATTTCTCCCACTCTCATCAGTTTTTACTTGCTTGTAATTCTTTGTGTAGGGTTGAGGCCTCCTGGATTTTATCCCTTCCTCTTTAGCATGTCTATTGTTGTCTTTGTTCAACTCATGTTTAGGCAGTCCTGTTAGTGAGGACTTATGAGTATGTGTTCCAACATTCCTAGGAGATACAATGTCACAAAAACCCCCTTGATTTTCTCACTTTTACAATCTTTCTGCCTCCTCTTCCACAATGCTTTTTGAGTCTTAGGTGTGGAAGTTGTTTTGTAGATGTCTCCACTGGGACTAAACTCCTTAACTCTGTGTTTGATTGGTTATGGTTTTCTGTAATGGTCTCTATCTATTGCAAAGACAAGTTTATTTAATGGGGTGTGAGAACTACATTTAGCTTTGGATATAAGGACAAATATTTAGAATGGAGTTAGGGATTGTGCCGGTTTAGTGATGTGGTGGTTGTTAAGTTTTCCCCATGACCCATGCCTTCACTAGCCCTGGGTAGTTACCTAGGTTGCCAGAACCACTCATGATTTCCTTCTTGTTGAGTGGGTCTTACATCCAATTAGAGAGCTATTGGCTATAGCAAGGTAGGAGTACCACCACAACAAGGTTATTGTGTCATGCTGATTGTCATTATGATCCATAGGTAATGTAGCTGAGCAGAACTGTTGATTGCTTCTGCCTATGAAAGCTGCATGGCACCTTCTGTCACCTTGAGAGCCACTCCTAAGGAAGGAGGCTTTAGGTCATTTTCTAGCTCTGGGATTTCTGAACCGAATGTGTGAAAAGCATGGTGTTTTCAGCAATAGATTATCTTCCAACTCCAGATGGTAACCAAGGGTAATAACAACAGCCTGTTATGTTTTGTGAATCTCTCGGGCAATCCTGACCAGCAACTCAAAACAAGGCTTTTCATGCCTGTAGTTAGGGATTTTGTGTCAAGCTTTTCTGGTCTCCTTTTGGTCAGGTGACTCTCATCTGACCTAAGGATTTTATTCAAGGGCCTTATTCCCCAGGGTACTTTCTGTCATTCTTCTTACTGAGGTCAAGTACTTCCAGCATGACATTTGTTCAACTTGTCTATAATGTTGGCTTATTTCCAGCCAACAGTCAATAGTAACAACAACAAACACTCATGAGTGCCTTCTAAAGTCAAGCACTTGACTAAATGCCTTACACGTGCTTAACCATCTCAAAGGTCATGGCAACCCCCACTTTTTACATGAGCAAACCAAGGCTTAGAGGTCAAGATTCTAAAAGACAAAAACTGAACTTCAGACTACCATTCAATTTTAAAGCATAAATTCTTATCTCTTATCCAACACTAGTACTCTCTGAAAGAAATGACCATCATACGTATCTGTATTCATCAACACATATCCTAACCAGAGTGACAGTATGCACCTGGTAAATTCTAAGTTGTTGACTATTGCTAAGATGCCTTCTCTATGGAAACATAAGCAGTGCCTACTCCTCATCCTAAGGTCCCAAACACAAATCGAGGTGTAATTCCATCAAAGTTTGCCTCGGGAACCAATGAATTTATTGTGCTCACCGGCACTGCAATATGTGGGAATTTGGCCATTCAGTCTAATAACCAATAGAATGGAATGGGTTGGCTTGATGGGCATGGTCTTTTCTGAGGATAGGTGATCCTAAAAGAAGCCAAGGAGGGTCAAGCATGCAGAGCCTTTCCCATCTTTCCCTGGTGGAACAAGAGGCAGCAATACCACATCATTCTGTACTGTTACTGTGCTATTTCCATTTCATTCCTTAATAAATATGCCTTGATCTAAGACTTCCATGGACTGTCACATTAGTGAAGGGTTACCTATAGTAGAATGGGTGAAGATAGAAGGACAGATGACTTTAAAAAAGCCACACTGGAAGATACCAAGAAGGCAAGATGGCTTCCCTAAGGCTTCATAGACGGAACTCCTCCTCTTATCCTTCCCCACCTATATTCTCTAGCACTTTGCCCAAAGCCCAGAGGTCATGGTATTTTACCACGGCAACATAAACTTCAACTAAGACACATTGAGTATTCCTTTTCAGACATTATGTGTTCTTTTGTTTGTTTGTTTGTTTGTTTTATTCACCATCTACACTGATATCACTATCTTTCTGGTCCTATCACCCCCACACAGCAGTTTCTTCTATGTTCATGTCACACATGTCCATTGCCCTATCTTGTCCCTCCTTTCCTTAGTTTACTTTCTGCTTGGATGGATAGATGGATGGATGGATGGATGGATGGATGGATGGATGGATGGATATGTATTATTTTGCTTAATGTAGTTTTGGTCATTTGAGAAAATGGCCCCCAAAACAAGTGGCACTATTATAAGGTATTGTTTTGTTGGAGTAGATGAGATCTTATTGGAGGAAGTATGTCACTGTGGAGACAGGATTTGAGGTCTCATATACACTGAAGCCATGTCCAGCAAAACAGACCACTTCCTGTTGCCTGTGAGTCAAGATTTAAGAACTCTCATCCCTAGTGGGCTGAACAACAGTGCAACTACCCAGGCCCATCACAAGGGTTATGAGTTGGCCCGCCCCAACATCCACCCCAATTTGTAATCTGCCAGAGCATGTGAAGGGTCTGGTCCTGCATACCCAAAGTTGCAGGATCTCCATAACACAGACAACAACAGGATAAGCAAGAGGAGTCCTATTGAGGGTCCAGAGTTGATAATGTAATAGAAACCAGACTCCTTGAACCAGACCAATGACTCTTTGCAATGAATACTTACATTTAAAGATATATGGACAAAAAAGTTTACTGTGTGACTCACTGTGTCTCCCTACTGCTTCCATGATGAGACTGATTCTTTTCCTCTTTTCTTTAATCTTAAATTTATTTTATTGTGGGGGAGGGTTGCAAGGACAGAGGGTGGATAGGAAGAGACAAGAAATGAGTGAGATAGAGATTAATGATGTGAAAGACACAATAATAAATAAAAAGAAAGTTTAACATAAAAGAACTCTCACCTTTTTCTCAAGCAACATGTCTGCCTGCATGCTGTCTTGCTTCTTGCCATGATGACAATGGACTAAACCTCTGAACTGTAAGTGAGCCACCACAACTGAATGTTTTCCTTTGTAAGTGTTGCTGTGGTCATGGTGTTTCTTTACAGCAATAGAAACCCTAAGACAACAATGATCTTAGGTTCCACAAATTTTCCTACAAATGTCATAATTTTATTGTTTCTCATGACTAAGTGAACTTCTACTGTGCTTATACTCCACATTTTCACAATCGTTTGGTGGGGACCTAGGCTGGTTCCATAACCTGGGTATAGTGAATAGTGCCCAGGAAATGGGGGTAAGCAGATGACTCTAGTATACTAGCTTAGATCCTTCGGGCATATTCCTGGAAGAGGTATAGCTGAATCATACAGTGAGTCTGCTTTTTAGCTTTTTCCTATTTCATCTTGGAACTGTCACAGTAATTTGTATTGTTACCATTTCCAGGCATGAATTCCTTTTCCTCACATCTATGCCAGCATTTGTTCTTGTCATTTTCTTTAATGCCATTATAATAGGAGTGAGGTACAACCTCAACTCAGCAATGATCCACATTTACTTGATGGCTAAGGCTGTATAGCTGCTTTTTGTGTATAGACTAGACATCTGCACTTCCTCTTCTTGGAGGTATGTGTTTATTTTATTTGCTTGTCTGTTGACTGGGTTGTTTGGGATTGCAGTGGTGGATTTTTTTTTTTTTTGAGTTCCTATATATTAACTTGTAGTGTTTGCCTGCATGTAATGTATGTGTACCAAGTACATTCAGTTCCAGGAGAGACTAGAAGAGGGAATTTGATCCCTTGAAACTGGAATTACAGCAGTGAGCAGCCATGTGTGTGCTGGGAATGGAACTGGGCTCTTCTAAAAGATCAACAGGTTCTCTTAACCACTGAGCTGCCTCTCCATCCCCAATGTTCATATTCTTACACTGGGGTCTTTGATTTTCCACATAGTTAACTTTGCATATGTTTAATTCTTCTTTAGCTATGTTCTGTGAGCTGACTTTTCACATAATAAAAGAGACGTTTCCATTTCCATTTTCTCCAGGCTTGTGCAGTTTCCCCAGCACCACTTATTAAAGTGTGTCTCTTCTATAACATGTATTTTGCAGCCTGGACAAGATTAGCTTGTTGCAGTTACATACATTTGTTTCAGGCTCCTCTATCCTGTGTTACTAATTAACACGCCCATGTTTGTACCCACACTATGCCCAGAATCGCTTCTTGCAGTCCTTTGTCTCAGAATTCCCTTGGCTATTTTTTTAAACTTTTGTTAAATTTTAAGAAATTTAAAATGCATGGGATTTCTTCTCTCTTTTGTGAAGAATATCAATGTTATTTGATGGAAGGGCACTGAATGCTTTCAATAGTACAAGATTTTCACAATATTCACCATTAACCCGAGTAGTCATTTTCATCTTCTATTGCTTACAACTTTTTTCCTTTGACATTCTAAAGTTTTTGTTGTAGACATCTTTTACCTTCATAGCTACATTTATCTCTAGATATTTTTAGTTCTTTGGAGCTATTGTATAAGAGGTTGTTTTTCTGATTTCTTTTTTGGCATGTTTAGTAATGGTATGCAGAAAGTCTACTAGGTTTTGCATCCCAACCTTACTAGAAGTGTTTATCAGGCATGAGTTCTCTGATAGAATCCTTACAGCCACTTATACATGGGATCATACCATCAGCAAATAGGGATGAGACAGAGTCTCCTTTCTTATTTTGTAAATATTTTATTTCTTCCTCTTTTATTAATTCTCTGGCTAAAGCTTCAAGCACACTATTAAATAAGACTAGAAAGAGTAGGTATCCTTATCTCATTCTTAATTATTAGAACAAATGTTTGCATGTTCCCCCACATACTCTAATTTTGACTATGGATTTGTCATATAGGTCCTTTATTATATATAATTTATTATAATAATAATCATATTATTATTATTATTATTATTATTATTATTATTATTATTACCCTTCCACTTACAGTTTCTTTGAGCTTTTATTATGAACGGATGTCAAACGAATTCTTTTTGTTTCTATTGATCTAACCAGGCATGCATTTAAACTTCCAGATGGATATTCTCAATTCTGGGGTTGCCTTTCAGTAACTAGCTAAGCTTGAGTTTGTTTCTATCCACTAGGTCTCAGTTCAGGTCAAGTCTCATGGTGTGTTTGTGTAGTTCTGCAGGATCAGAACCTGCAAGCTTCTAATGTTCAGGTCTTCTAGATGTGGAGACATTATGATTATGCCTAGATTTCTACTCTCCCTGGTAGAGTGGTGTGAAGCAAAGTTTCTCCCAGGGGTCTGTGCCTTCCTTGCTCCAGGGTAACAGGTGGTGGTGGATGGATGGCTCTAAGTAGCTTCCCACTTTCTCTTGATCTTATAAATAAAAATAATTTGTGTAGAGCTTGGTAAATTCAAAATTAATATACGTTCTTTCTGACTTTAAGTATATCCCTTCAAAGGGAATAAAATTTTATTATCCACAATTCTTTATTATAAACACATTGAAATGTTCCTATCATGGGTGCTGTCAGAAAGAAAATGACATATAACATATCTATGCCATGGAGAAGAGAGAGCTTTTGTTAAATAGTGAGGCATGGATTCCCAAATACTTTTCAAATGTTTACAAAAGGCCTTGACTTTAACACTGAAATATGGCAGAAGAATTATAACCAATTACCTACTTTTCTTGGCATTAACAGAGTTTAAATTGGATCACTGATCTAAAATACTCATTTTGAAAATTGCCTCACAGAAAAATAAAAAGATTAAATACTTGATGCTTTCAACTGTGGTCTTTAGAGACAGGCAAATGCTATTCAGGCTTGTTCTTCATTGTCTTTTTGTTCTCAGTAATCTCTATTAGGATGATTAGTGCCAATGTTTAAATTAGCCAAGGAAAGAATTAATTCCATTCTCATGAAATGATAATAAATTAAATCTATAAGAACCTTTTCACTCTAAAATTTTGCATAACAATTGCATGATGTCTCCTTCACCAAAAAAAATACTTGGGCTGAAAATTTGAATGTGATTTTTAAAATGAGCTGTGTTGATAATGAATTTTTCATGTAGTTTATTTGTCTTAAGGAGATTTATCTTTTTTTCACATGTACTAACTTGGGACAGTTAAATTTGACCCAGGATTTATCATTACTTTTTGTTGTTTGATTTTTTTTTAACCCTTGGCTTTTTTAAGGGGCCAACTACCCAGCTCCCAAATAAATCACACATGGAGTCTTATTATTGCTTCTAAATACCCAGACTTAGCTTGGCTTGTTGCTAGCCAACTTTTCTTAAATTAACCTGTCTACCTTTTCCCTCTGGGCTTTTATCTTTTTTCTGTGTATCTTTCTTTCCTTCTTACTCCATGGGCTGCTGTGTAGCTGAATGGCTGGCCTCTGAAGTCCTCCTCCCCTTGTTCTCTCACTCCTCCTCCTCCTTGTTTTCTCCTTCTATTCATACTGTCTGCCTGCCAGTCTCACCTCTCTTTGCTCCTGCCTTACTATTTGCTTTTTATTAGCCCATCAAGTGTTTTATATAAACAAAAAATCATAGCTAAACAAAACAACATAAAAGTCACACACCTTAAAATAATATTCTACCACTTTTTAAAGGTTTTACCTTATTTTTATTTCATTTTTGGTTTTTTCTTGCATTTATGTCTGTTACTGGGGGCATGTAGTATCCATAGATTCCTGAAGAAGGCACTAGATCTCCTAGAACTGGAATTAGAGGCCATTGTAAACTGCCATGTGAGCAATGAGAATCAAACAGAGGTCATCTGCCAGAGCAGCCAGTATTCTTAGCCATTGAGCCATCTCACTAGGGTTAGGGTTAGGGTTAGGGTTAGGGTTAGGGTTAGGGTTAGGGTTAGGGTTAGGGTTAGGGTGAGGGTGAGGGTGAGGGTTAGGGTTAGGGTTAGGGTTAGGATCAAACAGAGGTCATCTGCAAGAGCAGCCAGTATTCTTAGCCACTGAGCCATCTCACTAGGGTTAGGGTTAGGGTTAGGGTTAGGGTTAGGGTTAGGGTTAGGGTTAGGGTTAGGGTTAGGGTGAGGGTTAGGGTGAGGGTTAGGGTTAGGGTTAGGGTTAGGATCAAACAGAGGTCATCTGCAAGAGCAGCCAGTATTCTTAGCCACTGAGCCATCTCACTAGTTTCAGATTTACCATTTCTCTCTCTCTCTCTCTCTCTCTCTCTCTCTCTCTCTCTCTCTCTCTCTCTCTGTCTGTCTGTCTCTCTCTCTTGCCTCTTTCTTAAATTTAAATTAAAAACAAGCTTGTTTTACATGTCAATCCAGTTCCCTCTCCCTCCCCTCCTCCCCTGGCCCCAGGTGACCAAAAATCTGAGACTGAAGAACCTAAGTGAAAACCAAACTACTGTGAAAACAGCAAGAAAAACCAATAGCAATGAAATGACTCCTAATGACATTCTGCCATACTCATAGATCGGTCAGTGCTTTGCTAAGCCTTCATCATAGATGCTTCCTCTTGCAGCAGATGGAAACAAATATAGAGACACACAGCTGAACAATATGTAAAGAGGGAGGGGAAAGGACCTATGAACATGCAGCCCTAAATGGGATGTCTCTATCAAATCCGTCCCCTCAAGATTGCCATTTTTAAGACTACAGATAGATCCATGTCTATTACCATGTACAAAACTTAAGGCCAAATGGATCAAAGACCTCAACATAAATCCAGCCACACTGAAACTCTTAGAAGAGAAAATGGGAGGTAGCCTTAAACAAATTGGTACAGGAGACTGCTTCCTGAACATAACTCCAGTAGCACAGACACTGAGATCAACAATTTATAAATGGGACCTCCTCAGACTGATAAGCTTCTGTAAGGCAAAGGATACAGTCAACAAGACAAAACAGCACCCACAGAATGGGAAAAAGATCTTCACCAACCCCACATCTGACAGAGGCTGAACTCCAAAATATACAAAGAACTCAAGAAACTAGTCACCAAAATCAAATAACCCTATTAAAAAGTGGGGTACAGAATTCAGACTTCTCAATAGATGAATCCAAAATAGTTGAAAGACACTTAAGAAAGTGTTCAATATCCTTAGCCATCAGGGAAATGCAAATCAAAACAACTCTGAGATATCATCTTACTCCTGTCAGAATGGCTAAAATTAGAAACACCAATGACAGCTTCTGCTGGAGAGGATGTGGAGAAAGGGTAACACTCCTCTACTGCTGGTGGGAGTGCAAACTTGTACAGCCATTTTGGAGATCAGTATGGCGGTTCCTCAGGAAAATGGGAATCAGCAATTCCACTTTTCTGCATATACCCAAATGATCCACATCCATGCAACAAAGACATCTGTTCAACAATGTTCATAGCAGCATTATTTGTAATAGCAAAAAGCTGGAAGCAACCTAGATGCCCCCTCAACTGAAGAATGGATAAAGAAGATGTGGGACATACTATTCAGTGGGAAAAAAAAAAAAACAAAAAACAACAACAACAAAAATGGAATCCTGAAATTTCCAGGCAAATGGGAACTTGAAGAAACCATTCTGAGTGAGGTAACGCAGTCACAAAAAGAGGAACATGGTATGGACTCACTCATATATGAATTTTAGACATAGAGCAAAGGATTGCCAGCCTATAATTCACACCACCAGAGAAACTAGGATACAAGGAGGAACCTAAGAGATGTATACAAGTCCCTCACAGAAGGGGAAAGGGACAAGATCACCTGAGCATATTGGGAGTGGGGGGCAGGCAGTGAGTGGAGAGGGAGTTAGGAGAAAGAGAAGGGGTGGAGATGAGAACATGTGGGATCAGGAAGATTGAGTTGGGGAATGAATAGATGAAAGCAAAAAACAAAAAACAAACAAAAAAAAAAACAAAAAAAATAGATACCATAGTAGAGGGAGCCGTTATAGGTTTGAAGAGAAAACTGATTCTAGAGAAATGTCCAGAGACCTACAAGGATGACCCCAACTAACAATCTGAGCAACAATAGAGAGGCCCTTCCCTGATAATGACATTGATAACTAACTTATATGTTATCATAGAGTCCTCATCTAGTAAATGATGGAAACAGGGGCAGACACCCATAGCTAAACACTAAGCCAAACTCCTGGAATCTAATTGCAGAGAGGGAGGAGTGATAAGCAAAAAGGTCAAGACCAGACTACAGAAACCCACAGAGACAGCTGACCTGAAGAAGGGGGAGCTCATGGATCCCCAGGCTGATAGCTGAGAAACCAGCATTGATCCAACTCAAACCTCCTGAACTTGGGCCTAATATATATAAATGAAAGAATATATATATATATATATATATATATATATATATATATATATATATATATGAGAGAGAGAGAGAGAGAGAGAGAGAGAGAGAGAACAAAACAGAAATATCACAAGTCTGTCCCCTCAGGGCTCAGGGAACCCCATGAAAGGTGAAGATGAAAAGAATGTAAGAGCCAGAGGGGATGAAGGACACCAAGAAAAAAAAGTTCTCTAAATCAACATGGTCATGTGAACTCACAGAAACTGATGCAGCATGCAGAGGGCCTGCACAGGTCTGCATGACATCCTCTGCATATATTATAGCTTCCAGTTTAAAGTTTTCATACGTTCTTGCGTGTGGGAAAGAGTGGGTCTCTGGTTCTTGCGCCTTCTCTTGGCTCTTTTCCTTCAGTTTGTTTGTTTTGTTCAACTGTGATGTGTTAGTTTTTATTTTATCTTATAGTCTATTTTATTTTATTGTGATTCCTTAGAAGCTTCTTTGTCTTGTAATGAAAGCCATAAAAGGAGTGGAAATAGATGGCAGGGGAAGAGCTGGGAGGAATAGAGGGAAGGGAAAATACAATCAGGATATATTATTTGAGAAAAACATCTATTTTCAGTAAAGGAAACAAGGCACCCCAGATCCCCCAAAAATGAACAAGTAGATAATGAAGCAACCCTGGTATTTCTGGTTTAAAATTAGGGACATTAAAATACACCTGAGCACTGTCCACTGCTAAATTACTTTCTATTTTGTGAATATCAAAACAGGTGTTAAGGTACAGAACACAATATCTAGTTACTGACTAGAGAAGCAGAGCTCAGTAGTTACCTTAGCACAATATGGCCTTGTGATCAAGAGAAAACGAAAGACCAAACTGAAACAAGGAGTAGCCCTCCCAAGGTGGGGAAAATAGACAAACAGCAATGGAAGCCAATAAGAAGACAGGCTGTTAAATACAGCCTTCACATCCACCAGCAGTGATTGATGGTCAAGACAGTTTTGTCTACACGAATGTGAGAAGTCCAGCTTTTGTCATATAGAATCTGAGTATGTATCTTCTGGAGGTCTGGCTGCAAGGTCAGTCTGTTACTGAGATTATCACTGGCAAACCAATGTTGATAGTGAGCTGAAGACTTTTCTATATAGGCTACTGGTTTCTTCTAAATGTTTATTCAGCTATTGATCTCATGCTTTACAGAATGGTCCCCAATTTTGACAGACAGGCAAAATTTTAAGGTGCTTTGTCATCTTTAAAATCTGCAGAGGCGAAGCACACATGGGTAACTTAAACAGGGTCAAGCTCCTACAGCTGTCAGCAAACATAGCTGTAATGTTGTTACAAATATGGGAATGAATTTTTCTAACCACTTAAAGGTTTTTTGCAATACCTTTTTTAAATATTGAATTAAAATATAATATTTCTTAAATCATATCAAACAAGGAAAACAGAAGGAAAAGAGCCCAAGAGACGACACAAGAATCAAAGATCCATTCATTCACATATTCACCAGTCCCATAAAAATACTAAACTGAAAGCTGCAATGCATAAACAGGACTGGCAGACTTGTGTAGGTCCTGTGTAAATCTTTTAGACAGTTTTGTTCCTCTGGTCCTCTATTCCTTCTGGTTCTTACACTATTTCTGCCTCATTTTCTTTGGGATCCCCTGATCTCTAATAGAAAACACATTTAGAGCTGTGTTTTCTAAGGTCTCCCCTAACCCTCTATGTGTGTGTGTGTGTGTGTGTGTGTGTGTGTGTGTGTGTGTGTGTGTGTAATACTGGCTGTACTTGTTCCTGTCGGCTATAGGAAGAGGCTTCTCTGGTGAAGGCTGAACATGCCATTGATTTGTGAGTGCAGCAGAATATCATTGGCAGTCACTTTGTTACATTTTTTTTTTCTTTTTCGACCAAAGGTGTTTGGATTTTTTCCTAGGTCCCTGGGCTATTTAGTCTCAGGTTTTTGGTCACCCAACAGTATTGGGTATGGGTTCCATCTTGTGGAGTGGGTCTTAACTCAAATCACTGACTATTCCCACAAGCTCTATGCCAACACTGTATATTTTATGGGCAGGATAGACTGTAGACCAGAGGTTTTGTGGTTGGACTTGTGTTTACGTTTCTCTTTGGGTAGCATACAGAGTGCCTTCCTGTACCTGAGACTCTGGGACATAGGAGTAAAGTTTCAATGTAGGCACCACCTCCATCTCTCAATGCTCAATGAGTTGTGTAGGTATTGTCTTTAGCAATGAGGCCTTGCTGTCACTTTATGGAGAGTGACCCTGTTGTCTTGATTTCCATGAGACCCCTTTGGCCAACAACTCTATTAGATGTAACCCAGTCCTGGTGCTGGAAGCTTCCTTTTGTGACAAGAAATGGCCAGGTGGGATTCTGTCTTCCCCATTATTTGGAGACTTCATTGGGATCACCATATATTTTAGGAAGTTTCCACTATACTAGGTTTCCGTACAACCCCCAACTGCCCCCCCAAATCTAGCTGTCTCTCCCAGAATTTCCTTCTTCAACCCCATCTGCCTTCCCCTCCCATCCTGACCCTACTGCTCCCGTCCAACAAAATCAATTCTATTTACCTCTCCTAGAGAGATCTAAATGCCTCCCCCATCCCTTTCCTAACATTTCCTGGTCTTCAGATTGTAGCTAGTTTATCATTTCTTTAATGACTAATATTCACATATAAGTGAACACATACTATATTTATCTGTCTGGGTTACCACACTCAGGATGATTGTTTTCTATTTCCATATATTTCCCTGCAAACTTCATAATGTCGTTTATAACAACTGAATGATGCTCCATTGTGTAAATATACTTTATTCTTCTGTTGAGGGAATTTCCAATTTCTAGCTACAATAAAAGAGTAGCAATGAACATGGTTGAGCAAGTATTTGTGTTTTAGAATAAAAACCTTTTGGGCATATACCCAAGAGTGGCATAGCTGAATCATGAGGTAGATTGGTTCCCATTTTTCTGAGGAACTTGACATACTTATGTCATTAGTGGCTGTATGAGTTGCATTTCCATTAGCAATGAATGAGTATTCCCTGTATTCCATATCCTCACTAGTATGAACTGTCACTTGTTTTGTTGATCTTAGTCATTATGGTAGGTGTAAAATGGAATATCAAGGTAGTTTGGATTTGCATTTCCCTGATGGCTAGGTATGTTACACATTTTTAAAGTGTTTTTTTAGCTATTTGAGTTTGTTATTTTCAGAATTCTCTACCTGTTTCTCTACCCTGTAGTTTCATAGGTGTGTGTGTGTGTAGTTTCTTGAGTTATTTATATATTTTGGATATTTGTTCTTTATCTGATATGGAGTTGCTAAAAAAATTTTTTGCTTCTGTAGGCTGTCATTTTGTCCAAATGAGAGTGATCTTTGTGTTACAGAAGCTTTTACTTTCATGAGTTCTCATTTATTAACTGTTGATCTGAGTGTCTGTGCTAATGTTGTTCTGTTCAGAAAGTTGTCTTTCGTGCCAATGACTTCAAGGAAATTCCCAATTGTCTCTTCTATCAGGTTCAGTGTATCTGTTTTTATGGTGATATCTTTGATCCATTTGGACTTCAGTTTTGTGCAGTGTTGTAAGTATTTGCATTCTTCTAAGTGCAAATACCCAGTTAGACAAGAACTGCTTGCTGAAGAGGCTGTCTTTTTTCCAGTGTACATTTCTGGCTTCATTATCAAAATTCAAGTGTTTTTAAGTGTGTGGGTCTATGTCTGGGTCTTCAATTCAATTCCATAGACCATCATATCTGTTTTCATGCCAATACCATGCTGTTTTTATTAGTATCGTTTTGCAGTACAACTTGAAATCAGGAATGTGAGACCTCCAGCAGTTTTTGTTGTTGAGTTGATTTCTTGGTTTTGGTTTTGGTTGGTTGTTAATTAGTTTGTTTCTGTAGATGGTTGTTTTAACTATTCTAGTTTATTATTATTATTATTCCAAATGAAACTGAGAATTATTCTTTCAAGATCTGTGAAGAATTATGTTGGAATTTTGATGGGGATAACATTGAATCTGTAGATTGCTTTTAGTAGGATGTACATTTCTCACTATCTTAATCCTATTGATCTATAAGCATGAGAGATTTTTCCATATTCTAATATCTTCTTCAATTTCTTTCCTCAAATACTTGAAGTTTTTATCATACAATTATTTTACTCACTTGATTAGGTACCTCAATGTATTTGATGTTATTTGAGGCGATTATAAAAGGTGGTTTTTCTTAATTTATTTCTCTGTTTATTCTTTGTGTATAGAAGGGCTACTGATTTTTGTGTTAATTTTGTATCCAGCTACTTTTCTTAAAGTGTTTATCAGCTATAGAAGTTACAAGAGTTATGTTTCAAGTCACTTATGCATATTATCATATCATATGCAAAACAAAAGATACTTACATTTCTTCCTTTTCAATTTGTATGCCCTTGATCTCCATATTGCTCTAGCTAAGACATCATGTACTATATCTTATAGGTATGAAGAGAGTAGACAGTGTCTCAGTTAGAGTTATTGCTGTGAAGAGATACCATGATCATGTCAACACTTATTTTAAAAAAGCATTTAATTGGGACTGTCTTATAATTCAGAGGTTTAGCCCATTATCATCATGGCAGGAAGGATGGCAGCATGCAGACAGATGTGGTAGTTGAGAAGTAGCTGAGAGTTCTACATCTTGATCTGCAGGCAACAGGAAGAGACTACGAGATAAAATGGCCAGGCTTGAGCATCTAAGACCTCAAAGCCTGCCCCCAGTAATGCAAGTCCTCCAACGACACCTTACCTATTCCAACAAGGCCACAATTCCTAATAGTTCCACTCCCTATGAGCCTTTGGGGGTCATTTTCTTTCAAACCACCACAACTATCCTGTTTTGTTCTTGATTTTAGTGGGATTGCTTTGAATTTCTCTTCATTCAATTAGTGTTGGCTATAGTCCTTCTCTAAACTGATTTTATTATGTTGAGATATATCTCTCATATCTCTAATCTCTCCAGGACTTTCATCATGAAGCAATGTTGGATTTTGCCAAAGGCCTTTTCTACATCTAATGAGATGGTCATGTGGCTTTTATCTTTCAGTTTGTTATATTTTGAGTTATATGTATCTTCTTACATATGTTGGGTCATCCCTGAATCTCTGGAATAAAGCCTTCTTGATCATAGTTGATGACCTTTTGATGTGTTATTGAATTCAGCTTGAAATTCTTTTATTGAGAATTTTATGTCTATATTCATAAGGGAAATTAGTCTGTAATTCTCTTGTATTATTGGGTGTTTATGTGATTTGAGTAACTGTGGCCTTGTAAAATGAATTGGACAATGTTCCTTCTGCTTCTATTTTGTGGAATAATTTCTGGAATATTAACATTAACTAACCTTTAATGACTGCTAGAATTCTTCCCTAAAACCATCTGGACCTGAGCTTTTGTTGTTGCTATTGAGATTAATAGCAATTAATGACTGTTTTTCTTTCACATATAAGGGTTATATATGTCTATGTTGCTTGCTTATCTGTCTTGATTTAATTTTGATGAGTGGTACATATTTAGATTATTTTCTGTGTCTTTTAGATTTTCAAATTTGGTATAGTACAGGTTTTTAAAGTATGTCCCTATTATTCTCTGGATTCCCTCAGTGTCTGTTGTATGTTTCCCTTTTCATTTCTAATTTTGTTAATTTGAACATTCTCTTGGACTTTTAATTAATTTGGGTAAGGGTTATCAACTTATCGATTTTTTTTCCAAAAGACTAACTCTGTTTCTTTGATTCTTTGTATTGCTGTCTTTGTTTCTATTTCATTGATTTCAGCCCTGAGTTTGATTATTGCTTGCCATCTACTCCTTTTTGGTGTGATTTCTTCTTATTCCAGAGATTCCAGGTGTGCATTTGGGTTTCTAGTATGCGATCTCTCGTATTTTTATTTTTTATGTAGGTACTTAGCACTATGAACTTGCCTCTTAGAACCACCTTAGTTCTGTCCCACAAGTTTGGATATGTTTTGTATGCAGTTTCATCCAATCCTAGAAAGTCTTTCTTTTATGCTGACCCAGTTTTGCTTCAGCAGAGAGTTGTTCAGTTTCCACCACACATAGCTATGGGGGTATTTGCTTGAGGAGGGCTGAAGAGGTCCACAGGAAGGAGAGAAGCAGGTTGTTCTACCAGAATCTTCTCAGTCACCTGGATAGGGGCCAAGAGTCAGGGGAGGCCATAGCAGAAAGTCTGCTGTAGAGCTGTTAATGAGACTTGGGGATTAGACTTGTAGAAACGGAAAGAAAGAAGAAGATCTGCAATTACCTCACTAGTTTCCCTGGTCAGAGTGGCCTGTGGGTTCTCGGGGATGGCTTGCTGGATTTGGAGTCTGGAGTAAAAATATTAGTGTGTGTTTGTGGGGGGTGGGTAGGAGGGTAAGATCTCTGTGATGCCCCGTAGAGGGGGCAGGAAGTGGAAGTGGCTACAGCTGATGATATACTGCAGAGCTTGGAGTGAGACTGCGGGGAGGGGCAGTTGGCTTTGAAGAAACAGAGAGAGAGAGAGAGAGAGAGAGAGAGAGAGAGAGAGAGAGAGAGAGAGAGAGAGAGAGAGAGAGGTGGAGAGAGGCAGTTTCACCTGTTTCTCTGGTCAGTGTGGCCTGTGGGTTCCCAGGGAGTGGCTGCTGGAGTTTGGGGTTGGGATAATGCAGTGAGTGGCTAGAGAAAGGATAAGAGACAGCTCTGTGTTGTGTACTAGAGCTGGGGCCAGGAGAAGGGTGGCTGCAGCAGCTATTCTACTGAAGAGTTGTAAACAAACCCGGGGTGGTGGATTTGGAGGAGCAGAGGAGAGGTGAAGATCTGCAGTTAGTGTACCCTCCTTCCCTGACTGGAGGGGTCTGAGGTTCCCAGGGAATAACTGCTGGAGTTGGGATCGTGTTAAAGCCATGAATCAGGGGAGGACTGTTAGGAAGGGAAGATCTGTGTGATCCACTGGAGTTGATGACAGGGCAAGAGTAGATGGCCACAGCTGGTAGCCTGCTACAGCTGAGGATGCATCTGTAGGGTTGTATTTAGAGGGCCTGGGGAATAGCAAAGATCTGCAGTTAGCCTACGTGTTTCCCTGCTCAGGGTGCTTGGTTTCTTTACTGTGCCCCTTGCATAAAGCAGGAAAGGTCAAGAATTTAAGAACAGCCTCAGCTGCATGGAATAGTGAGTTGGAGTCCAGCTTAGATTCTGTGAGATTTTGCCCAACAAACAAACAAAAGATGTCTCTATTAATGATCAAAGCTGAACTATTTTGTTTATGGGAGAAGTTGGATCTTTAAACTTTATCGGTTTGCTTGAATAGTTACATGGCTAAATTGCTTGTTGGTCATGACATCAAATAATAGCAGTCAAACAAGGATATTAATGATGCTACTGCATTATCCCGATTGAATTATCCTGAAACCCTTAACTTCTGTTCCTAGAAATTATTTTCCATTTTCCAATGTTTTATTAGTTTTTGTTTTTTTTTTTTTTTTTTTTTTTTTTGCTCTAATGTGGAACTCCTGCCAACTACTATCTTCCCCGTGCATAACACTCAGGACTTTAAATAATTTATATGATGCCAAAGTTCTGGTAGAAATACTCAGGACAAAAATTCAAATGTATTTATATGTATATATTTACACATTCTGTGTGTGTGTGTGTGTGTGTGTGTGTGTGTGTGTGTGTGTGTGTAGTATGCATTTGTATGTTGGCATTTTAGATACAGCACATCTGAGATTTTCCAGCAGGTGTTTGATGTCACCAGAACTATTTTTCAGTCAGCTGTATGTGGTGGATCAGTTTTGTTGTTGATGGTTGTAACACAGAGATAATCAAAGTCTTGCTGTAATCATGATAGAGGACATCCATCATTTCTCCTTGATCCACCATATTAGATTAACTTAAGAGGATTTGTTTCTAAGTAGAACAGATTAGCTGTTATCCACTAAGCATCTTCTTGTTTTCAAGTAACTTGTAAATTGATTGTATATGGGTTTCTGTTGGTGTCTTCTTAAATGAAGGTTACTTTTCTGTTCTGTCTGCTGTAGTGCTAGTGAGTTCATTTAGCCCTCTACAGTGACAACTTTCCCTGTTAACACTTCAAGATAAAATCTTCAGGGAAACTTGCTTGTGGATATAAACAATACATTGAAACCAATCCTGATGGTGTCACCCTATTATCCTAGCATCTGCTGTGATTTTCTGCCAGTATTCTGATTGCACACTGAATGTTGAAAACACCATCACCATTCTGATTGCAAACTGAGCGTGTAAAACTTGAGATAGACCCTTAACCTATTACATTTTACATCTAGTAAGCAGACTCTAATGTTTTTATAGGACCATAGAACTTAAGAATTAGAAATTGTTGAAAAGCCTAGTTATTTCTTCTATATGTTTTTTTAAATTCTATGCCACACATAGTCAATTGTATTATTTGATTAAAAAATAGCTGCTCCTACAAAGTAATGTCATTTAAAAGAATTGTTAACTTTTCATATTGATATCCTAGATGAAAATCAGTATAACAGGAAAAGAGTATGAGCTGGCAATGTGGTGCACACCTGTAATGCCAATATTTGAGAGGCTGTAGTGGGAGAATCACAAATTCCAGAATAGCCATGCAAAGCCTCTGCCTCAAAACCAAAACAAACCAAGAAGGAATAGCAATGGATTTAAGAACGTCATAGACATTGGTTGAGTCTCATTTGACCTAACTGCAAGGCTATGGTACCTTGGACAAGTGACCTAAGCTCTTCCATCCAGAGTTCATTATCAGTGCAATTACCTGTTTCACCTGTTTGCAGCAGGCTTAAAAGGCATGACATACTTAAGCTCAGTACAATGTCTGACACATTATAATAGATGAATCAACATTAAGCTCTTAGAATCCGTAACACTTCTGAAGACATGAAAAAAATCTGTTAAGCCACTTGGAAGCAATTGTTCTGCTCTCCCACCAGCACAAGGTCAGTCAGTGCCATTCACTTTTCCATATGGCATGGGGTTATAATTCCTTCTAGCCTGAGAAGTCACATCAACGTTAGATTTCTGGTGTTATCAGATACCTGCATAGAAGCGGGTCATACAGGAGCCCTGAGACTACCTCTGCAATGCCATCAAACAGCATGCAGATCCTAGGAACAAAAGGGGAACTAGTGTGAACTGTGACCAGATAGATGAATTGAGGAATGAACAGCAAATCTGTTTGGGGGGGCACATTAGCAAGATTTATACAAGCCTTAAACCAAAGTTGAAACCCTACCCAGAATACAGCGAGGAAGGGGTGAGCTCCCGTGCCTTCTGGGACTCCATCAGAAAGTTTACTTCTGATTCCAAACTATGACTTCTATTAATAATGCAGAATATATATGCAGGATCCATGAAATTAGAGTCATTAAAAACACCGGTTACTGATATATTCCCAGCATTTAGAAAAGAGAAGAAAATTGGAACAAAAGATGGCAGAGCAGAGTGGCAGTGGGGGGAGTGGAACTCGGGACGCGGTGGCAGTGACATGAGGGCATAGTGTGGGAGTACAGCTACAGAAAACGATAGGGCCTGCCTCGTCATACTGCTGCCCACTGAGCTGCAGCAGCTGGTGGTGCTACTGGCCCTGTTTGGGGAAGAAGAACACTGCCCGTCGGCTCAAGCATGATGGTCATGACCTGGCTACCAGCAGAGTGTTGGGCACCAAGGGCAGAGCAGAGTACAGCAGCCTGGACCTTGCATAGGTCCTGCCCCCAAGCATGCTGCCTAACTGTACAATCACCCTGGCTCTGAGCAACAAGATCTGAGATGAAGAATGGTTCATTTTCTGGATTAAGTCTTCCCAAAAGACATCTGTGTTCTGTGCTGCCACCAGAAACCGTGTCAAAGTTTGTGATCCATGCTGTCGCTGGTTGCTATGGATAAGGAACCTTTCACTGCAGTGGTATTGGTGACTGTAGATTTATAACTGAGAATGTGAGATATTGAAGGCATCTACAACACCACCCCATATACACACCCCAAAAGTTCAGATAGGAAGCTATTGAAGAGAGACCCTAAAATTGTGATAAAGATGCTGGAGTGTAGCTCTCAGAATTAATGGTTTCTTGTGGGAAGATATAGGGGAACAACTTAGTTTTCATTAAGGGGCTGACCACAGGGAGTTTGACCACGCTCCAATAAGTATATGGGCAACACAAATTAGACTTGGTGTTTTGGGGGTACTGGGGGGGGGAATACAAGAGTGGGGGTGTGTACCAGGGAGGACTGGGAAGTGAGTGTGATCAGGGTGCATTGTATGAAATTCACAAATAATTAATAAAAATATTATGTTGGAAAAATACTAACACATAGCATGCCCTTCAAAGGTCTGTGTTGAGTAGAGACATGAATAAAATTTAAACTCAAAAGTTCATGAACAATCACAGAGCCTAAAGAATGACTCAGCCATAGTATTCTTCCAGCTGGGTTTTGGAAGGTGTACATCTCACTGTTGGTTCAACTTGAACATTTTTAAATGTTTCTCCAAATGCCTATATACGAATTATTTCTTGTCTGCTGAACATAACAGCATCTTCAATGAGGAGATACATCATTGTAGTTCCAGAATTACCAGGCTAAACCCAGTCTCATCTTTCAAAGGCAGATACTGGGGTAGGAGGTGAAAATCTGGGATGAAGAAAGAGGGTCCTGAAATACACATGTAAGGTTTTCTCTGAAATATGAACCTAATGTAAAATGTCTAACCCAGATATGTCTTCTAAAATGTATCCAAAGAGAAACGCCAATATTTTCTAAGAATCTGCTATACAGTTCTTGGAAATGTTTTACAATATTTAAAATTCTGCTGTCACCACAATAGCTTCTTGTTATTCTAAAAACCATTTTGGAGTACCTATGTGCTGGCAAAGGGACAAGTGCTCAAACTGAAGAAGAGATGACCTGAATAGGTCTCTGCACTTGAATGTTTTGTAGTGATTTAACTGATATTTAACACAATAAAAATCATCTTCATAGAAATGTATGATTATAAGAAACTATGGTGGTCAGAGAGACAGCTCACTGGTTAAGTACACCCACTGTTCATCCAGAGAACCTGGGTTCAATTTTCAGCACCCACCTGGTGGCTCAAAACCATCAGTAACTCCAGTTCTGACACCCTCTTCTGGCCTCTAAAGGTACTGCATACACGTGGTATACAGACACACCCATACACATAATTTATTTTTAATTGAGAAAGGGAAGGAAAGAAACCATGGCCATTTCACTGTGATGAGGACTTCCCAAAAGAAGCACCCACATGCAATAAACATGAATACTGAAGAACAGATTCCCAGAACTAGGCCACTTGCTGTAAGCCTCCTGGGAGTATCATCCACAGTGTTGGGTGTGGCCTCTGGTCTGCATCATCATTTAGGAAGTATTTTAACTTGCAATTAAAGAAGGCTGTACAGGTAGCACCTTAAATTATATCAAGTTTTGTTTTCCAGAATCCACTGAAAAGTGGTTCTTTGGGGCTCAGAGGAGCCAGGCCTCTCCATCTTTTCACTGGTATCCTAGGTATCTGTTTCCATGATGAGTCTATAATCACCTCATATTTGGAGACAGCATCTGGGTATCACCAAATCGAACACAGGGAAAAGCTGATCAGATAATATGTTTCTGAGTGTGTCCTTTTAGTTCTTATTCCACTTTTGTTTCCCCAGCTTCATTAAGGTATAACTAACAGAGAAAATTGTATATATTTAGTGTACCAAGTGTCAACAAATCAAACTAACATAATTTTCACCTCACATTCACAATCTGCTGACCTATAGATTTTCAAGCACATGATATATTATTAAATATTGCCTCTATGCTATATAATTGTTCTTTCTAAACTCTCCTTCCTGGCTAAGTGGACTTTGAAATTTGTAACATGAAAAATAAATGACCCAGAGACGGATATTGGGGTTCAAACTTCAAGCTGACTATCAGAAAAGCAAAGCAGCAGGCCACTAGCTTCCAACCTCTACCTCAGGCTGAAAGGACAAATCCACGCATGAACTCTTCACCAAGTCTCAAACTGCTGCCTCTCCTCAGCATGGCTGGAGAATGAATACATCTCTGAGATCTTGATTCTGTTTTGTATACTTCCCTAATGTTGGGGATAAATTTGTGAGCTATAATTGTCTTTTAGACTGATTCACTCTTGTGTAGATATGTGTGGCCTTGAACGCACAGAGGTTTATCAATCTCTTAATCCTGAGTCCAAGAACTAAAGGCGTGTACCACCATCTTCTAGCTGGGATTAAAGGTGTGCACCTGGTTTCTTTGTGGCTGACTTTGCTTTCTGAATCCTCAGGAAAGCTTTAATAAATCATAAATAATATATCACTACAATTCCCCTTTTTTGTCTAATACAAAAGGAAGAAGGCTTAAACTAACATAAAAACTATATTCAATAAGCACAATAAGTATATACAATATATACAGGCAATAAGTTCACCAACAATTTGCATTTGACACATTCAGAGAAAATACTTCATTATCTATGGTATAATGGTGAGTCCAAAGTCTTGTACCTAATTTAACTCCTATTATAATTTGCATTATCAAATTATCTTTTAATGTCTCTCAAACCATTTACACTTTAGACATCTTTAGTGAAATTTTTTTCTAAGTCTGGTAAACAATTAAAAAAACTATTACTATGTTATCTAGTCTTTAACTTCCTCAGAAATCCAAGAAGGAAATAATATCAACTGAATAAACAGGAAGAGCAAGCAAGCGACTTCCAAAAATGTGAGAAATGACAAAAACATCTGGCTGCCTGGACAGTCACCCAAGATTCCTCTGCAATGCTGGAATATCCATCTTCAGCCAATAGGCCTAGCATCTCTGACAGACTGTTTTGTGAAGCAGGATTTTCTGAAGAGCTGTCCTGCCTTATCTTGACAAGGTTTTGCAGTCACTCTATTTTGTGTCCCGTTTGTCCATTTTAGACAGCATGCAGTCAGCAGTCAAGGCAAGGGCAATTTCTTTTCTGGTGGCCTACCTTTGCCACAAAGAAGGTAAACTCCCTGTGAGTTTCTTCAATGACCAGCATCTTCCCCTATGTATATTGGTGGGACATGGAGCAGACAAGTCTCATTGTCATAAAAAATAAATTACCTATGTTATTAGAACATTTTAAATGTCATATTCTGTAGATCTCTGAAGTGTTTGAAGACAAGCTGTCTTTCTAAGATATATCTCTGTCTTTGAAAAATACCTAATGTGATTACAAGTTCAATTCTAATAGGTGACTAATTACCTACAGAAACCCATGACAACCATCACCATTCGCAATCTCTCTTCCCTCTTGCTTTTTTTAAGGAAGGGGGCAAAATCCTTCACAGAAGAAAGTTTCACCCTTGTGTTTTATTTTCTAGGAATGACCTGGCCTGTTGCTAGCTGCAAGGGAGGCTGAGAAGTGAAATAAGCAATAAATAGTAATTTTGGTTGATTTTGTTAAGCAATCTCTGCTGAGAGATATACTCTTGGGTAGCAACTCCCTGTGCACCTGACAAAATTCTAGAGTTAAACAGAGAAAATTCTTGGACTCCTTTGGAATGGGAACTCCTAGCACTTAAGATGCTATTACTGGAAAACTGGCCAGACACTACCTCAAAAATAAAACAAAACAGGCCATTTACAAATGCAAAACTTTTGACAAATACAAAGATTATTTTCTAGGACTGGGAAGATGATTCAGTTGTTAAAGTGGTTGCCATTCAAGCTGAAAACAGAGTTCTGGTCCCCCAAAAGCCATGTAAATGCCAACTTGGCATAGTGACCCACCTATAATTACAGTCTAGGAAAGTAGAGAGTAGAGATCCTCAGAGAAAATTGGATTGCAGGACTATCCAGTTTGTATTAGTAAACTCCAGGTTTAATTGAAAGACAATAAAGTGATTACAACATCAACCTTAGGCCTTCACACACACACACACACACACACACACACACACACACACACAGAACAACTAGCCCATACATATGCAAAACATACACACATGCACATACACAAAAATGAATTTTTATGGTTTTAGAAACTGATTTTTTTTGTATTTTTGGAGGCTGTCCTGGAACTTGCTCTGTAGACTAGGTTGCTCTCAATCTCACAGAGATCTGCCTGTCTCTGCCTCCCAAGTGCTGGGATTAAACACAGAAATGAAATTTTTATATCTGCTACAACTATACTTTGTTTTGAAAAATCTTTCAGTGCTAATCAAGACTGGCATTCCTCTATCAGCATCTTATTTTTACCTTTTCAAGACACGAATCACAATATTTTATTTGTGAGGCAAAATTTGGAGCAAAGAGGTGCTAACAACAGCTGAAAAACAGTGAAATCTAGATTCTGACAGATCACGTGTTTTACTTTGGGGTGGGTCTCAAACTGTTAAATTTTATAGTATTTCACAATATGAAGTGATCATATCATATGGCACATTTCAAAATTCCACACAAAGGGCTTTAATTTGGTGCTACCATATAAAGTCATGATGACCCCCTAACACCTTTAAAATTGGCTTGTGAAGCCCAAGATAGAGCAACAAACATTAAAAAGAATGTTTCTTACAGTCTCACAGCTTTAACAGGATGCTCTGATCCAGCCTGGTTCTGTGCCTGAAAGAAACAGCTGCTTGGAACCATAAGAGACAGAAGAGGTCAGGAAATCATGCAGGAGTGAGCACCACAGAGCTAGAAAAGACTATGGTGTAAGCACCATGTCTACACTCCATGGATGCCATCTACCTTCTTTCCTATGGCTTACATATGTCCATGTAGAATAAGAAAACTGCCAGCTAAACAAAAGAACACATTTGGGGGTTGTTCAAGCATGAAAACCTGACTTCAGACATGTTGCACCCATATGAAAAAAAAAAAAGGAAAGCAAAAACAAAAAACAGGACAGTTATGTATAGCTGTAACCCAATAGTGGGTAGGGCAGAGACAGGAGGCATCCTGGGCCATCCTGGCAGAAAATAGTGAGCTCTAGGTTCAGTGACAGACCTCATAGAGATAAGTGGTAATAATAGAAATCACCCACTGACCTCTTCACAAGGTCATGACAAGGGCATGCATGTGTGCATGGAGTTAGGGAGAAAGTTTTTTAAAGAACAATTTGCCAAAACATAAGATGAGCTTTAGAAGCTCACAGGAAACTAAGAGGTACTCCACCTCCCAAAAGCAAGAAACCTCACAAGCCATTTTAAAACTCTGGGATGAACCTGATGCCCAAGAACAGAATCCAGGCTGGACAGCAGTTGCAGTCACTATGGTGAGCAAAGCTCTGTCTGTAATGACAAGTCTCTGTCAGGTGGCTTGCTGGGTGAAATTCTCTGTGAGTAACAAGAGCTCGGCAGCCTCATATAGCTCATCTCTGGAATATTTCCGAGAGTTAGAGGGAATTCAAAAGATGATGCTTTTGAAGGCAAAGTAGAAACAGGGTCATTTCATTCAGAGAAAACCTTTGCAGCCTGCTCTTTCAAGCAGGCAGTAGCTCCAGTAGCTGTGTTTATGGCTGTGGCTGTAGTTTACTCAATGTCATTTCCCAACATGAGGAATTAGCTATGAACAAGTAAAAATGTAATTTCCCCCAAACAAACACAGTGTTGTCAGGGGAAACCCAGTGAAGCAGAGCCCTGGGGCACACTCCTAAAGAGTGAGAAGCCTAAGATGATACCAAGAAGTGTTGTTGGGTTGTTTTTATTTACTTACTTACTTACTTATTTAATTAATTATTTTTATTTTAGTGGGACAAGGAAGTGTTAAAGTGTGATATTCATGAGATACAGATTACTTGGCATATTTCAATCATACAAATTACTGTGTGTTTGTTAGAGGGTGTTTCAAAAATAGGCAGGGAGCTTTCTGGTGGAATCATGTGTTTTGAAAAGCAAAGGTTTTCTGCCGACTGGTGACCAGCTCCAGAAACAGAACAGATGGTTGATAGCATTTGTTTTTTAAATCATTGTAGCATCATGTGCAATTATATATTATATATTCAGATACCCATTGAAGAAAGAGGTTTCTGTCCCCCCCCCCCGTCCTACAGCCTTTTGTCCCAAATAAACCCATGGATGATATATTAATTATAAAACTGTTGGCCGATGGCTAGGGCTTCTTACTGGCTAGCTTTCTCTTAATTATTAACCCATTTCTATTAACCTAAGTATTTCCATGTGGTCTTATCTTACCTTGGCTACATGGCTTCTCCTAGTGGCACCTCTCTATCTCTCTCTCCTGCATTATCCTTGCCTCCTAGCCCCGTCTACCTTCCTGCCTCTCCTGGTCAATCAGTATTTTATTCATTAACCATAAGAGAAACATATATACAAAAGAGGATCTTTCATCCACCCACACACTCATTACCTAGTTTCCTCAATGATCAAATTTTGCATAGTCATAGCACAGTGTCACAACCAGGATTTCAACAATGTTTTAACATTATCCAGGATCTCTCTCTCCCTCCCTCCATCCCTCACTCCCTCCCTCCATCCCTCACTCCCTCCCTCCATCCCTCACTCCCTCTCTCTCTCCCTCCCTCCCTCCCTGCCTCCCTCACTCCCTCTCTCTCTCCCTCCCTCCCTCCCTCTCTCTCTCTCTCTCTCTCTCTCTCTCTCTCTCTCTCTCTCTCTCTCTCTCGTGTGTGTGTGTGTGTGTGTGTGTGTGTGTGGTGTATGTGTGTTTTGATTATAACTCTAGTTTTAGCTGCTAAATGTCAGGCTTAGGAAGAATCATGACCCCAGGTGTAGCCACAAAATGTCCTTTGTTATATTGAACAATTATTCTCTATCAATTCCAACTTTGATAACAAATCCCTATGGCGGGAAAAAAAACTATGTGCATGGGAAGTTTTACGTGTAGAGGCTGAAATGCTTGCATGTAAAAAAACAGGTTAAATCTCCTTTGAGTGTTAATACCATTATTCCCCTGTAAATTTTATGGTTGTGATAGTATACTGTGGTTATGTAAGATTCAAACCTTAGGGCAAGCAATGAGTATGGCCAGGAATTCTGTACTGATTTCACAACCTTCTAGTAGGCTCTAATTATTTCAAAACAAGCAGAAATGGAACAAAGAGTATTTCCCCCAGATCATAGAAAAGTCAAATAATGTTATCTAACTTACTCTTGTAAAAAGTGCTCCCAGGCTGTAAATATGGCTCAGCAGGTAAAAGCACTTGCCTTGCAAGCCTGATGACCTAACTTTGATTCTCCAGAACCCATATAAAGACATTATCCCACTCCACAAAGCTGTCCTCTGATCTCCACATGAGCACCATGACATGTAAGCCCCACACACATACAAACACATACAATAATGATAATAATAGTGATGATATTATAACAACAGTAATAATTTTTAAGCACTCAAGCTATTAAAATGCTAAACTGAGCTTTTGAACAGGATTCTGACATCTTTTTATTTATTCATTCATTTTTTTTGTATGTTGGAGAATGTACACATACACACAGTGCACATGTGAAAGTCAGGGAACAACTTAGAATTTAAATTCTCTGTTCCTATTACTCAAGAATTTAGCTCAGGCAGACAAACATACAGGTGATAAAGACTATTTAGATGGTTGTAACATGTCAATGATGAGTAGAGTAGGTGAAAGAAGAATAACATTAGATAAACATGGGATGATGGATAGGGACAATCAGAGTTCCAGGAGCACCGGAGCTTTGAGGGAGCCAAGAAAAGGGCAAGAGTAGAATGGCAGGTAAGGATGTTGTAGGCTCTGCAGAAGATGTCTGGTTATAATGTGAAGCAGTTTCTGACTATAGCAAATCTTAGCAATGTCCCCTAGAAAATGTGTGGGTAGATGGGTTACATATTAAGTAGAGCAGTGTGTGACATACACAATCAAGGAACTGGGGGTTAGAGAACTTGATTGAAGCAACAATAGGATAGTGGGGCAGCATTTGATTGCTTTCAATGTCACCTTCTTGGAGGTAGGGCTTGTTCTTTGTTGTCTTTGCTTCTCCCACAGAACCTGTAACACTGACTTAGTTTTTCAATAATCCAAAACTAATAAGAAAACAGTCTGAGACCTGAAATAATGAGTAAGTCTTATTAGTAAATTGCCCATAGGATAAAATGGCTTTGATGACTAACATATCAACAAAGCTTTTATTTTTCAAATGATAGCTTTCATACTTAACAATATGTTCAATTTTGTTAAATTTTCTTTTAATGTATATAATGTGAATATTGCCCACAGATTTTTAATCCTCACTGACATCTTCTAACTTACATGTGAATATACACACATCTCTGCAATCATAAAATTCAAATGTTAAGGAGACAGTCAGAACTGATTGTCAGTGGCCTTTATTCTGTAACCCATGAGAGCCACAAGCACCAATGGTTATTAAGAATTAAACTTCAGGCCTGGAAAGAGAAAGCTCAGCATCTCAGAGTGCCCTTGCAGAAGACCTTGGTTTGGTTCCCAGTTCCTACATCAGGCAGCTCAAAAACACCTGTAACTGCAGTTCCAGGTAAGCCAATATCCCCTTCTTGTCCCCGACAGCTCTTACACACATGCGTTACACATTAACTCACATATACAAATAAATAAATAAATAAATTTGGGGGGAAAAAACTAACCAAATTTAATTTACTAATAAAAGTAAAGTGTCGGTCCCACAGTAGCAGTCCCACCGTTACTGTTATGGAGGTTCTTGTCCCTCCAGGTCCCGCCTCCACTTTACCCCAAATAAGCACACAAAGACATAGTTATCATGACACTATTTGCCGATGGCTAGAGCTTCTTATTGGCTAGCTCTGTCTTAATCATTAACCAATTTCTATTAATATAAATATTTACACATGGCCTTATCTTACCAAAGAACTCCTGGCACATCCTATCTTCCCAGTCTCACATCGAGTCTCTCTCTGGCCTCTCTCTGCCTACCTTACCCAGAATTCTCCTCATCTCCTTTTCTGATAGCTCTGCCTATCCTTCTAGCCTGGCCAGTAGCCAAACAGTGTTTGATTCTTAACCAATAAAAGAAACATATATACAGAAGGACATCTTCCATCAAGTTACTGTTCTCAGGGCTCAGTAACTGTATGTAGCTAATGGCTAGCACCATAATATTGGACAAGGTAGGTATAGAATACTTCAACATCTCAGAAAATCTTTTAGTCAGCACTGCCCAGAGCAATCCACCATGACTCAACAATGTCTTCTCTTATCTTTTCTCTCTGATTCCATCATACCATCTTTAGACATTCTGCATCACAACTCTCTCTGAGTCCTACACAGCCAAAATACATCATTTTGTATATATTGGTTTTTCTTCAACATAATTAATAAAGTCTGACTAAATTAGAACACTGTTACATTTATAGAAAATTTTAGACTGTGCTATTTAATATATCATAACTTGCCATTGGGACCAGTAAGATATCAGTGCATAAAGAAGGTTGACACCAACTCCAAAACATGACTTTAATCTCTAGTCCTGGAGTTGAGCTTCTGAATACAGAGTGGCTAATGAGGCTCAGGGTTTGCCTGAAATGACCTTGCTCTTCTTGGTATTGAGGATAAAATTAGCTAACCTATTTTACTTCAGGAAAAGGATAAGGAAATGATATAATCTACAAAAAAATGGAAAAATACACGCAATTCTATTTGTAGAAGAAATAATACAATTATTCTGTTGTACCTAATCATTGAGATTTATATGTTATCAAATAAGATTTTACTTTCAGTTTCTCATTTTAGGTTAGCTCGATGTGCACCCGAAGACAATAAACAATGACTATTTGACTTGAAACAGAAATCTGATGTACTGTATTTGAGATGGGAGGAAACTTGTAAGGTTTATGTAAAATATAGCTTTGTATTGTAGGTTCCACCAAAAGTTTATAATATAGTTATAAATAAAAAGTTACTTTATAGGGCTACAGAGATTGTTCCATGTTAAAGAGCACTTGCTGTTCTTATAGAAAACCTTGGGTTCAGTTTCCAAAATCAACTTGATGGCTGACAACCATCCACAGTTCCAGAGGATCTGATACTCTCTTTTGACCTCTGTGGGTACCAGGCACACATGGTACTCAGATATAAACTCAGGCAAAATGCCCATAAGCATAAAATTAAATAGATAAATCTTATTTTTGAGCTTTAAAAAATTATTCAAGCTAACCCAAATCTCAGGGCTCATTAATAATAATAATAATAGTAATAGTAATAATAGTAAACAACTTAAAAATATCTCCCAACCTCACACACTCATCTTTATCTTTGTTCATCTAAAGTTTCCATGTTATTTCCTCTTTTCTTTTTTTTTTGAAGATTTAGAGAACAATTTTAAAATATGAAAAGGAATTTAGAAAAGTAGAAGCAGCTAAATGAAAGAAGGAAAGAAAGAGAAGGAAGAAAAGAGAGAGGAAGAGAAGGAGGGAGGGAGGGAAGGGAAAGAGAAATGGAGGAGCACAGTAAATGAGAAAGAAGAAAATAAAGGGTTTTAACAAACAGAGCAGAAGTCATGCAGCTGTTACGCTTGTGGAAACTGGTGAAAAGTGCGTAACAATCTCTTGGCCTGTTTGTTCTGCAAATGTGTTCACAGTGTACCCTTGTTCTGAACTTCTGGTGTTCACCATTAGAGGCTCTATATACCCCATTGCTTTAGGATCATGTGTCCAGCTGCCTACCTCCCACTTCAAACTGAGCATATCCCAGTCTAACTATCCCACCTTTCTCTACCTAAATTTGCTCCCTTTTAAATTTTCCTGCCCCATCTACTTGAACTGGGAAGGCCAGTTAATGTGAATGGTCTCAGTATCCATCTTTACTGCTTCCAGCCTATCAGCAATTACCAACAATTATTCCTTTTCTACATCTTTAAGGGTCACACATACCTTCCTCTAACCATTCCTAGAGCATCAGTCTTATTCAAGAAAAAATCATTCATTGACCCTTGTCAAAGCACACACACACACACACAAAAATCAAGACTCTCAAAATAGATGCTAGAGAAATGGTTTAACCAGTTAAGAAAACACACTGCCTTTGTAGATGACCAGAGTTAAATTCCCAATACCCACATGGGTGTCTCACAACTGCCTTTAACTCCAGCTCCCAGGGAATCTTATATTTCTGGCCTCTCTGGACACCTGTACTCACATGTATATGCCACACATAGAGATATATGCATATACAGAATTAAAAATAAACAAATCTTTTTTTAAAAGATAGATAGAAGGACCTCTTAAGTAAAGGGTCATTCATATTCTACAGTACATATGTACTTAAACTTTTTAAGGTAAAAATAGTAAAACTGTTTTAGTTAGGGTTTCTATTGCTGTGATGACCACAGCAACCTTATAAAAGAAAATATTTAGTTTCAGAGATTTAGTCCACTATCATCATGCTGGGACACAGAATTGTGCAGACAGACGTGTTGTAGGAAAAGGGGCTGAGAGTTCTACATCTTGATCTGCAGGCAGCAGGAGACTGTATGCCACACTGAGTGTATCTTGAACATCTCAAAGCCTGCCTCCCCAGTAACACTTCCTCCAACAAGACCACACCTACTCCAACAAGACCACACCTACTCCAACAAGGCCACCTCCCTATGAGTGAGACTCCCTATGAGCCAAGCAATCAAATACATGAGTCTATGGAGGCCATTCCTATTCAAACCACCACAAATACTTTCATGAAATTGTTAACTTTTAAGTTAAACTTATTTTTGTTCACTAGAGAGCACTGAACATCAGTTAAAATATAGTTTCACACACAAACATTTGAATATAAATACATTTTTTTCTCCAGGAGTAATGACTGAATATAGGGTGTTGATCTACTAAGCCAAATCCTCCGCCTTTTACAATGATTTATTTTGTTTTGAGACAGGATCTCACTGGTTACCTAGGCTGACCTTAAACTCACTCTGTAGCTCAAGTAAGTCTTGAATTTGTAATCCTCCTGCTTCAGCCTCTCAAGCAACCAGAATTGCATGCCTGCACCACCAGACCCTGATTAAAGCATGGAGGGATTAGGAGTTCAACAGAACCCTAGATGAACAGGCACAGGAAAAAGGATCTAGGTGGATCAATGGATTTTTCACTTGAGCTTTTAAGATGCCCCTTCTCCCTTCCTAAGACAAAATTGGTAGTCTCTCCATAGATTATCCCACCCCAAAGCTAAAAGGAACAATTTGGGAGCTTTTAAAATGACCACTGGAGGACTCCTGTGGCTAGACTCAATCAGCTTCCAAGTTGTTACCTGGATTATGCTGTTCCATGCAAAGGTCCAAAACATGAGATTCCAAGGTAGGAAGGAAACTCTTTCCATTCCCAAACATATCTCCACCCCAAAGCTCATAGCAGACTTTTTGGTCCCTTTCCCATCTGTGAATTTTGTCCTATTGGGCAGTTTGCTCTGTGTCTGTCTGTCTGTCTGCTCATGCATGCATCTGTGTGTATCTCTCTTTCTGTGTGTGTGTTTCTGCTTTCAGTAAAATCTGGCTAATTGCCAAGACCTTGCTTTTCCTGCCTTTTTATTATTTTAATTGGTGGAGAAAAAAAAATCAATTCCAACAACCCTAAGGACATCATCCTGACAGCATCAATAGGGTTTAAAATCCTTAGTAAAGTATGCTGTGTCACTCAGGGAGAGCTCGTGTGCCAATGTCCTGCCACAGAAGTTCACAGAGGAGCATCTTTGCAGCCTTTCACTGTCTTTTTTTTTTTTTTCAAGTTTTTAATGTGGCCTCGGTTCATCTCAGCTAACACTATGAAAGCACTCCTTTGTTTGTTGGCTTGGTACTAGTAGAGCACTAAACACCGAGCATGGTGCCAGGAGTTGGGGTGGGGAATGGTAAAGTAAGACATGGTCCCTGTTCTCAATCTCATGGGTTAGTAAGAGAACAGACAGACCACTGTTTTCTGGGTACAGAAGGCATTTGCACATATGAACTCACAACAATTTGACAACATATTAAAACCCATACAAGTTCAGGCCAACCAAAATCCCAGCGTGGAATGAGGGGGCAGTAAAGAACTCCAACCCCCAGCTGAGGAGCTATTGGCAATTGATAGCTTCTGGGAAAGCAACAGTTGGATTTCTTTAAGGGCATGGCCCTTGGTATTTGGGCCATGGTTCACTAAAAAGCCACACATCCAAGTGTGTGTTTGTGTGTGTGTGTGTGTGTGTGTGTGTGTGTGTGTGTGTGTGTGTGTGTGTATATACATACATACATACATACATACATACATACATACATACATATCTATATGAAAGCACTCCTTTGTTTGTTGGCTTGGTACTAGTAGAGCACTAAACACCGAGCATGGTGCCAGGAGTTGGGGTGGGGAATGGTAAAATAAGACATGGTCCCTGTTCTCAATCTCATGGTGGGAGGACAGCCTCTCCCAAGAGGGCACTTGAGCATTGAGAACAAGGAGAACTGAGGTTGTGCCCATGGTCAGGGTGCATTAAAAACCTTCAACGTAGAAGACACTCAAGTGGACTAAGAACCTAAACATCACACTTGGCCTTCTTTGAACAGGCCGGCTTCATCTCCTACCTTTCTCCACCCCTTTGCTTCTCAATAGTAAAGAAAAGGATAGCTTTTTCTTGGTTGTTCTTAAAAGATGAGATTGCCATAGCAACTAGTAGGCCAATACAGAGGTAGCCAGGTCTATGATAATGATAACAGAACTACTAATCCTGCCTAGAGAGGGTCAGGGTGGGATTTTGTGAAGATGCAGCTGCTTGAGGGTCACTTACATTCCTGTATGCAATGCCTCACCTATGTTCTTTAAGAAAGCCCAATCAAATCACCTGTTTGGATTTTAGTGAAATCATAGTTTGATTTGTTGTTGGAACCTGACTGAAGACTTGCGTCTCCCCAGGAAAAGTCAATGAAACAATCTGCCTTCTCCCTAAAATCAAACGTTCTGTTTAACAAGGCCTGTTTTGTTCATAGATGTAATCCCACAAGGGTGGGCACATAGCAGGATCTCAATTGTTTTAGAATGAACTGAAAGATCTGAGTCTGTGGAGTAATATCCCCATCTTGTGGCCTTGTGAAAAACACTGAGAAAGCTGTAATTTCCCTGCTATGTGTTCAATAGCAAAAGCACAGGTGGGCTTTTATGACCCTTTCTGCACACAGGGAATGAAATTAGAGAAAAAGTGACAGTCCCATCTGCAAATCCAGTGTTCCCTGTGGTAAGCTGACACAAAGAAAGAGACGCATTTGGAAAGAAATAAACCCAAATGTATAGCTGTAAACTGAAATGAAGCACTTGTGCTACACTAACCCATTGCCTCATCCACTTCCATTTTCGAAGCAAAGGGTTTTATGCAGGTCTGCCATCTGGAAAGGCGTTTTCCAGGCACATATTGCCTCATGGGTTGAGTCATTCTCCGATTCACAGCTTCCTTTGAAGTACAGAGCCGCTGATGGAAAAAGAACATGGATATTTTAGAGCAAAGACACCCAGCTAATGAATGCCACTGCTGGGTTCAGAACCCAAGCTAACTGGCTGGCAGCCAGTGTCGGTCATTCTGCCTCGGATGAACCACAGCTGGCTTTGTTAATAATTAAGCAATGATCAGTTAGTTTTCTGTGGCAATGAATGGTGGTGTGTTGTTGTATCATGGACTCATCATAATTAACACAAATTCTTCCCTCCTTGTGGGCAGTCCAAGAGAGAATGATGGCACAAAAATTGTAGCCAAAAGGAATGCTTTGAGAATGTAGCAGAAAAGTAGCAATAACATCAAAGTTTTCTGAAGGGATCTGTGTTAATATAAAAATGTTTGTGTGCAAAATTGTTACATCTTGACAAACTAGTCTATTCAGCTGGAAAATAACATACATTTTAGAATCTCCCACTACTTAAAGGGGAAACAGACTGTGGGAAGGCCGACTCCAACTAAAAAGGAATCACTTTTTTGCCTTTGACGTTCCCAAACTATTACTGCTGGCACTGGGTAAAACACTTCCTATGTGTCATAAACTTTGCCAGGGTCATCACAGGCATCACCTTACTAGGATCCATAAGGACCCTGCAAATAGGTGGCATCACCCATCCATCTTAATAACAGGAAGATGAAACAAAGGGGGTGGGGTTAGGTGTCTCTTGACTTAAGGGTCAATTCCCCAGATACCACACATGTGCTCTGCAACCCTTTACAGAGCTAAACATTAAATCCTGTATCCTTAGCACCTAACCTGTAAGGAGGACTAGGTTTCTGACCTTCCTCCTTAGGGGTTTGCTCTGTAATTTTTGCCTAATACAAATGTCTGGTATCATAAAAGTACTCCATGGTGAAACCAAGACCACAATAAATCAGGAGTTAAAAAACCAGGGTTTTGAGACCCTGATGCCTCCCACTTTACTGATTCATTTAACATTCCCTGAAATTTCTGAAAAGTCTATAAAATGGGGCGCTAACTATTCCACAGAGGTGCTAAGAGACGTCCATGGCTTAATACCTTTGAAATGGCCTGGAAGGTGTCAGGTGTGGGTGCATGTTCAATATGTTTGAACTCCAACTTGATGACTGCCCTTAGCTTCAACAGCCCTCTCTTCTTAAACTGTGGGCCCTTTGGTCCCATGCAACAAACCTGGAGATATGGAAGTGGCCATTATGTTAGGCTTCTACAGAGAAGAAACAAAAGACACTACATAACAAAATATATCTAATATATAATTATTAGAATGCAGTTATTAGATTGGCACACTCAACCAGAGGTTGGGCTTTAGGCCTGATCTCATAGCCTGAATCAGTCACACCTCACAGCAGTTATTTTACTGGCAAAGTGTTAAAAAGCTCTTTAGTCTGTGACTTGCTGCTCTCGATTTGTTACCTGTCTCGTCCACATTTCTTGCCACATAAGCATTGCTGAATTAAATTATGTGATATGAAATTGCCCACCTCTAATATGTCAGAAACAAGTTAGACCCTTCCTGGGTTCTGGGGGTTGATAGAAATTGCCTCCAGGAGATTACCTTGCGGTTTGGTTGATGAAGGATGCTCTCTGAAGAGGTTCCTATAGCTGGCCTCCCCATCCTCTCATAGCACCATTTCTCTCTCTCTCTCTCTCTCTCTCTCTCTCTCTCTCTCTCTCTCTCTCTCTCTCTCTCTCCCACTCATTCATTAAATACTGTATAGACATTTACTGAGTGCATATTATATTTGTTTTTAGTAAAATATGACAGGTATTCAGAATATTTGGAGATCAGTGAAGTTTATACAAGCTGTAAATATGTTCATTCTTTTTTTTTTTCTCAGAATGACATTTGGATTCTGACAAGCCTAATCTGTCTGTGAATAGTATAGAAATGATTGAACCCTCCCAGGTAGTAACCTCCCTTTGTTAATGATGTCTTTCCTGGTGTCAGGTCCCAAAGAAACTTGAGGGTGATGCCTACTTAACATAAGGAAGTGCTTGCTGGCCTTGCTCTCTTAGCATCACAAGTACCTGACTTCTCTCAGCACTTTTTGCCCCTCCCACACACACCCTAAACCTCTCCAGGCCCTGAGCTTTGCTTCCCTTTCCCCCCAGCTTCCCATTCCTATATCATGAAGCCATTTTGGCCATGTGTTCTCTTTTTGCCCTCTTGGTTCTCTGCTCTTGGCTCTTGGTCCCCTCTCCTCATCTTTCTCTCCTTGCATGGCCCCAGTCTGCTGGTCATGTTCAGTCTGGACACTTCAGAACTATTCACTCCCTCACATCTACAACAAAACTTCCTCAACCATACTGAGGAGTGGCCATGTCCTCATTTTCATTCACCGATCATCCTCCTCACTTCAGAGCCTGTATTTGTAGGCAACTCCTTTAGTGACTTAGGCATTTCCATGTCTGTAAGATTCAGCAGCAGTTTTTTAGTCTTTTTATTTCCATTACTCTGCCTACCTGCACAGCACAAAGGCAGAGGTTGAATAAACAAGGAGATACTGAGCAAATGTTCTCTGATCTCCTCACACAAAGAGAAAAGAAAAAATTGACAAGAGACCTCTAGCTTCTGAATGTTAACAGGAAAATTAGAAACCAAGGGCCTTTGAAACAGGGTTGTAACTCTACTTGCTGATAAATATTACTTGGCACAAACAGTTACACCTTAAGAGTCTCTCTTAAAGGTCCATCTCTTTGACTATCTATGCAGTGACAGAGAATAGCTTATCCAATATTCAGAGCACTAGCCTATGCGAGAGTGCAGTGCCCTGGTCCTGGTGTCCCCAGAGGGCACAAAAAAGATTTTAGACCCAGCAACTTCTGCCTTCTATCTTATTTGGCTTCAGAAGAGTAGAATGAATAAGATCGGTTATAGAGAGGTGTGGCAACACTTCCAAAGTAGTTTACAAGTTACTCTCTGAACTTGTGAATACCCTACCTTAAAAGGTCAGTGAGAATTGGTTAGTAAGATAAAGATAAAGATAAATGTCTGGAGATAGGAGGTTATTCCAGTTTATCTACATGAAGCCAATGTTAACACAGGAGTTCTTCTTAAAAGGGAAGTAGGGATGCCAGAGTCGGCAGTAGGAAAAGTACAATGCTGGAGGAATGTAAGTCCAGGAATGTCAAGTCAAGCAGGGCACAGAGGAGAGGATCCATCCCCTCAGTCAGAAGGAACCAGCTTGGCCACCGCTTCAGAGTGGTTTCAGACTTCTGAGATTCATGACAGCATGATGGCAAACATGTTTTGTCTAAGCCACTCAGTCTTTGACTACTTGTCACAGCTGCACTGTGAAACTATAAGCAATACCACTATCCTCCTGGTTCTAAACTGCATTCTTCTGCTATTCGCAGTGTAGTGGAAGTAGCTATATACCCAGATCATAAACCCAAGGCACTGGCTTTGAAGATCCAAAGCATGTTTATTAATCCTGTGTGTATTTGCTTAGTGTCCAGGACTTTGAAAATCCATGATGCTTGCCATGGGCAGCTTTATTTTGTACAAACAGCTTCTTAGCTCCAGCTTAACACATGGTCTGGCCACTCCACTACAACTTTCTGGACGTTTACCTTCTCCACTCTTGTGCAGTGTTTTTAATACAAGCTCTCCCAGCCCTCAGGTGGGTGGTAAGCCAGCCCCAACTCTCACTTCCCAATGGCCTGTTGGCATGGATGCCTACCAGGGACTTATTGATATTTGGCTTTCTCAATTCTTCTGTTTTGATCACAGGTAGCTATAGCATGGTATATATTTAGAAACATTTTATCATCTGTTCCTTATGTTGCTGTCTTAGTGATGCAGGGGCACTTGAATAGCCAACAAAGTAGATGGTGTTTACATCACTTCCCAGCCTAGACTCACAGGAGAAAATTAAACAGGTTAAAGGAACCACACAGTTCTGTGTCATTGTTTCCCTAACAGAAGCCACAATGGCACTTTTGTGTTGTGTCTGAGCTGAGAACAGCCAGGTGATGCTCTACCCTTTGCCAGGACTTTTTGTCACCTGGGGCTGAGCTGTTAATTGCTTTCATCAATCCAGATTCTAATGGCTTTTCCCCAAAAAAAACAAAGCAGTAGTTTAAATATTCTGTGTGTTTACAATTAGATGGGAGAAGTTGGGGTCAGGAGCACTCACTCCATGCTGCTTGGTCCAGCGCACGGGATACAGTCTCTGACATGGTAAATTCAGTCTGATCTGTAAATTGAGCTTTTTCCTCATTGGCAATGTGTCCTCACATTCATGTCTCTGCAGATTTTAATGATAGAAATTAGCAGGTACCTAAATTTTTTCATGCCAGCCTTTCACTCCTAGCTTGCTTCTGGAATTTCTTAAGCATCCTCCCTTCTGGCCCTGGAACCATTACTGGAGAACAAGAACACAAAGGAGATTAGTTTCTCACACTTCAGTTTCCTTCAAAGTTGCATGCTGGAAGATGCCCCAGTGTTGAGCCTGGAAAAAGTATTTAAGCTATGAGAATTTCAGGGTCCTTGCTGCTTGGTAAGATTGAGTCACACTTCACAGAACAGATTTACATCCAACAAGAGGAAGTTGTTCCAAAGGAACCAGCCTGACCTTTCTTGCTCACCTGCTTCAACATATACCCCTTGGAGTGAAGCCATTTCCTTCCCATTTCTCTGCCACACTGTGACACAACTGGGGAACCCTGGGTGATGGCACCATGTTTTTGGATCTCTAGAATTGTGAGTGACATAAATAAACATTCATAACACATATGTTACTCTGTGTCAGATATTTTGTTATAGTAACATGAAGCAGCCTGTCCTGGTTTTGCTTTCTATTACTGGGATAAACACCATGATAAAAAACAACTCAGAGAGGAGAGCGTTCATTTCAGCTTACAGTCCATCGTGAAATAAAGCTAGGGCAGAAATCAAGGCAGGAACTGATGCAGAGGCCATAGAGGAGCATCCCTCCACATGGCTTGTTCAGCTTGCTGTCTTCTACAACCCAGGAGGCTCAAGGGAGGCACTGTCCAAAGTAGGCTAGGTCCTCCCGTGTCAATAGTTAGTCAAGAAAATTCTCCACACAGACATGCCAACAGACCAATCTGATGGAGGCATTTTCTTGTTTGAGGGTCCCTCCCCTAGCTTGTGCCAGGTTGACAAAAACCTAACTAGTACACAGACTAAGACCAAAGTCAGTGTCTTCAGGAAAAAGTGCCATGAAGAAAATACCTCAAAGTTAAGTAGTGCTTGTGAAACCATTTCTGTGTAAGTTTTTGCAGACATAAAACCTTACATTATCATAAACCTCTACCCAACATTTGAAACCACTTATGGCTATTTGGAAATACCCCTCTTCCTATGTTTCTGCATCATTTTAGTCCCCCCTAAATTCACATGTATCCCTTGGGCTTTCACTATTCTGCCCATTTCAATTATATATATATATATATATATATATATATATATATATATATATATATATTCCCTCTGTCTCCCTCACTCCCATCCCACAGTTTCAACTACAATAACCATTGAGGTATGTTTACTAAACACAAAGCCCAAGCCTCCATGTCTCTCTTCAACTCCAACTCTAAGTGTGGATCTCCAAGCATGTATTAGACACTCAATGAGACCCTGACAGCACAACACCTTTAAGACTCAACTCTCTCTCCCACTGCATCTTTTGTCCAGAGGTTCTCAAAGGATCTCATTACTTTTAAAACACCCAACAGTTGAGAGATTCTTTCTTTGTGTGATCTAATAACCATTTCCAAGGCCATTGTTCTCCAAAAACATCACCTGCTCACCCATCAGCCTCCAGCCCACACGGCTAAGTGTGTGCCCTCTCTCACATTCACAATGGAAGGAGGGGGATCCAGCCAGGAGATGGTGATTGTGTTCTTGGCAGAGGGTTCTAGGTTGATCCAGCTTCCCTGGTTGATCATGAAGGGTAGGAAAGAAAGTGACCAAGATTTTAAAAAGAAAGAAAAAGAAAAAACACCCTAAATTTAGATTTGGGGGACATTAGTATAGAGGGAATTTTTCTATGCTATGCTTAGAAAATCCCTAAGAATTATCACATTCTAGTGTTCACAAGAGCAAAGGGCAAATGAGGTGATGCAAGGGAAAGACTAGGGGCCTCTGATGGTCTAAAGGATTGTCCAGTATCAGCCAGTGCATCAGTGAGCAGCAGATGGCATGGAAGATGTGATGTAGCACCAAAAGCCCCTTGTGGCTGACATATTATGGTCAGAACCTGGAAGACACATAAGTTATTTGAGTGAAATGATCCATGGCTGATGGGAATGAGGAGGTCTCAGTCATATATATTGTGTTGAGAACAGTCTGTCTGTAAGAAACCCACATATCATATGGCTCCTTTCAACACCCAAGCACAACAATGTACTGCCTTCTCCCAACCTCCTTTCCTCCCATGAGCATAACCTAAGCAGGGAGAGGAGAGTATCAAATAGAGGAAGATGCAGTGCCTGCTACTTGGCAGAGGGAAGGAACAAAGAAGCCACACAGACACTAAAAGAGAATCACTTCTGAACTGCCTGAACTCATGTTTGAAATTCATGTCTGTATATGTAGCACATATATCACCACAAAGAGCTCAACGACTGGGATACATTCTTAGTTCTAGAAGTGTGTTAGGCAATGTCCCCATTGTATGAACATCAGTACACACTTACACAAATACAGATTGTCCAGGTAAGTCATGCAAGGCATTGTAATACAGCCAAAAGACCCAATAAACATGAGACACATGATCCCGCTTTGGCATGATACTGAATACTGTATTTATGAGTAGGAGAAGTATAGTCTAAAAGGGAAAATCACTCACTATGTAATAAGTGAAGAAACCAGTAGTAGTGATCATTTATTATAGTTAGGTATTATGTGTTACGTATAATTACAAGCATAAAATTTTTTTATGTTTGGCCCATAGCACCACAATACACATGGTTCTAAGAGATCAATTGTTAATGTATTTGAACTCCATTATAATCTCATAGGACAACTGTCATATATGGTGTCCATTGTAGGTCAAAACATCACTATACTTTGATGTTTATGTGGTGTGTGTGTGTGTGTGTGTGTGTGTGTGTGTGTGTGTTTATGTTACACACTGTTACATCTGGAGATAATTATCCAGTGACAGCAAACAGCCTGCCTGGAAAAGATACTGGTCTGTGGTTTGCGGAACACCACTCCATCATGTAGACCAACTATCTCACTCACAAAGCAATGTTCTCTATGGGAAATGCTCCTGGAGGGTCTCCAGGAAATCATTTCCACAAGCTTCCTTAGCAACTCATGTAAGAATTTATTACACATAATGGAATGGGACAGCATTGGGAGGCAATTTGTAAATTTCATTCTATGACGAAACAGTGTTGCTGGGAACTCAGAGAATGAACTAAATAAAGATGGCCTTGGGGTGACTGCAAAACAGCCCCCTCATTAAATGATTGTATCCTGATTTTCCCACTTCTTGTATAATCCAAAATGTCAACTGTGACTTATTAGAAGGGATCAAATCAAATTACTTTAAAATGTGACATACATACCAACATAAAAGATCTGAATCAAAATAAATGTTAATACTGAATCATGAAATGGTAAAAATATGTGTTATATTTATGTATACACTTTACCTTATACCATGTCCCAGTTTTTTTTAATATGCTTGCTTCGTGGATGTGTGTCTGTGAGTCAGTAGTAAACGTGTTGATTTACATAAAATCATTGTAAAGGCAACTTTTTAATGTATTAAACAGCATACAAATATGAACATATATAGTCGTAAAGGATGGTCAATATAAATGTATATATTTTTTAAATATATTGGTGATGAATCAAGTTAAAGGAAATCTCTAAGCTCTTACCTTCAAAAATAACTGTTAAATATGTGTTGTTGCAATTATGCCTCACAACACATTGCTTTCTGTCCCTAAGGGACCCTATTTTGCATAGAACTTAAATAAACTGCTTAAAAATTGCTGAGAATGGATTTAATTACCAGACTTAATTCTTCTGTGATGGAAATCAGCCAAATAACCAGAGAAAATGCTGACAGGATAGGACCTGAATGACCTAACTAAATGGAAGAGAACATTTTTGATTAATGGAAGGGACAAAGTTTCCCTTTTGAGATGTGCAATAAAGAAATGTGCAGGCAGGAACAAATCTCTAGTGTTGCTGGGTGGCCCTCTTTCAGAAACCAGGGAGACCTCTTCTTATAGTCCAGTGTCATAACACAGACAAGATGTACACTTCTTCAGAGTGGAGGGAGCCAGGCAGACTTTCTCGGAGGCCCCCATGAAAAGACACCGAAAACTTTTGTTCTGTGTCCTTGTCAGGAACAGACTTGGCAAGGCTGGTCTGAAGCTGGAGCCAGTACCTGTAAGGAGTCAAGGTTGTGGCTATTGGGACACCACTATTCCCCCTGGGCTGTGGTATCACTTCTAAGGCAGCTGTGTCTGGGGTTTCCTGTGTTCTCTGTGCCAACGTTGTCTGACTTAGCTCTCCAATGACCTTCACCATTTCCCCCCTGCAAATAGTAAGTCGGATGTTGTGCTTCTTAATAAACCTGCTTGGCATAAGACACAAGACATCACCTCACGCAAGAGCTCCTTGTCTTGGCTACAGATATTTATTTATTTATTTATTTATTTATTTATTTATTTATTTCTCATCCCTGGTCCTTGACACCTTGCCAGTAAAAATGGTTCTGAGAGCTTCCAGAAAAGGCATTTCCTTTGCTTGTAAAAGCCCCAAATAGCCAGTCAGGAGCACTTGATAAGAATGTTAGCTTAAAGTGTCAATGAGCTGGAGCCAGCAACCTAGGAATACGTGCTGAGTCTGATGACATGGGGGACATGGCTCTGGTGGGCAGGCGGGAGCCTGAGTTCAACACCTGAGCTCTCAGAATCACTGCTACTTTGATGCAAAATGTAAAACAACATACAAAGTAAAGGGACAGAACTGCCAGCAACAATTGCCTATCATTCGCCTATGCTCTATTGGATGGTCCCACATCCAGGAGTATATGCAGCACACACGGGCATTAGTAGGCTATTAAAAACATAGACAGAAAAAAATAGATGAGAGTTTGGAGGGGGTGGAAGAGCCTGAGAAGAATTAGGGGGAAGAGTTCAAGTAAATAAAATCAAAATACTGTGTACAAAATACACTGTATATATACATGTATGAAATTCACAAAAATTAACAAAAATACAAAAAGCCTACAAAAAATAAAATACAAAAATAAAAGCTAAAACACCGTGAAAGATTTATATGAACAGGTAAATCAATTAATAAAAGTTCTATAAAGGAAAACGAGCAATGAGGAAACATTTGGGGAAATGGATGAGAAATTCAACACTATGAATGAAAAGTCAGCATCTTGGATGTAAGGTTCAGCCAGTAAATTTAGATTTTTTGAAAAAATAATCTTAAAAATGAAAAACTCAATAAGTCAAAAAAAAAAAACAACAAAATCAGTGGGAACTGTCACCGATTGGCTTAGACCAGCAAAAAACAGAAGAGCAGAGATAGAGGAAGGTTTATAAAATGCTGCATTCAAACACTGATGGGAGAATAAACAAGCAAGATGCAGTATCAAAGAACTCTGCACTCTCATATCTAGAGAAGGGAATCGGCATTTAAACAGCAAGAGCTTAGATTTCCAAGTAGATGTGGACAGGGAAGAAGCAATCAAGAGCTGCAATAGGTCATGATACAAATCAGAAACATCAAAAGCAGTAAGTAAAATCCCAACCCATCTACAAAGGCAAAACTATCTAAATAATGTCAAATCTCTCACCAGAAACCTCAAGATCCAAGAGTAGATACAATCGTATATTTCAAACCCTGCAAGTACATGACTGCCAAACAAGATTACTCTATCTAGCAAAGCTATCTTTTAAAATTGATAGAGAATAAGGACATTTCAACATAAGCACAAAATAGTGTCACTTATGAACTGCAAGGCAGCTCTATGGAATGAATAGTATGCACAGAGGACCAAGAAAGTCTGTCTTAAAAACACAGAAAAGTATACATTTCGGGAGAACGGTTGTACAAGGGAATTCTAGAAAAAAAGTCAGCTGGGTATAACAGGAAGAGAACAAAGAACAATGACAGTAAAAGTAAGTCTGTGACATGAGCAGTCTAAGGTACAGGCACACACTGCAATAGAGCATTTGTCTTGGGGGAGAAAGAGATTCGAGAAAGGATACCTACAAGGTAAAGCTAGGACTTTTGAGCCCATGGAGACACCTATTTAACAAGTTTTTGTCAACTTGATCCAAGCTGGGGTCACCTTGGGAGAGAGACTCTCAATGAGGAAATGTCTCCATCAGAGTGGCCTGTGGGCAAGTCTGTGGGACATTTTCTTGATGAATGATTGATGTGAGAAGGTCCAGCCCATTGTGGGTAGTGCCATCCCTAGGCAATTGGTCCTGGGTTGTACAAGGAAGTGGGCCAAGCAAGCCATGGGAGCCAGCCAGTAAGCAACACTGCCATGCCCTCTGCATCAGTTCCCGACCCCAGGTTACTGCATCGACTTCCTGCGCTGACTTCCCTCAGTCATTAATTGCTGATCATCTGTAAACCAAATGCACTCTCTCCTCTCCAAATTGCTTTCTGACTACAGAGTTTTATCACGCTATTAGAAAGTAAAAGTAAACTAGAAGTTATATTTGAGAGCAAATTGGATTTTTTTCAGGTATAGGAAGGGAAGCCAGATGGAAATAAGTAGAGAAATGAGAAAATGCAGTCAACCTGATTTTTTTCAAAATCAACAACGGGGCCATCAGGGATGTGAGGTTATTATGGGTGCACCTATAGTTTTCTAATAGGACAGACCTCAACACACCTGCAGAACAGCGTGGCACAGCTGGCAACCCGACCTGGACCAGGAGGTTGTTCTCTAGTGACAGGTTTCTGAGAGAAAGGACCAGGGGATGAGAAAATAAAGAAGATAGGAAATCTTTATGCCAAGCAAGATTACTAAGAAATGCAGCACATTATATAGTTTTCAGGGGCAAAATGGGACAGAGTCAGCAGAAAGCTATCATAACGGAATAAAGTCAGCAAGAGGCTAATCAGCGTTGCACTAAGGAGACACATGCTGAAGAGCATCACAGACCCAACGCACAGCAGCCTTGGCACTGATAACTCCAGCCTCTTCAGGAGGAAAAGCCAGTTTTCCAGGAACCAAATCCTTAACTTCCTGGAGTCCCAGGCCTCACTCCCAGCCAGGACCTTGCCAAGCCTGCCCTTTGCAAGGAGACAAAACCAGAATTTTCTCTGCCCCTCTTATCAGGGCCTCTGAGACTGGCTCCCAACAACAACCTCTCTAGCAAAAAAAAAAAAAAAAAAAAAACTATAAAGGGAAGAGAATAGCAAAAGCAACTGGTGGACAGAAAAGCAAAGCCAACAGAAGCTGGAGGGAGTTAATAACTGGAAGATGGGTTGGGTAAGGGAGATTTTTAACTCTGAGGGAAAGCACGCAGTCACCCTGCAGCAAAGAACCAGAAGACTAAAGCACTACAAGTATAGTGATAAAGAGTGAGAATGCTGAAAAAGAGAGTGGTGTGTCTGATCCCAAACCCCCGACACACACACACTTCTACAGCTCAATCACTTGTAACCATTATAAACAATTCAAACGTTCTCCATACTCAGGGCAAGAAGAACATGACTTGCTAAGAGAAAAGACCTACTGTGACTCGAATGATGGAATTCACAGAAAAGCGACACCATGAAGCAATTATATCTCTGCTTTAAGGTGCAAACTGTATGCATAATCAATAAAAACAGGGAATGCGGACAGACAATAGGCCATACCACTATTATCATATGAAGTTATAATAAGTTAGATATTAAAGACCAACATTTCCTAAGAATTCGAGGTAACCACTTGACAGGAGGTTAGAGCTATGCGATTAAATGGGCCAAAAGGAAAAACAAACCCGCAAAATTATGAAATAGTCTGTCTTGGAGTAAAAATAACTAGCTATAGAGGGAAACAGAGTCAGCATAGTTTTTTAAAATGTGTATACAGCTTTTACATGGTTGAAATATCTACTCTCCTCATCTGCTATCTTTACTTCTGGGAACATACAACGTGCTTATTTTACTATTTGGTATAATAAGTATTCCTTTTATATGCCACATGTAAGTGTTGTGTCCAATACAAAGTGTTGGAAAAAACCAAACCTGGATTATAATGGGTGATAAATTTTGATTCTATTATCTAGGAGCTTCTTCTTTAATTAGTGGCTTTATTATTCTTGCTCTGAAGTCCCTGTGGCCATGGTGGTGTCACATTTGTCAGACCTCCCCTATTGACTTCCATGCCTAATTCAAAAGGAATGGGTTTTCTCTATCTGCCTCTCTGGGCACCTGCCAAGATTACAATTCATCTTCCCTGGGGATTTTCTTTTAAACCCCGGTAAAATCATTCTTAAGCTTTCTTCTGATTCTATTCTTAAAATCTTTAGTTAAAAAAAAAAAAGAGAGCTCTGAGTGGGGACCCCAATTTCCCCAGTAACCTGTGCACACTAGGCTGATCCCACCAACTTTTCTGGTAACAATTAGGTTTTGTGAAATTGATTAAACCCAAGACACAGAATCTTCAGGCTTAAAACAAAAAGGAGTATGAGCAGCTTGTCTATTGCATCAGGGGGATATAGAAGGAATACAAATGTCATGTCGATGAGTAGTATAGAATGCATTCAAATGAAGTCACAGGAATTTGGAATGAATACAAATTTGGAGTTGTCAGCTGGCTGGAAAGAAAGTAGGGTTATCTACTCTAAATGAAGTTTTGAAAGAGGTACCATGGGGACTTGATTAGGGAAACGTAACTTTGGACAATGTTGGGAGCCCAGTTCTTAGTTGAGGACTGAATTTATGAGCTTGCAGCCTGTGTTCAGCTTCCTGGACACAGTTTCGAATAGTAAAACAGGGAAATAATGGAGCACAAAGCCCATTAGATTTAAATGAGGTAATGCCTATACAGAATCTATCATACCAACTCACATAAAGGTACTTAATGTTACTTTTCAAAGGCTATGTAATGCCTCCAGCTAGTGATTATTCCCACAGCTGTTCTCTAGGAAATAGCTCCATTTCTCATGTTGCTGTATTAAAGAGAAGGGAATGTTAATGGGTGTTGTGCTAATTAGAACCTCTGGAACAGAAGCAAGGTGCCAGGTCACTACGGTAACACATGTGTGCAATCCACACTGGGCTGTGTGTACAAATGAGTATTGGGTTGTAATTTAGATGTGGGCTAAGGTTTGTAGATACCATTACTTTGCAAAGCTAGACAAAAGAGTTCTCTAAGTTCAATGGATCAGCTTGCAATGATGTTACAGAACTCCATAGGGATTGTAAACAGGAAAGAAACCAGGCTTAATAGCTAGAGGAATTTAATTCATCAGTTTGCCATAAAGGAAATGATTATGTTTTACTTGGGAAGTAGGTATAAATAAAATTATGCAAAGAGTTGATTTTCTTATTTTCTAAGCAATGTGTTTTGTGACTTAGAGTGCTGTAATTTGTAATTTAAAGTGTTATTGCCCCGTTCTAATTTTACTAAGTGCAAAAATAAAAACATAAAAACATATTTTAAAACCATGACAGGAGGGTTTTATTTTTAATTTGGATGTCTTTTGTTGTTTGTTTTGATTTGTTGATGCTTCTTGTATAACTTTTAGTCATAACTTTAACCAATAAAAACAAGTCAGAGATATTTAAAAATAATTGGTAGGATAGTGATTAACCCCCCACAGCAAGGGTCTTAGACTAGATCTTTCTGGACACTACCTACACAGTGAGAGTAACTGATACTGGATTTGTTATCCTGTGGTAAAATGGCAAATAGAAGGCTATTGAAGTAGATACCAGACAACAGAACTCGATGAGTAAAGAAAAAAAGCAAGGGTGTAAACTCTCTTGTCCTACTTTGGGCTGGTGGTGCTCTCACATGGCATGCTGCGAAGGGAAAATCCAGGTGGAAAGGCTGTTTTGCTGTTAAGCGAAAAGAGATCTGAGAAGCTGAGTTGGATAAAGAAGCCAGAAGAAAGGCATGGAAAGAATGGTGTGTTGGGTGTTGTTGTTGTTGTTTGGGGTTTTGTTTGTTTGTTTGTTTGTTTGTTTACTCTTTAAGGGCTCTATCCAGCTCCCAAATAAATCCACACAGTCTTATTCTTTCTTATGAATGCCTGGCCTTAGCTTGGCTTGCTTCTAGCCAGTTTTTCTTAAATTATCCAGTCTATCTTTTGTGTCTGGGCTTTTACCTTTCTCTATGTCTGTATACTTTTTCTTTACTTCTTACTCCATGCCCTGCTGTGTATCTGGCTGGCTGGCCCCTTGAGTCTTCCTTTCCTTGATGTTGCACCTCCTATTTATTCTTTCTGCCTGCCAGCCCTGCCTATTTCTCTCTTCTGCCTTGCTACTGGCCATTCAGCTCTTTATTAGGCCAATCAGGTGCTTTAGACAAGCAAAGTAACACAGCTTCACAGAGTAAAAGAAATGTAACATTAAAAACAAAGATATAATACCTCTTTGCATCATTAAACAAATGTTCCACAGCATAAAGGAATATAATACATCTTAAAATAGTATTCTACAACAGAATGGAGTCCCACAGAAGAACACACCAGAAACTTGTAAAAGTTACCATATGCTTTTGGCTAATTAGAACCATGCATATGTATTTAGATTCCACAAAGCCAGGCAAAGAAACAAAGACAAACGGAAAACTAATGAGCAAAGAAGACTGGAAACTGTTACTGGCATCTTTGAAATGGGGGAGGGAAAACTGGGCGCCCTGGATGGGTGTAGCTAGAATTCCAAGCTATGAATTACTATCAAAACTACCTTAGGACAATAGCTTTGGTGTCCTTTGTCTCCTGGGCTTGGAAAACAATTTGATGGACAAAGAAGGGTTTGTTTTACTGTAGTGAAGTTTTATTGTAGTAAAGGGTGCGTTTTATTGTAGAAGAGTTTAGGAGACGGGAAGCCAGGAGTCTCACAGGGCTACCACTGAAGGTCTTTGTCTAGGGCTCTATAAGGCTTTATTGGATTGAGGCAGGAGGAGCTTAAGTTGTCATTCCAGTAGGATCATGCATGAGGGCCACATAGCTATCCATCCCAGGGTCAGGAATGGAGTTTTCTGCACAACTTTGAGGGACAGTGAAGTTTCAGATCACACATAGCTGCAGGCATCTTTGCTCATTCAGTTGCTGTGTACAAGAAAAAAATGACAAAAAGCTAGAACACAAGCAAGTGCCTCTGAACATCTCTGGTGTCTGGTGAGGACAGCATTTCTAGCTTCTGGACAAGACAGAACTAGTTGTTTTTGAGGCTTCCTCTGAAACTACCTGACAAGTTACTTTCTCCTAGTCTCCACCACCCCCCTACAAACAGGCAACCCTGACATTAGAGAAAGGAGGTGAGATTCTTCTTTACAATATAACATGAATGGCCAGCAAGCCCATTGCCAAGTCTTCATTCCCCTCGAAACCCTTTATACACAACCTTTACTGCCTGCCTTTCTCTTCCTGTTTGCTCTTCCACTGTCAGGATGGACCATTATGTTTTGGGTCTCCAGCCCATGGAATGTTGCTAGCTACATTTGGCATGGATCTTTCCTCCTCAGTTAAACATCTCCAGAGTGTTAATAGTCGACACGGAGATTAATCATACTATCCTAAGATCATATCTACTATTAATCACTTCCAAAAGGTCCTACCTGTACACTTAGAGGACAATGAAAATTAAGTCAGATGCATTAGGGAAAGGATTCAAACTGAATCCAGACCATGGGACTTAGCGGTAAATACTGTAGCTTTTTATATTCACAGCTGCTTAGTCAGAATAGTGAGTCCAACATGTTAAGGGAAAGAAAAAAGAGCTACAGTTTTGCTACATAAAAGTGAAAGACTAAGTGCAGAAAAAAATAGGAATATCCATGAGTTTGTATACTTTCTGTTGCTCTTGATACCCAGCTTTAATATGTGTTGGTCAGATAGGATACATAGGGATATTCCAATTGTCTTGTATCTGTTGAGACTTGCTTTGTGACCAGTTTTGGAGAATGTTTCACAAGGTGCTAAAAAGAAGGTAAATTCTTTTGAGTTTCAGTGAAATGTTCTGTTAATATGTGTTAAGTCCATTTCTGTTAGCTCCATTGTTTCTATTTGTTCTGGTCTGGTTGACCTATCTGTTGGTGAGAGTGGGATATTGAATTCTCCCACTATTGGTGTATGAGGGTCAATGTGTGGTTTTTGTTTGCTTGTTTGTTGTTTGTTTTTCTGGAAGAAACGTTTATTTTGGATCACAGTTGCAGAGAGATAGGAGCCCATCAAGTTGGAGGAGGATTGGCAGCAGGAACAGGAAGCCGAGAGATCACATCTTTAGCCACAGCAGGAAGCAGTAAGATGGACTGGAAGTAGAGTGAGGTGTCCCCTCCCCCATTGACATGCTTCTTCCAGCAAGGCCTTACCTCCCAAACCTTCCTAAACATTGCCACCTACTGGGGACATTTCTCACTTGGGCTACCACAAAGGCCATCTTCAAGACAAGCATCAAAGGCCACCATTGAGCCACAGCCTGGTGTCTGGGACATGCTGAGAATTCAGGAACACCATATCACAGGAAGGTCATGGACAGAGCAGCCCAGGACTGAGGACAGGGGAAGGATGCTTCTGAGGACAGACTGTTAGAAGATCATTCTGGGCTCTAAAGTAAAGAAACAGTTACCATCCTGTTCCAAGTGCCACTGTAGCCATCAGTAACTGTGTGTGAATGTATAATTTTACCATAGGTCTCTAGATTATGTAGCCTCTGATTCTTGGTCACCCAAGCAATGTCAGGTATGGGTTTCATCTCATAAAATAGGAATGAAGTCAAATCAGATATTGGTTGATTGCTTCCACAAGACTTGTGTCACCATTGACTTAGTATGTTTTTCAGGTAGGACAGGTTGTAGATCAAAGGTTTTATAGCTAGGTTGGTGTTTTTGTTTCTCTTTTAAAAGCCTGCAGAATATATCCTTGCAGCAAAGACACTGAAAATGGGGGTAAAAGTTCTATGTAGGCACCAACTCGCCCACTCCATGTTCAATGATTTTTGTGGGTGTTGTCTTCAGCAATGAGGCCTTGTCAGTTTTTGGAGAGCGAACATTTGTCTTGGCAACAGCCTAGATTTCCATGGGACTCCTTTGGCCAGCAACTTAATTAGATGTAACCCAGTCCCAGTACTGGAAACTCTGTTTGGTGGCAAGAGGTAGCCAGTTGGGATTCTGTCTCCCTCATAATCAGAAGACTTCACTGGGATAAGTGGACTTCATATATTTTAGAACTTTTTCTCTGCACTAGGTTTCCATGCCACCCCTCAAATTCTTTCAGTTTCAGCTGCCTTCCCCTGCACTCCATCCCCTTATCACATCTCTCCTCTTCCTCACTACCTAATCCTCCCATTCCCATCATCCCTGCCCAGGCCACCCATAAAATCTATTTCACTTCCCCCTTCCAGGGAAATACATGCACCCTCTCTAGTCCCTTCTTCTATACCTAGCCTCTCTTGGTCCACAGATTGTACCTTGGTTATCATTTATTTAATGGCCAATATCCACAAACAAGCAAATATGCACCACATATATCTTTCTTTGTCTGGGTTATGTCACTCAGGAAGACTTTTTTATAGTTCCACCCATTTGCCTGCAAATTTCATGATGTCATTTTTAAGAGAGCTGAATAATACTCCATTGTATAAATGTACAACACTTTCTTTAACATTCTTCTGCCGAGACTATCTAGATTGTTTTCAATTTCCAGCTATTATATATAGAGCAGCAATGGACATAGTGAAGCAAGTATCCTTGTGGTGGATAAACCACCCTTTGGATATATGATTCAAGCTGGAACTTGAGGTAGATTGATTCTCAACTTTCTGAGGAACTATCATATTAATTTTTCATAGTGGCTATATAAGTTTGCTCCCACCATTAATGAAGAGTGTTTCTCTTGCTCCAAATCCTTGCCAGTATGAGCTGTCACTTGTTTTGTTGATTTTAGCCACTCTGGTAGATGCACGATGGAATCTTGAAGTAGTTTTGATTTGCATTTTCTGGATGACTAAAGATGTTAAACACTTGTTTCTCAGGTACTTGAGTTTCCTCTATTAAGACTTCTCTGTTTAGATCTGTACCCATTTTTAATTGGATTATTTGATTTTTTTGAAACCTAGTTTTATGAATTCTGTATATATTTTGGGTAATAGACCTCTATAAGAAGTGGAGTTGCTAAAAAAAAAAAAAATCTTTTCCCATTCTGTGAGCTGCCACTTTACTGTATTGACAATATCCTTTGCCTTACAGGAGCATTTCAGTTTCATAAGACCCCATCCATTAATTGTTGTTCTTAGAGCCTACACTATTGCTGTTCTGTTAGACTTTTCCAGTGCCAATGAATTCAAATATATTTCCCACTTTCCCTTCTATCAATTTCATATTGAGGTTTGGATCTATTTGGAGTTGAGTTTTGTGCAGGATGATAAGCATGGATCTATTTGGATTCTTGTACTTCCAGCCATCCAGTTGACCAGCACCATTTGTTGAAGATGTTGTCTATTTTCCAATGTATATTTCTGGCTTATTTATCAAAAATAAGGTGTCTATAGATATGCTGAGTCTTCCGTTCAGTTCCATTGATCAATGTGTTTGTTTATATGTCAATACCATGCTGTTTATATTACTATAGCTTTGTAGTATGGCTTTATATCAGGAATAGTGATATGTCCAGCAGTTCTTTGATTACTCAAGATTGTTTTAGATATCTTGGATTTTTTTCAACATTAGACTGTGAAGGATTGTGTTGAAATTTTGATAGGGATTGCAATTGAATCTGTAGAATGCTTTTGGTCAGAAGACCATTTTTACTATGTTAATTCTACTAATCCATGAGCATGGGAGATTTTTGCATCTTCTGATAATTTCTTCAGATTCTTTCTTCAACATTTAAATTTTCATCATGCAAGCCTTTCACTTACTTGATTATAGTTACTAAAATATTTTTTTATAATTTTAAGTATTGTAAAAGGTATTGTTTTCATATTTTCTTTCACACTCTGCCATTTGTACATAGGAGGGGGCTACTGAATTTTGAGTTAATTTTGTATTCAGCTACTTTTCTGAAAGTGTTTGTCAGCTAGAAGGGCTTCCTAGAAGAATTTTTCATGTCCCTTATGTATACTATCAGATCATCTGCAAATAAAGACACTTTGACTTCTTCCTTTCAAAATTGTATTTCCTTAATCTCCTTCAGTTGTCTTATTGCTCTAGCTAAGACAAGTGCTATATTAAATAGGTAAGGAGAGAATTGACAGTCTTGTCTTGTTCCTGATTTAGTGGAATTGCTTTGAGTTTCACTACATTTAACTAGATATTAGCTATAGGCTTTCTGTAAAGTGCTTTTATTTTGTTGAGCTATGTACCTTATATATCTATCTCACTGGGACTTTTATCATGCAGGGAACTTGGATTTTGTCAAAGGCCTTTTCTGCATCTAATGAGATGGTCATTTTTTTTCAGTTTGTTTATATGTTGGATTACATTTGCTGATTTTAATATTTTGACCATCCTTGTTTCTCTGAAATTGAAGCCTACATGATCATAATGGATGATGTTTTAATGCAATCTTAGATTCAGTTTGGGAGTGTTTTATTCAGTATGTTTACATCTATGTTTGTAAGGGAAATTGGCCTGTAATTATCTTTCTTTGTTGGGTAATTGTGTGGTTGGGTATCAAGATAACTATGACCTCATAAAATGAGTTGACCAATATTTCTTCTGTTTCTATTTTGTGAAAGAATTTGAGGAGTATTAGTATTAGCTCTTCTTTGAAAGTCTGGTAGAATTCTGCACTAAAAACAATCTGGCCCTGAACTTTTTTGTTTGGGAGAGTTTTAACAACTACTTCTATTTTTTACTAAGAGTGGTAGGTCTGTTTAAATTGCTTATCTGATCTTGATTTAAGTTTGGTAAGAGGTAAATATCAAGAAAATTATCCATTTATTTTAGATTTTCCAATTTTGTGGAGTGTTGGTTTTTAAGGTATGTCCTTATGACCCTCTGGATTTCCTTGTTTCCTCTTCTTCTGTTCCCCTTTTTATTCTGATTTTGTTAAGTTGGATATTCTCTTACTGCCTTTTAACTAATTGGGATAAGGGCTATCTTGTTGATTTTGTCAAAGAACCAATTCTTTGCTCCATTGAAGCTTTGTATTCTTCTCTTTGTTTCTATTTTACTTGTTTCATCCCTGAATTTGATTTCTTGACATCTACTATTCTATTGGGTGTGATTATTATTTTTTTTTTGTCCTAGAGATTTCAGGTGTGCTTTTAAATTACCAATATGAGATCACTTCAGTTTTTTTCATGTAGACACTTGGTGCTATGAACTTGCCTTTTAGAACTTCCATCATTGTGTCTCCTAAGTATACTGTGTACTCATTTTCATTCAGTTTTATAGAAAGTCTTTAATTTCTTTATCTGTCTTGACCCATTTTTCATTCAGTAGAGAGTCTTCAGTTTCCATGAGTTTATAAGCTTTCTGTTGTTGATAACCAGCTTTAATATGTGTTGGTTAGATAGTATACAGGGAGTTATTTCAGTTTCCTAGTATCTGTTGATAACTTGCTTTGTGTCTGAATATGTGTGCAGTTTTAAAGAAAGTTCCTAGAGGTGCAGAGAAAAAAAGTGTTTGTGTTTGGGTGAAATGTTTTGTAAATATCCGTTAGCTCCATCTGGTTTATAATGTCCATTAGCTCCCACACTTCTCTATTTGGTTTTTACCTGGATGACCTATAAACTGGGGCAAGGGGGTCACTGAGAGTGTGCTGAGGTGGCAAGATGGGAACATCATCCAGTGTTGAAGTTTACGTCTCTTAAGCCAGTATCACCCCTATGCTCCAGTTCTGTGCTGGCTACTAAGCAGAGCTGTTTCAAAAAATGAAACACTTTACTAGACTTTCAGTTTCTGGAAGGAAAGCTTCCTCTTGCCATGGACCTCACATGGAGACTCTAACGGGCACTGAAAGAATTATCAGGAGAAAAGAGCGAGGGCAAGGCAATCACTGATAGTCACTGGCTTCCTTCTAGATTCTGCCAGTTGTATTTGCAAGGGTCTAAGAAGTTTCAGCCTGGTTGAGATTTCACAGGATGTTCTTATTGGCAATATTCTGTAGCATGGCAAGAGTAACTAAGAACACAGTTTGCTCCTGTTTATGGAGGATGGAGTCTGAGTATTTTTCACCTTCTGGAAATTCCCTGGCTTTCAGGAATTTTCTGAGTCAGAATTTCCTTTAGAACAATCATCATAAATTGGCACATATCAAGCATCTTCTAATGTGGCAAAGGCTATATTAAGGGTTTTCACAAGTATTAAAATAAAAAAACCCTCCCACTAATTCTTTAAATGACACTAAAGTAAAAGCATTATTGATTCTATTTTACATGTGTACAAATAAAACAGAGGTTAAAAAAAATTTAGAACTCACTCAAGTGAAAGTTATGCCTGAGACGTTCATATCATGTTCACACTGAGTACAGCTCCACACACTGCCCCCTTCTTCATTACTAGAAGTAGGTCTCAAATAAGGGTTTTCCACCTTGTGCTTTTTTAAAGGCTTTAGTGGATGAATACTCAGGAAAGGGAGATTACTAGCTGGAAACATTCATCAAATAGTGAAAAGAAAGTTGAACAATTTCCTTGTCTTTGGTTATTCCCATGTGTGGACACCCTAATGAAGTCTCTCCAGAGAACTACGTAGTTTATTTCATTTTATTTCTTAAAAATTATGTTAGTTGTTGGGAAGGCAGCTCATCTGTTAAGAACACGTTCTACTCTTGCAGAGATCCTGACTGTGTTACCAGCACCCACATCCAGCACCTCATAAGTGCCTATAACTCCAGTTCCAGTGGATCTGACATTGCTGGCCTCCATGGGTACCCGTACTGACAAACACTGCATTCACATGCACATAACACACACACACACACACACACACACACACACACACACACACACACACACACTGGCTGGCTGGCTGAAGACATTTAGGGGCCCTCCTGAGAGACAGATAAGTAGACAGGTTCCTGTGCTGTGGAGAGAACAGAACTGAAGAAGTGAAGGTGATGAGGAACAGGCTAATGTGGGTGGCCTGCTTGCCACCTGGGGCCATGATGACATCCGCATCCATGGTCCCACCACAGCTGAGGTCTGTGTGGATATCCATGGCTCATGTTACTACCAAAGGCCACAAGGATGCCCAGTGTCTGGGCTGCCTCCTGTGGCCACATAGGTACTCCTGGGCTGTGCTGCTGTCACATGGGGTTTTACTGATCTGAGTGCCTATGCTGCTACCTGGTGCCATGGTGCCATCTGGGACTGAGATCAACTGAGGGCCATGTCTGTGTGCATGGCCCTACTGCGCTAGGGTCTGAGTTGATGTCCTTGGCTCTTGTTACCACCAAAAGCCAAGGAGATGCCTGGGATCTGGCCTTCCTACTGAGGCTGTGCTGGTATTCAAGGCCATGCTGCCACCAGGGACATACTAATCTTGGTGACCTAGCTGCCACAGGGATGATAGTGATACCCAGGCCTGAGCTGTTGCTAAAAAGCCATGTCTGGATCCAAGGTCCTGCTACAGCTAGTATCTGTGTTGATTTCTATGGCCCATATTACCACAGAAGGCCATAAGAACTGTGCATGATGAAATCTATGGGTCATGATGACAGTTGTGCTGTTCTCTGGCCCTAGGAAAGCTAGCCCTGCCCCTTGGTGGACACTGCCCAGGAGAAATGGATCCAGTGACCTTGGCATGGGAGAGCTGCCCACCTCCCCACCCCCCCACCACCACCACCATGGCTCCACCACTCACCACAGACATGGGAGAGAACACCAACCCTCAACAGAGGGGGGGGCGGCCCCAGTGATCAGGAATGATCAGCTCAACTACCAGGCCCAGATCCAAGGACTTGGATTGGCCCACCCTAACATCTACCCCATCAATGACCTACGAGGACACATAAAGGAACTGGTACTTTAGAATGATATCTATAGAATTTCTATGGCTCATGGTAGCCATGGGATATCTGAGAGGAATTTTGATGAGGACCCAGTATTGATACTGTACCAGAAACCAGAGGCTTTGAACCAGACCAATGACTCATTTAAATGAACATTTGCAAATAAAGCTGATAAAACAGAAGGGTATATTGAGTGAAACACTATGGTTTCCAGTGTCACTAAGACTAAGGAAGAAGTGTTGGAAAAGTAAGAAAGATGAAGGAGTGGAGTGTTTTTTTGCTTGTCTGCTTGGTTGTTTTTTTTTTTTTTTTTAATTTTCTTTTGGGGGAAATGCTGCAAGGGTGGATATGGAAGGACTTAGGAATGAGCAGAATTGGGGCATGGTGTGAGTTTCACAAAGAATCAATAAAAAATAAAGTTTAAAAAGCATTTAATCATTTTCAAGGTAACTGACTGTTGCTAGCTTGCATATTCTGGTTATCTTTAGCAGTTTACAAGTAAGTAGCTTTTACAAGATTAGGAATTTACAGTTTTATACCCATTAGTTAAATTTTTTTGCATGGAATGTTATAGGTTACCCTACCCCACTGCAAGGTTCTCTCACATCCTGAGAGAAAGAACAACTAAACTTCAACAGAGTTTTGAATATCCATGTTCTTGAATGTGGGGAATGCTTTTGTAGCCTTCCTCATGTTTATATGTAAACTCCTTCCTTACTCTTAGTTTTTGTTATAGATATTTAACCACATCCAATAAGCTTACAAATCATAAGGTTAGAAAGTTTATATAATGGTCTTACCAAACTTGAGATAAGTCTGTATACTAGCAAAGGTTTTAGAGTTAAATAAAAGAAAGCAAAGGAGTGGGAGATAAGCAGTGGTAATTACTATAGGGAACAGTCTGCTTTTTAACTGTTCTGTTTTGTTCTCTTTCTGTCCTGGAGTCAGATGGCCTTTTCACTTAGGGCAGAGATTTGAGTAACTGTTCAAACAAGCCTTCTTGGGTAATGAAAAGGGCCATAACTCAACTCTAGAGCCAGCTTTTTAATAAAGTAGATCAAGATAAAACAATATTATTTATACCCAAAAGACATCTGAATTACTTCAAAACTAAGTCAAGTGACCAGATGGATTTAATGAGAGCAACCACAGAACAAAGGAAGTTTCAAGATAAGAGCTTTTGCAGCACTTCAACAGAAGGCTTCTGTGAGCCAATGAGAACAGAGACTGAGTGAGTCACAGGGGGAGCTAGGAGACAGAACTAGTTAGAAAGGAGGTAGCTGTGCTTAGTCCAGCTTCTATCTGCAGCAAAACTTAAAACACACAGACGTACATAGGCCAAGACAACTGTTGTTCAATATTGAGGTTTAGTAAGGATCAAGAAAAACAAACAGGCCAAATAGATGTTTCTTTGGGGATAGATAACTTACAGCATAGACAGATGAATACCAGCATGTTCCTGGTCCCAAGGATGCCTCCGGATGCTCTCTTGTCCCCATGCTGCAAGAAAGAGAGCTCCCAGGACCCCCTCCTCAGACTTCATTCCCCCAGGTAACATTTGCCCCGTCCCCACCCCCAATGGACATGGTCTGTGCCACAGGTGCAAACAAAGTGAATATTATCTCACTACAATTTCCCTTTTAATCTAAAGAAAAAAATTTAGGCTTGATACATAACTATACACAAAACCGTGAATAACAAGTGTGCTCCAAGAAAAGGAAAATCGAGAACATACAAACTTAAGACCTACATATCTAGTCCTAGGGTGAAGGCATAATGGGGTTTACAATAGAGTTGTCCTAAGCTAAAAAGCTTAAGTCTAGTACCTAATATATCTAACTAGGAAGAGAGAATAATAGTTGTGATAGTTTAATCTTAAACTTTATCAAAGACCTGAGAAAGAAAATAAAAATACTAGGGTAGGCAGGAAGTGCAAATGGGCAACTTCCAAATGATGCAGTGAGGACAGAAGCAGCAGGCTACCTGGATAATCACCCAAGGTCTCACAGCAATGTTGGTACCACCAGTTTTGGCTAAGGCCTAGAGTACTTGACAGACCACAACAAAAGCAGGGAGGTAGAAAGGCTGGTCTTGACCCCTTTTCTCATTACTTCTCCCTCTCTATTACTGGATTCCAGGAGTTCAGCTCAGTGTTTATCTGTGGGTGTCTGCTTCTGTTTCTATCAGCTACTGGATAAAGGCTCTTATAAAGTAGTCATCAATCTCATTGTCAGTGAAGAGCATTTAAGGTAGCCTCTCCACTATTGCTCAGATTGTTAGTTGCAGTCATCCTTGTAGGCCTCTGGACATTTCACTAGTGCCAGATTTCCCTTTAAACCTATAATGGCTCCCTCTATTATGGTATCTCTATTCCTCTCTGACTCAATCTTCCTTCTCCCTCATGTTCTCCTCTCCCCTTCTCTTCTCCCCTTCTCTTTCTCCTAACTTCCTCTCCACTCACTGCCTCCAGGCTGCCAATATGCTCAGGAGATCTTGTCCCTTTCCCCTTCTGTGGGGGACCATGTATGTCTCTCATAGGATTTTCCTTGTTTCCTAGCTTCTCTGGCAGTGTGGATTGTAGACTGGTGATCCTTTGTTCTGTGTCTAAAATCCATATATGAGTGAGTATATACCATGTTTGTCTTTTTGTGAGTGGGTTACCTCAGTCAGGATGATTTCTTCTTGTTCCATCTATTTCCCTGCAAATTTCAAAATCCCATTGTCCCCCTCCCCCACTGAGTATTACTCAGTAAATTATTATATTTTCTTTATCCATTCTTCAGTTGAGGGGCATCTACGTTGCTTCCAGGTTCTTGCTACTACAAATAGTGCTGCTAAGAACATAGTTGAACAGATGTCCTTATTGTATGAATGTGCATCTTTTGGGTATATGCCTAAGAGTGGAATTGCTGAATCTTGTGGTAGACTAATTCCTATTTTCCTGAGGAGCTGCCATACTTATCTCCTAAATAGCTGTACAAGTTTTTATTTCCACCAGCAGTAGAGGAGTATTCCCCTCTCTCCACATCCTCTCCAGCATAAACTGTCATTTCATTGGTGTTTCTGATTTTAGCCATTCTAACAGGAGTAAAATGGAATCTCAAAGTTGCCTTGATTTGCATTTCCCTGATAGCTAAAAATATCAAGCACTTTCTTAAGTGTCTTTCAGCCATTTTTGATTCCTCTATTGAGAATTCTCTAATCAGTTCTGTACTCTGCTTTTTAATTGGATTATTTGGTGTTTTGGTGACTAGCTTGTTTGGAACTCTTACAGCCAAAAACACCTTCAGCAAAGTGGCAGGATACAAGATTAACTCAAAAAAAAAAAAAAAAATCAGTAGCCCTACTGTATGCAGATGATAAAGGGGCTGAGAAGAAATCAGAGAAACATTACCCTTTACAACAGTCACAAACAACATAAAATATCTTGGGGTAATACTAGCCAAACATGTGAAAGACCTATATAACAAGAACTTTGTGTCTTTAAAGAAAGAAATTAAAGAAGATACCAGAAAATGGAAAGATTCCCCCATGCTCATGGATATGTAGAATCAACATAGTAAAAATGGCAATATTGTAAAAAAAACAATCTGCAGCTTAAATGCAATCCCCATCAAAATCCCAGCACAATTCTTCACAGACTTTGAAAGTTCAATGTTATATGGAAAAACAAAAGACCCAGGATAGCCAAAACAACCCTGTACAATAGGAACTTCTGGAGGCATCACCATCCCTGACTTCAAGCTCTATTATAGAGCTATAGTACTGAAAATACCTTTGTATTGGCACAAAAACAAACAGGTAGACCAATGGAATTGAATTGAAAATCCTGATAGTAACCCACATACTTATGAACACCTAATTTTTAACAAAACATAATAAAAGTATACAATGGAAAGAGAAAAGCATCCTCAACAAATGGTGCTGGCATAACTGGATGCTGATGCTGATGTGTAGAAGACTGCAGATAGATCCATGCCTATCGACATGCAAAAAACTTAAGTCCAAATGGATCATAGACCTCAATATAAATCCAGCCACACTAAACTTCTTAGAAGAGAAAGTTGGAAGTACCTGTGAACTAATTGGTACAGGAGACCACTTCCTGAAGATAACACCAGTAGCACAGACACTGAAATCAACAATTCATAAATGAGACCTCCTGAAACTTAGAAGTTTCTGTAAGGCAAAGGACACAGTCAACAAGACAAAACGTCAGCCCACAGAATGGGAAAAGATCTTCACCAACCCCACATCTGACAGAGGGCTGTTCTTCAAAGTATAGGGTGTCTTTTTCAGAGAATTGAGAAACCAGCCTGACTCCATTTTGTTCCTCCAAACCATTTCGAATCTGAAGCTAAGTTTCTCTTTATTGTAAAACTTAAGTTGCTGTTTTTGCCTGTAACCTTGAAGCATTGTGTAACAAATGTTCCAGGAAGATTTCTTGAAATTGTTTTGTAAAATCCTAGTTGCCTGGTCTCCATTCTGTAACCACACTTGCCTGCAGAACCTCCACCCACCACCCCACCCCATGGTTTTGCCTCATAAAAGAGGAATGGGAAATTGGCTTGAGACTGACCTCTTGAACCCTGCCTTAGAGAGTGACAGCCACTGTACTGGCTCTACTGTACACAGAATAGAACTTGAATATATGTAATTTGTCTAAATATATATATATATATATACTTATATATAAAGATATAAATATATATTATATCTTTAATATTTTAACTTGTCTCTGGAGAAAGAAATTTGCTATCAATAACATCCTTGAAGCTACTTGCCTCTACTAAGCTCCTGGTTTTCTTCTCAGTTTTTCTAAACTAGGGTTCTCTTGCTGACCCTGCCTATGCCTCCAGAGTGCTGGGAGAGGTGGGGAGTATGCACTGCTGTTGTTCTGACTGTGATGAGGTGAAATCTAGAGATTGCATAATTGGACCTTTCTTGATGGCTCATGATGTTAAATACTTTCTTATATGTTTATTGACCATTTGTACCCAATTCTAAAATGTATCTGCTTATTTCATTAGCTTATTGATTGAGTTGTTTGCTTTCTTGTTATGTGGTTTTTTTGAATACTCTGTGTATACATAAAAATCCTTAGAGGGATATATAACTCATAAAAATTTTCTATGATTTTGTAGCCTCTCTCTTTTCTCAATTAAATGTCTCCTTTGTGGTACAGAAGTTTTTAATTTCATGAAATCCTATTTGTTCAATTGTTGGTGTTATTTCCTAAGCCAATGGAGTCCTACTTAAAACATTTTCTTATATCACTAAAATGGGGAGATAAGGATCTGTTTTCATTGTTCTGTATTTGGATGTCAAGCTTTGCAAGCTTTGCCAGCAGTATTTGTTGAAGAGACTGTCTTCCAGAGCACATTCTTGACATTTTGTTTAAAAAGAAAAAAAATCAAGCAACTCTAGCTATATGGGTTTATATCTGGGTCCTGTATTCTGTTCTATTGGCCTGTGTGTCTAGTTTTGTGCCACTACCATGCTGTTTTAATGACTATGGCTCTATAATGTGATTTGACATCAAGTGTATTGGTATTTCCAGCATTATGGGTATCTCCCTCTCCTGACACCACGTCAGGATTGCTTTAGCTATCCAAGGAATTTTTTGTGTTGGCTTTTAAAGACATTTTTCTATTTCTGTTCATTGAATTTTGATGGGGATTCCATTGCATCTATCAATTACTTTTAGTAGCTATTTTCACAATGTTAGGTCTTCCAATCCATGAATATAGAGTTTTCTTTTAGCATCTTCAATTTCTTTTAAGCTTTAAGTTTTCATTGTAAAGATCTTTCACCTTTTGGTTAGGTTTATTCCAAAGTTTTTGTTTTGTTTGTTTGTTTGTTTCTTCCTCTCTCAGAAACTGTGAGTGGGATTGTTTTCTGTTTGGTTTCTTAACGTGTTTGTTACTGGTATATAGGCTAGTTACTGATTTCTTTGGTATCTCTAAAATGAAACCAATATGATCAAAGCAAATAACCTTTTCGAAGTGTTCTTGAATTTAGTTTGCAAGTATTGAGAAATTTCACAACTGTGTTCATTAGAGAGATTATCCTATGCTTTTTCTTTTCATATTGTGTTTTTACTTCATTTTGAGATGGGTTAATACGGTCCTCATAAAAAGAGTTTTATAGCAATCATAACTTTCTGTTATGGGATTATCTGAGAAACACTGATATTAATTCTGTGAAGATCAGATAGAATTTACCACTGGACCCATTTAGAATTTGTTATTTGTTTGTTTGTTTGTTTGTTTGTTTAAATTTGCAACAAGCTTGTTTTACATGTCAATCCCAGTTCCCTCACCCTCCCCTCCTTCTCTGTCTCCCTCCCAACCCATATCCCATCCCCTTTCTGCTCCTTAGGGAGGGTGAGCCCTTTCATGGGGAATCATTAAAGTCTGTCACATCATTTGGAGCAGGGCCTAGGCCCTACCCCATGTGTCTAGGCTGAAAGAGTATCCCCTCTATGTGGAATGGGCTCCCAAAGTCCATTAGTATACAAGGAATAAATACTGATCCACTACCAAAGGCCCCATAGACTGCCCAGTCCTCTTAACTGACACCCATATTCAGGGAGTCTGGGTCAGTCCTATGCTGGTTTCCCACCTATCAGACTGGGGTCCATGAGCTCCCCCTTGTTCAGGTCAGCTGTTTCTGTGGGTTTCTCCAGCCACAGTCAAAGGGGATTTGACCTTTCTTAAAGAAAGGAAATAACCTGAGCTAAATGAGACTTTAAAAAAAAAATGTTACTTCAACCTTGTTTGTTAGGTCCCATTTAATCTATTTACCTCATATTTGTTAAATTTTTGCAGATCATCTGAATCTGGGAATTTGTCCATTTATTTTAAATTCTACAGTTTAGTTGACCATAAACTTTAAAGACATAGTGTTTTATTGATATCTGTTGTCATGTCTTCCACATGCCTCATTTTGTTAATTATGCTTTCTATGTCTTTATTTTGATTAATCTGGCTAAGGATTTGTCAATTTTGTTCCTTTGTTCCTTTGTTCAAGGAGTCAACCCTCGATTTCACTGGTTCTTTTTTGTTTTAATTTTCATTTTATTAAGTTTTACCCTAATATTGATTATTTCTTCCCATCTACTGTTTTGAGCTTTGGCTTATTCTTATTTTCAAGGGTTCTAAGCTATATCATTATTTTTTTGATTTATCAGATTTTTAAACTATACACATCTATAAATATGAACTTCCCTCCTAGTACTACTTTTGTTTTATCTAATAAGATGTGCTGTGTTGTGTTTTCATTTTCATTCAATTCTAAGAAATTTTACATTTTTAATTTTATATATTAATAATTTAATGGTATGTTGTGCCGTTTCTATGAGTTTATATGTATTTTTGTAGTTTCTCTTTCTGTTGATCTCTTCTTTTATTGTATTGTAGTCAGATCAAAAATTATGAATTATTTCAATATGCCCTATGTTTGTTGACTTGGTTTGAACCTGTATATGATGTATTTTAGAGTAAGTTCCAAGGACTGGCAATGAGAACATGTATTCACAAATGTTTGAATGGAATAAGCTATAAATATCTGTTCAATCCATTTTATCAATGGTTCAATTTAACTCAGACATTTCTCTATTTTATTTTTTTCTTGGGGACTGTGATGTCAACAAGCTTTGTTGTCAACTTGAGTTTATCTTGAATGAACTATAATCTAGAAATGGAGGGCACACCTGTGAGCGGGTTTTTGCTTGTTTTGAATTGGGTGAATCCACTGACAGTCAAGACCCTTGAGGTAGGAAGACACACACTTCTGATCTAGATTTTGAAGCCTGGACACACAGCCTTTAATTTGTATCTAGAGGAGGGAAGACACACCTTTAATCGGGGCCACATCTTCTGCTGGAGGCCTATATAAGAACATGGAAGAAGGAAGCTTTTGCTTTCGCCTGCTTGTTCTTGCCTTGCTAGCAAGTTCCTTCCTTCACTGGCATTAGAGCCCACTTCTTTGGGATTCCAGCATATACTGAAGACCAGCTGAGACATCCAGCCTTGCGTCCTGAGCAACTGCTGGTCTTTCCATTCACAATCAGCCATGACTGAATTTGCTGGACTGCATCCTGGAAGGCACTCCAATAAATCTCTCCATTCTTATAAATTCATTTTATAAGTTCTGTTTCTCTAGGGAACCCAGACTACTATAGGCACTATATGGAAATTACCAGGCACCCTGATCTAAAAACATGAAACTTAATGTTTCCCATTTGTACAGAGGCCAACACATTGTATTAAATATGTAAGAGTCTATCTCCATGGGTTTACCTACTAATACATTAGTCTCCAAATAATGGGAGGAAACAACAGAAAAGTATAAGAATTAAATTTAAAAAAAAAAAAAAAAAAAAAAAAAAAAAACCAAGGCTGGCAGATGGATCAGAGGTCTAGGGGACTCAGGTTAAATTTCCAGCATTCACATGATGGCTCACAGCTATAACTCCAGATCCTTGAGACTTTATATTCTTTTCAGGCTTCCTTGGTACTGCATGCAAGTGGTGCACAGACACACATGTTCACAAAATACCCATATACATAAAATTAAAAAAAAAAACAAAACAAAGAAAAACATTGTATTCATCAGTATTTCATCCCTGGTAGGATTAGTTTTAGATTATTTCCCTTTCTGTGTTTCACATAGCAAACTGTATTTATGGGGTAGGCATGATTCACTCAGTGTATTTAGATCAATTTCCTTTCAGATTTTGCAGCAGGCACAATTGTGCTGAATTCTGTGGAATAGTTCTCAGCTCTTTCTCTGGTATTCTCTCTGGCTAAGCAGCATTGAGTGAGGGATGGGGAGTGAAAACCCTGGCTACAGGTTCCCTCTGGCTTCAGTGGCAGCTTTGGCAGGGTGAGATGTACTTCAGCCCCATCTCCTCATCAGGATTCATCTCCCAGCACTTTGCCCCCAGAGGTGTATCAAGACCTTAGTCCCTTCTGCCACGAGTTTTTCTGTACCTATTCTCTCAAACTGTTCCGCACTAGAATGTAAGAAGAGGGTGTAAACCTTTGCTTAATGACACCATTGACTTTGCTGGCATTTAGTTATTGAATTTAGTCGTGTCGCTGATAGAATCTAGGGCCTTGCTCATACTAGCCAAGCACACTATTATTGAACAATTTATATATACATATACATGTATATATAATTTTAAGTAATTCTTTGACAATTTTATACATGCATACAATGTATTTTTATTATATTTACCCCACACACACACTTAACTCCCTAACTCTTCAGAAACCCACCTTCACCCCCTCTGTTGTAGAATATTAGTTAGAAATGTGTTACATTTATTTGTACTGTGGAATATTTGTTTAATGATGCAAAGATGTGTTGCATTCTTTTACATTGCAGTTGTTTAACTCTGTGAAACTGTATTACTTTGCTTGTCTAAAACACCTGATTGGCCTAATAAAGAGCTAAATGGCCAATAGCAAGGCAGGAGAAAGGATTGGTGGGGCTAGCATGCAGAGAAAATAGAGAAGGGAGAATAGGAGAGGGGCATAAAAAGGAGGAGAGGAGGCCTCCAGGGGCCAGTCACGCAGCTACAAAGCAAGTGATAGAGTAAGAAGTGTAGAAATGTAAAAACCCAGAGGCAAAAGACAAGTTTTAAAAAGCTGGCTAGAAATAAGTCAAAGTAAGGCTAGGCATTTATTTAAAAAAAAAAAAAAAAAAAAAAAAGCCTCCATGTATTTGGGAGCTGGGTGGTAGGCCTCTGAAAGAGTCAAAATCAAGAGTTAGAAAAAAACCCAAGAACTATACCCTCCCAATTTCATGTCAGATAGATAGATAGATAGCAATATAGATATTGATAGATATAAATATATAGTGGGAGATGTTATTCTATATATATTTCTCTTATTGGTTGATGAATAAAACACTGACTGACAAGGCAGGATGACAGGCAGGGCTAGGAGACGAGGAGAATTCTGGGTGGGAAGTATAGGCAGAGAAGAGTCAAGATGTGAGCCCAGGAAGAGAGGCCACTAGTAAGGCATTCTCTGGTAAGATAAGATCATGTAGCAATACATAAATTAGTAGTTATGAGTTAATAATCAAGATAGAGCTAGCCAATGAGCAGCCCAAGTTGCAGGCCAACAGTTTCATAATTATTAGACTGTCTGTGTGTTTATTTGAGGATGACACGTCTGTGGGACCAGGCTGGTAGGAAAGAGTGCTTGCTACAGATATATAAAATCCAGAGTCTGATTTGTACTACCTATATACTTCTGTGTTGGAGGATATGAATTGGAACATGTTGGCCTTCCAGAGGCCACATCTTAAAGAAAACTGATTTACCCTCTCCCAGAAACCTCAACTGCCAATAGCTCCTCAGCTATGAATGGGACCCATGTGCCTGTCCTCCCCCATGCTAGAATGTTGGCTCATTCAATATTGTGTAGGTCTTATGCAAGCCACCACAGCTGTCCACCTTCATTTTTTTTTTTATTTGAAAAATGAAAAAAAATCCCTGATGATCTGGCTGATCTTAACATTTTTTTTTAATCTCATTATCATTTTTACAATATCCATCCATTTGTAGAACTGCAGCACTGCGGTTTCCAGTGCTATCTTAACTTAAACTCCTTGGAGGTAGACGTTCTTACCATCTCACAGGTGACAAAGCTGGGATATAGTTGCTCTTACCAGCTCAACAGGTGACAAACCTGGGGCCCTTGGGATGAGATGCCAAGATCATACAGCTGCTAAGTCTGGGTAGTGAAATTGTACTCAAAACTAAGTCGTCTTAACTTCAAAACCCTACACACCTAACAGCTGATCATCATGCCCAGCTGTGTGAATTATTGATTTAACGCAGCCAACTGTGTTTAACTGGCTGGATGTCAGCATGTATCTATGCTGGTTTGCCCTCAAGATCAGCATGGCAACTGAAGCTGGCTCAGACCTCCCTCCCAGCACCTCTTCTAAATCTACTGTGATTCTTTCCCACTAAGTGGACATCTGAGTGGAAAGTGGAGAGGATGTTTTCTACTCTATACATTGTATCCTCCATGCCCTGGAAGTTTCTAGCATCTAGTAGGGCTCCTATTCTAAGCCACATAAACAATATCAAGTTGCCTAACTTATACACCCATATTCCCACATATTAATAAATGCTTCAGGAAATTGAGACTGTGGTGTTCACCTAGACTAAATTAAGCATTTTATCAATTAGAAGTTCATGATGAGTGACATGATTAACTTTTCCTGGGCAATTCTTTAAGTACTAAATGGTGGGTCTGGAAAGATGGCTCAACGGCTAAGAGAAATAGTTGCCCTCACCACTCATATGGTGGCACACGACCACCTGTAACTCCGGTTCCAGGGGATCAGACATGTCTTCTGAACTCTGCAGGCACCAGGCACCCATGTGCACACATATGCTTAGACAAAACACTTGCACACATAGACAGTCATAATTTTTAATCGGTTGGTTATGAGAAATCGTAGGCATTTGTTCTGAAACAGTAGGCATTTGATCTGAAACATACCAAGGAAGATGTGATCACTGGCTAATTTTGTTTGCTATTTCAGTTGTGGGGCCTCCCATTCTTCTTTATTTATTTTTATTTAATAAAGCTAATTGGCATACATGCCAGGATAGAAGAAATAAAGCCATGCTTATGTTTGGTAGCCTGGAGGAAAAGTCAGAGGCTCAAGCAAATTTGGAAAAAAAAAATCAGTATTAATTACCAAGTTTTAAAAATGTAACCGAAGTCAACCTATAAGGTTTGTTATAGAATGAATCTAAGCAATGTCAACTGATTCAAGCACCTAAGATTCAAAATTGAAAACCATCACTGTCGTGCCTACTCACCTCAGTAACAGGCAGGCAAGTCCTTCCTCCACGGGTGCTGCATCTCAAGTTGTTCAGGCTTATGTCAGCCCAGGGCCACCCTGTCGCTGTCTTTACTTCTCTCGGCCACGTGGTGTCACTGTTGAAACCCTGTTAGTTCACTAAAATGCTTCCTTGGCAAAGCGCAGCCATCAGATTCCACCCCCTTCTGGGGCCCTAGAGGCCCTTTGTGGAAAACAGCAGCTTCCTTCAATATCCGGGGCTGCCTGTAGCGGTCCTTCATATCTAACTGTTTTAGTTTATGTGCACATAGAGGCCTGCGCCCTTCTATTTGTGCTTTCTTCTTAGGGCCTAGGGTGAGGGCTTCATGCGTGCTCCAACACAATTCTCCAGCAACCACAGCAAAGAAGGGCATTTAAACACAGGCTTTTTCCCACACTGCCTAAGCTATGCTTCTTTTACTTACATGTCTTCTGGGGTTTAATGGTATGTATAGAAAAGCTCACTCTGTGGAAGAAGCTGCTTTTCATCCTACCTCTTGAGGAAAAGTCGATGCCACCTTTCTCTAAGTAAAACAGCTAGGCAATGCAGGACAGGGCTGCTGTCTCTTCTGGGATTATGGAAAAATTATTATGCCAAATACATTTTCATCCTGTCATGTCTATTTTCAGTGTGTTATAGGTTTGTAATATAATGCTTTTGAGATTATATCTAATCCTCTAGGCCTGTTTTGTCCTTCCATCTCTTTCCCATCCCAGGACTGCCCATATTTTCACCATGTTTCGTTTAAGTATATGGACTGACTCCACAATTTATTGAGAAGCAGGACATTTGGAACATAAAGCCCTGCCTCCTGGTCCAGACTCCTAGTGATACAATTTTGAATATCTACTTCTGGAGAAACTTCCATGCTAGAAAGGCCAAGAGTAGCCTAGAGGCAGGTTGAAAACTAGAAATGAGCCAAGGTGGGTAACCAGTGCATGTCCCTTGGTATCTGCTGTAGTGTTTGCATTCTGGCACAGAGCACATATGCCTTTGATCAAGGACTGCTGAATTAAAATGACAGTGGTCACAGAACCACTCTGTTCCATATTTCTCATGTCTCTCCATCCTGTGTGGGGTTCTTATGACAGCTACTTATGGCAACCTTGTATTGCTTTGACTCAATTCTCTTTTTACTCTTATTTGAGAACTCATACTCTAGCATCCCATGGGATCCTGGGGAGGTTGCAAATCATAATGGCCTGTCTTTTTCCCACTAGAATATGCTCATGCCCATGCCTGGACATTACACCTGGCAGCATCGTGAATTAGACTTGTAATCTCAGCCTATTTCTGCAACTGTAACAAAATACCACAGACTGGGTGATACACAAGTGATTAGAATTTATTTTGCTCAGTTTTAGAGCCTGGGAAGTCTAAGCTATGGCACTGTCATTTGATGTCTGACAAAATGGATGCTGCTTCCCAGCTAAGCCTCAGCCTGAAGGGTCAGTGTGCAAAGCAGGACCTAGGTCAGATTCCGCAAGGCTGGGCCTGGGTATGAAGGAGAGGTGTGGAAGGAAGAAGGGAGGGGGAAGCATGGAGATGGGGTTCTTGGTTTGACCTGGACCCAGAGAACATAAGGATGCAGACACCTTCCCTGGGACTGGGCAAGACAGCGTGAAGTTCCAGGATCAGACATTTCCTAGCTTTTTAATAAGGCATACACTCCTCACCTTCCCTTTTTCCATATGATAAATGTACTGCATACAAGGGTTTCAAAATCAGCCAGAGGCAGCACTCAGCTTCTTAGCATAGATAGCACTGTTTGTTTTGACCAGTTTCTCCCATACGCTATCTCAGCAAGACATTCCCATTCCCATGGACAAACAAGGAAAGACAAGCTGAATGACATGGGGAACTTGCTTAAGGTAACAAAACTAGACAGGAACAAGAGCTAGAGTTAGGGCTCCTCACTGCTTGTCCCAGCATTTTTTCTAAAGATTGGAAGACTGACCCGCCATTGGTCTTAGAGGATAGTCATAGCAAAGCCATTTTCAAAATGCAGCCAACTCTGCAACTGGGTCTTTTAATCACTAAATGAAGTCTCTATGATGATAGTTGGAGTAAAGACAGTTCAAACACCCTCTCTGATATTGCTAGGAGTCTTAGCTGGGGTCATCCTTGTGGATTCTTGGGAATTTCTCTAGCACCAGGTTTCTCCCTAACCCCTTAGTGGCTCCCTCTCCCAAGATATCTCTTTCATTGCTCTCCTACTCTGTCTCTCCCCCACCTCACCATCCCGTTTCCTCGTGTTCTCATCCCCCTTCCCCCCTGATTTACTGCTCTCCCTTGCCTCCAGTTTACCCAGGGGATCTCATCTAATTTTCCTTCCCAGGGGAATCCATGTGTCCCTCTTAGGGTCCTCCTTTTTATCTAGCTTCTCTGGAGCTGTGGGTTGTAGTCTGGTTATCCTTTGCTTTACACAAGCAAGCACTATGCCGAGCTCCGGGAATCCAACTGAAGAAAAGAGGAGGAGGGAATATATAAGCAAGGGAGGTCAAGATTATGATATGGAATAGAAATCTACGGAGACAGCTGAACCAAGCACATGGTAACTCATGAACTCCAGACCTACAACTGTGGAGACTAGGGGACTGAACTAGGCCCTCCATATGTAGGAGACATGAAACTTGAACTATCTTAGGGACCCTTGGAAGTAGGGCCAGAATATATCCCTGATGCATGAACTAACTTGTTGAGGTCCATTCCCTATGGTGGGATGCCTTAATGCAGGTGGAAGGGGCTTGGTCCTGCCCCAACCAACTAAATGTGCCAGATTTTGTCAACTCCCCATAGGAGCCCTTAATGATTGGGAAGAGTGGATGTGGGTGGGCTGGTGGGGAGGGTGAAGGGGGGAAGGAGGGCTTGGAGGGAGAACTGTGGTTGGAATGTAAAATGAAATTTAAAATAAACAAATGAATTGCTAAAAAAAACATAAGCAGCCAACTCCTCCAAGTTCTCAGAGGCCATTAAATGTGACTTGTATAACTAGCATGATGGCTGACATCTTGGGAACACTGAGATCTTTTGTAAACACTATCTCATTAGTCCTCATGAGACCAGACATTTTCAAACAAATGAGTTAACGTTGGCAGAAAGTCCTTGAGATCTGAAGATTGCAAGCTTGGTATGAATGAACTACCAGCAGTATCCTGAAGCCTCGACAGCTATCCCAAAGCAGATGCCTTAAAGAGCTGTCCTATAAACATGTCATGGTGGTGGTGGCAGCAATAAGGTAGGGGGGGTCAAATCTAACAAGACTGGCTGATTTGGAGGTAGAGTGATACTAAAATGGATTCCATGGCAATTCTGGTCCTCTACCAGTGCCTGACAAGCAAAGTGAATAGAAAAGGATGCTAAAATTGTACCCATTGGAAGAGAGTACTGGGAAGAAAAAAAAAACTCACAGCATTTGCCACATGCACAAGACCAGAGAATTTGACATATGTATTTCTAGAATTCATCATTTTGGTGGCCATGATTTTGCTTACTAGAATCATCCCACGATGATTTTGACACTTTTGAAACTCCTGACATGAAGGCGAGTGAGAAGGCTACTGCATCACAATGCCAATGAGTGTGACTGATCAACCCACACTTTCAATAGTACCTTGGTGATTTTAATTGATGATTGTGATCTGATGTTCATAGCAGGTTAATTAGAGATGTCATCTGAATCCAAGAATCACTGCTGTAAGGGTAACACCTTGTGCAGAAGTAATTCATTCTCAGGCTTGGCAATTGCTAGCATAAAGTTGAAAGTTTATTATTACTATTTAGCAGGAGTTCAGTCTGCCTATACTTCCTGTTTCTGTGTACACAGCTGATTCTACCCACATGTAGCCCCCCTGCTAGCCCTTAGAAATTATGTATACATGAGGAAATTAAATGATATATTCTTGAATAATCAGTGGGTCTAATAATAAACCAAAATGGAAATTTATAAAAATCTTCAGACAAAAATTAAAGCACAACAGCCCAAAACATTGGGATTCATCAAAAACAAGTCTAAAAATGTACTTTCTGCCAAATATATGTATTTGCAAGAAATATATACTATATATATATAATACATACATACATACATACATACATATATAATCTCAACTCATCTAACTGTACATACCACATAGACAAAAACAAAATAACAAGTGGACTGATGAAACCAGCAGGTGATTTTCAAAAGAAAAAACCCTCAAATATCAAGGAAGCATTTTTTTAAGCTCATATCCCTAGACACTAGGAAATGCAAGCCAAACAAGTCACTTACAGAAGACATCTACATATATGCTCAGGTCCCATTTGGTGATGTAAAAGCAGAACACACTGCCACCTCAGAAGCCCCATTTTCTCAGATGTTGTCAGAGCCTAAAATCATCATTAGTCATGGGAGCCAAACGAAATGTTCGTGTCAGTCATGTTTTCTACTCTACAACAAAGGTTACATTTGGCAGACATACTGAGTGTTACTATAAAAGACAATGAAGTGACTTTTGTTGAAAAATAAATAAATAAATTCAGGTGCCTTAAATTCAAAAGCTAGTTAAACTGGCTGCTTCATCTCCAGGGTAACAGCTTCCACTTCTTTATAAAACACTGTTTGTGACAACCTAATGCTTTCAGTTGCAGTGAAGATCACCCCATCTGTAACACCAGTTCTATTAGGTCTTCATAATAAAAGCCCAGAGTCAGATATGGGGAAAATGCTGAGAGATCAGAGAGCAAAAGGAGCAAACCAAACCTTTACCTCACTAGCTTCCCAGCTGAAAAGACACCGAGTTTCTGTCCTCCTGCCTATACTCTTTTCTCCACCCAGCCATCTCACTTCCTGTCTGTCTGCACAGACCTCCAGACCTCTATGGTTGGCTAGTAGCAAGCTCCACCCTTTGATTTTGAAACATGCTTTATTTATAGGAAAATGGGAAGATCTTGGAAGTGAGGTGACTCAAACTCAGAGGGTGGGGGGAAACTGCATGTTCTGTCTCTTACATAGATCCTAGTTTGTAATATGTGTATCCATGTGCATAAGTGATTGTAAATGTGGATAAAGCTGTTAAAAACTAGAAAGAAGACCAAAAAAGAGGGAAACGAAATGCTGGAAAATAGGGAGGGGAGTAAGAAAAGACATATGACCTAAGAGAACAAAAGAGCTTGGGTCAGGGAATGATATTGAGGGGATGAGGAAAAGGAGTGGGGAATGAAGAAGAGGCCTGGTGGCTTGAATGAGATGTCCACCATAAGTTGAACACTTGAACAGCCAATTCTCAGTTGGTTGCTGTTTAGGAAGGATTAGGAAGAGTAGCATTGTTGAAGGAAAGAAGTCACTGAGGTTGGGCTTGAAGTTTCAAAAGCCTCCTACCATCCCCAGTGTGCCCTCTCTGCCACCTGTTTGCTGATCAAGATGTGGACTTTCAGGTGTTCCTGCCACCAAACCCTGACTCCACCATCATGGACTCTAACCTTCTGAATCTGTAATCCTAATTAAATGCTTTTTAAAATAACTTTCCTTGTCCATGGTGTTTTGACATAGCAACAGAAGAGAAACTAAGGTTGTAAGATCACCTACTAAAACATATTGTTTGAAAATGACATAAAGATAAATAATCAATATCCTAATTTTAAGTTAAACCAAAATTTGATCAACAGCAACAAAACAAAACCTAAAAAAATTAAACCCAAAATAGCAGAAGGAGGAAAATAATAAGGATGGGCAAAAAACAATGAAACTAGGAACCTAAAAGTAAAAACCTATGAGACAAATTAGTTTTCTTAAAAGATAAAAGCAATGACCTCTAAATTTAACTAACCAGGAAAAATGAAAGAATACAAGCAAATAAAAGATCAAATGAAAAAGGAGATGTTACAGTGGATGCTACAGGAATACAATCATTGAGAAAATTTATTATCTAGAGAAACCCCAAAATTTCTAAAAACACTTTCAAGACTGAAAACATGAAGAAACAGAAAATCTGAACAGATCAGTATAAAGACAGTTTATGAAATCTGTTTAAGTATTTATCAGTAGATGAACAGATAAGGAAAATATGAGACATATATACAGTGAAGATTTATTAAGCCACAATGAAGGAGGCAATTATACCATTTGAAGGAAAATGAATGGGCCTGCAAATCATGTTTACTAAAAGAAGCTGGTCTCATAAGACAGACATGGCATGCTGTGGTGTGTAGGTACAACATTAAAATAAAAGGAAGACTATTAGTGATATAGAAAGGGATGAGACAGAAGGGAAAAATTAAAAAGGGGGGAAAGGAGGTAAATGTGACCAAAGTACATTATAGATATGTGCATGGAAATATTTGAAAACATTTATATATATTTTTAAATGCTCAAAGAAAAATCTGAACACATTGACCTCATGGATGAATTAATTAAATGTTTAAAGATTTATTATTGATACTTCTCACTCTTCCAAAAGCTGGAAAAAAAATACTACAAATAAATTTTATTAGGTCAGCATTACATCCATGCCAAAGCAAGATAAGGGCATAAGATATGCAATTTAAACCAATATCTCCTGGGAATATAAAGGTAAAAATCCCTAAACAAATTCTAGCAAAACATATGATGAAGTGGAAACTCTCCCTGGGTTACAAATATGAATCAAAATATGCAAATTAGATGAAATAGAACACACAAACAAAATGAAGGATGAAATCACACAATTATCCCAAGAGACCCAAGAAAGACCTTTAACAACGTTCTGTGTCTTTTCATGATTAAATATCTCAACAAATTAGACAATACTAGTGATTAAAAAGTTGAGAGCTTTCTCTGTAAGACCAGACCAGAGACAAGGAGCTCACTCATGTCACTCCTATTCAACATGGTACTGGAACTTAATCAGTGTAATTAGTCAAGAGAAGAGATTTTTTTTTTAATTTCAAATCAGTGCTGGAGAGATGGCACAGCAGCTAATGACACTTGATGTTTTTGCAGAGGACCTGGTTCCCATCACCCACATAGTGGCTCACAGCCATCTTTAACTCAGTTTCAGGGTATTCAACACTGTCTTCTGGCCTCTGCTGCTACAAGGCAAACATGTGATGCACAAACATACATTCAGGCAAAACATTCATACATGTAAAGCAAAATAAATAAATCTTTAAATTAAATTAAAAATTAAATCCAAATTAATGAGGTAGAAGGTAAATTATCTTTCCTTACAAATGATATATTATTTATAAATAATATGCTTATTATTTATAAAATTCCAAAGATTCCCACCTTAAAACTATTAAAATGAATGAATGAGTTCAGTAAAGTTTCAGAATATAAATCAATATCTAAAAATTCCAGCCAAAATTCCAGTGACAATCTTTACAGAAATAGAAAAAAATCTTAAAATTTATACAGAAAAGACTGAATAATTAAAGCAATCTTGAACAAAAATAAATAAATGAAAGAGTGCTTCTGGGGAATACATCATACCTGATGTCAAATTATACTGCATAGCCATAGTAATAAAAAAAGAATTATATTGTCTTGAAAACAGCATCATAGATCCATGGAATAGAATAGAAGACCCAGCTACAAAGCCAGGCAACTACAGCCCCCATTTTTTACTAAGATGATGAATATATATTGGGGAAAACATAGCACCTTCAACAAATTATATTTGAAAAGTTGGATATCTACATGAAGAAGAATAAAGCTAAATTCTTACCTCTCACCCTGCACAAAAACCAACTCCAAATGGACCACAGGCCTTGAAACTCTGAAACTGCCAGAAGAAACAGTAGAAAGTACATGCCAAAATATGGACATAGAGAAGGGCTTTCTGAGTAGCAACTCCAATTCCTCAGGAAACGAGACTGTGACTCCTCCAAAAGATTTGCCAATAGGAAGCTGGGCACAGTGGTACACACCTTTAATCACAGCATCAGGAGGTGGAGGAAAGTGGGTCTCTGTGAAGTGAGCCTGGTCTACATAAAAGCTCCAGAATAGCAGAGCTACATAGTGAGACCTTGTCTTGAAATAGATAGATAGATAGATAGATAGATAGATAGATAGATAGATAGATAGATAGTTGCTTATGGGTGAGTCTATAATATATTTTCATGAGTCATGTGGAAGGGCCTCTTCCACTATGCACAATGCTAATCATGGGCTGCCCAGTTCTGGGCTTTATAAGAAAACAGGCTAAGCTGGGTGGTGGTGATGCAGTCCTTTAATCCCAGCACTCAGGAGGCAGAGGCAGGTGGATCTCTGTGAGTTCAAAGCCAGCCTGGTCTACAAGAGCTAGTTCCAGGACTGGCTCCAAAGCTACACAGAGAAACCCTGTCTCAAAAAGAAAACAAAACAAAAACAAAAAAGAAAGAAAGAAAGGGGGAGCAAGGGAGGAAAGGAAGAAAGGAAGGAAGGAAGAAAGGAAGGAAGGAAGGAAGGAAGAAAGGAAGGAAGAAAGGAAGAAAGGAAGAAAGGAAGAAAAGAAGGAGGCTGAGCAAGTCAGAGGAAGCAAGACAGTAAGTAGCACTCCTCCATGGCCTCTGCATCAGCTCCTGCCTCTGGGCTCCGGACCCACCTTGAGTTCCTACTCTAACTTCCTTTATTGATGTACTGTGATGTTGGAGTGTAAATTAAGTGAACTCTTTCCTTCCCAAGTTACTTTTGGCCATGGTGTTTTATCACAGTAATAGAAACCCTAACTTATACAGACACCAATAATCAAATAAATAAAATCTCATGAAATTAAAAATCTTTTGTATACTAAAAGAAACTGTCAGTCCAGTGAAGAAACAGCACCCAGAATGAGAGAATATCCTTGCCACATATACATCTGACAAAAGATTAGCATCTAAAATACACAAAGAATTCACGAAACTAAACATCAATGAAACGACCCAATGAGTTATGAGCACTTCCTCCAATCTTCTCTATGCAGTGAGGCATGGTTACTGCAGAGATCTCATAACTGATCAAAACACAGAATGAATGCTCAGTCCTAATTGGGTCCTTATGTTAACCCTGCCCCCATCACCAAGGTTCATGGAACATTTCAAAAGAGAGGCAGAACAACTGTAAGAGACAGAGGGTGGGCAGAGTGCTTCAAAGTGCTGTCTGCTGTCTATGACATGGCAGTTCCCCTCATGAACTTACTAATGCTAGATACAGTGCAAGACCTGCTTAACAGGCAGAGCTAAGCAGACTCGGTGGAGGTTGTGGTTTCTTGCTTGTTTGTTTGTATTTTGGAGAAGCCATGAAGTGGAAAGAGATATGGGGGGCTGGGTGAGGGATAAGGAGTTGGTGATGGATATGGACATAGTGCTTTGGTTAGGGTTTCTATTGCCCTGATGAGACACCCCAACCACATCAACTCTTACAAAGAAAAGTGTTTAACTGGATAACCTACACTGCAGAGATTCAGTTCATTATCATCATGGATTATCAGCATGGTGGGACAGTGTTGAGCAGGCAGACATGGTTCTGGAGAAGGAGCTGAGAATTCTACATCTTTGATCTGCAAGCAACAGGAAGTAAACTGAGACACTGGGCAGTATCCTGAATAAAGGAGACCTCAATGCCCACCTCCACAGGGACACACTTCTTCCAACAAGGCCACACCTACTTCAAAAAGCCACACCTCCTAATAGTGCCACTCCCTATGAGCTTATGGGGTCCAATTACATTCAAATGACCATATGTAATATCAAACTTCCCTCTGACTTTGTACTTATATTCTTATAGTAGATTACTGTAACTTAGATCTCACCAGAGAAGTGTCTTTGTGCAATAGGTGATAGTTAATTTTTAAAAGGAAAATGAGAAAGAAAAAAGAACCTCCCCAAAGGTCAAAGCATAAAAAATAGTGTCAATGGACTTCTCAATCACAAATGGGACACGATAGTGTGTACCCTCTACCCTAGGCTCAGGGACTGTCTCAGAATAGGAGACAGAAAGATTGTAAGAGCCAAAGGTCAAGGAAGACTGTGGAGAGAAAAGGTGTCTTCTGGACCCAAAGCATCCGTGGTTGCCTGTATAAGATCAAGCCAGTCACTACATCAACATGGATGGGGAAGGGACTCATGAGCCCCACCCCTAACTGAGAAATGATTGACAGATGATGGCTTCTGGGAAAAGGAAAGTTGGTTTTCTTTTCAAATGTAGCCTTTGGTAGGTCAAGCAAATTTCAGTGGCACTGAATTAGAGTGAGAATCTGAGCAGCGCAAATTAGATTTGATGAGTGATTTCTTTAAAAAGACATGAAGTGGGGAGGGGTAGGTCAGTTGATGGTGGATCTGAGAGGAGTTGAAGGGTGAGTGTGGATGAATGCAACCAAAATACTTCGTATGACATTCTCAAAAAGATCAATAAAAATATTTATAAAGGTACAGACATGAAGGGAAGAGAGAATTCCTAAGGAAATTGGGATCAGATACAATCAATATGCATTGTTTACATGCATGGAATTGTCAAAGAATAAATAAAGGACACTTTATTAAAATTAAAATATAAAATGAAATAAACCCTTTCCTCCCCAAGTTGCCTTTGGTCATGGTGTTTTATAACAATAGAAATCTGACTACGACGGGAATTAATATCCAGGACCCATAAAGAACTCATGCAACTCAATAACAACCAAAACAACCATAAATAAATGGGTTTAAAAATGGCCACTAAAGCTGCTTATACATTTTTCCAAAGAAGACATACAAATTGCCAATGTTTTAATAGGAAAATATACCCCACATGTTTAATTACAAGGAAAATGCAAAGTAAAACCACAGTGAGATAGATGATGGCAAAGGGGTGGGGAGAAGGAGCCTGTGCATTGTTGTTGGGCTATGGACACTGGCCCAGCCACTGGAGAGGTGAATGTGGGGAGTCTGACAAATGTTAAGAATAGAACCACTGTGTGCTCCAACACACCTACTTCTGAATATTTATCCAAAGGAAATAAAATCAGTGTATCATTGGAGGTTTGAATGCAGATGTCCACTGCTTGCAACCTTGTTTACAGTAGCTGAGACAGGAAGCAACTAAAGTGTCCATGAATGGATCAATGAATTTTAAAAATGGACACACATGTTCTGGAATATTACGCAGCTGGTAAAAAGAAGAATAGTCTGTCATTTGCAATAACATGAATAAATTCGGAGGACACTCGCTAAGTTAGTAAGTCAACCACAAATTCTCAAGTTGTTGAGTAAACAAAAATGTTTACTTTATAGCAGCAGAGATTAGGATGTGGTTCCTAAGATCTGGGTATTAAGAAATGTGGGGCTTGTAGGTCAAAAGTAGCAACAGGTCAGTTATAAATTCTGAGGACTGATGGACAGCATGGCATGGCGTCTGCAGCTATAATCACTGTACTTGATGTTTGCTAGAATGATGTGCTGTTTAGTTTGCCAACTGGATCCAAACCAGCTTCAACAAACTTCTACAAATTTTAAACCATTCTCTAACTTCAAAAAATAAAAACAAAGAAAATGAGGCAGTGTTACAAAAAGTTCTGATTTTTAAAAATGCTCAAAGTGACAGTGTGTCATCAATCTCATTTTTTGAAACAAGATACATAGAAACTTGAAAGAAGAAAGAAAAAAAGTTACTAGACTAAGCAGAAATTATATGCCCATGTTTCCTAAACACTGTGTAGGAATTAGGGCTTCCCCTAATAGTTTTAGTCCAGCAAACCTGCTAGCCTTGCCTAGCCCACACTTCCATTTATTTGCAGATATAATTGTCTCCCAGTGTCTCCTTTAGAATGACATTTCTGTCTGAGTATGAGGACAACAGCTTTCTCCTGTAGTTAAAGAAATGGCTTTAGGGACTGTAGATAGGTTCCTGGATGATTTTGGTATGCATCTCTCTTTTCTAGGTTCTGATTTCTTTCTAAAAGTAATGTACATTTATTATGGAACTTTAGATAAATTAATTAAATCAAAACAAAAAAATCCATATGTTGATTAAAATCATTCTACCTATTAAATATTTATGTGTATGTCTACATAAGCATAGAATCCATTATTCTCTGTTTTGAAATTTTTTAAAAAAGTGATTTATCTTATGTACACTGGTATTTTGCCTGCATGTAAGTCTGTGTAAAGGTGTCAGATCCCCTGGAACTTGAATGACAGACAATTGTGAGCTAACTTGTGGATGCTGGGAATTGAACCTGGGTTCTCTGGAAGACTTTCCAGTGCTCTTAACCACTGAGCCATCTCTCAAACAACTGCTTTGAAACTTTTTAATGGCCATATGATGTTTATTACTTACACTGACTTAGTGGCTCCTTTTGATTATACTGTTCTGGTTCCATTTCATCAAAACAATCACTTGCTATCAGACAGTATTTATTAGTTTTGTCGTGGTGATGAAAAAAATACCTGACAGGAAGAACTTAATGGAGAAAAGGTGCATTCTCATAGATGCAGATGCTTCAGTTCATTTTGGCAGGGAAGGCATGCCGGTGAAACGGTGGGAACAAGGGGCAGAGACTCTTCACATCACGCTGGGACAGGAAGCAGAGAAAGCGGTTTGGACCAGGGCCTTGGCTGAAACCTTCAAAGGCTCACCCTCTATAGCCTATTGTTTCTAGGCAGGCCTCACTTCCTAAGGACCCATAGTGTCCTCCATCAGCTGGGAATGCTGTGGGCTCACGATAATCTCTGGAAACTAAGCTATTGTGAGTATTCCTGATACTCCAAAAATAAATTTCTAAAAGTAAAAATACCAAGTGAGTGTAGATGTACCCACTGTAGACTGTTGGTGAATGCCTCCTACCTGCGGTTAGGAAAAGTTGTGCTATGCCTCATAGTTTTCTGGATGAGAAGGGAGTGGTGGGAATGTGATCAGAAATTTCACCTACATGAAGAAACTAATATTGTGATGAAGACAACATTCTGTGATCTTCTTAGACTTCACTTCAGGAGATGTCCTTCAGAAAGGTGGATACCTGTGATTTGGAAAACAAAACAAAACAAACAAACAACAACAACAAAAAAAAAACAAAACAAAAAACGAAACTGCTGACACTCAGAGGCCATGCCTGCTCTTCAAGCAGCCAGAATCTACAATAGTTTTTTTTTTTTATTTTATTTTTGTGTTGCCAGAACATAAGGAATTATTTTGGTACAATCTCCCAAGGGAGTTTCTAGACAAATGGTAGATGGCTATAATCTATACTTCAGACCCAGAGTACTGGCTAAAAGCAGAACTTAACATTGATACAGGGTAACTTGTGAAAGTTGTTTCCTCTGAACTATCGGTGTGTATTAATAAACAACACACAAACGAAGGGGAACTTTGAGTCACTTAAACCTAGACACTGAGATAAGGATGATGAGAGTGGAGTGGAAGGGATGGTCAGTGTGGCATTCAGGTCTAGTGGGTTGTGGTGACAGCATGCACTAAGAGGGGCATACAAACATATGACAAGGTGGATACTACTCCAGTGACCTGGAAAGAGCAGGGTCTTGAACTCATGAGAGTAAAATGTCAGCAACAAACCTAACTTTGTGGTAGAATCTAACAGAAAATATGGAAGCCAAGTCATTTCCTTCTGTGACACACTTATCATCTAAGTCTTCCAGATAAACTTAGCCCTAAAAACTCCCTGCTGCCCACCTCACGTGAGTAATCCCTCCACTTAGTGTTTTGTATTGCCATGTGTATTGTTTATTTAAAGTCAATGAAGTTAATTTTCTGACTTGTGTGGCCTTGGGTAAACAGAGCTACATTAAAACATGTCCCTGCAACATGGCTCACACATTGTCTTTTTAAACAGATAGTGGAGGGGAAAAAAACACTCATGAACTCATTAAATTTATTTCTTAACTCCTGAAAAGGAAAAAAATGTGTGTCACTGTTTTCTGTTGTTGTTGTTGTTTTGTTGTTGTTTCTTTTTTGTTTTGTTGTTTTTGTTTTTGTTGTTGTTGCTAAAGTCTTTACAGTTTTTTAATAGTTTAAAACTAACTATGCCAACATGGTTCCTATATTGCAAACAAAATTAATGTTTGTCTCACATTGTTTAATGCTTTTAAAACTAGCAATTTGCCTTTGCTCAGAACAGCACACTATATTTTTAATATACTATTAAAACTGATTTTAGTAGAAGGGGGTGGGATTTTTTGAGTCATGCTTCTTTTGGTGCTTATAAAAATGTACAAATTTCTTTCTACTCAGAATGAATTCACTCTTGTTTTGAATCATTTTATCCATTTTTGAATGCCTAAATATCACCATTTCCATAGTGCAGAACAATCCCAGGCTGTATACAACTAACAATAATGGAATTGAGCCAGTGTGGACTGCTTTCTCTGTGCTCTATAACTTTTGAATAGCTGGAACTGCTTTTTGAATAGACTGGACTGTCTTTTGACTTGTTCATATCTTATAATTTGAAAAGTAAAATAAGATTGGCTTTTTCAAAATTTTTTTCTGAGCCCATACCGTTTCCTTGGTCACTGTCCAGCCATAGCCATTCTGGTTTTTTGTTTGTTTGTTTGTTTTTTGTTTTTGTTTTGTTTTGTTTTTTTGTTGTTGTTGCTATTGTTTTATTTGATTTTTTGGTTTTTCAGGACAGGGTTTCTCTGTGACTTTGGAGCCTGTCCTGGAACTGGCTCTTGTAGACCAGGCTGGCCTGGAACTCATAGAGATCCACCTGCCTCTGCCTTCTGCATGCTGGGATTAAAGGCATGCACCACCATTCTTAATAAACTGTCTTTCTTTCTGTTGCTTACTTATAACCTTGGTACAGTTTTTTGCCTTGGGAAACAAGAAACTTGGAACTTTGGTTTTGGCTTCCAGCCTTCCTCAGATCCACACCCACGGTAACTGCCTCCCTTCTGTGTCCTCAAACCTTCCTTTTCCAGCTGGCCCTACACAGCCTGAGTTTTTCTGAAGCACATCCAATCTTTTTCTCTCAGGAATGAGGCAAAATGGAGAGGTGGAAAATTATGGGGGAGTGAGGAAGGATAGGAACCCCTCCCCTGGGGGGAGAAGGTGGAATTCCAGCTGTGGAGGTTTGAATAAAAATGGTTCCCACAGGCTAGTAAGAAGTGACACTATTAGGAGGTGTAGCCTTGAGGGAGTAGGTGTGGCCTTGTTGGAGGAAGTGTGTCACTCAGTGTGGGCTTTGTGGTTTCAAATGTTCAAGCCAGGCCTAGTGTCACTCTCCCTTCCTTCTGCCTGCCAATCTGCATGTGAAACTCTCAGCATCATGTCTGCCTGCATGCCAACATGCTTCCCACTATTTATGACAATGGACTGAACCTCTGAACCTGTAAACCAGCTCCAGTTAAATACCTTCTTTTATGAGAGTTGTCATGGTCCTGGTGTCTCTTCACAGGAATAAAAGCTATAACTAACACAAATGACTTCTGCTTTAGGCTTTTTTTCCCTTTCCATCTACAAACCTGCAGTTTTCTAGGATTGGTTTCTCATCAGAAACCAATCTACATAGAAAGGAAATGCATCAAACCCTTTGTCCAGTTTTAGGCATTTCTGGTTTTTACTATGTTAGATTACAATTCCATCTTGGGTATCTCTGGACGTTGATGGGAGATGTTATTCTGTAAATATGTTTCTCACACTGGTTAATGAATAAAGCACTGTTGGCCAATAGGAAAGCAAGATAGGCGGGGCTAGGAGACTAGGAGGAAAGAGGAAGGAGTAAGAAGGAGTCAGCATGGAGAGACCAGAGAGGTAGAATGCCAGCCCCTCTGGCCGGTAAGATGAAACCATGTGGAAATACTTAGATTAATAGAAATGAGTTAATATTTAAGACAGAGCTAGCTGACAAGAAATGATAGTAACTGGCCAACAGCATTATATCAAATACAGCATCTCTGTGTATTATTATTGGGGGCTGGCATGGCGGCAGGACCAGACAGGCTGGCGGAAAACATACTCGCTACAGGATATAGCATATAATTCTCATAAAAAGAAAAAAAAGGAAGAAACAGTTTCTTAACAAACTTTTAAGATGCAGTTTGAGAGCCACTAAAATGGTGTGAATGACTAACACTGACAATTCCTATGCTCCATTGGAAAGTCCATACCCACACTTGGGTCTGTCTTACTTTCTGACATTCCCTCTTGAGAAGCCCATGGTGACATTTCGATATGTCTTTCTTTCTGAGTGGCTCTTTCTCTTAACCCACAGTCTCAAAGCTTTCTTTTAAAAAAAAAGTCATCAGTTCTTCTGTATACTGGCTAGTCCCAAAATTCTTTTCTGCCTTGAAGCCACAAATTACAATTTAGGCTACACTGAGGTCCAATAAAAAACTTTAATCTGCTGGGATGGAGCTATGCATTGGGACCCTTGCCACTGGTAGGAAGAGTCTGTGTTTTGCTATTCACCCCCTTTTCCTTCCTTGGGTTACCCTCATACACAACTTCTAATCTTTATCTTAAATCTTTTTGGATTTCCTATTGCAGGGATTATCACCCAGTGCCCAAGACTTCCTGATAGGCCCATGGATAGATATTTGGAGAATGGGATCAAATTTCAAAGTAGAAACAATAGTAGCATTACTTTTTATAAACCTTTAACCAAATGTTAATTACTTTTCCTTTAATTGTGACTACATGTAATAAAGCAAAGTAATATTGAAACTAATGTTGTATTTTGATCTAGAGTATTCATATATGTTTTCATATCACACGGAATTGCTATTGGTTCCTCAAAAATCTCAGTTTAATTGACAACTTGTTTCAAAGTGTAAGTTGTTTTACTTGTTAGGTTTCAGCTAGAACAGGTGAACAACTGTCTGCTTGTCTACAGATATGAAACAACAGAGTGGGATATCAAGACAACTACTATATAATTTTATCTAAAAATTTTATTTTATTTTTGTGGATGGATATTTTACCTACATGTATGTCTGTGCACCATGTACAAGCAATGCCTGTGGTGGTCAGAAGAAGGTGTAGGATGCACTAGAACTGGGGTTACAGATGGTTGTGAGCTGCTATGTGGGTGCTGGGAGTCAAAAACAGCTCCTCTGGAGAGTGGTCAGTTCCCTTAGCCACTGAGCCATCTCTCTAGCCCCAAGTTTAATTTCTTTGATAAAATATCCCAATGTATTGGTTTACTTCTTATGTCTATATATTTTGTTTTATGTGCTTATAGATATTATTAGCAAAAGTCCTCAGGCTCCATCATACTACTAGATTGATCATAGCACAAAGATGGTAGAACTTTGGGTCAGGAACGAGCAGAGAACTAAAGAAAGAGTTGATGGGAGATGTTATTCTGTAAATATGTTTCTCATATTAGTTAATGAATAAAACACTCTGTTGGCCAATAGGAAAGCAAGATAGGCGGGGCTAGAAGACAAGGAGGAAAGAGGAAATAGGAAGGAGGAGTCAACATGGAGAGACCAGAGAGGTAGAACGCTAGCCGCTCTGGCAGGTAAGATGAGCCACGTGGAAATACTTAAAATAGTAGAAATGGGTTAATCATTTAGACAGCGCTAGCCGGTAAGAAACTATTAACTGGCCAACAGCCTTATATCAAATAGAGTCTCAGCATGTTATTGGGGACTGGCGTGGCGGCGGGACTGACCGGCAGGGAAAAAGTGCTCATAACAAGAGTGCTCCTGTCTATCACCAAGTAAAACTCTTTATTAGCTGTGCTTTCTGTTGCCTGGAACAATGAATGAAAGCTAAGCCCTCTATGTAAAATCCCAGGTATTATGATCTGAAAGTATCTGTTCAACACTTGGTCCCTGGATGGTTTTCAGATCATTGCAATAACATTTTGGGTTCTAACTTGCTATGTGTTGGAAAAGCATGTTGTACAAGAATCTAGCACACAGAAGATTCTGTGATGGAAACTTTAGAAGTGGGACATATATGGAGGAAGTGGGTTGGTGAAGGACATGTTTTTGAAGGTTACATTTGTCCCCGGTCCCTTCCTCAACCTGCTTCCCATCTACAATGACATGACCAGTGTCTTCCTCTCCATGCTCCTTTTATCAGAAGCCTAGGATTAGTGCAATCTATGACCTCAAACTGAAATCTCTGAAACCATGGGCAAAATAAATAGCACTAGCTCCCTCCAAGTAGTTCTGCTAAGAAGTGGGCTAAGGGATCCTTTAACATCAAAGCAAAACCAGAACAAGACAAAACAACAAAAGTGTAATTTGTACACTAAAAGAGAAAAACATGCCACCTTACCCAGGAGTTTGATGATTGCAGCACCCAGTAGAAAAGAAATATACCTAGCTGGCTTGATAGCCTCAAGAGATGGCATAGCCGTGGTTATCTGTTGATACAAAGAAGAAGGTAGAAGAAAGGATAAGGCAAGGAAAGCTGGAAAGAGAATCCAGAGGAAAGGAAGCCCTTAGCATAGATGCCATTCAACCTGTAGACCACAGACAAGGAGGGAAAGCAGGAGCTATAGGACAATGCCATTGGCGTGTCCTATTAGGTATATTCACTGTGGGTCACCTTTTAAATTAAATCCTACTTACATTAGAAACCAGCTCTCTGGAACCAAAAGCCTGCGCTCTGAAAGGATTCTTTGTCTTCCACAAAAGGTAATAGATCTTCCTAAGCATTAGGAAGGTGTCCTCTCTACATGACTCTGATTAATTACCTGACAGGAGGCATTGCCTCTTCTCATATAAAACCAAAAAACAACAGCTCAATGGTAGAGAATATTTCATTTTATGCTCAACAAACAAGTTTTGGGCCTTCCCTTAGGGTCTTCAGTGCCCACTCCACCAATTGATTTCCCCGCCATGGTGATCAACTGTTTTATTCCATTTCCCATCTTCGTTCTCACGCGCTTGGGTTAGCACCTTCTCAATGAGTTTTCCAGATCCAGGCAAGAGGCCCTCTCTCTCACTTCAGAGGGCCTCTTAGAGATTTGTACACACACAAATGGGAAACATCATATAAACAGTTTAAAAAACATCTTTTCAGGGTTTTTGGTCCTTCTTGGTCTTAAAAAGGAAACCGGAGATCTTTTATTTAAAATATACATATACACAATAGTTAAATGTGATTTTATCTTAAATATTGAAGAGTTTATCTCAGCTTTGCTAAGAACAGTCACTGAGTCTGTAACATATCTTCAGAGTGAGTGCAGTCTGTTGCCTCATTCTTTAAACCAAGTTTGCTTGATAAATGCAAACACTGACATCATGTGAAGATGTCAGCACATTTCTTTATAAAAGCAGAATGTATGGAATATGATACACCAGTACAAAGTTTCATAACACGAGTAAAATATACAAGTCACAATGAAATGAAGGAAGTGTGTGGTTATGTCTTTTGTTCTTTCAACAGTCATATTGCTGTAAAGAAAATGAAATTTATATTAGGTTATTATCAGTGTCAACACACAAAGCAACTTGTGTACTTTGCATCCTTATTCAAAGCAGACATAACAGAGTGACCTCAATCTTTAATGTAAGTTAGCCAGCTACACACTTAGGTCTCAGACAAGGCTCACAAAGTGTTTCCTAAACAAACCAGATCTGCTTTCTAACCCAGAAAAAGTTATAAAAAGTGTTCATGGAAACTGTCATGTATATTGACACAGAAGTGGCTTGTAGTGTGCTTGGTGGGTCTCTACTTTGGAGGAGCAATTTAAAATAATGACATGGGAACCTCCCACTGGTGTGGGTTTACTGTGGGTAATCTTTCAAATCAAATGCTACCAAGCTGGGACCCAGCTCTTGTGAACTAAATGCCTATCCTGTGAGAGCACCTTTTGTCTTGAACATAAAGGTAATAGATCTTTCTAAATGTTAGGAAGGAACCCTTTCTACAGTCTACTATGAGAACCCATGTGCTTGCCTCCAGTTCAGGAGGTTATCTCTCCTCTCAAAACACAGAAGCAATTTTGTCCACCAACTCCTTATGCCTGTGCCCCAAATGCATGGAAGTCCAGCAATAGCTCTGGACTTAATGCTGGACTGACTCTGAGCTTATGTTCTGCTTCAGATGAATTTCAAGAGTGAGCAGGGGGTTGCATTTAGGAATCAATCTCAAAGGCTTTATTCTGTTTTCCTTCCCCTCAGCTGTCTGAAAAGCATCACCATACTGAAGTGTTCCAACTTGGCTGTTTTCGTGGAAATTTGGCAGTATCCCAAAAGAATTCTTAATCTTGTGGTACTTGGCTGATAGGGAAAGCTAGATATGTATTCTAACTTCCTCTCAAAACATATAGAAGTTTCCCAGAATATTTGTAGCCCAAGTTTTCCTGATAGCAGTGACTTTAGATTTCTATTAGGTTTTTTGTTTTGTTTTTTGCCTTATTTTCAGAGCAAGTCAAAAGATACTGAATTAGAGGGATAAATGGCATAGGATGTAAAATATAAATGAAATGAGCTTGCTTATGTCATTTTGTTTTAAAGAATAAGATATAAAATAGCAACTTCCCAAAATGTGCCAGACCTTAACTTCCCATCTGTTTAATAATATTATATTTTTAGGAAGATAAAGAAAAAATAACTTTCTCCATTATGAAAAAAGTAGATATTTCACTCCTAAGTCATATCCCCAGGAAACCAGAGCTTCCTGGCTTTCTTTCACATAGAAAGTTTCTTCCAGAGGACTATTCAAAGGCTAATTGTACTCCATGCTTACTATATAGGCATTTTTGTTACTCCTTATAAGAGCAGAATTACAGAGAATCCAGCAGGACAGGAAGTAGAAGGTATAGATTAAAAGAAAGGGCTTTGGGCAAAGAACTAGTCTGTTACCTCCTGCCTAAGTGATCTTAAACATCCTCTTTAATGCTAGAGTCAGACTCCCATGGAGAGTGAGTTTATTGTTGCATCTGATAAAATTAATTCTGGTTACTATTCATATATACTTAGGAGCATGAAGGCAAGCATCTTGGACACTCACATGTAGCTGTAACCAGTGTGGGGTGAGTGAAACTTACAGGGATTGACTTGGAAGAGGTATTGGGTCTCTGGACAAGTGTTTTAGTGCCCAGTGAACCATCTACAAACCAAGATAACTGAGTCTGTGACACTCAATACTAAAGCCACATTGAATTGATAAATACCTACCTGGAAAGATAAGTAAGAATAAGTGCTAGTAGGTTGAGTGTGGCTGGTTTTGCCTTTGCTCTTTGGTGAGAAGAATGGTGCCTTGTGGCAACTGAACACTACAGGGCTAGACCTCAATATTGTCACACAAGTTCTTACCTGTTGGTGGGAGCAGCAATAGCTACATATGCCTCCAAGTACTCCATTTATGACTTGAATAAGACACAAGATGAATTCAATTCCACCAAGTGCCAAGAGGACAGAAAATAGGGTCACATTCCATTCCACAATATTCTTAGGCTCATGGCACTTGGACCATGTAGTGGGATCCAGAAGGTACCTGTGATCAGAAGAGAACTTCAGGTACATGACTATAGCTTAGAGGGATCTAATTGCTTACTTTTTTGTTCGGAAGTTTTATTCAGAAACACAGAATTGAATTAACACAAAACAGCGTGCTAGATTCTTGTACAACATACCATTCCAACAAATAGCAAGTTGCAGTCCAAATGTTCTTACAATGATAAAGATACAATTAAAGCACTGATTTTGACAATAATGTAGGATTCTGTAACTAAAATATCCTCACATTAGAGATTTTTTTTATTTTCTAAAAGACAAATAATTTTTTGTGAGAAAAAAAGCAAGGCTATGTTTGCATCATATTTAAAACCAAGTTTTAAAAACGATGTTTCATGTGGTTATAAACTAAAAGCAGATATGGAAAAAGAAAAACAATTCATGTTGGAGGGTAGTAAACTTACAAAGTATATTTTTATTGTTACCCATTTTTATCATTGCTTAATTATTATCTATGGAAAGATAGTGGGCAAATATCTATTTGAAAAATATTATTTATATTAGATTTTTCAACTTTAAGATAGTATTTTATTAAGATAACAAACACCTTTTTTCTTTCTTTCTTTCGAGACAGGGCTTCTCTGTGTAGTTTTGGAATCTATCCTGGCACTTGCTCTGTAGACCAGGCTGGCCTCGAACTCATAGAGATCTGCCTGCCTCTGCCTCCCAAGTGCTAAGATTAAAGGTGTGCACCACTAATCTTACTTTTTGAAAACTATCCAAACTCTGCCAGGTTAGAATTAAAGAGACTTTTATTTTCAAATTGTTGACATAATTTTTTAAAAATTTTAAGCAAAACATGAATTGGTCGTAGAAAACACAAGGGTTTAAGTCCAGCCTCTTTACTCTCATGGTGCTATGTCCATGCCTCTCCTATGCAGCCACACAGAACAACTTTCCTTCAGCTGTTTGACCTAGACTACTGAGCTTGTGTGTGTGTGTGAATTCAAAACTGATCTGGAGCTGACACATAATATGGGTTCTGTCCTTGAAGAATATGAACTCTAACAAAAGAGCAAGAATTGAAAATGTAAAGTGCATTGGTCAAAGAAACAAAATGTAAAAGGCTACCAAGGAAAACCACCTTCCAGAGAGAAGACCTGTTGTATACCTACTCAGCAAGGCTGAGCTCCATGAAGGCAGAGGCAGAGCCTGTTCTTAAACCCAGCCACCAGCACAGTGTCTAGAATATGATGAGTGTTAAAAGCCACAGAATGATAAATAACAACCTGAACTCCCTTTGTTAAAAATACCAGGCCCCCCCCCCCCCCCTCTCTCTCTCTCTCTCTCTCTCTCTCTCTCTCTCTCTCTGTGTGTGTGTGGGGGGGGGGGATTTCTTTTCTAGAATCTCAGCCCTTGCTACCTCATAGAATATTTGGATTCTGGGTAAAGTAGGATTCAACCATGTGGGAACATCGAACATGAAGGAGTGACCTGACCCCACAAAGAGGGTACAATTCCTTATCACTTCTTCCTACTCCAGCTTGAAACCAGATATCTAACTTTGGAACAGTACACTGAGCCAATAAGATATTCAACTTGTTGATTTAAAACACAACACACTGCGGCTACTCCACCCCTAAAAACAAAGCAAAAATCTGTCATTCTGACCCTGTGTTTCTGCTTGTCAACAGAACAAAGTCTGTTTTTCAGGTCACAGAGTCAAAATTTTCTTTGGCTCTATTTAACTTCTGAAAAATTAATCAGTGGTTTGGAACTGTTAGTTCCCTGGACAGAATCAAATAAGGAATGACCTAGAAGAAGAGAAAGATTTTTAAAAAAATAATAAATAAGCATAAATGAGCAATGGGAGAGGTGTACAAATGGTTCTTAAAATTTGTTGAGTGGCAGATATAACTCTCCATGCATCCAAGCTGTATGCATTATGACTATCCTTGAAGATAGTTTCATGCAACTGGTCTATATGCTTGTACAAACATGAATCATTTTCTATGAGTACATTATGTTCTGAACAAAGGTGAATCACACTGGTGACATAAAAACTCCACTCCAGTTAGTACTAGATTCCCTTCAGAGGCTACCTTTCGGTCATGCTCATCCTAAGTTAATTCTGGCATGGCTCATAATGTGTCATCCTTCACATGAATATTTCACATGTACATCATTTCATTAATGCTCATGACAATCTTAATTAGTTCCATTCTACAAATGAAATCACTGAAAGACAGAGAAATCAGCTCACTTCTTCCTGTTCTTAGAGAGTGAGTTTGGAGCTGAGATTGGACCCAAGTATAATTCACATTTTTTATTCATGAAGGAAAAATTAAACACACTCTCTCTTTCCCTCTCCCTCTCCACATCCTTGTCACACAATTCATGTGGAACAATATTGTTGATAATATGAAGTACAATCCATAGTCATTATTGTATGGGACCCAAGTCAGTTCCTGGCATTCACATCGGGCAACTCACAACCACCTGTAAGTCCAGCTCCAGAATACCTGAAACCTTCTTCTGGACTCTGTGGGCACCGGCACTAACACATACACACACACACATGTGCACACACACATGCATACAGTCACACACACATATACACACATGGGTACACTCACACACATACACACACTCACACACAAAGAAAAAATGAAAATAAAATCTCTTTTTTTTAAATACTGGGTCAGGAAAGAACAAACTATACTCATTCATTTCCACATATACCAGTTTCCACCAGCTTTTCTATTCTGATCCTTTGCCATAACTAATAAAAGAAAATACCAACACAAGACAATGGGGCCGCACTTAACTCCACTGAAGTTAGAGTTGTGGATAAGACCTTTCCTGTGTCTCCTGGTAACTTAAGAGTGTTTGCATGTTACATGTGATCCAGCATATGCAGGTGAAGGGTGGGAGTACTGTTTGTCCTGGGCTCTGATTAGGTAAGAATACTATAATACTTTCTTACAAACTAGTAAAAGATGTTGCGTTTGATCTGCCCATCATTGTGGTTTAATGCGCACAGTATCTGAGCATAAACTCTCTAAGGCAGACAGGTTGGATTCAAAGACTCACTAATATTTTCAAGCGATGAGAGCTTGGATAAGTCACTGCCTTCCTTTGCCTCTTTTGAAGTAACCATGAGAGTCTCTACATAGGGCTGTTGTAAGAACAAAGTCAGTGTTTGTGTTCAATAGTATCTAGAATTTGTCTGGGTTGATGTTTGCCCATCCATCCCTACACACTGAATGAGTTGTTGTAAAGTAATATTGGGTAGATGGACAGATAGACGACTTAGTTTTATGTGTGGTGGTTAGGAACGTATTGCTAGGTAAAAAAACAATTACGTACTGTCCATCAGTGCTGGCAAAGGTGTAGTTCCACACACCGTGGGAATCACTACACTTTGGTCCTTCTGCCAAACCCAGCGCTGCCACAATGACGCAGTAGCCAGATCCTGCTATGCCAATGAGAGCAGCCAGTACAGAAGAAAGCATCTAGGGAGAGAAAATGCAAGAAGTAAGCCACAGTCCTACGTCAGGAATGAAGCCCTTTCACCAGGAGGCAGTGCAAGTAGACTTACTGTACATCTCTTGCCATAGTTCTCATGGCCACAACAGCCACAACAGTCATCTTCCTCCAGCCCAATGAACACAAATGCTGGCAGCAGTATCTGATGGGAAGGTAAGCAGAATCAAGTCATTGTCCTTCCTGAGCTAGTATGGGTGGGGTTAGGCAGATCTGTAAAACTTATCTATTTCTGATAATTAGATTAACCAAATACCATGAATGATGAAAAAGTCTGAAAAGGAACAAAAATACTGCATTTGCTTGTTTCTATGGACAGTGAGCATACAGAATGTGAAATAATAATCTATAAATGTGAGCATTCTGGAAGAATCCCTAACACATTTTCATATAAAAGCTCATAGCACTGTTTATTCTGAAATTCTGATTTCACCCCTTGTCAAACATAGAAGATCAAATCTTGAGTAGAATGACTAAAACATTTTGAGTAAGTAGAAAAGATTTTTTAAAAATCTGTAAAAAAAAAAAAAGAAAAGAAAGAAAGAAAGAAAATATGATCTGTTTCAACTCAGTAGTGATGATCTTCAAGTAAGAATGAGCTACTTAAAGTTTAAGGCCAAAGATACTAAGCAGCACAGTGGGTGTTAAGCAGTGACCTCATTTGTTCATTTAATTGTATTTGTATTAATCATGGGAACATGAAATGGTGATGATGCTTACACTTGCCAAGCCATGCCACAGTGAGTATATTAGATTTAAGTGCCTTAACATCTTTCAGTTGGCAAAGAAAATCGTATTCTCTATGACAGTAACAGTCCCATAAAATTTCTCTTTGCAATTCTTAGTTACAGCATTTGAAATGAGCAAACCCAAATGTGTCCAGGTTCCATCTGTGCTGAGGTCAAAGCTAAATGTGTCCAGTAAATTCCTGTCAGCTTCAATTAAAATCAAACTGTGGGGGGGGGCACATTCAACCGTTACACTGATACTAACCTGCTTCTAACTCCAAAACCAGGAGAAAGCCTACAGTTATTTGAAAATACTAGTGCAGTCACTTAGTATTTCCCCTATCACAGACGCTGGAAAATAAGCAACAGAGAAAGATTTAGACCCCAGACTGTTCTCTCCCCTGAGCAAATGAGAAGTGCCTGTCACTTCAGCACTTGGAAACTCGATAGTCTCTCAAATCTTGAAAAGTGGCCATTTCTCAAGCTGTAAAGTAAAAGCTTCAGGGAACAGAGAGTTCACTCTAAGGTAAAAAAAAAAAAAAAAAAAAAAAAAAGATTTACTAAAACAACGTCTAACTAGATTAGCAAAAAAGTTTAATGCAACCTTGGAGTAGTCTGCTTTTAAAAGAAAAAATAACAGTAATATCTGGAGGATTTACAGGTAGGCATTTTAGAAAACTTCACGGGAGAAGAATGCACACTGCCTGCCATTCAAGAGGAGAGGAATTTCATAGTGAAAACAGTTCCGAATAACTTACCAGCAGGCCTCCGCCTACGATGCCAGCAAAGAACCACACAAAGCGGCTGAGGTGATCCTCATACGCATACTTTGTTTCCCCATTAGGAAAGTAGAGCAAAATATTAGCTACGATGCAGAGGACAGCAAACCACACCAGGGAGTGTCCGATGTATCTTCCACACTTTCCAGAGCACATAGTGGCAGCAGGGACCCTACAGGCTTTCACCCTTCCTTCTCTTCAGCTCAGAGATGTCCAAATCAGACGACAGAGTGCCTGTTTGTGGAGAAAGCAGATGAGAGTCACAGCTCATTCCTGCTACCACTTAAATAGTGCCCGTTCTTAGTGCCAGTAAATGAGGTACTATGCTTTCATTGGTCCAGACTTCAGGCCCCAGTCGGGGTGGAGGGATGTGAACAATGCCCCGCCCTTCAAATGAAGTCCTTGGGACGATGAAACCAGGAGTAGGATGTGAGAAAACAGCCTCAGTCAGAGGCAAGAGAGAAAATGAGTAATCCACCGTGCAGCTTGCTTACAGGATAGAGATGACGGGGAAGTCTGGCACAGCTTCCAGTAACTGCCTAGAGCCCCTGGTGAGACGCTTCAAGGCTTTGAAAGAGCTGTGATTTTTCTCTTGCAGCTATTTGGATAGCTTCCAGTCCGAGGCTGTGTTCACTTCTGCATCAGCACAGATTTAATTTGCGACCTGGGGCAAGTTTCCTCAGCTCTGAGCTCATTTCCTTGTCTAAGACAAGGTGTACAAGCTGTCACCCACAAATTTAAGGAGGCTCCTGGGAAAATTACAGAGTGACTTCCTTTCCTCTGCCTGCAGCTAGCTCTGCAGGACAGATCCCAGAGCCTGCCTGCTTCCCTGAACTGCGATGCAGAGGGCATCTGCCCCACAGCAAGATGGTATCCAGCAACACAACAGCTCAAACATTCCTGAGCAATGCTGTGCAGCAAATCAGCTCCAGAGATGGAGAAGGAAGGCCCACAGCATGGCTTGGGGGGGGTGGGGGGAGATGTTCCCTTCCTTGATAGGTCAGAAGAGGAAGATGAGAAAGGCTGTGGCCCTAGAAATGCCAGCTTAGACCAGATTCAATCCCAAACTATAGAAGATAACTACTATGTAAGGAGGCCAACAATGAACGGCACTTTTTGGTGACACGGGATTAAACTGGGGTGAGGACACAATGCCAGCTGGGCTGAAGAAATAAATGAATGTAAATACAGGAATATGTACAGGGAATCCCCATAGAAGTCTCACTCTGTCACCAACACACTTCTAACAACTGGGTATGCAATCGCTTTGCTTGTGAGTCTTCTTTAGAGACAGCATCCTGTAGCTGATAGGGCCGAGATGGTGATATAGAAGAATGACTGGATTCTTTTAAAAATAGCAAAACACTTAGAAACTGCTTTTCCTAAAAAGTACCCACCACAAGGTTAATAAAAAACAGAAGAGGGCCTGGCATCTTTCCTTTTGTCTTGACTTTGTCTCCTTTACTCTGAGTGACCTACTTACCTGATATGTAAATCACTCAAGAGGTTTCTGTCTAAGAACTGGTGACACTCAGCCTGTCTCATTTTCCTTTGAGGGGACAAGTACAAGCTAAAGAACTAGGCATCTTCTGTCCATCTTCTAGGCCTCCAAAAGGCATCTCTTGGTCTCTGGTCTTTGGTCATTATGGATTACAGAAACAACTGAGCCTGGTGGAACACACCACATTCCACATGAGGGCAGTTACTCACAGTAGGAGGCTGTACCGCGGAGCTCTCACAATCATCTACCGGGAACCAGCTTGTTCCCTCAAGCCATGAGAACCCCTCAGAACACTCACAGAACCATCACTCATACCCCACTGCCCCAGTTCCTTCTCTAAACACACAGCTCACCTCAGTACACTGAAAATGAACTTGGAGTCACTGGAAAATTTTATCTGTTGCTTTTCACAGTTGCATTGATTAGATCTCATCTCTCTGTGTAGATCTAGTTCTCTAAGTGGCATATTGGACCTTCTGCCTTACAGCTTTGTCCCCTAGTCTGCTCAACTACTACAATGGATGAGTGCCTAGACCAGTGGTTCAGACTCAGCAAGTCTGTCAGTGTGTTGCCATGATAGTTCTTCTCTTAGAAAAAAAAAAAAAAACCAATGCCCTTGTATGTAAACAATCACTTTCTCATTGATTCTGGGATTCATAAACTGTAATAGGAACTAATTACTAGATCCTTTTCACACTTCTCAAGGTGTAGCCAGTCTGGAGACCACTTTAATTACATAGAGAGATTTAGGTCTTAACCACAACATAATGACTAGAAAGTTTTAGGTGGAGAGTGGCAATAGGCATTTTGCTTTTGGTTTTTGAGACAGGGTTTCTCTGTGTAATAGCCTTGGCTGTCCTGGAACTCACTCTGTAGACCAGGCTGGCCTCCAACTCACAGAGATCCACCTGCCTCTGCCTCTCCATTATGAGGATCAAAGTCCTGAGCACCACCACTGCCTGGCTCAATATGCATCGTTATCACTCTATGTGAGTTATTTCTTCTCACAAGTTCAGGAATCAAAACCCCAAATAAAGTATCATATCACTCCTGTCTGTTACTCCCTGAGGACCTCCTGCAGTGCCCTTTAGCGATGGCTACCACATGGTAGAATGGAAGCGGCTTAGGTGGGGGCCTGTTGCAAAGGCTGAATGTAAGGTATTTTCAGATGAACTGACAAAATTCAGAGAACAAAGGGAGGGGCACAGGGTAGCAAAGAATCTGTGATTCCACCCTCAATCTTTTAAGAGCAGAGATCACAGGCATAGACTCCATACCTGCCCCGAATTCCTTTGTGGTACATCTTTTCTCTGTACTCCCACCCCTCACCCACTCCGTCTTCTTCAGTGTACTGTGCTTCTACTCTGCAGCTGCTAACCTAACCTCGGAAGAAACAAGACTCATTTCTGGTTTGGTTTCTGGCTTAAAACTAAGTATGCTTTTGGGGGACAATTTCTTAACCATGTGGCCATGTTACTAACCAAACCTTAGTCAGGAGATAATCACGCCCTTCCTTTTGGCCAGGAACCTGTTTGATAGGCACAATTGCCACCTCCACAGAGCCTTTATGGTCTTAGTTTACCCCACAGTCCTTGTTGCTGTTCTTGTCTCTCCTCCTGCCCTTGTTTCTACTCTGAGCATCATCTTCTCTTTGAGCATTACTTTGTAGGATTTTACTCCATTGCAAGTTGAACCGCCCTCATGTGAAAATCTGAAATCCAGAATGCTCCAAAGTCCAAAGCCTTTTCAGCACTGATGTGATAGCTCATGTTGAAAAGTTCCATATCTGATACCATGGAGTAGGCTGCCATGACAACACTGGTCCAGGGCCTGGGGATGTGCTTCACTTGCTTTACTTGCTCACCATGTGCAAGAGCACAGCATAGTCACTGAATTGATCCCCATTATGGCAAAAGTAATAAAAATATAAAATAAAATAAAACCCCAAAACTAAAGATGTGCTGAAATATTCACTGCTAAAATTAGCTTCCATCCATGTGTATTGTGTTAAATGTACACCAGAAATGTTAAGTGAATTTTGTGCTCAAGCTTGCATCTTATCACCCATGTATCTTATTATATATATATATATATGTATATATATATATGTGTGTGTGTGTGTGTGTGTATGTGTGTGTGTGTGTATGATACATATATCCTATGATATATATATATATATATATGAAAATATTTCAAATATCTAATCTGGGAGCTCTGGGTTTGAATAAAGGATAATAAACCCACAAGACTTTCCTAAAGGCTGCTTTGAAGACCAGTCCACCACCAGCACTGTCCCACTACTACTGTTCTCCATCCCATCACACCCTGCTCTATTAACACTGCAGAACTATCACCCCCTGATATTGTCCTGTGCAGTTACTTGCTTAATTCCTCTCTCTCGCACAGACTATAGGCAGTTTTACATTGTCCACATTTGCTGCCATGCTTGACATAACACCTGGTGTAGTGCAAATGGGTAGTAAATATTGTTAGATATTTGAATGCATAAAATAAGTGAATTAATGCTCTTTTAAAATATTTTAAGATTTATTTATTTTTATATTATGTGTGTGGGTGTTTGCCTGTATGTATGTCTGTAAATTGTGTGTATGCATGCCTAGTGCCTAAGATGTCAGATCACCAGATCACCCTGAACTGGAGTTCCAGGCAGTTGTTAGGTGCCATGTGGGTGCTTGGATTAAACCAGGTCCTCTGGAAGGGCAGCCAGAACTCTTTACTGCTGAGCCATCTCTCCAGTCCTTGATGTTCCTATATGCTTCTTAATGAGATGAAAATCTAGTCTCTCTGCTTTCTGTGCCTTCTGGGAGCCTTCTTGTCTACTCCCATCACTCTTTTCTTGGCCCTGATACCACCTGGCTACTTAGTATGTTGCAAATTATCCATAGCTCGATTTCTCTTATCTACTCATTTCTGGTTATTGTATCCCTATGGTGCCTTTCTCATGAGTGGTTGGAAGCACAGCCATAAACAAAGCAAAGTTTTTACTCTTAGAAAGTGTTCATTCTATGAGTAAGAGAGAGACTCTTTAAATAAGTGAACTACAGATTGTCTAAGGTTATTATGGATGCCAAAGAGGGATTAGGTGAAAAACAGGATAGAGAGGACCTCTCTGAAATGGAAAACAAAATTTACCTGATGGAGGGTGATGTGAAGAAGTGAGTCAATGTGTATAAAGCTTGCAGCACATGGTGTTTAGCAACAGCATGGTTCTCATTATTTATTGTTTACCTCCTAATTTCAGCCACCCATTCTCCCAGGTAAGATGCCTTAACTTCATGTATGATACGTTTTGTTTATCTTTCTAAGATTCCATCAGTGTTATATCATTGGTTCTCCTCACTGTTCCTGATTAATATTTAAATAATAGAGGCCCTATAGCCCGGACTCACTTCTAGCTCCCCCATACCTCTGGAATCAATGCACAGATGCCTCTGGGGGGGAATGGTTTTTACTCCAGTGTAGACCTGCAGATTCTTGAGCACTGGTCACAGACTCTCAAACCCATATTTCAGAATGCTGCTCCACTGCCAGAAGACTGCCCTGCTTAACCCCACCCCTGCTCCTGCCCTGCTTCACCTCACGCCTGCTCCCCGAGATGAACCCACTGCTTCTGCAAGGTGCCTTCCAGCCTGCTGTACCACTGTTCGTCCTCTTAGACTGGCACATCATGCCCCACTGTGATACTCATCACATGTGATGTGTGACTGTGTATCCTGGTCATCCCAGACTGTGCCTGACATCCAGGAAGCTTGTACCTTCTCCTCACTTCACAAAGGCACAACAGTTGGCACAATGTCAGGCATGTCAGTTACTTTTAATAAACATTTGCCAAATGAATTCAATATTTGTTCACATAAACCGTTTGAAATTGAGAGTCTTTAGTTCTAAGATTATTTACCTTTAAGAAAAGTCAACACAGCTTGAAAATCTAGGCAACACTGGTATTTATAGTGGTTGTGTAGTGTTCCTGTATAACACAGCTTGAAAAGCTAGGCAAAGTTGGTATTTATAGTGATTTTTAGTGTTCCTGTGTATGTATGGGCAGGAGAGCATGGAAGCCAAGGGTTTGATGGACGGCTTCTTTCACAATTTCTTATTCACATTTGTTCTTAAGACAGAGTCTCTCACTGAACCAGGAGTTCACCAAATGCTTAGATTTGCAGGCAAGTGAACTTCAGGATCCTCTTGCCTCTGCCTCCCCAGGGCTGAGATTATAGGCATGTGCACCTGCCATGTGCCTTTCTTTTTACATGGTCGCTGGGGATCCAAACCCAGATCCTCATGTTTGCACTGAAAACACTTTACCAACTTTCCTATCTCCCCAGCTGTAAAAATAATAGTATTGAAATCTAAAACCATTTCAGTGCTGCTCATCATTCAGGAGCACATGGTATAGACTTCGTGCTTGTTTGTGCACTCCATCTGATGTGCGTAGTGAAAACTCAAGAATAATTTCCAAGAAAGCTCCTGTGATACCAAGTGCCATATTAGTACAGCTTCTCAAGTTGAAAGAAGCCTCAAGAGTGAGTGGCTCTACTCTGACCCTTTCATAGACTCCAGTGGACATTTTACAGTTAAAGATGTAACAACAAAGTGCAACAATCTTTCCCCAGGGTTGTTGAGCTGGTGAGCTGGTTAACAATGGAACTGGGTAACCTTTAAGAATGTAAAGTTAGAAGCCTGTGGTCCCCTGTGTTTGTGAGAGTCTAGAGAAAGATTCAGACTTGGATCTCCCGCCTCCTGGTTGTATTCATCTGTATTTGCATGCTTCCTTGTTTAGAAGACACTGGTTTCTTGCTCCTGTGAGCATGACCCGTGTTATAACTCACACATAATAATCATACTCATTAGAGCTTATGACTAGAAGTAACAAAAGCCAGCTCAGCTGCCCTAGCTAAAGAAGCATTCATTATGAATTTGAAGATGAGAATAACAGATGGAATCATGGACTCGGTGACAAGGGGAAGCCAGAGGGCCTTTGTCATTCTCCCTCTTGCACCTTTGGTTCTCTCTGTGTCCATGTGCCTTCATTTTCTGAGTCGACTTAAACAGTCCACATGGAAGAATACAGCTGTACATTTTCCTCAAGTCACGAGACGTGTGCCAAGAGTAGGCTCTGAGGATCTGAGTTCCAGTGAATAAGACTATATTGGAGAACCTTACTATGAGGCCTGCACAATCACCTATTAGCTGCTGGCAGCCATCTATGCAATCACATGAAAGAAGTCATCACTGTGCTTGGTCACTGTGCCTGAAGCCATGCAGAGAAGCACACCCCACTGGCTGAGTCTAATGCAGACCCAGAGTTGAAGTCCACTAATGTAGGTGATCTGTAGTTTCCTTTATTTCAAACTGTAACCCTGGCATATTACTGAAGGAGAGTTGAGGAGAAACAGTGTGAAGTTGGCTTACAGCTACCTGGCTTTCCCTTGTAGACTGCAGCTCAATTTGCTCTTGGGTTGAAATAAAATTCTTGGTTCAAGATCAAACCAGAGTTGATTTTACCCCATCCTCTATTCCCTGCCCTTATCTGGTAGTTCTGGTTGAGCATCTCAGAGCAGCCTGCTGCTGAGGAATCTCCTAGGCTTTGGCTGTGTTTTTCAAACAAAACACTCCCTGAGTTTCCTGGGCCACAACTGAATGTTCAAGATGTGAGTGTGACTCTCGCTGCCCAGCAACACACTTGTCCCAATGGATGGCTTAGATAAGGGTTTTCAGAACATACATGAGACATCTAATGAACAAACACTAAAGGAAAAGAAAGATTTGTTTCCTCACTGGAGTATCATTTCCTTGGGTTTTCAGTTGCTGACATGTAAGCCTGGCTTTCTACAGAGGGGAGCAAAAGGTTCCCAAACCCATGTATGCTGGCTTGGCCCTAGGGAAACAGTCTCTGAGACTGGTCAGGAAATCTATTTTAAGTTCCACCCCGAGGGATTCTGATGAACAGTCAGAACTTAAAGGTCACTGATGGAGGTGGACCAAACTTACCATTTTATAAGTAATGCTACTGAGGTCCAGTTGAAAAGAAATGCCAAAGAATAAAACAAAGATGGGAGGAACTGGGAGGAGTAGAGGGAGGGGAAACTGTAATCAGGATATATTGTATAAGAAAAGAATCTACTTTCAGTAAAAGGGGGGAAGTTACTGTATATAATAAATAAATAACTCTAAACACTAAATAATCTGTCTGTCTACACAATTAGAACCACGTGGTTCTTCCTGTGAAATGGAATCAAGGGGCATCAAACTCCCAACTCTCCCTTTGTCATGTGAGAGGTCAAGTACTCCCCCCCCAAAAAAAACAGTGGTGTTCTCTCCCTGCTAGTTTATTTGCCTGCAGCTGGCTTGCCCTGAGGACAAAGACAGTAACTGTTCAGGACTTCCAGGTAAAACTAACTCAGTTTCATTCAGTTTCATTGGGGGTGAGGGGGCAGCAGAAGGGAGATTAATGTGCCTATCACTCCCACTCCCATGTTGGTAGCTAAACTTCCCAGGAGAGAAAATTAGAACTCATGGGAGCTAAGCAAGCAGGCCAGGCCACAAGGCTACCAAGTGTCGAGCAGGTTTCTTCTTCCTTGGGTCTCTCTGTCTCAGGCAGCCAGTCTCTATTCTGTATGTTTGGTTCATTTTTAGTGTTCCACATGTCTGATGAAAATCAGACTTGGATAGACAGACTTAGGACTTTCTTATCTAGAAAACATAATTTGAAGACATTCATTCACCCATTGAACTCCACTTTACTGAGCAACATGGTTCTAAAGCTAACTTGACATCTCTTATGTCAGATTCTCCACTGTGAGCAGAATGGTCTGAACCCTGCCTGAGGACTCAAAACTTAAGTGAAGACTTGTATCTAGGTGCTCTGTGTCAGTTACCATAACACAATAGACTCTTAGGCAACAGGGTCTTCACAGTTAAACAAACGCCACCTATCCTCAGAGTAAGACGTATGCAATGATGCTTCATCCAGGCGTGGCAGTCCTGTAATTTGGCATTTTGGAGGCAGAAGCAAAAGGATCTCAAGTTTAAAGAAAAGCTACATAGTCTCTCTCTCTCTCTCTCTCTCTCTCTCTCTCTCTCTCTCTCTCTCTCTCTCTCTCTTTCAAAAAAAAAAACAAAAACAAAAACGAAAGAGCCTATTCTCATTCATCTCCTTCCTGCTGATCTAAATTGTAAGAAGATTTACCTACCTGCCTTGCCCACCTGTCCTTTCAGGCTTTATTACAATGATGTGCTTGCTTTTAGAGGGAAAGTTGGGTGTTGATCTGTCCCTCTCCACTTTGGTGCATTTAAAGCTCACTGATTTGCTGTTGAGAAGTGAGGGTGATTTTTCAATGCCACCTTTCAAGGATCCCTGATGACAAAGAAGCTTGTCCATACCATTGAGTTGTTAAAAAAAGACATCCTGTCGAACATCTGTGTCAGGTGTTCCTCTGACTTCAGAGCTCTCAGAAACTTAGCTTGAAGCATGTGTAAGATGCAGTGTGAGCATGCTCCAAGTAGTCATTGTGAATAGGTGAGCTCATGCTCTGCTGAAAGCTCATGACTTTACCACTCTCAGTCAAACTGGTTTTTGTAGTCGTCAAATACCAATGTGGCAAATTTCCCACTGATACTGACCAGACTGAAAACTCGGGTTACTGTTGATATTGCCCTGGAGAATTTTATCAGGAATAGCCTAACAACAGTGGAAAGTTGAGACTTGGGGGAGGGGAGGTTGGTGGCAGACACCATGGAACAGTGATGGATTTAGGCAGGCTATGGGGTTCACTGATGGTCAAAAGTGATCATTTGGATTGCCCACCTCTTTGTTTGGAGTCTCAGCCTTGCTTGGATGCAGGATAGCTGAATCCTGAGTGTTAGCTTGGAGTCTAATTCAAACAATAAAGCTCGGCTTTCCTACCCAGAAAGGCAGCTGAGATTCTAACTAGATGAATCATCCAGTGACAATCCCCTTCATTGTGTTAGGTTACTATAGGCAGCTTAATGGAAAATCCTTTCCACTTTCTGCTTGAACCGTTAGCCTGGCCTGTTCCAAGTGACTATGAGATTCAACAATGCCATGATTTGTCTGTAATGCCTTCAGGGTGAGATGGAAATTAATTTTTCAGATGTGCCCATGTGAAGAATTGCAAAAAGATTGAAATCCCAATTTCAACATAAAAATTGTCTGGAATTTTTATAATGCGTGTTTCTTGCTCAAAGGGAACCAGCTATGCTTCTCTACCCAGACCCTGCAGGGTAGCTGTCCCTCAGAAGACTCAAATCAGGCATTTGGAAGTGTGGAAAAGACCATAGTAGTAAAGCAAGCTCAGGATGAGGGATCCACGTGCTGCCATGGTCTCCCTTTGCAGCTGTAGATTCCTTAGTCTTGCACTCTTTAGTAGAGACTGGTTCTCAGCTGACTTACTGGCCATGCTTGCAATGATCCTGGTGTTTTTCTTCAATGACACAATGTTTTAGGAATTAGAGACCCAGACAATGTCACACCTAGGTTTGGTACGAGGCTTTCCTGAATCTGGCCCCCATCCCACTGCCATTAGTACTCTATACCAGAAATAGACTGATGTGTTTCTGGTTTTCTACAATGCCAGAATTTGTTATAATAAATGAATTCACAAGTTGTATCACAACTTGTTGGTGGGTACTCCTGCAATTTACCAAGTAATTCTGATTTCTCTTAATGGCTGGACATCACAATCACAGCTTCTTTTATTCTGATTTTAATTATTGGTGAAATGTGGCAGCACATGGCTTTATTCCCAGCACTTCTGAGAGTTTGAAGCCAGCCTTATGTCAAAGACCAAAAACCAAACAAGCAGAACAAAACCAACTGTAATGACTAACATTAACTCTCCAATCACATGTTACTATACTTTGGACAGTTATACGCACTATGTTATGTAATAATATATATATCATAAAACAATGGATTTTTAAAAAGTACTAAAGAAGCCTCAGATGTCAGAGACATTTATTCAAGACAGGGGCAGAGAACTGATGCATATGTGAATAATCTTTGCCGGTGTTTAGAGTAGACCTTCATAAATCTGGTTGAAGACTTTTTAGAGATGCACAGAGCCAAGGTCTTGGGTTGCAGGGTAAAGTAGAGCCACTGGGGCACAGCATGGGACCAGGACCTGACAAAGAACAGCAACTCCCATGGGTGACATTAAATAGTAGACATTAAGCATCAAGCAGCATGCTGAGCTGGAGCATCAAGGACATTAGGAGACAATCAGATCCTTGCTAGTCTGCTGATGCACACATGAGATAGTTGACAGGTTCATGGAGATTACAGTTGTTACTTTAGGTGGTATGGGTAGGCTATTGTTCACTTTGATGTCATGATGTGTTAGGTAAATTCTCAATGGTTTCTTTGATATGGTTTTAATACATCATGCACCTATACATTCCCAGTCCACATTGTGGGCATATACATGACACATTTTAACTTTTAGGAATAGTATCTATCAATACTTCATGGGCAGTGATGGACAGGTGGTGGTTTCAACACTTACAACATTGCTTGCTGAGAGTCGTCCCATTTCTGTATGTGCACTCACAATGATACCAGATGACTTTGCTTAAGATACAGTCCCTAAGAGTAGGTGAAGCTTTGAAAGCCACTGCTTTACATGATATGGAGTCACTTAGAGCAGGACACAGCCTGGCCTCAACATTGCTTTCCCTGGAATCCTTATGTGACATTTTACAGGGATATCCATCAGGTTTGCATAGTATACTAACAACACATGATTGGAGGTGATGGCTCAGTGGGTAATGTGTCTGCTCTATGATTATTAGGACATGTTTGGATTCCCAGAACCCACATAAAAGCAGTGGGTGTGACATGCATCTGTAGCCCCGGTCACAGAGACATGTGGATCTGGGGGTTCATTGGTCATACAGCCAAGCTTGTAGTTCAGTTAGAGACTCTGTCTCAAAAATAGACAGATAAACAAAGTGGAAAGCAATAGAAGACATCCTGGCTTCCACATGTACCCACCCAAGCAAACATGCACCAGCACACAATGCATGCACACAAACACACACACACACACACACACACACACACACACACACACACAAAGATAGAAGGGAATTCTTTTTAAACCGTTTATCTGTGTATTTGTATGTGCCTGAGTTTACATCTGTACTGTGTACATGCAGGAGCCTACACAGGTCAGACCCCCTGGAACTAGTGTTATGATGGCTGCAATGCACCGGGTAGATTCTGGAAACTGAACCAGTGCCCCCTGCAACAGCAGCAAGCAGTAAACTCTTGATGACTGAGTCATCTCTCCAGCCTCTGAGGGGAATTCTTAAAGGGAAATGTTCTCCCTAGAGAATAAGGTCTCTGACAAATATGCTTTCTTTCTGAAAAGGATTTGGAGCAGGCTTTTCCATTTGTCATTCTTCAGTCAAGTTCTCATCCACAGGAAAATTATTCAAAAACTGCTTCCTGCATAGTCACTGTGTGCCGGGTATGAGCCTAACCTTACATGTACTTCTCATCCAATTCTCATGTTACTGGAATTGCTAGGGTCAGAGCATGTGGTCTGGCAGCCCTAACAAACCAGGATCAGCCACCCATTCTCAACAAGCCAGTTACAGAGACGCATTAATAGTGAAAAAAGATTTATTCAATGTAATCACACTGAGAAGAGAAACATGAGGTTCAAGTGACCCCTTACCCCCTGTAATGGCTAATTCTAGCTGTCAACTTGACAGGGTATAAACTGGACTAAATGTCCTAAAAGTTGAGTTGACAGGTGCCCCTACCAGGGTTTCCTAATCAGATTATTTTAAGTGGGAACACCTGTCCTAATTGTGAGTGGCACCTTCTGGTGGCAGCATCTGCTGGTAGCAGCCCAGCTGAAAGAACATGGAAGAAGAGCATTTTGGTCTTCACCTGCTTGCCCTCACTCTTTCTGGAAATTCATCTAACCTGCTGCTGCCACCGCAGTTGCATTCCTTCACTGATAGAACCACTTTCTTCAAGCTTCCTGTGTATACTGAGGTCCAGCACCTCTCCAATAATCCTGCAGGCCCACAATGCCAGACTGGGAAAGCTGAGACTTCCAACCTCATGGACTAAAGAACTAACTACTGAATTCCCAGTATGAGTTGGCCATTATTAGACTGCCCAGGCCACATTGTGTAAGCCAACCTCATAAATCCCTTCTCAATATGTATCCATCCTATTGATTCTGTTCTTTTAGGGACTCCTGATTAATATGGATATCAAGAAAAATAGGATGTTGCTAATTTTGGACCTGACCTTGCCGCATTTTATGCCTTTAGATTGTTTTGTGGCTAATTTTAGAACTTGGGATAAAAAAAGTCATTGAGTTCCAAGAGCTTAATGAAATGTTATGGGAGCTTGGAAGATAAGGCGCAGTGGAGGTCTACCTTGTGAAGTTTCAAACAGGCACAAAGACTTAAGAACCAGACTAGGGACCATTCGTGTGGTATTTTGACTAAGAATCTGTAGTTGCTGGTCACAGTGGGTCTGAAGAAGCAGCTGTGATTTTCAAAGAGGTCAGCATCATTGAAGTGAAACCTTTGTTTTATTAGCATAATCAATGCTGGTTAGTTGAAATCAAAAAAGTATCTGTGATAAAAGTTATCAGCATCATTGAGGTGAAATCTTCTGGAAAGTATTTCCTTAGGATCAGCATGCTGAATCTATGGTCCAGTGGTGCTGGTAGGCAAGCTTGGCAATGTATCTGTCTCCCACCTGAAACTGGTTTTGAAGGCATTGGAGATGCAAGATTATGGGGTCATGAAGAGAAGCTAAGGACTGATGCCATATTTCAGGGTCAGAGCTCCTGAAAAGAGGGCAAAAGAAGACACTGGTGAACATGAAACTTCAGTTGCAGAGAAAATCTCAAGATACTGGAGATTCTAGGAACATTAAACATCTACCAAAGACAGCAACAGGTATAAATTGAGCCAACCTGAGATTATGAGACAAGCTATGTGTACAGACAGCAGAACCAGAGAAGTAATGTAATTCCAATCTCTTTGGAACCCAGATGATCATGAGTGAGTTCAGATGCCAGACATTAAGCTATACTGCTAAAATTTGGGACTTTCTTTGATTTATTTGTTTCTATGCCCAAGCCCTTTCCTTCTGAAATAATAAATATTTAACTTATTTTTTATTTTAAGAAACTTTAGACATCAAACTTATAAAGTCTTTAGTTTTTTTAAGACCTTGGGACTTTTTTTAATGAGCTCAAAACTGTAAGGAGTAGATTAAGTTGCATGACCTTGTCAAGTAGCTTGATGCCTCAGACCCATAAGAATGCCAATTCCTTCCCCTGGTTTATTTTCAATGTTAAAAGTATAGGTAGAAATGATCAACTGAAACGTCCCTGTACTCTGGGTGACTGAGTTTCCCAGCTACTAGTGTGTCTTCATCAGAGCACATGGCCCATCTGATTCAAACCTTTCTGTACATATGTCTGTGTGCCTGTGCAGCTGTCCTTTATGTCATCCCCTCATCGCCTTGTCAGTTCAATTCCTAAGGCTAAACAAATCACAGCACAAAACCCACACTTTAAAAAAAAAAAAAAAGTGAACTGGGTGCTCCGATGGTAACTGTAATCCCAGTCTCCTATGGACACAGAGACATAAGAATCATCTAGAGTTATGCCAGCTAGCTTCAGCAGAGGCAGGAGCAACAAGAAAGAAATATCCTTTCTTAACAAGATTGAAGTTAAAAGCTGTCTCCTGAAAGTTGTCCTCTGATCTCTGAAACATGGTGCACCATGTTTTAGCATGTACATGCTCATTCGCGCAAACACACACACACACACACACACACACACACACACACACACACAAAATGAATAAAATGGTTTTTTTTTTTTTATTTTAAAGGAAACATTTAAGGGACAAGTGGTAAACTTGAGTATTGATGTAATGTGATAATAGCATTGTCTAACTGTCAAGTTAGCTGATTTTGATTATGACATTGGTAACAGTAACAAAATATTCCCAGTCTGTAAGTTCAGCTAAAGAATATATGGGAGGCTTAGGCACTATTCTTAAAATTTCAGTGAGTCTACAACCGTTTCAAGGCAAGAATGTTTGGGGGGAAAAAAGCTAGATTTTACCATTAAAATTTCACAAGAAGTATTTCTGAGAGACCTTTGCCAAGTGGAGGTGCCAGGACTGTAAAATGTATGACATCATGTCACACAAAGGGTACGACTGACACATCGCCTTTTGTCACTTCATGTGGCTTACTGTGCTTTCAGGAATATGAAGTAAAATACTTGCCAGTGGTGACTAATATCTACATATTATTTATCCAGGACCCATAATTTTGGGCTTGGTGGGCAGTAAAGATAGTGTGATGGTGTGCTGTAGCATTCTGTGGGGCACTGTTGGGATGCCTCTTGGCCTAAGGCCTTCATCCCTTACCTGCTCACAAGGTGCTGAGATAAAATGTTAGTCATGCATAGCCAGGACTCTTGGACTATCCCTAGTCCAAGCATTTTCCTCATACAAGGCAAGACCCTTCCCAAAGAGCAGTCTATCCACAATGACTGGTGAAGGAAACACACATAGCCTCAGGTCTCAAGTGGAGGAACTCAAAAGGCCCACCTAGCCAAGAGCACTCTCTCTCTCTCTCTCTCTCTCTCTCTCTCTCTCTCTCTCTCTCTCTCTCTCTCTAATGGTCTGGGCTTGGGCTTCTGTTGCACCTGTATGACATGACAATTAACTTTTTGATGTCATCTGACCCCTTCTTCCTGTGGTCCCTGTACCTTACAGGTGATGAATACTGGGTCACACCACCAAAATGCTGCACATTCCTTACCATGAAGAATCTGTTCCCTGGAAGCTGGTCTCACCATTTCTACATGCCCACCTCTTACTTCCTGACCCTAGGCTGCCTAGCCACACAGCTATTCCTACCTATGAAATGTAGGCAGAAATGTACATAATGTGAATTTTACAATTTGGGTTTTTTTATGTTTTTAATGTAACAATAGGACTTAAAAGAGAATAACTCCCAGCTCTGCTCCTGTTATAACATCCTATTCAAAACAAAATGGATTTTACTGGTTTTATTTTAAAAGTTCAATAATAATATCTAGACACTCACAGGTTCCCCTAAACCAGCTCCAACAATTATTCAGGACTATTCTTGTGCTACAATACCCCAATTTATTTCAATATCATTTAAAGAATATTCTAAACATATTATTTCGTACATAAGTTTTTCACTCTATATCCTTAACAAAGCTGGCTTTTTAAAACATATCTGCCATAATAAGTAAAATAGTATAAATCACTAGTAACTTTCCTTTTGAAATATTTTAATTATTTAACCCAATTTTAAAATTTGTATCTATTTTGATCACATTCTTCCCCTCCCCCAGTCTTCCCAGATTCTCTCCCCTGCCCTACTGACCCAACTTTAAGTTCTTACTCAGCAAGAACCAATAAACAACAAAACACCCCAAAACAAGAAAACAAAATAAAACAACATTTTCAAAAATATAAAGCCAGGTGATGGTGGCACACACCTTTAATCACAGCACTAGAGAGGCAGAAGCAGGCAGATCTCGGTGAATTTGAGGCTAACTGGCCTACAGAGAGAGTTCCAGTACAGCCAGAACTAAACAGAGAAACAGTGTCTCAAAAAAAAAAAAAATCAAAACCAAAATGTAACCAAATTAAAGCACATACAAAAAATGGTGGTGTCTACTCTTAAACTTGAGACCTGTGCGGTAGTGAATGATAAACCCAGTGGCACTTCATTGGAGAAAACTGATTTTCTCCTTCCCAGCAGGTTTAAATGATAGTACAGTTGTTAACCTTTATCCTAGTGGCTAATTTTTCTTTCACTTTTTTAAAAAAATATATAACAAAATATATTATAAAGATTTTTTTTTTAATGTCACATCATAGTTGGACAGGACAAACTGATAGAAAGAGCCCAAGAGAAGGTAGAAGAATCACATATGTGTTCATTCAAACACTAAGGAACCCCATAAAAACACCAAACTGGAAGCCATAATATGCAAAGGACCTGACGCAGACCTGTGCATGCCCTGTGCATGTTCCCTCAGTACCTGTGAGTTCATGTGAGCTTTGATCATGTTGATTTAGCTGGCCTCATTTTCTTGATGTCCTCCATCCCCTCAGGCTCTTACACTCTTCCTACCTCCTCTTCTGCTGGGTTTCCTGAACTCTGAGGGGGAGGGATTTATTGGAGCACTAGGTCTGAGTGCTCCAAGGTCTCCTACTCTCTGAAATGTGTCTGGCTGTGAATCTCTATTTTTGTTCAATCTGCAGCAAGATGAAGCTTCTCTGATGATAGCTACACAACGCCCTGATCTCGGAGTACAGCACTAGGAGTCATTTTATCACTCCATTTTTTTAAATTTTAGACCAGTACTATTTAATTTTAACCTAGATCTCTGGGCTGTCCAGTCTCAGGTTCTTGGTCCCCCAAGAATTGCCTAATACTGGTTTCATCTCATGAGGTAGGACTTAAGTCAAATCAGTTATTGAATAGTCATTCCCCTCAAGCTTTGTGCCACCATTACACTGGACTATCTTGTGTGTAGCACACCATTGTAGATACAGAGTTTGTGGTTGGCTTGGTGTTCATGTTTCTGTTTTGATTGTGTGCAGAGTACCTTTCTGTACCAAGACACTGGAACATGGCAGGGTGACAGCTCTATGTAAGCACTACCTCAATATCTGTTTTCAATGAGTTGTGTAAGTGTTGTCTTCAGGATGGGACCTTCCTGTCAATTTGTAGAGCGCAATCTCTAGCCTTGGCCTTAGTCTGGGTTGTCTGAGTATTCCTATGTACACTTTTTTACAACAACTCAAATAGATGTAACCCAATCGAGGTATTGAAAACTTTGTTGGGTAACAAGAGATAGCCAGTTGGGACCCAGTCTCCCCTATTATCTGGAAATTTCATTTAGATTATTCCATACACATATATACTTTGGAAAGTTTCTACTGTATTAGGTTTCCATACTACCTACCTCCTAAATGTCTCTTAATTTTAACTGTCTCTCTCCTCCAACCACTCCCACTCCCCCCCAACTTATTCCTTCCATTCCATCCCCCTCTTCCATCCATATCTATTCTCTTTCCCTTTCCTAATGATTCTATCTACTCCCCCTGGTCTATGTGGTCCTCATAGTCTACTTTATGACTTACTCTCTATAGTTCTATGGATTATAGCTTGGTTGTCATTGACCTCACAGCTAACACTCACATATAAGTGAATACATGCCATATTTGTCTTTCTGGATCTGTGCTACCTCATTCATGGTGATATTTTTCTAGTTCTATCCATTATCCTGCAAATTTCATGAAGTCATTTTTTGAACAGCTGAGTAATACTTTATTATGTAAATGTGCCACTTTTTTTTTAATCCATTCTTCTGTTGAGCAACATCTAGATTGTTTCCAGTTTCTGGCTACTAAATAAAGTAGCTATGAACATGATTGACAAGTGTCTCTGTGCTAGGATGATGAAGCCTTTGCGTATATGCCCAAGAGTGGTATAGCTGGGTCTTGAAGTATGCAGATTCCCATCTTTATGAGGAACTGTCACACTGATTTCCATGGTGGCTACAAGAGTTTATACTCCTACCAGAATGGAGTGTTCCTCTGACTCCACATCCTTACCAGCATGAGCATTGTTTTGTTGACCTTAGCCATTCTGACAGATGTAAGATAAAATTTCAAATGCATTAATTTGCATTTTCCTGATGGCTAATAATGCTGAATATTTAAGTGCTATTCAACCATTTGAGTTTCCTCTATTGAGAATTTTGTTTAGGTCTGTACTCCATTTTTTAATTGAATTATTTGTTTTCTTGATAGCAAGTTTCTTGAGTTCCTTGTATATTTTGAATGTTAACCTTCTATTGGATGTACAGTTAGTGAAAATCTTTTTTATCCATTCTGTAGACTGATACTTTGTCCAAATGACAGTGTCTTTTACCATACATAAGTTTCTCAATATCATGAGGTCTCACTTATTAATTGTTCACTTTGATGTCTATGCTGATCAAAAAGTCTTTAGCAAGAACTTTGTCCATGGGATTTAGTTCTCCAGTCTGATTAGTTGTTTTGCTCTGGAAATGCTTGCATCTATAGTGATCACTGCCAAGACATCATCAAAATGGCACATTTTATTATATTATCTTTATTCATTTGCTGGACTACATTTTATGAAGAGAACTCTCTTTTCATCTAATTTTTGGCAAAGACACATCTGTTCAAGAAGATGAAGACAATTATTGTAACCTAGAGTTAGGATGTTGCTTAATGCTGTAATACTTGCCTAACATGTATGCATAATACCTTGGTCTTGGTCCCCAGTACTGAAAAAGTAAGAAAAAAAGAAAAAATGGGAGGGAGGCAGGATAGAAGGAAAATAGATACTAATTATTAATTTACTAATTTTCAAACTAATAAGTTGGTTCTTCAGTATGACTAGTTAATTTTCATTTTGTTAAATATTATCAGAATGCCTTGAGTTTGTAGCATCTTTCAAGCTTTTAAAACAGGCTCTCCTGGCTGGGATTCTCTTGAGGTTGATTCTGAGAACTTTTCTGGCTCTGTCTTCATCTGCAAGGGTTTCTTGCCACTTAGGATAGTGAGCTCCAATTGTGCACTCCTATTCACATCTGTAGTTGGTCACTTCTCTAAGGGGTGGGGTTGTTTCCAGTGGAAAAAATATTTCAAGGCACCACACAGGATGAAGAAAGAGTGGCCATTAATTTAATTTTATGTTGAAAAGAGGTAGGAAAGGGAATTCTTGCACTGTTCTTTTTACATTCCTCTTTAATTTTATCATGTATACTTACTTTCTTTATTGCATGTAAGTCACACATAAATACATATTTCAAAAAAGTCATTAAAGATTCTTTTCATACCTTTCCCATGATACTGTCTCTGTCAGAAATGACTGTAATTAGCAAATCACTGTGCATTCTTTTAGATGTTTTCTTAGCCAGGCTTGTTACCTAAGGAAGAAGTCTGCTTAGGGTTCTAGATTCTGATTTCTGTTTATAGAAAAACAAAAACAAAGAAATTGGATTGAGAAAACTTAATAGATGAGAATGGAAGAGCTCATGGCCCCAGCATCTAGGACTCTGCACTGCTAACTGCAGGGGGTGCTGTTTACCTGAGGGCTCCCTAGCTGACTTTCCCTGGCATTTACAGGACAACAGCCTAAGGAGCCAAAGGGCAAAGAACAAAGGAACACAGCTCACAGAAAAGAAAAGAGCTATTAACAACACAGCAAGTAGGCTCTTTTACTTGTAATGAGGTCAATGCAAAGGAAAATTTTCACTAAAATAGTACTTCACCTATCAGATTGGCAAAGGCTAAACTACAAACACACCTTCATTCAACACTGGAATGACTACATCTTTCTAACCACTGGGCACCACACATTCAATTATAAATATGTTCACTCTTGCTGATTCAAAACATGCCTAAGAATTTACCCCACAAGAGTGTTTGAAAATTTGGGAAAGGGAATATATAAATAAGGTAGAATTCTTTAACACAAAGAGACATGTATCTGTAAGAAGTAGGCAGAAACCACAACAGCATTAACATGTGCCTACCACTAAAAGTAATAGATATTTTGTGTCACATCACAATTACTGTAGATATGTGAAATGACATTCATGTCCACTTGTACCCTGGGGGGGGGCGGTAATTAGTTGACCAATTGTGAGGTCTTGCTATTTAGTTGTAGGTCTTTTATATTTTAAACCTTGTATATTCTGTTGTAACATTAAATTGATAAAAAAAAATCTACCACTTTAAAACAACTTCCTAGACAATACCACTTATATTCATATTCCCCATCTATTTTTTAGACTTTAGCCCACTCAGTAGCAAAGCTCAGAAGATTCTATCATGGCAGTTTCGAACTCTGAATCCCTAGTGAAAACTCTCCCAATAAGGTTCTCAGAGCTTGCTTTTCCTACATTGGCAGTGCTGTCAAATTCCAGGAGTAAATCTTTGTCTATTCAAAAACAATGCAAGCACACTCTGTCCTATCCCTACACACACACACACACACACACACACACACACACACACACACACACACTTGTGTGGTATATATAAATATACACTTATATATGTGATATATATGTACATATATATATATACACATACATACACACACACATACATTGTCTAGATACAACTCAGTAAGAAATTTTAAATTTTAAAGTGGTAGATTTAATTTATTTAATGTTTGAACAGAAAATATAAGGTTAAACACACACACACACACACACACACACACACACACATACACACATACACACATACACACTTCTGAGGACATTTGATGCTGTTTCTATGTGTATTCACTTAGAGATGATTACTTGAAATTGTATAACCTAACAGGGAACTTGTCCCTGAAGAAATTTATTCTTCCTCTCTCAGTAACAATTAATTGTTTATAGTCTTATATCAAGGGTTGGGACCTTGTGAGGTTCCCCTTTTATATTGGAATGTCAACTAGTGTGCAGGTTTTATTTAAGCAACAATGTTTTTGAAAGACACTATCTCACACAAGATACCTTGGTCCTTTGACTTTTACAAGCTTTCTTCTTCCTCTTCCAGGATGTTTCCTGACTGTTAGGGACTTGGACTTGATTGTTGTGTTGCATATATATCAATTGAGACTGTTCTTATATTTTGACGAGTTGTGGAATTCTGTAATAATTCTCCAGCTGATAGAAAGAGAAATGTCTTTGATGAGTGAGAACTACATGTACCTGTGGGAATAAAGAATGCTGTTAAAATTTCACTGATTAGGGAGAGTGACAGTGTTAGAGTATCTTCTAGGGTAGACCTCACCAGCCATGGGTGGTTAGCTACCTTTACAGTACCAGACATGAATTTCCTCTTATTGAGTGAGCCTTAATTCCAGTTAGCTAACTGTTGGTTACCACCAATACATAAATGCCACTATTTTACCCTCGAGAATTATCTTGCCCAATTCTTTTGGACACTGGAGGGAAATATATGAGTCATAAGTTCTGCACTTTTGTCTCAAATATTAGTTTCTTGTGTTCTCATCATAAATTTATTTCTTTTGAAACAGGTCTCCTGTGTAGTTCAGCCTGCCCTGGAACACACTATATAGACCAGGCAGACATAAAACTTACAAAGATCCACTTGTTTCTGCCTTCAGAGTGCTAGGATTAAAAGCATGAACCACCATACCCAGTATGATACGTTTATTTTAAAACGGAGTCCTACCCACACAAAGGACACAGTTTTAGTCTTGAGCAGTAAGCATGGCCTAATTACAATCTTTTGTAAGAAACATAAATATTATGTTAGTAGACCACTAACATGTTTCCTTTTTTCAAACTCCCTTCAGGGTCTCCTATTATTTCTAAAACAGAGCCAAATTTTACCACGATATAAATGGTGTCCTCTATGATCTAAAAGACACCTTTGAAATATGAAATTATAAGTAATATCTCATTTATTCAAGTTGCAAAACAAATTTATAAACGTTAGCAGCTTTATAATAAGCACAGACTCCACTTGCACATAGTTTAGCAATTGGAAGGAAGCTTGATATTTTGTTAGAGGCTAAAGTTTCTGGTATGGTACACAACTCTATAGGATCTAGTCATAGGAACACACATGAACAGATCATTTAAAATTGAAATACAATGTTATTTTTATAGTAAACTTGGGGAACACATTTGAGTTCTCAATAGAAATCAACCTCTAACTTGTTTTTATGTGAGAATGTGGGTTTTGTTTTGTTTTGAATCTTGAACAGGATATGGAAAGCTGGGACAACTGCCAAGATCAAGAGTCTCCTTGCCTCAGACACTGTGACTCTGGAGGCAGAGAAACTCAAGCTGTCACTAAATTCAGAAGGCCAAGAATGAGAGAGCAGGATAAAACTTCAGCTACATATGAAAACCTATACTAGGAAGTAGTTTTTGTGCGCATGTGGGGGTGAGCCTATGCGTGCATGTAAAGGTCGGAGGACAATGCTGTGTCTTCTTCAATCACACTCCATCCTATTTTTTTAAAGAGGGTCTCTCAGATTTGGTTAGGTTAGCTGGCCAATGAGCTCCAGCGATCCATCTGTCTCTGCCTTCCCAGTGCTGGGATCCAAATTCAGGTGCTCCTGCTCCACAGCAACCACTTTTCCAGGGGAACGATCTCCCCAGCCCTGTCATGGTGAAGTATTAGAAATAACTAGCTGACATTTCCAGTCCAGCTCCCACCTAAGACATTCAGTGTTAAAGCTATTCAGACCGTGCTCCCCAGAAGAGAGCAAAGAAGTCAAGATGCTGCGACTCTCGGCACACATTCTACCCAATCGAGGAGGGAGTTGTTTTCGCTTGGTCTAAGTCGGAACTGGGCACTGGAATCTGACAGGTCTCTGAAAAGACTGGGCTCCCTACTGTTTCCGTTCCTGGAAAGATCTTAGGATATGCTTCAGTGAGTCAGCACCCACCTGCAAGCCCTTCTTAGGCTCACAAGTGAGGTTTGGTCTTCGTGGACCTGGGTGTGATAGAGAAGGGCATCACCATAAGAAGCATCACCGGTCTATTGGAACATATGACCTGTCTAGTGCCTCAGAAATCTAGCACACAGATGGCATCGCTGACATGGTTCTCACAAGTTTATCATCCAATTTACCAGGAGAGATTTGAGTGAACCTAGGAAATAAGGCTGAGATTGAATTTTCTGCAGTCAAATGAGTAAAAGTGCACATTGTTTTAAATTTAGAGACCTGTTAATATTTATATACCATTTTAAAAAAACAAGTTGGTCTTCATACTTGCTACACTGAAAATATTTATACACAGCTATAACACTCACTACCCTTGCACTACCACTACTTTCATGAGCACACACAAACACACACACACACACACACACACACACACACACACACACACACATCTCCTATCAATGTTGGACATGAGACTGGCTGGTGCCAGCTAGCCTCCCCACCCTTCCTCACACACCCATCAGTTATCGTGTGGCCTGAGACTTATTGTCTCCCTTTTAATGGTTAGCTTCGCTCACTTCCACTAAATTAATTCTGCAGAAAAATCTTGAGGAATTGTTATTTTGCTTGTAACTCAAGATTACATTTCCAGTCTCAAGATGTTCACAGCCCAGAGTAACACTCTGAATGGTGGTTGGAAAGAAATAGGTGTCCAGTATGAGAGCAGAAACAGGGCGTTAGTAGCAAAGAGGGGCAATTAAATCTGGGCTGGGTCTAGAAGCAAAGTCAGAGGAAGTTTGTACAAGGCAGTGATGGCTTCGAAGATACTAAGGTGTCAAAAAATGCTAGCAGGAAGAACATTCCAGGAGGATGATCAGTCAAGGAAGACACTTTAGAAAGACATGAAAACTGTTCAGCTCCCCAATAAAACCATGGGGTTTTATTGCTGTAAACATAAGCCACCAGGTGTATATGTATATACCACACACTTTTCTGCCCATTTCTGTATACTATGCTCTATACAGCACTATGACACTTACCTCATTGATTTCTAAACGCTCCTTTGTACTTTGAAATACCCATCATATACAGGCGGACTATCACCCCTAACATTTCATATCTATGCCCCAGTTAAGATTCGCAATGGTTTTTTTCCCTGAAAACCATCATGCATTAGCCAATGGATTTCTTTATGTGAGCATATTTGACATATGATTTAGTGCTTGCCAGTTGAAAATTAGACTATGAAATTGCTTCATACACAATTTGATTAGCTGTGGCTCAGAGGTTGCAAAGAGGCCAGTGCAGGCCATGACTTTTCAAAAAAAAAAAAAGTTATCTTTTCCAGATTCAATGCAGAACATCTTCATCAAGGTGAACTCTGACCCTTGGCTGATTGCTGCATGCAGATAATATGTCCTTCACCTTTCTCACCTTCAAAGCCTCTGATTTTAGGAATCACCACAGGAACCATGTCATGTTCTCTGTGTGCCTTCAACAATTATTCATTTCTCCATAAAGGGAAAGAGACATGATTTGGTAATTGTTTATTACAGCCTGGATTGCATGACAAGAATGCCTCAAGTCTCCGGCTCATCTCAAACAAAAAATTCTTTGCCTTAAAAGAAATGCTTAGAGCGTTTTGGTCCCAGGGCATGTTTTCTATGAATGTCTCTTCAAAGTTCATTTTTAAATGTTTACTTATACAGGGAATCCCACAGTAGCCAAGTGATAGTTATATGCCTTCACATAGCAGTATATTTGGATGCATAACATAAGATTAACATATTGTAATTTCAAATATACATATATATATAAATATAGTTATCAAATAATTTTTAAGATCTTAAATGAATTGAGGTTTTAAAATGTATTGATTATCAGGTTAAATAACAGATCCACTTGCAAACTGTAATGAGCAAATGTATGCTGATTCTGAGGAAATATTTCCCAGAGCATCTCACCTCAATGATGCTGTCTCTTCTTCTTCTCCTCCTCTTCCTCCTCCTTCTTTAAAATTGAAACAAGGTTGTATTACATGTCAATCCCAGTTCCTGCACCCTTCCATCCTCTCCTATCACTCACATCAAACCCCAGACCATCCTTTCTGCTCCCCAAGGAGGGTGAGGCCTTCCATTGGGAATCTTCAAAGTCTGTCATATCATTTGGGACAGGGACCAGGCCCTCCCCCATGTATCTAGGCTGAGAAAGTATCCCTCTATGTGGGATGGGCTCCCAAAGTCCATTCATATACTAGGGATAAATACTGATCCATTACTAGAGGCTCCGTAGACTTCCCAGTTCTCCCACCTAACACCCACATTCAGGAGGTCTGGAATAGTCTGCTAGTTTCCTGGCTATCAGACTGGGGTTCATGAGCTCCCCCTTGTTCAGGTCAGCTAATTCTGTGGGTTTCTCCAGCCTGGACTTGACCCCTTTGCTCATCACTCCTCCCTCTCTGTAACTGGATTCCAGGAGTTCTGCTAGTGTTTAGCTATGGGTATCTGCTTCTCCCTTGAACAGCTCCTAGTAGAAGGTTCTAGGATGGCATATAAGGTAATCATCAATCTTGTTATCGTGGAGGGGCAGTAAAAATAATCTCTCCACTATTGCTTAGATTGTTAGTTGGGTTCATCCTCGTAGATCTCTGGACATTTCTCCTTAAATCTATAGTGGTTCCCTCTATTATGTTATCTCTTTTCTTGTTCTCCTCTATTCTTTCTCTGTCTCAATCGTCCTGCTCTCTCATGCCCACCTCTCCCCTCCTCTTCTCCCCTTCTCTTTGTCCTAACTCCCTCTCCCTTCCCTCCATGCTCCCAATATGCTCAGGAGATCTTGTCCCTTTCCCCTTCTCTAGGGAACCATGTATGTCACTCTTAGGGTCCTCCTTGATCCTAGCCTTTCTGGCGGTGTGAATTGTAGGCTGGTAATCTTTTGATCTATGTCTAAAAGCCATGTAAGAGTGAGTACATACCATGTTTGTCTTTTTGTGACTAGGTTACCTCAGGATGGTTTCTTCTAGTTCCATCCAGTTTCCTTTGAATCTCAGGATTCCATTTTGTTTTTCTGCTGAGTAGTACTCCATTCTTCAGTTGAGGGGCATCTAGGTTGCTCCCAGGTCCTGGATATTACAACTAATGCTGCTATGAACATAGTTGAACAAATGACCTTGTTGTATGAATGTGTATCTTTTGGGTATATGCCTAAGAGCAGAATTAGTGGGTCTTGAGGTAGACTGATTTCCATTTTTCTGAGGAAACTCCATACTGATTTCCAAAGTGGTTGAACGAGTTTGTACTCCCACCAGCAGTGGAAGAGTGTTCATTCCCTTTCTCCACATCCTCTCCAGTATAAACTGTCTTTGGTGTTTCTGATTTTAGCCATTGTGACAGGAGTAAGATGGTATCTCAGAATTGTTTTGATTTGCATTTTCCTGATGGCTAAGGATGTTGAGCACTTTCTTAGGTGTCTCTCGGCCATTTTAGATTCCCCATTTTTTAATTGCATTATTTGGTGTTTTGGTGACTAGCTTCTTGAGTTCTTTGTATATTTTGGAAATCAGCCCTCTGTCAGATGTGGGGTTGGTGAAGATCTTTTCCCATTCTGTGGGCTGCAGTTTTATCTTGTTGAATATGTCCTTTACATTACAGAATCTTCTCAAGTTTCAGGAGGTTCCATTTATTAATTGTCTAGCTCAATGTCTGTGCTACTGGTGTTATGTTCAGGAAGCGGTCTCCTGTACCAATTGATTCAAGAGTACCTCCCACTTTCTCTTCTAAGAGGTCCAGTGTGGTTTGGTTTATGTTAAGGTCTTGAATCCATTTGGGCTTAAGTTTTGTGATTGGTGATAGATATGGATCTATCTGCAATCTTCTACACACCAGTATCCAGTTACGGCTGGTCTCTTCTTAATCATCACTAATTTCTCACCTCCAAATGACCAACATTGATTATCCCAGTAAAGCAAAGGTTTCACTTAAGTAGTTCTGGTATCTTGTTAGTTGCAATTGATTCTTAAGCTCCAGTTAACCTGAGCCACCAATTCTTAACTCAAAATATGCAACATCCCTAATAGAGTCTTTACGTGACTCTCATACTTCCCTCAGGATCTTCACAGACAGGCCTCCATCATCTGCATTGCCATCAACATTTTAAGCTCCTACAGAATAGCTCACTGAGCTCTCAACATTCATTCAATGGGTTTTCTAGCCCAAAGTTCACAATCCTCCCAAAAACTTCATGGTCAGGTCTGTCACAGCAACACCCCACTCCTGGTACTAATATCTGTCTTAGTTAAGGTTCCTATTGCTGTGATGAAACGCCATGACCAAAGCAAGTTAGGTGGGAAAGAGTTTATTTTGGTTTATACTTCCACATTGTAGTCCATCATTGAAGGAAGTCAGGACAAAAACTCAAACAGGGAAGGAACCTGGAAGCAGGAACTGATGCAGAAGCCATGGAAGGGTGCTGCTTACTGCCTTGTTCCCCTGGCTTGCCCAGCCTACTTTTGTGTAGAACCTAAGACCACCAGCTCAGGGATGATCCCATCCACAATGGACTGGGCCCTTTCACATCATTCACTAATTAAGAAATGCCTCACAAATTTGCATACAGTCAGATCTAGTGGAGGAATTTTCTCAATTGAGGTTCCTGCCTCTCTGATGCCTTTAGCATATGTCAAGTTGACATAAAACTAGCCAGTATACAATCCCTGTGTCACTTCTTTCTTCTTTCTGTCTTCCCTCCCTTTCCTACCTTCCCTGGCCATTTTAAAGGATTAATGACTGTATGTAGCATAAATTCACAATGAAGCATTCTTGAGGGGAAAATCCAATGGTTTCTATGTCCCAAATGGAAATAAAGAAAGCTCTGTCAATTTGTGGAAAGGTTGGTTTCAATACTAACAGTGGAAGTGAAGGCAGTGTACTCAAGGACAGAGTTCCTAGCTACAAAGTCCAGGTAGTCTCTGTGCTTGGGTAAAGAAGAAAACTCTGTTTCTTGATTTTATAAACTTCTAACACAGTAGTTCTCAACCTGTGTGTCATGAACACTTTGGGGTTCAAACAACCTTTTAACGGGCATCACCTAAATATCTGTGAATAGGTATTTGCATTATTATTCAAAACAGTAGCAAAATTACAGTTATAAAATAGCAACAAAAAATTAATTTATGGTTAGGGGTCACCACAGCATGAACAACTGTATTAATGGGTCATAGCATTAGGAAAGTTGAGAACCACTGTTCTAATGTTTCTCTCAATTATGAATTTAGATCCCCTCATAGCATTTACTACTTGTTGCAATGACTCTGTCAGCAAGACAAATACAAGATATTTTCCTATTAAACTGTAATTTTCAAGGCATCCAGTCTTACCTTGGATCTTCTGCTTTGAATTGAGTATCTAAACAGGGTTTATAGTAGAAAGAGGTGTGCCCAGACTAGGCCATGTCAAGTTCCAAACTAGCATAGGCTACAAAGTAAACCAATTTCTCAAAGCAAAACCAGGAAAACAAAGCATATTGAAGTAGTTTTGTGTGGAAAATAGGTGACAAAGTTGTCTCTGTGTTAAGATTTGTTAGAGTCACATGATAAGGGCATGGGGTTTTCTTATGCTATTTCTATATTTGTGTACATTTAGCTTTTCTCACTATAGTTAAAACTATTTTAACATTGTAGGTATCCAGGAGAAAAAAACAACAAGTGTATCATATTCGTGTTTAAAAAAAAAAAAAAAAGTGAATTAGTGTATCCGAAAATACAGATCTTTGAGGCTTATCTGTGGATACTATGAACTATAACTTATCATAGATTCATTTTCCACTGTTATTGCTGCTCTTGCATAACATATTATAATAATAAAAATTATGATAGAAATCACAGGATATATAAATTTCACTATTTATCAACCGTTTTTTCAACTAGATTGATGTGGCTGGCCATGGGGATCCCTTCCAGTTATATCTGCTTGAATACTATATAGAAAGCCCTGGAATGCCTTTGTTATTCTATTTTTCAAATGCATGTAGGTGACCAAAGGTCATTCTTGGGACATATGGATGTGCTATGTACTATAGAGGAGCTTATGAATATGCTGTGTAGTAGAAAGCAGAGTTAGATTTTTCAGTGAAGGCAATCTGCCACTTACAGAGTAGTTCAGAAAGCCCTCATATCTTTAGTACATGAAACACATATGGCAGCCTTACTATTATAAAGATATCAATCAATAACTAATTACAAGTGAGTCACAATTTGAGATAATATATCATTTTGTAAATAATTTACCACTTTATCTTCTAGTCAGGACACAGGCCCATTATGAGAAAGTTTATCTCATAATAATATGGGAGAAGTGATTATGAAGGCAGTGAACCCTTCACAGACCATGCAGAAGTGGAGATGGGGGAAGCTTTAAGAATGCTCCCTCGTGGTTTCTCTATTTTTACTTCCTTCAACATCGTTACAATCTTTTGGGGTTTTTTGGTTTTGTTTTTGTATGTGTTTGGTTTTTTTTTTGTTTGTTTTTGTTTTTTGGTTTGTTTTTTTGTTTGTTTGTTTGTTTGTTTTGAGACAGGTTTTGCTTTGGAGCCTATCCTGGAACTCACTCTGTAGACCAGGCTGGCCTCCAACTCTGCCTCCCAAGTGCTGGGCTTAAAGGTGTGTACCACCACCTTGGCGATCATTAGAATCTTGCATGAGGCTAAATATGTCCCATTTGGGAATTAGAACTAAGTTCTATACTTGTTAAAAACTGAATAGTTGTTACTCTTTCTACTGTGGTGTATATATGAATTCTTACCTCCGTGAGTACAGATTTGTAAACCTCACTCCACCCTGCCCTAGAAACCACTCTTAACAGTGTAGTACTAGTCTACTTAATAAAAACAAAATATGAGTATGTTGTTAAGTCTTCCCACTCCACATCCAGACACATAGCTTTTAGTCCCATCAGTACGGACACACAGCCCAGCATCCAGAGCTCACAAGTCCCTTCCTTGAATGATTCAGAAAGTCACCCTGGCTGCTGACACACAAAGAAACAAACAGACACAAGGCCTTCTTCATTCAGAACAGCGTCTTCCCAGGGCAAATTAGATCAGGGGTAGTTCCCAGATTTTAACTCCTTTAAGAAAAGTCTAAGGAGACAAAAAGATAAAAACAAGTTCTGTGCGTTTAGGTTTGATTGTTATGACCCAGAGTATCACTCAAAAGGTGCTCCAAAAAAAGAGTCACTTTTGCCAAGACTTAAATATTTCAGTAGCATTTGCATAGAACTTGGACTATAATTTATTTAATCCTTGGAGTAACATTTTTCTCAAGAAGAGGTTGGGTGGTATATACACTCTTTATTAATAATAATTTTCTTTAATGTGTAGCTACATGACCTTCACAGACCATCTAAATTCATAAGCATAAAAGCACTTTTAGTAAGTGACTGTCATATCTAGTAACCAGAGCTGGGTTATTTGATTTGATGCTTGAAACAATGTTAACCTAAGGGTAGAGAAGGTATTATTCATTGTTACTATTTTGTGATTGGGAAAATGAATTCTCAGGGAGGTCAGAAGGATTGCCTGGCCTCACAGAAAAAGTGACAAGCCTAGAATCAAATTTGCTGCCCTGGGCCTTGTCCCCTTTCCCTCCTGACGTAGCACACAGTTTATAAGTATAAATATTGATTGCCCTTAAATCTTGTGTTCACTTGGGGAAGTGCTTTGCTCTTGCATCCTCAGCTACCTGGCACCAGCCTCTGCCCAAGCTCTTGGAGTCATGATTAGCAGGAAGGGAACAGGTGGCAGCTTAGCCATCTGTCACGCACGAGGACTAGATGCTGCTTCAGAGCGAAGGGCTCCAAGGCTCAGGTCGGCTAGGCATTCTAAAACACAGAGAACATCAGATCCATCCCTGAAGCAAACGGAAAGCTAAATGCTGAACTCAGTACTTTGTGTTCTGAGTGGAAACGCCACTCTTCAGATGATTAGCTGCTGCTTTCAGGAAAGGAGAGTGATGCCCCAGCACTGTGTGCTAAGACTCCAGCCTGTGCCCTGACAGCCCCTGAAGCAGGAGCAGGCAACAGCTATCCAAAGTCTGCAGTCCTACACGACCAGTTAATGCTTAAATAAATAATTGGTTCCCATCATACAACTCAGTGGTTAGCCAAGCCCAAATACACTGCTTGCCAGTTTTTCAAAGTCAACACCGGTATCTAAAATAAACACGGGCTGCCTAACACACACTGGTACTCTCATGAAAAAGTGTTGGGAAACAGCCCTTTGCCAGCACAAGTCCTGGGAGTTTTCCGACCACAGTTGGTTATACAGAACAATGTTGAGCCCTTACATATTTTTAAAGTAATGAATTCAGTGACCTTTTTGTTGCTTTTTTGCAGGCAGTTACTCTAAAAGAACTGTAAGAGAGCTGAAATCTGACCTGCTCCTCAGTGAATTTATCAGCCTGCCATGGTTTTATAAGTCATGTGATTCTCCAGGCAGTGACAAAGGACTTCATTACCCCTGGCTCTATCAGTAACCGGTGCTGACATCTGAAGAGAGAATTCAGGCTTTTTATATATGTGGGACTGTCAGCATGCCTTTCCACCATTCTAAGAAAAAAGACATTTTCTGACTCTTCTGGGGGACACTTTACTGCATGAATATAGAATATATATATTTAAAGTCCAGAACAAAGCCTGTCAGAAATTTCTATTAGAAACTGTGATAGTCAACGAAGATTAAGGATACAATCTGTTTCTTTCTTTTTTTTTTTTTAACTCCTTTAAAAATAAAAAAACTGATAGTTCTCAAAACTGCATCTGTAACTTTAAACTCACAAATTTTGCTTATGGAAAATGTGGGTCATTCAGTGTGTTTGGTGTCGATTCTTAAAAAGAATGTTGATGGATCCACCTGTAAGAATCAACTTTCTCGACCCTGCCTGCTGCTGCTGCAGAGTTAAAGTGCTAGGTGCCACCTAACATGTTGCCATTACATCAGGGCGCAGTATTTGAGCAAGTCCAAGAGTCCAGTCTGTAACAAAATGAACCAGTGACGTTAAGGTAACAGGTCATGGCAAGGGGAAGTGGATGATGGTGTTTAAAGGGAGGAGTGAAAACTAACAAGAAAACCGGATGTGAGGAATGCCTCATTTTACCAGTAGACTTCACAGCTCTAGCAAATGAGTCCATTGCTGGCGTCTTCATAATTTAAGTCACAGGTAAACATTGGTGCTCATGATAGAGCATAAACACCATTACTTTGAAGATCTGTTTAGCCTTTTTTAAATGTGTTTAGATGTTTTGGCTGCATGTATGTATGCCTGCATATCACATGCATACAGTGTTTGTGGAGGCTGTAACAGAGTGTCAAATCCCCTGGAACAATAGCGGTTGTTAGCTGCTCTGTGTATGCTGGACATCAAGCCCTGGTCCTCTGCAAGGGCAGCTAGTGTGATTAATCACTGAGCTATCTCTCCAAAGCCATAGTATGTATTGTCTTACAGTTTTTAAAGTCTGCTTTCTTTAAAACATATTATTTCATATAGGTGCTTATATCTTACCTTTCTCACTAAATACGACCGTTTTTCATGTCACTGAACAGTCTTCTACAGCATGATACTTAAGACTACACAGTAGAAGGAGAGGTGAGACACTGGGATTTATTCAACTGGTTCCTTAGCATTGGCTATTTGTTATAAGCATTGCCATTAAGAGCTGAAAGCAAGGACAGCAACAATAAGGGTCCACCATGAGTGGCTTCAGAAGCATCCTTCTTCTTAGTCACACCTCCTTCATACAGTGAGTACAGCTCTGGGTGCATCCTCACGGGAGGGACATGTCCCTTAGCCAAAAGTAGATATGGAATGTTTTATTTATGAAGTAGCTTTCTGTTACAGGTTGGAAACTAAAACGTTTTGGTTTGTTAAAATTTCTCAAGTCATTTGCTAACAACTGGGTCACTAAGAGGAGTTGAAAGATGGAGTCAAAGACATCATCTTTCCCTCTTTATTTTTAATCAGCACTTTAACTGATTTATAAAACTGTGTATTTTAACAAAATATCATGCAATTTTATGTGTGTGTGTGAGTGTGTGGGGTGTGTGTGTGTAGTGTGTGTGTGTGTGTGTGTGAGTGAGTGTGTGGTGTGTGTGTGTGTGTGTGTGTGTGTGTGTGTGTGTGTGTGTGTGTTATATAGATGCATGGGCATATAGGTACGCATGTGTGTATAGGCCAGCAGTTGATGTTAGGTATCTTTCTCAGTTGTCCCCCTCCTTATTCTTTTGAAATGGGAGCTCAATGACTGGCTAGAACTGCTATGACCCAGGGTTCCACTGTCTCCACCCTACAACACTGGGACTACAGAGGAGAACCAAAACCCCCACTTTTTTATGTGGATGCTGGGGATAAAAATCAGAAAGGTGAATAGCAAGCACTCTACTGAGAAATCTCCCTAGATCCCGTGTAATGTTTTCATATGTGTGCACATACATTTAAATTAGGTTGAGCCTAATTATAGATAATCTCAGACATTTAGTATTTATAAATGGCTACATTTTTCAAAATCCCTTTTCTAGCTTGGACTTACTTTTTTAAGCATCAGGCTATGCAGAAATACCCCCATAATCTTATAAGATGTATCATAAAATTTGAAGATACCTGCAAACTAAGACATCTTCAGAGTAACAATGAAGAAATAAAACAGTGTTTGTCAAATAATGTAGAGTTATCAATTGTCTGACAACATACGGAAACCACAGACTCTTAGGTTTAACAAGGCTGCTTCAACCATCTTTTTAAAAACCACAATTCCATTTGAGACCAGCTTTACACACGTATAAAGCTGAAAGGAACTTTACAAGCTTAAAGTTGCTGGAAGGTCCTGCTGTCACAGCATGGTCTTAGCAATGAGTTCTAAGCAGCTCAGGGTCTGCTCTGGTACTGCAAAGAGCCTGACAATCTGGGAAGTCATTTGTGTAGACAATTGGTATGCAGACTAACTTGCTAAGGATCGGATAAAAATCATTATAAAAATAGCAATTATTTTTAGAAAGTTTGAAAATATACATCTTATATGCATCAAATTTGACCCAGCTACTTATAAATCTGTGTGTGTATCTTGTGCCTTAATTATATGACTCAAAACAGTAAAAGTTTTTTGAGGCGCAAATACCTTCCTCAGCTCTCAAGATATGCAGGTGAAAAGAGTGACTATGGCTTACAATCTCATAGTAAAGGACTATCAATAAAAGAAATACGCCAGCAATTAAGACCATTTCAAAAGCTGTGGTAAGTATTATTATGAAGGAAATAAATATGGACAGAATCTAAGAACAACTGAGGGAGAGGTCCCACAGGTGCTGACTCCAAGTGGGAGTAGTTCAAGCAAAGCCATCTACAAGAAGAAATGGGGCTAAACTTGGGAGGGAGAGAACCTTCCAACCGCAGGCTGCCAGTGAAGGCAGTGGAATGGCACCACATTTGCATCTCCTTTGCAATGTGAGGCCAAACAACATTTATAACAACATTTTCCTGAAGATCTTATACCCCCGCATTAAAGAAACTCAAAGCAGTGAACTGTGATGTAAATCCCAGTTGGTTCCAAAGAGGCCAGTTTATATCCCTGTTCCTAGTGTCCCTTTTAAACACTAGCTATATGGAAACATGGGAAATTAAAAGTGTGTGTGTGTGTGTGATGCATTCAGAAATTAAGTCGGTTGCTTTTCCAACCGTAATATAAAACCTGATGGTAAAAACAGTGTTTTACTAAAGTAAATGTATGGAGCAGAAGTGGCCTTGGAATCGGTTGCCAAGCACATGAGGTGTAACCATGCTGGAATAAACTTTGGCAGTGTACCAAGGACAATGGCAGCTGTGTTGTCAAAATCTGCAACTATATAGCATACACACAGATAAATCGGTTGAACTGCAAAGCTCTCATCATGAGGTCATTAGTTGAATTCACTCGATGTTGTCCATTGTTGACTGGATTTTAGGGGGCAAAGTAAACTCCCTAAAGAACGTATTTGTAAGTTAGTATGAATGCCCTATACATTTTTTGATGATGTATTTTATTTCTTTGCTGTATTGTATTCAAAATCAAAATAGTCAATGCTTAGAGCTCTCCCAAACTTCAACTTTTAGTTTAAAAACAAAGTTTGCAGCTGAGAAGGCAGTAGAATGGCACCATATTTAAAAGCAAAGTGGGGACCCAACAGAATAAATAATAGGAACCTAAATGTCTCATAAGGTTTAATTTAAAATTTTTACTTACCTTTATTTCATGTGTATGGGTGGTTTGCCTGCATTTATGTTTATGTACCATGTGTGTAAAGTGATCATGGGGGCCAGAAAAAGGAGGTGGATCCCCTAGAACCATAGTTACAGACAGTTACAAACTGCATGTGGGTACTGAGAGTTGAACCAGGCTCTTCTGTCTCTAGCCCTGTAAGAGGATTTACAAAGAAACCCTGTCTTAAAACAACAACAACAACCACAAAAAAAAAAATTAATTTTAAAACTCTGATGATACTTTGGTCTGTTTTGACTTATATGAAGAGATATTTGATATATTTATTTTTATGTATCTAATATACAAAGTTTTATAGATTATCTTTGGGCCTTCTAAAAATGGAATAGGGATTATTATATTTAGAAGAGATAGTGAGTGACATCAACAAGAAAAACCTCAAAAGGGAATCACCAAACTACACATAAAATGCACTGAGAAAAAAATCAATTACTTACACTACTTTGAGTTCTATGTCAGAATGAAATCCCTATTCAACAGCATCTCTATTTGTTTAAGCATCTGAAATAATGCATATTTGGGGGTTCATATTTTTTGAAATTTAAAAATCTTTGTCAAAAAAGTCAGCAAAAGCATAATTTGTAAAGTTGCTTTATTATTATTATTATAAATGTTTATTTAAATTAAGAACAATCTTATTTTACATACCAATTCCAGTTCCTTCTCCCTTCCATCCTCCCATGCCCCCACCAACCCCCGATCCCACCACCATCCACTCCCCAGGGAGGGTGAAACCTCCCATGGGAGATCATCAAAGTCTGTCACATCATTTGGGGCAGGGCCTAATACCCCCCCACCCTACCCCCCCATCCCCTACCCACCCCTCACCTCTCCCACCCCCCACCCCCGTGTGTATCTAGGCTGAGAGAGTATCCCTCCCTAGGGAATGTGCTCCCAAAATCCATTCATGTACTAGGGATAAATACTGGTTCCACTGCCAGAGGCCCCATAGACTGCCCAGTTCTCCCAACTGACACCATATTCAGGGGGTCTGGAACAGTCCTATACTGATTGCCCTGCTATCAGACTGGGGTCCATGAGCTCCCCTTTGTTCAGGTCAGCTATCTCTGTGTGTTTCTCCAGCCTGGTCTTGACCCCTTTGCTCATCACTTCTCTCTCTCTACAACTGGATTCCAGGACTTCTCTGTGAAATTATTTAGACTTAAATTATTATATATTTAACTTAAAAATAGAATTAGAGTTGATTTTCTTATCCACTTAGAATTTCCTCTGTGCTTATTCAGTATTGTGGACACCTTAAATTTAAAAATATTTCAATTTCAAATATAAATAGCAAAAAGGAAATAATGTCCAATTAACTATAAAATAAAAAATTGCAGTTGATTTCAGAAAATGTAACTAAGATATGGGAAATAAAAAAGGCTCTATTAATGTACCTTACAACCTTTAGACAAAAATGGCTATCAGAGACAGAGGATATATGTGAACTCTAGTGGGTGGTCTTGGCAGGTCCTACAGCAGTCTCGGTACTTGGGAGGTGGAGGCAGGAGAATCAAAGGTTCAAGGTCACCCTCAGCTACAGAGTCCAGCTTGGATATTAGAAGACCCTGTCTCAATAAGTAATAAATAAATAAGGCAAAAATAAAATGAACACAGAGCAAAAAGTATATTACCACGTTCAAAATTAGTTCTTTAAAAAAAAAAAGTCAAAAAGAGTCAGGTAATGGGGGTACACACCTTTAATTCCAGCACTCAGGAGACAGAGACAGGTAAGTCTCTGTGAGTTCAAGACCAACCTGGTCTACAGTGCTACATAATGAGACCTTGTCTTGAAAATACAAACAAAAAGGATGTCATCTTCCAGCTTCCTGTTCCAGCTGCCATGTTTTCTTTGCCACTATAGACTCTAACTCTCTGGATTAACTTTTCTATTTAAAAAAGAAAAGATCTCACTTTTGTGAAATATATATGTATGTATGTATGTGTGTATGTATGTATGTATACACACACACACACACACACACACACATTTTTGGTTTTAGAGTTAATTTTACTTTTGACAATTGATTTGTTATAGAACTGTCTTGTAAGTTCATAGTAAGAAAGCTAAATTGTCATTCAATGGTATTATTTAAGCTATACACTGCAGTTCTGATATTTTTCTGGTTTTTTTAGTTTTTACATTATCTTGGCCTATATGATAAACTGTACAATCATCCTAGTTAAGGCTGTGTCTTACATGCAAATGGCTTTGTCTTGTATAAACAAGTCTAGGACTTAGGGATTAACTTTCTGACACCGCTGACTGGAGCCTCCTTTTAAGCCTCAAAAACCTAAATGCTCAATTACTTGCCCCCAAATCTTCTGCACTTCAGAAGGGAAAGAAAGTAAAATGAAGCCTTGACTGAAGCTTGTCATAGTGCATGGATCTGTAACAGTGGTTCTCAACCTGTGGGTCAAATGACCCTTTCTCGGGGGTCACATATCAGATATCCTGCATCTCCTATGTTTACATTTCAATTCATAATAGTAGCAAAATTACAGTTATGAAGTAGCAACAAAATTAATTTTATGGTTGGGGAATATGATTTTGAATGTTGAGTATTAAAATATTACTATTTAGATTAATTAGTATTTACATATTAAAGGATCGCAGCATTAGAAAGGTTGGGGACCACTGCTCTAGAATGAGGAATGATGAGAAATAACGATGTAGGTTCCTGAGGCTTTTTCCCCATTCTGCACTAAGGATTGACCATACACCCTGAACAGCTTGCTAACTGCAAAGAAGGTGTGGAATGGGTATTCCCTCCCTGGAGTTGATCTCGGTAAAGTAAAGTGGATGGGCAGATGCTTACATAGAAAAACAGACAAGAATCTAGCAGAAACTTTTCTTTAAAAACATTGGCAAAGGGTTTGGTATTTGGTTTTTATTTTTGAGACACACTTAAAGAAACGTGATAATAAGGGGAACTCATTACAGATTCTTGGTCACAATTGTAAAGCTACATTTGAAAGTTTAGCAGAATAGAGGAAATTCAGTTTCCCTGGTAAGCCATCTGTTTTCAAACACCTTACTCCATAGATGCCCATGTTCTCTCTTTTACAAAAGGTCAGAAAGTCCTTTTGCTGGAATGCTATGTCCCGTTCCACCCTCAGATGTAAGAGTTTAAAGGTCTTGGCATGTGCCATTCTTGTGGTTCTCTCTCAGAAGTGAAAACATGGAGATGGATGAGTTAGGCTTCCTATCATGACAAAACCCAAACATTTTTACTAAAGCTAAATGCTCAAGTAAGTTAGATAAATCACAATCAGGCATTTGTTGGCTGTCCTCAAGATATTAGTGTATATTGCACCACTGGGGACATTTTGCTTGTGGTTCACAGGCTTCAGGTTAGGACACTGACTGCTTTTCTCCCTTGGCAGCTTGCACCGTTCCTTCCAACACTAGAGAGCAGGGTTTTAGGGAAGAGGCTTCAGGGTTAATACCAGATTGATCCCTCCCGTGTCTGAAATATAGAGTGTCTTCGGGAACATGAGACTAGTACTGAATGCAGAAAGGAGAAAAGGAGAGTGCAGTCCACAAAGGAAGATGTAAACAAAGGAGAGATAAATAACATTAAGACTGGTTGAAAAAGCCAAAGAGAGGTACAATGTTACACAAATTTACTTCCCTTCGTTTAAAAAGTATATATGCCCACAGAGAATGATAATGTTCCTCCAGAAGCCTTGAACTGAGGAACAAAAATCTTAATGCCAGGCAAGAAACCCTTCCCTTTAAATTTTTGATCAGGCAGTAATGAAGAGACTCCCTATTGCTCTTGGTTGCCTCCCAGAAATTGAAGGTTAGATCATCTCTTTAGAACAAAAATAAACAAAAACTGACAGTAGATGTCACTCAGGGCAGAGAGATATTGGTGGGGGGTTTATTTAATGTAAGTTTTTATTACTTCTTTGAGAATTTTATATATCCAATCATTATCCTCCATTCCTCCCCCAACTCTTCTCAAGATCCCCTCCCAAGTTTGTGAACACACCCACACACACACATTGAGTCCAATTTGTACTGCCCATGTACTCAGGGCCATCCTCTATGGCACTGGTGACCTACCAGGGACTAGACTCACAGAGAAAAATGACTTTCCTTCCCCTAGAAGCCTTAGCTAGGAATTGTGATAGAGATTTTCATTCCTATATGTACACATATATAATATTAGTATTTATTAATATATAGTTGTATAATCTTTTAAAATTGTATTAAATCACAATAATTTTCCATAGTTTTATTAGGCCCTCTAATTCTGTTGTCTTATCTTTCCTTTGTGGTTTTGACTTCCTATGAGAAGTAAACTGAAACTCACAGACATGAACACAAGCTCTCTGGTTTGTTTTACTTTTGAATTTCAAAGCCCTGACACCCTTTCATAGGATGGTGTACCGTAAATGTTTAACCCTGATTCTCTGAGTAGTTTCACTATGAATACTGGGACACATTTTGCCTATGTTGACAGATAAAGTGAAAGTAAAGCAATAAAGGTAGATACCAAAATAACCAAATTATTAATGACAGAGACAAGTTCTTGTATGAGCTGTGTTTTTCAAATATTCAATGAATATATTCCCAGGTGTATGCTTGGTCATAGTGTAAGGGCTCCAGCTGCATAAATATCACCTTCTCTATCAATTTCTAAGCCCACATACTCAAAAAGTAATAAGTATCCTTTGGTTAATACATGGGACAAATTCTGTGATGTAAATCCAGGAGAAAAAAAAACAAGTGTTTCACATTCATGTTTTTAAAAAAAGTGAGTTAGTGTATCAGAAAATACAGATCTTTGAGGCTTATCTGTGGGTACTATGAACTACAACTTATCATAGATTCATTTTCCACTGTTATTGCTGCCCTTGCATAACAGATTATAATAATAAACATTATGATAGGAAACACGGGATATATAAGTTTTACTATTTATCAACCATTTTTTCAACTAGATTGATGTGGCTGGCCATGGGGATCCCTTCCAATTGTATCTGTTTGAATACTATTTAGAAAGCCCTGGAATGCCTTTGTCCTTACAATGAAGCATGATACAGATTAATCTCAGTTTTAAAAGCATAAGCATTTAACTAATGAAGAAGGACACACTGACACTATCCTGAATGCAAATGGATCCTAATTCTTATGGACTATAACTTAGATCCCTACAGTAAGCAGTTGGGGAGAGGGAGGCACTAATGTCTATTTCAGCTCAAATGCATGTTTTAATTTAAGCATTTGTGCTCTGAGTTCTGTCTTTGTACCCCGGGGCAAATACTTGGCACCAGCAAAAATTCCTTCTCCAAAACCAATAAGAAATAATGACTTTTTTTATAAGATGACAGTGAAGTTGTGAAATAATATTGGTGGTTCAACAGATATATCTCAAAGTCATAAGCAGGCTACAAAATAAGAAAACTTCGATTTTGTGCTGATTAACTTTTCATTAACTCGACAGTAACTAGGTCTATCTGGGTAGAAGATATCACAATTAAGAAAATGCCCCTCTTAGATTGGCCTGTAGGCATTTTCTTGCTTAATGATTGATGTGAGGGGACCCAGCCCACTATGGGTGGTAGTGCTATTCCTAGGCAAGTAATCCTAGGTTTTGTTTAAAAAACAAAAACAAAAAGCAAGATTAGTGAGCCATGGAGAGCAAACCTGTTAGCTACTTTCCTCTATGGTCTCTGCTTCTAGGTTGAATTCATGCTTGTTGATGTGATTAGAAAACAAAAACAAACAAAAACAAACAAACAAAAAACCCTTTCCTCTCCAAGTTGCTTTAGCTCACAGCAATGGAAAGTAAACTAGGACATGTTTACTACTACACAACAAGGAATAAAATACACTGTGTTGATAAATACTTAAAATGTTGAGAGCTAAAGAAGCTGTGTGAATCATTTTTATAAGAGTCTTGAAAATTCAAACTAATGTAGGATAACACAAAGCTGATTGTGAGTTGCCTAGAAGATCATGAAAGAGAGGGAACAATTACAAAAGAACAAAGATATACATGGGACAATAAAAATGCTAGTTATCTTGCTCGTGAAGACGGCTCCCTGTTTCACGTGTGTCAAAATTCATCTGACATTAGATATATATAATACACACACACCACACACACACACACACACACACACACACACACACACACACACACACACACACACACACACACACACACACACACCACTTCACACACACACGTGTGTGTGTGTGTGTGTGTGTGTGTGTGTGTGTGTGTGTGTGTGTGTGTGTGTGTGTGTGTGTGTGTGTATAGGCATTACTGGGAGCATTCAAAAAGATGCTAATTCACCCTTGTTAGCAATTGTTTGCTCTTCCCATGGCCCATGATATGAAGTTACACGATGGTCACAAACTAGCATCTTTCATGTGTGCCTTGTGTTCATTGTTCTAAATGCATTGGTATATTTTGTTGTGGTGATATATTGCTTATGATTTATTAAAGCCACTAAAGACAAAAATAGCAAAGCAGCCACACTAGTTAGCTGTAGAAACCAAAAAGCAAAATCTACAACCCCTAAGAAGCTAGAACCCTCTTCCAGAAACAGATGGATGCAGGTACAGAAATCCACAACTAATCAATGAACCAAGCTCCTGGAGTACAGTTGAAGTGAGGGAGGAGCAATAATATAAACAAAGGAGTCAAGACCATGATGGAGGAACCCACAGAATCAACTGGCCCGAGCTAATGAGAGATCCCTGACTCTGGTATGACAAACGCAGAACCTGCATAAAAGTGGACTAGACTCTGTGAACACAGGTGACGTTGGTGCAACTGGGGCAATATATGAGGCCACTGGCAATGGGCTCAAGAGCTAACTCTAATGCACAAACTGACATTGTGGAGCCCATTCTCTATTTCTTGCTCAGCCTAGGGATGGGGTGCAGGAGTAGGGAGTTAGTCATATCTCAACAAGATGATGGGACAGACTTAGTAGACTTAGTAGACTTACCCTCTTCGAGGAGTAGATAGGAGGTAGGGGGGACGGGTAGGAGGAGAGGAGGGAGGAGTAACTGGGATTGAAAAGAAAAAAATAAACTCATTTTTAAAAAGATTTAAAAAAAAAAATAAGATGGCCATAAGCCTTCGAGTATCGTAGTTGTTGAAAGTGGTATTCTTGCAGGATCAATCAAGTTAACATTTAAACGTGGAGTAGGTCGGGTTTCATGAGTTCCAATTCCTAGCTGAAGAGCTGTCAACAGTTGGCTTCTTGGGGAAGAAAGAGTCAGTTTTCTTTAAGGGTGTGGCCCCTGGTAGGTTGTGCATACTCTGGTGGATGGCTCTACTTCCAGGAGTATATAGCCAACACAAATTAAATTCCACGGGTTATAAAAAAAAAAGAAACAAACAAACACAAGGCAAAATTGAAAGGAGTTAGAAGGTAAATATGACCCAAATACATTGAATGCATGGGTGTATATAATTCTCAAAGAATTAAATTATGATATATTTCTAAAGTGATGTGCTTGGGGAGGAAAGTGATGTACTTGGACATCAAGTTGATAAGTGGAGTATTTGTGGTGGTTAATCTTAACTGTTGACCTAACAGGATTTGAAATCATCTGTGGATAGTGTGACTGTGCAAGGAGAAATAGGGAAAAAGAAGAGAGAAACAGAGAAATGTCTTCTAGTCACTCAGCAGCCTATCTTCTCACCCTAGAAAAATAGAGTTCTTCCCAGATTAAATCTAGAGTAAATGTGCTGAAGGAATGAGTGAGAACGGTGGCGACAGGAATAGAGAGACCAGGGTAAACTCGGGAAATAATCTATAGATAAAAGTTTCATGGAGAAACAGCAGACAAAGCAGAGTACTCAGCCAAAGATAGAGCCATGTTTCTGTTTGAAAAGATTGTGAGATGATGACAAAAACCTTGAGGGTCAGAAGCTTCCAAGGGAAGCAGAGGATGAATGTTCTCTGCATTAAACAAACTGAATTGCCAGAAAGACTACATTTATGCTCAGAAGGGTCAGTTCCAGGGAAATCAATTCCTGCTTGTTTTGGCAACAGATTGAGATTCTTCACTCTGCCCAGCATCTGCAGATTGGGGAATAGGAAAAAGAAAGTCATTCCATGACATTATGACACGGCCTTCTTCAGTGGTGCAGTAGACACGCAACTGTCATGACACTTTCCCCGTGGAGAAGAAAATTGAGCTGAGTCCAAATACAATATCAGCAAGTGGGACCTTCAACCAAGTGTGAGAGTAAAGAGTTTTCATCCCAAAACAATATCGTTTCATAATCATTTTATTTTACTTATGCCATTTTTATGTCATGAAATAGTGTTTTAAAATAACACCTTGCTTCCCAGTAACTCTTACACAGATGTCACTTTTGAAGGGCTTGTGGAGTATTCTCTAGAAAAATGATAACTAATTGTTATCATTAGAAGTACATGAGTGACATTTAGCACACTCTCTTATCTGTGATGTCATCAGAATTCCCACCACCAATTTGAGAGGGAAAACAGGGCACAGGGTTGTAGGTTTTAATTTGCATTTCTTAGCTTCTTATTTGGTTATTAGTTATTTATGTCCCTAGTTAGAAATGCTCACATCTTTTGCTTTTTGTCCATGAAGAAAATTATGCTTTTATAAACCATTTAAAATATCAAAGACATTAATGTTTTCTCTCCACCTTGATAGTATTTTTAGTAATTTTTTCTTGGAATAGCCAAGCCAGTTTCTCTCTCTCTCTCTCTCTCTCTCTCTCTCTCTCTCTCTCTCTCTCTCTCTCTCTCTCTTTCTTTCTCTGTGTGTGTGTCTCATAATTACATTGTTTTAAAGATTTATTTTCATTATTTTTTAATTATGTGAGTGTGTACTCATGAAAGATGCGAGGGGTATTAGAGCCTCCTGGAGCTGTAAGCTGCCTGACATGGTACTTGGAATTGAACTTGGATCCTTTAGAAGAGCAATATGTGCCCTTAACTGCTGAGCCATATCTCCAGCCCCTTGACTTCATGTTTTAAATATCCTCAGATATCACCATCATCACCAGCATTAAAATTGTGATCAACTTCAACATCTTCACTCTTGACTTGAGCTGAGTGTGTTTCACCATGACAGTTGAATGGCATTTCACTGATGCCAGTGAAGGCTGCATTTCTGTAGGGAACACCCATCATGGAGAACTTGGCAACAGGTGAGTTGGAGGTTTTCCTATGAAAAGCCCAACCCTTGCATGAACAAGTGGGAAGAGCTACATGCCTAGTAATGAGGAATGGCTGCAGGCTTTGTGGTCAGACTGGCCTTTGTCCTTCCTTAAACAATGGCAGTGCACTAGGCTTTTGTCTCCCTCTCCAAGTCTCGGTTCCTGTCTCTGTAGAACAGGACTGTTCTATCTTGTAGGATTTTTGTGAGAGTCACATGGCAGAATACATTCAGAGTATTCAGTTCTGTGACCAACACTTGGCAAGTACTCCACAGAGCCTTCACCTTGTGTTACTATGATGCAACTCCCCTATCTCCCCTATTCCTTTCTGTGTGGTTGTTTAAAAAACAAAAAAAAAAAAAAACAAAAAAGCAAAAGCAAAAGCCTTACAACTTACAACCACCAGCCTTCTAGAGACTTGCTGTGTACAGATGTTTTGATTCCTTTACGCAACTAGAATAAAATGAAAACATAATTATTATTTCTGTCATCCCCATGACCCTTTTTATCATAAGAAACTGAAATGCTGGCTAAACTACCCACTGAACAACTTACAAAAACAAGTATTACTGCCATAACATAGATCATCTCTTGCATGAAGAATTAGAAATATGCAAAGATATCAAGGAATCTTTGTGTAGGATGGGTGTGGAAAGGTAGATAGATGTAAAGTTGCTTTCACCTGGAAGAGAACAGCAAGGCCTAGGCCCCTCCACAACTTCTAAGGGGTGGAGCATTTTTCTCTAGAAGTTTGTGCTGGATAACACGCACCATGTTGGGGTTGCTTAAAACACACAAAATAGAAACAAAGCCTTGATAGCTCAATTTAAATTCTTTGAAAAAGTGAAAACTGTATTGGAAATTAAAATAATATTCATTCTTTCCTGTATCGATTTTTGAAGTTTCAAGACACAAACATACACTTCCTGATTTCAGGATCTAAAAAATGGAAATAAGAGGCAAGAGGCAATATATGGCTCTTCCTGAAAAACAAAAGTGAATGGTAAAATGCATTTCAGTTCCTGGAGGTCCCCACAAATGCTGCCATCGTTGCATTTGTCACCTGATGTGCCCAAAGCCTAAAGCCTCCTGAATATCTAATAGCTCCTTGACATTGCTTTTTGTTAGAATTCACTGTCTGGCCCACTTCATACCCTTGCCTGGAATGGATCCACAAGAGGAATCACATGCTTCAGTCCCAGTATCTGCCCACCTAGTACAGGCCAGACACAGGACAGACACTCAATGCATCCCCTCCGTGCAGGGTTATAAGTGAGCCTTCAAAGTGCTGTCCATGTTGGCCCTTCTCTTTACTCAGGTTCTTCTTTGTACCAGTGGAGGATTGTGATTTTTCCAGACACAGTCACTACAGACTATCATCTGGAGTCCTGGGAAGCATCTGGAACTCCAGGAAGAAAGGTAATGGTACCCTCTCCTCGGTCTTACAAAATCAGTAAATCTGTAACTGAACTGGCTAGTCTTTTGTCAACTTGACACAAGCTAGAGTTATCTGAAAGCAGAAAGCCTCAATTGAGAAAATGCCCCCATCAGATCTTGCTATAAGGCATTGTCTTAATTAATGATTGATGGGTGAGAGCCCAGTCCATTGTGGATGGTTCTGTCTCTGGGCTGGTGGTCTAGGATCCTATAGGAAAGCAGGTTGAGCAAGCTAGGGGAAGCAAGCCAGTAAGTAGCACCACTCCACAGCATCTGCTCCTGCCTCCAGGATCCTGCCCTGTTTGAGTTCTTATCTTGACTTCCTCCAGTGATGGACTATGAACTGGAAGTGTAAGCAAATAAACCCTTTTTTCCCAACTTGCTTTTTGGTCATGGTATTTCATTGCAACAGTAACAACCCTGGCTAAGACAGGTACTTTCAGGCTATTAGTTCAATAAAGAAAATGCTAAAGATAGTAGGGGGTGGGAAAACTACCACAAACAAGCCAACTCTTGTTCTTCTCATCATCCCCTTATAAATACAGGAGTTTTCTCTTCCACACCGCTCAGTCCTAAGCCAATATGCATGGTGCAGAGCTCCTCCTGAAAATATGTATTTTCATTTTTCCAGTGACAAAACAACTAATGAAAAAGCATGGCTACATAGAAGCATGGTAACTCACAGAAGGTGCCAATCTTTGTGGTACACTCATTGCCTTCCCAAAAAGTTGCAGCTACTGCAATCTGCTTCTTGAATTAGATTGCTAAGAATATTGGTTTGGTTTGGTTTGATTTTTTTTCTTTTTTCTTTTTTTTTTTTACTATGTACTTATTTATTCCTGTTATGAGATATTTGTAAACTATGTAAAGGTGTATTTCTGTAATTACTGAAATAAAAAAACTGAATGGCCAAAAGCTAGGCAGAGGTTAAAGGCAGGATTTCAGGGGGAAAGAGAGGAAGTAGGAGGAGGAAATTAGGCGTGAGGGAGATGCCAGGAGACATGGAGGAAACAGAAAGTGCAACATGGAAGAGAAGTAACACCATGTGGCAAAATGTAGATTAATATAAATGGGTTAATTAAGTTATAAAGAGCTAGTTGATACAAGCTTAAGCTAAAGACCAAGCTTTCATAATTAATAAAAAGTCTCCATCATTTGGGAGCTAACTGGTGGAACATAAAAAGACTCATTACATATCCTTGTAAGTACAGAAATATCAATGATGGGTTTTCAAAAGGAAGTATCTTTAATCTGCCACAAACACTTATTTTTTAAGAAAAGAATGGTTTTATTACAGTAGGTGGAAACTGATGGGTTGTCAATTTGATTGTGCCATCACCTGGCGTTTAGAATCCAGCTCCACCCAGTAATCACTGCTTAGTGAATAAATGAATGAATGAACGAATGCAAGTAAATGATATCACTTGTTACACAGAAGTATGTTTTACATTTGAGAACATCCTTTGTCTATGAACATTCCCTTAGCTGTAACTGTTAGGAGTAGTTTTTCCTGCCGGTCTGGTCCCACCGCCACGCCAGCCCCAAATAATACACAGAGACGCTGTATTAGATATAATTCTGTTGGCCAGTTACTAGTTTCTTATAGGATAGCTCTGTCTTAAATATTAACCCATTTCTATTAATCTAAGTATTTCCGTGTGGTCTCATCCTACTAGAGAAAGGGCCTATAGTCACACCTATCTTGCTTTCTTATTGGCCAATAACCAATATGAAAACCAATATTTTCCATTAACCAATATGAAAAACATATTTACAGAATGACATCTCCCATCATGTAACCCTGAGGGAGTTCTTCTAAACAAATTATGGACTATCTGTTCAGAAGGTCTCTAAAAGTACCTTGGGGTCTTTATGGTAATTATGTCTAAGGGTCTTTGTTTATTTTGAGTCTCATTGAAAAGTCCAAGCAAGTAGTGAGTTCAGATCTGTGTAGTCAGAAGTAAGCAATCCTTCTAGTTTCTAGTCTAGTTTGAATATAATGGAATAAAAAGTTCTCCTGTGAAGTAGGAACGAAGAATACATTTCCTATTGCCTTTCAAGTCTCTCTACTATAGTAACTCTACCTAAAGACAGATTTAGGACAGAAAAAGAGAAGATGATTGACATGCATATCTCACCTAGGGAGTAACCCAGAAGGTGGACTGAAATTCAGCCTTGAAGACTATTGCCAGCTAAAAACAATGTTGTCTTGCAAGTTGGTGAAGGGGAATCATAAGGAAATGGGTAAGGGGTGCAGAACAAATTGATACATTTGCTGTCATCATCTATAAATGTCTACCAAAAGAAAAAGATTCAGAACAATGAGCATTCTGGCTTATAGTTTCTCAATGACTGTCCATGCCCATTGTGGGAAGCCACGGCCCCAAGATGGCGCCTGACTGGATGCCAGATAGTTCGCGCTTAGCTGTAAACAAGCCTTATTTGGAAGTGCTTGATGGATCTGGTGCGCTTCCTCCTTCTGTGGCCTATCTGGGATTGCCAGGTGGCATGAGCTGATTGGGCTGTGAGCACATTTAAGGGCTTGCTGGGGCTGAGAGAAGCAGCAGAAGCTTATGAGAGAAGCAGCAGAAGCTGATGGGAGAAACAGAAGCTGATGGGGGCAGAAGAAGCTTGTTCAATGATCCTGAATAAACTACTTGAAGAAGAGTTGTGGTTGTGTGTTTCCTTGCCGGCCTAGGTAGGCGAGTAACAGCCCATGAGTGACCACCACTCTCCCTGTAATTATATTGTCCAGTCTTCATATTTGGCTGAAGCCTCTGAGCTGTGGTGACCTTAGAAAAGACTGGTAAGTTTTCTTCAACTGCCTTCATTACCTCCATCCTGAAAGTGAAGTAACAGGAGTAGCTCTTGTGCTCTGGAAACTGAAATAACACAGGGCACAATATAGTCCCATTCATTACCAATTACAGGGATGTATCCCCTTGATTAGCATTTGTTGATGCCATTACCTTAGAGCACAGGATGGGAGAAAAGGACTAGATCATTAATTCCTGAGTAATTGAAGGGAAAGCCAGACTCCCTGGGCAGCCTGGAGTTTTTGTTTTCCACTCCTGACTGCTAGGCTCTCTAAGACTTTTACTGCTTGGCAAGCCTCATGTTCTAGGAGGTTCTGGTGACAAAGTGAAGATCATAGCCATTTGGGGGAGTTTTGTGGTATTGTCTCATAAGACAAAGGGATTACCCAGTAGTTCTGAGGCACAGTTATCGCCAAAAGTCTAAGATGGAAAGTATAAACAAGAGACACCACATTTTTTTCAGCTCCCACCCCAACATCTTTACACCCAGAAACTTGGTCAGAGAAGAGAGGTCAGTCAATAATGGATTTTACTTAGCAGAACTGAGTTTAGAATACTTGCGTTGTTTATTTAGCCCAGCCTACATTTACTGAGTTCCTACTGTTTTTGAGACTCTTAGGAGATATAGTAAGAAGGAAGAGAGTAGAGGTCATTGAGAAACCAATTATATAACCTATTTCTTAAATAGAATTGAGAAATGTGTACAGGGGAAAGTATCTAGTGCTGTGAGAGTGCACAACACAGGGACAACTGAGGGTGTAGTAATATCTCCCTGAAGAAGTGTTGTTGGTCTGGGTTCTAAAGTAGAAATAGAAACAGAATGAAAGAATGGGGGGTAGGGGAGGATTTTCACTGGTAGGAAACCAAAATGTCAGGTCACAGAGCGCTTTGAGACACCCAATAGTTAAGGTTGGCAGAGGTCAAGAGTCCTTGCAGGTTGAGTACAAATTTTGCTTTAAATCTTGATTACAGTGGGATACATGGTTATGTAGGTATGTGAACTGTGGAATAGTGGGTCATCCTGAGGACATGCAGAAATTATCTTTGTGTATAAAACTATACAAGTCCTGAATGCTTCATTAGGCTATAGTACTCAACTGAAAGAGTTTTCATTTTTAGTACATTAATATTTTACACACACTGAAAGTGAAGGTCCTAGGATGAGTCCCTATGTCCTCATTTCCCAATCTCAGTAATGAAATAGTCACTTTCCACTCAAACCATGTATAGCTTATCCAATCCCCAGTAGATAAGCTCAAACTAAACTATAAGTATCACTCACTATAAACACTTCATGTTTATTTTTCTTGTCTCCTCCTGTGCATGTGTGGCAGAGGGTGTGAATGTGTGCACCAGTGAGTTTACATGTGGAGACCCAAGGTTGACGATGGATTCCTTCCTCTATTGCTCTCCGCCTTATTTTTGAGCAGAGTCTCTCACTGATCCCAGAGCTCAGCATTTTGGCTTGACTGGCAGGCCAGGACCAGCCCAGTGCTGGGGTTACAGATGTGCACTACGCATACAGTTGTTATGCAGGCGCTTAGGATCCAAACTCAAGTCTTCAGGCATGTGCCACCTGTATTTCAGCACTAAGCCATGTCCCCAGCCTTAGAGTATATATTTCTCAGACATAGAAATGCTTATTTTTGCCTTCACTACAATAATTATACCTGCTAACCAGAGTTTGTTTTTTGTATGCTGTGTTTGTATTTCTTTTGGGGGGTGAACATCTTGCTGTTTAGTTAAAAATCACCTCATAGTCATTTATCCCAAACTGTCCTCAAGCTCACTATCTCTCTACCACAGTCTCCCAAACACAAAGACCACAGGGGCAGGGTGCTACACTTGGCTTAACAATTCTTAACCATATTCATGTAGTGTGGTTGAAACATTTAAAACCTTAGGTTATACATTACCAAACAGCTTCTCAGGCTAAACAGGCTTATTCTTCCCAACCATGTTCATGATTAATGACTGTTCACCAAATTCATCAAAAATAAGTACTAGTTGTTTTACTATGAGCAATTTAACAAATGAAAGCATATATTATTGGTGCTTGAGTGTGCCTTTTATCTCCAGTGTCAATGAGCTGCTTATACTTCTTTTGTACACTCATTGTTCTTTATCTTTCTGGCTCTGCCAAGGGGCCACCTGGCTTCTGTTTGAGCATTTCTTATAACAGAAACTTCACAGTCTTTGGGTCAGTACTCCTGAAAAAGGGCTGCAGTAGTTTGAAAATGTCTAATATTGATCCAAACTCTTTCACTAAATTTAGCAACTTCTACGTAGTTTTCTCAGGTAGAACTGTCTCAAATGCTTTTCTTGGCTGAGACTATCCCTTTATATGTATATTGACATCATGTGTTGTTGCAAGTTCTATAGAGAGAAAATCAAAAGGAAAATAATTGAACTCATCAAACGATTTGATTGAACCAGCATAGTAGATACAATGAAGGTAGACAAAAGGGGACAGTTTGAAACCGAGGCCACTGGAACTTAGACAGCCCCAACTATACAGCTCCTTTCATCTCTAGACCCACCAAATCGTGTCCGATGGGCACACTGCAAAGCAATACACAAAAATACTAAAAACTTTGAAATCGGCCTCGGTTGTCACTCCTCATGACACCATCTTCCTTGACTTATAAGCCAGTTTCTCACTAGCCTGGCTAGCTAGCAAGCCTCAGGCAGCTGACTGTCATTGCATCCCAAAGGAATTTTATTTTTAGCTTAAATATAACCTTTTGAACTTGTTTTTATTTGTGTGAAAATTGTTCAACTATGTAATGGGACAATCAGAGGAAGAAAGAATTGGAATTCTAATTTATCATCTTGAAATATTTGTAATTACAGTGTTGGGTATTATATTGGTATCCACCTGAAGTACAAACTTGAGCTTGGAGACATTTTGCAATCTGCCAGACTAACAAAATCTTGTGTGTGGGGAGGTGTTGATGAAGGTAAATTGGATCACTGTTGACTTGGATTTTAAATATGCCCCCAAACACTCGTTTGCTGAAGGCTGGATTGCCAGGATGTGATGTTATTGGGAAATGGGAAACAGTGGAGCCTTCAAGAGGTGGAACCTAGAAGAAACAAATTGGTATATTTATTCGGAGGTGCACCCTCAAAGGGAGTTCTAAGGACCTCTCTCTCTCTCTCTCTCTCTCTCTCTCTCTCTCTCTCTCTCTCTCTGTGTCTGTGTGTGTGTGTGTGTGTGTGTGTGTGTGTACTTCTTAATCACCTTGAGGTGACATCACCACACACTGTCTGTGATGAAATTCTGTGTCATCACAGGCTACAGGAGTAAATCACTAGCAACTGAAATGTCTGAAACAATGAGACAAAAGAAACGTTTCTACTGCTGTTGTCAGTATTATGTCTTGGTGATATAACGCTGACAACTATGTACTACATTCTTCTCTCTGGTTGTCAGGATGTAATATTAGTTTGTAAACAGGTAAATGACTGGCTCACGGTAGCTTACACTACAAATAGTTTGAAAGGTGCCACACACAGTACATTTTCTAAAGTTACCACAAATACGGTAATTGTCTTCGTTTTGGATGTAAATAGCCATGAGTTCACTATATTTTCAACCCTCATGGACTTTTCTTTGGGACAACACAAAACAAATGCAGTAAGATCACCCTAGTAAACAAAAAGCTAATCCAGCAAAAGCCCTGGACCTTAGCATTTTAATATAGTTTGATTCTACTAAACATTACATTCAAACTTCACAGCAGGAACAAGAGCATCACGGACAATTCAGTGTGTCAATTAAAAAGTGACACCACCACCATCCCCAAACCAAGAGGCTGCCTTTTATCAAAAACCCAGCAAACAGCTGAGGTCTATGTGTCACCCTTCAGGATTGACACCTGTGCCTCCTAAAGCTTCAGTTACATTTTTTTCTCATAGATCTTTATTCAAACCAAGTTTCTTTCATTCAAACCAAGTTTATTTCATGTGGCACATTCTATCAACTATGCCCCTTGACATCTTTACCTCCATCCCTCAGGAATACAGGAAGGCTGGAAAAATAAGTGAGCGATTAGAGAGAAGGAAGTAATTAGTTTTTATTAGAGTATTAGGATGATTAGACTCTTTGGCTCTCAATCATCAAGAGGTGTGGCTTGAGCCATTTATTTTTAGCAACAATAAAGCAGATGTCTCTTGCCACATTGTAGCCTTCTGTGCATTCACAGGCCTGACTAGTATGGGAGGTATTTTCCACACTGAGATAATTCTAGGGCAAGAACAGCAGTACAGCCTGAGTGCTTGGGCACTGCATAAGTTCCTGGGAATACAGTCTGGATATTTGTTTGGGGCACCTGGAAAAACGGGAGTCAGGTTTTTTTCTTCTTGATGTTCATGTAAATGGATGTGATTAGACTATAAGATGCAAACTTTCAAGATGTCAAGTTTCCCTAACTGTCTTTTCTGAATCTGAGTCCAAACCTTATTGCCCACTAGACCAATGTCTATTGCCTTATTCAGTACTGAGCATGTCAAACTCTGTGCTAGTAATGATTCAGATGCTAATTAAATATCTCACTTCAACACGCAGGTAGAAAAACATGGTTCCCTCTTAACACCTGCCATTTTACTTTTTTTAAATTACATTTATTTGTTTGAGCTAAAGGGTCCATAGTACTCCTGTGGAGGACTGAGAACAATCTCTATTAGTCAATACTCTCCTTCTGTTACATGGTCCCCGGGGATCAAGCTCAGGTCATTAGCCTCGGCAGCAAATGCCTATACTCACTGACCCACCTTACCAGCCCGTAGTTCACCTCCTTGGTTAGTTAAAATTAGTTTCCTGTGAACTCAGTTCTTATTTGAGGATCCTGAAATGTTCTTTTCAAAAAAGAACTTTGCTTACAAATGTACCTGTCATAGGTTATTATCATAAAAGGTGGGGGAGGGGTGGAAAGAAAAGAAAGCCTACTATAAATATCAAGAATGGAACAAGGGTCACCGGAAACACTGTGAGATATTGAAGCACTTAATTATCATTCCAGGCTCCAAGAAGGAGTGTTTGGTGGTGACTAACAGGCAGTGAGATAGCTTTGCTCCAGGCACAGCAGGTCTCCTGTCATTGTAGGGAAAACTGCCAGCCTTGGCCAACCCCTGCTTAAGTCTGACGCAGCCAGGGCTCTTTCCTAGTTATAGCTATGAGGCCACTGCCTGCAGGTTCAAGGAGGGTCTTGATGAGATACTGAGGTCAAAGAAGAGCAATGATATGGCTGATGCTCTAAACCAGAGTATCACTCAACCCATAATCTTAAGGAGACATCATTCATGATACCTGATTTCAAATTATATTACGGCACCATAGAAATGAAAACAGTATGTGTTGGCACAAATGCAGACACATACATGAATGGAATAGAATAGAAAACCTAGGCATAAGTCAGCACAACTACAACCATCTGAGTTTAACAAAGATGCCAAAAATACATATTGGAAAAAAGGCATTATCTTCAATAAATGATTCTGGGAAAATTAGATTTTCAAATGCAGAGAAACAACTGGATCCTTATTTCTCACTCTGTACAACAGTCAACTCTGGAATGATCAAGGACTTTAACAGAAGACCTGACACCCTGAATCTTATAAAAAAAGAAAAAAAAGTTGGAAATCTGCTTAAACATTAGCACAGGTAATGGATGGCTTAAGCAATGGGATGTTCTGAAACTCTAAGCAGATGGCCATCAAAAGAACCTGTCACTCAAGTGACAAAGTACATAAAATGGAAGAAAATCTTTGCCAAGTATTTATCTAACAGAAGATTAGTGTCCATGATATACAAAAGGCTAAAAACAAAACAACTGTAAACATTATGAAAATAAATAACCCAGCTGAGAAACAGGCTGTGGAACTGAATAGAAATTCTCAAAAAGAAGAAATACAGGTAGCTTAAAGCACTTTGGACATTGCTCAGACAACATCACTTGCCATCATAAAACACAGATTCCATTCACCCCAGTAATCGTGGTCATCATTTGGAGTACAAATGACAACAAATGCTGGCATGGGTGTGGCAAAGAACTCTTCCACACTATTGTTGGGAGTGTAAGCTAGAGTGCTGTTGTGCAAATCGTTCTGGAGGGTTCCCCAAAAAACTAAAATTAGAATATAGGAATTAAGTGCCAAGCATGTATGTATAAAGTGGGCTTTAGGATAATACTCATGAGATATTTAAAACTTTATCATGAAGCCACTTTGTATTGGATGGTTTTCCCCAAACATCCAAGATAAATGTTCTAAATTAAGTTACGATGTTTTGATGTTCTAAATGCGTGTTTTACAATCCAACTGCTTTTAACTTACAATGAGTTTGTCAAGACACAATCCCATTATAAATCAAGGAGCCTCTGAGCAAGTGGAACTTTTATATATTACTACTGAGAGTACAAGCTGATGCAAATGTGTGAGAAAACAATTTGAAGGTGTGTTGTGAAGTATCCTCAAAAGGGCTTAGGATGTGCTTCTGAAGTAGAGAACCTGCCTAGCAAATGCAAGGCCCAAAGTTTGATCCTCAGCTGAAAAAGAGTCAGTGAGAGAAAAAAAATAAGGATAAAGTATAGCCTCATAGTTCCATTCATAGAATGACCTGGAGAAATGCTCATATTATAATAGTAGGTTTTCTGCCAATAAAACAAAACACCTAAGACAATTAACTTATAGAGAAAAAGATGGAATTTTCATCAGGTGTTGCCGTGGTGAGGGTTGAGTGCAGAGCCTCACAGATGCTAGCCTAGTGCTTTACTACTAAGCTGTAGCCTCAGGTCAAGAGAGTTTATTTGGGATCATGCTCCTAGTCCATTGTCCACAGCCATATTTCTTAGACCTCTAGTAAGAGTAGTACATATAGTAGAAATGCCTACTTCATGGCACAGTGAGCTAGGAAGAGAAGAACCCCATAATCCCCTTTGAGTGCATGCTTCTGATGCTATAAGAAGAAAACTTTCACCTCCTAAAAGTTCTATCACCTTTCAATGCCACAACCTTGGACCCCAAGCCTGTAACATAGGAATCTGGGTGGAGTTTTCCAAACCATAGCACTTAACATCTCTAAAAGTCACACTCTGTCCTTGAAGGCAGACATAGTATTCTGCATACCTATAAACCCAGGACTCAAGATGTTAGGGGTGGAGGTCATCTGCTCTGTAGGACACCATCTCTCAAAAAAAAAAAAAATCAAAAACAAACAACAATTACAGAACTGCCCCAGGTTGTTTGGAAGTCATTTAACATCAGGATCTTTGGTTTCTTAACCTGTAGAATGGAACCAAAGAAAAAATTCACAATGTTTTTCATGCATGATGGCTGGGCATAGTGGTGCACACCTATAACCCCAGCAGTTCCAGGCTATCTAGTAAGACTCTGTCTGCAAAGAGCAACCCCACCTTGCATTTTTAGTATAACATTTGGGAACCAATAGATACTCAATAATATTTTGCATGTGTAGTTTAACATTGGGGAGGCAATAGATACTCATACTGTTTACCTGAAGTGCTGTGGGAGTTAAGCCCTGTTGATATATTTACTTCTCTTTCCAGAGATTAGCCTTGAGTTGTTTGAGTCAACAAACATTGAGCTCTTTTTTGAGATTCTCCCAAAGGAGAAGACACAGCTAAAAGTGGGAAAGAGGAACGTCAGTCCTCAGAAATGAAAAACAAAACTGCTGAGGGTAGGGGTCACTCCGAGGCAGTCTTGAGCATATCATATGCACAGCCTGTGCAGGACTCTATCTTGGACAGTCGCCCATCTCTGTGTTGAAGATACACAAATGACTTTTCAGTTGGAGAGCTAGATTGTAATGAGACCTGGAGTGTCCAGGGTTTACATCTTCATGGGAACCCCAGGGTGGAATGTGTATTACCTGTGGGGCTTGGGAGTAGCATTTGGGGAATGCAGTTCTTTGCCAACTTGGAGGTCTGAACAAATGTTACAGGCCAATTTTATGCCAGTCTTTTCCCTCCTCCCTCACAACTGTGTCTTTTGATCTGCTCCAACATCTGGGAGTAGTCAAGGATTTCACAGTATTGCTGGAGCTTCCCATAGCTCTACCTTATATGGACCAGATTGCTGAGGTGAATGCTGTGGCTGGCAAGGAGGGGCCAGCATCCGGCTTTTATATGAGGGAACATGGGTGAATCCCAGGATAGCTATTAAGCACCCCCACATTACACAAAGGAAGGGGAACACTAGAGGCAAGTCAGGCTCCAAAAGAACCCTCCATAACATCATGGGAAATTTTGAGCAGCTTCCCTGGAGACTTGTGTGGGATTTCTTCCAGACAGGGATGGTCATTTCAGGCAAGGTACTTGGCATTGGAGTCAAGCATTCATCGGTGGACTCCATTCCTCAGTGAATTTGTGACATCAGCTTTCTTACCTCTAAAATAGAGCTATTACTTCTTTGTATGATTGTTTGGGGAATGAAACAAAATGGCACATATCCTGTTGTATGGCGGTGTCCTTAGCTCATGGTGCTAACTTAATAAACATCAGTCTTCCTTTGCCCATGATCACTTTACATACATCTGAGTTCACAGTAAAATTTGAAGACATAGGGTGTATTCTACAAAAGAGATCAGTGCAGCTCCAATACAGCTTAACAAGCATTTGTTGGGGGAAAACAAATACCACATCTGATAGGTTCTGGTGTTAACGTATTTTGGGGGTGATTTAAGTAATGGAATCATTGTCTTAGAACAACAGCGCAGGATTGGCTTTCATGGTTCTGTGGGCTCACTGGGGCTAGAGGAATGGCTCTCATGTAAGACAATCAGATAGCAGCCCAAGTATCTGAAGATTTGCCTATGGCAGCATCTTCATTTGCTTTCCCAGTGCCTCAGCTCCCCTGACATGACACTTCTTTTCAAGAGAGCAGTCTAGACTTCTTGTTGGTGGCCCAAAGGCCCAACATAGCAGAGATAGAAACTCTGAGTGATCACAGAGCTTGAGACTAAGAAAGATCCAGGGTCTCTTCTGCCATATGTAGAAAGTTGTCTTCTATTGCTGTGAAGAGACACCATGAGGACAGCAACTCCTATAAAAGAAAACATTTAACTAGGGCTGGCTTACAGTTTCAGAACTTTAGTTCATTATTTTCATGGCAGGAAGCATGGTGGCATGCAGGTAGGCATGGTACTAGAGAAGGAGCCAAGAGTTCTATATCTCAATATGCAGACAGCAGAAGTGAATGCCACATTATGCCTAGCTTGAGCATCTGAGACCTCAAAAACTGCCCCCACAGTAACACACGTCCCTAAACAAGGCCACACCTACTCCAACAAGACCATGCCTCCTAATAGTGCCACTCCCTGTGGGCCAAGCATTCATACATATTCATAGATGTGAGCCTATGGAGCTATTTCTACTCAAAACACCACAAAAGTCCAGCAACAGACCATCTCAAGTTTAAAGAAAGCTTCTTCAGTGGGAACAGAATGTATGTGCACAAAGAGAAGGAACTGTTGGTGTTAAACTCTACTTCCTACCTTTCTTTTTGTGGAGGGAAGGGTTCTTTTCCTGACACTAGAAATCTACCCAAAGAGTTAATACAACATCTGGTTGAAATGCCTTCCTCTTGGCCAAGACAGCTTTGTCCCCTTAGGTCTTGACCTACATATTTCATCCTCTGTGACAGGAATTTATGGTTCTGTACTCAGAGTTAAAACCAAGGCCTTGGAAAATGGATGGAACTAGAAAAAAAATCATCCTGAGTGAGGTAAACCAGACCCAGAAAGAAAAACATGATATGCAGTCCCTCATAAGTGGATAGATAATTATATGTAAAGCAAAGGATAACCAGGCTACAATCCACAGACCCAGAGAAGCTATGTAACAAGGAGGACCCCAAGAGGGATGCATGGATTTCTCTAGGAAGGGAAAAAGATGAGATCTTTTGGGTAAACTGAAGGCAGGGAATAGAGGTGAGGAGATGGGGGATGGGAACATGATGGATTAGGTTGGCCAAGTTGGGGGCAGCATGGAGAGGGAGAGTAATGAAAGAGATATCTTGATAGAGGGGACTATTTTGAGGTTAGGGAAAAACTTGGTACAAGGGAAACTCCCAGGAACACACAAGGATGACCGGAGCTAAGACTCCTAGCAATCAAGAAAAGGATGCCTGAAGTGGCCTTCTCCTATAATAAGATTGGTGACTACCCTAATTGTCATCAGAGAGCCTTCATCTAGTAACTGATGGAAGCAGACGTAGAGATCCATAGCCAAGCACTGGGTGAGCTCCAGGAGTCTAGCTGAAGAGAGGAAGGAGAGATTGTAAGAGCAAAGGGGGTAAAGACCATGACAGGAAAATCTACACAGACAGCTGACCTGAGCTCGTGGAAACTCATGGAGTCCAGCAGCAAGGAAGTCTGCATGGGACCAACCTAGGCCCTCTTCGTGTGGATGACAGTTGTTTAGCTTGGTCTGCTTGTGGGACCTAGCAGTGGAACCAGGAACTGTTCCTGGCACATGAGTTGGCTTATTCCCCAAGCAGGCCCTTGATGCAGGAGAAGGAGCTTGATCCTGCTTCAATATAATATGACATGCTTTGTTGACTCCATGGAAGGCCTGCCCCTTTCTGAACAGAGGAGGAGTGGATACAGCTGGAGGTAGGGGTGGAAGGAGGGAGTGAGCAAAGAGGAGGGAGGGAAAAATGTAGTTGGTATGCAAAATAAATGAAAAAAATAATAATAATTGTATAATTAATGGATTTAAGAAAAAAGAAACCAAGGCCTCGGACCAATCCGATCACTGCCTACTCTCATTTTCTTTCGATGCTTTCTTTCCTTTGGTTTCTAATAATCATAGTTTGGAATGAGTGCCACTTGCTCAGACCATTCTTCCAACTAGAGTAAGTCTCGGGCTTTAGTGGTCCTTATACTCTTTCGAAGCACACCTGAGGTTGGATTAGCTTCCAGTTTCCTGGGCAAACTTTCAAAAGCCTACATAGTTAGGAGCCAGTTATCCTCAGCATGTGTATTACCCCAAACATAAAATATTCTTTGAATGGATGGATTGTTCTTTCTCACCAGAACAATATAATGCTGAGAGTTTTATTTTTATAGTCCTGTGCTTAATTTTCAAGGATCAGACCTTAGAAATCTTAATGTTCAAATTAAGAAAAAAGGATGGTTTGCCTCTGTGGGTCAGGCAGTTCAAAACAATTATCTTTAGGTCTCTGTTCCATGGCAGCAGAAATGACCTCAGCCACGCCAGGCTCCAAAGGAATGTTTCCAGGTTTCTACTCCCACACATCATTCCTGGACACCTGCCTCTCAAATTCCTTTCCAGATGACTAATATTTGGGTTGGTGAATATTTCAGATGCAGAATCCACTTAGATGGAAATTTCCCTGAATTTCCCTGAATTGCCCCTGCCCTTTCTATAACCACTTCCAAAAACCTGTTCAGCCTTACTTCCACACCCACACTCTGGAATCTTCTAAAGTCTAACATCCTTTTACTCAGCGTATTTAGATTCAGCCTTATTTAGTTTTCATGACCCCCAAATTGGAAACACAAATGAGCAATTGGATTCTGAATATTTTTTTTGAGATTTTTTTTATTATTTTTATTATGTGTAGGTGGGTGTCTGCATTTGGTGCTCACTGGGAACCAAGCTTAGCATCCCTGGAAGAACAGCAAATTATCTTAACTGCTGACCCATTTCTCTAGCCCTTCCAAGAATCTTTTTACTAACATTTTTCCTTATATGAAAACTATCAAGCAAATAAATAAATAACAATAATACTCTCCTAAATTCTGGAATATGCACCACTTAAGTTATCATCAGTTTGTAACATTATGTTTCACCCATACTCCAACCTATTTCCCTTCTCACTTAGAAGATTTTCAAGAAAGTAGTATACATTGAATTATTTGATCTGTATCTATGTAGATATCAATCTCCAAAAGGTAAGTATAGTCAACCTTTGGTATTCACATTCCTCCTTTGTGGGTTCAACCAACCACAAATAAGAAAACTATAGTGGATATGCACTGACTTTTTCTTGTCATTATTTTGAGACAATATAGTATAACAACTCATTACTTGTCATTTATACATTATTAAACACCATAAATATGTAATCAAAAGGTAATTTAAAGTCTAGAGAAGAATGTGTGTGGGTTACATGCAAAGTACATAATTTTACAGAGGAATTGAGCATTTGTGGAGTTTTATATCTCCTGCTAGATCCTGGAACCAAGCCCTGTCAAATACTGAGGAAGACCATCCAGCAATACAACTAAATATATGGTCAAGCCTAAAAATAATTTAGGTACCCTCAGTTTCCATTGAGTTTAAATTTCCTAAGAGATGGTGACATAATAAAGTTAATCTTCTCTACTCCTGGCCTCTGACATACACCCTAAAGTAAACATACACATTCACTTGTTTAAGTACATACAAGTTGCCAGGAGTGGTGGCACACACCCTGAATACCAGAACTGGGGAGGCAGAGGCAGGTGGATATCTGAGTTCAAGGCCAACAAGGTATACAAAGTGAGTTCCAGGACAGCCAGAGCTATTACACTGAGAAACCCTGTCTCACAAAACAAAACAAAATCACACATTTTTTATGACACCTTTCATAATCCAGTGTAAAGTATGACACTCAGAGACCACTGCCTTTGCTATTACCAATGTTTATCACACAAGAACCTCCTGAAATGTCCACATACATTCATGTTTGTGCTTTTCACAGTATGCTGTAAGGAATAATATACATTATAGGGAATCATATGTTTATTAGAGTTTATCAGAAAGTACTTGCTATGCAGTTTGGGTTTTGGTGAGAAAATTGGGGAATATCTAAGAAAGCATGACTCATTCTTGATTGGATGTTATCAAAGCCTTGAGGTACTTTATTACTGTATATCCCTAGAAGCATCTTCTATGAAAAGTACAGAATAGAAAAACTGCATCATTTTTGTTGCCTTGACAAAATTCCTGACAAAAGTAACTAAAAGAAGGAAGAGTTTGATTTGGTTTACATTTCCAGAGGTTGCAATCCAAGACAACATAGTGGCAGACACTGGAGACAGCTGATCACATCACATCCCTAGCCAGAAAGCAGAGAATGACTGCTAGCACGAAGCACACTTCCTTCATTCCACTCAGTTTAGGACCCAAGGCCTCAGAATGCTACTGCTAAGATTGAAGATGAGTCTTCCCATCTCCCTTAACCTAACCTAGACATGCCTAGAGAATCATTTTCATTGTGATTCTAAACTCTGTCAACATAAAAACTGAAATCAATCATCATAACTCCACCTTTTGTCTACTTGACACGAAACACAACTTTTAAGCCATAACCTCCCAACTTCTGTTTCTATAGGCGATCAGTATCAGTCTGCTTCTCTATTGATGTGGTGGCCAATAGAAACTTGGAGGGAAGAAAGGTTATTTATAGTTGTGGTTCACTATGCAGGAAGTCAGGCCAGGTATTCAAGGTACCTGGAGGTAAGAACTGCTGCAGAAGCCTTTTAGGAGTGCTGCTTATTGTCTTGCTCCACATGGCTTGCTCAATTTGCTTCTTATGCAACCTGGGACTACATACCTAGGGATGGTATTGGCCACAGTGGCCTGGCCTACCACATTCATCATCAATCAAGAAAATGCCCCATGGGCTTTCCTTCAGGCTAATCTGATGGAGACATTTTCTCAATTGAGGTTCCCTCTTCTTCATGACCTTACCTTGGATCAAGTTGGAAAAGAAAAAAGAAAAAACTACCCAACATGCCATGTCATAAAGCAAATGCACTCAGTAAAACTTCAAAAGTCTTTATACTCTTTAAGAAGCCTCTAATTTAATGTCCAAGTCTCATCTGAGACTCAAGACAATCTCTTTGCTGTGAGCTCATATTAAATCAAATATGAATTTTTTAATGAATTTGCATTTTCACACGTTGGAGGCTTTGATGGGTGGGATCTTACTTGCAGGTCACCTCTCCTATTTTCACAGTACAGCATGCTGAAGTTTTTGTTTAACAATCATTGATGCTGTTAGATGCACTCTCCTTGTCTGAAACTTTAAACTTGCTTGCATACCTTTCCATGCCAAATTCCACACATCTTTCACCTTTCTGATCTACATATTGCTTTCTCTCTCACTGTAGACTTCAACAGCAGTGATAAGCCTCTAATTTAATGTCCAAGTCTCATCTGAGACTCAAGACAATCTCTTTGCTGTGATCTCATATTAAATCAAAAGCAAGTTACACAGTAATGTGCAATGACACAGAGTAAATATTCCCATCCTAAAAGAGATGAATGAGAATATTGGATCAAAGTGAGAAACCTACAAGGACAACCACTAAACCCTGTGGCTCCATGTCTGGCATCTAGAGATCCTTATGGAATCATCTGGGCTTTGTGTGGTTTGAAAAGCTTCACCCCTTCAGTTCTGCTGTATACATATATATGTGTGTGTGTGTGTGTGTGTGTGTGTGTATGTATGTATACATACATATATATATATATATATATATGGCATATAGCTATATGCTATATATATATATATATATATATATATATATATATGGCATATAGCTATATGCCATACCTGTACCTTTCTTTGATGGACTCCTCACAGCCCTGGAATTTAAAACACCCTTTGCAACTTAAGCATCACACCCTCAGCTTCATGTAACTGCAGTTTAGGACATTTTTGCAGGAGTTCTGACCCTGCCACAAACTTCCTGGCCCCATTAGCTCTCCAGAACTATGGCATTAAGACTCCAAGAGCCCCTCGATGCTGCATGTTTCAACCAGTACCATATGAGTGACAAGTTCTGCTGCCAACTCAAGAGGGAATTTTGCCCCCTTGGACTGTAGTCACAGCAGCCTTGGTGTTCTGGCCCAGGGGGAATACTTCATTATGAAGTTGCTTTCCAGGATTAGCAGCATTCTCTTAATCTTCCACCTTTTTTAATGAATTTGCATTTTCACACGTTGGAGGCTTTGATGGGTGGGATCTTACTTGCAGGTCACCTCTCCTATTTTCACAGTACAGCATGCTGAAGTTTTTGTTTAACAATCATTGATGCTGTTAGATGCACTCTCCTTGTCTGAAACTTTAAACTTGCTTGCATACCTTTCCATGCCAAATTCCACACATCTTTCACCTTTCTGATCTACATATTGCTTTCTCTCTCACTGTAGACTTCAACAGCAGTGATAAGCAGTAACCATGACACAGCCTGAATGTGACTGATCATGAAATTTCCCCTGCCAGACAAAGGAGTCCATTACCTTCAAGTTCAATTCCACTCAGGCTCTCAGGACACAGGCAGAATACAGCCAGGTTCTTTTTCAGGCCATCATACATATGCCCATAGCATAGTTCCTAATAGACTTCTTGTTCCTCCCTAACATCTCAACAGTTGGGCCTCTACCCCCATGTTCCAGAACTCTCGTCTTCCAGGTTCCCACTACAGTGGCCCATTAAGCTCTACTTAGAATACTGAAAGGTCTTCTAGCTCAAGGTTCCAAATACTTTCATATTGATGGGAGATGTAGGAGAGAGGAGTCAAGACATAGGATGTGAGAGAAGTCCAAACCCTCCGGTAAGATATGACCATGTGGAAACACTTAGATTGATAGAAATGAGTTGATATTTAAGACAAAGCTAGCCAATAAGAAGCTCTAGCCATTGGCCAACAGCTTTATAACTAATAGAGTCTCTGTGTGTTGTTTTGGGACTGATGCGGCCCTGGGACCAGTGCTGGTAGGAAACTGCTTGTAACATTCATATTTCTCCAGCAGTCCCATGTCAAAGACCTTTCGTCTACATGATCAGGTTTACCACAAAACAGTCCTACTTCTTGGTATCAATTTTCAGTATTCATTCCTTTGCTGTGACTAGTGCCCGACAAAAGCAACTTAAGGAAGTTTACAGTTTACAGTTTACAGTTTACAGTTTACAGTTCCAGGATACTGAGCCCATCATGGCAGAGAAGATGTGGTTTGGGGAACAAGAGGTAAACATCACATTGCTTTCCCTGTTAGCTATCAGGCATCAATAAATGCCTGTGATCAGCTTAACTTCTCCTTTTTATTGTCTGGAGCCCCAGCCGGTGAAATGGTGTCATCCACTGTTTAGGTAACTCTTCTCACCTCAACTAATATAATCTAGATAATCCTTCACAGAAATGCAGGAGTCTTAGCTCCACGATTAATCCTACAAGTTTGGGAAGATGAAGTATCACAAGGCGTGAAGAAATCATTGGCAAAGATTCTACGAGAGAAGGGAATGTTTTATGTTTTGTGATTTGAATAAAACCGCATCTGATTAAAAAAAATATATTGTGTGATTCTGTCATGAAGAAAATTGAGCTGTGTTAGGCAAGCTGGCTGTGGTATTAATTTCTAGTAATAAATATTGAATCTAGCTGGTGTCAGGGCTACTTTTCTTTCTCGGTGTCTTGCCACCTTCAGAACACTGAATGTCACCTTCACTACTGGTTCTAGTTTACTTTCTGGCTTATTTTTGTTTTGAGTTATTCTTATCAATATTTACAGGCATCTGTGTTATTTCCAGGTGTTTAAAAGCTTCCTTCAATCTTTTCTTAGAGAAAAGTGAATTTATATTTGAATTAATAAAAAGGATAAGTGCTTGAGAGAGTAAAGAACTAGCTCATTTTTGTCAAACACTCCCAAAACAAACTCATTTTGGTAGTCATCCAACATTTGACTTGTGTTAAGCACTAACCAAGTCTATATTTCAATCAACATTCAGTTCATCTGGGTATCTATATCAACTCTCACATTGGAATTTTCAGTTTAAAAAAAATTCATTACACACACACACACACACACACACACACAAAGTGGAGATTATAAAACTGCAAATTCTATAAAACAATATCCTTCCCAAATATTTTTACCTCAATATTTTCCATTTCATTTTTTAAAAAGTAGATCCTGGTTCTGGCTGAGCTCATGATTTCCTAATGGATACTAATTAACCTACAGCCATCAAAACTAAACTGTCACTAGGGAGTTAGTTTGTACAAAAGAACATTTTTGTGACTGCTTTATTGGATTGATATTGGTGCTGCAGTTGTATTATTAAAACGAAGTGGGCATTTTGTACATATCATTTAAAAACATTTTTGTCAAAAATGATAGCAATCACATCTAGTGCCACAAAAACCAGTAGGCTCTGTGTAAAGGGAAGTTGCTTTCATTGACTGCCCTATTTCTGAGGTGATTACCTTAGGTTCCTATCTTATTACATACCAGGGCTATCACAGCTGCTTTTATTGCACCACAACACAGAGTAAATGGGTTGTAGTGCTTGCCAGGAGCTGTCTCCCATTGCATCTATACGAAATCACTAAGGATGGGTGATCTATGGAGATATACCTTAAACTTTGGCCTTTCCTTGCTGACTTCTAATGCTGCCCTCACCACTGTCAGAATGGTTTTCTGTTTATAATAGAAGGAAAGGACCCAGATCTGCCCTGATGGACTTAAGTGAGATTTTTTTATATAGGTTTTAAATCACTATCAGAAAAGGAGACTTTAACTTGCTTCCAAGCATCAAGATGTAATGAGGTGAAGAACTTTACTCTTTAAGAACAATTAGAGATTAGTAAAGAATTGAATGGCAGGATCAAGCTGAGTGCATTAGGGTGGATGGATATTCTTTTATTAACTTGAAATTTAAAAGACATTAAAAATGATGTTACAACCACAAGAATGTAGGCTTTCGGTGCAGTTATGTCTAGATAATTAGCTGCACAGTGAACCTAAAGAGTTCAGTTTGGAGGTGCTGGCACACGCCTTTAGTCCCAGCACTCAGGAGGCAGAGATAGGCAGATCTTTGTGAGTTTGGTCTACAGAGCTTTAGGACAGGCTCCAATGCTACAGAAAAATACCATCTCAAAAGATCAAACAAACAAAAAATTGTGCAACACTGAGGGTTCCAGAAGTAGATAAATGGCTGTATCTTGTGCTCTCCGCAGTTTGGTTTTATACTCGTGCGTGAATGATAGTTATTATCACTGTCATTGCTATTATCAGTTAATATTTTATAACATCTTCATTAAGTGAAGGCATTGTACTAGGTTCCATCAAGGACTTTTGCCTTTCCTGAAGACGTCATAGAATTTAATGAGTGTCTCATTTTCAACATCAGGGCAGAGGTAAGATTAAGGGTTTTGACATGGTGATACGTTTTAAAAATAGATATAGCCCTAGAAACCCCAGAGCAAGCTTCAGAGTGCTCACTTTCAAAGTCTGTCATGGAAAGAAGTTAATTACAGATATCTAGAGTCTGAGAAACATTGCAGAGAGGTCCAGGAAGAATAAAGCCTGACAGCCACTGGAGTCAGTACATGATGGTACTGATGAATGCAATAAAATGAATGGGATGAGAATCAGGTAAGCCAGGTAAAGACGAGAGGGACTTGCCCACAAAATGAGACCACAAATGACACATGGGGTGGCAATTGAGGGAAAGGAGAAAACCAAAGGAATACATCCCCAAGAAAACAGCAATTAAAAAATGACACATTTTAATAATCACTGAAGTTGGTTGGTGTGTAAATGGCAAACTATCATACAATTCTTTCCATTTGACAGGTATATTTTAATTCCCTTAATATAGAAAAGAAAATAAAGCAAAAATTGAGCATGTGAGAAGAAAATAAAGAAATGAATTACAAGAGAATATCAGATGTGCAAGAGAATAACAGCAGTTCCTGACATTGTCTCAGATGTACAGTGGAAGTCACCATAAAAGTCTAAAGGGATCACACTGTAAGATTCACCTCCCAAAAAATGTAGCAAGCAGAGAGGCAGGGGTGTCAGGCCTCTTCCAACACTAGAGCCTTCTGGATCATCGAGTTCGAAGTGGCTTCCCAAGAGCAGAAGTGTGGAGAGGAGCACAGAATTGTTCTAGAACAAGCAGCAGGTCTCCAAAGTACCCACAGCGAGCAAAGTGGGAGAAAAGAACAAAGTGGGAGATGTCTACAGAGAACAAGATGGGAACTCCAAGAAGGGTGGGTACATACCTGAGATGCAAAGTGAGAATATTTTGGGGATGGGGGGAACATCCATTACTCCCCAAATAAATACAACAATATACATGTACAGCATCACCCTATGGTTCAAAGACTGCCTTTATGAGGCTTGTTAGAAACGTATTCTCAGAGACAGCTGACCTGATAGCTGGGAAACCAGCATTGAACCAATTCAGACACCCTGAACATGGGTCCCAGTTAGAAGGCCTGGGCAGTCTAAGGGACCTCTGACAGTGGAACCAGGATGTATCCCTGGTGCACATTCCCCATGGAGGGATACTCCTTTAACCTAGAGGCAGGAGAGAGGGTCTAGTTCCTACTCCAAATGACTTGACAGATTTTTGATGATCACTCCTGAAAGGCATCATCCTCCCTGTGGAGTCAGGGAGGGGAGGGGATGGGATGGGAGGGTGGCCAGGGGGCATGGGAGGAAGGGCTGAAGGGAGGGAGGGAAGGAGGAAGGGAAGGAGGGAGGGAGGGAGGAAGGGAGGGAAGGAGAGGGAACTGGGATCAATATGTAAAATAAGAAAAAACTAAATTAAATAATAAAAAAAAAGAAATTTATTATCAGGACTCACCTTCGGCCTTCCAAGCCTGAATTTAAATGATTAATTTCAAATGATTCATTCCAAATGATTCATTTCTTAGTCAGTGTTTTGTCACTACCACAGATACCGACAATAATCAACTTAACAAAAGAATAGGTTTGTTTTTTATGTATAGTTTGGAGATTTTAGCCATCATCAGTTGCTTTTGTTGCTTTGAGGTCTGTTGCAAGATGGCACATTATAGCAGAAATTCATGTGGTGGGCCAAAGCTGCTCACCTCATGACTGGTACATGGCAAAAGAAGGAATGGGCAGAGAGGTTCAACCATCTCCTTTAAGAATTTGACCCCTTTATAATGTGAAACCTCCCAGTAATTCCCACATTATGAAATGGTCAGCCCCTCCCTTCCCAATGGCACCAAGCTAGAGGCCACACCTTAGAATCACCTTTAAAGGCCATATAAGATCCAGACTATAGTGATTCATATACATGTCCTAGTTGAGAAAGCCTTATTAATAACTTTGTCAGGCATGTTTATGGAACTATAGGGAATCGTGGAATTGCTTGTCTCTGTCTTAGTAAGGGCTTGGCTTAAGCTTCTGAAAGCTAGGACATACTTCTTCCAGTACGGCTGCTCCTTCCTCTAACAAGGCCACATGTCTAACCCTTTCAAATAATACTACTCCCTGTGAGTCTATGGAGGCCATCTTCATCCAAATCACCACAGTCTCAATCACGAACTACTGGAGATAGATGCCCTGTATGGTTTCTAAGGACCCAGGCCTAACAAAAGACACAATTCCCACTCAAGACCATGTCCACTTTTGCCTCTGAACTCATTCACCACAGCCATTCTACTAAGTTGATGTGGATACAGGGAGACATGCAGCCTTCGCTCCAGCCCATTCCACCTCATTTCAGTCCCCTAGGGACTGCCCTACCTACGGCACCACTTTAGGATTGGGCCAGTAGACTACCAACTAATATCAAAAGACAATCCATGTTCTAATTCCAGATGTGAGGTTTTATTACAAACACACAAACAGTATGATAAACCATGACAGTACCCTTCTCCTAAGCCCCCAATTCCTTAATAATGCTCCCCAAGAAGAACAACTGAGACACAGAATTCAAAAGAACAATTATAAACATCCTCAATGAATTCAAGACATTCAAAGAGAACACAAAAATACACCTGGCTGAACTTGACAAGGGCAGAAATATAATGATTAAGTTCAAGAAAACACAAATGGTTAAATAAAAAACAATAATTCAGAATGTGAAAATTGAATTTAATAAAGAAATACTTGTCAGGTGTGGTGGTTCACAACTTCAACTCCAGCAGTCAGGAGGCAGAGGCAGGCTTATCTCTGTGAGTTCAAGGACAGCCTGGATCTATATAATGAGTTTCAGGTTAAACCTAGCTATGTAATAAGATGATGTCAGACATAGAATAGACTATTAGGGCTTGAAAATAAAGTAAAAAAAGTAAACAGTGTTAAAAACTCACAAATAGAATATGCGGGGAGTTTGGGATACCATGAAAAGCTCTATTCTATGAATTGTTCACATTGAAGAAAAAGACAAAAAATATACATCCACTAAAATAGCTCTACAGAGGATACTAAAGAAAATATTTTGGGCTGAAAAGAAAGATTAGCACACAGAAGGCAATAGAGTAAAAGTGAACAATACTAGGACAGTTAATCAAAAGAAATCAAAGAAATACCACAAAAATCAATGAATGATGAGAATTAATATGCATATTTCAATAATAACCCTGGATATTAATGCCAAGACAGTTATAGAGAGAGATTTCAATAACCTACTCTCCTCTCACCAAGCCAGGTCAGCCTGACACCAATCAGAAGAACATTGGAAGTAAACAGCACTATAAATCAAATAGACATAACAGACATATACAGAATATTCCACCCAAGCACTAATTAGCACACATATGAAGCCAGAGAGGAGGCACTACAGAGAAGAATGCTTACAATTATTGAAGAGAATCCAGGTAGCTCACAGCCATCTGTAACTGTGGTTTCCAGGGGTCTGATGCTCTCTCCTGGTCTCTGTGAGATTCTTCGTCCACGTGGTACACGTACATATACTCAGACACACAAATACAATGAATACTTACCTAAAAAGTACTGTGTGTACTTCTCATCAGGTCTTGAAACTGTCTTTAGAATAGAATGTATACTGGGACATAAATCAAGCCTCAAAAAAGTATAGGAACCCTGGGGTAACAATCCATGTTCTATGTTATCACAACATAATAAACTAGATCCCCGCAGCCATAAGCTCTACAGGAGACAAGCAAACACAGAAATTAAGCAGCACATTATAGAGTATGGTATCACTTGTACAGTTTTGGTGGGAAAAGTACAATTACTATGAAAATCAATATGACGGTAAATGTCGGAATCAAAACTTCTGTATGACACAGTCATCTTACCCTGGGCATATTCCCAAGGGATTCTCTACCCTACCACAGAGATTCTTGCCCTGTGCACTGTGTTCATTGCTGCTCTGTTCACAATAACTGGGGAAAGGAATCAGCCTAGATGTCTAACAGATGAACAGAAAATGAAAACATGTCCACACATGGTGGCAGATGCCTTTAGTCCCAACACTCAGGAGGCAGAAGCAGATGGTCTCTGCCAGTGTAGTCTACATTTTAATGTTCAGGATAGCCAGTACTACATAGAGAGACCCTGTCTCAAGAAAAAAAAAGGACAAAATTAAATGAAAATGTGGTACATATACATAATAAAATTTTATTTTGTAATTAACAAAATGAAATACTTAAGTAAATGAGTGAAACTGGAAAAATTATACTAAGTGAAGCAACCTATATTCCCTCTCATTTGTAGAGCTAAGTTTCAACTCTTGAGTTGTTTAACTCAGAGTATCTACGAAAACCAGGAGACATGGTGTGTGTGGCAGGGGGCAAGAACCCTTGCCTATTGGAGAGTGGATAGTAGAACATGGTACAAGGAAAGTAGAGAGGGGGAACACTGGATGGTAAGTTTGGGCAAAGAGGAAGCTGGGAGTTTAAAAGCTGAGAGGATAAGATTAACCGAAATGGAAAGAATATTGAAAAGTCATTCAGAAATCCAAATGAAAAATACAAAATACAGGCTGAAGTAGGTCATCCTGCATGGCTAGACACTGGTGCTCCAAGAAGCAGTAGACTACTAAGATAAATGCCCATCATACATCTCAATTACAAAATAAAAAGAAACCAAGCTGGGAGCTGAACTGGAAATGTCCTCCATGCTGGCTAGCTTTATAAGTACCAGAATATACTAGGCAGGGAAGAAAAGACATGAACTGTCTTACCCAGCTGTGAATACCATAGATCACAAAACCAATCTGCTGGGAAAGATGTGCCTGCCTATGCAGTGGGAACATGTCTGTTGTAGAGATAGCCAACTGTCCTCTGATTAGATTTGAGGCCTACTCCACAGGAAAGAAACAGTTAACATCCTATGCCTAGGGAGATAATAGCAACTCACTACTATTGTCAAACTCAATCAACACAGCATAAAATTGCCTTCTAAACTATCCACATTTATGCCTGTATACAAAAGCTATTCTCAACCTTAATCAGAGAAGCTTTTCTTTTCAGTGCATGGCAATGAATGCAGACTTTGGCAGAAAGATGCCAGGAACAAGTGATACAATGAGTGCTCAGCCCTAAATAAGACTCAAGGAACATTTTGGGATAGGAGTGCAGGAATTTTATAAGATCCAGGAGATAGAATAAAGGGCTGCAAAGTGTCATCTTCTAGACTTGACACAGCCATTGCAATCACAAACTCAGAATTATAATTACCTGCAATGGGCCTGCACAAGGGGAGGGGCTTATGGGACTCTAGCTCCTAAAGCTGAAGTAATGGCTATCAGTAGATTCTGGAAGAGAAGGAATCATTGTCTTCAGTTGTGTAGATACTTCTTATCCCATCAGCTCAAAACCATGCTCACACAGATGGCCCTTGTTAAGTTCAAAGGGTCAAAACACATAAACCACACACATACACACACACACACACACACACACACACACATACACACACACACACACACACACACATACACACACACACACACACACATACACACACACACACATACACACACACACACACACACACACACACACACACACACACCAGACATTGATATGAGAAAGAGAAAATAAAGGAGATAATAGAAAGTGGTAACAAGATGAGAGAGGGTGGGTCACAAGAGTGGCCAGTATTCATCATGTACAATGTGAAATTCACAAAGAACAAATCAAAGGGGAAACTAAGCAAGGTGTGGTGGCATATACCTTTAATCTTAGCACTAGCCTGATCTATCAAGTTCCAGGATAGCCATTGCCTTTGAGGCCCTGTCTCAAAGAGAAAAAAAAAATGTGTGTCTACAGGCTGCCATGTGCATACTACTAACAACCACCCAGTGTAGTCTCTATTCTCTACTCTCTGACTTTAATCATGATCATTATTGCCAGAAGAAGATGCTTGTGGTTATAGATCAGTCCTGGGAGCCTATGAAGTTCATCTTAACTTCAGGTCTCTGAATAAGAACAGATCTGAAATTAGTGATTTTCACCTCTCAACATTGACTTTTCAATTCTTCTGTTACCAGTGGAAACAGCACAATTGTGCCAGAAAGTAGTTATGTGCTATACTTGGTTACTACACCAACTTGCTTCCTTTTCAAATTTGATCTTATCATTTTCCTGCATCCGAATTTGGTCTTAACCAGTAATTTTGACTCACTTTGCTTAGCTATCTTGCAACTGAGGATCAGCCCATAAAGGCAGTATATGTAGCCAGAGTTTCCTTTGACTGAAGGGATATAGCAAATATAACAAAGTCTGAAGAAAATAACTCAAGAGGGAAAAGATTCATTTGGACCCACAATTCAGAGTTTTGATTCATGGCTGGCTGATCCTCTGCTTTTAAGCTGTGGCTAAGCAGAAACATCATGGAGAAAGGGCATGGCAAAGGAAAGTCTGTTCACATGCACACATCTCCCTAGCTCAGGTACCCATTCCTCTTTTTTAAAGTCAGTAATGCGATGATGGGGACCTCACTTTCATGAGCCCAACTAATCCTAATTCCCCCCCCCAAGTTTTCCACTTCTAAATAACATTGGCATGCCAACTTGAGAATTTGGTTTCCAAGATGTTAACTATTGAGGAACACACTCAAACTTAGGTAGCATCAGTAAGTATGAGCTACATTTTCTATTGAGTGTATCATTAGTATTAATCTTCTTTTCTATTTTCAGATTCTGTAGTACATAGCATATGGATTCTCAATAAATATTCTGAGAAATAAAAATAGAGGTGTGAGTGCTAAAACTGACACCTCAAAGGTTAACTGGCATACTTTAAACCAGCAGCTTATGGTATAATTTTAATAGATTTCTTATCTTTTTATTTTGTTATTATTTTTAAATATATGTGTGAATTGCTTAGTGTTAGAGAAAATAGGCTTTTCTTTTTAATTGGAGGAAGTTGTACGTAGCAGTGAATGCCCTATAATTCAGCACACAGGAAGCTGAAGCAGAAGGATTACAAATGTGAGGCCATCTAGGACTGTATAGTGAGACTCTGTCTCAAAACAAACAAACAAAAAAGAACAAAAAATAACAATGACCATATACACCCATATAAAGATACAGGCCAAAAGTGGCTTGGAACATTTAGTCAGAAATGCATTGTTAAAGTTTGTCTGCATTCAGTTGGGAAGGACAGTCAGTGTGCCTGTGTGGAGCAGTGAAAAAAAAATTTCATTTTAGGGTATCCATTAGCTCCCCCTTGCTCAGGTCAGCTCTCTCTGTGGGTTTCTGTAGCCTGGTCTTGTCCCCATTTTCTTATCACTCCTCTGGGAAACCAGCATTGAACCAACTCAGACCCCCTGAACATAGGTCTCAGTTAGAAGTCCTGGGCAATCTAAGGGACCTCTGACAGTGGAACCAGGATGTATGCCTGGTGCACAAAAGGACTTTGGGAGCACATTCCCCATGAAGGTATACTCCCTTAACCTAGAGGCAGGAGGGAGGGCCTAGTCCCTACTCCAAATTACTTGACAGATTTTTGCTGATCTCTCCTGGAAGGCATCACCCTCCCTGTGGAGTGGGGAGGGGGACAATGGGAAGAGAGAGGAGGTCCTTCAGTTACTGGTACTGACTTCACAGACGAAGAGAGATGAGTTCCTGTTGAGAGTAACGTTCACCTGTAACCATGACAACATGGGAGAATGCTAAAACAATCAATATCTGAGCCGAGCAGGTTGCTCAGGACAGATTTATCACCCAATGTTCTCACCCTCTGAGAGGTCACAACTATGCCCTTTTGTACCAAGATCAGTGCTAGAGAAAGTCACACAATACCCCTTTGAGTCATGAGGCAGGAATAACCTTGCCCTTATGAATTCAGAATTTGGAACCAACTGACCTGTTGATTTCAGGTATACACACAGCATTTGCTAGGATTAAGTATGAATCTTGGCACATACCTTAGCATAGTATCTTCCTTCTAGAACTGCTCTGAAAGAATGAGTGAATGACATGGAGCTGTGAGGCTAAAGTCTGACATGAAGTAAGTTCCATGTATCCCGTGGTGGTTTGAATAAGAATGCCCCCCATAGGCTCATATGCTTGAATACTTAGTCACTAGGAAGTGGAACTCTGATAGGATTAGAAGGAATATGCAGTGTTGGCTTTGTTGAAGGAAGTGTGTCACTGGGGGGTGGGCATTGAGGTTTCAAAGCCCATGCCAGGCCCGATCTCTCTATGCTTGCAGATCAGAGTGTAGCTCCCTGCTACTGATCAGTGTCATGCTTGTCACCATGATCCTTGACATGATGATAATGGATTCACCCTCTGAAACTGTAAGCAAGCTCCCAATTAAATGCTTTCTTTTATAAGAGTTGCCTTGGCATGGTTTCTCTTCATAGCAGTAGAACAGTACTAAGACAAATCCTGTAACACCTGAAGTGGCTTCAGATTCTGAGGTAGAGAAGGCTCGAGGCAAGGCTCTGTCCTCCAGCTCTCCATACCATTTGGTCACTTTGTGATCCAGTCTATTCCAGGTCAGGGGCTCTTGTAGGAATTCTCATATTTAAATGACCTGGGCATGCAAAGGCTAGCCATGCCACAGTCCATTGTTCCCCTAAAAAATAGCTGGTTTATTATTCTTCTGGCCAGAGGAAGCAAGACAGTTCCCACCCCAGCTTCCAATTCTCACCCTACATGTGCATCAAGCTCCTCACAATCTGCAAATCACACTCAACCCATCTCAGCCTTTATCCTTGCTAAACTTCCTTCTCTTTACCAACAGACTATAAGCTGAGCCTTTGGGAAGTACACAAGCTCCCAAGTTTTCTAAACAGTGTGTTGAGGAATTCTGGCCAGGTGAGCTGTTCTATAACAAAAGGGTTCAAAGTCTGAGTGGCACTGGATACTACATTTCCAAACCAAGCTAAAACCCCAAACTATTCTGCCATTCAGGGCTCTGACTTTGCTTTACTGAATCTCCCCAGTATATCAACTATGAAAAGATTTTAATGTTTGATAATTTCATACTTCCATATATGTTTTGATCAAATCTACCTCTCATTTTCTCCTCTTTAATCCCTCTCCTAATCCTAACTCACCTTCCAGCTATTTTTCCCTTCCAATTTTATGTGCTCTTTAAAAAAAAAAAAAAAAAAAAAAACCTCACATAGTCAGTCTGGGTGTGGTGGTCCACACTGTTAATCCCAGAACTCAGCAGGCAGAGGCAAAGTGGATCTCTGTGAGCTGGAGATCGGCCTGGTCTGCATAGTGAGTTCCAAGGCAACCAGGGCTACACCAAGAGATCCTGTCTCAAAAGAGTCAACAAAGAGAGTCAATTTAACAATCCCTGTATATGCATCGGTGTGGGACTATAAACTGAAGCATAGTTAGCCTGTCAGGGGCCAAATCCCAGAGGAAAGCAGGCTCTCCCTCCCCCTGCAGCCATCGGCTTACCAATAGCTCCTCAGCTAGGTGTAGGGATCTGAGCTGGAAATGTGTATGGCTTCATTTTGTGCACATAGTCTCAGCTTCTGTGAGTTCGTGTGTGCAGTGATGCTGTCATGTCCAGCAAATGCTGTTTCACTGCACACATTATTCCCTCTTGCCTTTATAGACTTGCTTCCCTCTTGCTTCTTCTACCATCATCTCGGAACATGGTAAGGAATTCCCACTTAGAGCAGAGTACTTCACAGTCTCATATTCACTACACGTTGACTAGTTGTTGGTCTCTTTATTAACTTTCATCTACTGCAGAGGAAGCTTCTCTGATGTGAGCTAAATGATGCATGAGTCCATGTTATAAAGATAAGAATTTGGACAGTTTATTACTACATTTACTATTTAGCAGAATAATAATATTAGTTTCTCCCCTAGAGCTTCTGATATCCAGCCATGGGTTTGGGGCCTAGTTAATAATACCAAGCATGAGTTCTGTTCTTATAGAACAAGGTGTCTTGAGAGCAGTGATGGCTGATAGTAGTCCTGGAGGGATGTCAAATGGAAGATGTGAAAAGAGCAGAGAAGGAAGAAGAGGGGATGTTGACTGGGTTTCAGTCTTCCCTGGGCATGGTCTGTATACAAGCCTCTTAGTTCTTCAGCATAGACTAGATATCAGATGCTCCTGAATCTCTCTCTGGCAGCTAAGCCATGCTCACACCTGCCAGCCCCTCAGCAAAGCTGGGTCACCCGCTTACCCCAGCTTCTCAGCCACTCATATCTGTACTTTTCTAGGATCTTCATGGAACCTTGGGAAATCAATTTTATTGGAAGCAGCCTCTTCCAAGGTGAGCAAAGTTTGGGACCCGAACTGTATAAAATGTACAAAACCTGAATGTGGAGTCCCTCAATGTCTTTTCCCCATCTGCTCAGGGAATTGCAGCAAGCCAAGACACTGCTGGCTTTGCTATTAATGGACATTTCACTATGTAAAAGGCAGAAAGCAACTCTTAATTTTCAAGGACAGGCTACTACGTGGCACACTGATGGATGTATCCTGGGACAACACACGCATTGATTGACTTCCCTCCATGGTACTGAATGGGCTGTTCTCTGGGTGTTGTGTGGTGAGGTTAAGAAAGATAAGCAGCTTCACCTTGCACCCTCCCTCAGTGCTAGAGGCCAGAGAACTCCCTGTTCTGTTGGCTCAGGACTCAATCTAGTGGGAGGAAGCCCTTGAACCTCATACTGCAAAAGACGCTGCCATCAAAACTCCAGAAGTCCCATGAGAATACTTCCACTTTACCGTTCTTTCCATTTCTTCCTCCAAAAATTCCCCACCCACCATCTTACATTTCTTCTAGAGGTGTCATCTCCTCTTGTTTCTTCATCAGGTCTTCTCAGAGGACTGGCTACAGAGGGCTATTCATTACTAATATCACACTGGGACACAGAGTAAACAGTAGACCTTCAAGCAAGGGCCTGGCAAAAGTGGGGAGATTATTCAGTGGGTAGGACTGCTTGCTGCATAAGTGTAAGGACCTAGATTTGGACCCCCATCATCCAACTAAAATCATGACATGGCCACTCGTGCCAATAACCCCAGACTCAGGGGCATAGGGATACAGGGAAGCACCATCAACACATCACCCGGAGCTGGGTCTAAGAGTGGATGAGACTGCTGGAGACAGATGGAACCTTCTAGCCAGCCATCTTAGCAAAGAAACTAGAGAACTCCAGACTCAGAGAGAAATCCTGTTACATGGGAATACGATGCAGAATGATAGAGCAAGATACTCTGCTTCCTCCTTTGAGTTCCACATGGTTGAGTGTGATAGGGAGAGAGAGAGGGAGGGAGGGAGGGAGGGAGGGAGGGAGGGAGGGAGGGAGGGAGGGAGGGAGAGGAGGGAGGAGGAGGAGGGAGGGAGGAAGGAGAGGAGGGAGGGAAGGAGGGAGGGGAGGAGAGGGAGGGAGGGAAGGAAAGAAGGAGGGAAGGAGAGGAGGGAGGGAAGGAGGGAGGGAGGGAGGGAGGGAAGGAGGAGGGAGGGAGGGAAGGAAAGAAGGAGGGAGGGAAGGAAAGAGAGAGAGAGAGAGAGAGAGAGGATTAGTTCCTCTTCTCCTACTGGGATGACTTTAAAGAACCCTAAGCCTGTCTGGACTCAAGGGAACATGGTAACCTGATAGTAGGGAACACTGATGGTCTGGGCCTCAGGGAGAGGGAGCACGCAATGTATTCATTTGTACCTGAACTTTAAGGTCTACCATTAACACTTCCTTTTGTTTTTGTTCGGCTTAGTTTTGTTTTGTCTCACACTGACCCTGAGTTCTCTCCGTGTGTATCCAGAACAACCAAGGCACATTTTCTAGACTCTTCAGAAGGAACCTCAGTGTCTACCCTTCTACAATCCCTCCCACAGCCAGCTTCCCTAGCCAGTGGTCCCAGAGACTTGGCAGAGCATGGTTCACTGTTTCCCTGATCATCTCTGTCATGGAGCAAGTGTCATCACAGTTATATGACATTTGTTTTTTATTTAGCAACAATTCGAACCCCTAAACGTTTTACTTACTCCTCTGAGTTTTGACCTCTAGACTATCGGGGAAGAGTTAGAAAGCACCGCTTCCCCACCCTACAGTCCTGTGGCTGCTCCATCACACAGCACCAGGGCAAGGCAATGCATCACATGGAGCTGGTAAGTGTGGCTAAGGCATCTCACGTGACACAAAGCAAGCTGATCAGTGAATTGTGCTCCCGGAAGCTGACGAAACCTCCAGTACGGATGGATTATGTTTCACTTCCCTCACCTTGTAGCTGTGTTTCCCTCACATCCCCTCTGCCTCTACTGGCTAGTGCTTGCTCTCTTGCCTTGCTCTTTAGACACAGGTTTCTATTCCTGTACAAAGTAACTAAACGACCCGATTAGGAAAACTCGTTTTTGCTAATTCCATGGTGTGTTGGGAAGAAGACAGAATTTAATTACCTAATTGAGTAAACAAGTAAAGAAATGCAGCAGTTGGGCAATAAAATAAGTAGCTGTTCTGATTTTATGCAAAAAAAAAAAAAAAAAAAAAGCCCAGGCCTGAATTCAAAATTATTCAATTAGCCCATCCAATTACTTCTGTATTGAGAAAAACAAGCCCTTCTGGATCAGCCTGTGTTTCAGGCTTTCTGTGAACCCAACCAAAGAAGAGCCAGGCAGATCACTCAGTGCTTGGGAGGCATAGCATTAATCAGGATGTTAGTGGATTACGAGAATGATTTATGTAGTGCCTGGGGGAATACTTCTTCATTTGGGCAGGGACACCGTGATATTAAAGGAACAGTGCTATACACTACCTATCCCAGCCTTCTCTCCGGTTGCAACAACTTGAGTGTCTTGTCTATGCTGGTGGATTATTAACAGAGGTTATTGGTCGCCATGGCAAAACAATTGAACGATTGCACAGAACGTAATCTCATTTATGGGGGTGCAAAAAAAAAAAAAAGACACAGGGTCAGGGATATAAAAGCCCATCACCACCAACGGCCTGCTGTAGCTGAGAAGTGAATCGACTCCAAGGACACCATTCAAAAAGCTCTGACGCTTGGTCCCAAATTTCTTACTGAACTGAGTACGCTACTGGAACGCACTGCCAGATCTCGGAGGAGACCTGTGAAGCAGGTGGTGAGACGCCTTTGCTCTCCGTGTTTTACTGTGCCACCCCAGCATGTGTACTGGGGGCTGTGCCAAGTGCCTTGGGGGCACCCTCATTCCCCTGGCTGTGTTTGGCCTCCTGGCGAATATCCTGTTGTTCTTTCCTGGAGGAAAGGTGATAGATGACAACGACCACCTTTCCCAAGAGGTCTGGTATTTCGGAGGAATTGTGGGAAGCGGAGTCTTGGTGAGTAGAGACACCTTAATATTCCCATGAAAGAGAATTCCCCTGTTCCCATCCTCTTTCATCGGCTTCTTAGTACATGGATGCCATTCTGAAGCTAACAGCCTTCACATAAAGAAAAATAGTGCCTTACTATACTTCCCCTCCCTATTAGTGGCTGAGGACATCTTGGTTTACTAAGTGGTTCATCTCCAAGCTTGAGCTGGACTTGCCATAGGACAGTTGAGCTCAGAGAATTAAGCTAACAGCCATTTCATTGCTTTACTCCAATAAAATAGTGCCTATAAGAATTATAAACGAAGCACAGAGCTTTATCCAAATGGACTGAGTTAGAATGCACAGGTGCAGGTGTGGAAGCTGTGGATTAGCTCTCATTCAGGAACTCACCATTTCTTTACCCCTTGTTTCTAATACGGGTGGGACCTCCAGGTTGTAATATGACACTAAGTCTCTTTTCTTTGCCCTAACCCCCCCCCCATAAATGACAACTGGGGATGCCAACTCTTAAAATTTCCTCACAGACGTTGGTCAGTCAGGCCAAATGAAACCCCCCATACGCAAAACATGTCCTACGAGCCACACTAGCTGTTAGGTCTTGCCTGCCTACCTAAACCTCTGAGACCTGAGGTCTTCATTGCCTGGGAAAAAAAACGTGTGTTTTGCGTCAACCCCAGACACTCTGATCACCTCTTCTCTTGCTGGCAGATGATCTTCCCTGCACTGGTGTTCCTGGGCCTGAAAAACAATGACTGCTGTGGATGCTGTGGCAATGCGAGCTGTGGGAAGCGATTTGCGGTGAGTTGTCATGGGGTCAGCTGCCAGAATTACTCTGGAGTTCACTACTGGCTTGTGCTGGGCAGCATGGGTGTGCCCAACAACTAAGCAACTCCAAGCAAGACTGTTGGGACATCGGGTGGTACATGATTAAGCTCTGATTCTCACTGGTCCAGAATAATAAGGATAGTTAAATAATAAGACTATATTAAATTCTACAACCTTCATACTTAGAGGTATAGAGACATTCTGTTTTACAAGTCCACAGCAAGGACAGAGCTTTAGAACTGGAGTGACATAACACCACATAGAGCAAGCAGAGGTGGGGCCACATACTTCCCTTTGCACTAAGAAGCCATGTGAACTTGAACAAATCATATCTTTCTGCTGGCTCTGAATTGCCTCATTGTTAAAGGAGACCTGGGCAGGATAAAAATCCTATCTCCCCTCCCTAATAGCTCACTGAGCTCCCGTCTTTACCACAGCCAAGGGCATTATTTCTGGAGGCCCAGCATTTTCCACTGCCACCCAGAATCTGCCTCGGGATTTTAGCTTCCTCTCCTGTTTCACGTGGTCATTCATCTTTTGGTTGGTGATCTGGAGACTAGGAAGGCGTTGATGTTCCCAGGGGAGCAGAAGGAATGCTGGCATGTGGGTCAGGTCCCATTTCTCCAACTGGGCAAGTCACCAACTGTAAGATAAGGGAGTTGGACTAGATCAGAATTCCCTAGATATGGGCCAAATCCTGCTACATAGATACATGTGTCCAACAACAAAAAATGTTTTCTTTCACTTATCCTCCAGTTGTTTTCATTCTATGAAGGAAAGAAATCCTTATTTTGATGGGGATAAGTCTTTGCTGTTTCTAAACCTCCAAACCTACCTCCTAACAAAGGAAGAACCCAAGCAGCTTAATAAAACTTAATAGCACTATGTTCATGTTTGCTAATAATTTCAGTTTTTCTTTCAAAATAGTGATGTAGATAAATAAAACACTTGGATTAAAAACTATTACGCATTTAGGTATGTGATGAGACAAGCATATGATGAGGGTAGATCCTGGGTTTGGTGATGAGTAAAGGACACTCCTGCTCTAGCTTCCCAGGACTCAAGTTTCTACCAAGGAGACAGCTAAGCCTGCTTTAAATCCTTGAAAGCCTGTCTTCCCATTCTGAAACAGAACCACCTTGACGTTTCTTTCTTGACATCATTTGTCCACTTATTCAAGAAGGAAGGTATTTACCAAGCACACACAGAAGGCCGCTGTGTTCTATGTATAATGCACTGAAGGTTTTTGTATGACATCATATCACTCATAGATTATCACTTCTAAAAATCATCATAAGTACGGAAAGTTGTCATTTCAGCATTTTTACACAGAGTAAAAATAACAGTTCATTTGATATAATTGTGTCAAATTTTGCACATACTTGGTAATATTGTGTATGATTGACTATACAGGAAAGGAAATGCTATATAATTCCCTTTTCCATCAGACCATTTATAATTTGTAAACTTTGCAAGATAAGTTGGAGATGGCAGTTTGCAAAAATAGCAAATAAGGAATTTGGATGAAAATATAAAAAAAAATCTTAGAAATCTATCTTTGCATTTCTGATACTAGGCAAACTAGACAATGACTGACTGTTACACAAAGGCAGGCAGGTGCGCAGGCTTGCTTGTGTGTTTCTAGGTTTCTCTGTAACTAAAGTAAGAAGTGAAACTGTGTTCAACGTATTACACAAAATGTTGATTTCATTTGATTTAAATGAAGTACAGAGTATAGCAAGAAAGTCACGCTGTTCCCAGTGCAGTTAAGCAAGTATGTTCTGAAACATTTGGTCTGGTCAGTATACATCACCCACCATGGCTCCTGAGCCCCCAGTTGGGATCTGCCCTTGGAGAGGGTTGAGAATAGCTGCCTCCTACTGCCAGCCCTGAAGACTGGAAACCAAGGCTTTAAGCCTCAGCTACAGGAAGCCAGGGCACTGTGGCTGGATAATCAGCACCCGGGTTTCTTGGTTTGGGTGGGTTTATTTTTTAATCAGTGATACGAGCACAAGTTGCACCTGTATGTCTTATTTCTTCTCAATGACAAAAAAAAAAAAAAAAAATTAGCCTGCTATCACTGGCCTCACAGCACAACCAGGGCCAGTCTATGTTGGTATGACCTGTGCAGCCATGGCTCTAGGGGTCCATACTGGATGTTTCATGGAACCTGGTAGTGTCCCTGCCCCCCCCAAGACCATCTTTATAATCCAAGGCCCCTGCTTTGTAGTTGTACTCTTTCTGTTCAGAGAAGTACCAAGTGAGGTAGTTAACATTTTGCCAGAAATACATACCACACACACAGAGACACACACACAAAGCTGCACCATCACTTAAATACTACAGTGGTGATAGTCTGAATTAGTTTTGCAAATTCTTAAGGCATTTTCTTACAAATGAACACTGCCCCAGTTGTCTGTGGAGCTCTGAAAAGCCCTGACAGTAGAAAGATCTATGTGCAAACACAGCAAAAGCCAAAGCGGTCTCCCTTACCTTCACTGGCACTGTTATGTTTTTCTAGAACATTCCCCAAATGCTAACTGCACTTACACCATTCTTGTCCTTCAGTAATAAAAAGCAGGAATTGGAAGGTAAAGTGGACTTGCGATCTGTAAACAACCTTGAAATCACCTAATTCATAGTTTCATTGTGAAGCCTGAGACAATGAATTAAGTGCTCTTCTCTCTCTCTCTCTCTCTCTCTCTCTCTCTCTCTCTCTCTCTCTCTCTCTCTCTCTCTCTCTCTCTCTCTCTCACGCGCGCACACACACACACACACACACACACACACAATCTCTGTCCCCTGACAGGCTGCTGAAGCTCAGCCCAAAGGTCTGAACTCTCTCAGATAAATTAGGCTGATGTGAGCCAGGAAAAAACAGTAAGAACAGGTACCTTCCAGGGTGGCCTTTGAATCACTGACCTGGGTTTGTTTTTAGGTCACAACCTCCTCTTTCCATGCCCAAGAGTCTCTGTGATTTCTAACTGCCTGTCTGTTTGGTCACTGCCCCCTGTACTCTCTTTCATGTTTGGAAAATGTTGATCTCTCGGGGTCCAGTGGGATGACAGCTAACTTTGTCAACTCATTCACTTTAGCAAAGGGCCATTTAGAAACCCTGGACTTGACTCAAAGTGTCTTTAATAATGGGATGGAAAGCAGGTTGATAAAGGAGATAGCTGGAGCAAGGCAGACATTTCAGTTCTTAACAGTATCAGGAAATAAGTCCCGATAGCCACTCCCCAGGAAGGGCAATGTGGTTGACATTTTGAAGGAAAGCCTTGGTATCATCAGAAGGCGGTCTGTGTGCCCCTGAGTCAGCTCCTCTTCTTGAGTTCAGCTCACCACTGCCCCCTACAGACAGGTCATGGATATCTAGCTCTTTATTCCTACCAATGGCAGATTGGAGCAAATTTAAGAAAGGCAATGCTTTTAAATGATGCATTATCATACAGTAAGAAGTTAAAGTGTGGATCTACATTTCTTCACTGTTCTCTACACTTCAAAAAAATCATCTTCTTTAGCTAGGAATGACACCCAGTAGTAAAACGCTTACCTGCCATGCATATGCCAATAGGTTTCATACCCAGCATACCAAACATTTGAAGAAAACTCAAAACAAAACAAAAAAAAGTAAAATGGCCTGTTGTGAAATGGGTTGTGGCAATGACACTTGTTACTTTTGGGAAGATATTACCAGAAATAAGTCGCAACATTAGTGTGAAGAAAAGGAAGGAAAGTCCCAGGTAAGTGTTGGGTATCAAGGACATAATAAATCCTGGAGAAATACTTGCTTAGCAAATAAAGTAAGGAATACCAGTAGGGATCACAGGATATTTCTATACTTTCTCAGGCTTAATCCTCACAAAAGCCCTTTGAGTTACACAATAAAGTCCTCGTGTTCCAAGTGAAGAAACCTGGGTTGTACATTAAGTTCCTGATTGGAGCCCTCATAGCTTTCTCAAGCAGAGCCAAGACAGAAAATACAGGATACTACTCTTTTAAGAAAAAAACAGTTGGGCTTTCTGGTACACTGAAAGAAGGGAAGGAAGGAGAGGGAGAGAGAGAGAACCGACCTCAGGTAGCCTCCACTGGTCTCTTAGAATGTTTGTCAAGTAAGAAAGGAGGTGTCCACCAGAGGTATCGGTCTTACTCAAATTGCCATTGCCTATAAATACTACATCCCCAGACCACACACTTGTCCTCCCCTTCCAGCTCCATGATCCTTTCCATGTGATCTGGCTAAAATCAGATATAATAAGTGGCCAAAGACACACTCCGAACAATGGCAGACCTGGGTTCAGTTATCACAGGACCCTGATAGGGAGGTCATCAGGTGGGCAGGAGGTGAGTTAGAAGGCATCTGGTTACAGGACTTTCTTATCATCTGCTTCAAGGAACGCTTTTACAGCATACAGTGTGTACACCCATGCTTAGCAGTGTAAACAGAATGTGTCTGGGAGCGCGGATAGCTCAGCGGTAAACATTTGACTGCAGAATGTGTTTCTGGAACAACCATCTAAGAGGAAATCCATTTACTTTTGTCTTTCTCTCCAGACTTTTGCATTTTGTGTTTGTAGAAAGGAAGGTGAAGGTTCAACAGTAAAAATATTACAGCATAATAATAAATTGTTATGAACTAGTACTCATGCATTGAGTATATTTCAGTGTCATGGAAATTTTCCTAAGAATAAGCACAAAAGATCCCCAGTGTCTTATCAGTGAGTGGCATGCTGGGCATTATTTAATAGCTCACCATCACCTTAACCCTGAGAAATATCTGGTTCTTCTAGAGGCTAGTCACTGGTGAACAGGTTCTCTTACTCATTAATTATTATGATTGAACCCCACTTTATAAAAGAGGAAACAGGGCAGAATGATTAACTTCTCAAGGTCATGTAGGAATAGCTAGGACTTAGACCCAGCTCCTGCTCCCTATAACTCACACCCATGATCACGACATATTAGTGTCCCTTTTTCTATCTATTCCTTTCGGGGAGATAAAGCAGATTGCAATGCAAAGGCTAGGTTGAGTGTTCCCATTCTGGATTCCCAAACCTGGCAGGCGGCACTGCTCTCAAGAGGTGCCACCTCGGAAGCTATTCCAGACCCTTTGCTATTCACTTTAAATAGTATCAGTTAGGGAGTGGTTACCCTAGTGTACTTAACTTGACCTCAGTAAATTCCCACCTAATAAAAGAAGTTTTTACCATAAAACCTATAATAAATGGGACTTAGCCCATGCTTGTTTTAAGACAGATCATATCTGGCTGGGTGTGGTTTGGCACTGGGCATTGTTTACGTGATATAAATTAGTGTGATGTAAAGTGTACCTTCCTTTATGTGAGTCACCTATTCTGTAAGAATATGGAAATTAGAATGTTTGCTTTATTTATTTTAAGTGGGGGTGTTTCAAACTGGAGCTCAAAGATAGAATGTATCACAGCACTCTCCAAAACTGGAACCCAACACCCCATTCCTTTTCAGAGACACTTTATAGCAAAATAAAGCACAGTCTGTTCACTTAAGAATGACTGCATTCCTCTCCTTATCACATTTCTTTCCTTCATGAGAGGAGGGATTTCCATGAAGTTAATGAACACCAGATCCATGAATTTTAAAAACTTCTTACTACCAAAAGTCTCAGATGACCTAAACAAATATAGTTAAACATGGCAGCCACGTGTGGCTGCTGAGGAAGTGAAAAGTGCCTGATCTATGCAAAATATGATCATATTCCAAAGAACTGATATAAAAAAGACTTTTATTTTGTTCAGTTACATGTTGAAATAACATATTAAATATGCAAACTTAAACCAAAATACATTGTTAAAGGAAATATCTTCTTCTGCATTTTTCTTTAAGCTTTCACATTTTTTTAAAGTTTAACATTATAGACCAAGGTGGTCTAGGAGAAGTTCAAATGGTTACACTTTGATAAAAGGGAACAACATACCCCACCATCCCCTTATTGATGGTTTTTGTTAATCTGACTTCTGATTTGCCTAAATGGGGATGTGTTTACCTCTGTACTCAACTCTTTGCCATTGCCCTCTTACAGTCTAGGTGAAAATTATATATGAACGCCCTCTCAAAATAATTTTTATCCTTCTTTCTAGACAGGGTCTCATGCATTTCAGACTGCTTTAAACTTGACATATAGCCAAATGTGACCTTGAATTTCTTATCCTCCTGCCTCCACCTCCAGGAGCATAAGTTATAGGTGTGCATCATTGTGCCCAGTTTTCAAAACTATGTTAAATAACATTCATTGAATCTTTAAAGGAAATTCATTGTATTAAAGGGTTCAAAAGCAAAATATTAAAACAGCCAATGCATGAAATGTGAATAAAAGTGCTTTTTTTTTAACTAACACATTGAATAATAAATTGTAGTATCAAGTCTTTCAGAATTTCAAATTCATGACAAGTAGTGACAATGGTTGCATAGCTATAATGTGATCAAATCTATAGACAGTTCAAGAACAGCCTGGGCTGCTGAAGTCCCCATCTTGAAGTGGGTGTGAAGACATTCTACTGCTGACAATGCCAGTACAGACTCACCTTATGTATGATCAAACACGTAAAATGTTTAGCTGTGGTACCTGAACCCCTTTACCCAGATCTCTCAGCAGGAGGAAGAGTTAACTTTTCCTTTCACTACTGTCTGGGTGTGGAAATTCTGGGCGATTTTAGCTGAAGGGGCCCACTAGAGCTATGGACACCTCCACTCTTGTTTACTCCAGTGCAGCTGAGAGCACATCAACCAGGTCGACTAAGACACCCACCTCCCCACCTGGAAATGTAGCTCTGTTTTAATACGGTTCAAAGACACCTATATGCTCAATCAGTAATACTTCAATGAGGTCTGGCTAGCATAGGCCACTACAGTGAGATCAAGTAAGTAGAAAGCTATTTTAAATTTAATTTTATTTTATGTATGTGAGAAAACCAACTTCATTCACAAGGAAACTTGAAAACAATACAATGTCCAGTGCTGATGGCCATGAGGTGTGGAGGTATAGAGTGTGGGTGTGTATCATATCTTTTTGTCCATAGGGAGTGTACCTCGGACCAGAGTGGAGACCCTCTAGACTTATAGTCTTTAGCAGCATAAGCAGAATGATGTGTGCCACATAGAGCACCTGGCCAGAAAAATTAATCCCAAGATGCTTTTCTTCTGTAACAGATTGGCCTTACATGTTGGTCTTGTAGATTTTATTCTTATTAGTGTGTGTGTGTGTGTGTGTGTGTGTGTGTGTGTGTGTGTGTGTGTTGATCTGAAGGTACAGACAGTGCTGCATTCCTCAATCAATGAATAAGTGAAAAGATGAACATGGAGTAATAAAGGGAACATGAGTTATAAAGCTTCATTTGAGAGAGCTATAAGTCCCACCTGTAATTGCAAATGGCTCTTACCCTATGGCCATCAGGTTTGCTGAGTGATGTAACTGGGCATAAATAATCTCTGCAAAGCCTAAGAACTTTGTTGTCTCTCCTCCCTTTCAGATGTTTTCTTCCACATTGTTTGCTCTTATTGGATTTATGGGTGCTGGATACTCATTCATCGTCTCAGCTGTCTCCATCAACAAAGGTCCTAAATGCCTCTTGAGCAATGGTACCTGGGAATACCCCTTCCACAGTGGGTAAGGCTCCATGTACAATGAACATAATGTCATGGCCTCTTCATTATGTACTCCCAACTTGTTGCCCCTCAAGACAAGGATGACTTTGTGGTTAAGAGAAGTTGCATAGGCTTCTCTTCTCATTGTTCTTTTGAAAAATGCAACAGGAGCAATTGGAAGAGGATCCCTTAGTTGTTCAGAGAAAAGCTGTTGTGTCACAACTCACATGCCAGCATTAGCAGATTGTATTTAATATTTTTGTCCTCAAGGACTGTACCTAGGACTTTCTGGCCAAGTCTAGATTCCTAGACTTCCATAGCATAATCAGAATCAGCTTGCCACATAGGACAGACACCATAGTGACATTCCCAAATGAATATTTGATTTAATTCCACAATTAAACCAGCCATATTTCAAGTACTTACTAGCTCTTTGTAGCTTGCAGCTACTGTGCTGAATATAGAGCATTTCCATTGTGGCAGATGTTGTTAGTCAACTATACTCTGTTCTCTGAGAATCTTGGACCATTTCTCATTTGCTCATTATCTCAAATTCTCTATTTTGCACAGTGGTTGAACATCTCTGGGGGTCAAGAAGTATGGCTGTTGGATCATCTAGAACATAGAAAATGAGTCCATTAAAAATAACTATGTAGTATACCAATAAACAGTTATCCATCAGCATCTACTGAGCCCCCTGGATATCTGTAGTTATTGATGCGCAAGTACCTTGCACAAACTTGCAACAGCATTTGCATATTGTTTATAATACTTGATGCAATGTAAATGCTATGCAAACAGCTGATAATACAGTTTTGCTTAGAGAACAATGACATGTCCATTACAGATGCAGTTTTATCAGTTATTTATGATCAAATTTACATACACGGTACCTGAATATACAAAAGAATGGCTGTATTAACTTAAACGACTGTTTGTTCATTTATAACAAGATTCTTAGACACTTCAAGAACTTTCTTCAGACTGGGGAGGTGGAAGGCACTGGCTCTGATTATGGTCTTGGTATGTTCACAGTCAGCAAATATCCCAACCCTGTTCTCACAACTAAACAAACATAGATCTGTCATCTTCACGTCATAGGCAGTGACTCCGAGATGTTTCTTTTACTATGGAAAGCCCTCATACCTTGCAGTGAACTATTGAGATTCCATCACCATGGGGTTGGATTGAGGAACATAGAATTTAGACACCAGTGTGCTGAGCCTTCTCTTGAGGTGTTATTATCAGTGGCTTAGTCTCTTCACTAGGAGTTGGGAAAGCGATGGGTTATGTCTTTCTGAAGGACCCTTCTGCTATCACGTCTGTCAACAGCATCTTTGCAGTATTAGCCACAATTTTGTGTGTGTTCTGTTGTGTGAATAACATTGTCCTCCATGAACTTAATGTCAGTTAGCCTAAAGGCTGTGTCAAAAACAAGAGAGAGAAGGAAATACAATAGGGGCAAAGTATCACTCCAAAGCAATAAATTGCCTCTGGTTCTAACAGGGAAGACCTATGACACTTCCCTAGAATTGGTAAATCCCTAGAATCAGTAAACTCATGCCATGCTATGAATGGAATTTAATCAATGACTGAGGCCAGGAGAGCGACCATTGTCCCCACAGATAACACCAGAAATGTTCACTAAGGTAAAAGCAGGAAGCCATGTTTCTGAGTGCTGTGTACTTGTGCTTTGCAAGAGGTCTGTTCTCGCCATTCCCCTCACAGCTGCTTCTGGTGGGTCACTCTCAGGCATGCTGTCATCTCATGTCATTCTATCTGTTCCTCACAGTGACAACTCATCTATCAATAGTGGCAGGTGATAGTTTCGAAATGAAAACAGCATAGAGTCAACCTTATTGGAAGGGACAAGATTTCAGAATCCTCTCATCTCTGGTCACTGTACAAGAAATTACTAAGGGTTAGGGGTGAGGAGGAAAGGCAAATGCTACCAAGATGGCCTCTGGTATTCCAGCTTGTCCTATAAAATTCACATCTTCTCAATATTGAGTAACTTGCCACTTTTTCATGGAGTTGTTTACTAATGATGATAGTAAAAGAGCAAAGAGTATCTCTATCTGCCATAAGATCCTCCTTAGAGAATTATCCTAGGAAACACATCTGCTTGACGTTCCTCTGAGTAGAACTTCCTTTCACCCAACTCTTCTTTTCTGAGACTCTGGGCCACCCCACAGCTTTGACCCATAGCTGCCAAGAAGGATGCAGGAGGAAGAGCATTGGAGGCAAGTGTTCAGCTGCAGGGAAAAGGTACCCACACAACACACTTTATGCTGCTTCTCCTGCTAAACATAAAAGCTGAGAATAGGGTACATACCTCCCCATGGTGGCTGGATCCAGACCAAATACAATTAAATATTCTTCCTAGACTCTCAATTAATACTATCACATTGTAATCAATATAACTGCCACATATCTCTCATGTCTTCTTCTGTAAAACTGTGGTGACAACTGGGTTTAACCCATAGGCTCCGGTGAGAATACAATAACACAATAGGCTTAAAGTACTTTGCACAATTCCTGTGAGTTTTATAAATCATCATATTTCTGTAACTTCTCAAATATAGTTTTGTGTAATGGTAATGGTACTAGGTGAGGAATTTCAGGACCGAAACTTCCACATACACCTGACCCTACCTCCTCAGTGCTGGGATTGTAGATGTGCACCTCTACTTCTGGTTTTCGCTATGTTGTAGATAAAACGCAGGGCCTTGTACACTCCAGGCAAGCACTCTTGTGGCCTTGTACACTCCAGTCAACTGAGATGCACCTTTTTAGGTTTGGAAGGGGTCTTTGTTTGGTTTTGAGACAGGCTATCATACTATAGCTTTGGCCTGGCCTCAGACTCAAGCAATCCTCCTGCCTCTGCATCCCAAGTGCTGAGATTACAGGTGTCAGCGACCACACCTGGCTGAGAGGCTTCCTTTTGGCCATGATCTATTTTACACAGCTTTGGATGGCCATTTGATAACTGTGACATTAGAATTGGTCTCTAATAATAACTAGGATGAAGGCCATCAATGTGCATGCAGTGCTGGCCCGGTGCAACTTCATTTCTTGCTTCTTTATAAATGTGTGTGTGTGTACGTATTTGTCCTCTTGGTCAGCCCACAAAAATCGCTCTGTCACTTAGTAGTTTGAGACTGGGACAAGTCACATAAAGTCTCCATACCTCGTCATCCTTGTTTGTGGAATGAAAGGAAAGAGTCCTGGGTTTCTGTGAGGAATCAACCAGTGAAGGTATGAGGTGTCCAGGACAGCAAACTGCATGGAAGATGTACTTGGGGAGCTGCGTTTGGGATCTTTTTTACTGACATTATGGGGTATTTCATCATAGAGTGTGTCTTACACAGGAGAAATGGTAACGGCAACATTCTAGTCTAGGGAATCATATACATTTGATAAATGTCTCCTTCCTGTCTGTGTCCCTGTCACCTGCAGCGATTATCTTAATGACCAAGCCTTGTGGAACAAGTGTACACTGCCCCGGGATGTGGTCCCCTGGAATCTGACCCTCTTCTCCATCCTGCTGGTCATTGGACTGATCCAGATGGTGCTCTGTGCCATCCAGGTGATCAATGGTCTCCTGGGAACCCTCTGTGGGGACTGCCAGTGTTGTGGCTGCTGTGGGGTAAGTTAAGGTTCTGTTGTTTCTTCTCAGAGCAATGGAGCAAGTTAGCCACCATCACAATGAGATGAGGGGTAGTGAGTGTGACTGCCTGGAGAAAACCTGGCCACTCTAGGGCTCCCAACAGCTCATACAAGCAGCAGTGTTATGTTTATTGCACATGTAATGAGCAATGTGCCCAGAATGAAGCTGACCACACTTACCAGCCCCATGCCTTGCTACATGTATAGATTTATATAACTACAACATTTTCAGAAGGGCTTCAAAAGTGTTTGCCAGATGGGCATGTTCTTGTAGCAGTACATCTCATCTGGCCTAGATTTCTCCCTTCTTCCAATGAAGAGGGTCAGTGCAGAGACTAAAAAATTTCCCATACAAGAAGAGAAAGGAAGGAAATTAGTCAAGAGGACTTTCAAATTTCATCATAAAATATCAATAACAAAATATAAAAAAGTAAAACAAATCTATAGATAATAAAACCAGCCTTATTATTTCAACACATGAACAAATTAGATCAGGCAAATATATAACACCTTTATTATAAACAGATTGAGACATGAATAAAACATTTTAACTAAGTAGTAAATGTGTGAACATATGTGTGAAGACACATATACAAAAATATGTAATGACCTGGAAAGTCTCCCTCACTCCCTTACCTTCTAGTTTCTCCAAGGTTCATCACTATATAAAACTACATATTTCTTATATATCTTCCCAGGCTTTTAAAGTTATTTTTATGTCATATGCAAACAAATAAATAAAATATTCTCCCTACAACTACAATAATATTGAAAACACTAAGGGTTTAGTCCAGTGATAAAGCATTTGTCTACCACTCATGAGGCTCCATTGGCAACACCATGTGGGTGGAGGGGTCATTTGAAACCAGACTGTAAAACTTACATGTTAAATAATATACATTTACAAAAATAAAAAGAACTATGCATAGAAAAAAACAATGAAAAGTGCTAAGTCAGAATTACTTTAATGAAGACTGACTCTTTTCCTTCCCTCTAGATTATGTATTACAAAAGTTAATAATAAATAGTTAATAATTATATATTGCTTTGAAAACATGAAAAAATCTGGGCCAGCAAGATGGTTCAGTGGATAAAAGCACTTGCTGACAACCCAGTTCAATCCACAGGACACACACAGAGGAAGAAGGCAACCACATGCATCAAATAAATTAGCAAAATTGTAAAATTTTAAGAAGCAAAAACATTTTTAGTGCAAGTCTGTTTTCTATTCTCAGAGCCATGGTGGAAGGAAATATCTGACTCCTGAAAGTTGTCCTTAGACTCCCACATGCACATTGTAGCACATATGCTTATACTTACACACTAATAAGTAAAAGTTTAAAATATGTATACAGTAAATAAAATTTCCCCGTAGGAAAATGCATATATAATCAACTGCACCAACCATTACATTTTTGCTGTAAAATTTTAATTATTTTATGCTGATTTTGTTTTATTTTTTGAAATAACATTTTAAACTGGATAGCCTGAAATTCCTGAAGTAGACCAGGCTGGACTGAAACTCACATTGATCCACCTACCTTTGCCTCTTGAGCTCTGGGATTAAAAACATGCACCACCATGCCTGGTCGTTTTTTTTAATCTTTGAACAATTGGAAAGGTTGATTAGCAGTTACCAACTAACAAAGTATTTTCTGTGGTAGCAATTAAGAATATTGAGCATTCAGAGGCTGGAGAGATGGCCCAACAGTTAAGAATACTGCCTGCTCTTTCAGAGGACCAGGTTTGATTTCCAGCAAACACATGGTAGCTTACAACAGTCTGTAAGTCCAGTTCCAGGAGATCCAATGCCTTCCTCTGGCCTTTCCAGCACTTTGCACAAAAGTAATGCACATATATTCAGGCAGGCAAAATGCCCATATACATAAAATAAAAATAAATAAATCCTTAAGAATACTTAACATTTAATCTCACAGTTCACTCAAAATGAATGAATGCTTCCTAAGCCAGCTAAACTGACAGTTATATTTTAACTGGATACTAAACTTTCTTTGCAAATTTATTAAGATTAGAATTGCTTCTTAGATAGCTAACAATAGTTCACTAAATCTAAGGCTAGCTGTTCATTTAAAGGCAAGCCCATAAATAAATATCAGTGTGTTTAATCTTTTCACTAAATTTAATTTGCCAAGACTCTGTATTTTGGTGATATAATGACTAAATTATTGGTAGTAGAGAGACAGTGGGAAAATCCTAGTTTTCAGCCTGCGGGCACAGGGGATTGACTATGGAGGGTGAATCAGCAGAATTCCCTTTTTCTTTCCTTCTTTCACACTACCCTCCAATTTTCTTATTTTAAAAATAAATTACAGAAAATGTAAAAGGGCATACAATGCACACCCAATAGTCTCAGCTGTATCAGGGCTTATCAATATTTGTTCCCCCTCCCTTTCTGATTACTTCAAAGTAATCTGTAGACTGTGAAACACCATTGCCGTGCATTTCAGCGCACATCTGAGCATTTCTGAATGCCATCTTGTGGGGAGCTCTTTCTTACAGGAAGCTTGCCTCTCCCTTCATCATCCGTACCCCAGTAACATACATAACATAAAGAGCCCACTTTCACACCTGCTAGTCACATGACATAAGCAAGGTGACTCACTTCTCAGCATCCTGCTCTCCCAGCTGCCTGTTTTGTCACTTATGCAAAAGTATGCAGGTCAACTTCTGTCCACTTAAACTGACAGCCTCCAGAGCCTGGCAGGGTCCTGAAATAAAGTGACAGATGGGAAGGATCCTTAACATCCAAGCTGTGAGAACTGGGTGGGTGGCCAACTAGTGGCCAGGTGCCCTGAGCTGAGCATTAGCTCCACTGCTAATCTTACTGGCTCAGTAAGATTAGTACAGGGAAGGAGGAGGAGGAGAAGGGAGAAGAAGCTTTCTATAACAGAAAAGTAAGCCATAGAGGAAAGCCTCAAACTTGAGACAGCAAACTGTAGAACGCTTTCAGTAGGAAACACACTAATGAACATGTGAAGTCAAAAGGAAGAAGAGCTGGGCGAGGGTTAGAGCAGGCAGACAGTTGAAGGATAAAAAGAGAAGATGGCAGCTTAATTAATTAATTTTCTTTTCCTACCTTCCAGGGGAATGGACCGGTCTAACAGGTTGTGATGCATGACTCCAACTTGACAGCACTTCCAGTGGGAAGTCCCACCCCAGGACACAGGGCAGATCCAACCTTGCCCACAGGGGATGCTAATTCCTGTCATTTTCCTCTTAGGCAGAGGCTGAGAGGAACAAGGATCGTTTTCTCTTTTCAAATAACTTTGCTCAACCTAGAAATGTTGTGGGTTTGTGTTTTTCTCAAAAAAATAAATAAATAAATAAAAGTAGCTGGGTAACTTTACAAATTAACCCCCCTTTTAGAATTCCAGACCAAGTTAAAAGCAGCTTTTTCATGATTTCCCCTAGAAAATGTAAACAAGATGAAGCTGTTTGTCCCACCACACCCCTTCTTTGTATATAAAGATGTTCATATTTTAGGAGGATTAAAGTGAAAACCAGTTTTTCAGGATGCATGGATAAGGGATAATTGCTGTATGAGATATTTCTATGTGAAGTCTGTTTGGACTACTTGTGACGAGTTTTATGGGCCTGTCATTATTAGCCAGGGTTCCCACATGTATATGAAATTAAATTAATTAAATTAATAGTTAAAATAATAAACATTGTATGTGTATTAGGGAGGAAGAAGAGAATGAATCATACCTGCTTTCCTTTATCTTTTTATAAATGCACTATTTCTTTGCTTCTCTCTTTAATTTTTTGTTTGTTATTTTACTTTTTCTGCTTTTTTCTTTTCTTACATTAAAAAGTCCCCCCCCCCTTGGCTTTCAAGACTTGCTATGTAATATAAACTGCTGTAGAAATCATGCTCTTCCCACAAGTGCCTTCTCAAGCAAATGCCACCATGCCTGGTCAAATTTGTTGTTTGATCAAGTGTTTAAAAAGTTGTAAGAAGCTGATTGGATAATGATTTTTCAGCCCATTGGGCAAGATTGATTTTCAAGGTCATGTTAATTCCATGTGCTATGATAATAGGTTCCTCTTGGTTTCACTAATGTGAAATCAAATTCATTTGGCTTCTAATTTCTCTTACAACACAGCATCTTAGAGGCCCTGAAAGGGAGTTTGTAAGTCTCCATTTCCCCACCTGCAAAAGGAGTGTTGAAATACATTCACCTGGGGTGCTCTGTTGTCATCAAGTATGAAACAAAGGCTTGCAATATTGTCAGTGTAACTTATGAACCATACAGAGGAACTCAAAGGGAATTACCATCAGTCTCATTTCCATACCCACCAATCGGGTACAGTGCACTGTGTGCGGTAGGCCCACTTAAAACTCAGTTCTCATACTCACCACCTGTCTTACTCAGGGTTTCTATTGCTTCGACAAAACACCATGACCAAGGCAGGTGGTGGTGGCGCACGCCTTTGATCTCAGAACTCAGGAGGCAGAGGAAGGCAAATTTCTGTGAGTTCTACAGAGCTAGTTCCAGGATAGCCAGCGTTGTTACACAGAGAAACCCTGCCTTGAAAAAAAAACAAACAAACAAACAAACAAACAAAAACCACAATGACCAAAAAGCAAGTTGGGGAGGAAAGGGTTTATTTGGCTTATACTGCAGCATTGCTGTTTATCATTGAAGGAAGTCAGAACAGGAATTCAAACAGGGCAGGATCCTGGAGGCAGGAGCTGATGCAGAGGCCATAGAGAGGTGTTGCTTACTGCCTTGCTTTACATGGCTTGCTCAGCCTGCCCTCTCATAGAACCTAGGACCACCAGCCCAGGAATGGCACCACCTACAATGGGCTGGGTCCTCCCTTATTGGTCACTGATTGAGAAACTAGATCTCAAGGAGGCATTTCCTCTACTGAGGCTCCTTCTTCTCTGATGACTCTAGTTCATGTCAAGTTGACACAAAACCACTTATTGTGTACTAGTCACCCAAAAGGCCAGGCACTGAAGATGCAGTGCCACATGTTATTTTTGCCCTTATCAAAGTATTGCAATAAACTCTGTAAGGAAAGTGGTCATATCTGAGACCTGAAATTCAGTTGGCAGCAGGAATATGGCCATTTTGGCCAGGCAGATGGGTCCTTTGGAGACTCACACACACACACACACACACACACACACACACACACACACACACACACACACTTCAATTCAGTTTATACCATTGGTTCTGAAATGTGGCTGATTATCAAATTTACCCAGGAATTGCTCTGTAATTACATGTTTCAAACCCTACTTAACCTGAGCTTAAGGTGATGCTGGGGCCAACCCTACTGCATCACTGTTGTCTTAGATGATAGCCTGTCACCCAGAATGGTGCACAAGCTGGCCAACTCCTAGGAACTCCACCTGCCTGAAGTGCATGCCTGGTAACAGTGCGTCCTGGTAACAATGCTCAGGACACGACTGTCCTTTACAGCACACTCACCTCCTTGAGTTCTTTGATAGGGTAACAGGAATGGACATCAGAGATGGGTCTCTCACTCCTTCTTAGAAGAAAACTGGGCTTATATAGTCATCATCACATTTGGTCTGCTTATTTTACACATGAGGAAGGGAAACAAGTATGTGACAAGTTTTCATCTAGGACATGCTTCAAATCCTGTTTCCACAAGACCAGGGGAAATAGCACATCTCAGATAAGGGGACTTAGAAGGGGGAGCCAGAAGATGATGAGAGTTGTCATTAGAGAGATTTCTCTACACACACACACACACACACACACACACACACGTGTGCAGATTTCTATCCCTCCCTCCTCCCCTCCTTTCTCTCTCCTCTCTCTCTTTCTCTCTCTCTCTCTCTCTCTCTCTCTCTCTCTCTCTCTCTCTCTCTCTCTCTCCTCCCCTCCTTCTTCCATCCCTCCTTCCCTCCTTTCTCTCTCTTTCCTTCCTTCCTTGCCTTCCTCCATTTCTCCCTCTTTCCCTCCTTCTCTCCCTTTCACCCTTCCTCCTTCCCCCACTCCCTCTGGCTCTTTGTGTGTGGTGTGTATGGTCAGAGACTCCAGAAAATTCTTGTAATAGCCAACACCTGTGCTGCTTGCTTGAGTGCCTTAGTCCTCTATACTTAATATTCAAGTGGAGACTGTCTTAGTTATTTTTCTATTGACCGAACAAAACACCATGGCCAAGACAACTTCAGAAAATGTTTAACTTGGACTCACAGTTGCAGAGAGTTAGAGTCTATTTCCTTCATGGTGGGGAGCCTATCAACAGGCAGGCAGACATGGCACTGAAGCAGTAACTGAGACCTACATTCTTATCTGCAATTAAGAACCTGAGAGAGACACTGGGAATGGTGTGGCTTTTGAAAACTCAAAGCCCACCCCAATGACACATCTCCAACAACAATACTTCTAATCCTTCCCAAACAGTTCAATCAACTGGGGACCACACATTCAAGTTTATGAGCCTATGGGAGCCATTCTCACTCAAGCCATCACAGATGCAAGGACAGTATCTGACACAAATATATGCTTGAGAGACCAACATGGGGTCTTGACATAATTGATAGGATGGCTCTTGAGCAGGGGCCTAGAGCTCCTGCTTTCCATTCTCCCATCATATTCTTAGTGAGATGGAAACTGACCATAAAGTAACATGTAGGGAGACTCCACAGATGAGTAGAAAGAACAGATGGGAATTAAGCATCTGTGTCACAAGTTAAGCATAGGGCTGAAGTGATCTAAGTGTGCAGGGCCACTGAAATTAAATGTAACACTTAAACATTCACAAATTAAAATTGTAACATTTAAACACTCACAAAACTGTGTTCTCATTTGGCTTCTAGCTCTGAATTCCACGGGACTTTGATGTGGGCTGTTCTTGAGGTTGTTTAGTGTACCTTAGCATTACATGGCACCCAGAGCATGAGACTAATTGCACAGGGGAAGGGAGACATTAGGAGGGGGATACAGTTATGTTAAAACATGCTCCAGTGCCATCCACATAATCTGTGGACCCCAGACTGTTAGTGTCAATGGAGGCAAGAAGGGGAATGACTTCAGCCAAGCATACAAGTCATACATTCTGTCATAGCCACAGGGCTATCAAGAGGTGCTAAGTAAATCAAATGTAACCTAAAGCAAGACTAGCTCTTCCTGCCAATGCCCAAACTTTGGCAGTGTTTGCCCAGGAGTGAGAGCTGCTCTGCCCTGAACTTAAGAAAGGCATGGTCTCAAAATGGGGGGAAAAAATCCAAATGCCCAGATAGAATATTCCAAGTCAGACAGCATTTGTCTTCAGTCTACCAAGAGCCAGGTGGCATCGAGAAAGGGCTGAAGGTTATGGGCTGAGCAAAATGCACCCCAATTTATTCACTAAGTCACGGAGGTTTGGCCTGCAACCTTTGAGATACAGAAGAGAAAACTAGGAAAGGACAGTAAAAGGAGTGAAGAAGAGTGAAGACATAGGGAGAAAGGAAAGAAAAAGAGCAGGGTTTAAAACAGTCAGGGAGAGGTGAATTCAGATTCAAACTAGGGAGGAAATGGCTGCCTTTCTACAAAATTACTTTGCTCTGTTCTTTCGGGCATTGTGTTAGACACTTTTCATCCATCTGATAAAATGCCTGAGATAAGCATTGTAACAAGGGAGGAAAAGTTTACTTGGGTTTATGCTTCTGATGTAAGGCAGCTGCTCTGTTGCTTTTAAGTCTGTGGAAAGGCAGAAACATCATGCTAGAAGACAGCATTGGAGAAAGCTGCTTGCTTCATGGCAGCTAGGAGGACATGAAAGGTCCTCTTCAAAGCCACACCCCTAATGATTCATGGAGCCATGTCCTCCAACAAGGCCTCACTTCCTAACAGCCCATTCAGTTAAGAACTCGCCAATGAGTTAATCCATCAATGAAGTCAGCATCCTCATAATCCAATCCCCTCTCACAATAACACCACCTAGGGACCAACCTTCTGCATATGAGCCTTTGGGAAGACATTGAATATCCATGTTAGAGTTGCAATAAAGGCCCGTTAGGGGAAGGTCAGGGGACCAGAAGGCTAGAGCCTCTGACCTGAGTAGAGTACCTCTCATTGCAACGGGACAGAATCAATGAGCTAGCCAAGAGATCACCCCTAGGAAGATAGATTCACCTCATGCCAAAGAGATAGGTAGAATAATTACCCATTTAATGAGATACTATACTTTTCCTTCTCAGAATTCTTACCCCTAGTTCATAGACACTGCAAGATGACAAAAGGTTGCCATGAAGTTTGTTGAGTCCCCAAGTCCCTTTGCCCCCACTCCGTATTCTCTCAGATGCCAAATAGAACCTAAATAGTCTTTTCTTGATAATTTGGAATTTTTTAGTTCTTCCCTACCTCCTCCTTCCTTGCCATGTGGCTGTCTGCCTCTATTCGTGTTAGATTTCCAAACCAACAATCAAATAGCATGGCATTTTATTTTATTTTCTCCTGCAGAAAGCAAGTGCGCTTGACACTGTGCCTGCCCTGGGACTTTTATTTTAAACTCTGGTAAATAATTGATCTTGAGCTTCCATATGAATCCACTATTAAATCTGTTTTACTAAGAACCTCAAGAAGGTATAGGGCTTGGATGGCCCCTCAGAGTCAGTACAGAACACACCCAGACACCAAATTCTCAATACAAAGAAAATCTATTATCCCATAGGGACAAGCAAGGTGCAGAGGAGGTAGATGACTGTGGGGAAGGGTATAGGGGTTGGGAATGGCTGCCTCTGGACTGGGCAAAGGAGACAGCAAGCAGCAACAGGTGTTTTTTGTAGGGTGGGTTTTTAAGGAGAAAATGGGACAGTTCATGCTATGGTGAGTTGTTAAGTTCTGATTGGACAGGTTAGCCAAATAATAGATTTTGATCATTGAAATAGATTTTGTCTCAGGAATGAGACAGAGGCCAAATAAGAGAATAGGCATTGTGGGCTAGCTATGGAAATGTAATCTTTTTTGTTTGTTTTGTTTTGTTTTTAGCAGGAGAGAGAGAGAAGGAGGGAAAAGGGCAAAACCCTGTTGGCACCATGTTTGCCACACTGGGGCCTGTTACAGAGCCCTCCAGAATGGACCTTGACTTCCATAGTTACATCTGGCGATTACAAAGTGGCCCTCAAAAGTTTTGTAACATAAACCATACAGTTCTAAAAATGCTTACATGTGTGCAGACATACACTCATACTTCTTACAGTGACTTCTCTTGCAACAGCTTAATTACCAATAGCACTTAAGCCGTTAGCTTGCCCTCTTCATGTCCGATGCTGGGGGTTGAAGTGCTTGTTGTAGGAGGTCAGTAAGGCAATCCTATGTGGACGTAAAAAATCTGTCAGAACGAGATAAATTTGAAACCCACAAGCATGTGCTGGAGCCCATGAGGATGGACTGACACTGTTCTTCCTTGTAGCATCCATGGCAGGTGTGTCCTGAAGAAATAAGCTTTTATCATGGAACTAAAAACATGTTTTCTGAACCAAAGTCTGAGATGCTAAGGAGAATCCTGGGGGCAGCGGAGAGATGCAGAGCTAGTTTGCGTGTCAGGGAGGTAAGGTTGTAGATTGGCAACAGTGCATGTGAGCTCCAGAGTGGCTGCTGCTTTCCTCCTGCCCATCAGAACTCTGGAGAATCAGCTCTGCATAGCATCCTCACAGGAGACACAGCAAGCAGGCATGGAAAGATGTCTTCAGCTGAGCCAATTTTCCACATTACAAAGCTGCTATGCCAAACTTGAAGGAAGGAGGTGGATTTTTAGTTTGTCTGTACATCTGTTAATTTAAAAAAAAAAAAAAGCACTTGCAGTTATTATGCATGTCAAGGTATCTGTGTATAGAGGTCAGAGAACAACTCTGAGAAGTTGGTTCTCTCCATCTACCATGTGGATTGAACTTGGCAACAAGCACCTTCACCTGCTGTACCACCTCAGCAGCCCTTTGTGTTGTCCCTTAATCTAGGCCAGGGTTTCTCAACCTCTATAGCAATTGACAGTCCCATTATTGTCCCCCATGACACCCTGTATATACTATATCATAAACACCTAAGAGTTCTTTCCCTTCCTGCTCCCCATGATCTTACCACTTGTGGCCCACCTGTGTCTCTGTTTTGGTTGGCTGTGGCCACTGCCTGCAGCCTTCTTCAGCAGACATTCCATATTCCTGGCTTCTCCCCACAATATCTTTCTTATACTCTTATAGTTTGTACATCATCTACAGGGATCTTGATCCTATCACGTGTCCCGGCTTTCCACCCTTTCCTTTGAAACCTGGGTAGAAGCTTCGGTCACCCCAGAAGTCTTATATTCTCCTTCTTTTCCTCTGAATTGAGGAATCCTTGAGCTCAGAGACTTCGTCTCATCAGCATGTGCACTTCTTTTGTGCACTGGACCAGGCACATAGTAAGTGGTCACTAAAGGATATGTTATCACTATTGTATTAATGGAACTAAATGGTCCTGGTCAGGACAGAAAGAAAGCCCTTGATACATGGGCCTTTGGGGGGCATTTAAGATCATATGCAGTAGCTATGACATTTCCAAACATCAAATGTTAATAATGGGGGACTAGAGAAATAACCTAGAGGTTAAGAGCACTGACCACTCTTCCAGACAACCTTGATTATCTTCCCAGAACCTACCTGATGGCTCTGAAGCATTTGTAACTTCAGTTCCAGAAGATCCAGTGCCTTCTTCTGGCCTCCAAGAGCACCAGGCATGCACATAGTGCATAGATATACATGTAGGCAAAACACCCATACACATAAAATAAAAGTTAATATTGTGAAAACAGAGGAGAGAGAAAGAGAATTCCTGGCAATGTTATTGAAGCAAAAATAAAACCTCTACAGAGACTCATGCTGCCTCCTTTTGCCTGCTGGAAAAACAAAATCATGACACCAGAAGAACAAAGAGTCACTTGCTTAGCATTAATTGACACCTGTCCTTTCCATTATCATTCAGATTCAGTATAGAAAGTTTATGTGTAAGCTAATTTTGGTGTTTATGTTTTCAATTTTTATGTTTATGAATGTTTTATAATAATAAAGTTTAGATCATCCATAGCTGTATTTAAGTTATAAAGAGTAAGCAAGCAAACATATGCACTTCCAGTCTTAGCAAGGACATGAGGGTGTTCTAGCTTGCTTACTTTGTGCAGATCCCCAGCCCTCAGCCTTCTGTAGAGCCAAGAAGTCTGAGAAAGTCTAAGTTTATGTTAATGACTTAAGATGTCTACAGCAAGCAAGTCATCAACTCACACTTATAACTTTAGTCCTTCCTATTTTCTTTGCATATAATAACCATGTTATCACTAAAAAGCCACAGATCTCTCCACCAAAGGATACACTGACAAAATGTCTCCCTCTACGATGTTCTGGCCTGTACTCTGGGCCAGACCAAACCATCTGCTGCCCTCTAGTGGCAATTCTGTTTATCCAATAAATAGCAGGTGGCTGCATTTTTTTTCCAGGGTGGGTTTGGTTACCTTCCTGCAGAGTTCAAACTTTTCTCCAATAGCTTCCCATGAAGAAACGTTTTCCAAAAAAATCCTCAAAGTGTAAAAAATGGAAGTAATAAAACACCAAGTTGATAAGAAATGGGAGGGTTCACAGTTCAAGAGCTGACAAAATTCTCTGACTCATGACACCCTGATGAGAACCAAACATCTAGCCTAGGATGAAGGGGGAATACACAAAAGGAAAGTTGTGTTTATTAGACCACCTGTCAATCACGTCTCTTTATCTTTGTCATGCTCTCATTGTCCACACCCGTTTTTATTAGATCAATTTTATATACAAAGAAACTAAACTTTAAGAAACATAGTTAAGACCTCAATGTTAATTAATAACAACTGCACAGCACTGGATGTCTTAACTAGCTGTAGGAATGAAGCCCAGGGAGAGGGGGGTATTGTTTATAAAGGAGACTACCTTCACATGCCCTTTTTATTAGTTAAAGTTTTATTGCTGTGAAGAGACACTATGACCAAGGCAACTCTTAAAAAGAAAAACATTTACTTTGGGCTGGCTTACAGTTTCAGAAATTCAATCCATTATCATCATGGTGGGAAGCCTGACAGCAGGCAGACATGATGCTGGAGAGGTAGCTGAAGAGTTCTACATCCAGATCCACAGGGAGCAGGAAGAGACAGTGAGCCACTAGGCTTGAGCTTCTGAAATTTCTCCTCTCCCTGCCTGTGACCCACTTCCTCCAATAAGGTCATATCTGTAAGACCACACCTCCAATAATGCCACTCCCTAGGAATCTACGGGGGCCATTTCCACCAGACAACCACACCCTTTATTAAGACTTACACACCCACTCTCCACAGAACTCCATTTGTAGTATGGAATGTTCTGGATCTTTCTTTTTCCATTAATATTGCACTCTCATTTTGCTTCTCTGAATCTCTTATTTGACTCTGGGCTAATCCTACAGATAGGTTTTCTTCTAGGGTACCAGGGATGATGACTGTTAATTTTTGCTAATCCTGAAAATTAACTCACATCATCGTACCCAGATGTGGTGTTTGATTGAGGATTTTCATCCTAAAGGTGGGAGGAAGAGCAGGTCTCCTGGTTGTATAGGAAGAACATGCTTTGAAATTTAATTTGTTATATACATGACATTTATGTGGTGCAGAGCTATAGTCAAAATACCAAATTCCCCAGCTGGGGAGATCCCCTGGGCTCAGAGGATGTGGAAGTTTGAATGAGAATGAGCTCATGTTTGGATGTTTGGTACCCAGTTGGTGGAATTGTTTGGGAAGGATTAAGAGGTGTGACCTTGTTGGGGGAGGTGTATCACTGTGGGGGGCTTTGAGGTTTCAGAAGCCTACACCACCTCCCCACCTCCAGCCTGGTGCTTGTGGATCAATGGTGCATGTTGGCTGCCATGCTCCCTGCCTTGATGGTTATGGACTCTCATGAGCCACAAAAGAAATTTTTTTTTGTAAGTTAATTAAATATTTTTATAAGTTGCCTTGGTTATGGTATTGTGTTATGGCAATAGAAGAGTAACTAAGATTGTTGATCAAAAGCTTCTGGAGCAAGCGTGAAGACCTGAGGTCTCTCCCCTGAATTCAAGCAAGCCAGAGGTGGTAGTGAACCTGTGCAATCCCAGCATTCCCAAAGTGAGGTTAGAGGTGAAGACAGGACAGCCCCTAGAAACTCTTATGTCTGCTAGATTGAAACATGCAAATAAGGACCAAAACCTGAGATTATCCTCTAACGTCCACATGTGCACAATGGCACACAAGTCTACATACACACACATAAAGATAGAATGATGCATGTTCTCAACCTTCAGTTTGCTACAACCATGAGACTGACAAAAGGATTGAAAGAAAATGAGTGTAAAAACGAGTGGTGTACACCTTTAATCCTAGCACTTGGGAGACAGAGGCAGGCAGATCTCTGTGAGTTTGAGGCCAGCCTGGCCTACAGAACAAGTTTCTGGACAGGCTTCAAAGCAATACAGAGAAACTATGTCTCAAAAAAAAAAAAGAAAGAAAGGGGGGGAACCAATACCCATCCCATCTCCCAGATACAGAAAATCTACTAACATACTAACCAAGACAATGGACAGGAGGACCTCACTGCAGGGAGGAAATAAGTACTTCTAAGTTATGAGAATAAGAAATGAGACTCCCGAAGAGTTAAGTGGATTCGAGAGGTGGCAGTTACAAACCTTTCATTTTTATTGAGATAGTCCTGGTGCCTAGCTTCCAGAAAAAGATTTCAGGAGTTTTATTTCTCTATTCTTCCAACTGTTGTTCAGTAGGATAAAGGCGCCATTTCTGCATAAAGGATTCCAAGGTATGCTGCAAAGCTATGTATGTATGTATGCATGCTTACATACACACACACAGACACACACACACACAATCCAACAGCTACTGATAGCTCATTTACGTTTCTTTAAGTCTTATAAACAACTTGGGGCTGATTTAAAGTGTAGGAGGGGGATGTACAGGTGTTACATACACTCTGTTGTTTTATATAAAGAAATGCAGTTTTGATGTCCTCAATCCCCTGTGGACAGCCAGTGACTTCAATTTCTCCTTATGCTCCTGGTACCATATAGGTCCTTGGGCATGGAAAAGGCCAACTTCTCTCTATTCTTTAAGTCATCTATTCATCAAAACCTTCAAAGGCAGTGGTTCTCAACCTTCCTAATGCTCTGACCCTTTAGTACAGTTCCTCATGTTGTGGTGACCCCCAACCATAAAATTATTTCATTGCTGCTTCATAACTTTAATTTTGCTACTGTTATGAATCACAATGAAAATATCTGATATGCAGGATATCTGACATGAGACCCCCAAAGTTCTGTTCTAGTGGGTTTTACCGTGTAAGATAAATTCCAGCCCTGAAACAATACATAGAATCGCTTGAGGGGTTTCTGTATTCCTGGTTCTCTAGTTTTGTGTCCCACCCCATTGCCTTCACACATGGCCTTCTTCCATAGCCATAGACTTTTAAACTCCTGTGTTTTAATCAAGCATGGTGGCATAGACCTTCAGTCCAGTACTCACAGGAGTCACACAAGGGTTATGAGTCCAAGGTCAGCCTAGTCTACACAAGACCTGTCTTGGAATGGATGGATGGATGGATGGATGGATGGATGGATGGATGGATGGATGGATGGATATCCATACTCCATACTCTCATGTGTATTGTTTCCTTTGCTTGAGAAGCCTAGGAAATACCTGAAGAAAAAGGCTCAGGCCACCATCTGACACTGTCTACACTTTCCTTGGCAACTGTGTGTCCCTATAACTGTCACAAGGCCCTGATTGAACTGTCTGGGTTCTAGGAAGGCCATCAAGTTTACTTCCACCTTGTATCCCCTAAAGTGAGTACCCTTATTGTTCTATTAATAAATAAAGTTCAGGGGTCAGATATTAGGGTGTAAATACAGAGCGACAAAGAAATGATCAACTGACCCTCCTCTTCACCTTCCCAGCCTGAAAGGGCCCAGGGATCCTTCTGAGACCCTTCATATTTCTTTCTATGTCTCTCTATCCTCCTCTGGGTCAGCCAAAAATCTCTATGGTTTATCCCTGGCCAGCTGAATGCAAAGTCCACCCTCTGAATCAAGGTTTAACTTTATTGTTGGTCTCGGAGTGACAGTGTGAACAAATCTCCCACAACAATCTGCTGGGCCTGTACAATGTCTGTGATGAACCACAGGATGAGCCACACCCAAGCTGGAGAACACTGAGCTCCTTCTTCCTCCAGACATGGAAAATACAAAGCTAAAGAAAACTCACTCCTCTCTAAAGAAACTGATTTTATCAGAACTCAGAACTGTGCTGTGGAGAACAGAGGAAGCCCTGAAGTCCTAAACTATGTCAAGGACCCTTGCCTCAGACCCCGAGGTAGATAGTAGAGTCTTTTTTTTTTTTTTTTTTTTTTTTTGGAGTCCAAGTAGAGGTGTTGACAGTGTGTGCAGAAAATGCCCACCATAGCTTTTTGCCCTGGATATTTATCACCTGAAGACTGCTCCCATCAAAACTAGCTAAACCTGTCTCCTTTCCCAGCTGTAGTCCATGACCCCCCCCTCCTTGTTCAGCTGTGTGCAATAACAACCCTTGCCACTGTTCAACTCTATATAGTAAATGGAGCTTGGGGGTGTTTGCTTCTTTTCCAGTAGAGAGCCAAGTCCACCTGGCCCCAGCTTTTCTGTGTGCTTGTCTTTTCTTCATTCCATTGCCTCTGCAGTCAGGTCCAAGTCCCTTGATACCATGCCTTCCTATGTGCTGTCTGGAGCTCAGTGTAAATGTGTGGGAGCGTCTTACTGTACCTGGTAGATGTTGAAATCTGGCACATTTGAGACAGTTCTAGGTGTGCCATACTGAGTTCTGCTTCAAGACCTGAGTGTACCAGGCTGACTTTCTGTGTTCCAGGAGAGTTCATAGACCTGAGTATACCAGGCTAACTCTTTGTGTTCTGGGAGAGTGCATAGACCCGTGTATACCAAGCTGACTTGCTGTGTTCCGAGACACGGTTCACAGATCTGACTCAAGTGACTAGAAAATTATCTGAAGGGCTGAGGTTTCTAATCTTGATCCTATATTCATTCTAATACATTTAATGAATTTGTTTATTCTTGAGAAGGTAGATGCCAGCCCTCCAATCCCAGCATGGAAAGATCCTTCAAATATACTCCCAGTGGAGGGCATGAAATTCTCTATCAGGAACCTTAATGTCCACACAGTGTTTAATTATAATTTAAAAGATCAAGTGTCTCAAGGAAAAATTAACCTAAAAAATAAGTTTTTCTTTCTTTTTTCTCTTTTTAAACAAGGTTTCTCTGTGTAGTTCTGGCTGTCCCTAAACTTACGCTGTAGAACACATGTGCCTCAACCTGTCTCTGCCTCCTGAGCACTGGGATTAAAGGTGTGCACCATCAAGCCTATCTTAAGTCATACATTTTAATATTAGAAATAACAGCACATAAATTCTCCACAGGTTATAATCCAGGGAAAATTTTAAAAGGAGGGGAAAGAGGAGGGGTGTAGGGGGATAGAGGAAGGAATGGAGAAGACAGGGAGGAAGGAGGGAGGGGTGAGGGGCATAGAGGGAGGGAGGAAAGTCTTACACGTGTCAGCTGCAGTGCCTGCCATAGATATGCTCGACCAAATGCATTCATCCACTACATGAATGTGCCAGGACACTGTCCCATTAACTGGCAAAAGACTTGTTCAACCAACCCACTTCCTTTAGAAACTCCTTTCTTCTCTTGCAGCAGTATTTTCCTGTCCTCTATGTAACGACCTCAAATATTGTTTGTCACATGTTCTTAGGGGCTGGGAGGTGGTAGTCAACACAACATGAGCTGGTTGCCACTTACACGAAAGTTACAAACACAGCCACCAACATTGCAGTACGGTTTCTGTACATTCTAGCCAGCACCTAATGTTACTGACCTTTTGAATTCTGGAGTTTATTAGAAGTGAAATAATGTATAATTGCTGAAACTTCTGATTGGTAATGAAGTTGTAAATGAATTGTCACCCCTAGCCTTTTCATTTATGGGTTATTGTTGGGCCTTTTTTTTTTTTTTTTTTTTTTTTTTTTAAATTGATTTGTAAGCACCTGTTGCACATTCTGGATATCATTGACTGGGTTTCATGCAGCTGTAGAGAGCGTGGTCTCTCACGTTCCCACTCAGGAAAGGCGGCCCCCCCAAATCACTCACGAGAAGCGGTCTTGATGCAAACACATAAGGTCCTTTATATTCCAGTATACTGGGGCCGTCAGGCATACGCCATGCAGGGTAGAGGGTTGAGCGACCTCTAGCACAGAATTGAGACAGCTTTTATAGGGTTACAACAAAACCTGCGCATCCTGAACCAATCACCTTGTAGCATCCAATGTGGACCAATTAATTTAAAGTATCCAAGCCCGCTCTTAGCCCAGGAAGTCTGCTTTCGCACAGGCTTCTGGGTGTGGCTACAAGGCTCATTTCCTGAGTTCATTCACTCACAGACTGTTGTAAACATTTAAGTAGGTGACCGTCAGCTTGGGATTTAAGACTCCTAGCTTCCTGGGGTCACTGGAGAATTAGGCTATATTTTTCCATCCTAACACAGCATCATTAGGAAAGAATTACCTAGTCATAATCAAGGAAGTAGATGGTGAGTTTAGCTATGGGATGTCTCCTGGAAGCTCCCATACTTGCTCTCTGGCTGGAGGTATTACTGCTAAGTGATGAGATACTGGCAGCACTGATGAGTTCAATGTTGTCTAGACTGCTAGGCGGTGAGGCCCAGATAGACAGTCAATGGGAGTATGTATTTGAAGGGTGTAGCTTATCACTGAACCTTCCCTCTCTCTTTCTGCTTCCTGGTTCTGTTCACCAGAAGGTAAACAGCTTTCCTTGATTATGCCTTTCCCCAATGATGTTTCAGCCTTGGCAGGGGCTGACAAGCAATGGAGCCAGCCAATTCCTGGAATAGTACTTCTGAAGCCATGAGCAAAACTAATTTTTCCTACATTCTCTACTCTAAACTGATCTCTGGTATTTTGTCACAGCAATGAAAAGTTAATGCAGCAGGTAAGGGAGACTGGAAAGACAGTAGGAAAAGCAGGAAAGGAAACCATGGTGTTTTGAAGGAGGTGTTCCCATAATCTAGGGAAGTTTAGGTGTGGCCTTGATGGAGGAAATGTGTCACTTGGCCTTGAGAACCCTGCTTGATTCAAGATGTGAATGAACACTCAGCTTCCTGCTCCTGCCAGTATTTGCTGTTGCCACATCTTCCTGCTAAGACAGCTAGATTCATGCCTCTGGAACTGTAAACAAACCCATTCTTTCCTATGTTGCACTGGCCATGCTGTTTTAACACAGCAATAGGAGAGTAATTGGTACAGGAACAAAGACAGAGCATTCTCTGGCAGAAGGGCAGAGGAGGGGTTCTGCTGGAACCCCAGGGAACTCAGCCTAGGAGTCATTAGCACTGTTAGTAGCTAAGGGCATTCCCAGCTCTCTGCTTGTGAGGAGTCAAATGAACTGAGGGGAGGGTAAGACAGGATTTGATTGAAGTGAGCTGGGAAACTGACAGCATCCACTAAAGAAACAGTACAAGAAATGCACTGCATGTGAGCAAAACACTTTGCACCTACCATATCTGCAAAGATTTCTAGCTATGGTGACAAGGGTTTTTGCATACATGTTGTAAGATCATAAAAATTGGCAATCACTTTAGGAAAAATGATTGGTAGGATCTATCAAATTTAAAGCCACATAAAATCTGAAGCAGGATTCCATACAAGGAACTTCCTTTTAGCCACAAGGTGACTGTTCACTGCAGAAAAAAAAAAAAAAAAAAAAAAAAAAAAAAAATCAGGGACACTCATTCTATACAATTTAAAATAACAAAACATGGTACTATGTACAGGCATGGGGACACTAGCTACTTGCTGCATGTAGTAAATGCTCAATAAACATTAACAGTGTCATATTAATACTAAGCAAAAACCAGAAGTGCCAAACAGCATATATGATTGTTTTTGTTTAAAAACAAAAAACTAAATTATACTATAAGGGAAAACCAAACTTTTTTTTTTTTAAGTCTGAGATTTGGGGATATAAATCATTTACTATTTGAGCTCCATACATGCTGGTACTCAGTATTTTCAACAAAAAGACCTTATAACCTTAAAAGTGCGTAAGGGGGCTGGAGGGTACAGCTGCCTAACACCTGCAAGATTTTGACTTCAATCCTCAGTACAGCACAGAAAACACATGGTGAACAATCACAGCTGTAAAGCTGTTTAAAACCAGTACATAAGAGGTTCTGGGGCAGGGACAAGCCACGCTGGGTTGGCTCCCTGTATTGCAAGCAGGTAGGTGAGGGAAACCACAGTACCCATGAGAAGCAAAACTAACAACAAGAGCACAAATTCGGAATTAATGACAGCGTGTTGCATTGTGTTTACTTATAACGATGGAAAAAGGCACACCCTGTTGTTAAAAACATAATTTTGATGAGAGTATTGGAAGGCTAGTGAGGGTTTGTTTGTTGTCTGCATTTGTTTGGTTTTTGGTTTTTTTTTTTTTTTTTTTTTTGACTTTGAGATAGGGTTTGTCTGTGTAACAGCCCTAGCTGTCCTGAATGGAATTCGCTCTGTAGACAAGGCTGGCCTTGAACTCACAGTCATCTGCCTGCCTCTGCCCCCCAGCGCAGGGACTAAAGGCGTGTGTGGCACCACCGCCCCTATTTGTTTTCTAAATACACACCTTTAAAAAGTCTTAGTGGGCACATCAAACACAACACAATCTGTCTTCCTTTCTCACAGTCTGCCAGAAGTTACAGAAGCCTCTCCAGTTACACCCAGAGCCCTCAGTAAATGACTACACCACACGACAGAGACAAAGGCCCAAAGTGGAAGTTCAATCGCATTTATTTTTTATACAGAATTGAGAATTAAAACCTGTACCAAACTCCAGATAAAATGGTTTGATTTGATGGATTTGACTGTATATTTCCTGTATGCAGAACATACTGGATTAGAAATCAACAACACAGGTCTCATTTGATAAAATGTAGATGTTTAAAAAAAATTAAGTTAAAGTATTAGCATTGTATAATAGTGACAGGGAAATGGTTTCTGTCAATCACCCATTTTCCCAATTAAATTATAGTTTCCTTTTTTGGAATGGCTTTTTTTTTCCATTTTTGTTTTTTTTCATGAAAATTGTCCTTTCAGAAGTTGCTTCTCATTACATCATAAGAACACAGTACTCAGTGACACATCCATCACTTCAAGTCACCTTCTGCAAATTCCTTCCTGCTGAGCAGTGCCCAAAAGGCTATAGCTTGTTCTGTTTATATACTCTCATATACTGGGGAAATCAATGAAAGAAACATGCCTTACATCCTAGATACTACAGTGAGAAACTGCCTAAGAAATCACCCAATGTTAACAAGATGACACGGTGTTTTCACTATTTAAATGCTTCAATAAGGTGTATCCTCTCAGGAAAAAAAAAAAAAAAATTTTTTAAAAAGTTGCCTATTCTATGACAAAATTTGTAGGTGATATGGTAAAATTTACTAATTTAGGACTAAGAAGACTACATAGTCTTGACATAGTTGTCTTATAGTATGAGATAGATTATGAGTAGCACCTTATTATGAATTCTTAGAGAGTATTAATACTTACAGTAATACTAAGGAACCACTGAGAGATTGCTCTAGGGCTGGCCATGTAGCTCGGTGGCAGAGCACTTGCCTAACTAACACACATGACATCTTGGGTTCAATCAGAACTAGAAAAAACAGGTCTGATTCTGATGTCTAGCTTTAGCTCTCTTTAACAAAAGCCACATTTTATGGTCTTAAAAACAACAACAGAAATTACATCTGGCTTCATCTATTAGTAAACAGTCAGGGGCCATATTTTATTCTAGAAAAATACAATATTCATTAAAAAGATTTAAACTAATTTACTAAAAACTTATTCTAATATTTCATAATGCCACAAGCTTATTAGAAAATTGCTTCTAAAACTTGGTAAAATAAATCATCCATGATTTAACTACTTTAAAAAAAGAGTATCTTTTTTTATATTTAATAACCTGAAATGCATGTATAAAAATATTTTTAAATACAGTAACACTGTTGAGTTTTGTTAGGTCCCTTGTGTTTGGTTTGTTTTTGATTTTTCATCAGAAAGAATGAATGTACAACTCTCTTTTTGCAATTTTTGCTGACAAAAGAGAAAACGAAAGAGTGCTCCCTTTCAACCTAGTAGCAACATAAATCCCTACTTGTCTCTGGGTGCTCAGAGAGGGCAAGGAATTAACTGGACATTAATTGGGTTCTTTCAGGAAAAAAAAAAAAATCATTTAAGAGTGCTGGAAGTAACAGTGGCCCACGCTTTTGTCGGCTGACATTTTCAACAAGTACATAGACAGAGCGCCAGAGTGTCTCAGCCCTGTCCCTTCCTCCTCTCTGCCCCTCCCCAGTAAAGTGCACCCCAACCCTCTTCTCTCCGGCAGCAGGGTCTTTTGGTACAAAGGCTGTGAGAGAAATTTTTTGCTTTGTTCTTTGGGGCACTTCTCACCCGTCTTGCTTGCCTCGCTTTTGAGGGGTTCTGACGTGTCTGGTTCATTTCCCATCGACTGGCCTTTACACCATATCCCACAGCTTCACCTCTGACCTTTCACTTGCCTCTTCCCACCAAGACCAAATGTACTCTGTGCATTTATATGCCAATGGACCAAAGGGGATCTCATTAAAGATGCTCAACCAGAAAAGCCCTCACCCTCGTGAAAACTGAAACTTTCCTCCCAGATTCTTGGTATCTTTCAAAAAAGTAAAAAATAAAAATAAAAAAAAGAGAGATTAAATTCATAGATTATAAATAATGTCAGTTCACAATAATAAACAGCTAAGGACTTCATTGCTAGTGCAGGTAGACTGCCTGCTAAATGAACATGCTGCTCTCAGTCCTTAAGAGCTAATTTAAGAAGTTGGTAACATAAGAGGTATTAACTACATACCTTATGCCTTTTTGTACCAACTTAGCAAAAGGACTAGGATAACATACTTAGGAATCAATATTACTCAACTCAGAAGCACAGCTCTATACGATATGCCCTGCCAGGGCCTTTTCGTATTCATAGTCAGAGATCCGCTTCATTCTTCAAGCAGTTCTATAGACAGAATTACTTTTAGCAGACGTGAAAATGCCTCGGAATACAAAATGCAACAGCTAATTTGCATGTTATCAAGCTGAGAGCTCTGTTGGCCTCATAGTTTCAGAACAGGTCAAAAGACAAAAATATATAGTTTCCACTGATTGATCAAAAACATTTGGCTGCCCTTTGTCATAAGCCACAAAATTAGTGTTTCATAAAAACAGATATCAAATTCCAAACTGCACTTTGCTAAATACAAGTTGCAATTGAAAAATAGCTTTGTTTTGTAACTGTTCATATTAGTACCAAACTGGTCTCTTTCACACGATCTGTCATGCAAGACCTGTGACAAACGCTGCAGTGACCCTTCTGCGTGCAGGACTTAGCTGCTCTGCAATAAAATGACATTAGGACTCCATGCCCTTGTAAATACAGAATGAGAATAGACATCAGAGCCACATGGATTCCAAACTATCTATACAATGGTTTTTAAAGATAAAGTTAAATAAGTTTTAAAGCATCTGTTACTATGGTTACCAGTAGAGTTTTTGAAACTGTAAATCATATATTTGTGCACATTTCCTGGACCAAGCTGCCTGTCAGAATTCACTGCCTGTGGTCAGCTTTTATGGCTTAGAATCAATTGATATATGAATTTCAGCTAATTCCTATAAAGCTCAGCCATAGAGAGCAGGGACTTTTAAGAAGTTATTCTGCATAATCAATTCTGTATTATCTGTCACAGAAATGCAGGCTTTCAGAAAATGGAAAGAGAATATTTATCTATGTGTAACTTAATGTTCTTATAAATCAAAGCCAGGCAATGACCAGCTGGCCATGTGGACAAGAAGTAGTGTGAGTACGGAGGCTGCGAGCGGTGCATCTGCAGACCTGCTTCCCACCGTCCCTAGTTCCACAGGCCCAGGAAATGTCACAGCTGCATCATATTACAATGGCAGTGATCACAGCCAGGTGAGAAAGGGCTCGCTTTTGTTCAAAGCAGACTCTACATCATTGAAGAGAGGGATCAGGTCTTCAGACTCCAAAGTCCCTAGGTCAACGTTGGTTCCTGGAAGGCAGTCAAGGAAATCAGGAAAGCGGGTCTGCTGGGGATTGACCGCCATGGGTGTCTGACCCGCATTTTCTCCTGTAATAGAATAAAGGGCAGCTGTTACTTCCTTCTTGCAAATTATGTCCTTCTTAATTTTTTTAAATTTAAATGTCTTTTATTTATTGTTGTTGTTTGTTTTTTTGAGACAGGGTCTCCACTCTGTAGCTTTGGCTGTCCTGGAACACACTATGTAATCAGGCTGGCTTTGAATCAAAGATCTGTCTGCCTCTGCTTCCTGAATGCTAGGATTAAAGGCGTGTGGCACTACGCCCGGCTAAATTTTATTTTATATGGGTATTTTGCTTGCATGTTTTGTCTGTGCAACAGGTATGCCCCTGGTGGGGGGGAGACTGTGAATGTATCCATGGAACTGGAGAGACAAGCAGTTGTGAGACATCATGTAGGCAGTGGGAATTGAGCCTATGTTCTCTGGAAGAGCAGCCAGTGCTCTTAACCACTGAGCCATTTCTCCAGCTTTTCCTTATAAGTTCTTGAGAAGAGACATACAGTTGAAGGGTTAACATGACTCACATTTCATATCCACAGACACCACGTTCATGACCTCATCTTGTTTTGGAAGAGTGTTTATCCCAGTAAGACTAGAGTTCTACAGAACATGGTCGAGGAAAATACTAGAAAGGTAAGCATCTGGAATTTGACTGAGAGATGTTCTTTATAAAGCAGTGTTATGGGAGGAAATACATGGATACCAGATGTCACTCGACTGTTCCTTTTACCTTAGGCACACTAACTTGTCTCATTCTCATTTTACCACCTGGAAATGGGGTAAACCACAGGGTCTTCTGCGCAGGCTAGAAATAAAGTAACACAGTGTCTGCCACACCCAAGGCTGTGTCATCTATCTGCTAAAGTTATTACAGGTGCTGGAGAGATGGCTCAGTGGTTAAGAGATTCTGCTCTTTCAGAAGTTCTGAGTTCAATTCCCAGCACCCACGAAGTGGCCCATAAACACCTGTAATTCCAACTTCAGGATCTCTGATGCTCTCTGGCCTCCAGATACCTGCACACATTCGGTACGCATACACTCACATGGGCACACACATGTACAAAAATTTTAAAAGTTCAAAATCTCACTACGATCTTTTAATTCTTGAGAATATCTATTTTAGCCAAACAAAAACCTCTTTTTTAAAGAATCCTTCCTATTCTTAGCCGAAATGAAAGCATGAGTTGACAAGTCCAGCTGGGTGTGCTTGTTGCAAAGGGAGAGAGTTCTCAGCTTGCTCCTGGGCAAGCGGCCAATGTGTTTGGCCAATGTGTTTCTAGTCACCATTGAGCTCTGCCTGCCCTCAGCTAATTTCTAAGTGTTACTCAGTATTATATAATTTTCTTGAACAGTTTATGCCCATTTCTTACAGACAACTCGCAGGGGTGATCCGGAACTCAATGAGTAGACACTCACTTGACCAGATTAATAGGAAGCACAGTGTTTATCAAATCCATTTCATCAATGGCCTCCTTCAATGGAGGGGAAGAGGTGGGGACATTATCTTCATTTCACTGGTGAGAAACTGAGGCCATAAAGCTTCCATAGAGAACACTTTTACCAGGGAATAAGAAATAAAGATTCAGCTCAGGCTGAATTTTGCCGGTGTTCTTGTCAAGATACCATTTAATTGTGTACTATAGCTTCAAAACACTTCCCACTGGACATTAATTTAGAAACCTATAGGAGAGAATGTATCTTTTTAGTATCTCCTGAGGTACCCACCCCTCTTGCCTTATTTAATTTTGCTTTTTACCCTTACTGGATTCCCAGGATTTAAAAAATGAAAGAAAACAGCATTGGAAGGACGCCCATCTCATGAGGCTATTTCAAGGAAGCAAAATAAATTCTGCCTCTCTCTGACACACACACATACACACACTCGTGTACTCGTTTCCTTGTGTGTGTGTGTGTGTGTGTGTGTGTGCGTGCATGTTAAGATAAAAGGCGTGGGGAAGGACGAGAAGTGAAGTAATAAGCTGAACATAATAACAAACAGTGCAAAGCACTGCTATGGGACTCCTCACAAGACAACTCCTACTCTGCCCTCCATCTACTGACGTCAGCTGCCAGACCTGGAGGCGCTGCTTCAGCATCCTGACCTCCTGCCCTTCTGCTGTGCTGCACTGTAAACCTGTCTGTGAGTCTGGCATTCAGATGCAACAATTTAGACTCACAGCAAGCAGCACACACCATGCATACATAAGAGTGTTTTTGCATGTGTGCGTGAAACTCCTACATATCTGGTGCCTAGAAAGGTCAGAAGAGGGTGTAACATCCCCTGGAACTGGAGTTATGGATGGTGGAAAACCACAAGTAGATGCTAGGAACTGAACTGAACAGGGGTCCTCTGGAAGAGCATCAAGTGCATCTCTCCAGTCCAACAACTGCTTTTCTGTCATGAATAACAGAAGAGAAATTGCAAAGGTATTTATAAAGAGCACATACTGAGCTGGGGATGGTGATGCACACTTTTAATTGCTATTATTGCTGCACTCTGGAGGCAGAGCAGGTGGTAGTCTTTGAGTTCAAGGTCAGCCTGATCTACACAACAAGCTCCAGGACAGCCAGGGCTATATAGAGAAACCCTGTCTCAAAATTAAAAGGAAAGAAGAGACAGAAATAGAGACAGAGAGGGGGGGGAGGGAGGGAGGGAGGGAGGGAGGGATGGAGGTATGTCTCCCAACACTGAAGTGTAAACTTATTTAAGACATTGAGATTATTTTGCAATTTTAAAAAAAGATTTACTTATTTTTAATGCTGCTATGTGGGTGCTGGGAATTGAACTCTGGTCCTGTGGAAGAGCAGTTGGTGCTGTAACTTCTGAGCCATCTCTCCAGCCCTGCAATTTTTTTTTTTTTTAAATAGCTTAATCATGCAGTTCTCAAATGTGAACGTAGAAGATGACAATGCCATGTCCCAAAGTCAAGAGTTTGGACATGTCTACCCTATAGGATGCACAGGCTGGGACCAGGAAAGTCAACTTGGTTGTCTTCTTGTCAATTGCTGAAGGAGGGTGTTATGTTAGAAATTGGAGCTGACAATTAAACTCCTCTGAGTTGCTAGTTAAACACTTACTGTCAGTCCTTCCAAACCAGAAAAGTAACATGACAAGATCAACATGCTCAGAGAACCAAAAATAGTGTAAATCCTAGTAGAAAGTGTTAACTATTCATTACAACCAAAAGGGGGTACGCACAGTCATCCCACTACATCTAAGTACAGTATGATTATGATCAAAGGACAATACTAAAAAGGATGGGGGAAGGTAGGTCTTAAAATCCCACATCTATATGAAGCCATATTTGCATAAACTTTGAAAAGTAGTAGTGCCTGTGCATTGAGTGGGCTTTTAGCTGTCATTTTATGATCAGGGGTTGTGTTTCCCTTTGTATTTTAGGATTGCAATAACCAAAACAACACTTTGAAAATAAAAACACACTACAGATAGTTTCAGGCTGTGAGCCCACCTGTGTCCATCTCGTCCATGTTGCTGAGGAAGTCTTCTGGAGTTGTGGGGACACTGTAGCACCCTAATCCCAGGCCACTGTCTGTGCTCTGCTCCCTTGAATGATAAGGCCCTCTGCAGAGAAAAACAGAAAAAGAAATAAAAGCAGAGACCTTAACATGAGTCCACTAAATAAAGATCACGGGAAAAATTCAGAACTCAGTGAAAGGGAGAAAACTCTACAGGGCCCTTTAATTTTCAAACATATAACCTGATCTTAAGGAACTAAGGAATTATATGCAGATAAAACTGGCCACTGCCCATACATGGGTACTGATTTCCTTGTTTCAAAATAACCATCTGAACCCTATTCTATGTACAGATTATGGTACTATTTATGTGAAATTTTTAAGACCAGGAAAATAGTGCTGAATAATGCTCATAGATATACACATTAATGGTAAAAAGAAGTATGGATGTAGCCAGTCATGGTGGGCCATGCCTACAATCCCAACACTCAAGAGGCTGGGGAAAGGGGATCCAGAAAAATAACGAAGTTCACCATGATGGCCACCACTTTCTGATGAGTGGCTGTGCCTGGGGAAAGAATGAAGGAAAAAAAGAAACTTAGTGGTGGTAGAGATGGGCTCAAACAGTGCTTGAAATATAGCAAGTCTGGGTGGTGGGTACCTCAGTTTTCTTTATATTTTTCTACTTTTTAAAATAAACCACTTTTAATCTAGGCATTCATTATTTTGGCACCTCTATCTCTATCGCCTTTTATATTTGCAAGCCAGGAGCCTTGGGAAGAGCAGAAAAGAGCAAAAACACAATGCCCACCCCCATGGGATCTACAATTAAAGGTTGACTTTCTATTCTTCAGAGGCTTCTGGCTAAGCCAACCACTTTTCTTTTTCTCTCTTTTAAAGCCAATGTCTCTGTTTTAATTAAGTTTTAATTAGGCAATAACTTAAAACTCACACCAAACATGCATAAAGAAAGTAGTTGCTACGTACCTTCCACCTGGCTCACTTGTAGAAACAGTTTTCATCACCAGAGCAGAAAATTAACACGAGTAACCAAACTCTAAACCTTATTCATCTTTCACCATAAATACCTCTGACTTTTCTTGTTCTGTTTGCTATGATATGCTTTTAACCACACCCTTACTCCCAACAATGTTAAGATGCTTACAAGCGATGACCAAATAGCACTGTCCTGTTGAAAGTTCATCCTCATGTGCAAATCACTGAGGGGCATACTTCATGTCGTGTGACTAGGTTTTGAAATGAAGATGTATTTTTAAAGCTTCCTTTTTCTGGCTTCTGTCAGCTCTCCCCACTCTCCCCATGCCTCAAGAACCCTGCCTTTTCTCCATATAAACAAACACCCCACTACAGCCTAAATCATAGGTCAGAAAGCAAAAGCCAATGGTCCCAGTGTGAACTTACCCATTGAGAAATGGATCTGAACTATTATTGGTGATGGACCTCATATCTGTGGTCATGGCGGGCGCGTTGACAGAGGCCATGGTCTCTTCCATGGGGAGCTGTCGGCAGAGGGCAGCTTCCTATACAGGAGTTGGGGAAAGGGAGTCACTCAGTTGCCACAAAGGTTTGCTCACCAAATACAAAATACTTTGTACCTATTTCAGTTGGTCAAAGTCATCAGGAGATTAGCATTGTTTCCCACAGTCTTCAACATAGGCCACTCTCTTCCACTCCCAGCTACCAGAACCTAAGGGAAAACTGAGCCTCTCTCTGGATGTTTTAAAACACGCACTTTCCAACAGAACTGTTAACAAGTCATATCATGGCCTCTCCAAGCACTTTCCCACTGACAAGTTAGTTCTATTCTAGAGTCTCAGAATCATTCTAAAGCAATCAAAGCAACTGGACACCTCTGGACTAGCAAGTACTAGCATGTACATAGACTAACATAGTCTCTCCCATTTCCATGCCAATGGGAATGGGAGGTTCAGAGCTCAGACACTACATGAAATTACACTTAGCAGTTGTTAATCACCAGATGGATAAACAACTAGTTAAAAGTTTGCTTAAAAAAAAAAAAAAAAAAAAACCGGGGCTGGTAAGGTGGCTCAAAGGTTAAGAGCACTGACTGTTCTTTCAGAGGCCCCGAGTTTAATTCCCAGCAACCACATGTTGGCTCACAACCATCTATAATGGACCTGGTGCTCTCTAATGGCTAGCAAGAGGAGAACTGTATACATAATAAGTAAATAGATAAATCTTTTAAAAACTCTGGTCACAAGATGGCTCTGTTGGCATAGACATTTACCACCAAGCCTGATAACCCAAGTTCTATTTCCAGGATCCACACAAGTGAAGAACCAACTTCCACAGGTTGTTCTCTTGCCTCCTTATGAATGTCCATCATGGATGCACATGTACAGACAATAAATAAATATCACCAGCCACCTCACCAGCTCAGTGGTTAAAAGTGCTACCCACGCCTAGCACGCCACGCCAGGTTCACATAAGGGTAGACAGGGAAAACTGACTTCACAAAATGGTCTTCCACCCTCTACATACAAGTCTTGGCATAAGCATGCCTGCATTTATGTGCAGACATCATACACACTCACATATACACACAATAGTAATAATAATGTTGAGTTGACTAAAGTGGCTGAAAGTTAGGAAAACTAAATCCCACAGACAATTAGATGTTTGATGGGTCTCGGATTTTATTTTGGTAAGCTAGCACAAATACCAAAAAGAATCAGCTCAAAATGTTATGAACTTGACTGCAGTAACTGACACACTCCAGACAGAAATGACCAGGCATCAGAACCCTTTCAAGATGGTCACTATTTCCAGAGAAGAAAACTCTTATAAGTTACTGCTTACATCCAAAACCAAGGTTGGGTCCTGGCCATATTTATGCCTATCAATGTTTCAATTTCCAAACTGAAATCCATTAAACCCCTAAACCATGGCTACAATGGCAAACAGAACATTCTAGCTTTCTGAGCTCCAGGATGTTAGTCACCTCTCTGTTAGCACTTCATGTGATGTCGTCTAGGCAGTGAAGCTGGGAAACATCCAGTTACTGTGTTTGCTGTATGGTTACTACTACTTTAGGTGGCATGACTCTTACAAACTATGAGAGGACTGACTGTTAGAAAACTACACTGAGCCAGCCATGGTGACTCACACCTTCAATCCCAGCACTAGGGAGGCAGAGACAGATGGACCTCTGTGAATTTTAGGTAGCCTTTTCTACAAAGTGAGTTCCAGGACAATAAAAAAAGAAACCCTATCTCGAAAAACAGGGTGTGTGTGTGTGTGTGTGTGTGTGTGTGTGTGTGTGTGTAAAGAGAGAGAGGGAGAAAGAGATTGCAATATTAGAGAAACCCTATTTCAAAAAAAATTAAAAAGAAAAAAAAGAAAGCATCCTGTTAATATGAGTAAAAAGAAAATAACCTAGCAAGAAAAGGACCTGTGGTTCACTTCTCTTTATCTTGAGGAAAATAATTAGAATCTTTAACTAATACATTTCATCCAATAATACACACACACACACACACACACACACACACACACCTTCTAAATTGATCTAGAAAAATCAAATTATTTTTTTATAATTGTTAGGACATGCCCTAGAAACTAATATCCAACAAAACTTTCCTGAAAGTCTCATGTAGAAAATAAGGCTTGAACCCAGCATTCGGAAACTTGAGCCGACCACAAACTGTCACGTGCACTCATGTTCCCTGAACCTCAGCATGAAAACAACTAGTCAACAATTTATATTCTAATCCTTTGGTTTATATCCTCACTATCAAAGCTATCTATTTGACTAGCATGTCATTCTTCAACTATTCAGAATAAGTATTTAAAAAAAAAAAAACCCTCCTTTTTGGTTTTTGTCATTTTTGTTTTTTGTTAATCTAACCCCCTCCCCCTGCATCTTTCTTTTTTGAGACAAAGTCTTGATACATAGCCTAGGCTGGTCCTGAACTTGTGATTCTTTGGCCTTAGCCTCTTGAGAGCTGGGGTTACAGATGTGCCACTATGTCCAGTAATTAATACCCTTTAATAAACATAAAAGGTTAGGGCAGGGGCTGAGGACATGATTTAAAGGTACGTGCTACACAAACACAGATACCTGAGTTCGGATTCCTAGTGCCTAGGTAGAGCTAAGTACAGCGGTGCACACCTATAACACAAGACCTGGGGGAGGAAGGGACTCACGCTGGTGGGTCCCTGGAGCTCCCTGGCTATGGGGCAGAATCAGTAAGCTCCAGGTTCAGTGACAGACCCTGCGTCAAACACCAAGGCAGAAAGCAACTGAGGAAGACACTAGGCTTCAAGCTCTGCACACACGACATGTCTACCTGTACACATGCACATACAAGTTTACACAGTCACTGAATTTCTTACTGTGTCATAAAATTTCCATCTTTATTTAACTTACTTGCCCATAGCATATTTCAATTAGATATAAAATAACACTTGCTTGTGGTAAAACATGTAAATAAAATTTTAAAAGACTTCATAACATATGTCATGAAAGGAGGGGATATCAAGACAGCTCAGTGGGTAGAAGGCCTTGCCATGAAAGCCTGATGATGTCTTTGAACCCACATTTAGACAAATAAACAAAAAGTCAGATGCAGTGGTATGCATAGGCAGCAGAGACAGGAGAATTGCCTGGAATACACAGCACGGGCAGAAATGTTGAGAAACTTGACCTCAACGAAGTGAAGAGAATCATTACCACTCCCACCCCTCCCCTCCCCCCATCAGGTGCCTTCCACATCTGCACCATGCCACAAGTGTGCTCACACATGCACAAAATTAAAAAATAAAGTAAAAACATTCTTAAAATAGGGAAAGGGAAGTATTTGGAGAGAAGGCAGAGACAATCAAGAGGGTAAGAAGAAAGATGCTGGAGAGTAGTTAGGGGTAAATAAGAAAAACACATAAGAAAATGTAACAATGAAATCTTAGCATACTTTGTATGCTAAGAAAAAATTAAAGGCTATATCAAAAAAGATAAAGTACTGTAGTGTGCTGGGGAAAATGATTACTGTGTAGTTTCTCATCTATTCTCTGAATTTTAAATCCAAAAAAAAAAAAAAAAAAAAAAAACGCTCTTCCATTCTTCATCATTCATTGGTCCTAACTAATTGGTATCAATCTCCCAGGCACCAAAAGAAGAAATGCTACATTCTGTCGGTAGGGGGCTCACGGGATCATGTTTCCACCTCCTTCAAATGACTAACAAAATACAAGAGATCACAAGGGGTGTTTTAACCTTGGCGACTACTTTAAAAAATAAATTGGACCATTTATTATTAACAATGCAATGACTTGTTGAAGATTACTGTAGGGCCACTTTTGGGTTACAGATCATTCCAAAGGGCAGCTAAATACAAGGCACATCTCCACTTCCTACAGCCGAGGTGCCCAGGGACCTACCCACCACTCCAACCTAGCTCTAACAGCTCCCGGTGTCCCAGTCTTAGCTTGTGTCTTTGTCGTGGTTTCCATCTGCTGAGTCCGTGTGTCTGGAACACGATCCTGAGACTGTCCCCCAAAAGCTGTCCACTTATTAACCTACAAAAGCCACTGCTCAGAGACACCCTCCTCTGCCTAAAGGAACACTCCCATTCCATCACTGCCTATCTCCATTCATTCATGTGTGCATTGGTGTTTTGCCTTCATGTATGTCTCGTGAAGGTGTCAGATCTTAAAGTTACAGGCAGCTGTAAGCTGCCATGTGGGTGCTAGGAATTGAACCCAGGCCCTCCAGAAGAGCAGTCAGTGCTCTTAACCACTGAGCCATCTTTCCAGCCTCACTGTCTGTCTCTTAACCTGCATCTGTTTTCTTCACAGCAACTTAGTCTTTATCTTGTCCTCAGCGATGGAATGTTAAGTTCCATGAGGGAAAGGACCTTATTGACTACATTCATGCCTATGTCCCCACTGCCTGTAACCATGCTAACTATGTAGTAGATGCTCAAAAAAGACAAACAATAAGTAAATGAGAAGTAGTAACATTCAGATAGAAATATTTTAAATTATACTAGTAATAAAGAGTAAATTTTTTAAAAAAATCACAATTTAACCACAAATCGGTCTATATACATCTTAACTAGCCAGGCACACACTCCCCTTAGCTAACACAAAATGAAAAGTGCTAAGTGGCCAGTTGCCATAACAGTGAGACCAAATACTATGAACTGCTTCCCTGTGAGCTATTTCACAATTTTATCATTTGCCATTCCACAGTGGGGATAATAAAATCACATGTGGTCGGGAGGTGGTAGCACATGCCTTTAATCCCAGCACTTAGGAGGCAGAGGCAGGTGGATCTCTGAGTTCGAGTCCAGCCTGGTCTACAAATCGAGTTCCAGGACAGCCACGACTGTTACACGGAGAAAATCTGTCTTGAAGAATCAAAAGAGGCAGGCAGGCAGGCAGGCAGGCAGGCAGGCAGGCAGGCAGGCAGGCAGGCAGGCAGACAGACAGATGATGGATCAAAACAAAACAAAACAAAACAAAACAAAAATCACATTTTCAAGGGGCTGCTATATGGCAAATATGCTCAGAAGAGAGCTTCCTCCAGAAATCACTGCAGAGAGATGTATAATTTTCACTTCACCACATGTTTCTATACCAATCTCAAAAGCACAGGCTAAAAGCCCAAAATAAGTCATTAGCAGTAGAGTCGTTGCCTAACAAGTCAAGGCCCTGGGTTCCTTCCATCCCCAGTACCACAAGAATAAATGAATAGATAACTTTAAAAATCTCACTCATTGTTGTGTGAAAAGTGAGCCACCTTGACACCTAAAATTTCTTCCTAGTCAACTTTGACCTTGGAAGGATTACATCAAAATGTGAAATTCATCACACGGCTAAGAAAACTTAAGGGGAGGGGCACTTACAGACCTACATTGTCTAAAATTAGTTTTAACTATAGAATGGTGGGCGTTACACTTTGTAATATAGTAGTTCTACATTTAGAACTTTTAAAATTCTACCTGCCTCGTTTTCTGTTGTTGTGTCTTGTTTTGTTTTCGTCAGCTTTGATGCATGCTAGAGTTATCTGGAAAAAGGAATGTCAATTGAGAAAATGCCTCCATCAGATAGCTTGCAGGCAAGACTGTAGGGCATTTTCTTGATCAATAATTGATGTGGGAGGGCCCAGCTCACTGGGGGCAATGCTACCCCAAACAGGTGGTCCTAGGTTGTACTGAGTAAGCCAGTGAACATTCTTCCCGGGCCTTTCCTTCAGTTCCTGCCTGCGGGTTCCTTCCCTGACTTCTCTCAGTGAGGGACCATTATCTGTAACTAGATGAAATAAGCCCTGTCCTCCCCAAGTTGCTCTTGGTGCCTGGTGTTCTATCATGGCAACAGAAACCCAAGTAAAACACCATTGCTTTGAAAATGAAAAATTTCCCCATACCTGCCTACAAATTTGGGGGTCAAGGAATAACAATACTAAAGGGTAAAAATAGCTTGTCACCAGCATGTCCTTATCAAAACAGGAGGATTTCAAGCTTTTTAGTTAGTTGTTGTCTTTTTATAAATTTAGACATAAAATTAAAGTCTAGATCAGTATGAGCGACTGTCACGTGACATCCATAGCTCCTATATAAGCAGAAAGGCAAACACAGCCAACTTTGCCTAGACCAAGAAAAACACTCAGCACTAATTATCAGCCTCTCTAGTCTAGGCAGGTGTTCTGGTTATCTTAGTCAACTTGACATAAACTACAGTCACCTGGGAAGAGGAAATTGCCTCCATGAGATTGGCCTATGGACATACCCTCTGGGGATTTTCTTGATTGATGACTGAGTGGGAGTGCCATCCCTGGGCTGATGGTCCTGGGTTACATAAGAAAGTGGGGGGTGGAGGACAGGGGACTGGGGACAGGGGACAGTGTCCATTTGTTTTTTCTTCAGTTCTTGCCTCTAGGTTTCTGCCTTGAGTTCTAGCTCCAGCTTCCCTAACTGATGGACTGAAGCTGGTAAGACACTTTCCTCCCTCAGGTTGCTTTTGGTCAGTGTTTCATCACAGCAACAGAAAAGAAAACAGTTGGACAGCTGGTGAGAATTGAGGGCAGCGCTGCAACACACATTTATTTTATTTCTCACTTGTGTTCCAGTGGAGCTTCTGTTCAAGTGCAGCAGGCCTATTCACAGGCCACACCAGTCCTGTCACTTCCATCTCGCCCTCCTGGGCTTCTAAAACAGGCCTTTGATTTCTCCACAACTCAGTACTTCCGGCCTCTCTTCCTGCAGACACATCCCATCGAGCTTTAATAGTCATGTTACATAGCCACATTCCAGATGTGTTTCCAGACCATCACAGCCACAGTAAGTTCAGACACCTAAATGAAAGTGCCTAGCTGGTACCCTAATACTCAGCTTAAAACTGTTCCTTCAGGTTCCTCCTAATGCTATTACCCATCAAGCTTCCAGCCTGATTTGAACCGTCAATTGGACAGGATTTAGAATCCCCTGGATATAGGCCTCTGACACACTTGTGAAGAATTACCTATGATTATATTAGCCTCTGGCTGTGAAAACAACCGAGGTTAACGGAGGTGGAAAAATGTACCCCAAACCTGGGCAGTACCAATTCATGGGCCAGGATCCTGGACAACAACAACAAGCTAGCTGTACTCCATTCATCTCTCTCTGCTTCCTGACTAGACACGATGGGCCCAGGTGCCTTCTGCCACCATGCCTTCCATACTATAATGAGCTGTATTATATCACCTGGAACCACGACCCAAAATAAACCCTTCCTTCCCCCATCACATATCAGCAACAATTGCTAAGACAGTGCCCCATTTTCCAGGAAGACTAGAAAGGGGCTGACAGATCGTCCCAAGGAACAGACAATGGCTAGGCTTTATGCTGTTCATCTAACCCCATGTTACTGTCCTCCAATCTTGCATCCATCTCAAATAACAGGCCATCATTACTTCTGTAAATACTCTAACAAACCTCCCTGCCATGCCGTCAACCTGTGTTAGGCTTTGGAGCAGGTTCTAGCAACACTAAAACCAAGCCGTATAGAGTGTAACCACTAGAGAAAACAGGGTCTGAGAAGTCACAAACCTCAAAACCTCACAATGGCTCTCAAAATTTTTAGTAACTAAAAGATTCCCCCAGTCACAGTTCTGGGGCAGGCAGGGTGAAGAACCGACTAGTTTGCAATCAGTTCAATTAAGGCACTGCCTACTTCTCAGTTATCCAGGCTACTGGCCAATGGAATACTCAAGAAGTAGGTAAGGATTCAATGCTGTTGGACCTGTCCTGAACTTAGCATAAAAAAGAAAAGAAAATTGCAATGCAGAGAAAGTAACTTTAAAGTAAGAATGATCAGGGTTCAAATCCCAGCTCAGTTACAATATAGCTGTGAAAATTTGGATGACATTCTCTTATTTATTTTTATGTGCATGCATGTTTCCCCCAAATGTATGCCTGTGAGCCAATTGTGTGCTCTGCCTAAGATGGCCAAAAGAGGGCGTGGAAGTCCCCCTGGAATAGAGATCTAGCTGGTAGTGAACCACCACGTGGGTGCTGAGATTTGAACTGTGGATTTTTGGGAAAGCAGTTAGACCTCTTAATCATCTCTCCAGCCCCTTGGACTAATTAATTTTTGACAGCTCATTAAAATGGTTTATAAAACCTATCTTGTTGGGCATGTTAAAAAAAAAAAAAAAAAAAAAGCTCAAAAAACTGAATGAGACACTCAATACAAGGAGTGTCAGGATGGCCTTGAATGGTCTGAGAGGTAGGGAGAAGTATTAGCCTAGACTTTGTATTTTGCTTTCTATATGCCAAGTCTGAACATAGAACCCAATTAATTTATTTTACTGATGAAGAAACTGAGGGACAGACAGAGTGAGTGACTTTCTCAGGGCACTATAACCAACAACAGGTGCAAACGAAGTCTAAATCCAGGCAGGTCGACTTCTGAGTCTATTCAGGGAACTTCCACAGAGTATCAGGGAGAAGGAAGTGAGGGCTGAAATAGGCAGAGCTCAAATTCAGACCCTTTCACCTACTATCGGCCATGAGACTTGGGCAAGTTACTTCATTACTCTGATCCTGTTTTCCCAGCTATAAAATGGAAATACCAACCCCATGACCTCACTCAGCCTGTTTAGAAGAAATTTTAATGAACCAGCCTATTCAACAGTACTGAGCACAGTTCTTCCTCCATGAACTGGGAGGAAGATGGCATTGGAAATATTTTATGATCCTTTTCAATGTATATGGGTGGAGCTAGTGTCCTGGGAATTCACACCACATTTAGCAAAGTTTTAAATTCTGATTTTCAAGGCCAGTCTCACAAAGTCCTGAAAAGCTGCCACAGTAGGCCTGTTCCAGCCCCCCCCCACTCCCCACCAGCTTTCCTTTTTCTTCACATGAAAGCTGGGAATGGAAAACCTCTGCAAAACACAGGGTTTGGAATCTCTGCAAGTTTGTGGTCAATCTGTCAGTTCCCTTAGACAACAACAAAAACCATTTGTGGACGGGAAATGGCCAGGAGACTGTCGTGGTGTATGGACTAGCTGGAGGCCATAATGAGAGGCACGGATGATTTGTGTGCAAGTTAAGTAAGGCTCTCTAGAAGAGAACCCCAAGCTTCCTTCCCCACTGGCCTGCAGTTCTCCCGTGGAATAAATCAACAGAAAAAGGCAAGAAAGCAAACAGTGGTGGAAAGCATCCCTTGTGTTCTTGGCTGAGAGGGCACCTCCCACCCGCCAGCCCCTGCCCTCACTGGAATGTACTTCAAAGAGAAAGGGAATGATAATAACCCCTTCTGAAGGTGCTCAGCTAGACTTAAGTGTGTAGCCAGGGATTCTACAAAAATGGAAGGCTGGATTGTTTTAATTATAAAGGGTGGGGCGAGTAGAAACAAATGAAAAGGAAAAAAAATGAAAACAATATTTTAAAATCCTACCATTAAACAGTTATTTTAGTGCAGAGATGTAGCCCACTCTCTCTGTATCAAAACCATGGGGATCTCAGAGGCAGAATGCTTTGGGGGGGGAGGGGGAGTTCTGATGTGAATCTCTTTTTAAACCCCGTGCCAAGAGATTCTAGAAACTCACTGCCACATTTCCTGCAGCTTCTCTTTGAAACACCTCATCACACATGCTCAGCTGCCAGACTGTCTCTATAAAAGTGCAGATTCAAAACTCTGATACTTGGGAGAAAACATTTGTTGAGTCCATAATTATTATCCACAGCCCATTGCTGTGCCTTTAATTCAAGATCCACACAGCAACCCTGTGTTCATCCACAATCTGCTTCTGCTATCTCTTCGAGTCACATGAAGGAAGACTGAATGTAGATACTCGTTTTGCTTAAACCAGAAGGTGAAGTGAGTTTTTGAAATGCAATACTTCCTCATACCTCAGTGACCTAATTTTCCTGAGTGCAAGATGAGCCTCCATCTTAAAAAACAATGCCCAATTTATTTCCAAAGGGACTTTTTATCATGTATTTATGTATCTAAAGGGTCAAATAAATATTGTACTATGACATACAACAGGTTGGTTCAGGGTGGTGAGAGAAGTCCTTTTTAAAAGATTTGAATTGGCACTATTTTTCCTTTCTCCCCACTTCCCTACCCCTAAAGTCTCACTATGTAGCCCTGGCTGGCCTGAAACCTGCTGTGTAGACCAGGCTGGTCTGTAACTGGCAGTGGTCCTTTGCTTCCTGTATGTTGACTTCAGTCAATAAAGGAGCACAGTAGATGCCTTCGACTCCCACACAAATTCAACACTTGCTGGAAACTGAAATGGAAGCCCAGGGACAGAGTCATGTGATGAGAACATTTGTTGAGCATAAATGAATGAAGGAACTAAAATAGCCATTTCTCTACAGATGACTTAGGTATGTGGTAAATGTTGGACAATAGGGCCCTGTCAAGTGCCTTAGTCAACTCTGAAATCTAACTCTGTGATGTGTGTTCCAAAAAGTTAGAGCCTATGTTCCAGAGGTTGTGAAACAGCCGCTGTATGTATTTAACTTTTCTAAAAAAGCTCTTAAAACACTGACAGAAAACAGCCCTCTAAACCTTGCCTGAGACCAGCACAGCTCTCCGTTCTGTGTCCCTCTCCATGAAACCATGGATCTAAAATGGCTATGAAACTGGTCAGCTGACCTGCCTCCCCACCCCTCATAGTGGCTGTCAAGCTTGACAGAAATCTGGAAGACCTACTAAAAGAATTCTGAGCCCGCCTCCTTCCATCTGTGTCCCTGTCGCCCTGGAAACCAAAGGCCAAGCTTAGTCAGCATTTTTGTATACAAGCTGTATACCCCACCCCCAACCACCCCCAAGTTCCAATTAAAGAGAGAATAGAGGTAAAAGAGTATGGAATTTGCTTGGAAATAGTAACAATCTCTCAACAGTAGGCCCTGACAAGTTCAATTCTGTTGCTTCAGCAAACAATGCTAAATTTAGGAACCTCATTTAAGGAAATTTTCCCATTTGGGGTTGTGGGGTGGGGGTGATACATGGTGATACAAGTCATGCTTGCCAGGCAAATTATCTACCATTATTCTAAATTCTGCATCTCTTTAAAAAAATGTTTATCCTGTATGCATGTATGTATGAATGTATATGTGTGTGGTGTGTGTGCATCCCACCTAGGAATTCATGCACACCACATACACAACACAGGCATGGAAATCAGAGAAATTATAGTAGATGGTTCTCTTTCTGCCTTATGATTTCTGGAGATTTAAGTCAACTGGCAGGCTTGGTTGCAAGTGCCTTTCCTCTCTCAGTCATTTCACAGGTCCTTCCTTCTTTTATTTTCTTATTTGAGACAGTTTCTCATTTAATTAACCCAGGCTGGCTTTGAACTTGATTGGTAGCCCACCCTTGCCTAAACTCTCAAATCTCCTATCTTAGCCTCCTAAGTAGTTAGGATTAGAGGCTTGCTATCCTAGTTAAGAAGTCTAAATCTGTGGAGACACAGCCATTTTAAAGCAGATTCAGTAGTTGCTGAACAGCTTGTTGGCCAAGAGGAGTGGTCAATGGAAAGAGATAAAGGAATATCTCACATTATCATCACTGAAAGTGAATTTGTCTGGGCTCAGTGACAATAATAAAAGTTAAAGCGGTAACCGCTAGGACCTCAAGGAGATAATGGTGTTACCTTACCCCTTAACTTGCAACTTAGATTAGAACTAAATATTCTGTCTGCTACCACAGAAGCTGTACAAAGACAGCCATGTCCCATTTGTCTTTCTCTTTCCAATTCCAGGAGTGTTAGCTAAGGGAATCAATGAGGAGACGAAGGAAGGAAGGAAGGAAGGAAGGAAGGAAGGAAGGAAGGAAGGAAGGAAGGAAGGAAGGAAGGAAGGGGGAAATAGCTTCCATCCTGAACCAATGGAAACCCACTTTAGAATCCCAATCAAACCGTCTCCAAATCCATTTTGTTACTGCCCTGAGCGACCAATAAGCTAACAGAGGACAACACAGGGACAGTTGTCAGAGTAAAGGCCAGATGGTCATGCCGCACAGTAGCTTCCCCTCAGGGCAACATCAAACTGCAGGTGTAGAGTAATAAAGAATAACAGGAGGAGGAAGAGAAATATACAAAGCTCAAGAAGACAGGCTCCTGTACACAGATATCTGCAGGCAGGAGAGAGAGGCAGCGAGCAAGAGAGGTCTAGGCAGCTGCTGGGGACTGAGACAGAACAAACCACTGGGATTTATAGAAAACCCACAAATCTCATCAGGAAAAACTAGTCTTCCACACTACAAATTCCTATTTGGTGCTGGAAAGTAGCTGAACAGGTGACCCAAAGACCTCATTTACTTCAAGTCTTTTCCTGCCTCTACTCTGGCTAAGGTACAAACAACAAAGTGGAAAATCCCCAGAAGTCGAAAAGCCTACCAGGGGTGGGTAGTGTGGCTCAGTAGGCAAGGGTGCATGCTGAGCAAGGCTGAGCACCTGTGGTCAATCCCCAGATCCCACAGTGGAAGGAGAGAACTGAGCCCTGAAGAGTACAATTGAGTGCTACATGTGAGCACATACACACTAACAACAAAGCCTGCCAACGGGCTGGAGTAATAACTCAGCAAGCAAGAGGGTGCAGGTTCAGGTCCCAGCGCCCACTTGGTGGTTCACAATCATCCTTAACTCCTGTTCCAGGGGATCCAATGACCTCTACTGACTTCTCAAGGAACTGGGAATATCAATGATGCACATGCATGAATGCATGCAAAACATTCACACATGTAAGATAAGATACATTATTTTTTAAAAAATGAAGCTCGTCAAGATGATATTCAATTCAAAATATTCTGGAAATGTCCCTCATAAAACACTCCCACACCATCCATTATCATATGGCCTGATACCTATGACTAGAGACCATGATTCTTCTGAATTGAGGGTGGGGGGCACATGGGGAACCAACCTTTCATGATTATTAAATCTATTCAAACATTTTTTTCAATATACTCCAGTAACAAAATTAACAAGACATCAAAGCCATCTATTTTATCTCCTAAACACAATCTCTCTCTCTCTCTTTCTCTCTCTCTCTCTCTCTCTCTCTCTCTCTCTCTCTCTCTCTCTCTCTCTCTCTCTCTCTCTCTCTCTCTCTCTCAAAGCTGAGCAAAAGTTGCCAGGCTTTTCGGCTTGCTAGACCCTGTGAAGGACTGCATACTGTGCTGGCCTAAAATGTACCAAGTTCCCCAGCTGCCAGGGATCAGCACACTGAAGGAACTATGCTGGCATTTCTGTAATATGAACCATCAAAACTATCTGTGGCTCAAAGGCACCTACAGCTAGCATAAAGGAAACAATCCCGGGCACTTTTCCCCACCCCTTTCCAGAAATTCTTTCTGTGGGAAAGAAGAAGATGGAATAAAAGAAAGAATTATCTATGAGGAAGAAACAGAAACAAATCATTCCTAGCAGAATCAATACATGTTAAAGACAAAAAAACACCACGTGAGATCATTTAAATACAAAAATGAGGAGAATTTATAAATGAGATTATAATGCTGTGTAATTCACGTTATACCTCCACATATTCCAAATAGAAACATCCCAGGCAGTAGTGGTGGTGCTCGCCTTTAATCTCAGCACTTGAGAGGCAGAGGCAGGCAGATCTCTGTAAACTTGAGGCCAACTTTGTCTACAGAGTGAGTTCTAGGACAGCCAGAGCTACACAGAAACCGTACCTTGAAAGAAAAAACAAACAAACTAAATAGAAATATCCAAAACTGGAAGACAACAATAAGATTATTTCCTGCCAGGAAGCACCACCATGGCGCAGCCAAGAAAGTACAAATTTAGATTCTAAGAGTAAAAGCCACAATCGTAGTTTCCTAACCACTGTCTCCCTTAACTTAATATTCACTCCTTTTGTTTTTCATACGCTACATCTGAGATGTATTTGATGATCAATACATTATCATTGATAGAAGAGGATGTACATATTTTAAAATAACAGCTGTAACTTGGTATTTACCCTATTATACTCCCATACTCCCTTCCAAGAACACTCTTTGAACAATTAAAACTATTTCTTAGACAGGTATCTTTCTTTCTCCCTCCCCCTCCTTCTTTCCTTCTGTCTTTCTCTGCACTGGGGATTGAGCCCAGAACCTTGAACATGCTAGGTAATTACTCTACCACTGAGATATAACCTTCCCCCAGCTCTGGGCCTCAAACTCTCAACCATTCTAAGCTCTGAATTGAAGGTGTGCATCACCATGCCTGGCTAATTTCTTTTGTTTTTGAAAAACAGTGCTGAGCCCCCAGAAGACACACAGCAGTGTCCCATTGACCAAATGAATGTACATAGTATGGCATGAAGTAACTGGACTGAGCCAGACATAGTGGTACATTCCTATCCCAGGATTTAGAAGCTGAGGCAGAGTGATCTCAAGTTTGATACCAGCCTGGGATTCATAGCAGGTCGGTTACATATAGCTCTATTTGTCCTGGAAATCACTCTGTAGACCAGGCTGGCCTTGAACTCACATGGGCCTACTACTTCTTCCTCAGTGGCTGGGACTAAAGGTGTGCATCACTATGCCCAGCTATAACAAGACATATTCTTTTTTTGTTTTCTTTGTTTTTGTTTTTCAAGACAAAGTTTCTCTATATTGCTTTGGAGCCTGTCCTGGAACTACCTCTGTAGACCAGGCTGGCCTCTAACTCACAGAGATTTGCCTGCCTTTCTGCCTCCCAAGTGTCAGGATTAAAGGCGTGTACCACCAACACAAGACATATTCTTAAAACAAAAGTCTGACTGATACCCATGCAGTTTTGTAGAAAATTACATTAAATCCATATCCAAACCAGTTTTCTCTCCATTCTGCTCTGATTTCATCCTTTTCATGCACTGTAGGAGAACAAGATAGCTGGCTACAGAGGGCATGTTTTATGGAATGCCTCTCTGCTATCTCCTCTAATGAGGGAGAGAGGACAAAGTTGACTCCATTTCTAGAAACAGGCCCTAAGACACTGGCAGCTTCTTTCTCCCATCTCTTTCACTGTTCTCTCTTGGAGGATTGCTGTTATATGTCCTTCACTTGAGATTGCCATGCTTTATATAATCCCAACTAAGCCCAACCTACCAGCAATCCTCACCATTAGCATTGGGGAATAATTTGTCACAAAGTAATAGCTAATTGGAATGTGTTCTTTTCTTAATTTCTTCATTTAAGCACTATGGGGAAGTCAAGGCAGCCACACCAAAGAGCATGTCCTCGAACTCCAAAGTTTAGTCCTTGAACCCCTAAGTATAGCCCTGAAGACAGCTCAGGAGAGAGAGTTGGGAGAAGACACTGTGAACATGAAGCTTTAACCTCATGCTGAAAGCAAACAGCCACCCAAGGCCACGTGGCCTTCGGCAGGCACCATGGAAGACCATACCTGCCTCATGAGCTCCTCTTGACGCATCCTGATCCTCTCTCTCTCCATCTGGATCCTCTGAAGTCGAAGTTTCTGCTGCTGCTGCTGCTGAGTGGTCAGTGCATTGGGCACACTCATGAGCCCCGTGGGTGGGTTCGGAGTCGGGTGGCTCTGTGGACTCAGGTTACTAGGCACAACTTGTTGCTGATGCTGGTGATTCATCACTGGGGAAGGGAAAAACACATAGATCAATAACCAGGGCCTATGCTACCTATCATAAAGGGACCCCCAGAATGCTTTGTGCTTTGGAGTATAGATTCTGAATTTCTTTTAGATACCTTACTCTTAATCATTACTATTTTAAAATTATGGCCTTAATTCTGTTCATGAAGGTACAAGAAACCCCACACCTAATTCATCTACTCTTGTCTTTCTGTGCTGTTCAAATTTTTATTTTTATTACACTTATGGGGGGGGAGGCACATGGGTGCACACACACCACAGCATGCATGTGTAGGTCATAGTTGGCTCTGTATTTATATCACCTGGGTCTCAGAGTTGGACTCAGGTTGTTAAGACTCCTAGCAAATGCCTTTACCCATTGAGCCATCTCTCAGCAGCCCCATTCTTGGATATGTGTTTAATGTAACATAAGCATAATGGTAAAAATAAGTCCCACAGAGACTGTCATAACTTAAGAAAGATTTTTCAGGGCTGAAGAGATGGCTCCGTGGTTAAGAGTAATTGGGTGGTCTTCCAGAAGACCAGTATTCAATTCCCAGCAACCATATGGCAGCTCCCAACTGTCTGTAACTCCAGTTCCTGAGGATCTGACACTAATGCACATAAAATAAAGTCAAATAGATTATTTTAGAAAAAGAAAAGAACACCTGGGAGTGTGAACTTTTTTCAGACACCCTATCTGTAGCAGCATCACAGAAAGTATACAACCAATTCTCAGTATCCAGTGGGTACACAAGAGCACTCAGGATGAATGAATGAACCAGAGCAGTGCAGACTGCAATCATAAAAGGGCTCAGTACCCACTTTGTTAAAAAGGAGTAACTCCTGGGCCTGGAAGCATCGTTCTGCCATGCAGGAAGCCTTGGGTTCCACCCCCAGTACCATGTAACCCTAGAGTGGTGGTGCATTCCCAGAGTCCTAGCAGCACTCAAGAGATGAAACAGGAGAGTCAGAAATGCAAGGTAATCATCAGCAATACAGGAAGTCTTGGGCTTGTTTAGGCTACATGAGATCCTGTCTAAAAATATCAGAAAAAGGAAGGAGGGCTGGAAAGATGACTCTGTGGATAAGAGCCCTGGCTGCCATTCTAGAGGACCCAGGTTCGAGTCCCAGTACACATATAGAGGCTCAAAACCACCTCCAGTTCCAGGAGATCCAATGCTGTCTTCTGACCTCTGCAGGCACCAGGCATGAACGTGGTATACAGACACACATGCCAATAAACACCCTATACGTTGGGCTGTGCTGCAACTTGCTATGTAGACCACACTGCCCTGGAACTCAAAAAGATTTAACTGATTCTGCCTCCAAATACTGAGATATTATATAATTAAAGCCCCAAAGTTAAAGATTTTTATTGATTGTTTTCCTGGGGATGAAATGTCGCTTATAAAGAATGTGCTGTTCCACTACACCCAGGTCCCCAAATGTTCAATATTTTAATCTTCAGTTTACTGTGGGTGTCATGTGGAAGCATGTCACCAACTGAAGTCCTTGGAGGCTTGACAAAGCCACCTAGTCTCTCTGTAGGAAGTACGTGTAGCCAACAGGAGACGGCACCTCTCAGTTCATAAGCTTTGATGCGAGGAACTAATGGAACTAAATAGTACTTCTTACACCCTTTGTTTGAGAACAGAAACCAAAACAAAACAAAAAACCCACACTCCTTGCAGATGGCAGAATAGTTGAAATGTGTATTTTGCTTCCAGAACTTGGTGCAGCCAGCCTTTGTTGAAGGCGGTAGAAAGAAGGATTTTACACAGGGAAAAAGTTCCATCAGATTCACCCAAGACAAAACTCCAGACATCCGGAAGAGCTTAATTCATAAAATCTATTTCAAGTCAAAGGAAGGAATTGTTAATATTATCCCAGAGACAGACATCCCTAAACCCACTATAAAGGGGCATTTCTGCTTTTCTGACATAACTATTGCAGGCAAGAAAAAGACACAGAATGTTCCAAATATCAGAAACCTTTAGATTGGGGGTGGAGTGGGATTAAAAATCACAGGCTGTTAACACTATTAGTTTTTTTCTAAATATAAATGTTCAAACATGGTTATTTGTGGTGGGTTTGTGTATCTTCAGGTGCCCAAGGCAGCCAGATGAACCATCTGATATGGGTGTTGAGATCTGAACTCTGGTCCTCTGGAAGAACCACCAAGCCACCAACCACATCAAGCTAAAATATCCAATTTTTAAAAGCCCGGCTTAGGTTTAACAGTTACTAACATGACAAGATTTGTGTGGAACTATGTTCACTTCAACAACTTAGCTAAATCACCCTTTACAGTGGACAAAATGCTACCCTGGGTTCATTAACAAACACTGTGCTCTGTTACTCAATTCTATACTACAACCAAATGCTCTCTGTAGACTTTATTACTGTCTGACTTTTTTTTTCTTTTAATCTGAGGATTTAAGACGTGGACCTGACTCTTGCCAAACCAAACCCTGTGCTCTTACACATGTGCTTTGCCCATGGAAGCAAAGGTAGAGCTGCTATTTCTTCCACTAAATTTAGATTTAATCATTTAGACTAAACATCCCTGGTTATTAACTGTAGAGTCTGGAAAAGATGAGCCTTTGACAATGGTTTTGTTTTCAAAACAAAACATAGTCAAGCACATGGCACACATGTGAGGGTGTTTAAAATTACTACTTACAATAGTAAAAGACTAAACAGGATCTTACTGTCTGTCGGTTCTACATTATAAACCATCCACTGAGGGGCGTTCTACACAGCAACACCAGAGGATAAGGGAATAGGATAATCTCATGGGCCATAGGAGCAAAACCACAAGGGACAGACCATATATATATATTTATATGAGTAAGGGACTATTCATGGAAAAGAGGGGTGGATTATGAATAATGCATACATAACTGTTGTCCTAGAATAGGTGTGAAACTGGTGACAGTGGTACCTCTGGGGAGAAGTCTGGGTGTCAAAAATGGGACACCCTCTTCCCACTCTGCATCATTTAAGCTCTTCCCACATGCACATACTACTTATGTGAAACACAGGGGACTGTTTTTAAATTAAAAATTCTAATAACAGGAACTGGAGAGATAGCTCAGCAGTTAAAGGCAATTGGTGTTCTGGCAGAAGTAGGTTTCCCAGCACACGCAGTACACTGGGACCCAGTGCACTCTTCTGGCCTCTGTGGGTACCAGACATGCCCACAGTGCATACACATACATGCAGGCAAAATATTCATAAACATAAAATAAAACTGTTTTTGAAAGTGAAGAAAACATCAGTACAATTATTTGAAATAAAACAAATAAGGCTGAGAAAATAAGATCATGGGAACTAAGTCTACTCTTGCAATTATTCCTTACAGAAATGGGGAAAACAAAACCAACAGAAAGTGATCTAGAAGCCAGGAGTCTTGACTTCATCCACTGCTCAACTCTGCTTCTTCTAATTGATCAATTTCCAAGAGCTACTGAGTCGCACCAAGGCTGGAGCTCATGGCCTTCAAGGCAGGCTGAACCCCTTTAAAGTCACCACCTTTGGGGGTTGGGGGAAGACAAGACGGCTACAACAGAAGGAAGGTCACCAGGAAAACACAGTCAAAACTTTGTGATGCCCAACATATTCTTTGGGATGATATTCCAGAACATTTCTGAGAGGAAATGATGATCCCATTTTTTACAAGTGTACCCCAGTGCAGTATGAGACCAAACTACCACGAACTGACTCAGAAAGACTGAAGACTGTGGCTTCAAGTCCTTTGCCACGCCCAAAGAAAGAAATAATCCAAGTACATAATTTCTCTACTGACAAAAGAACTCATCTAGTCCAAGTTGAGATATCTGTTTTGTTTGGAGTTTTTTTGTTTGTTTGTTTGTTTGTTTGTTTTGTTTTTTCTCCCAATATCTTTTATCTTTTGTTCTGGGGGAAGGAATTAAATTGGCTTTCTTCTCTGTGATTTGAAATAAAAATGGTGCTTCTAATTGGTGCTACTCAATATAAAAGAAAACACCAAGACAGAGAAACTCCACAGCCAATGTGTGACATGTGATGCAATGACCAGTGCCCTTGATGAAGCATTGGAGATCAGGGTTATTGAAGGTGGACCTGGTCCTCTGACCAGTGCTGCCCCATGATGATGTGCAGAGACAATCTATTACTCTGTCTAGCAAACACCCTTGATCATTTCTACAAAACCTTAAGAGTAAAATGAGCTCAAAGTGAAGGGTGCTCCTGAATTCAATCCTATCTTCTGGGGAAAAGTCTTTAGTATAGAATCACTGCTTTCTGCAGTACCAGAAAACAGACAGCAGAGTGACAGTGCATAGAGAACTATACTGGCAGCTTCCCCAGTCCAAGAGCTGATGAACAAGAGGAAAGGGAGCTGTGAATCAAAGGCTACGAGGCACATCACATTGGAGACATTCGGTGGCTTGTTCTTCTGTGTTCTAGGCTTGCTTCCCAACCATGTCAAACAGCTTTGGGTTCTACATACACAAAAGGCCAAGTGAAGAAAGCTAACCCATAAAAGGCAAACAATAAAGTTAGACTTGAAAAACAAAACAAAACAAAAAACAAAAACCCTCCTAGGCAGACATGGTAGACTGTGCAAAGGAAAATCAGTATTCCAGTGGCCAGAAGCTAAATGTAAGCCAAAGAAAGACATGACTTTACACCCTTCAAATTCTTCTCTACAAGTCAAACATGATTGGGGGGAGGGGGCAGACATATCCATGGCTAGCAATGTTTCTTTGTCAAGTTCTCAGCTGCTTCCCTGCTGACACCTGGGGTCTTGAAACTGAATTTTCCACAACATCTCAGCAACATAGTTCTACTTAAGTGAGTGGATGAGGGCTTCCTAAACTCTGAGGCTTCCAGACTGTGGCACCTGTTTCCTTTTGTCCCCATCCCCACCCCCAGGCTACCTGTAATGCAGACTTTCATACTGGAAGTCACTGAGGCTCCTGAGTTCAATAGAAACACAGTTCCCAGCTGTGCGGTGGTGGCGCACACCTTTAGACCCATCACTCGGGAGGCAGAGGCAGGTGGTTTATCTGTGAGTTTAAGGCCAGCCTGCTCTACAGAGCAAGTTCCAGCCTCCAACGCCACAGAGAAACACTGTGTCGAGAGGAAGGAAGAAAGGAAGGAAGGAAGGAAGGAAGGAAGGAAGGAAGGAAGGAAGGAAGGAAGGAAGGAAGGAAGAAAACACCCATGGTACCTACACTGTTAAACACATATAGCTGGGTGAACAAAGAGGAGAAGAAATGAATCTCTGGAATAGATAAACAAATAGTTCTTGAAAAGATAGAGTCCAACACAAGAACAAGGAGTTTGTACTGTACAGAAACCTGAAAAACATGTCCTGAGCCAGGTGACCAAGGTCAGCCCTAACAGTGACAATATGTAATAATGGCATATAACTTGACATGATGATAATACTGCTTGTTAGATCTATTATTATTTTTAATCTTGTGGTCTTCTTTCCCAAAACCATTATGCAAGTCTAACAGTGTGGGGGCAGGAGGGAATCCATTTCTAACAAAGGGGAATTATATAAACACCTAAGCAATACTCCTCAAAACTATCAAGGTCATGTAACAGAAGGAGAATCCAGAAAGTGGTCACAGACAAGCGAGTCTTGAGACATGATAGATGCAGGCACTGTCTTATGCTGTAAGAGATGTGGAACAGAAAAAGACATCACATAAAAGCTAATGAAATCCAAACAAAGTATGTTAATCTTTTAAATTTTTTATTTGTACTTACTTATTTCTTTGGCCTTTTTCAGACAGGATCTCACCCTGTATCTCTGGCTGTCCTGGAACTTGGCACGTGAACCAGGACTGGCCTCCAAAGTTATAGTACTCTTTGCCTCCCAAGTACCACACCAGGCTTAAAATGTAGATTTTAATTAGCAATAATAAGCCAATACTGCTTCATTAGTTATTACAAACACAGCACATAGATGTGAGATTTAACAGCAGATAAAACTGGATGTGGAGGTACAGAGGAATTCTACATAAATTTTTTATAAAAGTACAATTTCTAATTAAGGAGTGCAATTAATAATAGCAAGACAGACAGACAGATGAAGGGGGACATCTATAACATAGTCCATGAAAGTAAATCGCTACAAAGGTGTGTTACATTGTCAGTTGTGGAATGTTAAACTAGAAAAATGTATTTTACTGCTGGATGCCTCAGTCTTGAATACACTTTCCCTTTCTGAGAGGGATGTAAAGGTCCAAACATATCTATCTACCTTGCAGGATTCTCTCTCCTAAATAGGACAAAACTAAGAAATGCGGCCAATTACAACTTAGTAAACATCTTGGCAAAGCACTGAATTATGAAGAAAATTAAACATGAATCAACAACAATTAAGCTCCTACTATATGCTTAGCTCTTTGAAGTTTAACAAGTTGCTTCTAACTCAAAGCCAGAGGAGGGAAGCAGCAGCCAATGATGTTGAACAAATAAATTCATGTGTCTATCAGCTATTGTGCAAGATACAAAGTCACGGAAGAACAAAGCAAAACAAAACACACAAGTCTTGGTTGGGGGTGGACTGGAGTGACCTAAGCCAAGGTAGAGTTTGAAACCATCTAAAATACCACAGGACTATCTGAAAGAAAAGAAATAATAAAACAGGCCAGGGGTTATAAGATATAAAAGTCTATCTATCCAAAGTCAATGTGTCCTGCTTGTCTAATTTAGACAGCACATTGATAGCACTTTCTTAGCTGAGCGTTGGTGGCACACCCCTTGCCTTTAGTTCCAGCACTCGGGAGGCAGAGGCAGGCAGATCTCGGAGTTCAAGGCCAGCCTGGTCTTGTTCCAGGACAGGCTCCAGAGCAATATAGAGAAACCCCTGCCTCAAAAAAAAAAAAAAAAAAAAAGGAAAAAAAAAAAAAAAAAAAAACAGAGAGAGAGAAATAGAGAAAATGAAAAGAAAGTAAACTCCATGTGGAAGTAAATCGGTACTGCCAGGAGCAAGCATGCTCATTGTCTTTATCTTTATTAAAAAAACAAAAACAAAAAAACCTATGCTATTAAAACATCTTAAATGCCCCATATTCTATCTAAAATATATCTGTTTGACTTTGAAAACATATCTAAACTGATTACAGGTTCGATTGTAATAAGTGACTAATTGCTAACTTGTATTTCCTTATTATCTTAAATACTTGTAATAATAACTTTCAAGGGCTAAAAATTTTCATTACACTGTTAAATGAGTTGCATGGGTACAATACCTTAAACAAGACTAGAAATGTTTGTACAGTACATTCTGACAAAGACAACCTAAAATTTGTATCAATATACAAAAATATACAAGTCAATATAAAAGTATTTAAAACTTGTAGTTGCTTTTTTTGGTTTAAAAGTTGATTCAATAATCTACTTTTTTTATCCTATTTCTATATCCCACCTTTTCTTTTCAGGATAGATTCAATAATCTACCCTTTTATCCTATCATATCTATATCCCCCTTTGTTCTTTATAAGACTGAATCTAATCTCCTTTGCTTAGCTCTTTTTACTGACCATTACCAATAACAACTTGTAACCAACTCACCTAAACAATGAGTGTAGAATCATAGGCCATCTGGGTTGAAAGCATTACCCATAATTCCATTCTTTCTTCTCTCCACAAGCGTTGAAACTGAGGTCTGACCAGTCATCCTAGCTTTCCTAAAAGTGAGGTGTTTCCTGAGACACAGGGCTAATCCAAGTCATCTCTACCAAATGTAATGGCTTGTGATGGATGCTAGGTCTGTGACTCTCAGCAGCCATAGAGCTATCTCTTCATGACAGAAGTCTCATAGAACCAGTGGTCGTACCAGTTGGTTTTTAAGACTAAGGCCAGCAGTTCAGGATGGGAATCAGGGTGCCTGCCCCACAACACCCATTCTTGGTGGAGGGCATATATTTTATTTACTCTGTGTAATGGGAGTCTTAGTCCATTTAGACCTGTGCTCCTCAAACTTTTCTTTAGTGGAACGTTCTTTCCCAGGAGCCCCCATCTAGCTTGAAGCCAAGATACCCAGTGTCAAGGGATCAATCAGCAGTTTGCCCAGAGCCTGGGCTGCTGTCAGCAGCAAGGTAATGGAGCTGGGCTCTCCAAATTCTCTTGGGATCACTTTCACGGTAGAGGCATTTCCCAACTATCATGTTAAAATTTTACTCTTAGCATTTAGAGACTATATATCACTTTAGCTACTGCACATACATACCACTTAGGGTTCTAGCAAAGGCCTTCCCTCACACTTTTAAATGGATGACTTTCACCAATTCACTGATTTTAGAGCTGAAGAAACTTGGAAGGTTAAATGACTCAGCACAAATCAAACACACTCAGACTTCAACAAACTCCGGCCGGAACCCTGAAAGTGCAGGGTCACCAGACGCTGCTAGGTATCAGCTAAGGACCCCCTTCCCCCTGCCCTGCCCAAACCCGGAGGTCAGAAATAACTGGTAAGTTAACTTGAAAAGAATAGCTGGTTTCCTCTGTCCTACATCATGAAGGAGTCTCTCAAAGACCCTTTAAAAAGATGAAAACAATCTGAATCACATTTTGATGGTGCCCTGTTTGTGTGATCTAATTTACACATGCAAAAGTTACACCACTTTGTTCTAGAATAATAACCTCCCCCCATACACACAAAAAAGGTAGCTTTGAAAGATTATACTTCATGATCCACATCAGGGCTGTAATACCAGACCTTCTGGTCATGTAATGATATGGAACTACAAGAAGCCATGCCAAAACATACAGGTGTAAATCATTTCTGACTTACATACAGACCCAGTACACCAAGTCTGCAAAATATTCCAACAGGAAGCATGTCTGAGTGCAGCTGCAGGCCTTTTCCTACACCCTGTTTATATGCTATGCATGGTTTAACTCCTGAACTGGCCAACCCCAGGTGTCACGCAGCCCTGTCTGATGGGAAACACATGTCCATGGAGAAGGAAAGAAAACCCAGCCACACCACAAAGCAGCCTTGACTCAGTCATGACACAGTGACTGCAGACATATCTCTTGCCTTCCTTGTATCTCTCAGCTTTTGCCAACAAGGAGCCACTTGTTTCTATTTCCCAGAAACAGTATGAATCACCCAACAAGGTCAGAGAAATAAACAAACAAATGAAGCAAGCAGCTTTTCACTTCCAGATGCATTTGGTTCCAAAAACTTCTTTACAGGAGTTACACACAGTGGAGCCTTTATTCTAATTCCAGGTAAGAATGCTATAAAAAAAATTCTCTGCTGGCTCAATTGATAAGCACAGAGCTCAAGGACAGTGTACACATGGCTAAACTTGATTATCTGTTTCAAGACTTCAAACCATTTGCAGGTGCTCCAAAGGCTAACATGGGCTTGCAACTCTCCAAAGGTTCCAGGCCCTTCTATAGGAAAAAAAAAAAAAAAAAAAAAAAAGGCTTGCAACCCAACTTGCATTTACTTCTCAGGCAACCTTGAAATCTTAGTATAAGAAATTATTTTCGTGCTCACTTCGGCAGCATATATATCAAAGTTGGAATGATAGAGAAGATTAGCATGGCCCCTGCACAAGGATGACATGCAAATTCATTAATCATCCCATACTTTTAGGGGCCCCTGGCAGTAGGACCCTGGTACAAACCTGGTACATGAGCTAGCTTATTGGAGCCCACTCCCTATGGTGGGATGCTGTGCTCACTCTTAATGCTTGGGAGAGGGGCTTGGACCTGCCCCAACCTATTGTGTCAGACTTTGTTGACTCCGGATGGGAGCCTTTACCTGTGAGGAGGAGTGGACAGAGAGTTGGCTGGGGGGAGAGGCAGGAGGAGGGGATGGGAGGAGAGGTGAGAGAGTGAACTGTGATTGGAATGTAACATGAGATTTAAAAGAATACATAAATTTAAAAAGAGAAATTATTTTCCTGCTTGTAATCCTGCCTGCTCATTTAAACAGTAATCTTGTCCATAGACCAGTGCACAAGTAACTGGGCACATCCACTCTGCTTAGATGAAGACAAATGCTTGTGCCACTGGCTTGTATGTTCTCTTGTGAGCACACTCTCTAGATGCACAGTTTATTAACTGTTAATTAATCTAACTAACTGGCTCTCATCATTATAACATATCCAGAAAAATGTGGGTGTGGTGTGTGTGTGGAAGAAGGCAACCCTCACATTTTCCTATTTTCCTGTCATGTTAATTTTCTCTCTCTCTCTCTCTCTCTCTCTCTCTCTCTCTCTCTCTCTCTCTCTCTCTCTGTGTGTGTGTGTGTGTGTGTGTGTGTGTGTGTGTGTGTGTGTGTGTGTTTATACAAAGTTGTATTAGAATGTGTAACCCTATCTAATGGCTGGAATATCTCAAGTGTTATCCAAAGCGATGTGTGTCAGGAAGACAGAGACGCTGCACTGAGCAAACAATGTCTAGCTGGGAACAGTAGAAACTCGGAGTTTTACTGTACTCTTCCACAGAGCCGTCCTGATTTTAAATGTGTTTCAGTGGCTGGGCACCCTCAGAGGAAACAACATCGCTTTACTATCTTCAGATAGTAAGCATACTTTTATCCCGACATGGAAACTCTGATTCATGGTGTTTCTTTCCATTAACTGAGAAAGGTTATGGTTAAAATGACTCCAGGTGCAAATCATTGCAGGCCAAGCTCAAGAGCAGAAAACAGGCACCCACAAGGGGCGGAGAAAACGCTGCCAGTGGGCTAGTTTTAATCTGCTTTTCTGGATATTACACTATCCTAGTAAATATCCTTATTATGTAAAGAGGTCACACAATAGACACTAAGACTGCATGAGGTGGCCCAAGCATAGAGACAGTTTATGAAAGAGAACTTTCAGGTTAATAATCAAACATTGGAAATTACTGGCTCTGCAAGAAATCGCAAAAATCCCAATGAGGCATTAACAAAGACAGCAATGGGACATTGGTCCAAAGGCAATGGGCCTTTCAGTTTAGATCCACTGTGGGAGTTGGTGGGAGTTGGGGGTAGGGACACAGGATTAGCAAACTATAATTTAACCAAGGATATCAAGATAGAAAAAGCTGGTCAAACTGTGGCTTTGTACATGTGTGCATTTAACGTGCGATTGTACCTAACTCTTAACAGGATGTCCAGTAAAAGTTAATTGCCTTGGAAATAAAAAGGATCAGTGTGAATAGTGGTGAACTTGGGGATGTTAAAATACACTGATCATCATTTCCAGTACTCTATGGTTTGGTTTGTTTTTTTTGTTTTGTTTGTTGTTGTTGTTTGTTTGTTTTTCAAAACAGGGTTTGTCTGCGATTTTGGAGGCTGTCCTGGAACTAGCTCTTGTAGACCAGGCTAGTCTCGAACTCAGAGATCCGCCAGCTTCTGCCTCTCTAGTGCTGGGATTAAAGGCGTGCACCACCACCACCCAGCTTTGGTTTGGTTTTTTTATTCGGCGATGAAAAAGACAGCTGGATCCCTTCCCTTCAGGAGACTATAGACTAGAGAGTAGGCATACAAACAGTAAGTAATTGGTATTTATCCTTTTACTTGGGGACCAGGAGGGGGGTGTAAAGGTCAGGGAGACACCAGCAAACAGTGTGTTCCTAACATGACTGGATGCTGCACTTATGAACTCACAGCCACCATGGCTGCCTGAACAAGCTAGATATCATTCTAGCATGGAATGGAAGAGTTCCTGAGTTCCCACCCTAATTTAAAAGCTACAGGTAGTTGATGGCTTCTGGGGAAGGGAGAATCCCTTTCCTTTAAAGGTGTGGCTCCTGGCATGTTGAGGTTCCACTGGATGTCCCCACACAGGATTATATGAATACACAAACTGGAGTTAATGGGTTATTACATTAAAACAAAAAGATACAAAATTGAGGGAGGATAAGGAAATGCATAGAGGTGGATCTGGGAGGAGATAAAGGAAGGAGATGGAAAGGAATATGATCAAAATACGTAAGAAGTTCTCAAAGATTTAATAAAGATACCTTTAAGGTGAGAATGTTCCAAGCCTATAACCTTAGGGTTCGTGTGCAAAAAAGTACACAGTCCATGTGTCCCAGAGCCTATCAAAGGCACCATGCTAGCCTCAATTCCAGAGGCATAGGAATCTCCTTCAGGAATCCTGCTTGAACCACACAGGAAACTGCCAAGTGATTCACCTAATATGAGCAAATATAAAATTCTGGGGAGGAAAAAAAATCCAGACACAGAAATTAAGGAATCTACTGTGAAGTTGCATAAAGGTCGAAGGCCTCGGAATTAATTAATTCTCTCATCTGCCTCTCTCGGCCCTGTGAGGAGGTTCAGGATCACAGCTGGAGAGAAAAGCAGCATGATTCTGTCACGATTGGGAGGGACAAAGCAGCTTCGCTTTTTAACACACAGCAATGTCTTGCCCCAAGTGAAACCAAACAAACGCCCGGAGCTCCTTTTACTGAGAAGGGCGTGCCAAAAAGGGTTGCATTCTTAACAGAAACCACATAAACCAACAACAGCTGTGGCTCTCATTCTCAAAGTTTCATTCATTAGTTAAACTCCTCTCATGGCTGCCTTCGGAAGCTCTGAAATCAGGCCCCGCCCCTAGGCTGGAAGGTTATAGGAAACCTCACATGAACTTCCACTGTCCCCTGCTTGTTGAAGAAACCCTAGACAGTTGAGGAATCACTCTTAGTGCTTTATACCCAGAAAAAAGCATATTTCTCCTCAAAACCATGTGGGCCTATCCCTTGGGAATGACCTAACCCTGTAAGGAGACCCATCAAAGCCCAGAAACTTTGAGGTCCATCCTCTGACCACACAGAGCATCCTGGCATTCACTTTCCCCTTTCGATGTATTGATTTGGTATACTATCCAATTTTCGACCATACTTTCCTTTTAGTCCAATTTAACTTATTCTTTTGAATGATGCATTATAAAGGAGGAAGAAATAAATGTATGAAGTATCAGACTTTCTTTTTTTTTTTTTTCAAAGAAGAATTAGTGTTTTGAGTAAGACTGACCCTTTAAGTTCATATATTTGTATGCTTAGTCATCAGAGAGTGGAACTGTCTAAAAGAATTAAAAGGATTAGGAGAGGTGGCTTTGTTGGAGGAAGTGTGTCACTGGGGGTGGGTTTTGGGATTTCAAAAGCCCATGTCAGGTCCAGTCTTTCTGTGCCTGCCTACTGCAGACTAATATGTAAAGTTCCCAGCAACTTCTCCAGCACCAAGCTTGCCAATCTTCCTGCCATGATGATAATAAACTAACCTCTGAAATAGTAAGCAAGCTCCAACTAAATGCTTTCTTTTCTAAGAGCTGCCTTGATGGTGTCTCTTTACAATAATACATAGTGACTAAGACAATTAGCATAGTTTAATTAAGAAACGAGTATCTTAAATTCTGCACAGGAAGTCATTATAATTAAAAGGCCACATCAAAAAAATATGCATACACCCTGAAGAATGAAGGAGGCATACTGGCTAAATGAACTAATGAAATGTGAACAAAGCTCCCATGCTATGAGAAATGAAAATAAGTAGCACAGAAATAGCCAGACTAATGTTTCCAGAATGAATTAAAACATGCATGTAGAAACACTCAAAGATAATAGCTGAAGTCCTTAAGCTACATGCAAAAATAGCTTAGATTATTAGGAAATAATCAAAGTCAGGTGATAATTCTGAATTCAATAAAAGCCAAGACTAGGCTAAAATTAAGTGATATAGATAGAAACACAAACATAATGTTTGTCAGGTAAATAATACACTGGAAATTATCATTTGATGATCATACATCTCAGGGGAATCTCCACATCCTTGAGCACACCTCATCGACTGAAGACAGGAACACTTTTCCTCAGCCAGGCGGTGGTATCACACGTCTTTAAATCCAACATTTGGGAGGCAGAGGTAGTCAGATCTCTGTGAGTCTGAGGCCAGCCTGGTCTACAGAGCTAGTTCCAGGACAGCCAGGACTGTTACACAGAGAAATCCTGTCTCAAAAAACCTAAAGGAAAAAAACAAAACAAGACCCACTTTTCCTCATTCTCTGTACTGAATATTAAAGCAGCCAGTGACCCAGCAACTTTGCCTCCACCTCCAGTTTTCAACCAAAATGATCAAAGATAACATCCCCAGTCCTGTGTGCCTCGAGATGATATGGTAAGAACAAATCGTTTCTGTTGTATTCTTTCGAAACTAGTATAACCAAAATCTAAGTCATAGGAGGTAGAGTCTACCAAATAATTGGCCTATAGATAGTCTTAAATTAAAACAAAATTTAATTTAAAATTAAAACAAAAGTTGAGTTCCAAAAAAACTAGAATTGGGGAATTGCCCCAGGTTAAAAGAATTTAAGGACAAGCCAGGGATAACAGGTCAATAGTAAAGCATTGTGAAGAATGACTGAGGCCATGGGTTTGAACCTCAGTACCACAGAAAGAAAAGAAAAAACAGGGTGGGTCAACTAAATACAACACATGTTCCTAATAGAAAATAAAACTCATATGGACTGCATCTTAGATACAGAACTGTATCGGTGTTAAATTTCCCTGATTTTAACACCTGTTAAAATTTAACACCTGTTAAAAATTGTTTAGAAAACAATCTAAAGTGTGACCAATATCTAGGTGTAGAGATCCTGTCTCCAGTATTACCTTCAATAATTAAGGAAAAGGGCTAGAGGTGTAATAAAGTGGTAGAAAAACTACAGCATGTCCCAGGCCCTAGATTTAATCCTTAGCAACAGAAACAAAACTGTTACTATGCTGTGTGGTAGTACATACCTGTGTTCCAACTACAGGGGGAGGCTGAGATGGCAACTAGTTTGAGGATAACCAGATGAGACCTTGCAAGGAAAGAGAGGGAGAGAGGGAGGGAGAGAGGGAGGGAAAGAAAGAAAAGAGGGAGGAAAAGAGAAAGGGAAAGAGAGACAAGAGAGAGAGAATGAAAGAGAAAAAGAAGGGATGCATATACACACAGATAACCAAACAAAGATGTGCAGTCAAGCAAATTAGCAACAACTAACAAAGGATGAATACAGCAGTTCCTTGTACTGAACTTGAAACTCTCTGGAAGGTTAAGACTATTTCAAAATAAATTAAGATCTTTTTCCTAAATAAAAAATTACGTGACCAACCATACCCCAAACTCAGCAGTTTTTGCCTGGCAGGGTCCAGAGAAACTGTGTTAGCACTCGAGCAAGGGTTTCCATTACATTCTAGGGCTTTGAGGACACCCCTGTTAAACAATGAGTTTTGTTAAATGAGTTTTCGAGCAAGAACAGACCCCCAGTTGTGAAATGAGCCACTTCAAGCTTATACGTGTACATGCAAGTGTGTGGTGTGGTGTGTGTGTGTGTGTGTGTGTGTGTGTGTGTGTGTGTGTGTGTGTGTGTACTTAAACCTTATATTCGATGATATCTGCCCGCCTCCACCAGCTCCCAACCCAATTGTAACTTAAAAAAGTAAGGCAAGATGAAGAGTTCAAAACCAGCTAGCCTTTCTGAAGAAATCCTCTGCAAAGTGCTCCCTGAGGACAAACACCCAGGTCAGGAAATTATAGGAGGAACCTGGGGCACCAAGAATTTTCATGGTTAACTGTAGAGACCTGATATGAAAGCCTTTACTTTTCCAATCTCAGAACTGTAACACTGTGCTACTGTGGCCTTAGGACAGAAAGAAAACAAAACACCACAAAAGAGGTCAAGTGGGGAATGCAGAAGAAACCAGCAACCATCAACATGTAGAGTAACAGATGACTTAGCCAACACCATTTTGTCATTCATATAATTTAGAGCTCAAAATTTCCTCAGATTGCAAGAAAATATTTCATAGGTTTAAGAGAAGACTGGCCACAAAGAGAGGCATATGATGTATGATGGGGATCTAAGAAGAGAGACCTCTTGGGAGCATCCCTAGGTCTGGGGGCCCAGGCAGCAGCAACAGAAACACAGTAAAAATGACATGATGTAGGAGCAGCATCCACAGGCCTTCAGAACGGAACAGCACTGGGCATTGGTCTGTGAGGATGGCTAGAATGATCCAATGACACTGAGGGAGAGGCCACAGCTCTAATTAGTTCAGGCAATGACAAGAGTGAACAAACTGCACAAACATTTGTCTTGATATCTTAAGGATGAGGTTCGGAATAACTAAATGGAACTAAGTAAGCCAGGACTAAGCCGACCGTGTAAGGGTCTCTTTTTCTCTTTCTTTTCCAACTTTATTCTTTCCAGCTCTGCAAATATTTAAGTCTTGGCAAAGTTCAAAACTCACAACTCACCCTTCTCTGGTGTCTGAGAAATATAATATGGAAAAAGGAAAGAAGGAAAGTAATATGGAATGAAATGTATGACTTGTGCTGGGAAGCAAAATAATTCTCACTGAGATTTCCATTTACAGTTTCGAAGAAAACATCTGGATACACAGGTAGGAAGCATCTGGATACACAGGTTGAGAAACAGAGCCAGAGAGAGAGCTAGGTGCCTTGAGAAAACATACTCCCACAGCTATTGGAAACTGCTTTATTAAAATACCAATAGCACAGGGCCTGGTGAGATGGCAACGCAATAATAAACACTTGTTCTTACAGAAGACCTGAGTTCAATTCCCCCACTTACATGGCAGCTCACAATGATCCATACCTCCAGTTCTTCTGACTTCCATGGGAACCAAGCATGCCATGGTGTACAAGGCATAATGGGCAAGCAAAGCACTCATACACATAAATAATAATAATAATAATAATGATAATAATAATAATAATAATAATAAAATAAAAAATCAGAGAGAGAGCAAATGAGAATGCAACACTCCAACCCAATCCCCTTTAACCATGGTCAGTCTTCAGACAATATTCCTTAACTTCATATGAGCAAACCATATCAAAATATCAAAGCTATATTTTATTAAAAATGTTTATGGTTTTACTCCCAAACAGCCAAAGAAATTGGAAAAGTGAAGTAAAGGGGGACCCAACATGCATTAAAATGTATATTGCAACATTTATAATGATAAAAAGTAGAATCAATCTTTATGTCTATCAACAAGAGATTAGTTAAAGACTATAAAAACTGACAGAGTAACACAAAACTTTAATCCTAACTGCTGGGAGGACTGGGATGGGAGAACTAAGGATTTGAGATCAGATGAGGTTACAAAGTAAAACCCTGCCTCAAGAAATCAATAACTAGGCTAGGATCTGGCTAGGTGATAGAATGCTTGCCGAGCCCCCAGTACAATCTCTACTACTCTAAAAGGGGGGGGGGAGATTAATTAATTAACTAATTGAAAAACTAATGACCTCTAGTTAAATAACTCACACAAGGATCATCATGCAGCCATAAATATGATTTATAAACTAGAGAAACAAGCCCAAGTCTATTCATAACTTAAAATAATTAAAATGTAGTTTCTTATCTAACAAAATTATATTGAGAGGCTGGAGAGATAGCTAGGCTCCCTTAAGAGTGCTTGCTGCTCTTCCAGAGGACCCACATGGTTGCAGGTGACTCACAACAACCTGTTACTCCAGCTCCAGGAAATCCATCATTCTCTTTTGGTGTCTATGGCAACCCTGTTACCTCCCCCTCCTCCCCCCACACACAGAACACATACAGAGAAACATACACATACAAAAATAATTTTTAATAAAAATTTTTTGCATAGGAGTTAATTAAGCAAAGCACACATATTGATTGTGCCCACTATGAGTCAGTTAGGGAGCTCGCTAGCACACACTAAAGTTATTAAAAAGAAATATGCACCCATGCAAGGATGTGTGCATAGAAACCATAGGAGGCTGCTAGTGGTGGTGTCTGCGGGGAGAGAATAGTCAGAGGTCATGGTGGTCATGTTACCCTGAACCGATTTGGGCTTTTCTGCCCTATGCTAATGTATCTTATTAATGAAGACACCTCATCAAAAGGTATTACACATGGGAACACAGAAGTGGACCAGAGGTTAAGAGCACAAGCTGCGCCTTTAGAGGACTTGGATTTGATTCCCAGCACCAACAGCTCACAAACACCTGCAAGTCCAGCTCTAATGCCCTCCTCCTCTACAGCATCAGGCACAAAAGTGGCACACAGGTATGCATGCATCCAAAACACCCATACACATAAAATAAAAAGACATTACATGGGAAAAGAACCCTGAAATTTAAAGATATTTATGATATACTAGTTCTTTGTTTTTGTTTTTAAGACAAGGTTTCTCTGTGTTAACAGCCCTAGCTATCCTGGAACTAGCTCTTTAGACCAGATATATTAAATTTCTGAAGCAGACCACAAAAATGTAGAGGATTTTCACACTCACTCACACACACACACACACACACACACACACACACACACACACACACACAATTAATTCATTGTATGTCTAAGGTAAACATGTGGGAATCAAAGAACAACCTCCAAGAACTGGTTCTGTCCTCTACCATATGGGTTCCAAGGATGGAGCTCAGGTCATCAGGCTTTGAGGCCAGCACCTGTCACACTGAGCCAACACAAGTATGTCAGGAAACACAGAATGATTCTGTATAGCAAAATTACAGCAGCTTTTTTTTTATTATTATTAATCTCTTTGATATTGTTGAACAGCATTAGCTGATCAAATAGCCATGACTTCCTGGTGGGCAGGCCTTCTTAAATCTCACTGCCTCAACTATATTCAAGGTCTTATTTTTGTTGTTGCTTTTTTTTTTTTTTAAAGAATGGGTTTTCTCTCTTTAGTACTTAAATAAGTACTTAGAGTACCCACCAAGGCTTTTTGTTTTCCTCCAGGCTTCTCATATGGTATTATTTTGCTGACTTCATCATGGAAAACTGTTCAGACAAAGCATGGGAGAACAGCTGTCCCTGACCACCACCAACTGCAAAACACCCAGGGAGTAAATTTAGACTTCTAGAAAGGGAAAAGAAATCAATCAGTTGATACGCCAGTTTTGGGGTGGTTCATGGGTATGAAGATCACACACAGGAAGAGAAACTACACCAGGGACCCAAAGCTGAGATCAGAGAGCAATGTCCAAGTGTCCTTCACCACTTACCAATTTGGAGCAAGTGCCTCAATGACAGCCATCCCAGAATTATTGGTGTGGGGACAGAGGGCTGGGGAGGAGGTGAAGCTCCAACTTTATGTGGCAGAAATCTTCCACAGCAGGGGATGTTGCCAAGGAAGACAGGTGACAGACAGGATTTAAACTATCAAAGTCTTCTCAAAACTCCCAGCAGAAGAACAAATTTATTCAACTACGTATTTTTTAAATTGTTCATTTCCTTTATAGGACGTTGGATTTTGTGTTATTTTATTTCCCCGTATTTTCTCTCCAAGTAGATTATGTTTCTTTTATTGAGTGGAAAGTTTGGGTTTTGTTGGTTTTTTTTTTTTTTTTTTTTTTAAAGACCACTTGATACTTTGAGTTTTTTCTGGTGGGAAGGAAATGGGGCATTGAGAGGAAAGGCCCTGGGTGAAGTGCAGGTAAAGTCAGGAATGTTCTACTGGCAGCAAACACATTCTTGACTGGATTCTAAGGTTAGTGAGGCCTAGCCTGGGATGATTACTGCTAAAACAAAAGTTCAGCATCAAGTGTCCCCCATGTTCCCAAAGGAGCATCCTGGCCACAGGCACTACTAGAAGGACCACTGCCTGGAAGTCCTATGTTTGTACATACATTCATTTGTCTTAAGGGGGTCCCATGACTGGCTGAGACAGCTTTCAACGCACTGAGAATGGCAAACGTTCCTAGGCCAACACGACATCTCGGAGCCTCAGGACTGCCGGGACTGAGACAAAAGAACTACCCATCATGCTCTCTGTGTGAAAAAGAAACACTTTCACATTGCTGAATGACACCGTGCAGAAGGGGACACTTTCCCTCAGCTGAAACTCACAATGTGAATGCCATCCCAAAACTCCGCTGTCCGCGTTCAGACAACGACAGGACTAGGGCCAGATTTGCTTCCAGGTACAACAGGCAAAAGCACAATTCATTAACAAAAAAATTAAAAAAGCTGCCACACCCAGCTTCAACCAGCATGGTGGTATATTCTTGTAATCTCAGCACTCAGAAGATTTAGGGAGTTACAACAGAAGGATGGAGAATCTGAAGCCAGCCAGTGTGTTCCAAGCCAGCCTTGGCTATAGGGTGAGACCCTGTCAGAACAAAAACAAAGTGTGTGCTGGGTTGGGAACTCCTGAAGGAAGAACATAAATTCTCTTCTAGTAAGAGTAGAGCATCCCTTGAGGATACAGGGACCAGGAAAACCTAATCCTTCAGATTACAAGAATAGTTATAACAATGCATTCCCTTGTGAACTTGCTGTTCAGCAGGTACCAAGGCATGGACTATCTAATTGCTCAAGTCAATACTATCATGAGGATCCAATCATTAGCATCATTTTTCAGGATCAGGAATTAAATTACTGACTCAACAAAAAAGAAAAATAATAATAAAATAAAAGTCTAACACAAAAGAAGCTCAGTCATGACCACACATTATCCCACTATACAAAACAGCCCCCCAGTGTCCCCTCATGCAGGTCTACACCCTAGCAAAGGGCTGAACTTGGTAGGGGGCTCCATTTTCCACACACCCATTGCTCTATATACTATACTACTACTTAATGTAAGCATCTTTTCTTCTCTCTCTCTCTCCCTCTCTCTCTCTCTCTCTCTCTCTCTCTCTCTCTCTCTCTCTCTCTTTTTCTTTTTTCTTTTTTTCTGCCATAAAAAACTTTTGGAGATAGGGTCTCTCTTAGTAGCTCTGACTGGCCTGGAATTCACTATGTGGCTCAGGCTGGCCTTGAACTCTGCCTGTTCCTGCCTCCCAATTGCTGGAATTACAGGTAGAGTCACTTCACACAACTACTTTTAAAAAATGGAATGGTTATTAATAATAATTAAAGTCAATAGCCTATTTCAAACACAAAATTTTGTCTGTTCTATGTGATGGGGTGAGGGGATGGCCTTGCACATGTATAATCCTTTTTCTCCTTCCCTGTGTTGCTCAGAAGAGAGGACCCTTAATATATTGACAGTCCCCCAAACAACAGTACTCACAGGACTCGAACCTAGAGATCTGCCGTCTCTCCAATCTAAAGTTCCCTAGTGTCTTCTTTCCTCCATTCCCCGGGAATGCCTGGTAATTCAGACTTAAAAGCCAACAATCTGCTTAGACAAAAATCAAATTGCAAAACCTTCCAGTCAACCAAATGTGGAAAACAGGAAAATTAAAACAAGTTGAAAAATTATACCATGCTGGGAGTGCTTATTTGAATTAAAGTAGAAGAAAGTAGGTTTTTGTAAAATTTCCCCTTCAGAAGCAATTTCATGCTAGAAAATAGAGGGAGTCAACATATAACTATCCTGTCAGCCTGCAAAGACCCCATTACAAAGTCACTAATTCTGAGATAGAAATAAGCAATAGGCCTCCCCTCCAACAACTAAAACATAACTAGACACACAAGCTCAACTTTAGGAAGACACTCAGAGAGCACTTGGAACTCACTAAATATCTAGTTTAGAAGCATCTAAGCAAGAAGCTGAAGGTCATCCTGTTCAACCTGGCCCAGGCTCACAAACACAAAACAAGAAGTATGGTGTGCACACCTTTAATCCCAGCACCCCCAGTGCTGGGAGACAAAAGAAGGAAGTGAGTTCTAAACCAGCCTGGCCTGCAAGAGTTCCAGGCTAGGCAGGGCTACCAAGGAACCCTTGTCTCAAAAACAAAACAAAATGGAGAAGTAGGAAGAGCCATGTTATCCTGAGTCATGGCCAAATTGGCTTCATCCCAGCCATATAAGGTTGGCTCAACACATGCAAATAAATGTAATATAATATATACAAACAGACTTGAGGATGGAAACTTTTTAAGCATCTCCATGGATGTAGAAAAGACCTTTAAGTAGTTAACATCCTTCATGTAGATCACTCATGTAGTCTTAGAGAAGGCCAACACTTTAATGGCACAAAGCGAACATCTTTAAAATCAAAAATGAGACAAGGGTGCTACTCTTTTCTTGCCTGCTGAAAACCGTGCTTGAAGACTTGCTTAGAGGAAGACAAGAGGAAGAAAGAAAATAGATACAAATAGGAAATGACAGTGTCAAAGTACTATTATTTGTAGATGTCATGATCCTGAACTTAACAGACACTAAAGAAAGGGTTTTTTTGTTTTTTTTTTTTTTTTTTTCTTTCTTTCTTTCTTTTCCTTTTTGAAACAGGGTTTCACTATGTAGCTCTGGCTGTCCTGGAACTCACTCTGTAGACCAGGCTGGCCTCAGACTCAGAGATTCATCTGTCTCCCTCTCCCAAATGCTGAAATTAAAAAGGCATGCACCACCATCACCAGGCCAGAAAATTAAGTTATTTTTTCCTTCTTTCTTTCTGTTTTTTTGTTTTGTTTTGTTTTGTTTGCTTGCTTTTGTTTTTTTGAGACACAATTTAGGATGTCTCTGTATTGTTTAGGAGCCTGTCCTGGAACTCGCTCTGTAGACTAGGCTGGCCTTGAACTCATGGAGCTCCACCTGCCTCTGCTTCCTGAGTGCTGGGATTAAAAGCATGCACTACCAACGCCTGGCCAGAAAATTCTCAATACACATTTTCATCAAAGTAGCAGGATATAAAATCAACATACAAAAATCAGTCGCTTTTATATATACCAATAATAAACTTGCCACGTTAGTTTAAAAATATAAAACTCTTTAAAATATCTTAGGAGGTGCTAGTTTCACCAAGAGAGTGAACGACTTCTATAATGACAACATTAAAAATATTGGAAATGGCTGGGCAGTGGAGGTGCACATCATTAATCCTAGCACTCAGCACTTGGGAGACAGAGACAGGTGGATCTCTGTGAGTTCAAGGCCAGCCTAATGTACAGCGTGAGTTCAGGATAGGCTCCAAAGCTACAAAAAAAAAAGAAAACCGGCCTCAAAACTAGGAGGGAGTGGGGTAAAGGGACTGAAAATGAGGGAAAGACTTTCTATCTTTATGGAAAAACAATTATATACTGTAAAAATGTCTATATTATCTTAAGTGATTTAAAAACTTAAACCTCATCAAAATTTCAATTGAATTCTTCACAGGACTAGAAAAACAAAAAACAGCCTAAAAGCTACATGGAAGCAGAAAGAACAGGCAATGGAATCCAAAGCAGAAAGAGCAATGCTGGGCTATCATAACACATGATTTCAAATTATACTGGAATTACAGTAACAAAAACTGTATGGTACAGGAACAAAACCAGACATGGATAACAATGGAACAGAAGATCCAGAAAAAAAACTCCATGCAACTACAAACATCTTAATTTCTTTGTATCTGAACTTTCGCATTTTTTAAATTATGTGTATGTGTCAGAGTATAGGTGTAGATATGTGCCCGTGAGGGCAGGTAGGCCAGAGGCCTCAGGATCCTGAGTTCCAAGAGGACAAGAGCACTTGTTGGTCTTTCAGAAAACCAAGGCTTGGCTTCCAGCAACCACAGAGCAGCTTCTCACTGCCTCAATCTAATTCTACGGGTCCTAACACCCTCTTCTGGCCTCCAAAGGTACCAAATATACACATGATACACATAAAAACATGCAGACAAACACATAAAAGCTCATTTTAAAAAGAATAGAGGTGTATGTTACTGTATTATGTGCCATCTACTATTGATACATATATTCACAAACAACCACACCCATACAGAAAATAAAAGATTTGTTTCTGATATATTTAGCTATATTACTGATGTAACAGGTTTATATATACTTAAGATTAACCTTTAAAAGGTGCTAACTCTATTCTCATGACTAATGCACTTATTTTGACATTGCTTTTGCATGTACCTAAACAAACTTCCTTCCACTAAGGGGGAACATCACTTAAATTCACCTGCCAGCTACAGTCCCCTGACAAGTGCCAGAGTTCTAAATTTAATAATTAAGAGAGAGGAAGAGGGCACGTCCTTCTTTTTAATTCATAATAAATAAAGACTATGAGCCACAGGAAGTTCTGGGACTTAAAATAAAATGTTCTGAGTAAGTGATTTAATTCTGGGAACATGCTTCCGTGTGGGGTGACACGGGACAATGGATGAACTGCAGAGATGGTTCGGTGGTTAAGATCAGTGGCTGCTCTTCCAGAGGACCAGGGTTCAATTCCCAGCACCCATGTGGCAGCTCACAACTGTCTGTAACTCCAGAGGATCTGACACCCTCTTGAGGTCTCCATGGGTACTATGCACACAAGTGGTACATGTACATACATTCAGGCAACACATCCATATACATAAAATAAAACTGAAATTGAAATTTAATAGAAGGAGGAGATTGAGGAGGAGGAGGAGGAGGAGGAGGAGGAGGAGGAAGTTGGCTCAGAGGTGAAGGAGGAGGAGGAGGGCTCAGAGGTTAAGCATTTGCCTAGCATGAGACTCAGGGTTCAACCCCTAGTACCATAAACAAACAAAATGAAAGCCCCAACCCTTGCTTAACTAGAAATTTGCAAAGTAATGGATTTTATTCAGCCACAGGTAAATGTTTCAGAATATTTAGATTACAATTTTGCTAGTGTAAATGGACTTCTAGTGTCTGCACATGTACACAGACAGATTGACATGTGCCTTCATTATCCGATTTTAGCATTCATGTTCTTTTTAATTATTCTACTTCTTGCTTTTACATTTTTAAATTTTTGTAGTTATTTTTTCTGTATATGATGTGTATATGTCATGACACATATGTGGTGGGTCAGAGGACAAGGTACAGGAGTTAGTTCTCTGTCCAGTATGTGGGTTCTGGGAACAATCTCAGGCCATCAGGCTTGGGGGGCAAGCACCATTAAATCAACACAGCTTGCACATTTTTTTTTTAAACTAAGAAGAATTGATTAAAGAATACAGCCAAGCACAACTGATTTCACATTGAATGTATCAGGTACATACCAATAACCTAAATGTCTACCAGTAGGAGCTAGTTAAATAAACTGAACATGACATATTAATGTGCTACACAATTCCATCCAAAGGAGGAAGATTTATATACATATATGGATACATAAGATTTTTCTAATGATGCAGAACAATGATCATAACATGCTAGTATTTGTATGCACACAGACAGACAGACAGACAGACAGACAGACAGACAGACAGACCGCCCCCCCCCCACACACACACACAGACAGGACTGAAAACACTGCATGGCTCTGAGTAAATAGCAATTGGAGGAAGTTGCCTTTGGGGAGGGGGTGTCAAGACAGGGTTTCTCTGTCTAGTCCTGGCTGTCCTGGAACTCACTTTGTAAACCAGTCTGTCCTCCGGATTCACAGAGATCCACCTGTTAATCCAAGTGCTGGGATTAAACTTGTGCAACACCACCCCCTGGCTGGAGGTAGTTTTTGAACACTTCTCTGACATGCATATGTACATCTGTGTGTGTACATCTGTACATGTGTGTCTGTGTGTCTCTCAGTTTATGTGTCTATTTCAAGTGTTTGTGGTGTGTGTGTGTGCCGGCATGCACATGCACGTGGAAGCCTCTGTGTGAATGTATGCAGGGGTTTACATACAAACCATGGGTGTTGCTACTCAGGCGATGCTGTGAATATGTTTCTTTTATTGGTTGATAAATAAAGCTCTTTCGGCCAATAGACAGATAGGATGTAGCCATGCTTGAAGTATAGGTAGGGCTACCAGACTAGCAGAATTATGGAAAGATGAACACAGAGAATGAATCAAAAAAGAGATGTCAGGTAGCTACCAGGAAGGTAGGACTTCCAGGCATTCTCCGGTAAGATAAGACCATTTGGAAATGCATAGACGAATAGAGATGGGTTAATAATTAACAATTAAATGGGTTAAGAAGCCTGAGACCTAGGCCAAACAGTTTATAATTAATATTAGTCTGTGTGTTTATTTGGGTCTAAAGGAGGTGGGACCAGGCAAGACAGAAACTTCTGTCTATACTCAGGCAATGACAAATTTTTCTTTGCAAAGGAGTCTCTTGCTAGTCTAGAACTGGCCAAGTAAGCTGGGCTGGTTAACCAGCCAAGTCCAGTATCTGCATGGCTCATGTTCCCAGCACTGAGGTTGCAAGTGCAAGCCTCAGCATCCAGCTTTGTCACCTCCGTTCTAGAGATGCTGCTCAGGTTCTACTGAGAAATCCCAGAGCTCCTAGTGCCAGAATTTAAAATAGCATGCTCATGACAGATATTTTTTTCAATTGTAACTGATTTGAAAGTTAAGGCTAGCTGAGAATATACCACAGTAGCAGAGCAAATGTTTAGCCCTGCGTTTGATACCCAGAAAAACAGCCAGACACAGGACACACACACACACACACACACACACACACACACACACACACACACACACACACAATGAAAGGTGAATGATGGAATAGTCTGCTGTCATCTAGTGTCTTTACACCCTGCCACCTGCTTCTTGAACACTTCATTGATTTGGGACTCTTGGGAAACTTTGGTTTATAACTACTGGTAGAAAAATTAGAGCCATCCTCCTTTATGGTCAGCTGCTTTGTAATGCATATGTACGCGCTCTAGACCCGCAGGTATAGAGTTCCTAGGAGACCTGAGTCTACTTAAGTTCACACTCACTTCAGCAAAGCACAGGATGGGAAGGAGCCCAGGAACAATGCTTCCATTTTTATCCAGTTTATTTATTTAGGGATAAATTTACTCCCTAAATTAACTGTTTGCTGGGTAAAGCATCACCAGGATATATAATGAGATGTGAGAAACATCGTCAGAGAACAAGAGCATCTTTTATAAAATCTTTAGCCAGCCATCTCATTTCCCACTTCAGGAGGATGGAAGGGAGTGACCAAAAGATGTTGTCTGCAGACTGTTTGTTCAGTTCCGCTCATCTTCCATGGTGTTTCTAAAGTCAGGGAGGAGAAAATACTCTCCCTTCTGAAAGCCACACTGAAGCACTATAAGTGCAGACCATGTGAAGAAGCCACCTGCAGGTCACATAGTAAGTGCTGGCTACAAAACCAAACCCTGCCTCCCTGTTGTCTACAAGGAGGACTTGTAGTCCATGTAGACATGGACTCAGACAGTTTCCTGTCTATCCAGTGGGGAATCCTACTGCTCTCTGGGATTGTGGATTTATAAGAAGTGTTTATCCAAGCGCCTCCCCTGCTGGTAGGCCCATATGACTTCAAGTACCAAATTACAAGAAGGCAGTAAGTTTATGCGTTTCTTGCCTTGCTTAGTCTGAATGAAGACAAGAGTTCCAGACTTTTCAAAGAACCCAAGAAAATAAAGAGACTGTCAGAACTCTGATGGAGGCTTATATATAGCACCAGTGCCACAGCTTATGTGGCAAAAACATCAAGAAAAGGAAGGGATGTAGCAGAGAGAGAAGAGCTCCAGTGCAGGAAGAGACACAAGGCAAGCACAGCTGTTTCTGAGTCCCAGAGCCACTGGGTACGATCAGGTCCCAAGGAAATTCCCTGGACAGCTCTCATTCAGTACCTTCTCACCCTGCCCCCTACCCTAAACCTCCCCAGCCTAGGGACTGGCCTTCACTTCACTTCCCCCAGCTTCTCTTTCCTATATAACCTCAACCATTTGGCCATGAGCTAGCGCTCTCTCTTGCTCTCTCTCCTCTCTCCCCTCTCCCTCTCTCTCTCTCCCTCCTCTCTCTCCCTCTCCCTCTCTCTCTCTGCCAACTCGCTCTTGGCCTCTCGGTCGGTCCTGGGCTCCTCTCTGCTTGCCCTCTCTCCTCCTGTTTCTCTCTTCTCTTCCTCTCTGGTTCTCCCCCTCTCTTTTCTCCCAGTTCAGTCTGGACAATTCCAGATGCCTCTGGCTGAGCTCCCGCTCGCTCATACCTACAGTAAAACCTTTTCCTCAACCACACCTAGGATTGGCCATGTCCTCATTTTCATTCAGACTCTTCCTTCAAGTAGGAGTCAAGGGTTGGGGCTTACCAAGATTCGGCTGGGACACGGCCATAGACCTTTGTGGCACCGATGTGGAAGTGACGGTGGGGTGGAGGTTCACATGATTCAGGGGCTGATTCATCGCCTTCCTAGGGTCTTGCCATGTGGTGATTTTTTCTATGTGGCTAAAGAAAGGAAGACAATTAATTAACTTGTTTAATCATCAGTACTGTCATCAACATCACCATAACCACACATCAGGGACACTGGTTTTTCCCCTTGGGTCAGCTTACAAGTGGCTGACAAATTGATTTCGGTTTTACCCAAGGACCCATTTGGCCCTACATTCTGGTTGAGGTGAAGCAAGGACTGCATACAGCCTAACTCAAGGAGTCTATACACATTAGCACCTCAGCTTCCTCACTCCCTTCACAGATGCCATTGGAGGGCAGCCCTCCAATAGCTGATCCCATACTCCGCCCCCAAACCACATCACAGATCATACTTACCGCTTTACAAAATTTGCCCCCACTCTGCCAAGCTCAACCTTTAGTGAGTGACCTCTAGTGTGTGGGTTGGTATATTCTAAAGATTCGTAAATGCATTCAGTGCCCTTACTTTGCTTTATAAATGGTATCAGAGATCTTTCTATGTCCATTAAAGACAATAAACTATGACATTCTAAACTGAATATTATCCCTTTGTTCTGGTCTTATAACCAGGTTTCCCTCTTCCTGTCAAACTCTTACTTGGAAACTTCCTAAGATACAAAAGGAATGTGACTGTTCTTTTAGTTAAACACACCTGAATTTTGCAAAACAAAGGTGTTCTTATCTTTAGTGTTAAGAAACTACAATAGTTATCTCTCTGAATTTGTGCTAGATCTAGAAATTTCCTTCCTGTAGAGTCCCCCCCTCCCCTTTTCTCCCAGTTAAATGCTTCTTCCAAGACTGGGATGTGTTAACATGCGGGACTCTTCCATTGCCTAGAATGAAGACATGCATGTTCTTCTAAGATCTTCAAATTGAGTATGATTTTTAAAAAATAAATAATTAATAAACCAAAGTGCTGGGCATGGGGAGGATTGGGGCTAGGGTTAAGTTTGATCCATGAATATAAAATGCAGCGTATGTCATCTCAGTCTTCAAACAATGCAGCAGTGAACTGTTTCAAGACTTGAATAAAATCTTTTACTCAGCCTTAGGGCATGAGAAAACTCAGAGAGCTCAAGGTATAAGCCTTCAGAGAAAGTAACCGACAGAAATCAACTAAATGTCAAAATGAAGCAGAGAAATTAGAACTAAAAAAGCAAAACACTATGATTATTCTTATAGGACCAATCCTATTGTTTTCAGGCTAGGAAGACGGCTTAGTGAGTGAAAGCATTTAGCACATGCTCCAGAACCCAAGCAAGGCCTGGCATGGTACTGTATGTCTCTTATCACAGTCCCGGGAGGCAAGACAGGAGGCAGAGATGGGAGAATGTCTGGAATCTGGCTAAATTGGCCCTCTCAGCAGCAAACAACAACAAGAGCCAGTCTACAGCAAAATAAAAGTCTAAAACTCAAAACACCTGAGGTGATACGGACCACCACATGATCTCATGCAACAAATCCTCTCCCCTCTCCTCCCCCCTCTCTCTCTCTCTCTCTCACACACACACACACACACACACACACACACACACACACACACACAAATCCAAGGCAGGCTTATCCTAGGTAAGTATTTTCTGCTTTGGTACCATAAATCTAAGATACCAGCATCATAAATACCGATACTATCTGAAAACCAGCATCAGAACCCAGTCTACCTCTGATAGGGAGATAAACCAACATACTGGATTTGCTGATAGAGACCGGTCATTGCTGCCATCAGCCATATAGGGGTAAAGTTGAAGGATTATCATAGCAACTGGAATGCTACATTCCCAGATGCTGAGCCCCACTCTCCCCACTTCTAAATAAGCAGGTGATGGCTTGTGAATGTGGTGTGACATAGTGTGCCCTGCGCACAATGCTAGCATATGAAGTGGTGGCTAAGACCTGTATGCCTAAAGACTGTCAACAACGCTTTCCAGCTTCCATCCCTTTGGAAAGTGGTAGAGTCTTCTATGTGAACACTCTGCCTCATTCTGATAGGTCTGAGCCCAAAGACTAAATAAAACAGGGTTTACCCTAAAGCATGAGGTCCTGCAACTCCCACCGTGTCCTGGTAGCCACCACAGCATACCCTTCCAAGTCTACAACCAGCCATCACTCTTTAAAGAGTTTTGTTCCCAGATCTAATTGTGTCATTTCACTGCCTTCCAAGACTCCAACAAAAGAGGAGCCTTACTTGGGTGAGAAACATGAAAGCTGAGCTGGTATCCGGACGACTGCTATGCAGGGGTTGTGAATTTGAGTGGTTTGCTTCTCAAATTCTCACACAACAATGAAAACTGCCCATTTACAAAAACTCCTGAGGTAGCTATGAGTGGAGACAACTTGTTTGTAAACCACATCTTGTCCCAATGTCAAAAGGTTGGCCACCCACCTCTAGCCTAAATGCAACAACTCCAGGGAGATTGAATTGGTGACAGGTTCCAGATTTGACTTGACTAATTTCTCCCCTTGTTTAGGTGACTTAAAGCCTTTAGTATTGGCTCCCCTCACCCACTTCCCAAACCCATAGATGCCATTCACTTTCTCATCCCACTGTCTCATCTCAGCTCCCTCTATTAATACAACTGAGTCACTTCCTTTCTCCTGTTTCTCAGTGTGGCCATGCTGTTTGCCAGGACTGAGAGTTATCTAGATTAATCGCACTCCCCTACTTACTCCCACACCTCCTTCCTGGCTTTATTCCCCAGCCCAGTCTACTTTAAGAAAAGGCCTTCTATTTAAAACATATAATCTCTTGTGGAAATTAACATCAACACATCTACATACTCATATATTCAATTTTGCTGTTTTAAATATTCTATAAATATGTGCCATTTTATTTTCAAATATAAAAAGGGGAGAAAACTAACCATGTTTGGTGATATAAGCAAATAATGGGTTCACTGGTTGGGGGGGGTTGGTTGGTTTTTGTTTTGCTGTGTTTTTCCTATCTAAATGCTTTTATGCTTTACAGTGACTGTGGATTGTTTTCATAAGCAACCAAGGCTGAAACACTCATGAAGGTACAAAAAAGGAACAAAGGAAAATTAATGCACAAGTATGTACATGACCTGGCATTAGTCACTGAAGATAAGCTGCAGGACACTTACAGGCCATTAGCCCTTAACATCAGTTGTTGTCACCCTCTAATGGCATTCCCCTCTAACCCCTTCCTTCACACCCTCTCTGTCTGGGGAACAGGCAGATTCCGTTCCCGAAAGAATAAACTCTTTTTGGCACATAAAGAATATAAAGATATATATATTTAAAAAAAAAAAAACAGAACAATTACAGATGCTACATTTTGAAAGAATTTAGAAAGCTTCGAGCATGGGCAAAGAATTTTGTCTTCAAATATAAACTCGGAGCCAGGTGTGGTGGTACACGCCTTTAATTCCAACATTCCAGGAAGAGTCAGGCTGATCTCTCTAAATTCAAGGCCAGCCAAGGTTACTTGGAGAGACCTTGTCTCAAAGCAAAAGCAAAACAAACAAAACAAATAACAACAAAAAAAACTATTAAGTGCCCCACATATTTTCATGCAGTCCAAAGAAGGAGGTAAATGGAATCAGTTTCTTGACCCCATGCTGTTTACAAAGAATAACAGTTCCTATGAGGAAGAAAAACTTTTCTTGACAGCCACAAACTTTTCCATAGACTTAAAACAAAATCCCTACAAAAGTTTCCCATGAAGGGCACTGAGTAGCATGTGGTGGGAGAGGTGTTCCCAATAACTGAGGAGTGGCCTTTCTCCTTCCTTTGAAGCCCAGGCCAGCAGCAAGCATCAAACCCCAGGGGGAGTTCGCTCCAGAACTGGCTGGTTGAATTGGCAACAGCTCCAGGGACCTGGGATTTGCCAACAGACAGGAAAGGCCAGCTCTCTCCTACCTCTGAGAAGATTCTTGACTGGAAAGGATGGCTTCTGGAAAGCTGATGTGTCAAATAATCTTTCCCTATGGATTAATACTTTCTGCCATAAAGACAAACACCATTTTGATTACTAGATAAACTCTGTGGGGTAAAGATTAACTGTAACAGAGAAAGGAAGCACTCTCACCCTCAGATCACCACTCACTTCCAAGCCTAGCCCCACCTATCAGCCTGGGGGACTGTCACTACTGCTGGTTTTCTCCTCTTAAGCACGGCTTTGTTCTTCAGTACTTTTCCTCCAAATGAGGCAAGGCCAAGGGTTCCCTCCTTAATCTTGATGGCTTACCTTCCCATCTCTCCTTCTGTCCTCTTCTGTCCCTCTTGGACTCATATCCCAAGACTCATATGGAATCCAGTCACCCTTGGGACTAGGTCTCCAAAACCCCTCATGCAGGCCTCTCCAGAGCCACTGCTGCCACTGTAACCTATTTCCAGACTCTTCTGGTACAAGCCAAAAAGATCAGTCTTGAAATCACAACATACCTGAGAACCTGAACTTTAATATTAGCACAGACCCTGTGTCATCTAATTAGACAAGTCATTTCACCCACCCAAGACTTGGCATCCATAGCCAAAGAGAAAAGCAAAACAAACCAGCAAAACCCCTACAACAAACATGCAAGTACAAGTAAAGCAGGTCTGTCCTAAGCATCCTAGACTATCAAAGTCACTTAACAGGTTTCATGATTCCATGACCAGGGTCCCCAAGTTCACTTAGTGAGCACAGGAAAGACCGGCAGCTCCTGCCTCAAGCTCAGGGCTGACAAAATTCACTCAACCAACCATAGACTATACATCTATGATGCACTGGGCAGGTATAAAAATAAAATCATTTTATAAATATAAACACTGACTAGTAGCAGAACCATTATGCAGAGATAAAACCTTATCTGTAAAAAAGAGACTCTACCAGCTTCTTGCTGCCCAGCCAACAGTCTGGAGTTTTTGGAAGAACTGATCTGCCGGTCCTTGGCCTATTACACTTCACCTTACGAAAGGAAGTCACACAACAAAGACTTTATGAGGTAGAGAAAGCCTGTGTAATACATTTTGTTTTGCTGGAAGCATATAAAAATAGAAAAATGGGAATGGTTACAAGTGCCCTTGTCTTTTTGACCACCCTATTCCTGTGCCTTTCTTTCTTGAATACATCAGAGTTTCACATTACAGGTGGCACCAGAGCTACCACCATCAGCAAACTTAAAAGGCCCTCGCCCTGCCTGTTTGTCTACCCCAACCTAGTAAAGGACATAAATAGAACTGTACCAATGAGATGGGAATTTAAAGGCAAACTGAGGATCAAATGTCAATTGTAATTGTTATTTTGATAAAGTTTCTCTTTAACATCTTCACTGATCCCCTCTAATTTGGGGGAGTAGTCTTTTTTCTCTTCTAATGAAATATAAGCTTTTCTACTGACCATGGAACAAACTTTATGGCACAAAAAAAAAGGCAATAAAATAATCTTGTAATCTCCATAACATTATAAGCCCAAGTTAGAATACAGATAAACTTGATTGACTGGACCAGTTCACCACCTTCTTACTACTATACACACACGTATGTATTAAAGGCAATTACTGCCATGCCTGAAGGTGCATGTCTGTAATCCTAGCTATTGGGAGGTAGAAGCAGGCAGATCTCACTGAGTTCAAGGCAGGCCTGGTCTTCATAGTGAGTTCCTAAACAACCAGGACTACATGGTGAGAGGCTGTCTCTAAACAAACAAAGGCAGTAACTTTAAACACTAAGTAAAATAGCTTTTCGAGCTATTTTCTGTGGACGGATACAAATTAGATTCAGTCTCAGAGTTTGCCAAGAAAATTTGACCCATTGCAGCAGAGAAGAGACTCTATGCCAATTTTAAAACTTGTAACAGAGAGCAAGTCCCAAGATTTAAAAGTTTGAAGGTCCTTCCTATAATTTAAACACAAATATGCAATAGCTAGTTTACTTTTCAGAAACAAACTATTACCCATCTTCCAATCTAATTCAACATTCTAGAGAAGCATTCTGACTTAAATTTCAAGACTTGGGAAACAGCATAGCATTCCATATCTTTTACTCAGTTCTGGCATTTTTGGATTACTATCTCTTGTTTTGTTATCTAGCCAACGGCATTTCAGTCTTCTGACACCAAAAACTGTCTTAAAACCATAAGAAAAAGGTGGCAGCCGTAATTGTTTATTAATTCTCCCAAGCCCAAGCACAGACTTTTTCCTTGATGCAACCTAAAACCAGAATGCCACAGAAATAGATGACAATGGGAGCCCAAAGCAGAAGCTACCACTATGGTTTATACTCAGCTCACAGCTCAAGCCTAAAGCAGTAGAAAGCTTCAGTAGCAGTGAGATCAGAAGCCTTCTCCCTGCTCCTTGCATAGCCTACACTATTGGTGAGGAGTTTGCTTTTGAGATTAGCACACTGACAGTCAGAAATAAAGCATTGCTGCCTCACAGGATGAACAGACGCACAGCTTATGCTTTACTATATTTCAAAAGTAACCAATCTTCCTCCTCCATTCATACTTCTTGCTTTCACTCCAATTGATCCTTTGTCCCAGAGCAGCTTTCATTAACTATAACAGGTTATGATTCTTTTTCCAATCTGCCAACCCCTAAGACACCATCCTTGCTAACCTTGAATGCATGACACATGAAGACAAAAGGCAAACTACAAATGTGCACAGCTGACATACCCTTATCCAAACAGTCAACATCTAAATCCCAAAGCTATAAAGTGGCTTGTGCCATCCAGTAAACTGCTCTGTTCACACAACAGAAATATGAGTGTTCACCTTCTGAAACCACAAGGAATTTGTGGTTCAAAGGTGCCAGCCCAATTTCACTGCACCAGTTTACACACAGATATAGCTGTAGGATATGACATAGGAGTGCCAGCTTATATACAGATACGGGATTTTTAAGATCTTCTTGTAAAAGATGGTACAAAACCAGAAGTCGGTGCATGCTTCCAGTCTCTACCATTTACTTTCTACTTCAAAAAAAGGTCCAGTTTTCTAGAATTCTAAGTGGCAAGGATTGTGTTTTAACTGCTGTGACTCTAATCCTTGCCTTCCATCCTAGCTTTGCCAAGAAGCTGCTGGTTTAAATTAGCAGTGTCACTGTGAACAGGCCTTGCACTGCGGCCAGCTGTGGTGATCTGTCTACCTCAAATTTTTTTCTACTGAGCTCCACTTACTTTCCTTCAATTCATTCCCTCTGAACCTACTCAGCTGAGGCAGAAATGAGTCAGAAGCGAGACAGAGTGGCTCTCAGCACAGGAAAACAGCGACTGCCAACTGGAGACCATAATATCATAATATCTGTGGTTCCTAAAAGGGTTTATTTACCAGTGGTTTGTGCTCAGGGCAGGAAAGAAAGACACACTATGAATGTACCATGTTTCACAAAACTGCTTTGGGAAATGGCTCATCAATCCAGCCCTACAGTGTGACTCATAGGCCTGTCTTTGGAGGATAAGGGGTTCAGCCATAGTGTAGAGACAGGCCATCACCTACTCTAGCCCCCAGCATCACCCAGGCTAAGCAAATCTGACTTTGCATCTCAAGTATCGCCAAATTCTTGCTTGACCTCATTTTTTCCTAACCCCTAAGAGGACAAGGAAAAGCCTGCTGTTTTTGTCAGTTTGACTCAAGCCAAGAAGTCCATGGAAGAAGCATGGCTACATAAACAACTTCATTATAAACCCCCAGCATCTTCCTTCTCTTCTCATGTTGGGATTAACAACGCTACTAAAAGATGCAGAAGGCACCGGTAGGCTCTAAGGCTGGGACTCAAGCAGAATGTAGAAGGTTATTTCACTCCATCTTCTTATTCCTAGCTGACAATTACAAAACACATATTGAGTATTTGTGTTCTGCATTTTCTCACAGGCAAAAACAGGGAATGAAAAAGAGAAGTGGGAAAGGGCTGAGGTCCATTATCTATAGGAAATGCAACGTTTTCATCCCTTTATTTAGGCAATGAACATTCACAGCAGTATCATGTCTTCTTGTAGGGATTCAGCTATAGAATCAGATTTAGGGTTGGAAGCAAAACACACAGAATTAAGCTCCGCCCCCCCCCCAAAGTTTTGAACATGTAGAGTATAGAAGAAATTACCACGGGAAATTCTTTAAATGTGCAGTCTACTAAGCAGCCAGCTCCTTCTAGGGTTAGGATACATGCTATTTCTATGTCTCAGCTTCAGAAGAAGCTGTTCTACACCCACCACATACATATGCTAAGATTTGCTAGGCATGGAGTATTGAATTTGTGCCAATAAAATACGTATACACTGCTGAGTGCCTACCACGTGTGAGCCCTCAAAACATTAGTTAGCCAAGGGTAGAGATGTGGTAGGAGTGAGAATAAGGCATCAGGGGGGGCTAAGAGTTCTTGCTTTTAATTGTAATGGTACAGTGCCTGGCATTCTGTCTCAATAGCTTCTTGTTTGATACACCAACCACTCTGCCTACATCTGGCATCTGGAAAGCAGCTCAGTGTGTTTTAAAGCCACTAAACTACGTTAAGTGCTTAAATACTTTGAAAATTGTTTTTCCAGGCTCTCTGTGTCTGACACATATTTCCCCGTGCTGTTTTTCCAGTTGTTCGTAAGTGGGACATCCATTGTCCCAATGCCTGGCTGCTCTCAAGTCACTCCAAACATCCAATGTCTCCAAGTTGGGCTGTGCCTACCCTTCTTTCCCTTCTAATCGGGCCAAATGAAGTAAATGCCACTTGGCCGGAAAATGAGGGCGAAGCTATTTCCAGGCAGGATAATTAATGGTCTAGAGATCGACGTAGGAAAGACAACAGAAAGCCTGGCAGCCCTTATCCTACCTGAGTTTCATTCAGCCAAAGGAACAGGCTCTGAAAGGACCAAGTTACATTGCAAGAGGTGATTACTGAACTAATGACCCCACAGAAAGTCCCTACCCCTTCTCTTCCTTCCTGCCCTCCAGGAAGCAGGCCACAGCAGAAACATACCTCTACCTCCTCTGTACCCTTCCCCTCTGTACAAACTACATCCTTTCTTGAACTATTTTTCATGTAAAATGTGCTATAAAGAGGGGCACAGGAACCAAAATCTGCCCTCTGGATTCACATCTGCACCAGCAATGATTTTTTTTTTTAAACCCCAATTTCTTTTCCTCTAGTGAGTTCCTCGTCTACTCAAGTGGGGAAATCTGGTTCCTTTGTGTTAGCGTTGGTTTCTTTCCTCCTTTAATTCTAGGAAGATTCCACAGACTCTGACTGTATGACCCACTTTCTGTTCATGTTTTCAAGGCACAAGACAACATGAACCAACAACAAAAAGGCTGGCATGAACCCCAGAAACTGAAGTGAGACTCAAAAGTGCTTTTCACAGCCACGAGCCCATTTTGTAAGGACTAGAGGGGTCAAAGACAAATGCCAATGTACTGAAATGTCCATACTAACTTCTGAGGCTGGGATCATGCTACCAAGGGTCCTAAAAGCAACCAGAAGTATGCAGTAAGATTTTCTGTCCTTTAGTGGTGCTGGGCGTAAACCCAGGACTTGTGCATGTCTGGCAAATATATGCTTCATGATTTCAATGTTTTGGTTTGGGGGCTTCCCCCCCCCCAGACAGGTTTTTTTTTTTTTTTTTTTTTTTTTTTTTTGTAGCCCTGGCTGTCCTAGAAGTCACCCTGTAGACCAGGATGGCCTTGAACTCACAGAAATCCACTTGCCTCTGCCTCCTGAGTGCTGGAATTAAAGGCATGTGCCATGGTGATTTTTAATACATCCCTTGGCATCTTTGGTAGACAGCAACAAAAAAGAGACAGTGAACTATGCCTCTGTCACTGACTAATTAGGAGGCCACAGTCACTTCACATAACATTTCCACTCCTTGATCTCCTCTGTAACAGGAAAAATAAAAGACCCAGCACAGATACTGGGGTTCAGCCCGAAGACCAGGGAAGCAAAATAGCAGGCCACTAGCTCTTAGCACTACCTCAGGCTGAATGGGCTGATCCTGCTGCCTCTCCTCAGCGTGGCTGGAGATTCCTGAGACTGAATATCTTCCTATCTTCAATGTGGCTGAAGAATGAATGCTCTATACAGAAACCTTGCTCCAGTTTTATGTACCTCCCTAATGCTGGGATTAAAGGTGTGTGATCCCAGCTGTTGTTGAGATCATCTTTGTATGAGCTGTTTCTCTTTAGGACTGGATCAATCTTTGTAGATCTGGGTGGCCTTGGATTCATACAAATCTGTCTATCTCTTAATCCTGAGTCCTAGGATTAAAGGTGTGTACCATTTCCTCCTAGCTTCTGGCTGATAGTATTAAAGGTATGTGCCTGGCTTCTATGGTTTGTGGTTGACTTTGCTTTCCGAATCCTCAGGCAAGCTTTAATAAATCATAAATAATACATCACCACACTCCCCCAACAGGGCACAATAGCATCTATTATGTGATACTGCTTTGAGTATTTCTCATCTAACAGAAATAATACACCATGCCAGGTAACAATTGCATCCTAAAACTATTATTTTTCATCTTTTCCCTTATGAAAATCCACACTACTTAAAGAGATCTAAGTAAAACAACCAAAAAGAATATGGAAGGGAGAGATAAGAAAAGAAAAAAAGAAATCTGCAAATACCCTAGATTAACAAGAACCCAGGGCAGGCAGTGTTGGTGCCCCCCTTTAATCCTAGCACTCATGAGGCAGAGGCAGGCAGATCTCTGCAAATTCAAAGCCAGCCTGGTCTACACAGCAACTTCAAGGACAGCTAGAGCTGTTGTTACTGAGAGAAACCCTGTCTCGAAAAAAAGAAAGAAAGAGAGAGAGAGAGAGAGAGAGAGAGAGAGAGAGAGAGAGAGAGAGAGAGGAGGAAGGAAGGAAGGAAGGAAGGAAGGAAGGAAGGAAGGAAGGAAGGAAGGAAGGAAGGAAGGAAGGAAGGAAGTTCAGGCATTAATTTACTGCAAAACCTATAGATTTCGCATAGTCAGAGTGGCTAATAACTGACCCTGACACAAAGACCTTTTTTAAATTAGCATACTCTATGTTAGATATCATTATGGCATTTCCAACAAAGTATATTTTAAGGAATTTTCTCTGCTCACTTCCCCAACCCCTGCTACCTTAGATATGAACACCCCCTATAGCCTTCCCCTCACCAGTCTTTTTTTCCTCTCATTTTCCATGCATCTCTTGCCAACACTTACATCTATTTACATATACATTTATACACTGCTGCCTATCATATAGGATCTGCATACAAAAGAAAACATGACTTCTACCATCCTGAGTTTTGGTCACATCACCACCTAATGTAAATATTTTCCATATACATCTGTTTTCCTGCAAATTCCATGACCTCATTTTTCTTCACACATAAACACCTGCTGATGGACATCTGGACTGGTTCCCCTGGAACTCGAGCTAAAAGTGATTTCAATAACCACCTGGGTGCTGGGAAGGGCAAACGTGCTCCTGACCACTGAGTCTTCTAGCCCCTTGCCAGATGCTGAATTGGGTACAGTGGTATCTCAAAGTAGCTCTGATCTGCATTTCTCTGCTGCCAGTAATGTTGCATATTCTTAAATATTTATTATCCATTTGTATTTCTTCTTTGCAAAACTGTCTTTTCATTTCATTAGTTCAAATTGGATGGGGTGATGCTTGCCTTTAATCCCAGCACTCAGGAGGCAGAGGAAGGACCGTCTCTGTGAGTTTGATCCTAGCCTTATCTACATAGTGATTTCCAGTACTACACAGAGAGATCCTGTCTCAAAAGGCATTCATTCATTTACCCATTGGTTAACTGGTGGTTTTGCATGTGTGTGTTTTAATTTTGTGGTTCTTTATAGAACAGATTGACAAAGAACCAGAGAAATAGTTCTCTGGTGGACATTAATTTACTGCAAAACCTATAGATTTTTCCCCCCTTCTATCCCATGGGCTGTTTGCTCTGACAGTTTCTTTTGCAAAAGGAAAACTTTCTTACAGGGTCCCATCTCTTGATTCCTGGCACTAGATCCTGTGCTGTTGGAGCATACACTGTTTGGCAAAGGTTTTGCCTATCTATGCACAGCTACCAGGCTGATCTACTTAGTGAACTTTATCATAACAACAGGAACCAAACTAGAATAGTCAAGCCCATGAAAAGCTCACAAGAACCCTGATTGACAGCTGGTGAGAAGCACAAGGAAAAGCCTAGCATTTTCCATCAGTATCTGTAGAAAAGAGGGACAGTCTTGGGGACTGGGCCCTTATCCTATAAAATGGGACTATCTCTAATAAGATGGTGTTAGAAGTTGTTTGCTTGTTTTGTGGTTCTAGGGATGAACTACAGGGCCTCTTACAGATGCTAAGAAAGTGACCAAACACTGAGCTACACACCCTCATAACTGAGTTAAATACCTTGGTGGCATGCTGGATTGTTTGGCATCAGAAGAGTTGTGCATATGAAAAGTGTGCGGACACTGCAGTCTCATTTTTATGTTAAATGTATATTTATGCAATGGGTAAATAAATTATGGTATAGCCCAGGCAAAGAAAATCCGAACAGCTATTATAAATGACATAGATCTATATTTTTTTAAATGCAAGGATGTCTGTGATATATTGCTGAAAAACATAATCCCATTTTGGATAATAGGATACATATGAATGAGGAGGAAGCAGGCTTCAGATTTCTTTGAATTTTCTTCATTAAAGCATTATTCTTCTAACTTGGGAAAAAACACTACTCAACAGAATTCACTTCCTTCTTCAAAACTGATGCTGTTTTCCATATTTGAACTTATATTTACTAACTACAATGTGACAAAAAGAATTTCACAGCTATGGAGCTAGGGAGAAGGTTCAGCAGTTTAAAGTACATACTGTTCTTACAGAGATGATTTGAATTTGTTTCCCAACACCCATATCAGATGGCTCAATCCTCCAGTAACTCCAGTCTTTGGGAGATCTGAGTCCCCACCCCACTCCCAACCCCCAACCCCCAATCCCCAATCCCCAATCCCCAGCCCCATGCAGTAATCTACACTCGTGTGCATATACACAAATTAAAAATAAAGCAATTTTTGGATCTGGAGAGATGGCTCAGTGATTAAGAGCACTGGCTGCTCTTGCAGAGGACCTAGGTTGGATCCTCAGTATCCCCATGATGGCTCACAACCATCTGTAACTGCAGTTCCAGGGGATCCAGAAGGCACTACACACATAGTGCACAGACATCCATGAGGGCAAAACACTCTTTAAAAAAAAAAAAAAAATCGTTCCATAGCTGGAGAATAGCATCAGCAGTCTAGCTAGTTGTTTAGCTATCCGCTGGAAATGTAACACTTCCTGCTCAGCCTCAAGGTACATGGAATCATTCACCAAAGGGAGAAAGAAGCCTAGCACAAAGAAAGCATAAAGAGAGTCGGGCAAATTCTATAGGCAAAATATCTTGCAGCTGCCTATGGCAACTGCTTGAGAGAGACAGGAAATGTGAAGGAGGTGTCAGAGACGCAGGAGCAGACCTCTCCTTCAGTAGCCCAGGCAGGAACTACATTCTGTTCACTGTCTATACCCCACAGGACACTCCGGCACCTGTGTCCAGCACCTGTCGGCCTTGACCCTGCCAACTGTAAGACATCTATTACTGTCATCTGCCCAACCGAGAAGGAGCTGCATATACTGTGATGAGAAAAAGTAGAATTAAGCATATTTTTTTTAATATGTATTGGTGTTTTGCCTACACATGTATGTACCGTGCAATGCATACGTCTGGCGCCTTCCAGACCCAGGTACTGGATCCCCATCAGCCTTACAGATGGCTGTGAGATGACTGCTGTGGATGCTGCGAACTAAGCTTGGGTTCTCTGCAGGAGCAGCAAGCACTCAGCCACAGAACCATCTCTCCACCCCCTCTTATGATTGTCTTTATGAAAAAAGAATCCACGCAGCATTTAACTGTGTCTTCCTCTTTTCCCATCTCTTTTTCTTCTTTCCTTCTTTTCTGTTTTCTTTGTTTTATGAAAGAAAGAAACCTACTATGGTTGCTTATTCCTCACCCCATGTTAATTATATACTCACTACAAAATAATAGTTTAAATTTAGTCTCATGACTAGCTACCAGGTTCCTTCTCATCCCACCATGAGGCATATCCGTCCTTCACAGTCTTTATACAATTTCCGCACACTTGGAGGAACTTTGAGCAAGAATATAGGCCACGGCATCTGTAAAGGAAACAGTATTTTCTATACAGGATACATTTGGGCTTTTTCTTTCCATGAACCTTTGGTTTTATGGGACAGGATGTCATTATGTAGTCCAGGCTGGCTTTAAACATTGAAACCTCTTCCTTGGCCTCCCCAGGGCTGCAATGATAGCCAACCACCCCCAGGCTTGAAACTGAAGGAGTCAAGGAGTCTTCGTAAAGCTCTCAACTTCTGAGCAGTCCCAAGCATGGAATGAGAAGACAGAAGGCCTGACATACAACAAGGATTAAAAAGTACTAATGGAATAAACGAATAAGGCAATGAATGTATGAATTAGTGAATGAATGAACAGATTTAATGAGTTTAGTCCAACAAACCATTTTACTCTCAGCATCAACTGTATCACCAGGTGTGGTGGCACAGGCCTATAATCTTTAGCAGCTGAGAGGCTGAGGCAGGAGCATCAGAAGTTCAAGGCTATCTTTAGATACATAAAACACTATCTTCCAAACAATTTTTCTTTCAAATGTATCATAGGAATTATTATTCATACCTGAAACAAATACTCATAAAACTCATTCAGGAAGATTTTCATTTCTACTAAGGACATAAAAACTAGAGAATTAAACAATATCGTTTGGCCAGTCTAGCCAAATGTGCTAGGCTCTTACTCAGTAAGTGAGTCTATCTAAAAGCAGTAAGGGCAAGAGAGGAAGGTAGCCAACATACTCCTCTTCATCATTACACAGTGTTGCACATACGCACAGTCAAACACAAGCACCATGCACACAATATCACACACAAAAAGAAAGGAAGGGGTGAGAGTAAGAAACACTGATTCCATCTCATCTACAGATCTCATGTCATTCCATATGACTTTCTTAAGAGGCTCGTGTTTGCCTACTCATACATATAATCAATATTAATTAATGCAAACCCTATGAGAATACATATATACGTATAACATTCATTGTAACATGTGACACATATTGTGCAGTACAAGTCTATCATTAAGATGACATGAAATGAAAATGATAAAACCCTGAATTCACATCGACTATCTAAATGTGTCTTCTTGACTTGCTCCAAATCTCTGGAATAATAAATTTTGTTAAGCCAAGAAATTGAGCTTGAGCCTGGACAATTCCCAATAAAACTATTACCATTTTAACAAAAAAAGACGAGGGAAGGAGAGAGAGGGAGGGGAGAAGGATGGGGGGGGGCTACCGGTAGGGAATGAAAAGGGAGAATAGTCAATACTTAGATTACTGTATGGCAATGGGGAACTAAGCTGACTCAAGACTATTACTGAACCAATGGACTCAGATGTTTTTCAGGTAACGATAGCTCTCAGGCTTAGTCAGGCTGTCTGAGTCAGACTAGAGTAACTTCAAGTGTGGTCTTGCATGAGATCTTAGAAGGGAATTGTGTCCCTATAAGGTTTCCTTCAAATAGTTTAAAAGCACTGGAAGGTACAGTTAGCTCTAAAATTTATAGAACCCTTATGAAAATAGAAGGCCTCCACTTTAAATTAGCTTAGCTCCAACTATCTCTTAATGTATTTTAGTGCAATTTTCTTTACACTTACTAGTGTCCTATAAAATACATGTGCATAAGGATCCCTGTTAACCCCAGCACTCTAGTGAGTCTATGGCTGTGCTGAGCTACATAGTAATGCTTATCTCAATGCCAATGTTTAAAGATTAAATTCCAAAATCCACTGCATATGCTACTATGCCAAGTATGACAATTCTAACTAGCAGCACTATCTGAGCACGAACAACAGTTCATAGATTATATAATTATTTTCACCCCAAACTAATCAGAATTGAAAAACTTCAGGCAGTTCCTAGGCATGCTGGGCATGGTGGTGCACACCTTTAATCCCAGTACTTGAGAGGTAGAGGCAAGTGGATCTCTGTGAGTTTGAAGCAACCTAGTAGACATAGTGAATTCTAGACCATCAAAGGCTACACAGTGAAACCCTATCTCAAAAACAAAACAAAAACCAAACAACAACAACAAAAATAGTCTCTGGGCAAATGCAAACAGGGTGCTATGAAGTTCTGGTTCTGAAGCAACCCCATACCAACTCCCCCAAAGCAGAACCAAAACAGACCAACACAGAGGAACAGACTGCAAAAACACAAGCGTGTGTGTGTGTGTGTGTGTGTGTGTGTGTGCGTGCGTGCGCACACACACACACAAATATATAAATACGCATGTATAAACATGTTTATAGTTTGAAACCAAACTTTCGTTTTTAAAAAGTGACCTGAGGTATTTGTATCGAGAAAACTTTTAATCACCTTCTTTACTTTAAAACCAAGAGCCTCCATCTATTCTTAGAGTGCTTGCAAAAACAAAACTTCACTTAGTTTGAAGTCACAGCTGCTAAAAACACTCTGGGTGGCTCTTCCTCCATCCCTTTGAGACAACTGGTGGGAACCAAGCAACAAGCCATCAACCCAGCTGTTCAATTTTATTTTCTATTTTAGCAAGTCACTTTCCACTAGTGTCACTAGGACATGCCACACTGAAAACCCACACCATGGATTCCTACACCCTCCTACACCAGACCCAGAGCAAAATCACACATATGTGTCAAGCACAGCATCAGCCAGATGTGGTTCCAGAATACTCACAACCTAATATATGTAGAGCTTACCAGTAATCAATGAGAACTTCACCAGACAACACAAAACCAGCATGCCACCATTGAGCCCTGCAGTTCAGCCCACTGGAAAGTCACCAAAGCACCATAGCCAGCCCAGGAGACTGCAAAGACCAACTTCAGATCCAAGGGCTGTGCTAGCTGCTGGTTTAGCACCATGCAGGCTACAAGCTTTTCCACAGTAAAAGTTGTGCACACAAAGCCCTCTAGATTCGGTGAGAACACAAGAGGCAGTGCATACTCCTACCCTAGTTTCCTATTATCTTACTGCACTTCCACTGTAATTACCCCAAGCCAGGAGACTTCAGATATATTTGCTGATTATTTTTTTTGAGACTTAACTAGTTAAAACAATTTATTTATTACCACTCACTCTTGGGTGCTTGCTTGCTTGTTTAAAACAGGGTCTCAGCTCCCAGTGGTGATGGTATACAGAAACCAGAGGCCTTGAACCTGACCAATGACTCACTGCAATATTTGCAAGTAAGGCTGACTCGACAAAAGCATATGCTGTGTGACACATCGACTCCCAGTGCCACAGAGATGAAAGAAGAGGGATTGCAGAAACAGGGACATGGAAGAGTGGAAAGAGTTTTTTGTTTAGTTGGTTTGATTTTAATTTTTTAAAATTTTCTTTGGGGGGGTGGGATTCTGTAAGGGTATGGGGGAGGCTGGGGTTCATGATGTGAAATTCTCAAAGAATCAATGAAGAGATTATGTTGTTTAAAAAAAAATAGAAAAGAAGAAAACAAAAACAGAGTCTTATTATTTAGTACAGACTGACCTCGGACTAATGGCAATTGTCCTGCCTCAGCCTCCCAAGTGCCAGGATTATGGTGTCCAAATGAATTTCCTTTTTGGGGATTTATTGCTTTTATGTTATGTACATGATTGTTTTGCCTGAATCTATGTATGTGCACTGTAGGTATGCCTGGTGTCCATGGAGGCCAGAAGAGGGTGAAGAATGCCTTGGAACTGGGGTTAAAGTGCTCTTGACCACTGAGCCATCTTTCCAGGTGACTCCCTCAACCCACCCCCTTTTTATTTTTGGTTTTTAGAGAAGTCCTTTTCCTGAATCGCTTCAACCTTACTCTTGGGAATGAAAAGGCTAAGATCACTTTGCCAAGTGCCCCTGCAATTGACTGCCTCCATTGTTAAAATAGGCAGACACTGGGAAACCTTCAACACTTACCCAAATGGAAACAAAGCATCCTTTGAGTTCTATTGATAACTTAACATTTAGAATTTTATTGATGAAATCCCAATTCTTGGGGATTAGGAAGAGAGGATGAATGAAACCATTATGTCAAGCTTTGCTGTGGGAAATACTTTGTGTGATGATATATACAATATATCATTTAAAAATGTCTTTGAAGGTGGGCTTTCATAATGTATAGCTGTCTTCATCAGTGTCCTCTTGGTGTGAAAAGACACCATGACCACAGCAACTCTTATAAAGAAAGTATTTCATTGGGGCTGGCTTACAGTTCATAGGTTTAGTCCATTATCGCTATGGTGGAGACCATGGTGGCCTATAGGCAGACATGGTGCTGGAGAAGTAGCTGAGAGTTCTATGTCAGGATCCATGGGCTGCAGGAAGACAAAGACACTGGGCCTAGCTTGGGCTTTTGAAACTTCAAAGGCCATCTCCACTGTCACACTTCCTCTAACAAGGCCACATCTTCTAATTATTCTCAAGAATTGCCACTCCCTGATCAACAAGCATTAAAAATGAGTCTATAAGGGCCATTTTTATTCAAACTACCACAATAGCTAAAGCATACATGAGTTTCAATGGCTCCTCTACTTGTTGTTTTCTCTAAGAGAAATAAAAGTAATGTTCAATATGCAAAGGAACTCGTGGCTGTAATTGTCAGGGTCACTCTTGAGGCTGAAGGATCTGCAAGGGCACAGAAATGGGCCTAGGGAATGGCCTCTTTCTTTATTTCTTTATTTCTTTCTTTTTTTAAAGATTTATTTCTTTATTATAGACACAGAGCACTGTCTGCATGTTTGCCTAGAGGCCAGAAGAGGGTACCAGATCTTATTATAGATGGTTGTGAGACACCATGTAGTTGCTGGGAATTGAACTCAGAACATCTTGAAGAGCAGCCAGCACTCTCCAGCACTGGGAATAGCCTATTTCTTGATCCAAGAGTCACTTATCTGTGTTCAGATTGTGAAAATGCATCAATAATTTATGATTTACATATTTTCATATAAAACTTGTACTTCATTTTTGCTAAAGCAGAAAGTTCCTTCCCTGAAGGACTCCATTTTACAAACAGCATTTGACTCTAGCCAGAGAACGGAGGATGATTCTGCACCTAGGTGAACACACAATTAGCACGATTTGCCCAGTACCATCCATGTGGCACAGGGTAACAGGCTGAGTTCAAACCCTGGGATGCACACAGAGGAGAGAATCAAGCATGCCGTGGTACATGAATGCATATACACAGACACCCAGTCAATAAATAAAAATTTAAAGCAGAAAGAATGTCTCCCTAAAATTTTAGCAAAGGACAGTGGAACACATTGAATGAAGTCAGGAAATGCAGCGCCAAGAACTTACTAAACACACCACACTAAGGAAAGAATACAACCCCCTCACTTGACACTGTAAAGAGGAGGCACCTGCCACTGCAGTGGTGCCTGGCCCCTCTAATGTGACCACCCAGTATACAAGGATTGGAAAGGCAAATACCCCAGACTGTCCCAAACATCTCAACTTGACTTGGCTGCCACTGTTCACTCGAACTGCACACACATCTATCCACTCATCCATTTGTTGGTCCTTTCTGTCTCCCTTGCCTCTAGAGCCTCCAAGGCATGCCTGTTCCTATAGCACTTCCTCCAGACAACCTCCAACAGGGTCAGTTATGGGACCCATCTTCAGGGACCTTATCAGCTTCCTTGCCTCTCAAAGCCTCTTTGAACCTCCTTGAACTCCAGGTACCACTAAAACCTTTGGATGGATGGATAGATGGTTAGATGGATGGATGGATGGATGAATGGGTGGGTGGGTGGGTGGGTAACAGGTTTGCTTTGTAATGAGTAATGTGTGATCAGAGAGTTAATATTATTAATTAAGATTGGAATAAGATAATCTGTTCTGTCACAGCCAAGGCTATTAAAGAAAGTAGTAATATTATGCAAATTACTGCCAACAAAATGGCTCTACTTTGTGAACTTACTGTCATACAATAAATCGTGGCTCTGCTGAAAGACACAAATGTGATTCTTTCTTACAGTAGGCTCATGACAAGTTTTCAAATTAAGTCAGAGAAAATGTTTCTCTCTTTTCAAGTAAGTTTCTTAAGTTGGCTTCAAACTCATGAAGCCTATACATATTTATTGCCAATTTGGGATCCTCCTGCCTTGGTCTCTAGGATACTAGGAGTACAGTTGTGTGCCATGACACCTAACTGGATGTGGTGGTTTGAATGAACATGGTCCCCACTGGATCATAGGGCTTAGTACTATTAAGAGGTGAGGCCTTGTTGGAGTAGGTGTGGCCTTGTTGGAGGGAAAAAAAAAAGGGGGTCATTGGGGTTGGGCTTTGCTCAAGCCCAAACCCACTGTCTCTCTCTTCCTACCACTTGCCAATCCAGATGTAGAACTCTCAACTCCTTCTCCAGCATGGTGTCTCCCTGCACACCACCACACTTCCTACCATGACAATAATGGACTAAAACTCTGAACCTGTAAGCCAGCCCCAATTAAATGTTTTCCTTTACAGTAATAAAGACCCTAAGCAAGATGCTAAAGAAGTGTCATTATGGTTTATTATTCTATTTGTGTGTGTGTGTGTGTGTGTGAGTATTTTGCCTATGTATGTATGTATGTATGTATGTATGTATGTATGTATGTATGTATGTATGTATTGCACCATATGCATGACTGGTGCCCACAGAGGTCAGTAGAAGGCATTGATTGGGGCTCCTGAAACTGGAGTTGGTTGAACTACATGTGAGGGGCTAGGAACTGAAGCCAGCCCTCCACACAGCAACAGTGTTTCTAATCACTACCGAATCTCTCCAGCCCCACATTACTTTTAAGAGATACTTACTAAAAATTTAGGGATAAAATATTTGTTGATTACTTTTAAGTAATAGCAAAGAGGAAGGAACTACATGGGAAAGTCTGGAGGGTGGAAGGTGGCAAGAAAGAATGTTACAACTATATTATTTTTTTTAAAAAAAATTAAGTAAAGAAAAAAAACCTTCCATTAAAGAATATATTCCTAATATACTACCTTCTTAACTTTTATAACCACATTTAAAATCCTTAGTTATTCCCAGATAAAATGGTGGTACAGATTTCTAATCCCAACACTCTAGGCCATCCTAGCCTACATAAGTGAGTTCCAGACCAGTCAAGTCTGCGTAGTAAGACCCTATTAATAGATAAGGTAGGTAGGTATTATGCTTCTGGGTATGACAGCCTGTTTACTATCAAAAAGCAAAACTGTTACCTTGTGCATTCACTGGCTACACATAAACATGGTTCTTGTTTACCAAGCACATTTAAAATGTCTTATGAAACAAGTATGATAGGTGTTAACCAACCCAAATCGTAATCCAGGCAAGGCATACACAACAGGCCATCCCATTAACTTCTGAAATTTTACTTAAAATAGCACATATTGTGATATTTCTTCCCTTATGAGCAGTGAAAGCCTTCTCAAGTCTTATTGGTCCCAAATTTTCAAGATAAATTTCATCAGACTTCCTCTACAATTAATACTGATGTCCTGGTACAAGGTATAAACTGGTCTGGTCTGGTCTGGGGAAATACCTTTACCTATCAGAGCCCCACGTTCCTCCACTCCTGACAATAATTAAAAGAAAAGATGGCAAGTGACCTAAAAGACATTCTGAGTTCTACTCTGAAATCCAAAAACTCTTTGGAGCCTGCCAGTTAAAACAGAGGGCAGCTTCAGGAATTCATTTTTCGTTCTGGATCATTCTCTACTGGGGAATTAGCCCTGGCACATTAGGGCACTGATTAACTTAAAAAAGAACCATTTCTCTGTGACTGTCTAACCTCAGGAAGAAAGAAGCAATAGATTTGGAGATGAAGGACATGAGTACAGGGCTTTATGCATTTGAGGAACACATAATACTGAGTCCCAGAGAGATATGTTTTAATATACAAGCTCCAGCTCTAGTAAATGGCCTTGGGACTTAACTCCTAGTATATGTTTTATGGGTTGTTTTAACAACAAAGGGCAAAAAGCCTTTAGGATATCTTAAGACTTTGAAGCTACATTGCAATGATGAGGACAGCCGGGTAGAAGAATCCTGCCTAACAGACAGCTCTGCCACTTATTAGCTATATGTATGACCTTGTCATTAATAACTGTCAGCTCTGCCAGTTGCTCAACTTTTCTGCATTTTTCCCGTTTTTTTTCACCTATACAATGGCCCTAGTGAATAGTGGTTCAAAATCTGTAGCCAGACTGTGTACCAATTCTACCTTTCTACACTTTCCATCTACGTAAACTTGAGGAAATAGCTTAAGCATTCCCCACACTTTGGTTGCTCTACAATACCTATCATATACAGACACCTGGAAGCAAAGCCTGTCCATTAGGAAACCATCAATAAACATCAGCTACCATTATTAGCAGGACAAAAGTAACCACACAAAAAGTTGTCTTGAGATTAAATTATGAAGGTGTGCCTTTATCATCAAAGGAATTCAGGACAAGTACTTGAGCAGGACAGGACGCTGGAGGCAGGAGCTGCTTACTGGCTTGCTCCTCATAGCTTGTTCACCTTGCTTTCGTAAAGAACCCAGAACCGCCAGCCCAGAGGTGACCTCACCCACAACGGGCTGGACCCTCTCACATCAATCACCAATTAAGAAAACGCCTTACAGGCCTGCTTATAATCAGATCTTATGGAGGTAATTTCTCAACTGAGATTTCCTCCTCTCAGATGACTTTCGCTTGTGTCAAGTTGACATATAACTATCCAGCACAATTCCTATGCTATTGAAAATTCCTAAGTATCACAATTTATTTAACAAGTCCCTTACTAGTGGATATTTACATAGCTCTTCTAACATTTATTCCTTTGGCTAGAGTCCCAGGATGAGTACTACTAGGTGAAAAGGTATAAATATTTCATACTGGAAATCCATCCCAAGGCCTTGCACATGATAAACTAGTACTCTGATTCTCATTTATAGGCAGTCCTATATTTGCTTATTTTCATAAGGTGAAAAAATTGGGAGCCCATTCCGCATAGAGGGATACTCTCTCAGCCTAGACACGTGGGAGAGGGCCTGGGCCCTGCTCTAAACGATATGACAGACTTTGAAAACAACCCATGGAAGGCCTCACCCTCTCTGGGGAGCAGAAAGGGAATGGGATGGCGGTTGGTGGGTGGGAAGGGAGGACGGGAGGGTGCAGGAACTGGGATTGACATATAAAACAAGCTTGTTTCAAATTTAAATAAAAAAATGGAACCATGCTCCAAGTGCCTCATAATAAGTATAGATTCTGCAAAGTATTTATTCATAAAAGGACCTGAACAATATTGGCACTATACTATTGTCTATTACTGGCCAATCTATTTTTAATCATATGCCACTTGGTTGGTTTGAGTAAGACCAGCCCTCCAAGCTCATATATTTGAATGCTTAGTCACCAGGGAGTGGAACTATTTGAAATGATTAGAAGGATTAAGACGGTGTGGCCTTGATGGATGATAAAGTGTGTCACTGATGGTGGGCTTTGAGGTTTCAAAAGCACCTAACAGACCTAGGCTGGCATTTTCTTGTTCTCTCTCTCCCTCCCTCCCTCCCTTCCCCCTGCCCTCTCTCTTTCTCCCACCCACCCTCCTTCCGTTCCCCCAGCTCTCTCTCTCCCTCCCTTCCCCCTGCCCTCTCTCCCTCCCTCCCTTCAAGAACTTAAGCCCAGGCTCTCTCTGAGTCTCTCTTTTTGCCTTTTGATCAGGCTATAGCTCTCGGGTACTGCTACAGTGCCATGAGTGCTCCCATGCCCATGCCAAGATAATAATGGACTAACCCTCTGAAATTGTAAACAAGGCCCAAATTAAATGCTTTCTTATAGAAGAGCTGTTGATCATGGCAACAGGAGTAGAACAGTGACTAAGACATATGGATGCTGACATCCTGCCATGTTTATGCTGGCCTAACAATTTCAACACAGGAATTACCATGAGCATGATATCATAGGAACCTTGTCTAAAAATTGACACTCTGCAGAGTACTGTTGTTTTACTGTACAAAGTAGTAAGTGATGTGAAATATTAGCTTTAACATGTGTTGCTTTCATTTATGCTGTGGAATATGTGTTTAATGATACAAAAATGTGTTGTATTCTTTTATGTTACATTTTTTTAACTCTGTAAAGCTGTGTTACCTTGCCTGTCTAAATCACCTGATTGGTCAATAGCTAGGCAGCCCATAGCTAAGCAGGAGAGAAGATAAGCAGGGCTGGCATGCAGAGAGAATAAGTAGGGGGAGAAATCTAAGCTTGAGAAAAGGAGAAGGAGAGAAGGATGCCAGGGGCCAGCCTCACAACCATCCAGCCAGCCACTGGATAAGAAGAAAAGCAAGATATATAGATTGATGAGAGGTAAAAAGGCCAGAGGCAAAATGTAGTTAAAGGGAATGGGTTTAAGTTAGAAAAGCTAGCTAGACACAGAGGAAGCTAAGGCCGAGCATTCCTAAGTAAAACATAAGTCTCCGTGTATTTATTTGAGAGCCAGGTGGGCCCCCAAAGAGTGGGGGCAGGGAGAGGGGTAGACCGACAAATAATAAATTTTATTGTGTGTTTTCTTACATAATCTATTTGTGTTGAGCCTCCTCCTCCCTTGTCCCTCCACCTGTACGTTCCTGCCCCTAACAACTCTCTTTCCATTTTCTTCCCAAATACCTTCCACAAAACTTCTTTTTCCCTCCTTGTCATCCCCAGCTTGCTGGCTTGCTTCATGCCTACCCACATTCCCACCCACACATACATAAACATCAAAAGCTGGAATCTGCCTAAGAAAGAATGTGTGGGATTTGTCTTTATGAGTCTGGGTGACTTTGCATAATCATTTCTAACACCATCTATTTCCCTGCAAATTTCATTTATTTAAGACCTAAATAAAATTCAGACACATAAATAAAATTACACATAAAGAAAAACAAATAAAATTTCATCGTGTAGCTAGGCCACATTTTCATCATGTATAATGGGCTTCCAGGCTGATTTTACTTCCTTGCTATTGTGACTACAGCAGCACTAGGCTTTCAGGTGAGGACCGAGTTCTCTGGGTGCATGCCCAGGAGTGGATAGCCAAGTCATACAGGACTTCTATTTTTAAATTCTTCAGAAACCGCCACACTGATTCCCATACTGGCTGTACCAGTTTACACTCCCACTAACCACCAATAAAGGTTCCTCTTCCCTTTCCTTGCCAGTATCCCCACCCCCTTCGTTTTTAATTAATTTTTTAAATGCCTGCCATTCTAACCAGGTGAGATGGAATCACAAAGCAGTTTCAATCGTATTTCTCTCATGGCTAATGAGGCTGAACACTTTTTAATATTGCCATTTGTGTTTCTGCTTTTGAATTCTTTTGAATTCATGGATTGGTAGTTTGGGATGTGGGGTATACATTTTGAAGTTCTTTATATATTCTACATATTAGCCCCCGTCTGAAATATAACTAGTAACTTGCTTCCCAATCGGTTGCACTGGGGGGGGGTATGAAACCTTTTAAAAGTACAGCATTGCTGAAAAGGTACATCACTGGAGGCAAGCGCTGAGGGCTTTTAGCCTCACCCCAATTCCTGACCACTCTGCTTCCTGTGTACAAATAAAATGTCATCAGCCAGCTCCCTACTCCAATCACCTTCTGCCACATCTTCATTGCCATCATGGACTCTCCCTCCAAAACCATAACCCAAATAAATGTTTTCTTCTGGCCAGTTTTAGTGGTACAAACTTTTAATCCCAGCACTCAGAGGAGGCAGAAGCTGGAAGGTACAGGCCACCCAGAGGTACACAGTGAGACTCTGTCTCAAAAAAGCCAACAAACTAAACAAAACCCTTTTTCTTCTGTAAGTTTCCATTGGCCATGGTATCCTATTACAGCAACAGACAAGTAATTAGTATCTATCTACCTTGCTCTGCAGAGCTTTTGAAGTCTATGTAATACAATGTGTCAATTCTTGAAGCTGCTTCCTGTGCTACTGGAGGCTCCTTCAGAAATGCCTTGCTTTGGCCTGCACCATGAAGCATTTTCTCTCCAATTTTCCTTTAGTAGTTTCAGTGTTTAAGGTTTTTAAATTAAGGCCTTTGTTCTGTTCAGGGTAACAAATGCAGATCAAGTTTCACTTTCTGCAGGTCCCAATTCCCCAAAGCTGACTGCTGGAAAGGCAGTCCTTTTTTTCTGATGTCTGCTTTTTTGCTGCCTTTGCCAAAAATTAAGAGCCATGGCTATGTAGATTTTTTTTCCTACATCCTCTATTTTGTACCATTGGTTTCCATGTCTGTTTTTAGGCCAGCACCACTGTCTGTCAATACGATTGTGGTATAATTTGAGGTCAAGTATTTTCATACTCCCAGTAGTAATGAATGCCCCTTGTGCTTAAATAGCTTTGGCTATCTGTGGTCTTCTGCTTCATATTAACTTTAGGGATATTATTTTTCTTTTTCTTTTTCTATGAAGATGGTCGGTCACTAGAATCTTGATGAGAATTGCACTAACTTTTGGTAGAACAGCCATTCTCACAGTATTATTTCTAGCAATCCAGGGGCATGTGAGGTTTTCACATAATCTCACGTCTTCAATGTGTGTGTGTGTGTGTGTGTGTGTGTGTAAGTTTTCACTATAGCTCCCTTGCATATGCTTTTTGTCTCTCAGTGGGTGGGTGGGTTGTTTGGTTGGTTGGTTTTGGTTTTGGTTTTTTTTTTTTTTGATACAGGATTTCTTTCACTGTTTAACAGTCCTGGCTGTCCTGGACCTAGCTTTGTACACCAGGCTGGCCTCAAACTCAAAGAGATCAGCCTGCCTCTTCCTCCCAAGTGCTGGGATCAAAGGTGTGTGCTGCCATTGCCCAGCTGCAAGTTCATCTTTGACATATAAAAAAAAGCTACTGAAATATTTTTTAATGTTACCTGCATGTATGTATGTGCATGTGATCATATATACCTAGCACCCAAACAGACATCAGGAACTCAGAACTGTAGTTACAGAAGATTATTAGCTACCATAGATACACCTATGCTGTGTCTCCCAGCAAATTTCAGCCTTGCCCCTAGCAAATCAGGAACCAAACTTTCCAAAGGGAGGGGCATAGGTTCTGAAGAGATATGGAATGTTGACCCAAGCACCTTTGTGTACTGGCAGAATTCTGCACTGGGCTCCACAGTGTAATTCCAGTGATACACATAGCTTACCCCCACCCTACCCCCCAGCACTGGTGAGGGAAGGGCAGTCATTTTCTCTGTGTGGCTGTCTCAGGTGTGAGTTTCCTGGCCCTACTTATGCTGCAAACCCTTGAGCGTCCTCCTGTACCAGTTCACCCTCCAGTACCTTCTCTGTTATTTCGAGTGCTGTGAGATATTCACAAGCAGATAGCTAACGCTGATAAGTGGGGTGGCTATGGTGACCCAGGTAGCAGCAATGGTGGGTATACAGGTCCATTTGTGGGAGTTCTCTAGCATGGGTAACAAATGCTGGTTGTTACCCATGGGTAACAAAGGATATTGGTAAAAATAGCTTGGTACAATAACCAGAGAACCCTGTTCTTCCTTCTCTACATGTATCCACTCTCTGAGGTGCAGCTTCTAATTTGCTGTCTTACCCAGATCTCTGCAGAGTGCTGACTTGGATTACTGGCCTGGATATTGGCAGGGGTGGGGGGTGTTCATTTTTGGTTTTTTGACAGTGTCTTGCCTTATAGCCCAATCTAATTTTGAAGTCACTGTGTAGCCCAGGTTGACCTGAAACTTAGAGCAGTCTTCCTGCCTCGGCCTCCTGCATGCTTGAACCCCAGGTCCTTGCCACCATACCTAGCAGAAGGGAAGTCTGATCAAGCCAAGTTACCGGGCTGAGGATAGCAGTGTGACTGACTAACAGCAGATGGTTCTTGACCCTTTGCTGTCCCAGAGGGGTATGCTTATTGGTTCCCATGGCAGAAAACACTGAGCAAGTAACTAAGAACAACAGTGAAGTTCAAGAAGCTGGCCAGTACCAGTTAGAGGCTCTGTGCCCGGGAAAGCCTGCCGCCAGACAGACACTGTCTGCAAATGGCTGGGAAGTATAGTCTGTTGCCATCAAAAACAGTCGAGAAACAGGATTTGGTTAAGTATTTGCCCAGAAAAAAAAAAAAAGACTTACCAAAATAGAAAAGGTGTTAGCTAGCTGCCAACTGACCTCAGTTGAAAAGAGGGGGACTGTCCTTTATAACCAATCCCCAAACTATTTAAACCATGTTCAGTGGAAATAAGACTTCAAATTCTGCCAACTCTAACAGTGTACTGAATCCCTAAATAAAAAAAAATCATTAAATCAGGGTTAAATTCGAAAGTAAAACAGACCAACGTAATATTCTAGAGATACAAGAAGCTATAACTGGGATGCTTCCTTTGTTTAAAAACACCAAAATTTCAAGTGTTAGGAAGATTAGTGTGAAGATTAAAAAGCAAGATAATATTACCATATGGTACTAAAACTGGCCAGGGATAAAATAGTAACATCTTCAAACATTAATATCACTACCATGAAACAACAGCAATAACTAAGATTTTACACATACCATAATCTATGTAAATATAATTGAGTGCTGTAAGCAAGGTGCTTAGAATGTGGCAAACCCTTCATCAGTGAAGCTGACAAAATCAAAAGGTCAAAAGGGAAACAAGGAGCCTGCCACCCTTCCCCATCCCCCACCCCAACCAGCCCAAACTGAGTTCCCAGGCCCCTACCCTTGACCTTTCACTTCCTTGAATAAGAACAGCAAAACAGACACACACCTGGTATTTTCCCTCTCTTCTTAGTGGAAATAAGGCCAGTTTTTCCAAAGCAGGTGCTGTTGGAGTTACTCATTTGATAATTACATGAAACCTCAATAAAATATTGCTTAAAAGTCATGAAACTGCCTATTTAAAATGTACTCTGTAAGCATGCACATTCAAGAAACATCAGGATACACATAGGAATACAGTTTGTGCAGTCCCAAGTTTCATGTATCTTGGATAACATCTGGGAGACGCCCACTACAGATTCCCAGAGGGCTGGAGAGATGGCTCAGAGGATAGGAGCACTGGCTGTTCTTCCAGAGGTCTCAGTTCAATTCCCATCACCCACAGGATGGCTTACAACCATCTATAATGGGATCTGACGCATTCGTCTGTTATGGAGGCAGGGATGCACACAGAATACTGTATACATAATAAATAAATAAATCTTTAAAAAAAACAAAGTGGCTTTCGGAAAACTGACAATGAAAACATTTTGAATAACTGGGCCACTAACACTGGCACTTTCCAATTGGAAATGGGCTGGGTCTTATGGACAAGAACTGTGGCCTCCCTAAGTAATCACAGCATTTATAAAGATTTTTTTTTAAGGCAGGAAATCTAGGGTGCTCTAGAATTCACCCCTAATCTCTACTCCCAAGGAGGTTACAGATTACAGACATGCCCCTCCACATCCAACTGTAACTTCTAATTCCTGTCTTTGGTCATGCTTACCTTTGGAACCCAGCCACCATGTCATAAGGGAGCTCAAGCTACTCAGAGAAAAGACCCAGAGAAGAAACAATGAACCTAGCTGACAGGCACCTTAATAACAGATGCTCCAGCCACCATGATACTCAAGATACCATGTAGAGCAACAGCACCTGGACAGAGGACACCTTTGTAAGAGCAAAGTAACAATCATTTTAAAGCAACACCTCAGTCTTTATTGTCTGAGGAAAAAGCACACACGAGTGTTCAGGTTCTATTAAATCAACATTCCTCAGTCCAAAACTACACAAACGTTAAGAAGTAGGTACATATTTCAAAAGAAACAATTCAAATGGCCCAGCATGACCATTTTGCCTTTTCTTGAGACTGTGTGATCATGTACTCCTCAAAACTTTCCAGTAGCTAATACCTAGTATTACTTTACTTCACCATCAACCCAAATACTTCCAAAACCAGTATGCCCCAGTTCTCTACACTATAATATCCTGTAAACAAATCTGCAGTGCCATGAGGTGTGAAAATAAAATCAGACTTTAAAAAAAAAATCGTCAGATGTAGTCCTCATCCCCTCTAAAAGACTTTTGGTGTAGCTGAGAACAGTACGTCCGTGTTCACAGCATCCACCAATCATCCTAAAGGCAGGCAAGCAAACCAGCAGATTGACTGTAATCTAGGCTATGGAGTGGCTGCCTTGGGCCAAGGAAATTCAACACAAGCAGGATGTGGAAGATGGAGCATAACACTTCAAAATGCACTGATGTAGGTAGGGTTTATGCTGGTGGTTGCAATTAAGTAGTACTTCTGCCAGATTTTAACTTTCTCCAGTGGAAGGACTACATGTAATCTTCACATTCACCACTAAAGGCCACATACCAGACCTCGCTAGAAAAACTACCAATATGCATTTGCAGGCATCAAATAGTTTAGCGGGAGGGGACAGGAAAACAATAAAGCTTTGTCATGGGGGGCAGAAGGGGAGGGTTGTCTCCACAGAGCTGTGAGAGAAGCTCTGGAACACCACTAAGGGCAAAGTTGTATGAAAAGTTTCAACCCCAGCCATTGTGTAGGAGGACATCTGACATCCTCTGTGTCCTCTGAATGAGCACTCACATGTATTTCACATGGTGTGAGGACATTTGATATCCTGTGTCCTCTAAATGAGCATTCACATGTATTTCACATGGTGTAAGGACATATGACATACTCTCTGTCCTCTGAATGAGCACTCACATGTATTTCACATGGTGTGAGGACATCTGACATCCTCTGTGTCCTCTAAATGAGCACTACTCATGGTGTGAGGACATATACCCTATGTCCTCAGAATGAGCACACATGTATTTCACATGGTGTGAGGACATATGACATCCTGTGTCCTCTGAATGAGCACTCACATGTATTTCACATGGTGTGAGGACATCTGACATCCTCTGTGTCCTCTGAATGAGCACTCACATGTATTTCACATGGTGTGAGGACATATGACATCCTGTGTCCTCTGAATGAGCACTCACATGTATTTCACATGGTGTGAGGACATATGACATCCTGTGTCCTCTGAATGAGCACTCACATGTATTTCACATGGTGTGAGGACATATGACATCCTATGTCCTCAGAATGAGCACACATGTATTTCACATGGTGTGAGGACATATGACATCCTATGTCCTCGGAATTCACATGCATTTCAGGCCTTTGGTTTGTGGCAAGATGAGTATTTAAATAAAAGAACAGCTAGCTAAAAGCTCTGAGAGCACGGTAGCCCTGAGTTTTCCTTTCAGCCTGAGTCTGGAGTAGTTTTGCAGTGCCAGCAGTCATACTGGGTGCTAAGTGACTGTAGACAATACATTAGAAAGTCAAAGACCTAAATAGGAACTGAAAGTGTAGGGACTATTACCACAAAACAAATTTATTTTAGATAAGGTAGTTCACTGTGTAGACCAGGCTGGCCTGGAACTCAGAGATCCAGCTGCCTCTGCCTCCCAAGCACCTGGCTACCATAAAACCACTCTTAAGGGATCATCACTAAATCCTTCAGATACTGACAGGCTCACCACTCTTAAAGGTAACTGGGCTGGTGCTCAAGCATTTTTAGAAAAAAAAGCCTAACTTTAAAGCCAAAAATAAATACCTAGGTTACTATCTACTCTGGACCTCACATGTAAAAAAAATCTACCTACAAACTTCAGAAGACACTAACTTTGGGCTAAAGTGTTAAAAATCAATTAAGAAACCATGAAGGCATCTGAGGCTTTACTGGGAAGGGTGGATTACCAGTGGCCAGTCTCCACCCACCCTGGGCAGTGAGCACTCGTCACTCAGGACCTTTGGCTTCCCACCAAGTCCTTGAAAACTGATTTTCTAACTCAGTCAAGAAAGCAGATTCTATGAAACAATAGAGGAAAGTGAAGTTCATGACTGAAGCCAAGCTGGGCAGGGACATAAAGGGTCTTTTGTTAATAACTCTACAAGGGAACACACATGAAGGCAAGCTTCACAAGGAATTCTGACGCCTTAATTAAGATTTATGAAGAACTGTCGGTGCATGTTTCAAATACAAGGGTAAGTTCACATTAAAATGCTGCTTTGTAACTTCTTTAGCTAGAAAATAATTCAGGAGACAGTTACTTCCTAATAATACTAATAATTATAAAATCAGAGTTCCCCGCTCCTTACCATAATCATACCCCATCCCCCAGCCCCACTCCATTTCCATCTCTGGGTAACTCTGAAGTAGAGCTGTGAGCTAGCCCACTGATGACATCATGAAAGTGATCATACTTCTCTATTCCACACAGAATTTTTTGTGTCACCCAGTTTTCTTCATTCTTGTCCTTACTAATGTGGAAAAATCAACTAACATTTTCTCTTGATAACGACTGGTTATCGGATAACTGATAACATTGGTGAAAAACGTGCTACTGTGGTATAAAATGCTTCTCTGGTGCTGGTGAATGTCAAGTACAAGACGGCAGCTGAGGGCTGCCCTGATCTGTGAAGAATGCATTCTGCACATCCAAGGTCGGTGATGGGATGGATCCAGCTATAGCTGTAGCTTTGGGATGTGTTCACGACACTATAAGCTGCTGAATATACTCAAGGAGAAGATGGTTGTCATACTTTAGAAGCAGTGATGGTAATATTAACAGTAACATATGCAAAATAGTCACGTTTTATAACTTGAAAAGCATTTGTTTTAGATTCTCCTAATATTTGTCCCATGCTCTAGTGTTAATTGTCCTGATTTATAGGTGAAGAAATTGAGGATCAGAAGCTCAGTCATTTGCCTAAAATTTTGCTGCTAAACCAATATGGGAGCCTAACTCCCTGTGATAGGGCTTACTTACTGTAGCTCACTGCAAGCAAGCCCTCCTCTATAACTGAACTCTCTCTCTCTCTCTCTCTCTCTCTCTCTCTCTCTCTCTCTCTCTCTCTCTCTCTCTCTCTCTCTCTCTCTCGCACACGCACACGCCACACACACACACACAATGTCCCACAGACCCAGAAGGGCTTTGCTGAGGATTTTAAGGCACATAAACTAGCTTCAATCACTACTCAAGTCCTCTAGATAGAGGACTTCCTGAGCTAAAATGAGGGACTAATTTCAGTGGGACAAATTGTTTGTGGGACCTGTTCTACGCCTTTAGTTCTATTTCAATGTGCTGCTGTAATTTAGAAAATGCAGGAAAGGAAGGAAAGAGGTCAGAGACAGAGCCCCCGGACTTCCAGGAGGGCCAGGTGTTCCCAGTATCACAGCTGCTGCTACAGGGCTGCCTTAATCCCAGTCCCTAGCCCAGCCCCATTCCTCCCAGCCCACATGATGGCCAGCTGCTCAGTGTTTCTCTGTAGGGAGTATTGGGGGCAGAGATGTCAGGCCAACCAAGGGCTCCTAACCTTGGGCCCTCAAGTCCTGTCCTTCCTGTTGAAGGAAAGCTGACCCATCTTCACACCCTCCTCCAATCCACACACTCTGAAAGATCAGAAAGCAGGTGCCAGGAGAGGTGCCAGTGAGAAATCAAGCCTACCCAGAAAATGAAAACATTGATTTCTATATTCTCATTGACAGAGCTAAGGGTAGAAGGTCTGTAGAAGACTTGAGTGGTGGCTTTTTACACCTGCACACTAAAAGGGGGGAGAATAACTCATGAGCCATGGGGTAGAACAGTAAGAAGACCCCAGGGCCTGAGGAAAACTAAGTCTGGGGACATAGTCTAGCCATGCTGCATAGCCTTCTGAGCACCATAAGGTACCTGGACTTCATCCTAAATGCCAAATGAAGTGCTTTAAATCATACAGCTCATATTAAAACATCCATCCTATTAGAAACCATTCTTGTCACAGTGTGACAACAAAGAAATCAAAGAAAAATAAAACCAGTCATAGGAGGGTGGCCAGTGCAAAGGTGATGACCCAGTCCTAAATAAGAAACACAGAAGGTGTACAGAGGGAATATTAAGGTCAAATGTACAGAATTGTTTTAGATGAAAAAGAAATGATGTGTGAGGTTCCAGCTCGAGGAAAATGTACTGAGCCCCAACATAGTACCTTTAAGGGGACATATCCAAAGGCCAATGGATAGAAGGGTCTAACACCCAAAGATTTAGCCAAAGGCCTAAACCAGAAGTGTGTCCTAGTAGAGTCGCTGAGATTTTTCTCCTGGTTATTGAAATGTGGTCCTAAGCTTTAAACACACACACACACACACAACTCCAGCTACTCCAAGAAGGCACTAATAGTTCCCACTCTGAACTTTCTTAACCCCTGTACTTGTTCACAGAAGTACAGGGGACAAAAAGAAGGAAGACGGGAATATGAGCAGATACCATTATTGATTATACCCTTGCTAAATTCATCCAATGAAATGCACACTCCCAAGATGGAGTATCTTTGAAAGGATGGGATCCTAAAGGCTCATGAATGAGCTGTGTCCTGCTTTAAAAAAAAAAAAAAAAAAAAAAAAAGCCTGAAAGATATCTCCCTTTGGTGACAGGACTCAGAAGGAAAGCACCACTTGAGGACAGACACAACATCTATCACCATCATCTTAAACTTCCCAGTCTTCAGAACTATGGAAAATAAATGTTTATCATTCATAAGCTACACAATTTATTGTATAATAGCATCCTGAGCATACTAAGACACATATTAATTAGTTCATACAAATGCAATTTGCTGCCATCCAAAATGACGCTTTTTTGAAGACTTATTTGATGTGTATGTGTGAGTCGCTGTATGTAGTATGCCTGTGCACCATATGCCTACAGGTGCTCACAGAGGGCATCCCCTGACATTGGAAGTTATAGGCAGTTGTGAGATGTCTGATTCCGGTGCTGGGAATCAAGCCTGCATCCTCTATAAAAGCAGGAAGTATTCCTACCTCTGAGCCATTTCTCCAGCCCCAAGGTTGATGTCCTCAAAAATACATCCCCTAGTTCTCTCAAGGTAGTGTTGGTTAAAAACAGTGTAGTCCAATGAATTCTTGTGCCATTCATACTTCTAAAAAGTTTCAATGTTTCCTCCAATAGTGATAGATCAAATCTAGTCAGTAACTTTAAAATAAAACATACAGGTTATCAGCTGGGTGGTTGTGACTCATGCCTTTGATCCCAGCACTTGGGAGGCAGAAGCAGGCTGGCTTCACCGAGTTCAAGGCCAGCCTGGCCTACAAAGGTGAGTTCCAGGACAGCCAGGACCATCCCACAGAGAAACTCTGTCTCAAAAAAACAAACAAACCCATACAGGTTATGGAGACCAAGACCATAAGAGATACCAAACTATGAGGTAAGAAAGCACCAATATTTCTCAGGAGGTGTCACTTCAGTGATTGCGTCTCTAATCAGACCATCCAGATCAGAGGAAGACTATCACGAAAACCTGGCTTAGCATCCCAGCCACATTGTGAATAAGGAGGTGATGTGAAGTAAGCTACTCAACCTCTTGCACAGTAACAGCTTCTTGGTGGGGGGATGGTAGAGAAGCTCAACAGGTTTGTCCATACCAAGTGCTGAGCAATACAGACTCCGCCTTCCAAAAGGTCACTATCTGACAATGACATAAACACCTACATGTAATTACATTTGTTCCAAGACAGCAGGATACCATCAGGGGAACTGAAAACCCCCAAGTCCCTAGGAAGGCTAGGACAAGGCTACAAGAGGGGAGACCTTTTTAGCTCTTGGTTGTTTGGTAAAGGGTTTGAGGGGTGTTCTGTTGCTGCTGTTCTCATTGTTTCAGAATATTAAAGATGTGTTATAGTTATTCATGCTATGGAATATTTGTTTAATGATGCAATGATGTGTTGCATTCTTTTATGTTGTATTTGTTTAACTCTGTGAAGCTGTGTTACTTTGCCTGTCTAAAACACCTGATTGGTCTAATAAAGAGCTGAATGGCCAATAGCAAGGTAGAAGAGGGATAGGTGGGGCTGGCAGTCAGAGAGAATGAATAGGAGGGGACTGTGAAAGGGGAAGCAAGAAAAAGGAAGAGAGGAGGACATCAGGGGCCAGCCACCCAGCTACACAGCAAGCCAGAGTAAGACAGAAAGGCAAAGACCCAGAGGCAAAAGATAGAGGGGACAATTTAAGAAAAGCTGACTAGAAATAAGTCAAGGTAAGGCCAGCTATTCATAAGAAAGAATAGATCTTCATGTGATTATTTAGGATCTGAATGGCAGGTCCCTAAAGAGCAAAGACTAACAAAGAAAATAACTCCAGTTGTTTGTTTCAGAGATGGCTGCAATTGTGAAAGATCTGAGGCCCAGATTTAATTAACTTGATTTGATCTTGAAAAACTGTTAAGTCCCAGTAAGGCAGAGAGATCAACAGCCTGAAGAGGTGTGGTGGGAAATGTCACTTTCCTATTCTGGGTTATTAATTACTGTTACAGTTGTATTGTAACAGCCTAATACCATCCATGATGCAAATTTTTCTTTAGTAAGAGGACCAAAGCTGGCCTCAAACTCTTGAAGCTCACAATCCTTCTGCCTCAGTCGTTCAAGTGCTAGGATTACAGACCTGTGGCAACAAGCCCAGCACAAGGCAGCTTTAACTGCCACTACGAAGGACTTAGTATTCTCAACTTTTCTTTTTCTTACTACTTTTATTTTCTTTTGTTCTGGATATCCTGGAACGTATTACATAGGTCATGCTAACCTCAAACTCAGAGATCCACCCGCCTCAGCTTCCCAAGTGTTGGTACTGAAGGCGTGCATCACCGCATTTGTTCTTTCTAAGCACTTTTTAGTAGCCACTGAATAAACTCACATTGTTCTGGCTCGCTTTCTGTTGCTCTGAAGAGGTTAGTTTATTTGGCTTACAGGTTACAGTTCATCGTCTAGAGAAGCCAAGGCAGGCCCTGGAGCAGGAACCATGGGGATACTGCTTATGGGCTTTCGTCCCCTAGATCAATGAGCTACCTTTTTTATACAGCCCAGGACCAACTGCTTAGGGATGGCACTGCCCACAATCTGATAAATGAAATTCTTCCATTACAGCTCCTCTTTCCCAGGTGTGTCAAGCTGACAAGCAAGATTAATTATCATGCCAATGAAAAGTTTTTCCAATAAGGAACTATATATATAACACGAATATGAACTCTCACTATCATTGCACAGACAGCTGACAGTATGGATTATCTTCTCTATTGTTTGTGAATCTGGCATAGTAATTTTCAGGTTGTTTGTCTGCTGGAAGAAGGATCTCCCTATGTAACCCAGGCTAGCTCTGAACCTTCAGTAGTCCTGACTAAGCTCCCCAAATGCTAAGCACAAAGGTACACACCACCATGTGCAGCTGTTATAGCAATTTTCTAAGACACACTGGCTTGGTCTTCCCTAAAATTTTAATGGAAGCATTTTCCAAATTAACTAATGCAACCAAAACCAGTGACTTCATTCTGTCAGAGAAGAGTCAGCATAACCTTCGACGATTAACAACTTAGGAGACTGTAGGAAAGTCAACAAAGCCCTGTGAGGCTCTACAGTTTCCTCTAACAATTCAAAAGCACCACACAGAAATTGCCAAGAAACAACTGTGAGCAAATGAGAAGGGGAGGAGGGGGAAGGAAAACAGGGGGATAGATTCAGTCCCACTGTGTAGATAGTGCCTGGCACACAGCAAATGCTCAAGAATTAACTGTTGCAGGAATAAAGGAATAATGTGTAAAGTAGGAACAAAAGCAGGTATCTGAGAAGCTAGAGAGATAACTCAGTGGATAGGGCACTCACTGCTCTTCTGAGGACTCAAGTTCAATTCTGAACACCCACAGGACAACTTACAACCATCTGTAAGTTCAGTTCCAGGGTATCCCATGTCCTCTTCTGGATTCCATCACCAGGCAACAATATGGTGCGCACACATACATGCAGGCAAAACACTTATACACATGACATACAACAAATAAATGTGTTCATTGCTATCTGATTTATTGTGAAGCCTGAATTATTCACAATTGTTTTATTATTTTGCTTTAATACATATTACCTATCATGTTGCTTTCAACAGTAAGAAAGTCTATACATTTTAAAAAAACAAAGCAAAACAAATATAGCTTTTCTGACAACCCTTTTCCCCAAAAGACAAATCTATGGCTACCAAGACCCAAACAATTAGCAAATATTAAGTTTCTCTACAGATAGCTTAAGTAATGTTTAGTAAGGTGAATGTTTAGTAAGGTAAAGATAAATCAAAAAGCTAAATCACGTGATAAAGATAAGATCTACAGGGAGCCTAGGAGGTCATGGTTTTCCTGGACATTGTGGTGAGCTTGTAATCAGCCTAGTTAGCTAAGGGGAAGAGTTGCAAGAAGGGAGTTAGAGGCCAGCTTAACAAACACCTCAAAATAAAACCAAGGCATGCCATCTAATCTCAGCATAAGCCAGATGGATGACCAAAGTCCACCACTCAACTTCCCATTTGGAGTCAAGGACTTGCAACAGAGTCTTCAAGTGCCATTCAGACCCCTGAGGCTTCCCCAGTATGGGTTAACTGACTATAAAATTACCTAATATCCTAAAACACACAGAACATTCTCCACTACCCTTTCAGGAAATTATTTTGCTAATTCATTAGTGTATGTAAGGAGATTATAACTCACAGCCAAATTCAATCCTCCTCCAGCTTCTGTGTGGCAGACAATCTAAGAACGGTTTTTTACATTTTTAAATAGTTGAAACAAGTTGAAAGAATAATTCTTGGTAACACTTGAGATAAATGCACTCACATGTTTATAGAATGAGAATGAGCATTTTTGACATTGGGGCAGAAGAGGTGGGCACTTTCAACAGAGAACAAACAGCTCTGTGACATCTACGGTACCTGAGCCTTTACAGAAAATGGAGGTAGCTAACTAGATTTGTTAAGCTTTATCTTCCAAAAAAAACAGCCTTTTCCTGGTCAACCAACTTGCAGTCACTCACATGCTATTTCCTCCCTGGATTACTGAAAGCCACAGCAACCTATTGTTTTCTCTGGTCACAAAAGAAAAAAAAAAAAAAAAAAAGATAAAAGTTTCCACAGAGGAAATAACAGCCTTCCTTTTCCAAGAGCCTCATCTGCCTTACTTCCAGTGAAATTAAAGCAACACTTCATTTATACAGGTTTGCCCACGTTGTCTTCCCTTAATGAATTCTGAGACAAGAAGAAAAAGGTACTAGGCTAATAGAGCCTGGGGGAGTGGCGGGGAGTGCAGGCTAATAGAGCCTGGGGGAGTGGCGGGGAGTACACGACATGGAAAAGAAAGTCATTTTCTCTTCCTTTGAGATGCTGTTCCAGTTCCAGTATCAAAACATGCAAGCTGCCCATCTTCTAACACAAAAATGATGGCATGCAACTAAAAAACAAAATACAAAATTCATACATGCTGAAAATGAAACAAAGCTTTTTTTTGTTTTGTTTTTTTCTTTAGATTAGTGTCCTCTTCCAATATTCAAAATACTGCCTCGTGATACATAAACTAGTAGAAACTCTGGGGCCTTTGGAAAGAGCTCAAGGGTGTCTATGTTCACATACAACATGAATCTAGCTATTATTATACCCCCAAAGTTGCAAATGGCTACTTTTCATTGTAATTGAAAAATATATGCAAAACCAGGAAACCTACTTTACCCAAGGGTAGCCCCTTACTCTTCTAGCCTCTTTGATATTCGTGGAAAATCCCACTGGGATGTGTAAGCTTTCAAAGGACACTTTCATTTACATTACTGCCTAGACTTGCATTGAGGCCTTAGTCCTGGTGGTCATTATTTCCTTTGGCAAATGAGAACAACTTGGTGACTCATCTTATGTTCCATTGTGGTGATATTCTGTTTATGATCTAACCACATTCCATATAGAGTTAGGCCAAAAGACTGGTTCAGGCCCCTGAATTTTCTATCCCACCTTATAAGTTACCAAGGGTCTTATTCTAAACCAGAAGTGTATTTCAAAAATCAAACAATAAGAGACCCAGATACTGGAACAGCAATGTAGTTGCCCTGTCAAACCTGTGGCCTGATATTTGCAATACCTACACTGGAGAGACACAGAATCTAGACCGAAGGGAGAGGGAACTGGGATTGGAATGGAAAAAATAAATTAATTAAATAAAATAAATAAATTATAGTGAAAAAAAGGAGGAAAAAAATCTAGACCAAAAACTAAGATGTTGAAGTAAGCCCGCATACCCTGCTTCAACAAAACCTGCCCAGTTCACACCATTTTGTTAACATGAGAACATGGATTGGCCTCAATTCATCAGAAAAGAAAAAAACCAAAGGACCTCAAACTGAAACCTCCACCTCCCAATGCAGGATACCTGGGAAGCTGGATGTCATTCATTCTTACACAGTAGAAAACATAATCGTTTAGAGGAAGACATCACTTGCGATTAATTTCTCTGTCCCTTGGTACCTAAGGGTACACAATAAATGAATAAGTTCCTGAGACACTTCCATTTCCTGTCAATTAAGTGATTCTCTCCTTCTCAGGGCAGCTCCATCAGGAGACTTTAACACCCTTGGCCAGTGACTTCCAATCACGGAATTTCTCTTCCAGGCAGAATATTGCATGATGGAGATCAGCATGGAAATCCGGAGTTGTTCCTTCCACTGGTAGCAAAGTCAGTTTGCACACTTGCAAATTATATAAATAGTTCCTTTAAGCATGGACCTTGTGTCCTCTCTTTCCCTAGCCCACACCCTTCCATTGTCCACCCCCACGGGTTTCTCATCTCTTACTAGTGCTCAATGTTTTGTTCTTCCATCTGCTTGCCTTATTTACGAAAGCCAGCCTAGAGTCTAAGTTATCACCACCATGGTGAATTTTCAAAACCATTTGGAAACACTTAGCAATCCTCTTTCCAACACACCAGCATACTAGAAAAATGCAGAAGGCAGGGCAAGAAATACAAGGAGCGTAGAGAAACAGAGCAGGATCAAGTATGAAACAGTCTGAAGCACTGATTGACCCAGGACCTCTAAAGATCCTCTCAGCAGCCTGGTGAGATGGTGTGAAGATGAATGTGCTGCCTCCAACCTTGAGAAAGCAGAGCACAGAGTGGAGAGACCTGACACACAGCTGAAGCTAAGCAGGTTAATGCTCGGATGGAAGTTAAGGAAAAGCATTGCATCCCCCAAGATGTTCCCTTCATCTCAGTACAGCCTGTCTCCACTGGCCGCATGCCCGACACCCTACCCCCCTTCCTTGAGACAAGGGCTTCTCTGTGTATTCCTGGCAGTCCTGGAACTCACACTGTAGACAAGGCTGGCCTCAAATTCAGAGATCTGCCTTCCTCTGCCTCCACCACCACCACCCTCCGCATCCCTGCCCCGGTGATGGGATTAAAGGCATATATATGCCCACCACCGCTCAGTTCTCTTCCCCCATCACCATCCACCCCCAGTGATGGGATTTAAGCCCTGTGCTGGCAACGCACAGCTCTCTACCATTTTTCATTTCCTCCCCCTATGCTCACAGTAGGGGATGAAACTGGGGCTACGTGCTCTACCACTGAACTATATATACCTCCAGCCCTTGCATTACTCCTGTTACAATCAAATGATTGGGGGTGGGGGGAGATAAAATATAAAATGAGAACATCAGATTTTACTTTCATTGCTTCTGGAAAATCTGCCCCTCTGAGTTATCACTTCTTATAGATAGCATTCTATCCATCTCACCTAATACTGTAGCTTTTCCCAAAATTAATCAGAACATATTGATCCAGGCAGCCTTTCACAAACAACATGAACGTCTTTCAAAAGACAATGCCATAGTGACACTTGGATGGGAAGAAATGAGACTCATCCCACCTACTAAGTCTTGCTTTGTGCCAGCCTGTGTACAGACCGCTATGGGAGGTACTCACTAAAAAACCTGACAACTTGTACTTCTCAGTCTTAAAGATTTACAGGCTGTCTCATTTAATGCAGAAATAACTGTGAAAACTGGGTTAAAATATGAATTTCCAGTTGGGAATCCCAGCAGTATGGAAGACAAAGAGAAGAAGACAGGAAGTTTGAGGTCAGCCTGACCTACATGATGAGGCTGCTCTTTTTCCCCGAGACACACACACACACACACACACACACACACACACACACACAATCAAACAAAGCAGAACCAATTTGTACCTGTTTTTAAAATAATTTCTTCTTCGATCCACTGATTTCTTTAAAAGTCACAAAAATTATACACTATTTGGAATTTGTTTTAAAATAACAGGCTAACAATCGTATGAATGTTAAAGCATCTATAAAAACTGAATTAAGGCTAGAGAGATGGCTCAGTGGTTAAGAGCAGTTATAGCTCTTGCAGAGGACACAGGTTTGAGTCCCAGGCCCTACATGGCGGCTCACAACCATCCATAACTCCAGTTCCAAGGGATCTGATGCTCTCTTCTTACCTACATGGGCATCAAGCACACATGTGTGCACATGTGTACAGGCAGGGAAAACACACATAAAATGAATAGATCTCAGGTTTTTTTTTTTTGTTTTTTTTTTTTTTTTTTTTTAAAGAAGGAACTAAGGAACAAGAATGAAAGAATATTGGTAACTGCTTCGATGAAACAAGGACAGAAAATTCTACTCTTTGTGCAAATGGTTGACTTTTTTTTTTTTTTTTTAAACAACGTTTATAGTATGACCATGAACATGAATGAGTCATGCTTCTGCAACCAGCATAAGAAAAACCAAGCTTTACTGAAGTGGCCAATTACTGAATGCCCATAACTTTTCCCAGCAGGCCTCCTTGGTAGTATTATTACCTGACTTGCCATCTGAGGAAAACTGAGATCCAAAGAACCAAGCAAGCTGGCCAAGGACTCAAGGCAAGCAACAGGGAGGGAGAAGGGCCACACCACAGAGGCGTCTGCCATGCATACTGTTTGGTTCCTCTATAAATATTATTGTATGTGAGCACGTCTGTTTCATTGTCACTTGCAGTATTTTACTGTATCCTGTTTTTCTAGAAAAATGAATCAGCCTCTCTCTGTTTATTCAAGATAACGAAACAAAACAAAAAAGGCCTGAGAACAATATTGGTCTGATGGAGGCCATCCTGGCTGCAAAAGGAAACATCCCTGAGTCAATATCCTTAGTGAGAGACATCCCTTCATAACACACACCAGGAATATTCCGAGAGGTTTCAAATGAGCATGGACATCCAAACAGCACATCGTGGTTCTGCACTCGGCAGCTGCTGTTCTCAATGTCCCTGTGGATTCCTGTCTCATCTCCAATGCAGCTCTATAAAGCCAGTTGATCCTCACATGCCCTCAGAGCCTCCGCGGGACCTCTTATTTTTCCCCTTAACTAGAAGAGCTGTTTCCTGTACCCTTTTTTCCTGTCTTTAAAGTCTCAGCTCTGTCATGGCTTCCTCCTAATCTCATGTAATCAAATCCCCTGGCAGGCACAAAAGCATTTCTTCCTCTGTACATCCCTTGTCTAATAAATCTCTTCCAGTTTGCCATGAATTATGAGAAGCCATTTTCAGGCTTCTAAAGATAAATGCCAGTTACTTAAGACAAGCATTAATTAACACATTCCAGAGTTGTTTCTTGTGGGGGGTTTTGGGTGGTTTTTGTTGTTTGTTTGTTTGGGGTTCCCCTCCCCCACTTTGGTTTGCTGTTTTGTTTACAGAGAGACAGGATTTCTCTGTGTAACAAACAGCCCAGACTGTCCTGGAACTAACTCATTCTCTAGACCAGGCAAGCCTTGAACTCACAGAGATCCACCTGCCTCTGCCTCCTGAAGTGCTGTATTAAAGGCATGTGCCAACACTTCTTGGCCCAGAGTTTCTTAATATTGAGGACCAGCGTGGAAGGAAAAGGAGGGAAGCTACCTTTTATAGATAGGTTAGAGAGGAATCTAATAAGGGGATGGTTGGTTTTTGTTTATTTTAGGTAAAAAGCAGGGAAGATGCATTCGGAGAAAACCAGTATATCCCATTTCTTTCCAGCCTTAAGATAGATGGCTATTTTCCACTTAGGAGTCCCAATATGCATGACAGTGGTCACTCTGAGGGGCTCCTGGCAAACAAAATGAAAAGGAAGAAATGGATTCAATTTTCACCTCATCTTGCAGTATCTGGTTACAGTTGTAATCCAGACACTTAACTGTCTGAGCCTGAACAATTAGGAGTTCAAACGCAGCCTTAGTTAGAAGACTTCATCTCAAAAAGGAAGAAAAAACAAAAACAAAGCCCCTCACTGGGAGATTGAAATACAATGCAATTGATCTCCTTTTCCTGTTCCCATCTTTCCCTGAGTTCCTGTGGATGAGCCCAAGCTACACAATGTAATTTCCACTACTCCAAGTATTTCACACCACCCAAGTATTACGGGTTGCCACAAATTACTCATAGTTTTAGCTATCCCATTTAAACAAAGCATTTGAAGTCTTTTGAAATTTTATATAAATCAAGGCCAGTAAGATGGCTCAGGAGATAAAGGCACTTTCCACCAAGCCCTGAGTTCAATCCCTAGAACCCACAGAGTAGAGAAGAAAACCAACTTTTTTCTTTTCTTTGAGTGTGGGGGTGTGAGGGGGGTGTGTTCTCTGTGTAGCTTTGGAACTTGCTTTGTAGACCAGGCTGGTCTTGATCTCAGAGATCCGCCTGTCTCTGCCTCCCCCGTACTGAGATTAAAGGCGCATGCCACAACTGCCCAGCTAAGTACAACATTTGTTATAGGAAATATGTAATATATGTAATATAACCTATTGTTAACTTTGTGATAGATGGAAAGCTGGATTCCTTAGGAGACCAAATCTTGCCACCACACCTGGCTTTGAAAGGTAAAGACAGCACCACTGACAGGACAAAGAAGAACAAACTTGTCTTTCTCTGCTTTTCCCAGCCATTATCTGAACTCCTGGGTGGGAGCAAATCAATGCAAGGGACAACACCTCCTCCAACTCATTTAAATCCTCAAGATACTCAGGGACATTCAACCCTGATATTCAGGCTACTAGCTAAACAAGGAAATCGAAGATAAACCTGCCACAATAGTGACCTCATTGGACTGTAAGATTAAAAACAATGGGGAAAGGGGAACAGTCATGCCTGTTTCCAGGACAACTTTCTAGAAGAGGTGACATTGGCCATCAGTCACACCTCTGGATTATACCATGTGTCCAAAGAGGCCCATGAAAGGAAGCAGGGAGAAGGCACTCTCATGAGTGTGCCCTGGAATGTCTCTCAAGCTGTACTATGACCCTCAAAAATGTCACACTAGCTGAGGCAGTGACCATCAGCAGTGTTACTGAAACAGAAACCAGGTAAGACACTCCAGCTGATGACCTCCACACACTCCTGAACACAACAAGGCCACTTTTATTCATGTCTTACTCTCCTCTTGACTGGTGGCATCAAGAAGTCCCTTAGCTTACCTTCACTGTTCAAAGACTTGACAACCCCAGAAATACTGACTGCATGGGATGCTACTCACCGTCCCACCTACTGGAACCAGTGACCACAATCTTTTCAATGGCCTGAATCTTTCAGGATCAAGAGAGTTGATTTCTACATTTTGTTCTCAAAACCAGGAGTCTTTATGAGCATCTAAGACCTTCTCATTACACCACGTAGGAATGTGGCTTCAGTTAACACCTACACACTGATGTAAGTCTTGGTCTTAGACTCTGCCCTCTGGCATTCCCACGTGCTTTGCCATGAACTGGCTCTCTCGAGCGCATTAACAGCCTAGTTTCCAGGATGTTTATTACCTCCATTTTGACACAAGGAAATGAGGCACAGAGCTGAGAACTGAACCCCAACATTGTGATTCCAGGACACATACATTTAACCACACACTAGGACACCTCCCACAAAGAGGGGTTTGAGCACTTAGTCTCTTTTTATTGTATTACATTCCACAAGAAAACCCAGAACGCAGGACATGCAGAGGTCACGAGTAGGTTAGTAGTGTCAAAGTCAAAAAAGACTGAATTTTCTTGAAACCTGTTTGATTAGCTGAGGCAACTACAGAATTCAGCCACTAAGATGAAAGAAATATGATCTCAAGGGTCGCCTTCTCTGAGGTCCGGGTTGGAGAGAATTGCCTGTAATTCCAAAGGGTCGAGTGCCTTTGAGTGAAGCTCCCAGGATCGTTATGACTCTGGAAAATTGAGTATCAATTTCTCCTATGCCCTGTAAAACACTACAGGGGGAGGGAGAGGGAGAGACAGAGACACAGGCAAAGACAGGCAGGCAGTCTTCACTGCTCAACAGAGGACATTTTTACAGGAACTGAATTGCCTCTCTCTACCTCTAGTCTGGTTTATAACCTCAAGTTCCAATTCCACTAATATTTTCATTGGGGGGAAAAGAGTTACAAATGTGTCTGTTCCCATGCAGGAATAAATCATGCTTCTGGGTCACAAACCTGGAAGACCGACCACACACACACACACACACACACACACACACACACACACACACACACACACACACACACACACACACACACGAGAATCTAGAACTTTCCATCATTCCACTTTGGGGATATTCTGTTTACTTGTGATAACTGAGGTAGGAGGGATGCAAATAAACTACCAGAAATCTGAAGATCATAAAAGAATTCAGGACACTCTCAGGAAGAACAACTCTGTGTCAGAATTTAATTTTTCCCAAAGAAATAACAGATCCATGAAACAAATTTGTTGCCAATCCTACCTTATTGCTCTGAAAATGTCACAGAATGACAAGATTTCTCTACTTTAGTATTTTGTTTGAATGGTTTGAAGTTCATTAAACATGGTGTTTTTTAAAGAGCAAAACTCACTAACCTATGATTTCTAAACCCCATTTAGAAAGAAATGGCTCTTGTTTTTAAACTCCTCGGCTCCTTAATTGTAACTCCTTGCTGTCTACTTCTTAAAATTCCAGACAGTAATTCTAATCACTGAAGTCTTTGTGAAACTGTATTTCTGTAGGTTTTTTTTTTTTTTTTTTTTTTTCTTAAATCCAAGTACTGTTATTGGAAGGAAGCAGAAAACCACAGTTCCCAAACACAAGTGACGAATCCGAGGACACAGCTCTGAAATAAACAGGAGGCTCTGAATTGGGAGGCCACTGTCCCACAGTGGCCTGTTGTATGGTGCCATGCCCAGGACTGTTTGAAGACTAGCAACCAGACTTCCCAGATCTCTTGATGTGCACATCAAAGTCACCAGGTGTAACTAGAAGACATATGCCAGATAATAGGGAAATTCCTTCTTTAATATAACAAGATGCTCCTCAAACAATGATACTTAGTAACAGGGTTATCACAGCAATCTGGGTGGCTGTCATTGTTTCCAAGTGGTATTTTTCTCTCAAGTGTAGTTATTATTTGAATAATGAGCTTTTTTTTCCAGAAACAAACATTACAGCAATTAAATAATGAATTTATACTAATACTATAATGCCATATAATGAGTAATATAGTTATGATAAGAATATTTTACTACTTAAACTCAATATTCCATTAGTAAAAGAAGCTACAGAACCAGAGCTGGAGAGATGGCTCAGTGGTTAAGAGCGCTGGCTACTTTTCCAGAGGACCCAAGTTTGATTCCCAGACCCACACGGTGGCCCATGAACAACCTGTACCTCCAGCTCCAGAAGATCTGAAGCCTTCTCCTGGTCTCTGTGGGTTCCCTCATATATGTGGCACACACACATTTACATGAGTAAACACAAAATATATCTTTTTTAGAGGAAGAGATTGAACAGACTTGAGTCAATATCCAAGTGCTTCTGGATTGACCGCTCTTTTTCCATCATGCCCATTAAAACACATGGCAGTAATAGCTTTACATCCAGTCATTCTAGTTTTAAAAAACTATTTCTAACAAATCGACATGGATACATCATTTTAAAACTATGTGTATGATGGGTGGTGGTAACGCACACCTTTGATCCCAGCACTTGGGAGGCAGAGGTAGGCAGATCTCCGTAAGTTCAAGGCCAGCCTGGTCTACAGATGGTGTTCCAGGACAGGACCCAAAGCTACAGAGAAACTGTCCCAAAAATAAATAAATAAATCTCTTTATTATCGTGTGCCTATTTAGAGTATGAACATGAGAAATTGAATGAACAAATTCGCATATAACTGTAAGTACAATGATGAATAGTCACTAAAAACCATGCCAAGATGCCTCAGTGGTGAAACCGCCCAGACAATTTTTACAAAATAGGCTGGCTTTGGTTTTGTGAAGTAAAGCCTTTATCCACTGGATAACAACATCACTTCCATGAAACTGTATTCTGACATACCTATCTGAATGAATGAAAAATCCTGTCTATGAGTAAATAGAGATTTGCAAAAGCAGAAGTTGGGTTGCTGCTTTCAAAACAAATAATCTACTAAGTGACCACAGACAGGAGAAGTGCAATCATGATAAAGTTACCACAGTTGGGAAATAGTGTGTGATAAGGAAACCTCACAGTGCTCTCTGAATGACTAAGGTTTATCATACTTAACTAGAATTTCCTCATTATCTCTATGGCGTTTGGATAATACCACATCCTCTTGGTGTATTTCTGTTCTTTCCAGCTTGCATATCGGGTAAGGCTAGTTCTTCATTTCCTGCATGGCTTGCATCATTCTAAATATGTGGTTATTTTCTACCCAGAAGAGCTCTTCTCTGGCCACAAAACTTTCTACCCCACCTCCCACCAACATGGCCATTTCCATTGAGAAACTGCTCTTACTCCACTATAACTCTGATTCTTGCTTGGTGACTAGTCCAATACCTTGCTCGGCTGAGGCGCAGGAAAGGCATATAAGCAGATATTTACACTCATTGCAGCCAGAGGAAAATGGTCTCATCCCTTCTGAGATGCTCACCTGGGATGAGGAAGCCCATGGCTACCTGAATCCATATGCCCATCAGCTGGAAAAGAGAATGTGGCCAAAGGGCAGAGAAAGAGAGATGCCAAGGAAACAGTCCAAATGACACTAATCAAGTCCATGGATATGGATGGGGTCAACTCTGGCCACTCCTGGGACATGGCACTCACTGGACATCCAGCAGTTCCAGCTGGGACAGTCCTGACTTGCTGCACTCAAACAGTCTGACCCTTTATCAGGCAGAGCACTATTAATTTGTGCTACATTTATAGCCAAAATTCCAAGCTCTGTCTCCAGATCCTACAGATTGGGTCATTACTTGGGATCAATTAGTCCCACTCTGGGGTATAACAATATCAAATTTGCTGCACCTTTCTAAAGTACCCGCTGGAAAGATAGCTCAAAGGGTAAGAGAATGGACTGCTCTTGCAGAGGACCTTAGTGCAAATCCCAGCACCCACACCAGGAAGCTCACAACTGTTCGTTAACTCCAGTTCAAAGAAACTGATGTCCCTGGCCTCACATATAAACACCCACGCAGAGACACACATAATTTAAAATATAGTAAATGTTTTAACAAGAGAAAAATAGGGTGATGATGGCACAAGCCTTTTATCCAGCACTCAGGAGGCAAAGGCAGGGGGAGGTCTGTGAGTTCAAGGCAAACCTGGTCTACAGAGTGAGTTTCAAGGACAGCCAGGGATACAAAAAGAACAGTCTCCAAAAAAAAAAAAGAAAGGAAGGAAGGAAGGAAGGAAGGAAGGAAGGAAGGAAGGAAGGAAGGAAGAAACACCAGTGCTTGTGCTAAGGGTATGTTTATTATGTTTCTCACAAAACAGGGAAAACAAATCATAATCATTGTCAAATCAAGAAAAGTTGATTATTAATAAAGTAGAATTTGACAAAACAGACTGCCCTGTTCTTCCTTATTCACGAGAACCAGTGACTAATTCTGTTTTTCTCTCAATGAAGCATAAATTAAGACTACAAGCAAACAAGTGTTTTCTCATAAGGAAATAGCCCTAGCACTAAATCCCTGACTCAAGCCAAATGTTGCCTCCTTAATCATTAATACACCTCCACTCAGCGCCTTATGTTTCCATGTAAGCTTCTACCAAGTCCCACCCTAGAGATTTGACACAGTGTTGAGCTCATAGATCTAGGTGACACTCATAAACCATTCATAGTAATGAATGTGCTACAACCACATAGTAATGACAGCAAGGTAATTGCCACTCATGACACAGGAGTTTTGCTGCAGGGCTGAGAGATATAAAAACACCATGGATGGCCTTGTCAGCCAAAGAAAGAAAAAAGGGGCAGGTCTTAAATTGGGGAAACTGTGCATGAAGTAAAAGAATATAAATTAATTCTACTCTGTCAACCCATATTATGGAATCCTACTAATTAGGAACTGAGATTCCAGAAAGTCCAGCAGGCAGTCAGTAATACAAAGTAAACCTGTCAGATCAACACCTTACACCTCATCCTATTTCATATCAATTCTCCCTCCCCTAAAATCCTAAAATCGGGTACCAAAAAAAGCTAAGAACTTGACAGCCCGTGTATAGTGGAACATGCCTTTAATCCCAGCACTTGGGAGGCAGAGGGAAGAGTAGCTCTATGAGCTTGAGGCAAGCCTGATCTAGATAGAGTTCCAGAACATCTTGGGGTACATAAAGAGGCTCTGTCTCAAAAACAAAAACAACAACAAAAACCCACTTATATTGTATGAGCAACAATTTAAAGAAAATGCATACATACAACATATATATGGAATCCTGTAGTATATTAAAATCATACATGTATTCTGTAGCATATTAAAAGAAAAAAACTGACCAGAATCAACATGATATTTAGCATACAAATAAAAATGACTCTTACTTTATTAATCTATGTATTGACAGCTCCCAAAGCAGATTCTCTATTCTTAATTAGAGGTAAAATTCTATTCCTTTTTTAAAATAACCAGTTCTGAAGAAAGATCCTGAAGGTGCTTGTGCTCGTGGACTACAAAAGGGCATCAACTGGAAAGGTGCCCATATTAAATGTGTGGGTGACGAGGTGACGAAACGCATGCAATATAGGGGAACATCCAAAAATAGCATCCAAAACAAGGTGTTGCCCGGCCTTGGTCTATAGTGAACAGGTAGTTGAACACCCACTCTGTCCTCAGGCCACCAAGCAGCTCTTAGCCAATACTTTATTTATGCTCTGCCCTCTATTAATTCACACTAGTGTAATATCCTGCCCACTGGGCCACTCCCCAGCACCTCTAAACAAAAAAAGAAATCTTGGGCCACATAAGCTAGAGACTAACAATAACAAAACAAAAAGAAAAGAATAAGTAACCTCAGGAATGGAAAGTAGCCAGTGCTGGCAAATACAACTGGACATGAGGTTACACATCTGCAATCCCAGCACTCAGGCTAGGCATGAGGGCAGGAATATTTTGAGTTCAAGGCCACCTTGAAGCCTGCGTGGGCTACATGAAAGCCTGACTCAAGTGATTAAAAAAAAAAAAAAAAAAAAAAAAACCAACAACAACAGAAAAGAAAAAATAAAATATGTCAGTTAAATATAAATTCCAGGTAAACAACAAATAATTATTTTTACAAGTATGTCCCAGGCAAGATTTGGTTTGTACCCATACTAAAAATTTATTCAGTGTTTACCAGAAACTTACATTTAACTGGATAACAGTATTTTATCTGGCAAGAATTCTTGTTGTTGAGTACCCATTATCTATCTATTCTTTCTTGACTACAACCCAAATCCAGAAAACACCCTTATTTCCAGTCATGGGGGTGAGGATATCATGTGGGAAAGTCAACCCTGTATTTATGCCAAGCAATGAAATGCAGTCAGCAAATGAACACCAAATTTTGATGGCAATATCATACTCTTGATGCCCCTAAAGGTGAAGAGGCTTGAGAAGAGGAACATATGCCAGGTGCCTTACATCTAAGCCCGGAAAAAAGAATAAGAGGTAACAGGTTGGGGAAATATGCTGTGGCTAGCAAGGGCACTCTCAGACCATAAGGGTCAAATGTGATGTCAAACCAAGCTAGAGACGTCCATGTTATGTAGTCCATGAATCCACATGAGCCTTTCATTGATGAGATTCTCAAAGGGGGCAGGGCAGGCCCTCCCTGCTTTTTTATATAGCATACCCCGTGCACAGTTTGGCTGTTGTAAAGGATGTAGAAAAGCTTTAAATCACTTTGGAGAAACTTTACGAACTACACCCTTAGCAGAAAAGAAAATCAAATGAACAAATTCTAAGCAAATGCCGCTGAGGTGAAATGCAGCCCTTGGTATGCCTCAGTGCTTCAGGTAACAGGCTAAGTCTTGCCAAGCAGTGCCACCACCCCCCTCCCCCAAGCTGGTGGAATGTGTGTAACCCTAACAAGAGGAAAGACAATGTGAGTTTTCAGGGCTTTGGGAAAATGGTTATTTAGAACAGAGTCTAGCTATTTCAAACCGTACCACGAAAAATTCCATTCAGATGACACAAACCTTTCAGTTATCTCTGCCAAATAGTTTAAAGAGCAATTCAAAGAACAGAAAAGGTGTTTCCCAACTCCTCCACCATTATCAAGTCTGAAGGCAGGAAAGGCCTTAGTCTCCGTTTGTCTTTTCATTTTGTTTTGTTCTGTTTTGAGACAAGTGTCTCTCACTAGGTAGCCCGAACTGTCCTCAAACTATGAAGTCTCCTGCCTCAGGCTTCAGAGTGCTAGGATGGCAGGTCTGTGACGCCACACCAGCCCTTATTTAAATCAATGTTGTTATTTACATTTCAAAGGTGGTCTCACTTCTTTCTCAAACTGAACTATGTGCCTGTGATCTTACAGCTCACAGCAGAGGTCCTCAGGCACACAGGCATGAGCACAGGCACGCATGTGCATGCGCACATTGTTTCCTGCCTACTTATCGAGGCTACAACCTTGCAGGAAAGGATGGCAAAGCTCACCTTCTGAGAACCAGATCAGGACTTGCCAGGCTACAGAACCCTCCCACCAACCCATCCAGAACTCGAAGGTGCCCAGAAGCTCCACCGGAACCTTCAGAAACACTCCTTCTGTGCTTTGTCACTCTAAGTCTGAGAGCTCTGCTAGCTGGCATCTTGGAAAGGAAGAAACAAAGCCACCTTTGAAATTCCCCATTTCCAATATTATTAGTACACAACTGCACATTCAACCCCCATGTGTTTTAGATCACTAAATGAACACATCAGGAAGAAGAAAAAACGAAACCCACAAAAAGTGCCAATTTACTGTCTAAGATCTAGTTATGGAAGTATGTAAGCCGATGAGGGGCTCTCATGCAAACATATAGGGAAACACTTAGAGGATACTAGCATGACCTTTTCAATGTTTTCCTCCAGTGTGAAAAGAAATCTCCAGGCTTCACTAGTAAAGCACTCACCTAGCACATGGCAGGTATTCAAGCAAAAAGAAAAAGAAAAAGAAAAAAGTTTTTATTTTAAAATCACATTTCATTATTTTTTACAATAACATAATATTTGAGGAAAGGATAATTATAAAGAGTAGTCTCTAAATAAAATATTAATTTTGTTTCTTCCTCCAGCTCTGAAAATGAGCATCAGTAATACAAAGATTGGTAATATAAAGATTGGTAATATCACCTTTATTCCCAGCACCTGGGAAGCAGAGGCAGAGGCAGAGGCAGAGGCAGGCGGATCTCTGTGACTTTGAGGATAGTGTGGTCTACAGACAGTTTCAGAACAGCCAGGGCTACACAGAGAAACCCTGTCTCAAAACACACAAGTACACAAAAGAAAGAGAGAGAGAGGGAGGGGAGAAGGTGAGAGAGAGAGAGAGAGAGAGAGAGAGAGGGAGGGAGGGAGAGAGAGGGAGAGAGGGAGAGAGGGAGAGAGAGAGAGGGGGGGGGGAGAGAGAGGACAAAAACTCCCAACCACTTAGGTCAATAGCAAAAGGTAAAAACTGTAAATATTTTCTATTCCCCTTTTGTCCTGATGGACTATGCCTTCATTTAGTTACAAACTAACAGGAGGCTAAGAATTCTCTCTTGCTCTCCCAGCAGACTGGAGAGGTCCTGCTAGACTCTAAATGAGCAAGAAATACAGGCCAAGGACTGCCACTCTGGGTGATGCCCTGGTCACATGCCTGAGTGCTCTTGGGCAGGTGAACAGGAGTTTACATGTAAATCAGGGAACCTCCAGAGAGGAACAATGGGAAGCTGACTCAGAGTGCCTAAACCTAAGGTAATGAGAATGGCTAAACACTCCATGACTAAGCCTTCCTTTAGCAGGGTCCAGAGAGACCAAAGTGGCCCAAAGTCACCCAGTAAGTGATGTCCATTCTTACCTCAGCCACTTGTTTGGACACAGTTTGCATTAAGAAGCAGCAAATGCAATAAATGAAATAAATGCACCTTCCTTGTCTCTAAACTCTTTAATCCCACAGGGTCACAATCTAGAAGTGGGAAGGACTACTGTAAAATAATTTTTTAAATGGTTGATTGTGTGTGCAGGCAGGTCTCAAGAACCTAAGGTTTGAAGCTGCAATCTCAAGGATTCCTTACCATTTCCTCAATTTACTAACAACTCTACCCAGAGTGATTGATAAGAATACCAAGCTACAAATAAAGTGTGGGTCAAATTAACACTTCATCTCTCATTCAACCAATCACTGGGGGCGTGGAGGGGGACTTCAGGCTTCATGTACAAACCCCAAATATACAGTTAGCTCAATGACCCACACCTTCAATCCCATAACTCCAGCCCTCAGGAGGCAAATGCAAGCAGATTTCTGTTAGTGAGTATGAGGCCAGGCTGATCTACATAATAAGTTCCAGGCCAGCTAGGAGGTATTACCACATAGTAAGACTTTTTTTTTTTTTTTTTTTTTGAGAAGAAATTTATAAACACACACATAACTTTTTTTTAAGGCCATGAATTTGAAAGAGAGAAGGGAAGGGGTACATGGGAGGGTTTGGAAGGATGAAAGGGGAGGAAGAAATGATGCAATTATACTCTCAAAAAGTACAAAATTATTTTTAAAAATTTTAATCACATAATAATTAAGCTCAGAATGACCAGCATCTTATGAAACAACCTTTAAGTAAAGCCTGCAAAGAAAGCAATCCATTTTGTCCCCCATAAAGAATAAAACATACACCCTCTGTGTCTTTTCAAAGACCAGGAGATGGCTCAGTCATAGCCAGTTTCAAGTGGCCTGATACAGTGGCCAGAGCATCAAACTAACAAGGCTGAAGAAGGGCTATTGGGGCTGACAGGCAACTCTGGTTAACAGCTGAGAGGCTGTTCAGAGCATACTCTGCTACTCTTGGAGAGGACCCTAGTTTGGCTCTCAGCACCTACATGACAGCTCACAACTGCCTATAACTCCAGTTCCAGCAGGCGTGAGATACTCTGGTGACTTCCACAGGCACCCTCACTCATGTTATGCATACACACATAAATTAAAAAAATAAGCAAAAGTCCAACCTGCCCCCTGCAGTTGTTTGGGGAATGCTGAAGGTACTGTATTAAACATGACAGCTTGAAGCACTTATAACTTGCATGTGTTTACTTACATACTTATTTGTTTTTACAACCATAATAAAGTCCCTTCTGCACTGGTTGAGCTCTAGGCCCGCTCTAGCATAGCTCTGACTCTAAGGGAACAGTCAAAGTAGATTCCACTTTACAAACAAGGAAATGAGAGCTTGCTGGTTATGTAACCTCATTCAGTGGCACAGCCACGATTCAAACCGGAATGGCTAACTACAAAACCCATGAGTACTCTCTGACTCTTCTCTGCTGCTGCCGATGGCCAAACACTCACCTGTCTATCCACACTGCACACACACCGCCATTAGGTCCACATTCCTATGTCAGAAGCAGTGAATGGCAACCACAGAAACCACTGAAGAGAAGAGTCCACTTTTCCCTCAAAAACAGAAAAAATTGCCAGAAGCACCACAAATATACACCAGTCAATCAGCAGATGAATCCATTAGCAACATCCATCTGCTTACAATAAAGCAGGATAAGGCAACATCAATTTAGTACAAGGAGAATAAAGCACTGCATGTGTGCTATATGGAGGAGCCTTGAAAACACTGTATCAACTAAAAGAAACCTGTCATCAAAGTCCACAGTTGCATGCTTCCATTTACACAAGTTGCCCAGAATAAGCAAGTGTAGAGAAACATAAAACGCATTAGTGATTGCTGAAAGCCAGGAAGGATAAACAAACAGGGTGGTGGGGCTAGCGAAGGGTGGTAGCTAATAGTTGTCCAGCTGGTAGGGGTCTTCACTGTGGTAATGAAAATGTTGTAAAACTGATAGCTGAAGGTATCTGTGAATACGCTAAAAGTATTGAATTGTACACATTATGTAAATTATGTGTTAAATATCCCAATAAATCTTTTTTTTTTAAAAAAGTCCACTAATAAATTTAAAAGAGACCTTGGCTAATATCTCCTTCAAGTTCCTCACTCACGGATGAGGAAATCAAGCAACAAACCCAATATCCAGGTTCAAATCAGTGTCCTAATGCACTGTGCCTACTGGTCTCACTACTCATTGCCCTCCCTAGGGCCCCACTTCAGGGCCAGACCAGGCATGAGCCCACAAAGGGATATAAACCTATGAAGTTATGCCCAAAAACTTTTAGCAAAGACTCTAAAAGCCGAATGGTAGAGCAGGAAATAAAGCCTAGATGGATCTACATTATAGAATACATTGGGTAAATGATCAGACTAGAAGTGGAGATACTATGGGAAGGAGGCAAGCACCACTCAGGGGCCAGCAAACAGTGAGCCTGGATGAGCACGGCAGGATGTTCATACTGGAAAGGGTGAGAAGCCTGTGGGAAGGTCAACCCTGACAGGGCAGGACTTCACTGACAGGCCAGAATGGAGAACAATGGGATGGGAGTGTCTAGTGACGATGCACCAAGGTCTGGTATAGGCTATTACAGCCTACAAAGGAACAAGCAAGTCACACTAGGGCGAGGCAACAGGAATGAAGAAGCAGGAAGGAAAGATGAGATCCTGGAGAAGAGAGACAGTGAGGCCAACCAGGCCAAAGCCTGCAGGCTGGAAAAGGACAGCCAGGGTCAGGGACTCCGACCAAGTTAAACATTCTGTCTTGATTTCTTGAGTAAAATGAGGATAAAGTCAGTCATACTGTTCTTGGGGTGATTAAATATGGAAAGTATTAAAAAAAAAAAAAAAGTGTATAAAGACACAGTGGCTCCCACCTTTAATACCAGAACTCAGGAGGCAAACACAAGATTCTGTGAGTTCTAGGCCAGCCGGAGCTACATAGTGAAATGCTGTCTAAATACGTTCTTTTTGTTTTTGTTTTTTTTAATAAATAAATAAGTGCATAGCATAGAGCAGGGCTTCTGCTTGATAAACCAACATACAGATGTGTCAGGAACTAAATGACCCAGCTCCTAAACATGGTGGGAGAAGCAAGGGAAAGCCTCACTGTCTCCCATCAAAACATCCCTTTTCAGTCTCTAGTCCAGTTACCTATTCCTGGGTTCTAGAAAGAGTAAGACTTGCATCTTGTCTTCGAGGGTAGACCATCTGAGAGAAAAAGAGCAACAAACAGAATGACTATTCCTTACCAAAGTCCATCCATCATGAATACTTGAACATGTATGTACACATGCACACAAACAGACGTTTGAAAAATGAGAACTAAAAATAAAGAAGTGTAATCTATCATGCAAATACAATGTATATTTAGCAACTAAACTTGTTGAGTCTCTTGTCTTTGGATATCCAAACTCTCCCTTTAAAAATGATGAAGGGGTCAAGATGGCTCAGTGGGCAAAAGTATTCTTGGGTCAGTCTATATGATCTTCAAGGATCATGTTAGGAATAAACATCTCAAGGTAATCTCTACATGAAAATAATAATAATGAATGTTATTTAGAAAGGGGTAATCCCAGGAGTATAGCATCTCCTGGGTTTATCTGACTACATTTTCTTTCAAGTTGACTTATGGGTGATGGTAGTCCAGTGAGAATGAACTTGAGTCTATGTTTAATATTCTAGATTGACTAGCTTCTTTGACACACACACACACACACGTGTGTGTGTGTGTGTGTGTGTGTGTGTGTGTGTGTGTGTTCACTACTGGCAAAGTTAACCTGCTTAATAATTACAGCAAAGATCCCAAATTCCCATTTACTTCAAAGCCTGAAAAAAAAAATCTCTTGAAACAAAAATAGCCTTCTCCAGCTCTGCTGGGAAAGTTTCAATCAAGAACTTGAGAAAGCAGCTGTATTAGGGTGGTAAATTTCCACCAGAGCTGGAAAATAATCTGGGAATAGATGTGGACAGTGTATTATTCACAGCAACGTCTTCTTTCTTGGACCTTCATTGTTCTGTCTGAGGAAGTCTTACAATGTAGGTGCTTCCAGTCCAAGAATAGTAGAACATATTACAGAATGAAATCTACTGTATATACACCCACTATGCTAAGCACAGTGAGACACAAAATAAGCTCAACAAATATTAATTAAAAAATTATCAAATGATCAAAAGAGAAGTGAAAAACCAATTGTATTTATTTCAAAAAATGTTAATTGAATTCCGTGTGTGTGTGTGTGTGTGTGTGTGTGTGTGTGTGTGTGTGTGTGTGTGTGTGTGTTTTAAGCTAGGTACTCAAAAAATACAAAGTGGTCAACATTTGATTCTTATCCACAGAAACTTAGAAATAAAGAATGAAAACAAAGCATAAGTACCTTCCATCAGGGCAGACAAAGGGAGTTTACTGTGACCAAACTTAACTGCAAATGAAACTTGTTCTATTGCATCAAATCCAAATGTGTCCATTTCCACCTCTGACCACCCAGTGACATTATGATGACTTCAAAGTGCAGGAAAGATGGCTTAGCGGTTAAAAGATCTTATAGATGACCTGAGTTCAATTCCCAGCACCCATGTGAGGCAGTTTACAACCAGTTATAACTGCAGCTTCATGGATCCAATGCCTCTGGCCTCCTCCTTGGGCATTGCAGTCATGTATGTATAACACACACACACACACACACACACACACACACACACACACACAAAACATTCAATGTCAACACTGTATTTCCTTGCCATCAGTGTGCATGAAGCTAAAGCTAACACAACACCTGGTCCATATTTTCAGATGCCAAGTCAGGGAAATGAATTAAGCCCATTCTATTGACAATAAGCATTACACAACGTTTTAATGGCCAAATATTTCATGGTACAGATTAAATTACTATGGGGATTTGGAAGAGGTGGAGAGACTTTCTACTTGTTTGGTCCACTAGGGTATTAGAGAGGAGAGGGAGTTGGCTAAGTCTTAAAAAGACAAGCACAGAGGCAGAGGACATCCCATGCGAGGAGAGAAATGCACGACTCTTGCCCAGAAATCTAAAGAGTGGCTCCTCTGTATGAATCTCATGGCATCCCTGTGCAGAAAATGGAGCAAAAACTGGGGAAGCAGGCACTATTTACATAGCTCCCTCCAAGCCTGTCTTATAACATAAAAACCCACTCCCCTATGGATATACAGATAGATGGAGATAAGATACTTGGCCAGGAAGAAAGAGGCTCAAGCTCCTGAGCACAGCAAGTTCCCTGGCATCTGGACTCAAAGGGTTCATATGAAGGGCAAAGGCATTCACATAATACTCACTGTTGACTTCAGATTTTAACCAGAAGAGACTGGAGGAGTCTGATCCTGTATCTGCTTCCCTAACTCTCTGAATCTTTATTTTTCTCTTTTTATTCCACCCTTCTTGGTATAATTTAAAAAAGAAGAAAAAAAATTATCAATGCCACAAAGTCTGTACATTTAAATTCAGCCCACACGACATCCCCTTCACATTTAATTACTTCCATACAATTTACATCCGCTAGTCACGCTAGACCCCAGAGTATTAAACATGCTCCTTGACAAAGACACTCTTGTCTGATAATAACCCCATAATCAAAGTTCAGGAATTATGAGTAAGGCCCAGTTGGCTGATGAGTGAAACAAACAGGTTTTTTAAAATTCATCCAAGCAGGCTCCAGACAAGAAGCAAACCAAAGCTGGGCACTCTAGCATGGTGCTTAAGAACAAAGCCAGGCAATACCGCAAAAGAGGCAGTCTTGGCTTGCAATCTCCTGCTTCATGGAACTTGTCAGAAAGAGCCAGCACACAATGGTACCTGAAGACACATGGCCACGGTTCTGTTTTCAAGGCTTTTAGGTCTGGACAACAAGCTGGTGTTTAACTGGTTTTTAAAGAAGCAAATCATTCTTCAAAGAAGCTCTTTTAGGCCACAGCAAACCCAGGCAACAATGATCTATCCTGTAACAAAGGCTATCTACAAAGCACCTCAAGATTTTTACAAGTATTTCTATTTCCACACACTTGTTCAACCTTATCTTACTTTCCCCGCCTTTTCCAAAAATTTAGCTTTGAAACTTTATGGCAGCACAAGGCTCCTAATATAGCTAACTGGGTCTCCCTCCCTCACAGCCCACTTCTCACAAGAATCATGCCACTTTTCCTACAAAACCCCTTAAGGCCATTTAAAAAATTTATAACTTCATGCAATCTCTCCTCATGCTCAAAGCCCATTCAGACTGCCAAGTGCAGACAACCTGAGCTGTTTCTCACGTTCACTGTCACATGTCACCTGACCCATTCAAGTTTCTATAGCTTGCCTCCATCTCATCTTCACAAACTGCCACTTTGTCTATAGTTAAAGGTTAGAAGGCACCACTTTTACCACTGTGAGCCTAGTAACTGACAGATAACATGTAAGGACTCAGGCATTATGCTGGCCTGTCCCTGTCACCAGGCAGAATGCACTCAGGCAGTACCCTGGTCATCCCAGGGTGACACGGTTACATAATCTGCATGCAGGTGCAAAGGACCCTTTAAAAGACCCCCATCCACTTACACTCTTTCTCACTGTTTCCCTGGGGCACAGGACTTTTCCTTCATGAGCACATGCGCGAGCGTGTACACACACACACACACACACACACACACACACACACACACACACGCACACACGCGCGCGCACACACACACGCACGCACACACGAGCGCACACACACACGCACGCACACACGCAGCGCACACACACACGCACACGCACGCACGCACACACGCACGCACGCACGCACGCACGCACAAAACGCCTTTCTAATAAAGCTTCTCATTGAAGCTCTGTCTGCCTGGCATGTTTGCCCCCTGCCTCGGTTACCCTAGGCACCATGAAATCCACCAAGGTTCCCCACACGCTTTACCATAACAGGACAGCTTTTGCTTCTAGCCAAACTACTACTTTTGGTCTAATAATGTCATTCTAATAAAAAGCAACTCTGAGCCAGGCATAGTAGCACACAGCTTTAATCTCAGCATTCAGAAGCTCTGTGAGTTCAAGGTCAGCCTGGTTTACACAGTGAGTTCCAGCCAGGCTATGTAAAGAGACTGTCTTTTTAAAGACTCTGGGAGCAAGCAAGATGTGCTTGCTCCCAAGCCCTAGGACCTGAATTTGATCCACTTACATGTCTTTAATCTCAGCAATTGGGAAGCAGGTGAATTCTATGAATTTGAAATTAGCCTTTTCTACATAGTGAGTTCTAGGCCAGCAAAGATAACACAGTGAGACCTGGGAAGGGGAAACAGATTAGATTTTATGAGCTAACTGGGGGCTGGTGGGGATGGAATCAAGGAACCAGGAAGGGGAGAGTACCAGGACAGAGTGCAGGGAGAGATGGCTGGAATTGGGTGGGCATTTCGGGGATGGTGTGGAAACCTAGTGCAATGGAAACTTCTAACATCTATGAAGGTGATCCTAATGAGGACTCCTAGCAACAGGGATGTATGGAGTCTTAACTGACCATCTCTTGTAGCCAGGTAAGGCTTCCAATGGTGGGACTCAGTTGCATTCAAGTGAGTTGTTGGCCAACAAGAGGGTACCATGGAAACCTGAAAACAACCCAGGCTGTTGCTAAGACAAAGCTTTGCTCTCTGTAACTGACCAAGTGGGGGTGAGGGTATTGTTGAGAACAATACTCACACAACTCATTGAACAAAGAAGTTGAGCCAATGCCTAGGGCCTTCACCCCTACATTCCTACATTCTAGTCTCTTTGGTGTGAGAAGATATTCTGCAGGCTAATGAAAGAGAAGCATGGACACCAATCCAGCCATAAAACCTTTGATCTACAATCTCTTCTGCCTGCAAAATATGCTAGGTCAATGATGGCACAGACCTTGTGTAAGTAATCAACCAACATCTGATTTGACTTAAGGCCCATTCCACTAGAAGACACTCTTACACAACATTGCTTGGGTAACTAAGAAGCAGAGACTAGACAGCCCTGAGACCTAGGGTAAAACCAAATACTAGTGGTCTTTAAAAAAAAATGAATTAATAAATGATTCCTAATGATATTCTGCTATACTCATAAATCAATGTCTTATCCAGCCATCATCAAAGAGGCTTCCTCCTGCAGCAGATAGCAACAGATGTAGAAATGCACAACCAGACATTATTCGAGACAGAGTCTAATTGGAGGTCTCCATCAAATCCTCCCCGCTTCAGTGCTCAGGATTGTAAGAGTTGCAGGGGATGGAGGACACCAGGAGAACAAGGCCCTCTGAATCAACTAAGCAGGGCACACATGAACTCACAGAAACTGAAGCAGAAAGCACAGTGCCTAAGTGGGTCTGCACCAGATCCTCTATGTATACATTGTAGCTATTAGCTATTATTATGGGACTCCTGATCTTGTGCCTGCTCTTGGGACCCTTGCAACTTCCTCCAGTTGCTCTCACCGTCTTACTGTATTTTATTTTGTTGTGTTTGGTTGTTATCTCTTAGAAGCCTGATCATTTCCAATGAGAGACAGAAAGAGAGTGGATACAGAGGGGAGAGAAAGTAGAGAGGAACTGGGAGGAGTAGAGGAGGAGAAACTAGAGAAACTATAATCAGGGTATATTGTATGAGAAAAGAATCTGTTTTCAATAAAACTAAATTGTAAAGGACATTTCATCAAAATTTAAATATGAGCTTCTAAATAAATGTAAAAACCTGATTTTTCTTTAGTGTAACAATGAGTTGGTACATAAAATAATTTTGTTTCTGAATATCTGTACATGTTCACTATTATATAACATGTACAGTTACATCCAGGGGCTCTGGCAAGATGGCTCGCCAGGCAAAGGACACGCCACCACTCGTGACAATTTGAGTTCAATCCCTGGGACCCACATGGTAAAAGAGAACTTTGAACCACACTGTGGCACACGCAAGGTGTGCTATGAACAAAATAAATGTAATAAAAACTCATTTGTGAGCCAGGTGTTGATGGCGCCCAGCACTCGGGAGGCAGAGGCAGAGGCAGGCGGATCTCTATGAATTTGAGACCAGCCTGGTCTACAAGAACGAATTCCAGCACAGACTCCAAAACAATACTGAGAAACCCTGTCTCCCAGGGGGTATAGGGATTCCATCATGACTCCTTGCTTTCAGGCATGCACTGACAATGCTCTTCAATTGCCCTGCATCCCCCTGTTCACCTATGAGGTGAAACTGATTATGTATTGCATGTGCAGCTGAGAAGTCTGCATCCTTTAGAGGTCTTTAACCAATTAACTATTACCGGCCAATTACCAGGTAAAACAACAAGCACAGGGGTTAACACCTGACTCACATCACTAGTGCTAATAATTACAAAGACTGCAATACTACGTAACTTACTCTAACACCTGTCCAACTCAGGCTAAAGCTTCACAGAAAGTCGTCCGTATGACACTGGAACCCACTTTTCCATAATGAACAAACACACTACTTACTCCTACTATTAAAGGGCTCTTTAATCATCACTGATAAGTAGTAACTAAATTCAAGTGGCAGACATATATGCTGTGTACTGAAGGGACCACAGGAACCTCTTTTAGAGCTGCCTTTAAAATCAAGCCAGATCCCACCCTCACCATCTTCACATACAAAATGTGGAAACTGCTAGATCAGTAACTCAAGCTGAATTTGTTTTATACCACCAATGGAATAACTTTTCTGTTTGTTTGTTTGTTTGTTTGTTATTGGGTTTTTTATTTGTTGTTTGTTTGTTTTTTGAGACAGGGTTTCCCTGTGGCTTTGGAAGCTGTCCTGGAACTAGCTCTTGTAGACCAGGCTGGCCTCGAACTCACAAAGATCCTCCTGCCTCTACCTCCCAAGTGCTGGAATTAAAGGTGTGTGCCACCACCGCTGCCCAGCTTGGAGTAACTTTTTTAAAGACTAAGAAAAAAGAAGATTACAAGCTTAACTTCCTAGTGGCTTCTCCTCACTTGACTCCTAGCTCTCATTTCTTTGCGTGACTAGATTCTATGATAAACTGTACAAGTTAACCAAATATACATTCAATGATATAATTTTAAAAACCCATATTTTCTCAAAGCTTCATATACATTGAATTATATTTCACGCACTATATAGAACAAAGACCCATCAAGACTGACCATGAGCCAAGAATGGAGGCCAGGACAAATGATTATCACATCAATTAGAATAACCCTTGAAGTTTGTTTTGTTTTTATTTTTTTTTAGATTTATTTTTGTTATTTTACAAGTATCAGCACTTTGCCTGCATGTGTCTGTCTGGTTCCCAAGGAGGCAGTGAGCCCCCATGAGGGTGCTGGGTATTGAACATGGGGCCTTTTCAAAGACAGCAGGTGCTCTTACTGACTGTGCCAATTCTCCAGGCCCCAAATTCAAATCCTGTAACTTAGTATAAAACACTGATTTCAGTTTTCATTTTAGTGGAACAAATGTATGGTCTCTCTATAAAGCATTAGACCTATAAAGTGAGAGAATCCCTCCTCATCAGAGCCACTAGAGATTATTATAAGAATTTAAGGGCTGTAAGAGAACATGTTGCCTACACCTACCTGAAACCTTCATTTTTCTCTTTTCTAAAACTAAAGTACTGAATTAACATATGATCTAGTGCCTCAGGCCCCAGGCTTTACCATAGCTCAATGAAGAGAGTGGACTCAGTGGGGAATGTTCCCTGGACACATCTAGGTTCGAAGTGCTAGCCATTTCTCCTTCTTGACACAACACACTCTTTCCTGGCTTCCAGGCTATCTTTTTTTATAGTTTCCTCCTGCCTTTCTGACTCTTCTCCTTCCTGTCCTTCACGGGATGTCTAAGGACTTCTCTGTCTGAAGCCCTGTGAGACCTCATCCACACACAAATTCAAATCTTGACACAATACACTGATTACATAACACAATGGTATATCCCAGAAGGAATGGACAGGGCACAGAATGTGTCCTAGACAACAAGGACAAATAATACATAAATGCATTAAGTTACTTAGATATACTAGAAAAAAATCATCTTAGAAAGTCATGGTCCACCTTCCCTGAGTATTTAAAGGAAGTCGCCAGTTGCTAGAGGGTGGAGCTCATGAGGGCCAGTCTGTCCCTGAGAGGATTCTAGGAGTTAATGGTTGTTAGAGAGGGAGAGCCATTTTCTTAAGTAATGTCACCAATAGGAAGGTTCTCACATCCTATAAATTACCCTTCCCTTGTTCATGTAAGCAATCCCAATTAAATTCACTGGGTCTCAAAAAGAGAAAGACATGAAAGCAGATGAGAGACTGGCTGGGGAAGAGGATCAGGGGAATGGGAAGTCAGGAGAGACAACGGAGAGTAAATATGACAAAACATGACAGTCATGCATGAAACTGTCATACGGAAAACTACTCTTACACGGAATCAATATCTAGTAATTGAATAAGAAATAAATGTGTTCCCTCAGGAAGAAAGAAAGATTATGATTATGGTCAGAGACCCAGCATGGTCACTCAAAGCTATAATCCAAACTCTCAGGGACTGAATGGGATAATTATAGATCTGAGGCCAACCTGGGCTACAGAGTGAGACCATGCCTCAAAAAACATCATGGTCAAGATATGAAAGGGGATGTAAATTTAATCAAGGAAGAGTAAGAAAAAACTCCATTTTGTTGTGGGTGGGTTGGCAATATTAGCTCTTATTATAATGTCAGACACAAGTGCTAGTCTAAAATTCAATCTAAGCAGGTGAAAAGGTAAACACCTTTAGTCCCAGCTCTCGAGGCAGAAATAGGTGGATCCCTGAGTTCAAAGCCAGCCTGGTCTACACAGGCAGAGTTCTCAGCCAGCAAAGGCTGTATAAAGAAAGACCCTGTCTCAACAAACCAAAGCAATAAATACATTTTCAAAAATCCAATTCTGGCTAATATATAGGGGAATTAATCATTTTCTAGAATTAAAATCATAGAAATGTTGACTGTGGATTTTCAACTCTAAGAATTACGAAGGGCGATAGAAAGGGCTCAATGGTTTAGAGCACTTGCTACTCTTCCAGAGGACCCAAGTTCAGTCCCAAACTCTCACAGGTCACAACGGTCTCTAACTCCAGCCCCAAGGTACCTGACACCATGTTCTGACCTCTGAGAAACAGCACACACACAGCAATCACACAAACGCATAAAATAAATAAAAAAAAAATAGTAACAATCAACCTTAAAGAGAAGGAATTTATGAATACAATGGTACACTACTTCAATCCCAGCAATAAGGAGACAGAGGCAGGTAGAGCTCTATGAGTTCAAGACTAGCCTGACCTACAAAACAAATTCCAAGATAGCCAGGGCTACACAGTGATATCCCGTCTCACCATTTAGTCAAAGCGTGCATGCACACACAACATACACACACACACACACACACACACACACACACACATACTAAAACAATGATGATGATGATGATGATGATGATGATGATGATGATAATTGAGTTATAAGTTCCTGGCTCTGATAATGTGGACAGGCCCTGTAAAAACCAGCAGCCAGCCAAATGTCACTGACTTACAGAATGGGACGTTCTACCAAAAGTGACAAAATGACTGGGCTTGCACACAGCTGATAGAGCGCCTGCCTAGCATGCATGAAACCACAGGTTCAACAACATAAACTAGGCATGACCACACATGCCTGAAATCCCAGCAGCACTCAGGGAGTAAAGGTTAGAATACCAATCACAAGTTCAAAGGAATTCTCAACCTTTGAGAATAGCTTGGGATACAGGAGATCCTGACTTTTGAGAGGAAAAAAACAAAAATTAAAAAACAAAGATGACTATCAGGCAAGCAACATGTAAACAACAAACTCAGAAGGAAAAAAAAAAAAAAAAAAAAAAAGCCAGGCAGATGCTGTCACATGCCTTTAATCCCAGCACTCGGGAGGCAGAGGCAGGAGGATCTCTGAGTTCAAGGCCAGCCTGGTCTACAGAGCTAGTTCCAGGAAGGCTAGGGCTGTTACACAGAGAAACCCTGTCTTGAGAAAAACAAACAAACAAACAAACAAAACAGAAAACTAGTGTAAGGAGGAAACTATGCTCTCCCTATCTTATCAGTCTTCCACTGAGGGTTAATGAAGGTACCTACATTAAATACAGATACAGTTTTTAAAAGTTTAAAGGTTCTTAGCTGTGAGCACTGAGGAGTCTGAGGAAACCACTGCTTTTCAACCACAGACGTCTGTACTACTAGATTTGTTACCAAATATGAGGATGTTTGATTTCAAAACTATATTTTAACATATATTTCAGAAAAGGCAAAGCAGCAAGGTGTGGTAACCATGCCTTTAATTCTAGCACTCAGGAGGCAGTGGCAGGCAGGAGTTCCAACCTAGCCACAGCTATACCATGTGACCTGGTCTTTAAAAAAAAAAGTAAAATACTATAATTATTAATAAAGATCATTGCCAGGCGGTGGTGGCACACACCTTTAGTCCCAGAACTCCAGAGGGTGAGGCAGGCAGATCTCTATGAGTTCGAAGCCAGCCTGGTCTACAGAACGAATGCCAGGACAAGATCCAAAGCTACACAGAGAAACCCTGTCTTGAAAAACAAACAAAAAATTATATATATAATATGTATATATATGTATATATACATATATATATTAATATATATTATACATATATTATATATAATTAATAAGGATGGTCAACATTATTGTATATGAGTGGGAGAAAGTTTTCTCTAGCAAGATTGTTATTTATACAATAACATTTGACATATTATTGAAACATATTATCGAAAAAGCTGGCTAAAGGTCATCATTTTCTTTATAATTCTATTTTGTGGTTCATACACAAAAATCGTGCATTCCATTATAATCAGAAATTTAAAGATAAATGATAACCTCAGTAGGGGAGCTGAAGAGATGGCTCAGTCATTAAGAGTGCTTGATGTTCTCCCGGGAACACTGGGGCTCCCAGCGTGTATGTTGGGCTGCCCACAACTGAATCTGAAAACACTGACCTCCTCAGGCACTGGTAAAATAGGCTAAAAAAAATAGCCCTGGGTGGGTTCAATACCAATAAGCCAGGCTGCACTTGGGCATACCCAGACTCTTCAGAGGAATCACTAGGTTTTAGCTTTGCCTCTCTATCCACTACCTTAAAGGTAGCCACACCAGAGAAAAGGTGTGAATACTCAAAAAGCAGCCTTTAAGAAAAAACAGAAAGGGCTTTCCCCAACATTCAGAGGCACAGGAAGCCAGGGCTACAAAGTGAGACCCTACTTTAAAAAAAAAAAAAAAAAAAAAAAAAAAATCAGCAGAAAATGATGATATCATCATACACCTAGGAATAATCTAGCTTACCTAAGAAAATGGCAAAAGATGGCTAAAAGCCTCTTAGAGGTCTAGGCTCCACTCCCCGTAAAGCCATTATTCAGCTAGCTGTGTTAGTGACATTAAGTAAAAAGAGGGTTTTTAAAAGAAAAAGAACACCTGCTTCAAAACAGATGGAGACATCATCTCTGTCAGAGCCCACTGCCAAATAATGTGGCTTCTTCCAAATCACATCTTCAGCCTCCTCTAACCAAAAAACTACAACACAAAAGCCACTAAAACCCTCAAACTGGTCCTTGTCAATTCTAAATATCTTTGGTTTCTGATTGATAACAGAAACCTGGGTCCCCATAGTCAAGAATAGGATTCTTCTGCCAGACCCACTTACAGATGATAAAGCTGAGTCCATGTTAGCAAAAGTCCTAGTGAAATATGTACAGTTGCATTTACCTAAGTGAACTTAATACATCATGGTATTTTGAACATGTGTGCACTTTGTAAACTCATCCGCCACCTTTCTTAGGGCTGCCACTCATTCTTAGGGCCTCAACAATCAAAAGTATCAAAGATGAATGCCAAAGAGGAGTTTGGTTAACCTTTTAAAATACTGCGTGCTACCTTACACCTGAACCTTTGAAACAAGGCTACTTCAGCAGAGAAATACAGCTCTACGATGCACCTCAAGACATGTCCGTGGGCATTTTCCCTTTTGGCAGTGAAGATTAGCCAAGTTGCAGTGATTCTTCCACACCAAGTGGTTCAACTACAACCTCTGTCTAGGCCTTTGCTAGCTTGACCCCATGACCTCACTGGTTCTGATAACGATTCCAGTTACAGTCTGTTTTTTCCTCAGGAATGCCAATCTCCACTAGCATTTGAAAATATATTTTTCCTGTACAACCTAATCCAAAAACTGAATCTAATGTAAAATTCACTACATCAAAAAGCTAGACCAATGAGACACAAACGTGGTGACAATGCACACTCCTAATATGATGGTATTATAGGTTACCAAGTGTAACATAATAAGACTCCTGACCCAATTTCCACACAATTTGTTGGTCCAACCCATAACTACTTTACAATGCAGTTGGTAATTACATCACTGTGCTGTGTGGTCATTACATCACCATCTAGGAGAGGTAAACCCACTAGGCACTGGGCTCTTTTCCGGCTTGCTTTTCCTGAGTGGTTGCAGCACCCAGACGACCTACTCATGGCAGACCCACTGCTTCCAAAGTCTCCCAAAGTTCCAGTTATCTTATGCTAATAGACCTGGCCTGACCTAAGTAAGTTAAGGGAGAGAGTTAAGGGCCTAAGATCACAAAAGCTGTTCTCTGCTTCTAGTCAAGTCCAACTCTCAGAGACTTACTCCCTAGTTTTCCAACTTTGCAGGTCTCTGAAGAACCTTGGGAGAGTCTCAATCAGTCTCTCTGTCTCTCAAACACAAGCGCACTTACACACCACGAACGCGATTGCGTCCCGGGGGCATCCCAGTTGTGCCCCTCTTGGCTGCCGGCTGACTTACTTGAGGAAGTATCTCTGACCAGTGGCCGTGAAGGTCATCTCCCACCCGGGGGGCAGTGGCAACTCGTCGGTCACGTCATAGGACTGCTGACGGAGATGCGCGTGCTGCTGTGCAGGGCCTCCAGCGGCGCCCGCACCAGTGCCTAGCTGCAGGGATGCGGGCGACGAGTGCGAGCGGACGTGCTGCGCGCCGCCTGCCAGTCGAGGGCCCGGGTGACCGCCCGATGAGTCGGTGCTGGACTGGCGCGAGTGCGATCCAGAATCGGGTTCCTTGAAGAAGGACTCCGGCAGGATCTTTTTCCGCCAAGAGCTGGGCTTGGGGTTCATGACAGAGTTGAAGAGGGCTTCGAGGTCCGTGTCGAGGTCCTGCGTGACGTGGATGACTTGCTGCCCCGGCGGCGGGAGCCCAGGGGGCACCGAGGACGGATTCATCTTTCTGCAAAGGAAAAGGAAGATCGGTTCAGCCTTTTAGTTCAAGTCAGACGGGGTTCCGGGGAAGGGCAGAAAAAACGCAGACAGTTAGGTACCGGTGGAGGGACCAGCGGTGGGGGGAGGGGGCGCCCCTGGCCTCCGAGATTATGCAACTTTCCCGCAGCCAAGAAGCTCCCCTGAGCAGGCAGCGGTGGGAGGAGGTGGAGGGGGTGACTGCATCAGGCCGGTCGCAGCCTCCCCTGAACAACACACCCGCCGCCGATCCCAGGCGCCGGGACCGCGGACGCCGAAGAGCCTGGCTCCCAGGAGGGTGCGGGGCGCGGCGGGCGCTACCTGGGCACGCGGGGAAGCCGAGCCTGGGAGCCTCCCGAGCTAGCGAGCTGGAACCCGGCTGGCAGATCCTGAGCGGATTCCCAGAAGACGAAAGTTTGCACTCTTACATCTCCGGAGCTGGCCCCGGGCGCTCGCACTGCGCGAGGAGGCGTCGGAGAAGAAGCAGATGAGCGCAGCCGCCAAGGCTCCCGGACTGTCCCATAAACAAAGTTTGCAGCAAACTCCCACCCCTAGGAAAGAGGCGGGCCGAAAGTGGAGCTGTTGAATTATGCATGACCTCCTGGCCGGAGCCAGCCTGCCCCTCCTCTTCCTCCTCCTCCCACCCCGGTCAGGCCGGCGGGGGTGGGCTGGGCACTTCGCAGCTCGAGAGAGACGGTGCCCCCGCCCCGCCGCGCCGACCTCTCCCGCCGAGCGCTCTATCTGCATTCCTTTGAGTTTACCACTGACTTGGGGCGGGATCAAAGGGAAAATGGCTCAAGCCTGTTAAATCAAGGGGTTATGAACAAAATCCAAGCCTGAGGATAACGGAGGACTCGTTGTCGTTGTCGAGGGACCAGGGGCCAGAAAGGGTCGGTCCAGGGCGCTGTGTCCTCGCCCTAAGGGGAGCGTCCCTGCACCCGGCTCGCGGCACGGGGCGCGGATCTCCCCGAGGTCGGGCCGGGGCGCACCCTGGCGCAGGGAGACACCCGCGAGGCCAGACTTTCCACGGAAGACTGGTTAGCGCTTGTGACCATATTTGGTCTGGTGAGGAGGCAACTTGGCGGTTTGGCTTTCAATTGTCTGCAAGAGCGGAGACGGTGTCCAAAAAGTGCCGCTGTTGCTGAAGATGCGGCTTCGCCAAATAGTCGGTTGTAAACTACCAACCATCAAGCCTTTCATCAATAGTTAGTTTTCTCTACGAGGTGAATCCAGGATACTAAGGGTTGAAAAGGAAAAAAAAAAAAAAAAAAAAAAGACAAAGCTGAGTTCTAGAAGAGCCAAGCAATTGCGCCCCCTTCCCTCCTCCCGCGGCGTCTGAGAGGGTAGTGGGAGGATTGGAATGTCCCTGAGTCCCTCCAGGGAGCCTGAAACTGGGATGGGACTGGGCAGGTGGCTAGGATACAGAGGGTGTGTCAGTGACCCGGAAAAAGCCACCCACCCTCCCCATCCACTGGACCTAGGCCAGAGGTGGAGACCCCAGCTTGCCTTTGGGAAAAGAAGTTCAGGCCTGGTAAGACAGCTGCCGGGAAGAGGGAGGCGGCCTTGCCCTGTCTACTGCCAGCTGCTCAAGTCTATTCCTTCTTTGCTTCGGCCTCTCTCCAAGAAAGGGTGGCCGCGTTGTTAAGTCAAATTCCAGGAAGCCCCTACCCGCCCAACAGATTCTAAAAGATGTTTATTAATAATAATCTAAATAGGACAATATATGTAAAATACTTTGAAATACTTTGCTTAGCCTGGGCTGGGTACAAGTTTGTCAACAGAATTATATTAAATTCAGGCATTGTGACTCACCTTGTTAAAGAGCAAAATAAAGTCAAAATTAAATCCACAGTTGATAGACCGTGTCACAGAAAGATGAAAAGACCTATGATCTAACAGAAAGTTGAAAGGACAAAGGCAAGGCCACTCCATAATTTTCACTTTAAGGAACAGAAGAGTGGATAATGCTATGGCTCAGCTAGTAAAGCCCCTTGCTAGCAAGCCTGACAAACTTGAGTTCTGTTTCCACCCCCCACCTGGTGGAAGGAGAGAATCAATTTCCATAAGTTGTCCTCTGGCTTCCACATAAGCCCCTCCCCACCCCAATAAAAATAATATTTTTTAAAATTTTGACTCCACTGCTTGAATAACTATCATATTCCAAAGTGAGCTACATGTCCAGTTATCTATACTTGGGCTGTGGCCCAGAGCCTCTCACTGGCTGGGCAAAAACAGGGTAGCCTTATATCAAGGCCTCTTGAACTTTTCCACTCATGGCCCCTTTTTGCCTGAAACAATGGTTACCCAACCCCTAACTATATAGGTGTATAAAATATGTACAAATGAAACACTGATAATCATAAATTGATTGTAAAACAGTTCCTTGTTGTATATATATAGGATTTTGCCACTCATTGAAGACAATGAACTATGCTTTGGGCTGTGACTATAGTTCAGTGGCAGAACACTTGCCTAGGATCATTCCCTAGTAATAATAAAATGAATATGATTGTTTGTATATAAAAATTAAACTGTTTAATAGTGCAGGACATAGGACATTTTTAACATTTCTCACTTTTTTATAATTGCTAGTCCAGAGACTAGTGTAGTACAAAATGGCAGAAGTATCTTTAGGGCCTTTTCAGAAACTGTTGGAAGTTCTATCCTAGTTCCAGGCAAAAACACTTCATTTAATAATTTCTTCTTATGAAACTCAAGTCAGCAACTCAGTCATTTTTAACACCAAACATTCTAGCACAATATAACCCAAAGATACACTAATAAGATACATACTGAGGAATGATAGTAGAAAAGCATTTTCTGTGTTTTTCATAATTAAATCATTGTGTTTCTGTACAAGCAGAACATTGTGTAACAAGTAAGGACACTGCAATACAAATCTGAGCAGTTGTGTTTCAAGCAGTGTTCCTTGTTGTATGGTGTAGTATTGTATGGTGTGATGTTGTATGGTGTGTTGTGTGGTGTGGTGTTGTATGGTGTGGTGTTGTATGGTATGTTGTATGGTGTACCAGCATGCACAGAGCAAAGTACAAGTGGTTCAAAACCAATAGTACAAGAAGTCACGAGATACCACACAGGCAAGTACTACCAGAAACACAATTCAGATTCATGATGTTTGATATTGAATTAATTTTTGGTCCTGTGTGTGTGCATTCAGAAACTGGTTTTTTTTTGTTTGTTTATTTCTTGTTTGTTTTTTGAGACAGGGTTTCTCTGTGTATGTAGCCCTGGCTGTCCCTCTCTAGACCAGGCTGGCCTTGAACTCAGTGATCTGCCTGTTTCTGCCTTCAAAGTGCTGGGATTAAAGACATTGGCCACGTTGGCCACCCCCTGGCATCAGAATCCTTTTACAATTGCCAAATTTGGGCTGGAGAGATGGCTCAGCCATTAAAGGCTAGGCTCACAACCAAAAATACAATTGCCAAATTTTTCCTGACCCCTGCTCCACAATGAATTACACAAGCCATATGAGATCACAACCCAGAGACTAAGAAGCACCTAGATAGCCTCCCAAGATAAGCATAGTTGGTTGCTTCTGGGCATCCAAAACTCTTGTTCTCCATGCAGCCAAGTTCTCTCTCTACTCATAGGACTGATAGGAAGGGGGGAAGCGTCTGAGACTCACTCCATCAGAAGTGGAATCTTTGCAAAAGGGAAGGAGTTCACTGTGGAGCTAGAGAAAATGCCTGGGAAGGTTACTAACTCAGAAGCTTCGGGGCTGACGGAATGATGCTTGAGATGGGTCCCATTCCAGGAAGGTTCTTTTTTTATTTAACTTATCTATTTATACTTGTTATGTGCATTGGTGTTTTGCCATGGGTGTCAGGTCCCTTGGAACTGGAGTTACAAACAGTTGTGAGCTGCTATGTGGGTGCTGGCAATTGAACCTGGGAAATATCTGGAAGAGCAGTCAGTGCTCTTAACCACTGAGCCATCTTTCCAGTCCCTCCAGGAAGGTCCTTATCTCAGAAAAATGTGAATCTGGGTTGCAATTGGATAAGTAAGGATGTAGCCTTTATTCCTTGCCGAGCCTCAATAGACAGCATTGAACACAGTTCTAAGTGCCTGAAATGGTTGCTAACTCAAAAGCTTCACATTCCTACGCAGACTCTATCATCATAAGGCAGATACTATGGCATACATTGTAGTCCAAATGATGACACAGCTAAGGCAGGAGAACCTATTACTTGATGTTAGTCGTTCGAGGCCAGCCTGGCTAGCATAAGGAGGCCTTGTCTTAATAAACAAATAAGCAAACAACAAACCTGATAGATGCTACAGTAAGATTTGCTGTTATCCCAACCCTTCCAACAATAATAGCTTAAATGATAGCTATCAAGTCAAGGTATTACCCATAAAGAGTAGCATGGTGTTATCCAAGTGCTGGCTGGTTTGTTGTTTGTTTGTTTTTAACTTAACACAATCTAGAGTTATTATGGAAGAGGGGACTTCAATTGAGGAAATGTCCCCAGCAGATTGTCCTGAAGGCAAGACTTGACTGGTGCTTGATCTGGGAGGGCCCAGCTCACTCACACCAGGCAGTGCCACTCCTAGACTGGTGATACTGGGTGATATGAGACACCAAGCTGAACACAGCATCAAGAGCAAGCTAATAAGCAGCACTCCCCCAGGGCCTCTTCATCAGTGCCTGCCTCCAGGTTCCTGCTTCGAGTTCCTGCCCTGTCTTCCCTGGATGATGAACTACAAATTGTAAGATGAAATAAACCCTCTCCTCCCCAAGTAACTTCAGTCATAGTGCCTCATCGGGACAACAGAAACCCTAAAACAGTTTAATTCTTTTGGCTCGGCACGGTGGTACACATGTTTAATTCAAAGCTACACAGAGAAACCCTGTCTTTAAAAAAAAAAAAAAAGCAATATTACTTTCACCCAGGTCACCTCAAACACCTAAGCACTCTACACTCTATACTCTAGCCCTCTGCTTCCTCATTTGTAATTAAAACAAAACAAAACAAAAACAAAGACAAAAACAAAACTCCACATTTAGAGCCAGGTGGTATGGCAGAGGAGCAAGCCAGCCCAAATCCATGCAGGGATGGGAGAAGGACTCAGGGAGTCTTCTCTCTAGCTGAGGCACTATTGACAGTTGATGGCTGCTGGAGGGGGTGGGGGAGAGAGTTTTCTTCATGGATGTGGTACCTAGGAGGTTTTAGTGGACAGTCCCACACCCTTGTACATTCAGGAAGCACAAAGTGGAATCGGTGGGTTTAAAAGGAAAGGATGTGAAGTTGGGATGCCTCAGCTGATAGAGAGTTCACCTCTCTGACTCAGCTCCCCACTACCACATAAACCCAGCTTAGCAGGTCAGAACTGTAGTGCTGGGACTGGGGAGGTGGAGGCAGGAAAGTCAGAAGTCAGAGGTCATCTTCAGCTGTGTCATGAGTTGCCTGAGCTAAACGAAACTCTGTCTAAAAATAAGAGATCCCTCAGGAACAGTGACTCACTCCTCCAATCCTAACACTTGGGAGGCTGAGGCAGCGGATTGCCAAGACTTCTAGACTAGTCTGGGTTGCAGAATGAGACAGTCACAAACAACAATAGAAGAAAAATTTTAAATGAAAGCAATTAACAAATTTTGTCTCTTGGCCCATCGTTTTATAATACAAGCTTTGATATTAACCTGGCAGGGGAGACAACCATGGCCATGAAGGTGGTTTTCCCAGAAGGAGGCTTATCCACTGCAGTCTGGATGTGCTGACCCCTGAGATTTACCCAAACTGGAGAAACTCACCGCATAATTTGGGGGATTCTGTGTTTGTGCTCTCCCTTTAATAAAAAAAAAAAAAAATGGGGGGGAATACAAGCTCTGAAGTGCTTGGCTCCACCTTCTACTAAGGGCAAGAAATGTAACCTCTCTAACTCACATGCCACTCATTTACTAAAGTTGTGGTCATCTATTGAAGCTAATGTGCCACCTCCTCCTTTATTCATTCCCTTATGTAATTCTAACCACTAAAATATGGCAGGGTCATGGATTTAACTTAACAAGAAGACTGTAGGGTAAAACTACAGCAGTTCCTCCCAAACAAACCTTCCCCTAAGCAGGGGGATGCCTTTGTACCTTCAACAGATTCGAACCACAAGGGAAGAAGTCCAACCTCCCTGTTAGGAAGAACATTTGGCAGCAGAGCCCACTAGTGCAAGTTTCTAACCCCAGCTAATCAGAGGCCAAAGGAGGAGGATTGCAAAATCAAGGCCGTCTTAGGCAACAGAGCAAGGTCACTGTGAAAACTTGCCAAGACTTTCTCTAAAAGTAGTAGGGGCTGGAGAGATAATTCAGCAGTTGAGAGCACTTGCTGCTCCTGCAAAGGACCTTGGTTCAGTTCCCAGCACCTTCTTGGTAGTTCACAACCATCTCTAACTCTATATCAAGAATCTGACACCCCTCTTCTGGCCTCTGGACATGGGGCATGCATGCATGCAGTACACATAGATGCATAACAGATAATCGCTCACACACATAAAATAAAAATAAATATCATTAGAGAGAGAAAGAGAGAAAGAGAAAGGGGGGGAAGCTGGGTAGAAGAGAAAAGTCCTAAGCTGACCCCAGGTTCCAGCAAGCTCAACAGCTGAGTGCAGACACATCAGTAAGTGCCCATAAAAATCAACAGAGCCATATCAAGGCCAGAATGCAAAACTGTATGCAAATAAAATGGTTTACTCTGCCTTGAAATTTAGAGTTTATATGCAGAATGTGTGTTCTAAAGATGAAGAAAATGAAGATTGTTTTTGGTGCTGGGGACTGGGCATAGGAGCAAACGAGGCCTCCAGGTGAAGTAGCAAGCAAAGGTAACACAAGCCTTGAATAATGGCTGTGATGTAAATATCATAAAAGGCCAATGCAAGAGTCAATATATAATAAATTCTTGTTCCATAGATAAGAAAACAGGCCCAATCAGTTTTTAAAGCATTTTATTCAAATACACACAGTGAAAACATGAAACTAAACAAGCAAAACCAAGAGTGCAGGGGTCATCCACGAGCAGCATGTTCTTGCCCCCTGTACATTGCTCCCCTGTGCATCCAGAGTGAGCTGGGCATTGCTGCCTAATGCCTTGTGAGATCACTGTGATGCCTTCGGCCTGAGTTCCAGAGAAACACCACAGTTTTTATAAGATAATCAGCTGAGAGCACACTCCTGCTGATATGTAAATTTCACTCTCTACTTTCCACCAGAAGTCTGTCACCAAACCGTCCCCCAACACACTTCCTAACAAAGCTGTTCTGTGGTCATCCCACCCCAGTCGCCCTGTCTGTTTGCATCCACTCAGAGGTAAACACTATTGATCCTTCTGGCTTGCTCAAATCCTTCCTTCCTTTCACACTTCCACAAGACCTTATCTCAAAATGTTCCCAGGAGCCTCCTAACTGGTTTCTCTGCCTCCTATTTTCATGATGTCATTCCCTGGCGCTGAAGCTCTTTAACAACTGCCTGAAGGGAGGAATATAAAGGTCAAAGCTATTAATGTAGCACCCAGGGTCTCTCAACAAATTGCCATCTTCATGGATTTTTGACCTTGCTTTTCACAGAGTCCAATTAGCCTTTATTCCAGCAAGGCTCTGACCCATGACTATTCCCAATATTCCCTCTACTATTCTTTTGTAGGTATTGGGGTTCAGAGTGTGGAAGTATTTTGCCTGTGTGTATGTCTGTGCACCATACGCATGCCTGGTGGTCAAGGAGGTTAGGAGTCAGATTCTCTGGAACTGGAGTTAGAGATGGTGTAAGCTGCCAGGTGGGTGCTAGGAATCAAGGCAGGGTCCTCTGGAAAGAGCAGCCAGTCTCTTAACTGTTCATCTTTCTCTCCAGCCTCTATACCTATGTTTAAACACAACTCAGAAATGTCTTCTAAACTCTATTGTCATGTTTTCATTGGACTCTTCCTTCTTTCCCCCAAATTTCCACTTTCTTTGTTTTATTCCCATGTAATTAGACAGAAATACTTTATATATCAGCCTTAACTTCATTATCTCCTGCCTCTTCAACTGGATTGCAAGTATATGGGAGCTAGAAGTATCACACATTGTTTTTTTTTTTTAATGGCATTCCCCTGAGCAGGCAACAGTCCTTGGTTGAGTGCAAAATTATTCTAACAAGATCTTTCCCATTCTGCTTTCAAGTCTCATCTTTCCTGGGTGGTGATGGAACATGCCCTTACTTCCAGCACTCAGGAGGCAGAGGCAGGTGGATCTCTGTGAGTTCAAGGCCAGTTTGGTCTACAGAATGAATTTCAGGACAGCCAGGGCCACACAGTGAAACCATGTCTTAAAAAACAAACAAAGGAAACAAGACCCACCCCTGTATTCTGAGTGTATAAGGCATCCTTATACTACAATTACTATATCAATTACTACAATTTGATCATGACGCACCTACTTGTAGTACGAGTTCTAATAGGTCTTAATAATAAAAACCCGGAGTCAGATACGGGGTAAATGCTGATAAGTAAAGGAGCCAGTTACAAGAGAGACCTCTTACTGCTACAGAATCATCAGACCAAAGGGGTGATCCTGTCCCTATGAGTCCTCAGACTGAATGCTCCGAGCTCCTGTCTCCTCCTGCCTTATATTCCTCTCTCTGCCCAGCCTTATCACTCCAGTCTCCACCTCCCTAAGGGCTGAAATTAAAGGTGTTTGCCTGCCAAATACTGGGATTAAAGATGTGAGTCTTCACAGCCCAGCTCTGTTTCTCTTTTAGACTGGATCAGTCTCATAACCCAGGGTGGCCTTGAACTCACAGAGATCCACCTGCCTCTTTCTGCCTCCAGAATGGTGAGATTAAAAGTGTGTGCCACCACTGCCTGGCATCTGTGGCTAACTAGTGTGGCTAGCTCTGCACTCTGATCTTCAGGCAAGCTTTATTTGTTAGATCACAAACAATATATCACCACACCTATGTAATTCCTAAAGAGGATTGATGGCTCTTTAAAAACAAGTCAAAAAATATTGGTCGTTTGTTTGTTTGTTTGTTTTTCCCATGCCCAACAAAGTATTTTGGACAGTGGTGTTTAGTGTGGCTGCTAAACTACTGGCTCATTGTCCCTACTGCTGTCTGCCATTTTTGTCTCTAGAAAGTCGCAACCCTACACACTGGGTGATTGACCAGACTGGAGTGGCTGATTCCAGTTTAGATGAATGGTTAGACAATGGTGAGGCAGCTGTGTTGTTAAAGAACTATGGCCCAGAACCTACCCATACTTGCTGAACTAGTACAGAGACAATTCTCGGGAGCCATGGTTCGGTCATCACTAGCCACTGAAGTACAAAGCAGAAAATGACCAGTAGATAAATGTTGTTCTTTTGATGCAGCTGCTATTGCCTAAGAAACAAACACGAAACTCAGCGCCCACGCGGAGTTTATTGAGAGAGGGGAGAGGAAAAGGGGGGTGGGTAGCTGGTGGTCAACCGAAAGCGGGGAGAGAGAGAGAGAAAGACAGAAGGGGCCCCAGAGAGAGCAAGAGAGAAAGAGCAGGAGCAAGAGAGAGAGGTGCTTGGCGGGCTTGCTTTAAAAGGGGCACTTGCGCATGTGTAACTGGGTCCCCCTGTGCAGCCAGGGAAAGGCTTGAACAGCTAGGTAAAGCCTGATGTAGTGATTACGTGGCCATAGGCGTCCCGCCCATCAGAGGCGGGGTCCACAGACTGCTGAGCCCCAACATTCCCACCTCTTATTGCTATAAAAAAGGTGGCCTAACAGGGTCTGGAGACTGCAGGTTTCTAACAATAAGGGCCCTAATTTTAAAACAAATAAGCCCAGAAAACTATAAGATGAGATTAACTTTTATTTGAACATCAAGATAAAAGTTGATTGGTTCCTTGAGGTGACACATGTGGTGTATGACAAAGCTTAAACCAAGCAAACCAGAGCTGCCAACCATTTCTGTATTTACTCTTCACATGCAAGTCTTCTGTTGTACATCACTCTGTTATTCTTAATAAACATATCAATGGCTTGATGATGAGGGAAATATGTTTGCCACTGTGTGTGGATGGTATGGTCTTCTGCCTGCTTTTATCTATTGTAACGACATTGCTTGGACCACAGGAAAAGAACTAGAGAAGTCACCTTTTTGAAGTTTTCTGTTTATTTTTGGAGAAAAGGTCTTACTCTCTAACCCAGGAATGTTTGGAACTTGAGACAATCCTCCTTTCCTCTTGCCTCCATTTCTCAAGTGCTGTAATCACAGGTATAAACCACCACACCTGGTCCCTGCCAGTTATTCTTACCTGATTTTATACTTTATGTAAACTTTTTAACCTTTAGTATTCTCTTTATTGAGAGGAGGAGGAAGAGAATGACTTAGTGCATCTAACAATTGAACACAGCTCATTATGGTTTGGTTAGAAGCAGTGTTTAATAAAGATAGTATAGCATTCTTTTTTTTAAAAAAAAACTGTTTTTAACATTTTTCATGAAAAAAATATGGAAAATAAATATCTGTGAATGGCATTAATCATAATGATGTCCAAAACATTAGAGAAATGAGTAAAAAGTAAGATGCTAAAATAATAGCCCCAGATCAGATATTTAATGTAAAATTAAAAATGAGTGCTTCTCACTGTGTATTTAGATATATATGGATGTGCCACATAACAAAACTGAAGGATTTACTTTTAGAACCCCAAATTATATTAAGTAATATTTTGAGGATGATTGGAGAATGATGTATCAGTGATGTTTCAGGTGCTAGGATTACCTATCCAGTCAATAAATACTTTGGGGGTGGGGATAGCATCTTAAGGCCAGGCTGGCTTCAAACCAGGTTCAAGCCTGGGCTTCCTGAGTAACACATAAATACATAGATTTATGAGTGCCTATTATGTGGGAGGCCAGAAGTAATCTTTCAAGCTGAGCTCGGAAGGCTTTACCACCTGATAAGACATTCATGGGATGGTGATGTCATTCAGCTCCTCCCTTCCCTGAGTCTGGTTCCACCAGCTGTTCAAGCCACCTCTCTTCCCTGGCCCTATTTTTCCTGTTGACAGCTGCCAAACTATACAAGCACCACTGTTAGCACCTTCAGACCATTGTCCAGAGTCAGGTTAGGCCACAATTGATGGCTGGTCAGTAGGGGTCAATTTGTGGGCCAGGGATGAAGTCTGCTGGTGGAGTACTTGCCTACCTAGTGTATATGGGACTCTAGGCTCAGGCCCAGTTCTGATAAAAAAAGAAAAGCTCGATTCATGGTTTGGAGCAAGTGGTTCTGTGATGTCATGGCATGTGTGTGTTTGTGCATGCGCATGTGGATTTATTCATCATATAGTGTCTACCCATAGCAAGCCCTAATTTTACCATGTAACTGAAGACATCACCAAGACATGGTAACTAAAAATTGCTAATATTTCAGCTGCTGTAGTAATAGTAGGCAATAACATGATATTGTACAGAGTACAAAACAGTTTTACACGCACAATCACACATGGTAAGCCTGGTAGCCTAGTCACACTCCTCTCACACATAGGATAAAACCTAGATTTAGAAAACAGTTTTTACCAAGCCAATCAGGGGTCTCACCTGCAGCATCTCCCTGGCCTTCCAATTGTGTTTCTCTTGGAAATTTTTAACTGTATCAGTCATAATTTCTTTCTCCTATGTGAGCTGGTCCTGCTATTACCTGACCCCTGCCCCAAGTTATTTTGTTGTATTTTGAGATGGCTTAGGCTGGCTCTGGGTCACGGGATCTTCCTGTCTGTGCCACCCAAACTCTACAGGCTCTTGTCATCATGTCCATCTAAAATTCTGTAATTATCAGTTCAGGATCTTCCTTGGTAGAGATTGCAGTCAGAAGTTCATGCAGATGATAAATTACTCTGACTAGTTAGCACTGCATTCGCAAAAATAAAATTAGCTAAAGGCTTTCAAAAAAAAGATGTCTAGGTTTTCAATGATCTACTTCTCTTGCAAATATTCAAACAACTTTCTCCCCCCCTTTTATTGAAAATAGATTCTTTTCTCATACAATATAAAACTGTCCTTTGTAAGTAAATATATCTTATACCTTTCAGCAAAGAACAAGGTTCCTTATCTAACTGCTCTTCTTTTTCTTTCTGTCTGAATTTTTTTTTTTTTTTTTTTGATTTTCTGTGTAACAGCCCTGGCTGCCCTGGAACTCACTCTGTAGAGCAGGCTGGCCTCAGACTCACAGAGATCCACCTGCCTCTGCTTTCTGAGTGCTAGGATTAAAAGTATGTGCCACCACCTCCCAGCCTCCAATTGCTTTTCAATTAAAAGAAAAATCATCATTATTGCCAGGCATGGTGGTGCACATCTTTAATCTTAGCATTCGGGAGGCAGAGGCAGGAAGATCTATTAGTTGGAGGCCAGCCTGGCCTACATAGTGATATCCAAAGCTACATAGTGAAATTCTGTCTCAAATATATATGTGTGTGTGTGTGTGTGTGTGTGTGTGTGTGTGTGTGTGTGTAATTGTGTACCTGTGTGTGTTTCCAGTGCCATAGTGCACATATGGAAATCAAAGGACACCTTTAAAGAGGCTGTTCTCTTCCTTCTACTATGGAATTCATGGGTCAAACTCTTTGTGCATACTGGGCAAGCAATAACCCCCAACACCATGGGGTATCTGTTTCTTAAAATATAGATGTCCTCAATGAAAGCCATTAAAGAGTTCTATTTTTTGTTGACTCAGTGCTAGCAAGCCAGGCTCTAAGTAATTGTTATCTCTAATGGTGAACTGCTGATATTGCAGTCTATATCAGGAGAGAGCCTTGATTGACAGTCACAGACAATAACTACAGAATTTTTAGTTAGGTATGATGGCAGAGCAAATATAGATACAGTTCCAGCTGTTTAGGTGGCAGAGACAGGAAGATCCCTTGTGTCCAGGCCACACAGTGATTCTTCATCTCAAAATTAAAACAAAACAACTTGGGAGTCTAGTAAGAACAAAAGAAAAGAGTGATTTTTAATAGGGTAGAGGTACATTTTTGGAATTTGATGACTCTGGGACAAGCTACATAGATTTCCCACAAAACTTTCCTCAGATACTCCATTCACTGAAGATGTCACCTGGGTTCCAAAACATTTTGTGTTGATGTTTAAATTTTCCACAAGGAGACTACCAGGAGTCTCCATCTGTCTACCTATAAGGATAAGCATAACCTAGTAAGATACTCAACCTTGCTGATGAATTCTCTTCTGAATCTCTACCAAATTAGTAACAATACAATCTCTAAAGCAAGCTGCTGGTATAGAAGACACCTACTCCCTTTTATCCAAAATCACCTTTGTGCAGAGCTCAGGTTTTTTGTTCAGGCAGTCTCTCCCATTTCACTAATGGCAAGAGCTTTGTTTTCATTGGTGACATATTATGAACCTCTCATGCAGGTACCTTCCTTAAAAGAAAATCTCTTCAGTGGCCACGGGATTAAGAAGTGGAGGATCTCTGAGAGTCCAAAGCTACCCAGATCTACACAAGATTGATCCAATCCTAAAGAGAAACACCTCACACAAAGATGATCTCAGCACCTGGGAACACACACCTTTAATCCCAGCATTAGAGAGGTACATAACACAGGAGCAAGGACTTGGTACCAGGCATTCATTTTCCAGCCACATTGAGAACAGGAACATCCCAGCCCTGTTAGAGGTAAGAGCTCTCTGGTAGCTTGGCTGCCTTGCTTCCCTAATCTTTAGCTTGAACCCTAATATCTGTTTCTAGGTGTTTTATTTTTCATGTAACACCTATTTATGTTAAAAGGTATAAATGGAAAATTCTTCAATAAGGGATGTTAAATACCTTGTATCAATATTTCATACAACAGCCATTAGAAATAATTTGTGAATAGTTCCCTCAATCTTAAATTTATCATTATATGGATGCTATCTTATTGGCTGATTCAGACTCAGAGGAGATTGTATTAATTATCCAGGATATAAGATCAGTTTACAGAAAATTCAACCACAGAAAGAACAAATTAGGAGAGGTCAATTACAAACTCTTAATGATTTTCAAACACTGCTTGAAGATATTAACTTGCTACAGCCCACAATTAGATTTTCAACGCAAGAACTAAGTAATTTATTTCAAACCTTACAAGGTGATAGAGAATTAAACAGTCCAAAAAAAATTATCAGCTGAGGCCAAAAGAGAATCAGCTCTGGTAGAAGAGAAGTTATAGGATGCAAATGAGGATCATTTGGATCCAGAGCTTAATGATACCTTCTACTCACTCTCTCGCAGGAATTCTTACACAGAGGGAAGGTAATATCTTAGAATGCATATTTTTAACCTCAAAACAGAGAAAGAATTAAAGGCATATGTAGAAAGGGTTTCTGAAAGGAAGATTGAGACTTTGTCAATTATCAGGAATAGACCCAACAGAATTTGTGGCACATTTGCTAATGCTGAAATTGCCTTGTTATGGGCAGAAAATGGACACTGGCAAGAGCTTGCAGTAATTTATTGGGAGTTTTATAAACTGAAGCAAGAGACTTCAGTTTATTTTTTTAAAAAAATCTAATTGGATTCTTCCTCACATTGTATGGGAAACACCAATTTCTGGAGCCCCTAGATTCTATACTGATCCAAATAAATCAGGAAAGGCAGGTTATAAGTCAGGAAAAATAAGTAAAGTGGTTCAAAGCCTTTATTGTTCAGTTCAAAAATCAGAACTGTATGCCATTCTTACACTGTTAATAGATTTTCCTGAATCACCTAATATAGTTATTGACTAAATATGCAGCATTGTTTTACATATTTAATCCATTGAATTTATTCTAAATGATTCAGAATCAACTTTGCTATTTATTCAACCAGAACAAATCATCAGAAATAGATATCATCCATTATATATAATACATATCAGACCCCGTATAGTTCTACCAGGCCCTCTAGCACAAGGTGATGATGATGAAATTGATTAGCTATTGGTAGGAAATGTGTGAGAAGCCTCAGAATTTTATAAGCAACACCATGTTAACAGCAAAGGTTTGTAAAGAAGATTTTTCTATCACTTGGCAACAAGCCTAGGAAATTATATGGAAATGTCCTACTTGTTCTTTGTATAACTAAACTCCATTACCTGCAGGAAGTAACCCAAAAGGTACCCAAAGAAGTGAATTTGACAAACGGATATGTTTCATTTTGCAAAGTTTGAAATTAAAGTGTTTGCACCATAGCATACATACACATTCAGAATTTCAATGGGCAACTGCTTTAAATTCTGATTCTGTAATGACATTATTAATTAGAGTGTTGTATCACATCATTCAGTTAGATCCAGCCCCAGATTCTCCAGATTCTAGGGGGAATGTGGATTGAGAAACAGCAGGTAAAGACGCTAAGAAAAAGGCAGAGACACAGGATAGAGGCAGGAGGGTAATCTAGTGAATACTGGACAGCCCAAGTTTATTCTTCAACATTCTTACATGCCCCAACCAAAAAGGGGAACATGACAAAAGACTTCTTTTTCAAGATACAAGAAAGAAACAGACCTTCTTCCTTAATTCTCCAAACATTTGATTAGAACTCTATAGACTAAATTTCTTGTTATCTGGCCTTAAGAATCAAAAATAACCACACCTCAGAGCAAGTCTCTTGTTATTTAGATAAGACAGCCCCAATCAAGATCAAACATCCTACAATAGCCACACCTTAGACCTTTTGGTCTTAGGATTTTAAGCTTGGAAGAGTAAGGACAGTTTGAACTCTCTGACCTTAAGTCAAGATGAAGCAGAGCCATTTCTGTGGGCCCCAACACTAGAAGTCATGGCTATTATGGGGATACCTATACAAATTAAGAGTGGCACTACTCTAGCACATTTCTAGTAAAAGGAAACAACTTTTTCGTATTACAACATAAAGCATAGTACAGGTATACCACATAATCCTATAGGAAAAGCAGTTATAAAAAGATATAATCACATTTTGAAAGATATGCTTTATAAACAGAAAGGGGTAATGAAGATCCACAGAGGCCAGATTGTGGTGGCACATGCCTTTAATCTCAGCACTTAGGAGACAGAGGCAGGTGGATCTCTGGGAGTTTGAGGCTAGACTGGTCTTCAAAGAAAGTTCCAGGACAGTTTCCAAACCTACAAAGAAACAAAACAAAACAAAATAAGACTCACAGAGATAGATTACACAATGCTTTATTAACTTTAAATTTTAAAAATCCTAATGAAAAAGAAAGAATAGTTGCAGACAGACATTGGATAGTAGGAAATACTATTGAATTAACCAGTATATGTTAAAGATGAATTGACATCAGAATGGAATCCATGATATGTGTTATGTGGGGAAGAGGTTTTGCTTTTGTTTCCACAGGAGAAAAAAAGCTATGGATACCATCACAATTGATAAATATTAGATTCAAACTGAAGATACTGTAAGACCCACGAGAGTGTGGTCCCTCACGCTCCCACTCAGGAAAGGCGCCCCCCCCCAAATCACACATGAGAAGCTGTCTTGATGCAAACACATAAAGTCCTTTATATTCCAGTATACTGGGGCTGTCAGCCACTCGCCATGCAGGGTAGAGGGCTGAGCGACCCTAGCACAGAATTGAGACAGCTTTTATAGGGTTACAACAAAGCCTGCACATCGTGAACCAATCACCTCGTAGCATCCAGTGCGGACCAATTAATTTAAAGTATCCAAGCCCGCCCTTAGCCCAGGAAGTCTGCTTTCGTACAGGCTTCTGGGGTTCATTCACTCACAGGCTGCCGTAAATATTAAAGTAGGTGACTGTCAGCTTAGGATTTAAGACTCCCAGCTTCCTGGGTTCACTGAAGAATTAGGCTATATTTTTCCATCCTAACAACACCTCTTGATTAGGAGAGGCAATAGTTCATCAAACAGCACAGCTATTCTATTTAAACTAACTTATAAGACAAACAAATGCCTTTCATTTCATCAAATATAACCTGCCAAAAAGGGAAATTCTCCAAAGTTAAGGTTGGGGTAGGGTTTTGTTTTTGTCTTACCAGGAAAATAAAGGCATCCAACTAAGGAATCTGAAGACCACTGGGCAAATGAGACATCTGAAGAAGGACAAGTCATCCAGAGAAAATGCCCCAGGAAAAACAATAAGTTGGCCTAATGGTATAGCACATTTCCAACAGGATAAAATTTTACAAATCTTCCCAAATGTTTGTTTTTGCTGTTCTCTACAAGCATATAAGGCAAATGGTCTTTTTGTAGTCCCGAATCAATGAAAAACTGTCTCATGTCCAAAGAGTCACCTGGTATGGGACAGAAGAAAAACAAAAATTAAGGACTATTCTATTGCCACTAATCTCATCCTTTGGTTTTATTTTAACTCTTTAAAAATGTTCTTAATGTATAATTATTATCTCAAAACTTGTAAGATTAATGTGTGTGTGTATATATGTGCTCATGTGTGTGTGTTTAAGCTTTCTGTTGTGATATTAATGGTCATATAGTGTACTAATAACAGAAATAGGCTTCATCTAGTTTCCTGTACATGATTTTGGGCTTGAGTCTGAATCAGGTATCTAGGAACTCTTTGGGTACCCTGAATGTATTTAATAGATTTTGGTCCTTTAGCCTTTGAGACCTGCTGCATATGACATTTAAAATGTTTAAGTTTTCTTCAGTGAACTGTGACTATTTCTAACAGTGACCTTTAAAGACTCCAAAAGGATGATGGGGCCCCACAAGCACGATTTTACCTGGATTGTGGTAATGCCAGTAAGCTGACAAACACAACCTAAAGATCGTCTTTAGACTACCAACTGCTCAGGACAATTTCAAGGTGGTTAGCTGAGATGGTCCAGCCTCACAGATTAGTCCCACCAAGACTTTAGATAAGCTCTGTACTTTCCCATCACAAAAAGACTGAACAACGGCTAGCTTTCCAAGAACTTGACCATTGTCTCAATTTCCCCCAGGATCTCCTAAAGATGCCATCACATCCATCAACAGAAAATAATTTTAAGAACATGATGCCCACATTCACAAAAGGTGGAGCAGGTATTTTTGGTTGTGCAGTAGATTATGAATGTTTATCATTGCTTGGTGTGGGGGTGGTTGCAAGTTGCTATTGGTCACAGTCAAGGAGGAAACTAAGCAAAGGAGATTATATTCAGGGATCTCATTCTCAAAAGAAAAATGGGAATATAGGAATGATAGAATAAAAGGGTTGATTATTGAACCTACTTTTAAACTGAAAAAGCAACTAGTAATTTAAAAAAGTTTACATTGTATAGATGTTGTATATTGATACAAACTTAAGGGTTTTTTGTTATAATGTATATATGCTTCTACTCTTTTTAAGGTATTGTATCTATGCAGCTCATTTTAAAATGTAATGCACAGATCTAGTCCTTAAATCCTTTATTATTATAAACTGTTTGAGATAATTAAGAAATGTGAGTTAGTAGTTAACCATCTGTAACAATCAAATTTGTGGACATGTTAAGTATGTTTTCAATGTCAAACACAGATATATTTTAGATAAACAGATAGTCTTCAATCACTTAAGAGACCTACAGAATATGGCGTTTAAGATGTTTTAATAATCTGAGGCTTTTCACGACAGTGAGACACATCTGCTCCTGGCAGTACCAATTTACTTCAGAGAAGGATGATGGCATTGAAGAACCTCCATGTTGAGTATGATTTCATTGTAGGAAATTTCGACACTAGACAAGAAACTGTCCTTGATTTGACTGATGAGAGCATGCTGTCCAAACTGGACAAACAAGACACAAAAGAAAGCAACTCCCATACTTTGCCACAACCAGGTAGGACAGTCCTTCAAAATTCCTGCTTCATAAAAAAAGTCTGTCAGCTATTCTAGGCCTGTGGGTCAAAGATGGATACCCAACATTGCAGAAGAATCCTGGGTGACTGTCCAGGCAGCCAGCTGTCTCTGTCGTTTCTCTAGTTTTGGAAGTTGTTTGCTCTACACTTCCTATTTATTCAGGTAACTGATGGGAGATGTTACTCTGTAAATATGTTTCTCATACTGGTTAATTAATAAAGCCTGTGGCCAATAGGAAACAAGATTGGTGGGGCTAGGAGACCAGGAGGAGGAAAGAGGAAGTAGTTGGGAGGAGTCAAGATGTAGACCGCAGAGGAAGGAAGACGCCGGCTGCAGCTCCCGATAAGATGACCACGTGGAAATACTTAGATAAGTAGAAATGGGTTAATAATTAAGACAGAGCTAGCCCATAAACAATACTGGTAATTGGCCAACAGGATTATATCAAATACAGAGTCTCTGAATGTTATTTGGGGCTCACGTGGCAGCAGGACCATGGCGGCAGGACCGGCTGCAGCCGGCGGAGAAAACCTGCAGTAACAGGTAACATATATCATTCTGTGACAGAGTTGAAGATGAGATAGTTATAGTTACAGTTTTCCTTGCTAGCAAATTCAGAAAAGAAACTCAAAAAGAGTTATAAATTGTATAATGTTGCAAGACATAAAAGCTAAATTGTTTAAGAAAGTGTTTTGGATTACTAATGCAAGTTAGAATAGAAAGTGAATTAGGCACAAAACTTTGGAATCAGCAAATGAAGAATAATGAAGTATTTTCTCTGAGTTTGCCAAATGCAAATGGATTGAACAATGTGAATGTAATTAATCTTACCTATTAATTGTTCTTATCGTATATAATTTTTACTGTTTTAGAGTTAAAAACCTTTCCTTTTTTATATTAGACAAAAAGAGTGAAATGTTGTGGAATATTTTGATCACACTCTGGCCCTCTGGAGACAGAAAATAAAGTTTACTTTGAATCAGAGGGTAGGGCTAGCTACTAGCTGACCAAAATTAACCATACAGGTTTTGGAGGACTGTGGATGTATAGAAAGACACTAGAAGTAGTAGGGAAGGGATTGGGAAAATTCCTTAAATAACGAAGATGGGGGAGTCACTAGTCGAATTTCTGTTTCTTCTCTGATCATTCAGGTTCTTATCCTGATATTTGACTCCCAAGTTTTATTGATAAAGAATATTAGATAAACACTTCATCTGGGCATATCTGTTAGAGAGTTTCTAGACTGGCTTAACTGAGATGAGAAAAGCAATCCTGAAGTTGACTTACTACTGCATGGCTGGAGTTCCAGATTAAGAGAGAAAAGGCAACAGAACACCAGCTAACATGGCTCTCTCTGCTTCCTGAATGCAGATGCAATGTGACCAGCTGCCTTGTGTTCCAGCAGACATGCCTTCACCACCACCGTGTGCTGTGCTTTTGAACTGTTAGCCAGACTAGACCCTTCCTTCTTTCCTTTTGTAGCTTTTGTCAGGCTTTTTGTCTCAGCAACAAGACATGTAGCTAATATAGGAGACAAGCAAGATTCCCAATAAATGGGAGAAGAAGGGAAAACATAAAGGTAACTGAGGAAAACCCTGAAGGCTTTCTTGCTCTTCTGAAAATAGACAAAGTAGAACTGTGCTTCTCTGGTCTGTGTTCTAATAAAATTTAAACTAGAATTTAAACTATCCTGAAACTCCTTGGGAGTGTTCAATTACACTAAACTGACCAGAAACAATACCTGTATTCATAAGATCTGTTCAATCTTCAGAATTCAACTATTCATTAACGGGGGGTGGGGGTGGGAGGACAGAAAGAAAAATGAGTTTGTGGGAAGAATTAGTACAGTGTGTGTGTGTGTGTGTGTGTGTGTGTGTGTGTGTGTGTGTGTGTGTGTGTGTGTGTGTTTTCAGACCCACCAGGAACCAGATGATAGTTCGGTGAGCAACATATTCAATGGTTCAATGGGGAGAATGCCTACAATGGTTGAAGAGGAGAAATTAGAAGCCATGGAAGGGAGCATTGGGCATTGAGGGCTTTGGGCTATAGCACAGTTCTAAGAGTGATCTCAGGCTAATGCAAGTTCCAAAGTAATGACTGTCCATTGAGTGCCCCATGGTGGGTCATAGTGGCTTGGCACTGGCATCCAGAGAGTTCTTCATACATTAAATTTCAGAGTGAAGCACTGGGACTGTCAACTCACTAGGGTCCTCTCAGGGAGTTTCCTCTGGAACCAAACAAACCCAAAGAATTCATCACAGGGCCATCACAATCATCCTTATACACTTGCATGCATTTCAAGACATAGCCCTTCTGAGGTCCCTGTGCCCACCTCTCTTTCCCTGAGTGGAAATTTAGAGGAGAGAAGTTAATGATGTGGTCCTTTGCCTACATGCATGTCTGTGGGCCATTTGTGTGCCTGGTACCCACAGAGGCCAGAAGAAGGCATCGAATCTCTTGGAACTGGAGTTAACAGTTGTGAGCCACCATATGGGTGCTGGGAATTGAACTGGGGTCCTCTAGAAGAGCTGTTAGAGCCCCATTAGCTAATTTTGTTGTTTGCTTTGATGTAGTTTGAGTCTAACTCTGTAATCTAGGCTGGCAGGGAACTCAAATCAATCCTCTTTCCTTAGCCTACACTGTGCTGGGTTACAGGCAACACACCATATTCTTTACCTTCTTTCTCTTGCACGTGTAAGGAAAGTACAAATCTGGCCATAAAGCAAAATCAGTACCCACATGAAAGAAGCCAATTAATGAAAAGTGGACGTAAAGAGAGAACAAAGCACAAATCTGATACATCTGGGCTACTAGATAAAACTTCCATTAAGCTAGTGGATAATTACAACAAATTCTCATTACTGTATGAACTGACTTTAAGTTCTCTTGCTTAAATTGATCTAGTGTCTAATATGTAAAACAACACAAAGGAAAACATAAGTGTCTATTCTTCTCCCTTTGCGACCTAGAAATAGGCATAAAAGCACCAATTTGCTGTTTCTTGGGCCCTTTAGTTCTCCTGTAACATAACTGATTTCAGTGAAGCCTGAAACCTCAAAGAAAGCTGTGTTTTGAGGTCCACAAAGTTGAACACTTGGTCCCCAGTTGATGGTACTGTTTAGGAGGCTATGTGATGTCATCAGGAATGTGTCTCATCTCACTTCTACCCTCATTCTCTGCCTCCTGTGTACAGTTTTAAAAAAATGTGACCAGCCAACATTCTGCTGAAATAAGTCCTTTCTTCCTTCAGTCATTTTTGGTCATGTTATTTTATCATGGCAACATAAATAACTAAAATACCTTGAGGTAGTCTGAATGAGAATGGCTCCTATAGGCTCGTGCATTTGAATGCTTAGTCACTAGTGAGTGACACTATTTGAAAGGATTAGGAGGTGTGGCTTTGTTGGAATAGGTGTGGCTTTGTTAGAGGAAGTGTGTCACTTGGAGTAGGCTTTGAAGTTTCAAAAGCTCAAGCTAGGTCTAGTCTCTCTCTCTCTCTCTCTCTCTCTCTCTCTCTCTCTCTCTCTCTCTCTCATTCTCTCATTCTCTCATTCTCTCATTCTCTCATTCTCTCATTCTCTCATTCTCTCATTCTCTCATTCTCTCATTCTCTCATTCTCTCATTCTCTCATTCTCTCTCTCTCTCTAGATACAGGACTACAGCATCATGCCTGGCCATTGCTGCCGTGCTCCCCACTATGATGATAATGGACAAAACCTCTAAAACTGTAAGTTTAAATGCTTTTTGTTATAAGAGTTTCCTTGGTCATGGTGTCTCTTCACAGCAACAGAACAGTAAGACACACCCTCTCTTCCCTCCTCTCTCTTTCTCTCCCTCCCTTCCATTTTCCTTTTTTTATTTCATTTTTATTCTTTTTTTTTTTTTTTTTTTTTTGGCGAGGGGGGGGGGAAGGTTTCAAGACAGGGTTTCCCTGTGTAGACTTGGCTGCTCTGGAACTCACTTTCAAATTCACAGAGATCTGCCTGCTTCTGCTTCCTGAGTGCTGGGATTAAAGGTGTATACTACTATTGTGGTTTAATAAGGGTCAGGGTAAACAAATAGGCTGAATAGATGTTTATTAAGAGAGAAATGACTCACAACACAGACAGATGAACACAGCAGTTAAAACTGGAAGCTCCTCTCTCCATGTCCCGCCTGGAAGAGAGCGTTCTCTGCCTTCTTCCGAGACCAAGCCCCATAGGTCACTTCCGCCCATGGCTCCACCCCTCAATGGGTGTGGTCAGTGCCACAGAAGCAGACACAGTGAATATCCCACTACAATTTCCCTTTTAGTCTAAAGAAAAGATTTAAGCTTGATACAAAACTATATACAAAACAGTGAATAACAAGTGTGCTCTAAGAAAAGGAAAATCGAGAACAAAACCATAAACATACCTAGTCCTAGGGTGAAGGCATAAGGGAGTTTACAATGGAGTTGTCCTAAGCTGGAAAGCTTAAGTCTAGCATCGGGCGGGCTGGCAGAAAACATGCACGCTACATACCACCAGCACCCAGCTCATTTTTCTGTTTCATTGGAATGGAGCTGCTATAGTTTAAACAGGGAAGCACTCAGAGACTGAGATACACATCCAGCCCTGGATGCACCTCTCCACAGTAAAAATGCAGGCAAATAGGCCACCAAGCTGCTCTAAGTTCTTTAAGTCTATCAGCCTTGAAATTCTAACTTCTACGATCTAGAAATTAATATGTAAAATATGGGAAGAGGAGGAAGGTAGCAGATGGCTGCATCCCCTCTATCTTCTGTCTCCTAGGTTCACTGCTCATGCTGATTGGCAGTTCCCGTGGTAGTTCATTCCCTCCTGCAGATCTCTCCAGTGCTGGTCCTTCATATTTACCCAACTCCATACTTAGAAGAGACACGGGAAAGCAAAGTGTAATGGGTATGGTCTTGGCTTGTAATTTGGGGCTAGGATTGGAAAATATGTGCCAGCTCTCAGGCTGGTAGGGCTCTGAAGAAAAGGGGTAGGAATGTCCGATGCCTGTAATCCCAGCACTTGGAATGCAGAGACAGTAGGATCAGAAGTTTGAAGTCATCTAATTTACACAGGAAGTTGGAAGCTATGCTGGATTACATGGCAGCTAGTCCAAAAACCAAACAAAACAAACCAACAAACAAGGTTGAGGGAGGGGGGAGAAGAAGAAAGTGAAACATGTCTCCCAAGACCCCTTTGCCACCTCATCGTAGGACTCAGTGTAATTTATGAAAATGAAAAGGACATGTAAGAGAATGGGGTCATACAACTTCCTGAGGGGATTAAACACAGTGGTCTGTTCTGGAAAGAAAATTATATTTCTCACTTGTATAATGTCTTTCCTCTATCCAACAATAATACACAGGACTCTGTACTTTCAGCCAAATAGTGCAAAGTACTTAGCAAATGTTCAACTCATGAATCCTCAGAATAACCAAGAAAGGACAACTCTTGGAAGGAAGAAAAAAAACTCATGCTTATGGGTGTATGGGAAACCAATCTACAGTCAGAAATGAAGTAGGGCTGGCTGAAGCACACCACTGGCAGAATCCTTGAACCAGGGCCATTCCTGGGTTGAATACTGTCTAAGATGCCCTGGACAGAGACTTTCAAAGGGGCAGAAGTGAGCCAGGACAACCGTTGTTCGCTCTGCCTGGCCTGAGGTTGTAAAAGATGTTTATTTTCTATTTTCTAAAGGTTTTGTTTTGGAGACAGGGTTTCACTATGCAGTCTTGAGGAACTCTCTGTAGAACACAGAGACCCTCCTGCTTCTGTCTCAACTCCTGAGTCCCGGGGTTAAAGGCATGTGGAAGAATTTTTATACCCTAGGACACCCCAAAATAATATTTTGAAACCAGATATTGACCAAAGAATTTTGCAATGTTTGTCTTGATTCTCTGTGAAACTGGTTCCTTTCTCCACCTTGCAGGCGTCCTGAGGACTGGAACCGGGAAGCCAGGCTGGCATGGCATGCGCCTTTGCCTTCTGTGCCAGCTCTAACATTTATTTTTCTTATTCGATTATTTACATATGTAAATTCACATTTATTTATTTATTTATTTATTTATTTATTTATTTATTTATTTGGATGCTCTCAGTAAGCTGTTCCAGCTTGTGCAACATTGAAATTTTGATCCTCCTGTCTCCACCTCCTGAGTGCTGAGATTGCAGGCGTGTGACACCAAACCCAGTTCCAAACAGTTCTATTTATTTTATTTTCTTATTATTAAATTGTTTTCATTTATTTCACATACTGACCAGTTTCCCCTCTCTTCTCTCCCCCATACCCTTCCCCCACCTCCTTCCTACACCCCGTCACCCCCCACCCCCCATCCCCATTCACTCATCCTCCTTCTCCATTCAGAAAGGAGCAGGCAGCCTGTGGGAGTCAACAAAGCATGGCAATATCAAGTTGAGGCAGGACCTAGCTTTCCCCCTGTTTCAAGGTTGACAAGGTAACCCAGCATGCGAAATGGGTTCCCAAAAGCCAGCTCAAGTGCCAGGGACAGGTCCTGATTCTACTGGTAGGAGCCCAACAAACAGACCAAGCTACACAACGGATACACACATGCAGAGGGCTTAGGTTGGTTCCATTCAGGCTACCGAGCTGTTGGTCCAGACTGGGTAAGTTTCCACAAGCTCAGGTCAGCTGTCTCTGTGGGTTCCCCTGTCATGACCTTGACCACCCTGACTTGTACAATTGTACAAAACAGCTCTATCTTAAATCATAAACTTTACATTATTTCTCCTTCTCTTTTAACTTATATATATTTTTTATTCCACTTTTCCTTCATATCGTTATCTTATTGTTCTATAATACTCAATATGTTTTATTCCTCAGATATAAGAATGCCTGTAAATTAATTTTTAATTGCCACACTTTTATTTACTTACGTGTTTCAAAGTATATGCCTGAATGTACGCATGAGTACCAATGTGTGCCTAGAGCCCAAGGAAGTTAGAAAGAAGGGATCTGAACCTCTGGCACTGGAGTCACAGTTAAAGCCACCCTAAGTGTGTGTGCTAGAAACAAACCCAGGTTCTCTGCAAAGAGCTGCCGGTGATCTCAACCATGAGGCATCTCTACAGCACATATTTATTTATTTGTCTTAATTCTGAAAATAGAATCCAAGCCTAGTGCATGTTGAAACCATCAACTACTCAGCTTGTCTCTCTAGTACTACTGGATATACTTTTCAAATATACATGTTATATGTTTTTAAATTATAACGTGTACATAGTAATTGTGTAGATTTGCAGGGCAGAGTCTTTGTCCTAGCTAGTTTTTTGTTAACTTGACACAAGCCAGAGTCATCCAAAAGGAAGGGACCTCAATTGAGAAAACACCTCTAAGATTGGGCTGTAGGCAAGCCTGGAGGGCATTTTCTTAATTAATGATTGATGGCAGTGGGCAGTTCATTGGGGTGGAGCTACCTCTGGGATGCTGGTCCTGAATACTAATTTTAAAAAAGTGGACTGAGCAAGCCACGTGGAGCAAGCCAGTAGCAGCACCCCTCCATGGCCTTTGCATCAGCTCCAGCCTCCAGGTTCCTATCCTGCCCCTCACTGCTTGTAATGATAAACAGTTATATGTAACAAGGAGTTACATATTTCATACTATGGAACTATGAGTGAATAAACCCTTTCCTTCCCAAGTTAATTTTGGTCATGGTGTTTAATAGCAGCATTAGTAATCCAAACTAAGACACCTAATGATTTTGCTTACTAACAAATGGAGGCTTCCCAAAAATCAGTGCTTCAAATTGTGCCTTTGTGCATCACCCTCCTACTCCACAGAAGTTTTGGGAAATACCAAGGTAAGACCCAGGATGGTTAAAAACACACAGCACTTTTAAAAGGAAAGTGAAAATAAAAACAATCCTACTAAAATTATGGCTGGTTTCCAAGGAACAAGCTGAGAATCTGGAAGCCAAGTCTCTCCTTTTAAAAGATTTGTTTTCATTTTAAATTATGTGTTTGCGTGTGTGCAGGTAGGAGCAGGTGTCCACAGAGCCCTGAAGCATCAGATGGCCCTGGAGCTGGAGGTGCAGGTGGTTGTGAGCTGCCTGCCTGATGTGAGTGTCGGGAACTGAATCCATGTCCTCCACAAGAAAAGCCATCATTTTTCTAGCTCCACTGTTTTTCTTGATAATAATAATAATGAAAAAAATCTGTGCTCTAGGGGCTAGAGAGATGGCTCGGTAGTTAAGAACACCTGGCATTTTTGTGATTGCAGATGACCTGTTTGTTTCCCAGTACCCGGTCAGGAGCTCACAAGTACCTGCAATCACAGTTCCAAGGAATTGGTACCATCTTCTGGCTTCTGAAGATACCTACATGCACCTGATGTATATGATGCATGTACATATGTCAGTACACACATACATATAAATTAAATAATTTTCTTCCAAAATGTACTCTTATACTACACCACCATTACCGCTACCCACTGTGGAAAAATTGCTTAAACCAGTGTGCAGATAGTTCTTTTAGGGGCATTCCTATATATCATGCCTTTTGTAAGGAAAACTAAATATTTAGAGAGAACATATACTTGGGCCTTCTAGTCTACCTTAAACCTAGCATGCCTGGGAGAAGATGTAGCTCACTGTGGGGGAGCTCCTGCTTAACACGTGTAAACGTTCCTGAAGTCAGCTTTTGACATTTCAACTTCCTGGGCTGTTCAAGTGGTTAAGTTCTATTGTTTGAGAAATACTGTGATAAATCTGAGTGCTTTTATGAAGGTTGGGGAGAAATATTTTTTAGCAAAAGAGCAATGTGGCAAAGTAGTATTTCTGGAAGACAAATCGCAGACTTGTGGAAGGTGGGTTCAGGCTTCAAGGCAAAGAATGTGGGGAGACAAGTTAGGACACTGATATTTTCCTGCAGGTGGATTACAAAGGCGTGGACTGAGGTGGAATGAGGGGACTCTTATGACAGTCTTTCTATGTCCTCCCTTTGTTTCGTAGTAGAGAAGCCCCAGTTTTACATGGATATCTACTCCTGAGGGGCCCTTGGCTCTAGCTCAGGGGCATCATTGAACAGTCTTAATGACAGTTAGACTTCTGGTCAGTGATGCTTTAACAAAGAGAATTTGCTGAGCTTGGTGGTTCACATCTGTAGTCCCAGCAGTCAGGAGGAAGGGGCAGGAAGGTGGAGAGTTTGGAGCCAGCCTGAGCTACAGAAAGAGTTCCAGACCTGTGTATACTACATAATTGTAGGGAGCTGTGATACTGCAGTCGCCATTACAAGATGGCGCTGACATCCAGCCCCTCAGTCAGTAAACAAGTTCTGGAGCGCATGTGCCGATTGCGAGAACACGCCAAGTCTCTGCCCAGCCCGGGGCGTCACATGGTGATGAGTGAGCAGCCAACCAGAGGGCGATACGCCACCTTGTTCCATCCTGGTGCAGCTAGGGCTTATAAATACAGCACCACTCTGGGGCATGGGGTCTTCCTCCTTTCATCACTTGGATGCAATAAAGCTTGCTGCAGAAGGATCCTGTTGTCCGTGTGCGTTCTTGCTGGCGAGACGACTGCGTGGGCTGTGACACATAGTGACACCTCTCATTAATTTAATTAATTAACTAATTATAGAAACCTATTATCTTTCCTGGACCAATGCTACAACAGAGAAATCTTCTGAGTTGCTTTTGGGGGAAAAACTTATTTATACTAAACAAATATAAAAAGATGTCTGTTCTGTCTGCACAAGTGGCATCCAGGGTAATGCCCAGGTTGCATCCAGCCACTTTGTAAGTAATATGTTAAGCTGCCCTGAAGCTAGGTGACCATAAAGACAAGAACCACCAGGGACTGCAATTGTGCTATTCAGCCTCCTGTCTTCTCTCTCAAGCACCTCACCTACTCTTTAAATAAGATCTGTTTGTATTCCAGAACAGGAATTTTGGCTCCCTGAGAGGGAATCAAAACCCCGCATGGATCTGTCATTAGCAAATTTAATGTGAACATTCCCAGATAGCTTTTGGTTTTATCACTTGCTGCTTTCAAAACAAGTTCTGATCCCCTTGTCACCCCAGACTTTGACAAACCCAGTCTCACTTTTACTGGCTCAGACCACAATCTCTAACAAGCTAGATTTCCGTGGAATTTACAGACAGAAGAAATGCATTAGGATAGACTGCCTGCCCAGTGATGATAATCACAGCCGTGGTAGTTCATTGCTCATTCCCATAATGAAATGCCTGGGGCCGCATACTGACCAAAGAAAAGTTCGTTTTGCTCACAGTTCATGACAGTCTCATTGCTGACAAGAGCTTCTGGAAGCTCAGGCCTCTCATGGCAAGCCTCTGTCTCTCTCTCTGTCTCTCTGTCTCTCTCTGTCTCTCTGTCTCTGTCTGTCTCTCTCTCTCTCTGTCTCTCTCTCTGACTCTCTCTCTCTCTCTCTCTCTCTCTCTCTCACACACACACACACACACACACACACACACACACACACACACACACACCTCATCTTTCCATAAAAAGCAACCAGTACTCCATTACAGGGTTATATCTGGTGACCTTACCAAATCCTAACCTGCAGTTCACTTCTGCTTTATCCAGGAAGCCCCATTCATCTCTCTCCAAAACCCTCCTTCTCAGAGAGTCTCCAGCTAAGAAAGGGTGCCAAAAAGCTCAGTTCTGCATTCTTGGCCACTATAACAACTCCTCCCTGAAGTTGCCAGCAGCTCAAGTCCCTACCTAAAGTGCTCAGCTTTTGACCATACTTGTGCTCTAACCCAGCTGTGGAGGACACATCATCACCCCTTTACCTACAGGCTAAATAAGCTGCGTGCTTTAGTTCAGCATGTGACTTCTTTGGCCTGATCTTTGGGGCTGGAGGACTCACCTGCGAGTTGCTTTGCTCAAATAAGCCTGATCTTTTACTTTTTCAATTTGGCTTGATCTGGCTTCCTGTGTCCAAAGAGAAACCTATTCTCACGTTACAGAAAACCTATTACTAAGCACTTCCCAAAAGCCCACCTCTACCACTTCTACTTGTCATACTCAAATTATGTTTCTGTTTCTTTACACTGTACAATAGGAATTCAATTTCAACACATAGACCCTTAGAGGACACACACAAACTATTTCCATAGCAACAAGTTTTGTGCAGGATGATTTGTTCTGCCTCCAGTCCTAGCAGTTAACCTGCTGGGGAGATATTATTTATCTTGATTTATAATAAGGAAAACAGAGGATTAGCCACATTGAGTAATTGACCCAAGGCCACAGTTTGCTAGCTGTGTTCTAAACCATGTCTGCATGTTTTCAAGACTCATTCCCCTTTTGCAACATGACACTTACTTTTCAAAGGGCATGGCTGGACCTGGGGAGTAGCTTGGTAGTAGTGAACTTGTCTTGCATGTGTTGAGGCCCTAGGGTTTGATAACCAGCACTTCCAAAAGCAATGGTGGGGTAAAGTGCAAAGAAAACTATGAACCTGGAAATGGGTAGTTTTTATTAGTGGAAGTCTACGAAAGAGTGAGAAGGAAGCAATCAAAAAAAGTCAAATCCTGATTCTATGCAACCCATCTAATTTCCACAGTCACTTTGACAGTCTTGATACTCTTAAACAGAGGGTACAGAGGCAGTGTGGTGCATCACCACAAGAACAATCTTAATCTGAAAAAAAAAAACAGAGGTCTTTCTCTAGACATACACTGATGGAAGAGAGTGTCAAACAGCTCCAGAACTTGATGTTGGGTGTTAGTTAGGATCTATAGAGGAACAGAATCAACAGAATGAATAGGTGTTACAACCAGAATTTATTAAATTGGCTTACATGATATGGGTTGGATAGCTCAAGAGTGGCTGTCTTCATGCTGGAGAGGCTGAGAACCTAGCAGCTGCCCAGTCTATGAGGCTTGTGCCATCTTAACCTGGTGCTGAAGGCCTGGAGAGTTACTAACCTTTAGTCCATGCTGGAAACCAATGAAGATGATGGTAGTGTCAGCATCAGCAGAAACAACAGAGCAGATGTATACATCAGCCAGAAGCTAGGGTGGACAGGGAAAAGGCAGCCCTGCTTTTCTTTCAGGCCCTGGTATGTCTGGGCCACAGCTAGAAGGTATGGAACACTCTGGGGGAGACTTTCCAAAGCAGTTAATCTTTCCAGGAAATGCCCTCACAGATCTACTCAGTGGCATGTCTCTTAGTTGATCCCAGATTCAGTCAAGTTTAAGCATCATGATGAGTAGTCCAAGGTTGTGTCTCTGGCTCTTTTATCTTACTATATAGGGTCTTGGTCCAACTCACCCAATCCTATAGCTTTTACTACATTTCCTGTGCTGATAAGCCCCTAATGTATGTCTATAAAGCTCTTTCCAGCCCTAACACCATGTAATGTTTCTTCATGGTATTTCTGTAAGTACCTCAAATCCAGCAAGTTTAAAGTTGAACTCAGGGATCCAGTTGTTGGTGGCACATGCCTTTAATCCCAGCACTTGGGAGGCAGAGGCAGGCTGATCTCTGTGAGTTCGAGGCCAGCCTGGTCTACAGGAGCTAGTTCCAGGACAGTCTCCAAAGCAATACAGAGAAACCCTGTCTCAAAAAAAACAAACAAACAAACAAACAAACAAACAAACAAGCTGGAGAGATGCTTCAATGGTTAAAAAATACCAGAGGCTTTTGCAGTGGATCAGGGTTCAGTTCCAGCAACAACATTTCTGCTTACAACCATCTGTAACTTTAGTTTCAGGGAATCTGATGCCCTCTTCTGACCTATATAGGCACCAGATACATACATGGTACTCATGCACACATGCAGTCAAATACTCATACACATGGAATTAAAATAAAGAAATGATTTTAGAGATATTGACTTGCCACATCATCCTCAGACTAAACCTATTTCATCCAAACAGCCAAGGAGTCGTTGAAGTCTGAAGCTAGAACATCACTAACACTCTCCTGCATCCTTTCCCCACCCACACAGCTCCAGCCCAGTATTGCTGTGCAAGCATCTTTTCAGCTGAACCTAACAGGACCTTCTTCAGTGCATAAATATAAAACTTGCTAAGGTTGAAATGGTGTGTCTTGCTATAATTGAAATAAACCAGGACAGTGGCTAATTAGCTAGGTTGGTTAGAATTTGATGCTGATAACAATAACTAAGCCCAAGGATTGATGCCTATGTCTATGGCTAACCCCTAGACACCAAGAACAATGATATATTTAGGACTTCATGACCCCAATCCAGGGAGTGAACTAAAAATGTACTTTCATCTTCCTTTCATTTGACTCTTCCTACCTCCTTTCTCTTTTTCTTTCTTTCTTCCTTCCTTCCTTCTTCTCTTTCTTCTTCCTTCCCTCTTCTTTCCTCGCTTCCTTTTTCTTTCTTCCTTTTATACAGGGTCTTACTATGTGTCATGGTAATTCATATTGCCCTGAATTCATATTGCCTCAGCCTTTGGAGTGCTTGGATTAAAGGTTAATCACTATGTCTGTTTATCAGACAGCCCTACTTCTTTTTTCTACATTTAAAATTTTTATTGTGTGTGCATGATGGTGGGGAGTGCATGTCAGAGCTTTGCAGACACTTGTTCAGGTCAGAGCTTTCTTTCTGCCATATGGATCTTAGGGATTGAACTCAGGTCCTCAGTTTTGGTGGCAGGCTTCTTGCACTTTTATTCATTCAATCAACAATTTCACTGCCCCAAAAAATCTTTGTTTCTTTTCTTTTTTTTTTTTTTCCAAGACAGGGTCTCACTATGTAGTCTTGACTGTCCTAGAACTCAGTCTGTAGACCAGGCTGGCCTCGAACTTACAGAGATCCACCTGCCTCTGTACCACCATTGCTCAGCTTAAAATAAATAAATAAATAAATAAATAAATAAATAAATAAATAAATAAAGATATGTTTGTTTGTTTGTTTGCTTGTTTATTATGTATACAGTGTTCTGCCTGCATACATGATTGGACACAAGAGCCACCAGATGTCATTATAGATGGCTGGGAGCCACCATGTGGTTGCTGGGAATTAAACTCAGGATGTCTGGAAGAGCAGCCAGTGCTCTTAACCATTGAGCCGTCTCTCCAGCCCTACTCAGCTTCTTCTTCTTCTTCTTCTTCTTCTTCTTCTTCTTCTTCTTCTTCTTCTTCTTCTTCTTCTTTTTAAAGATTGGTAGTCTTTTTTTATAACTTTATTCATTTATTTATTCTTCTTTCATATATTACATTCTAACCACATTTCCCCTCCCTCCTCTCCTCCCAGCCCCTCCCCCAACCTCCCCTCTTCCCAGATCCACTCCTCAGTTTCTCTTCAGAAAAGAGCAGGCCTCCAAGGAATATCAACCAAACATGGCATAACAAGTTACAATAAGACTAGGCACATGCCTCATATCAAGGCTGGATGAGGCAACCCATTAGGAGGAAAGGGGTCCCAAGAGCAGGCAAAAGAGTCAAAGACAGTTCCTGTTCCCACTGTTAGGAGTCTCACAACCATAACATACATGCAGAAGACCTAGGACAGACCCATACAGGTTCACTGATTGTTGCTTCAGTCCCTGTGAGCCCCTATGAGTCCTGATCAGTTGGTTATGTGGACTGTGTTCTTGTGTTGTCCTTGACTTCTCTGACTTCTTCAACCCTTTCTCCCTCAGCAGGATTCTGGAATTCCACCCAATGACTGGCTGTGGATCTCTGCATCTGCTCCCATCAGCTGCTGGGTGAAAGCCTCTCTGATGACAATTGGGCTAGGCTCTGGTCTATGAATATAGCAGAATATCATTAGGAATCATTTCATTGACATATATTTAGTTAGTTAATTTGTTTGTTTGGTTCTATCCTGTCTCTGAACTATCTCATCTCTGTGTCCTGGCTCTCCAGGCAGTGTCAGGGGTGGACTTTCTCTCCTGGAATGGCCTCAAGTAGGACCAGTCATTAGCTGGTCTCTTCCACAAAATCTGCACCACCTTTTCCCTAGCACAGCTTGTAGTCAGAACAAATTGTAGGTCAAAAGTTTTGTGGCTGCATTTGCATCCCAATCCCTCTGCTGGAAGCCTTGACTGGTTACAGGAAATGGCTGGTTTGAATTCTATATCCCCTGCTACTAAGACTGTTTGCTAGGGTCACCCTCATAGATTCCAGGGAGTTTCTAGAACTAGGTTTCTACTATCCCCAAATGTTCCTCAGTTCCAGTGGTCTCTCACAGTACTTTCCCCTTACACCCCCTCAACCTGATCCCTACTGTTCCCATCCCTACTCAGTCCCAGTCCACTCACAAAATCTATTCCATTTCCCTTTCCTAGGTAGATCCAAGCATCCTCTCTTGAGCCCTCCTTGTTACCTATTGGATCTGTGGATTATAGATAGCATAATTATCTTTCACTTTACAGCTAATATTTACTTATAAATGAGTGTGTATCATATTTGTCTATCTTGGTCTAGGTTACCTCATTTGGGGAGATTTTTTTCTAGTTCCTCCCATTTGGCTAAAAATTTCATCACATCTTTTTTTTTTTTTAACACTTGCATAATATTCCAAAATATAAATTTTCTTCATCCATTCTTCAGTTGAGGGACATGTAAATTGTTTTTAGTTTCTGGCTACTATGAATAAAGATTCTACAAACATAGTTGAACAAGTGTCCCTGTGGATGGAGTATCCTTTGGGTATATGCCCAAGAGTGGTGTAGCTGAGTCTTTGAGGTAGATTAATTCCCAATATTCTGAGAAACTGCCAAATTGATTTCCAAAGTGATTATATAATTTTGCACTTCCACCAACAATGGAGGAGTGTTCCCCTTGCTCCATATCCTCACAAGCATGAGCTGTCACATGTGTTTTTGATCTTAGCCATTCTGACAGGTGTAAGATAGAATCTTAGAGTCATTTGAATTTGCATTTCCCTGATGGCTAAGGATGTTGAACATTTCTTTGAGTGTTTATAGGCAATTTGAGATTCCTCTGTTGAGAATTCTCTGTTTATATCTGTACCCCATTTTTAAATTGGATTATTTGGTTTCTTGATGTCTAGTTTCTTTACTTCTTTATATATTTTAGAAATCAGCCTTCTGTTATATATGGGGTTGGTGAAGATCTTTATCCATTCTGTAGGCTGCCGTTTTGTCCTATTGATGGTGTTCTTTGTCTTACAGAAGCTTTTCAGTTTCTTGAGGTCTCATTTATTAATTGTCGATCTTAGTGACTGCATTATGGATGGTCTGTTTAGGAAGTTAGGTCAATTCACTGGCTCCAGAAATCCTTGGTTGGTTTTTTGTTGTTGTTGGTTTTTTTTTTGTTTTGGTTTTTTTTTTTTTTTCCTCTTAAAGACTAACTTTCCAAGATTACCTGTCAATAAATTTGCTCCAAATCCAATAGCTAGTTAAAAAAGAGAGATTAAACAACAGTACAAATTTATGCCTTGGGGATGGAGGTTAAGAACACTGACTGCTCTTCCAGAGGTCCTGAGTTCAATTTCCAGCAACTACATGCTGGCTCACAACCATCTGTAGTAAGTTTATGCCTTATTGGTAGGATGACTTGTTCTGTAGTGGTTTGTATCAAGAGCCTTTCCAGGCCCCAGAAGTGCAGAAGTGTAACTGCAGAAAGACAGATTGATGGAGATAAGAGCCAGATGTTTGAAAAGGAACCAAAATGCAGTAGGAAAGCCAGTCAAAAAGAGGCATCACGGAGTCAAGGGAGGAACCCGCCAGTGTGCAGTGTCCTTGAGCAGTGGTCCTCAGCCTTCTCAGCGCTGACCTTTAGATACAGTTCCTTATGTGTGGTGACCCCAACCATAAAATTATTTTTGTTGCTACTTCAAAACTGTAATTTTGCTACTGTTGTGAATTTTAATGTAAATATCTATGCTTTCCAATGGTCTTAGGCAATGCCTGTGAAGGAGTCGTGACACACACGCAGGTTGAGAACTGCTGTCATCTTTATTATAGTGATTTACATAAGGCTGTGCAAGCACATTATGAACTTTAAGGAAATTCCTCCCCACTCCCTTGCCATCCTCCTCATTTCTCACTACTCCTGCTGCCATTGGTCCTCTTTCTTTGAAGTGAAATTTAAAAATGTTTAATTACATTCAACTATTTGAGTGCATGTGCAGAAAATAAAACTTGTGAGTTGTCTGTCAGTCTTGGCAACAAGCACCTTTACCTGCTGAGTCATCTGAGGGAGTGAAGATGTTTAATGGTTCCTGCCAGTGTAGTTTGAATGGCATTAATAATCTCCCCACATTTCATTAGTCTCTCCCCACCCCAACACTGTTAAACCTCCAAGGGCTTCACAGACCCTGGCCTACTCAGGTCTCACTGGACCATCTCAGACCATGCCTGGGCATGCTTATATGCCAGTGATAGTCCTTCCAAAAGCCCCAACGGTACTTAAGTCCATTCTGCAATCTTCCTTCACTCTTCCTTTTACCTGGTGGTTATCAATCCCATTTTTAAGGAAATTCATTTTCATTTTATGTGCATGAGTGTTTGCCAGTGTATATGCACCGCAGATGCAGTACCCTTGGGAGTCAGAAGATGGTGTGGGATTTCCTGGAACTGGAGTTACAGATGGTTGTTAGCTGCTATGTGTGTACTGGGACTCAAGCTCAGGAAGAACAGCCAGTGTTCTTAATCACTGAGCCATTTCTCTAGCCCCAGGAATGCATGATTCTCAAAGTGAAGGGCACTTTTTGGTTGTTTTGTTTTGGAGACAGAGTTTCTATGCAACCTAGGCTGACCTGGAATTCAATTTAGATCAGTCTGGCCTTGAACTCACATAGATCTGTGTGTCTCTGCCTCCGATTTACTAGGATTAAAGGTGTGTGCCACCACACCTAGCCTTGGGGTTCCATTTTTAAATAAGCCTTGGTTCTCAAAATTGGGTTGGCTGGTGCTACTTCAGTTTTTTTGTTTGTTTGTTTGTTTTAAAGATATATTTATTATGTATACAGTGCCAGAAGAGGGCATCATTATGGATGATTGTGAGCCACCGTGTGGTTGCTGGGAGTTAAACTCAGGTTCTCTGGAAGAACAGTCAGTGCTCTTTGTTGAAACATCTCTCCAGTCCACACTGGTTAGTTTTTATGGACAAAAACTAGAGTCACCTGGGAAGAAGAAACCTCACTTGAGACAATGCCTCCATAAGACTGGCCTGTGGAGCATTTATTGATTAATGATTCATGTGGGAGGGCCCAGCCTACTGTGGACACTGACATCCCTGGGGTGGTTCCATGTAAGTAGTCCTCTGTTATATGGAAAGCAGGCTGAGCAAGCCACAAGGAACTAGCCAGTAAGCTGCTTTTCTTCACCGTCTCTGCTTCAGTTCCTGAGTCAAGTTACCTGCCCTGCTTCCCTCAGTGATGGGCTGTGACAGAGAAATGCAGAATGAACAAACCCTTTCCTCTCCCAGCTTGGTTTTGGTTACTGTTTTAGCACAGCAAGGGAAAGCAAACAAATTTACTCCTCCAGTCAGAAGCATAATTCAAGGTAGTAGTAATTTTTCCCAATGTTCTCTTCCAGACTGAGAAGTGCCAATATAACATTTTCAAAGTCTAACTTTGGTGAATACTGAATCAGTGAATGAATCTTGGCTCCCGTTAATAAGTGGCTAGCTGAGTAGAATTTGATCTCAGTTTTGATATGTATAAAATGTAGTTAAAAACAAGGATAAAAAAATATTGAGAACACATAGACTCCATGTTTTGCCTCAGATTCTGAGACAAGAACAAAAAATTTAAGTTAAAGTAAATTGGAACAAAAACCAAGAGGCCTAAATGACATCCGTATATTTAAAGCTCCTACCTAGTACCTCTGGGTCTACTATACAAAACTGTTACCAATGGATAATACTGGGAAAGGAATTGCTGAGCTGCAGTCAGTTGTAGATGGTGGCTCTAGCTTTAGCACTCTTTGTAACTCTTGTCCGTGTATAGACTATCAAATGAACAAAGCGCCTGGCATCAACAAAGGGGAGTTTCCTTCAGTATGTGACAAACCCCAATGACAGGTAGGCACCACCAGCAGGGTAGATCACAAAATTTAATTCTGTCAGATGTGCATGCACACACATGTATATATGGTATACATATGGTATACACACATGCATTCACAGGTATGTGGATGTATGTTGGAATGTGAGTGTTGGAGAACAGAAGACAATGACTGTGAGTGTCCTCTAGTATCACTCTCCACCACACTATTTTATGAACTGAGGCTTCCTCCTTTCAGATAACTCCAGCTTTCATCAAATCGACATAAACTATCCAGCACACTTACTGCGGACCAAAACCCTTACCAATCTTTTGCCCCCACTCCCCTACTCTATTGACAGATCCAAAGCTACCCCTATCATATTCTGTAGGAAGATGATTTTTTTTTAAATCCATCAAAATAGAGATTGAATATAAAATGTTTGGTGACATGGAGTCTTTAGTCACCCAGAGATCTCTTTCTTGAGAGCTGCCAGCATGCAAGCCGACATAAGTAGCCTTGAGGACGTGTGTTTGGAAGCCTATGGTGTTGTGAAGGAGTGTCACAAAGTGGGGGCCTGGATTTCATAGCCCATCTGTGTTGCACATGTTGTTTACATCTCCAGCCTCATGAAAGGTGATGAACAGTCCAAGAGGGTTTGCCAACAAATAGAAACGTTTACCACACAGCAGCTATGATGGCCAAAACATTAAAAATCAGTATGAAATTAATGAATACGTTTTCAAAACCACTCTAAGATGCATTTGTTGATCTCATTAGAGTGCTTTTGTTTGAGTTTCTGGCACACACACACACACACACACACACACACACACACACACCCTAATTTTTCAGAATAAATCATTACATTAAGCATATCTTTTCTAGGAAACTAACTAAAGATGACTGACAAAAAATATATTTGCCCCTAAACTTCCATTAAAATGAGAATGATTTGATTTTTTTTTATTAAAATGGAGAAGAAATAGTGAGAGCAGCAGAATTTTAGGAGTTAAAAAAAAAAAAAAAAACCAACCAACCAACCAACAAACAAAAACCCAACTTACTGATCTGAGAAAGTTAAATTGTAACTAACCAGAAGAGAAAACCAAGAAGCAGCCCAGGGCTCATCATAGGCCAGGCAAGAGCATCCTTCCTTAATACATATTTCTAAGGCGCATACTTGCCTGGGCTTCATCAGAGGCCAGCAAGAGCATCTTTCCCAAGTACACATCTTTAAGCTGTAGACTTGAGGTCCACAGAAAGAACAAAGTTGTCTAGAAACTAGAATTGAGACACTGGGTAGGATTAAGGCTGCCATTGGGATACTGACAATACATATATTTGGGAAAATGATTTATATGGTAAAGTATTATGCTCTTTAGTTGACATTCAGTCACTAGAGTGTTAACATCCAGGAATAACTACCCTTTCTCTATGAAGAACATATTTTCCTCCCTAGAAAATACAACTAAGATAATTTTAAAGAAGAAGAAAGGGGATGAGGAAGAGAAGGAGGAAGAAGAAGACCCATTCCCAGTAAACAGGCCATGTAGAGTATTCTGAAGACAGGCAACCAGCTGCATCTGTGGCATGGAGCTTCCATAACTAAAATACTGGTGAAGAACTAGAAGACAGGTCTACAGCAAGAGAGCAGATATATAGGAAAAGAAACAGCACTCAGGAACAGGCGTAGGCAGATCTCTAAGTTTGAGGCCAGCCTGATCTATAGAGTGAGTTCCAGGACAGCCAGGGCTACAAAGAGAAACATTTTCTCTCAAAAAACAAAGTCAAAATCCACACACAGAAAGAGAGTGAGAGAGCACAGCTGGCATTAACAGATAAAAGGGAATAGACAGAAGATTCTAGAAGATATAAAGCCTCCTAACACTGATGGATTTTAATAATTGATACTAAACTACCAAAAGTATTCTACAGATTCAATGCAATCCCACCAAAATATCAATGTTATTCTTTCCAGAAACAAACAAACAAACAAACAAAAAAACCCCACAATCATTAAATTCATATAGAAGTATAAATGAACCCAGATAGCCAAAGGAATCCTGAACTGAAAGAACAATGTTAAAAATATTACCATATCTGATTTCAAGTTGTGCTAGAGTCACAGAAACAGACACATAAAGATAGAAGTGGTATCACACACCTTTAATCCTAGCACCCTGGTGGCAGAAGCAGGCAGATCTCTGAGTTCAAGGCCATCCTGAGCTACATAGTGAGTTCCTGGATAGCCAGGGCTACAATTAAGGGGCTTGGACAGGCCACCAAATCTTAGGACTTAAATTCTTGAGTTTCATCTTGAGAACTCACGTGGTAACAAGATAGCACCGACTCTCACAAGTTGTCCTCTGATGGTCACATGTGTACGCACCAAACCACACTAAATAAATTAACAAACAAATGTAAAGAAAAATTCAAAATATGAAAAATATTCATCACCAGCCACCAGAGAAATGCAAGTAAAAATTACTTTGAGCGTCCATCTCACCTCACTTGGAATGGCAGAATTAAGAAAACAAAACATACTGATGAGGGTGTGGACAAAGGGACCCATACAAACTACTGATGGGAAAAGAACCCATCCCAAGTCCAAGCACTATGGACATCAAAATGGAGGTTCCTCAGGGCTAAAAGTAGATTGACCCTATGATGACCCCGCTGTACTACTGCTAGTGTTTACCCAAGGGACTCCAATTCCACACACCGCAGAGACACTTGCACACTGATGTTACTGCAGCAACATTCACAGCAGCTGGTTATAGAACCAACCTCAGCACAACAACAGAAGATGATAAAGAAAATGCAGACTATATCCACAATGGGATTTTTTTTTCAGCGTAGATAATAATGAAGTTGTGTCACTGGTAGGAAAATTAATGAAACTAGAAATAATCATATGAAGTTAATTGTTAGTCTCAGAAAGACAAATATCTCATTTACCCAAATTGGTAGGTCCTAGAAGTTACACATATAGAAAATCATGTGTACAGATGACATGGATACAGCTGGAGAAATGGCTCTGGCTCAGCAATTCAGAGCACAAACTGTTCTTACAGAGGACCTAAGTTTAATTTCCAGCACCCATATGGGGCAGGCTTGCTGGCAACTACTTGTAACTCCAGTTCCAGGAAATTCAAGACTCTGTTCTGGCTTCCACAGGGACCTCACTCATGTGCACACCCTCCCTCCTCCATATACAAGTAATTAAAAATAAGAATAACACCAGGGACTGGAGAGACTGCTCTTGCAGGAGACCTAGGTTCAGTTCCCAGGACCCATATGGTGTCTCACAACTACCTCCAATTCCAGTTCCAGGAGATCCAATTGCTCTCTCCTGATCTCCTCAGATTCCTGCAGGTATGTAGGGCACACACACACACACACACACACACACACACACACACACACACACACACACACACACACACCCCTCAGGCACATACATATATACATAAAATACAACTAACTAAATATTTTTTACATTAAAAAAAAAATCAGACTGGGCAATGTGGTATATACCTTTTAATCCCAGCACTCAGGAGTAAAAGGCAGGAAGATCTCTGTGAGTTCAAGGCCAGCCTGGTTTATAGAGCTAGTTTCAGGACAGTCAGAGCTACACAGAGAAACCCTGTCTCAAAAAAAAAAAAAAAGAAAGAAAGAAAGAAAGAAAGACCAAAAAACAAAAACAAAAATAAAAGCACCAACCAACAGAACAAACAAACAAAACTGTCTGGGGAGAAGGTGGAGGGATGTGGGATACATTTTGACTATGCTCCAAGTACATTACATGCTTCCATGAAAATAGCTTTATATAATCCTGTATAATAAAAAGTTTAGTGTAAAGCTTTTAAAACATTAATATAGTCAGAGTAGTGAAGATATAAGAATAGCAGGATATATAAGAAGCCATTAAAGAACAAGAAAGAATTGTTAGAAATTTAAAATATAAAAACAGAATTTAAAAATGTAACATAGGCTGGGGACACAGCCCAGTGGTGCAGTACTTGTCTGGTATGTGGAAGGCTCTGGATTGGATCTTACATGTCAAGTTGAGGAGCTCCAAGAAAATAAAGGCAAAAGGCAATGGGATGGACAATAGAAAAGGAAAGGCCATGGGAGGATCAGTCTTCTCTGAAAGTATGCTGCTCTAATAAACAGGAGATCCAAAAAGAACAGGCATAATGACTGGGAAGAGACCGGAATAATCAACAAGATGGGACTGCCAAAGCCAAGGCATTTGAGCTGCCAGTGTGGTTTCAAAGTACCAGACAGTGGATGACAACAGGCCAACACCAAAGCATGCCCACGACAGTGGCCACACAAGTGGATCAGAACAGGGAAGGTACCCAGTGGAGCCAGTGTGTGAAAGACAGCCACGAACAAGACACCCTTCTGTTTCTACAACATAAAGTGAAATGGTAGGTAGCATTCTACCAAGATACTTAGTGCATCCAATAAAGGAATTGACAGCAGATGCTCAAGTCTTTGCAGTTAGGAATGAGTAGATCAGAAGAGATTTTGTAGTCCATTGTGAGAAATGTTTCATTTTGTTTTCTATCAATGGCAGCTTGCTCACCAAGAGAGCCAATATTCTGCAAATCTCCTCCACTTTTATCTCTTTTATCTAGTAAAACTTTTATGCAAATCTTTCAATGTCTCCCCATCTGGTCAGCTGAACCTTTACCCTTTCTCCTTCATTTTCTTTGCATGAATTCTTTTAAAATTAGCCAAACCTGAAGTCTGTGAGGTTGAACTCCAGCCAATGGGGAAAGGCACAGGCGCCATCTAAATTAGAATAAAATCCAAGTAACTTCCTGACCCCATGAGCTACATAGTCTGGTTTGGGTTTTGGTGTACCACTTTTGTAAAAATACATGGCCTTGCTGTTACTCATGTGCTTTGTTTGTGTGTTCTTCTGTTTGACACTGAAGTTTCAAGGAAGCTGTACTAAAGGAGGTTAACACAGCTGTTTCTAGCACAACTGAGCTGTCTTGGGTCCTCACAGCAATTCAAAGAGACAAAAATAAACACCACATGCTCCAGTTACACTGAGGAATTTACCCAAGGTGAGGAGAGGCTAGACTTCAACTCTAAAACTCATTCTTGAGTTCTTTATGTCCTGAAAAATAGTATTCATAAAGCCAGCTGTGATGGTGCACGCCGTTAATTCCAGCACTCAGGTGGCAGAGACAGGCAGATCTCTGAGATCCAGGAAAGCCAACCAGAATAACACAGACAAACCTTGTCTAGAAAAACAAATGAACAATAACCAAAAGAAGAAGACATTTCAGTCCCCATATTAGTGAAGCCCAGGTCTGTTCTAGATGCCCTTGTTATTTTATTGGTGTGTTTTGTTTTGTTTTGTTTTTCTTGCCACACCAGGGACTGGCCCTAAGGCCTCCTGTGTGCTAGGCCAGCATGCTAGCACTGAGTTTTATTTCTGTCCTCACCTACCTCCTTTTAATTAAGACAGCATATCACAACTGTTGTGTCTCAGAATGGCCTATAATATGAAATCCTTCTTTGTCTGTCTCTCTAATGCTGGCATTATTTGCATGAGCCAACACATTTGTTTTCTCTCACGAATGTATTATGTTTTATTAACAATCATTCCAGGGGAGAATGTGGAAATCAGAGTACAACCGCTAGGAATCAGTTCTCTCCTTCCACTCTAGATCATTGGGATTATGTAGCAAGTGCTTTCACCCACTGAGTCCTCTTGTCTACCTTCTCAGACTTCTTAGAGATGGAGAAACGGGTGAATAAAAAATATTTTTATATGCTTATAATTTGAGAGAGAGATCAAGAAGGGAGGAAATAATCCTAGTGTTATAAAATAAGGTATTGGTTCATCATACTTTTAGAAAAGTATATCTTGATTAGTTGCCAGAAAACTGTATGAGAAGGGGGTCTTTGGGGCTAGGATGTAGCTCAGTGTTAGATTATTCAGTATATGCAAAGCTCTGGGTTTCATCCACATCATCATGGGGGTGGGGGATGAAAAAATGAATACATTTTAAAAAGAAAGAAAAGGACAGCTTCCAGGATAAGGGTCTAAAACAAAGTGGCAATGATTTTGTTTTAACTAGTTTTCTGCTCCAGTGCTCAGCAGTGTGAATGCTCAAAGTGCAGCAGGGTTTGCATGAACTTTTATAAATTGTCCTGGCAGCCATCTTTATTACCAGCCACCCCACCCCCTGCTGAATTTTCCATATTAAGGTAGTTCCATTGTTCTCAGTTGGGCCTGCAGTAACTTTAGCTCTCCTCCAGATGTTTCCTGACATCAGCATTCAAGATGTGCTGGCCAGATGTCTTTAAAATTGCAGGAACTCTGTGTTGTGTATATTAGTTATGCAAATGGAAAAGTGAGGACAAGAAGCCAACATGGAGGATAAAAAAGAACAAGGCAGAGACTGGGCCAAGTCTTTATTGGCACATGCAATTTAGGTAGAAAGCCAAGAGAGCAAGCTGTCTTTAATCAAAAACCCTCAGCCGTCTACTGTCCACACTGAAGGACTAGTGTCCTTTGTTTCCAGGTCAGGCCTGAGGTTCTGGAAGTTTCCACCATCTACTGATGGGTGACTATAGGGAAATACTGAATATCTACAGATCTAGCAACCACCTGACCTTTGTTTTACTTTGCTAACAACAACATCTTCATAAATCAAAGAACAATTCCCCCAAATGTTGTCCTTAGTAAGTTAATAGACATTTTAAGGAGGAAAAGGGGTACAACAGTCGACTAATTTCAGGAAGGCCTAAACAAAGTTAAGCAACAGCTAGAGAGATAGCTGAACAGTTAAGAGCTCTTGCTGCTCTTTTAGAGGCTCCATGTTGGATTTCCAACACACACATGATGTTTCATAACCTTCTATGACTCTAGTTTCAGGGGATCTGGTACCTCTTCTGTCCTCCAAGAACACCAGGTAAAAAACATGGTACACACACACAGAGACACAGACACACACAGACACAGACACAGACACACACACACACACACACACACTCTCAAACACACACAGATACACACACACCCCCCCACACACACACCCTCACAGTGATGATTTCCTCCTGTTCAGCTCCAATTCAGTTTTCCTGAATTATGACAATACAGTATACAGTCACCTAAACTGCAGTGTTACAATTGTGATCATCCTCTCTTTAATCTGGCTCTGGCTCTAGGCTTTCTCCATCTATCTATTTCATTCTGTCACAAAAGGCCACCACTCTGCCTTCTGGGCACTGTCATGTGTCCAGCTCTCTAATCTCACACCATAATTTCAGCTGATGCTTCTTTGTCTGTCCTTGTGCGCTAAGAACACCAGCCCTGCACATGCCAATAACTTAACTTATACTCTCCTCATCAAACATGTATCTTTTTCTCAAACTCCATTGCTTACATTGAGACACACTCTGGTCTCAAGAACGCCAACACGGTATGTTTTTTGCCTTTGTTTCTTGGTTGGTTTCATGCTTATTAGTTTTGTAATTGTGATAAAAATAAGTATAACAAAGTTTATCTTCTTTACCATTTTAAAGTATACAGTTCACTAATAGTTTCCTGTTAAAAGACTATACTTCCTAGCTTCCTTTGCAGCTGGAAGGTAGAGACTCAGGAACAAATGTGCTACAATTATTTTCCATCCCTATAAAGGTCTCAACCACCTGTCTTGGTGGGAATTCTCTCATCCACCTGCATGCCATGGGACACATGGCTCAATTTCCTGTGGGTGGGATAACACCCTATTATCACATGATCGATAAGCACAGACCTACCTAAGGCCAGATGTGCCTCTCTTTCCTGCCTTTCTGTCTCCTTAAGATGACTCAAAAATCAAACCATATTCACACTGTCATCAGTCAACCCCCAGAAAAATTTCATCTTGTATACTTTAAGGACTAGGAGTTAAAGTAGACAGATAGGGAGAGGTAACAAGGGTGCCCATCTTCCAAGATGGCTGGCTTCTTCCTCCTCATCCTGACCTACGACAAAAGCTTGGCATGTAAAACAAAGGCCTTGCAGGCATTTTGCATTCTATCTTTCTTCAAACTGACCGGCCCTACCTATGTTAGGGGAGGAAAACACTTTATAGACTTAAAAAAAAAACCCAGGCCCTGAAAACTGACTCTCTCTGACTTCCACAGGCATACAGTGGCTCATGTGCACATACATAAATAAAATATTTTTAGAAATGCTAAAGATATTCTGACATGGAGCTTGAATAGTGCAGAACACAACCATTTATGCCAGGCAAGTGCACACCATTGTAATGCCATACAATATTGGAGAATATTTGTTTACACTGTAAACATGTATCTCTTCCTAAGGCACCTTCTGATTGGTTTAATAAAGAGCTAAATGGCTTGCTAGGCAGTGGTGGTGCAGGCCTTTAATCTCAGCACTCAGGAGGCAGAGACAGACAGATCTCTGAGAGCTGGAGGCCAGCTTGGTCTACAGAGCAAGTTCCAAGACAAGCTGCAAAGCTACAGAGAAAACCTGCCTGGAAAAACAAAACAAAACAAAACAAAGTCTAAAGCTAAACAGAAGAGATAGGTGGAACTTTTGGGCAGAGATAACTCTAGATGAAACTAGGTGTGTGGGGAATGCCAGCCAGACAAGGAATGGGTCAGACATGCAAAGTGGGACAGAGATAAAAGTCATGTGGTAGAATACAGATTAATAGAAGTATGGATTAATTTAAGTTATAAGAGCCAGTTGAAAACAAGCCTAAGCTAAAGGCCAAGCGCTCATAACTGATAGAGTCTCCGTGTCATTATTTGGGAGCTGTCTGGAAGGGGAGACTCTTTACAAAGCACTAGATAATGAGTCCCATTGTCTGGGATCACATCTGGGTTAGCCACTAACAGAGTGTGTAACTGAGCAGATTATTTAACATCTGTACTTTGTCATTGTCTTCTGTTAAACTTCAGGTACTTATCTCTTGAAGGTATTGTGAAGATGAGGCGATTTGTCATCTGCAAAGCCCTTAGCATTATCACCTCTACCAAAGGAGGGAATTGAGGCATAAAGACTATAAGTAGTTTGCCCTGCCTAGCTACACTACAGCTGGGTGTGGTGGCTCACACTTATAATCCAGCCCTGAGAGGCCAAGGAAGGGTAATCTCAGTTTCAAGGCCAGTTGAGAGTCATACCAGTTCAAGGACAGATTGGGCTTCAAGAGTAATGGGGGAGGGGCTGAGAAAGGAAAGAAGGAAGGAGGGAGAAGGGAAGAGGGGCAGAGGGCAGAGGGTCAGAGGGGAGAGGAGGAACAGAGAGTAGAGATGAAGGAATGAGGGAGGGGGGAATGGGGGAGAAGAGAAAAGACGGAGAGAGAGAGAGAGAGAGAGAGAGAGAGAGAGAGAGAGAGAGAGAGAGAGAGAGAGAGAGAGAGGACACCATCCTGGTTCACAGACACAAAGCCCACATAATGACTCCCTAAGAAAGTTTATTTCCCATTTATAGGAAGCTTTCGCTAGTTAGTTACACCATATTGATATGTTTTGACTAAACTGTAAAGGCCCATATTCTGGGAAGGAAGTGCTGGTGGCTCATAGAGTTTTAAATACATGGAAAAAACTAAGGTTAATACTAAGAATCCGGACAGAATATCCACGAGTACGAAGCCAGCCAAACAGCCTACCAGGCAGCTCTGACTCTTGCTGGTGTGATTTTTGTTAGAAATGGAATGAAACCAACCCAGTTCGGGATCTGTTTTGAGTTGCCAAGTGCCAGCATCTGGCAGAAAGTGTCTGTGCAGGGTGGTGAAAATGTGTGCGTGTCCTGATAGAAGGAAACAAGGCTGGGAGGCAATTGTGTCCCAATTTCACTTGCCACAGTGAATTTATTGGACATACATTATGAATTTACTTCTCAATTCTCTCTTTTTGTGGCTTCACACAAAAGTCATTTCTATAAGAAATAAAGGCCTAAAACTTAAGGAATAAGGATGTGCTAACAACTACCAAATATTTTACATCCAAATTATAGCTTTAAATCCAATACTCATGTTTCTTACAGTAATGGTTTCCCAAACCACAGACATAGCTAATGAGTTTCTCTTGCAACCCAGTTTATCACTTGGAGACATTGCCCAGAAAGACTGACTTGTCCAGAGAGATGCAATGATACACTCTCAGCATTCACAGAGGTGAACTAATGGGATAAATGTAGCACTGTGGTCATTGTGATGATAGTGGTAAGGGTCCAATAGATGTTTTGTTGAGAGCATGGAAGGCTGTTGAGTTAGACTCAAAAAGACTAAGAAATGCATCCACTCTCTGAGATGGGACACACTTAGGGCAACCAACCACTGCAATGCTTGAGAATACTCACCTGGCCCCTAGTGTCTGCCCTTTGGGTGCATCTGTCCTAAGGCAGCACTGGCTTCCATCCCTGTCACTCCACTGTTCAGTTTGCTTAGGTCATCAAAATACCTGCTGGTTCTCATCTGTCTTACCCTCTCAGAAGTATCAGATGAACTTTCATTCTTGACTCTCTGTCCTTCATCAAATACACATTCTCCTGCTTTCCCACTTGTCACTCAAGTCTTTTGATGACTCTACCTGCCCTCTTAAATCTGCTATTCACAGGGTCCATAGGGACTTCAGCCACTATCTGGCTCCAAGTTTTCCAGGCCCTCTTGCTGCTAACCTGGGAGGCACATTCTTGTCCTGTAACGTGTATGTTTCCGCCAGCCCGCCAACCAGCCAGTCTGTGCCCTCAGCCGCATCAGCCCCAAATAACACTCAGAGACTCTGTATTTGATACAATCCTGTTGGCCAGTTACCATTATTGTTTATGGGCTAGCTCTGCCTTAATTATTAACCCATTTCTACTTATCTAAGTATTTCCACGTGGTTGTCTTATGGGGGAGCCGCGGCGGGCGTCTCCCTTCCTCCCCGGGCTACATCTCCACTCCCCTACTACTTCCTCTTTCCTCCTCCTGGTCTCCTAGCCCCGCCTATCTTGTTTCCTATTGGCCACAGGGCTTTATTAACCAGTATGAGAAACATATATACAGAATAACATCTCCCATCATTGTCCTAGGGAGTTTGTATTGCCCCTGCTTGGAATACTCTTCTCCCAGTATTATTAACTTGTTTTCTTTCCTCTTTGAAGTATATTTGACTTTTCCTGGTGAAGTCATCATATCTAAACTATAAACCAGCCTGGTGTAGTGATGCACACCTTTAATCCCAGCACTTGGAGGCAGAGGCAGAGGCAGGCAGATCTCTGTGAGTTTGAGGCCAGCCTGGTCTACAGAGTGAGTCCCAGAATAGCCAAGGCTACATGGGGAAATCTTGTCTCAAAATGCAAAACAAAATAGAACCAAAATGCATTGGGGCTGGAGGCTCAGTGGCAAAGAGCACCACTAACTTGCCAAGAGCCCTTTCTTCATGCTCTGTATCTAACTCCCCATCAAGTCACCTGAACTCATGCTCTGCAATCCACCTCAACTCCCATTTCTTATCTGCTATCCTGCTACCACTGTGTTCCAGCTACTACGGCGGTCCCTTACCTGGAGTGTTGACATGACTCCCTAAATAGTGTACATGTTCCTGGTTTATCCTACAACGTTCCTGTCTCTACATGTGGCCTGAGGAACCCTTTAAAGCACCAGGCAGGTTGGTAAGCATGTATCTCACTTTTAAAATTCCAGTAGGAAATTAAAAACCCACCCATGGTCTTCGAGTTATTAGGCAGAAAGTTAGCTCTGGGAATGTTGACCAAAGAAATTCTCCAAAGACAGTATTAAAACAAACAAACAAAACCCAAATCCAATACTTGGGAGTTAGTTGATTCTCACTGGTTGCAGGTGCTTACCTGCCAGGGAAGCAAGGACTAGTGCCAGATTCCCTTTCTCCTAGTGAAATGATTAAACACAGAGACACTCAAACTCTTATTAATATATGTGCTTAAGAATATTTTCATGCTTAACTAAATTCTGGGTAAATGGGCTTCCAAGAACATGCCCCTTCCTGGAAGTGCCCACCCCAAGGCAAGACAAGGAGAGAAGTGTAAACTTGCTCTTATTCTAAAGATTGTGTTCCTGCTTCCTTGTTGGTTAAATTCAAACTCTGACTGTGTGCTCTCTTACTGTGTCCTGTTTGAACTCTTATCTTTCAGGGGTAAAAGAAGAAAAACTATTGCTGAAGTTAAGGCCAAGGAAACTAGAGAATGTTAGTAATCAGTTATCTGTAGTGGCCTGCCCTAGGGGTTCTGACAGGATAGGTCCTCAGCTGCAGCCACTAAGAGCACCTCCTGTGCCCATTCACTATGTTCCCTTTTAAAAGGGCTCTGCCCACCTCCCATCTCTCTTTCTCTTTCTGTATCTATCTGCCTGCCTATCTACCTGCCTGTTGGGTGTATCTGAAAACATATAGGGAACTCAGTAAGGTTTTAGTCCTGTAATTAATTACATCAGTGCTTAGTATGACTACCACGACACTAGTACAGGATCTGCCTGGAGAGCTGAATCCAAGCTGAGAGGTTGTGGAGGGGTGTTTTACTCAGAGTCCTCCAACTTGACTGTAACTGGTTTTAACTTAGCAGGTCAGGTTTATGCCTTTGAAGGACAAAGATGTAAAGAAAAATTCCCTTTTGCAATAGAAGTTTAACACTAAAAATTGTCAATAGGGAAGGTCACAATATTCGAGTTTAGTTTACACCTGCTTCAATTTAATTTGGCTTTGTTAGGTCACTCTTGTAAACAGCTTTCAGGAAGGACTGGGTGGTATATCTCTAAGTTAGCTCTTGTTAATCTGAAATAGATTTTTATAACTTAAACTTTTTATCTTTATATAAAATATATTTTAAACTAGTACAGTATGTTAAACAAATCTAACCATATATTTTTATCCTAATCTAAAAGTACATACCAATTTAAAATATTTGAGACTTGTTTTCTTAGTCTAGAAGGAGATACAATAAACAGAGCTCATTAGGACTGTTTAAAGGATATCATTGTGGCTGTTTAAAACACTTTTAACAGTAGCTACATGTACACATGCATGCAGTTGAATTTAAATCACATACATACACACATAGAGTTAAGAGATAGCTCCCATTCACACATAGAGTTAAATCCAAACCATATGTACACACACACACACACACACACACACACACACACACACACACACACACATATTAAACAGGAATTGAGTACAGTAAGAAGAAAGAGAGAACCAGTGTGTGTGTGTTGAGCAAAACAAAGCTGGCTTCTTCATCTCTGATTCAAATGTAGCAAACAGGACATTGAGAGAGAAAGAGAGAGAGAAGACAGATATAAGCAGGTCTTTGGAGGAAAGAAAAAAGTGGAATATCAAAGCCAACAGTGAACAAGATTTGTTGCAGGTGGAAGAGAGCAGATTCACTGTAGGAGGAACAGGCAGGTAGGGTCCCAGTGCAGCAACCCCCTACCCCCCTACCCACCCCCCACCGCCGGACTGCAGCAAATCCTAGACGCACTAACTTGAGGCACAGGGTCAGAGCACCAACTGCATGCCTCCTCCAGACTCACCACCTGCCCGCTGCTGGCAAAGGGAGAAAGAACAGACAGGGCTCATTTGGATTAGGAATTGTAGCCTTTAACCTTAGTAAAATGGCTGTCAGTCCATGTGGTCACCCTTGGTAAAGATGGTGGTTAGGTCATCTGACTCATCTGTCTTTGCCCTTAGCCAAGATGGTGCCTGCCCACAAATCATATCCAATGAGCAAGACACGCGTACAGGACACTTAAAACTCAGGCATTCCAGTATGTTATTATAAAAAGGTGAGGAGTTAGACATGGCAGGTTAGGGGAATGAGGGTCCTTTGGCTCCTGCCCCTTGATTGACAAATCACCAGGCAGTTTGTACCTTTCTCACGATCCTTGCTTGATAAAAAGCCATGGGATCTCACTCATTCTGCCTCACTCATGGTGAATAACCTACCAAACATCCACTTCCCTGCACTTTATATCTTGACATTTTATGGGACCTTTGCAACATTCTGCCTGCAATCCTGATAGATGGAAGGATATATCACCCTTCCCCCCTTCTGCTCCCCTCTCCCCCAATAAACCTCTTACATTAACTCTGTTGTGTGTGGCATGTTTGCTTAGTGGCAATGCCCACCAAGAGGTAATCACTTCACACTGGGACCCTACCTTTCTGCTCCACCCACAATAAGATCTGTTCTCTTCCACCTGCAATAAATCTGCTTTCTGGATTGCTGATGGCTTTGCCTTCTATTCAATACCAACCATTGAGTCTCTGGAGGGATTGGATAGAAAAACTCCTGGTAAATTGGATAGAAAGAGGATGTTCAGATGATGTTGTGGTGATGGATAAAGGATCAGGTGCTTTAAGGTCCAGGCAGTTGACTTGGATTCTGCACGAGCAGCCCTTTGCTGGATCCAAGTGGAGCTTAATGGTTCCACGGAGCTTGAACAGTGAAGTGAAATGCCAGCTACTCCAGGACATGGCCAGCACTCCAGCTTTTTCAGGTCCCCGAAAGAGCACAATGCCACCAGATCAATATGAAGCAGTCTCAAGAACAAGGGTCCTCATCCCCACCTCACCTGCTACCCCTTTCTACCTCAACTTTTTATAATGAACAAAAGGAAGGAATGCGAGTATTCAGGCATCTGAACTGGCCTGCCCTTGGGGTCCTGACTGTTTACATCCTCAGCTGCGGGCCACTAAGAGCTCCTCCTATGCACATTTGCTACATTCCCTTTTAAAAGGTGGGTCTTGTTCACCTCCCATCTCCCCCCCCCCACCCCGCCCATCCCCCTATCCCCGCTCCTTTTCCCTCTCTTTCTCTTCTGCTACTCTTGTCCCCAGGGACTGGTCTCCGCCTCGCTCTCTGTCCCTTTCTCATCTCTGTCTTCATCACATAAACCTATGTGAGCCTTGTTGCATGGTGATTCTTCTCTTCGAGTCATTTTTAAAATTACAGCAGAGACTCCCCCTGTAATGCTTTCTCAAAGTGACCCTTAACCTACTTCTCTTTCTGTATCTACCAGTGTACCTGTCACCCCATTCCAGCTGCTTCTTTCAATAGACTGAGTTAATTCCCACCACAAGGCCTGGGCATCTTTATCCTGCTTCAGATATTTAAATGACTCATCACTAGGTCTCAGGCTTTCTTCAGATGGACACTCTTTGCCCATCCAATCTCAAGGTACTCCTCAGTGTTTCAATACCATATTTTTTGTTTGTTTGTTTGGTTGCTTGGTTTTTTGAGACAAGGTTTCTCTGTGGCTTTGAATCCTGTCCTGGAACTCACTGTGTAGTCCAGGCTGGCCTCGAACTCAGAGATCCGCCTGTCTCTGCCTCCTGAGTGCTGGGATTAAAGGTGTGCACCATCAATGCTGGGCTACCATGCCATATTTGTTTTTATTTTCCATCTACTATTGAACATTCTCTGAAGTCATCCTAGTTATTGTTGATTATCAGTTCTAAACCAATGTTAACTTGGAATTCTAAATAATTATGACAAAATAATTTATTGCAAATTTATCCAGTTACTGCTAAAGAAGAAACAATAAGGAGTATAATACAAATGATACCTTATTTAGGTCTCAAAGTAATTCCCAGAAATAAATATAATCATGACAGTTTTAAAGAGACCCAGGCAAGTTACAACATTTGCTTAAAGCTCAAGACCATGCTGTAAATAAGTAGGAAGGAAGGTATCTGGTCTCCAAGGCTGTTTATTTCTCCTACCCACAATGCCTCTCAAACAGATTTCACATACCTGAGTAAACTGATGCCCATACTTTATTGTCAATTTGACACACCTGGAAAAGGGAACCTCAACTGAAGAAGTGTCTTCACTCAGACTAATCGACAGATGTGTCTGTAGGGCTTTTTCTTAACTGTTAATTGATGTAGGCGGGCCAGCCCAATGTGGGAGATATTATCAGCAGGCAGGTGAGCCTGTGTCATATGAGAAAGGTACCTGTACAGAAGGAGCCTGTAAGCAAGCTAGTAAGCACTAAATCTCCTTGGTTTCTGCATCAGGTTCCTGCCTTAAGTTCTTGCCCCAAACTTTAACCAATGTTGGGTTGTGATATGAAACTGTAAATCAAATAAGCTCCTTCTTCTCCAAGTTGCTTCTGGTCCTGGTGTTTGTCACACAAAAAGACAGCAAATTAGAAAAAGTAGGTCCTCTGATTATGTGGTTAGAGAGGAATGGTAATCCTGAGACATGAGAATGGGGTATAATTTCTAGGTGGGGTAGAGTTGGAAAGTTGAAGTTTAACATATAACATATATTCAGTACTCTAATACTTCTTTCCTATAGTTGACTTAAATTCTTTGACACAGTAAAAATTTTAGGATTGCCTATGCCAATATTAAACAAAACACAAACTCTGCATTATCTCTTAAATTGGTGTATATCTTGGATTTTTAAATCTATTGAACAGACTTCTGTGGCAGCTGCGCCTTCAATAAAATAAGGAACATGGTATCTCAGATGTTTCTAACATAGTTGAGAAATACATCTGAGTTATACAATGTACATGCTAATTTATCTTCTAATCACAAAGCCAGAAAAAATAACAACAAAGTGATGGGGGTCATAGAGAGGAATGAATCACTTTTAATGTGACATAATTTTGCTTCATTTTGTATCTGGTGGACATGGCTTCAAATTCTCAATTGTCATGCCTCAGCCTCCCTGGCACTGAGATTTCAGGCATGGACCACCTACACCCGGTAGTGATATAATGCTTCCTTGTGCTTAAATAATAACTGTGTCATATTACCACTGTCCTAGGAGAATGACTTCCAACTTTGTTTATAGAGAAACAGTTGACAGAATTCTGAACATAAAAACTAAACATTGAAGATTATTTGTGTTGAGTGCAGAAGTTGTCATTCTGTTCCTCTGAGACTTACTTATTCCTTAACTAAATTTAATCAAAGAAAGAGAGTAGCACTTAGGCCAAGTATCTGCATAGTAAGTTTCAGGACAGCCAGGCTGTTTCCAAAAAAAAAAAAAAAAATCAAAGCAAAACAAAATAAAAACACCCAAATAATCGAAAACAAACATTTGTACTTAGGGTGCTGGGTGCTTGCCATGAGGTGTTAGAGACTACACCTATATATTTGTATTTTGAATTGTGATATTTCCTCCTAAATCATTTACTTTTTTGTTTGTTTCATCTTGGTTACTCTGTGTAGCCCTGGCTGTCCTGGAACTCCCTCGGTATAGCTGGCTCGCCTTGAATTTGAAGAGATCCTCTGGCCTCTGCCTCCTGAGTGCTGTGATTAAAGGTGTGTGCCACCACCGCCCAGCTGAACTCAGGTTTCAAGATTTGGCAGTAAGCACTCTTACCGGCTGAGTCATCTGGCCAGCCCTTGATTTATTTATTTTTTTTTAAATTCCATTTCTTAGAAGTAGGCATAATGTTTTATAAGGTCTTTGAATGTATATTTTAGGATTACTCCACAAATATCAACAGTTTTTTTGGTTAGTTGTGATCAACATAGAAATTATAAGACTAAATGTGAGAATTTAATTCATAATATAAAACATTAGGGCTGGTGAAATGGCTCAGGGAGTAAAGAAAGGTACGTGCTAGCAATTCTTAAGCCCAAGTTTGACCCATATGGTAGAAAGAGAAAATCAATTCCTGCAAGGCATTCTCTGACCACCCTCTGCCCTCCACACATGTAATGAAACATTTTTTTTTTTAAGAATAAATATGTGCTCTTAGCAATATCCTTTACAGGTTACTTCTTCACCGATTTGGCAAAGGTGTAGGCTTATTAACATACCCCCACACTAACCACTTTGTAATTACATGCTGCTCTCCCGGCCTTTTGCAAGCAGTTTCAATCCAGTTCACTTTGTTAGCTTTGAAGGCACTGTCTTTAGCCAAACATAATGACAAGTCAGCAAGAACAAACAGATGCCGGGCTGATTGCTTACAACTGTTAAAGACAATTGCTTTTTAAGTTGACCCATAATGGGCGACTTTCTCCTGAGTCACCTTTACTTTCTGTCCCTGGTGTTCAGTGGTAAGCCAAGGCAGCCATCAGGAAAGCTTAGGGTTATTAGCAATGGCCTTTAAGTGTTTCCTCAAACTTGGTGCTGGACCAACTCCAGAAGACAAACCCTGCAGTGCAAAACCAAAGGATTTGTGTCCCTCACAAAGTGAGACTTGGAGACGTGCGCCCTCTGGTGCTTAAGAAGTGGAGGACAAGAGTGGCAATTGAAAGTCCACACATTTGTGAATGGAAAAAAATATGCTTTGAGGCTGTAATTGCCTGATTAGGTGTGGAGAAGGGGTGGTGAAAATATTCTCAGTTGTAGCATAGAAATAAAAATTCACACATCTGGGAAGATGCTTACACCGGATCTAAAAGACATTGAGAAATCAGACATTTTCTAAGTCACAGACAATACTTGTGGACACCCCTTTTTGTCAGGTTTCAACCACCCTGTAGAAAACACTCTCATTTTGGAGATAATAAAAACTGCGGGGTCATTAAAGCTATGTTTACAATGAAGAGTAATCAGGGAGTGAAATTCACTTAAAATTATGTTCCCAAACTGTCTACTAAAGGAAAATGGCTTTAACGACAATGTCAATTCAAATGGATCAGAAAATAGCTCATTCGGTTATCTTCTTGTCTCTGTATGGATGTGATAAAGTTATTAGGTCCTGGGGAAAAATTAGAAACGTCTGTAGGATAATCAAACTAAAAGGGCTTTGACAGATGACTAGCGTCTTCCTTTTCTTTCTATTCTCCTTGAAATCTCTACATTCAACTTGGAATGTTACTTTAGTTTTATTTGTTTATGTTGTGACAGGGTCTAACTATGTACCCTTGACTGGCTGTAACTATCAGTGTAGACCAGGATGGCCTTGAACTCACCTGCCTCTGCCTCCTGAGTGCTGGGATCAGAGGCGTGTGACACCACACCCAACTCTCAACTTGGAATTTTAGATCTCAGAGAAGCATGACTGTACAGAAATGCAGTTCAGAAAATGAGAATTGAGAAATAAAGGGACCCCTTTCATCTGGCAAAAGTGAAACCTCTCACCTATTAAACAACTCCCATTGCCCCTCCCCATAAGCATCCATCACTCTACTTTCTATCTCTTAATAGTAGCAAAACTACAGTTGTGATATAGCAACAAAAATAATTTTATAGTTGGGGGTCACCACTGCATGAGGAACTGTATGGAAAGGTGTCAGCATCAGGAAGGTTGAGAACCACTGTTCTATTGTAAGCATACATCATATTATTCTTACTCACCTATTGATAGGCAGTTGAGTTGCTTTCATGAAACTGTGAAAGTAACTATCTATGAGAATAATGCTGCTGTGAATGCTAGTGGATAAATACTTCAAGACCCCACTTTCGAATATTAAAGGCACACACCTAAAAGCAGCATTTCATCATCATACAACAATCTCTTTTTAATTTTTGAGAACTGCTAAGTTGTCTTCCTCAGTGGCTATACATCTTATATTCCCATTGTCAAGTCATACCCAGGTTCCAATTTCTCCATATCTTCACTAATTCTTCTTTTCTCTTGTTTTGATAACAGTGTTCTTATAGGTATCAAGTGGTAGCTCCCCGAGTTCTTGTTTTTGTTACTGGAAACAAGGTCTCAGCAAGTAGCTCTGTCTACCCTGGACTTTACTCTGCCAGCCTCTGTTTCCCCAGTGCTGGGTTTAAAGTCCTATGCTACCCTGTCTGTTCTCACAGGAGTTTTGACCTGGATTTCCTGAATGATTAGACTTTGAGATATTTTCATATGCTTACTGGTCATTTGTCTATCTTCTTTGGAGAAATTCAAATCCCTTTACTATGTAAGACCCGAGACAGTGTGGTCCCTCACGCTCCCACTCAGGAAAGGCGCCCTCCCCCCAATCACTCACGAGAAGCAGTCTTGATGCAAATGCATAAGGTCCTTTATATTCCAGTATACTGGGGCCATCAGCCATACATCATGTAGGGTAGAGGGCTGAGCGACCCCCAGTACAGAATTGAGACAGCTTTTATAAGGTTACAACAAAGCCTGCGCATCGTGAACCAATCACCTCGTAGCATCCAGTGCGGACCAATTAATTTAAAGTATCCAAGCCCGCTCTTAGCCCAGGAAGTCTGCTTTCGCATAGGCTTCTGGGTGTGGCTACAAGGCTCATTTCCTGTGTTCATTCACTCACAGGCTGTCGTAAACATTAAAGTAGGTAACCATCAGCTTGGGATTTAAGACTCCTAGCTTCCTGGGGTCACTGGGGAATTAGGCTAAATTTTTCCATCCTAACAACTACTTTTGAATGAGAATGTTTGTATTTTTGTTATTGAGTTAAGGAGTTCTTTGTATGTTCTACATATTCATCCTTTGTCAAAATGTGATACACAAATATGTGATGACTAAAGTAATTCTGTTTCCTGCTAGGCATCCATCTTGGTACCCACTAGCTGTTTGTCTCTGACTCTAGTCCCTAAAAAGTACAAAAGAACAACAGGAATACAATTCCTACATTTATACACTCTGAAAACCGGTTTTCAGGCAGGCATAGTGGCAATCACCTTTAACCCAACACTTGGGAGGCAGAGGCAGATAGCATTCGAAGTCAGCCTGGTCTACAGTTTAAGTTCCAGGACAGCCAGGACTACACAGAGAAACCCTGTCTGGAAAAACAAAAAACAAAACAAAACAAAGCAAATAAATAAATAAATACAAACAAAACCTTCCCTCACCCCTATTCTCATGGCAATCTCAAATTTGGCTCAGGGACTGTTGTTCTGCTGGTAGTAACCAATACAACTTTTAATTATTATTAATCTTTGTTTTTCAAGACAGGTTTCTCTTTCTTTTCTATCTTTCTTTCTTTCTTTTTTTTTTTGGTTGTTGTTGTTTGTTTGTTTTTTTGTTTTGTTTTTTTTAGAGACAGGGTTTCTCTGTGTAGTTTTGGAGCCTGTCCTGGAACTAGCTCTGTAGACCAGGCTGGCCTTGAATTTCACAGAGATCCACCTGCCTCTGCCTCCTAAATGCTGGGATTAAAGGCATGCACCACCACTACCAGGCTGTTTTTAATTTTTTTTTATCATTATCTATTTTATTATGTATTTTATTTTTTATTTTGGGGTATAGGGGAACATGAATAGGATTTCATTGTTAGTCCTGGCTGGTCCTGAACTCAGAGATCTGCCTGTCTCTGACTCTAGAAGGCTAGATTTAAAGGTATGTGGCAGCACACTTGACTTCTTTTTAAAATATGATTTGTGTGTGTGTGTGTGTGTGTGTGTGTGTGTGTGTGTGTGTGTGTATCTGTGTTTGCCATGTGTGAAAAATACCTGCACAGTACAAGTACAGAAGAGGTTGTCTGATCCCCTAGAGCTGAAGCTGTGATTGGTCACTAGGAATTGAACTCCAGTCCTCTGGAAGAGCAGCAGGCCCTCTTAACTTCTGAGCTCTCTCTCTCTCTCTCCAGCCCCTTGGTTTTTTGTTGTTGTTGTTGTTGTTTGGTTTTGGTTTTTTTGTTTGTTTGATTTGTTTTGTTTCGTTTTGCTTTAAAAAAAAATCATGCATTGAATTTTCAGATGCTTTTTTTTTTTCTGCATCAAATGAGAAGGCCGTGTAGTTACCAGCCCCTTAGTCCTGTTGACATGCTGTATTATGTTGATTTTCCATAAATGGCTCCTATTGGTCAAGGTGTGTGATCCTTTCAGTGTGCTGCTGCACTGCTGATGTTTTGAGGTTCATTAGAGACCGTATTAGTCAGGGTTCTCCAGAGGAAAAGAATCAATAGGGCAAATATAAACTAAAAAAACGATTAGTCAGGGTTCTCCAGAGGAAAAGAATCAATAGGGCAAATATAAACTAAAAACGATTAGTTTTAGACATAACCTAACTACATCATATGGTCTGGAGGAAGCTAACACTAGTGGTCTCAGACTGAACAGGCTAAGAATCCAGTAGTTGCTTGGCCCAGGACTCTGAACGTCTTAGCACTGGAAGCCTTGGGGATTCCAGCAGACCTGCTGGTCTCCAGTTACGTCGGAAGCCTGAGGAAGCTAATTCCAATATCAGCAGTTGGAGAGGCAAGACTGAGAAACCTGCCAATCAGAACACAGGCAAGCAGGCAGGAAAGGAAGCAAAGCTGTCCTCAGTGCACAGGCAAGCAGGCAGGAAAGGAAGCAAAGCTGTCCTCAGTGCACAGGCAAGCAGGCAGGAAGCAAAGCTGTCCTCAGTGCACAGGCAAGCAGGCAGGAAAGGAAGCAAAGCTGTCCTCAGTGCACAGGCAAGCAGGCAGGAAAGGAAGCAAAGCTGTCCTCAGTGCACAGGCAAGCAGGCAGGAAAGGAAGCAAAGCTGTCCTCAGTGCACAGGCAAGCAGGCAGGAAAGGAAGCAAAGCTGTCCTCAGTGCACAGGCAAGCAGGCAGGAAGCAAAGCTGTCTTCAGTGCACAGGCAAGCAGGCAGGAAAGGAAGCAAAGCTGTCCTCAGTGCACAGGCAAGCAGGCAGGAAAGGAAGCAAAGCTGTCCTCAGTGCACAGGCAAGCAGGCGAAAGGAAGCAAAGCTGTCCTCAGTGCACAGGCAAGCAGGCAGGAAAGGAAGCAAAGCTGTCTTCAGTGCACAGACAAGCAGGCAGGAAAGGAAGCAAAGCTGTCCTCAGTGCACAGGCAAGCAGGCAGGAAAGGAAGCAAAGCTGTCCTACAGTGCACAGGCAAGCAGGCAGGAAGCAAAGCTGTCCTCAGTGCACAGGCAAGCAGGCAGGAAGCAAAGCTGTCTTCAGTGCACAGACAAGCAGGCAGGAAAGGAAGCAAAGCTGTCCTCAGTGCACAGGCAAGCAGGCAGGAAAGGAAGCAAAGCTGTCCTACAGTGCACAGGCAAGCAGGCAGGAAGCAAAGCTGTCCTCAGTGCACAGGCAAGCAGGCAGGAAAGGAAGCAAAGCTGTCCTCAGTGCACAGGCAAGCAGGCAGGAAAGGAAGCAAAGCTGTCCTCAGTGCACAGGCAAGCAGGCAGGAAGCAAAGCTGTCTTCAGTGCACAGACAAGCAGGCAGGAAAGGAAGCAAAGCTGTCCTCAGTGCACAGGCAAGCAGGCAGGAAAGGAAGCAAAGCTGTCCTACAGTGCACAGGCAAGCAGGCAGGAAGCAAAGCTGTCCTCAGTGCACAGGCAAGCAGGCAGGAAAGGAAGCAAAGCTGTCCTCAGTGCACAGGCAAGCAGGCAGGAAAGGAAGCAAAGCTGTCCTCAGTGCACAGGCAAGCAGGCAGGAAGCAAAGCTCGCCTGCTACAGAGCACAGTGGTTCACTCAAGGGTAGCCACAGGTACCTTGGGCTCTTTGCTCTCACTTTTCTCCCATGTTATTTTCCTCGTCTTTAGAGTTGGTGATTTCATTGTCATCTGAGGCTTGCTGACCCTTCTAGCTGCACATACGTGTTCAGAATCTCTCTAGTGGATGTCTCAGGTGATTACTGCTCATTTCAGCTCTAGGTATTTTATAATTCTTTTTTAAAAAAGTTTTTAAACTTTATTCCTTTTATTTATATGGGTGTTCTGCCTGCATGCATATCTGTGCACCATGTGTGTACTTTGTGCCCTCAGAGCAAAGGGTGCAAGGCACCAGATCCCCTAGAACTGGAGTTGTAGATGGTTGTGAGCCACCATCTGGGCACTGCACTGGAAACTGAAACAGACAATCCAGTGTCCACAGAATCATCTCCCCTGCTCATTTGCCTAATTATTTTTAAAGATTTGCCTTAGTTTTATTTTCTATTTCTATGATAAAAATGCTCTAAGAAGAGCAACTTAGGGGAGAAGCGTTTAATTTCAGATTCTCAAGCCATCGTTGCAAGTCAAGATAATAAAAACTTCAAGCAGCGAGTCACACTGAGTGCATCGTTAAGAGCAGAGAGCAAGGAATGAATGTGCATTTTCTACAGCTCAGCTCAACCTCTCCATCCTTATACAACCCAGCATCCCGTTTAAGGAAAGGGTACCTCTTCTTCAGATGACTCTAACTTGTGTCAAGGTGACAAAAAAAAAAAAAAAAAAAAAAGTTCCAAACAGGATACATACTCTTTCTAGAATATTTCCTGAGGCCTCTTATTTAAAAAAGCAAACAAACTTTATTTCGGGAAGCTTCGATATTAAACATCTCTAAAGGCAATGACATGAGGGACCCTTATGCATCCTACCTCCTCCTTCATCTTGAATTCTATCCTGTGGTTTCTCATCTATCTCTTTATGTTTTTTTTTTTTTGTTTTGTTTTCCATTTGTGCCTTTAAATAATGATTTTCAGATCTCCATGTTCCACCTCCATGACACCCCTTGGTATATTTAATCAAATTAACAGGCACTCTTTTTATCTTATCAACATGAACATCATTTTGTTTTGTTTTGTTCTTTAAATTTGAAACAAGATTGTTTTACATTTCAATCCCAGTTCCCTCACCCTCCCATCCTCCGCTATCACCCCATTCCCATTCTGCTCCCCAGGGAGAGTGAGGTCTTCCATGCAGTCTTCAAAGTCTGTCATATCATTTGGGGCAGGGCCTAGGCCCTCCCCCATGTGTCTAGACTGAGAAAGTATCCCTCTATGTGGTATATGTTTCCAAAGTCCATTTGTATATTAGGGATAAATACCGTTCCATTACTAGAGGCACCATAGACTGCCCAGTCCTCCTAACTAATGTCCACATTCAGGGGGTCTGGGTTGGTCCTATGCTGGTTTCTCAGCTATCAGACTGGGGTGCATGAGCTCCAGGTCAGCTGATTCTGTGGGTTTCTCCAGCCTGGTCTTGACCCCTTTGCTCATCATTCCTCCCTCTCTGTAACTGGATTCAAGGAGTTTGGCTAATGTTTAGCTGTGGGTGTCTGCTTCTCTTTCCTTCAGCTACTAGATGAAGGCTCTTGAAAAGCATATAAGGTAGCTGTCAATCTCATTATTGTGGAAGGGCATTACAAGTACCCTCTTCACCATTGCTTAGATTGTTAGTTGGATTCATCCTTGTAGATCTCTGGGCTAGTGTCATATTTCTCCTCAAATCTATAATGGTATCTTTTTTCTTGTTCTCCTCTATTCTTTCCCTGTCTTACTACTCAGTGGAAAACCATAATGGAAACCTGAAATTCGCAGGGAAAAGAATGGAACTAGAAGAAACCATCCTGAGTGAGGTAACCCAGTCATAAAAAGACAAACACAGTATGTACTCATTCATATATGGGTTTTATACATAGAGCAAAGGATTACCAGCCTACAATCCACACCGCCAGAAAAGCTAGGAAACAAGGAGGACCTTAAGAGAGACATACATGGTCCCCCAGAGAAGGGGAAAGGGACAAGATCTCCCTAGCAAATTGGGAGCATGGAGAGGGAGTTAGGAGAAAGAGAAGGGGAGAAGAGGAGGGGAGAGGTGGCAACATGAACATCATATATACATACATAAATGACTATATGTATTGGATAGGTGTATGTGAGTATAGTACCTGCAGAGGCCAGAAGGGGGCATCAGATCCTCTGAAGCAGGAGTTACAGGTGGTGTACACACAACGTGTAGGCACTAGATGTCAACAGAAACGTGTCTAAGCTATTGGATGTGTAGAGTTTTACCACCATAATTTGATGAAAAGGAATCTAACAAAGGCAGCTGACATGGCTGCCCTCCATAAGAGGATAGCATCTCCAGTCTCAATAAGATTTATGGGAGAGGTCTTATTCAGGAATGTTGTCTCCAGCTTTACTCCATGTTAGCACACATAAACCTGATGAGATTTTAAGGGCTGGTAAATACCAATTATTAACTTTTAATAAGAAACATAACCATAGCCCAGTTGTGGTGGCACATGCCTTTAATCCCAGCACTTGGGAGGCAGAGGCAGGGGATCTCTGTGAGTTCCAGGCCAGCCTGGTCTACAAATTGAGTTCCAGAACAGGGAGAGCTACATAGAGAAACCCTGTGTTGAAGCAAAAACAAATAAACACAAAAAAAGAAGAAAGGGATGGAGAGGAGGAGAAGGAGAGACAGAGAGAGAGGACCAACACACACACACACACACACACACACACACACAGAGAGAGAGAGAGAGAGAGAGAGAGAGAGAGAGAGAGAGAGAGAGAGAGAGAGAGAGAGAGAGAGAGAGAGAGGACAGGTTTGAATCCATAATAGCTGGTTAGCAAATTTTCTGTTTAGGGGAAACTTTTTATGTGAATTATAAGGAGGAGGTATTTGTGGAGGGCAAGATCTAAAACAAGGAGTCTTTGATGAGGGAGCATTGTCATTCTCTGGAGGACAGCAATGGAAGGGCATTTAGAACTTTTGTGTATGAGATTTAAGAATTGCAATTACATAGGTTTATTCATAGCATGTGTGTGTGTGTGTGTGTGTGTGTTTGTGTAGGGGTTGGGATAACTTGTGGGAGATGGCACTCTCCTTTCATCATGTGGGTTCTAGCTGGTCAGACTAAGGTGTTTGGCTTGAAGGCAAGCCCCTTTACCTACAGCCATCTCAATAATCTAGTATGCAGTGTTAACCCATACTACATGCAAATAAAGAAGGAATAGTTGGTTTTATAACTCAATGTGTTTTGGAGTTTTTGTTTTTTGAAAGTGTAAATCCTGTTGCTTTCATAATTAAATAATTGAGAAATAAAGTGCAATGCTCTCTCCTAGCTGCTAATGCAGTTCAAAGGGTAGAAATCTACAAATCCCTCTCCAGAGAATGGAAGATTTTTTTTCCTGGTTTTTGTATTTATTTTTTTCATTTATGTTGTGTGTATAAGAGTTTTGTGAGTGTGTATCATGTGTGTCCTAAACTGGAGTTAAGGATGGTTGTGAGCTATCATGTGGTGCTGGGAATTGAGCCCGGGTCTTCTACAAGGACAACTAAGTGCTCTTTTCTACTGAGCCATCTCTGCAGCCTTCCTTTTACTTGAATTTATTATTCTCAACTGTCTTTACTGTGAGTAAAGAAGTCACAGAGAAGATGTAAAAAATTGCATGTTAATTTTTCTGTGTATTGGAATCATGTGGAGAGATTTTACAGATCTCAGTGCATTTAAACCAAAACTTATGAAGTCAGGAATCAGATTGCTTATTTTTTGTTTTAACAATTTATTTATTTATTATGTATGCAGTGTTCTGCCTGCATGTATGCCCATAAGCCAGAAGAGGGCATCATGCCTCAGTGTAGATAATTTTGAGCCGATATGTGGTTGCTGGGAATTGACCCCAGTACCCCTAGAAGAGCAGCCAGTGCTCTTAACCATCTCTCCAACTACTTATTACATGATTCCAGTAGCTAGGTCGGGCTAAAAAACCATTTATCCAAGTGAGGATCTTGCTCTTGACATCCAGTGGAATCTGAAGACTGAATGTCTTAAATTTAGTCTTTTCACTAAAGGAAAAGAAGATTGACATGAACTTTGTACAAACCTTATGTATATAACAAACAAGGAAACTTTGTTCTTTACCTCATCTCCAAAAAAAGACAAAAACAAAACAAAACAAAACAAAAAAAACCCTAACAAACAGGCATAGTGTGGTGGCCCACACCATTAATCATAGCACCCAGGAGGCAGAGGCATGTGGATCTCTGTTGAGTTTGAGGCTAACCTAGGCTGTGGGCCAGCCAGAGATACACAGTGGGACACCCGTCTCAACAAACAAAACCCTAACAAATAGAACACAGCAGAACAATAATTTACAACCTTTCTCCAGCTCTTCTGTGGCATTTTTATAATGTTACAGCACTTCAACTCACTTGACTTTTGAAGGCCTTTTTTTTTTCTTTCTAATTTGGAGTAAGACAATACCGTTTTCAGAGCATAACCCCCCCACCCCCATTTTCTAATCATCTACACTTGCCTCAGTGAAATTCTGTTAGTCTGGATTTCCTCTTCCTCATTCTCTGAATTGCAATCTATGGGTTTAGTCTTCGAGTTAACTGAGAAGCCTTTTTATTCTGTGAACTAAGCACATTCCTTTATAACCACAGGCATCCACTTCTCATTGGATTTATGACAATCACAACATTGGCACGCAGGTAAAAAAGAACTCAATTTGCTTTTCCCATCACACCTCTGGTTACCTCAGGGAACCCCACTTCAGTGAAAAGAGAATAAGGACAATCCCTGCCATGCTCTCCATGCCCACACCTTCCCCAGAACTCTGAAGTGATCCTTGTTCCTCTGTATACTACTAGGTTCTGGCTGCCAGAGCACAGTACAGCTCGGCTCTGCCTGCAGACTGCCCTGCAGTTGCTGGGAAAGCCCTGCCAACAGACAGGGCAGAGGCATTGCTTTGTCCAGAACAGCACTTGGGGAAGTCTGTTTGAAGCCTAAGGAATTAGGTGAAACAGCTCTGCATGGGTGAAATGACCTGAGCGCATGAAACCAGAGAAATTAAGACTTTACCCTTCACTCCACCCACAAGGACCACTCCAAGCATGTAATGTTTAACAAAATTGAACCTTCTGTACCGTGTGTAAAGGTTTCAAATTGCTCTGCCTTATTTTTTTTTTTTTTTAAATCCATGGGCATATACCATAAATAAGTGAATTATACCTTTAAGAGAATAAAGAATGGGAACAAAAGATAAAAACCTCATGTGGTTGGTTCTCTTGTTTCTCTTTTTAGCTGTTTGCTGAGCAAAGTATTCCATGACACATGAAAATGAAAAGACAGTCTAATCTGCCTTGGTCTTGAATGGCTTGGGTCCTAGAACACTTACTTAGGGTCTATGAGGGAATTAAGACACTAAAGAAATGACAGATACATGGACACAGAAAAGCTGGGATTGGGTGGCCTGGACTCTCAAATGGAGACAACATCCCAGAAGAACAGCACATTTTTTCAACTACAGTTGAACAAGGAGATGGGGTTGTCACATACAGCTGAACAAGGAAGGGACTTACTGAAGATGAACAAGAAGGCAGTGTTACCACATACAGCGCAACCAAGAGGCAGATTATCTAATCTCAGTGGGATCAGTCTCTATGGCAAAACAGTCTCCAGGCCATAAATAGCTGAGGGAGAAAGCTATGGTGGACATTTTCTTCATCTACTATCATCACCCGCACCGCACACAGACCACAGGAGTGCTTTGCCTTCCGTTTGAGTCTGACCCAGGAAGGTGTTGCCATTTCCACAGGGTTGAGTGAGGCACTGGGATTCTTAACATTGCCTTGCCCATGTCAGCAACACATGTCCACTCTGGACTTCACTCACTCTCTATATTAGCTTTTTGCTACTAAACTACAGTGATTTAAATTCAAATTCAAGCAAAGAACACAAGCGGTCAGTTCAGCAGCCTAATAAATAATTAGCAATATTTATGCTTACAAACCACAATTTATATTAAAATTACGTAAATATTTCATCTTATAAAGAGTTGCTTGGGTTTAGAATGGCAATGATCTAAGTGAAAACCAAGATTATTTTATTTTTTGGGACAGGGTTTCTCTGTGTATCCCTGGTTGTCCTGGAACTCTGTAGACCAGGCTGTCTTCAGACTCAGAGATCCATCTGTCTCTGCTTTCTGAGTACTGGGATTGAAAGTGGTTGCCACTACGTTTGTCTGAAATTTAGAGTGTATTAATGTAGGAATTTGTATTCCTGTTGTTCCTTTAAATCTTTTTAAGAAAATAAATTTGTTTTTCCTATAGGGCCTCATATGGCCTGCAGACTATGGATTGTCAAGAAGATTCAAGTTGAGTTATTTGGCACAAAGTCAGACCTGGTGAATATATAAACAGTGCTCAGAAGGCTGAGGCAGGAAGAAGAGTTTGAAGTCAACTTAGGTGACATGTGAGATCCTGTCTCAGAAAACCAAACAAATCAGTCAACAATTATAAAATCATTGAATACACATCTTAGTGTATGGAGCACACCATTGTTTGTCTTCATGGTGCCTTGCAAAGATGAAGAATAACAGGTGTAATCAGCTTGTCTAACATATGCTATTATAGCACAGTTCCTGACCCTGCTTTTCCTTTGTTTAGATATGATAACACAATTTCCCATGACATTCTGAAAGTTCTCTAAACTCACAATAGAAGTTAAGAAGAAAAAGAAATACTCATGTTACTACCAGAAACAACTAGTTATCATGTTGTTTAGTTTTTCAGACTATTGAATATAATGCAAAACTATAAAATAATGAGACCCTTAGTCTCCACTATCCTATAATGGTAAAGATTTACTGAGTATTTTTTAAAGCCTTGTACTGGGATCTGGAGAGATGGCTCAGAGGTTAAGAAAACTGGCTGCTTTTCCACAGGACCCAGGTTCAATTCCAGCACCCACATGGCTGTTCACAACTGTCTGTAACTCTAGTTCCCGGGGATCTGGCATTCTCACACAGACACACATGCAGGCAAAACACCAATATACATAAAACAAAAATAAATTATATTTGAAAAAAGTTTCAAAACAGAGTATAATATTTATATTTATATCTACATGCATAAAGATATTTACTAGGCTAATGATTTTAATCAATTTTTAGGTGGTTTTCGTTTTGATTCATTTTGACTTGTTGAAACTTTTGTTTTTCTGAGACAGGGTTTCTCTGTGTAGCCCTGGCTGTCCTGGGCCTCACTCTATATATCAGGCTAACCTGAAATGCAGAGACCTGCCTGCCTCTGTCTCCTAAGTGCTGGGATTACAAGCATGCACCACCACCACCTGACTAAAGTAAATCTTTTTTTAAAAAGCTTGATACTATGATAAACACATATACATAGTTCCATTTAGTCCATACACAAGAATATGGTTGTCCATCCTAAACTTTTATTGGTGATTGTGTGTGTGTGTGTGTGTGTGTGTGTGTGTGCTCATGCGCACACATCTAGGTATGGGCATACATGTATGGGCTTGTATGGATATGTATGCATGCACACATGCTGATGTCAAATGTCTTGCCTTAGTTGCTCTCTATCTTTATTTTTTGAGACAGGATGTCTCATTGAAGGTGACGCTCAATGGTTCAGCTAGGCTGGCTGGACAAGCTTTGGGGATCTACCTGTCTTTGCCTCCCCTAAACAAAGGCTAGGGTGACAGTCATGTAATGAGATGCCCAGCTTTTTATGTGGGTGCTGGGGGTTACATGGAAGGCACTTTACCAACTGAGAAAACTCCCCAGCCTCTTTAATGTGATATTGTGATCTGATGTACTCTTTTGGTCTTCATGGACACTGCTCACACATAGTGAGCAGTACAACAGATATACATGCAAGCAAAACATCCAAACATGTAAAAATAAATAAAATAATCAGAAAGTATTAAAATAAAACATGATGGGAGCTGGGGAGATAGCTCTGGCACAAAGCTCTTGATACATAAGCATGAAAATTTGAGTCAGGCTCTCCATCACCCAAGTAAAAACTGAGTGTGGCAGCATGTGTCTGTAGCCCCCATTTTAGAGAAGTGGGTGGGTTGCTGGAGCTCACTGACTAATGAGAGACCCTGCCTCAAAAAAATAAGGTGGAGAGCAGCAGAGGAAGACACTCAACATCAACCTCTGGGTACCACTTGTTAGATAAGCAAGACCATGCTCACACACACACACACACACACACACACACACACACACACACACACACACACACACAACACACCCTCAAAAACACATTAAAATGATTATACACTATTTTTAAGTTGGTTTCATTACAGGGATACAAGGAAAGTTCAACATATGTAAATCAATCCATGTAATACGACATATAGAGAGACTTCAGGACAGATGCAGAAAAAGTCTCTGACAAAGTTAACATCCCTTCTTCATGATAAAAGCCCTGAGGGAACTAGGAATAGAAGGAAATACATTGATATAATAAAGGCCACACATAAATCTATAATACATGATTCTAAATGAGGCAGGACAGACTGAAAGCAGTTTTTAAAGTCAGGAATGAGATGAAGGTGACCACTATTCCCATTCTTATTCAGTAAAGTCTTCACCAGCATAAATAGAAATAAAAGGGATACAAACATGACAAAAAGAAGTCAATGTATCCCCTACTTACACATAGCATGACCTTATACTTAAAGTTCTTAAGACCCTACCAGAAAACTCACAGATTTGATACAAAATTTTAGTGAAGTAGCAGGACACAAAATTGGTAGTGTGTGTGTGTGTGTGTGTGTGTGTGTGTGTGTGTGTGTGTATAATGAACTTGCTGAAAATCAGAAAAAAAAATCCCATTCACAATTTAGCTTCAAAATAGCAAATACCCAGTAAGAAGTCTAACCAAGAAGGTTGTAGTGATTTGAAAGAAAAATGTTCATGTGTTTGAACACTTGGACCCTAGCTGGCACTGTTTGGAGAAGCTATGAAGCTTTGATGGAAAAAGTACTTTACTCGTGCAGGTTTTGACTCACTTCCAAGTTCATTCCTTCTGCTTCCTGTGTGTGGTTTCTGGTTTCCTGATCTGCAGCCATGCCTCCCAAGCCTGACAGACTCTAACCCTCTGGAACCATAACCCAAAATAAACCCCCTTCCTTAAGTTGTTTTCAGTCACAGTCATTTGTCATAAGAGAAAACAACTCTCCAATAAAACAGAAGAAGAAAGTAGATTCTAGAAGATGGAAAAACCTTCCATGGTCACAGATCAACAGAAGTGATACTGTGAAATGGCTATGTTCCCCAAAGTTATCTACAGATTCAATACAATCTGCATCAAAATTCCAATAGCATTCTCTAAAGAACCAGAGGAAACAACTCTGAAATTCATATGGTGTAGAGAGCCGGGTAGTGCCACGCCTTAAAGTGGTGCTGGCTTCTGCCTTACACCTTCCCGCTGGTGAAGACTCTGGCATAAACAAGCCCTTAATTGGTTAAGTCTGTTCAGCCTGTCTGCTTCCACATTAGAGTAGCCTATCTGCAGGGTCCACGTGGCTCACTGGGGTTGGTTAGCTCAAGGGTATTTAAGCCTGTGCAGGGGTCCCCTGGCTCTCTCCCTCTCTCTACCTCTTCCTCCCTCTCTCTCCCTCTTCCTCCCTCTCTCTCCCTCTCCCTCTCCCTCTCCCTCTCTCTCTCTCCCCCTCCCTTCCTCCCTCCCTGCAGGCCAGAAGCAACATGTTTAAAGGATCCTGATTAAAACTGCAAGAAGAAGATCTACCCGGAATCGCGTCTTCCTTGCTGGCGAGGGTCAGGCACATACAATATGGAAGTGCAAAGGATCTAGACTGGCCAAAGCAACCTTTGTTTGAGATAGGGTCTCATTATGAAGCCTTGGCTGGACTGAAACTTACTAGGTAGATCAGGCTGGCCTCTGCCTCCTGAGTGCTGGGATCAAAGGTGTACAGAACAACTAGCATCCAAAGCAATGTTAAGCAGAAAGAGCAATACTGGAAATACCACAGTATTTGATCTCAAAAATTTGTATCCAGAGTAACAAATATAGAAAGACATCGGCAATAAGAACAGATATGTAGATCAATGGAGTAGAACAAAGGAGTAAGAGATAAAACCACACAGCTACAGCCACCTAACTTCATACAAGACTGTCAAAAAACATACATTAGAAAAAAGTAAAGATCCAACTGTAAAATGAACTTACACACTTGTCTCACCATGCACAAAAATCAACTGAAATGGACTGAAGAACTGAAACTAAAAGTTCCAGAGGAAAACATAGGCAAGGATTTCCAAAACAGGATTTCAACAGCGTAGGAAAAAAATCAGTAGTTAAGAGAGTGAGATTAAAATCTTTGCCAAATATATTCAGATAGGAGACTAATATTAGGTGGAACTGAACTCCAATCCTCTGCAAGAGGAGCTAGTGCTCTTAACTGCTGAGCTATTTCTCCAAGCCCCTATACAATGGAATTTTAATCAGCTGTACAGAAAAATGAAATTGTGACATTTGAAGGAACATGGATACAACTATAGATTATGTTAAACAGAAAAAAATATAGGCAAACACCATGTTTTTGTTGATTATGCAAAATCTAGATTTAAATCAATATATATTTTTAAGTATGTGGAACATAAAAGAGCTTACAGAAGGGGAACAAAGAGAGGATGGTGGAATGCATGTGATATGAAAGCAGAGGGGTGATTCAGAGAAGAAGGCTAGCAAGAGGAAAGCTGGGGGGTGGGGTAGGTAGCAGTGGTGAGGTGGAGGTGGGGGGAGATGACATGAAGTATAATGACAAATATATATAAAATGTCATAATGAAACCCCTTAACTTATATGCTAAGGTAAAACAATCTATTTTTTAAAAAGCAATTTAAAAAAGTTGAAAATTACCAAATGTGTCATAAAACAAAGACTAAGAAAAACAGAAAAAGAATATGCTTACTTGATGGTGTGCAGTGATGAGATTACTCACAACTTACATTTGCCTGAAAGGTAAGAGGGCCATCAGCTAGAATAATCAGCACAGGGGAATAGGATTTTCTTCTCTTTTTCTAAAGAAGCATATACTTTCTTCTTGGTGTATGTGTTTGTGCTGAGACAGGCCTCTACAACCTGTTATGTAGACCAAGCTGGCTTGGAACTCACAGAGATCTGCCTCCCAGGCATCAGAATTACAGGTATGTACCACTATGCCCAGTTGCTTTCATCTTTTGATTGAGCAATGTACCAAGAGGTGGAGAAAGGTTGCTTGGAGGGACACAGGCTAATGGTTGAATATTGGTGGGCCCAGTCTAGTTTATCTTCCATCCAATCTGGACAAACAAGCCTCACATAGCTATCATGTAGCTTGGTAGGCAGGCTAACTTTAACCTAGTGACATGCACGGCTAACTCATCCTTTCCTTTATTAGTTTTATTAACTAAGTTCTTAGTGTAATTAAAAATTATGTCTCTACATTTGAGATGGCTCAGTAGGTTAAAAAGTATTTGTCAACAGGTCCAATGACATGAAAGAGGAGAGAACTAATGCCACACTTGAGCTTTTGGACACACACACACACACACCAATAAGAAAATAATTTAAAAAACTGTTTTGGGGCTGGAGAGATGGTTTGGCAGTTAAGAGCACTGACTGCTCTTCTGGAGGACCTGGGTTTGAGTCTTGGCACCCAATGGAGGCTCACAACCCTTTCTAAGTCTAATTCCAGGGGTTCCAATACTCTCTTCTGGTCTCTGGGGTCACTGAGCACACATGCTACACAGACATACATGTAGGCAAAACCCCTATACACACAAAATAACTAATAGCTAAAATAAAAAAAAAAGAACTGATCACATTATTTTATATCCATTATTTATGAATGTAAATGATGCCGTGTCTTTTAGTTGCTTTGGGAATGGAAGAAATTAGTCCCTGATAAAATGCATAATAGGAACACACACATTTGTATATCATTTAACAAGTAGCTCCAATAATTCAAATGTAAGCAATATGGCAATTGCTACTTGTCATCTTCACGTACAAACAAGAATATATAAGCTACCTATAACAATATATACAATCTTGTAAAAATCCTATTTATTTTTTCTATGGCTAGAGTCATATAGTACTTTTAGAAGTAAAAAGTATCAGTCTAGAAATTGTTCTAAGTAGTAATAGTGAATTTTATTTTCAAATCTTGATGAAGGAAAAATAAAATAAAATACCCAAATCTGGAGAGTCATGTATATACAGAAGACATAAATAGTACTCCTGGAGAACGACATACACACAGAAGACATGAACAGTATTCCAGGAGACTCACATACACACAGAAGACATGAACAGTATTCTAGGAGACTCACATACACACAGAAGACATGAACAGTGTTCCAGGAGACTCACAATCACACAGAAGACATGAATAGTATTCCAGGAGACTCACACACACACAGAAGACATGAACAGTATTCCAGGAGACTCATATATATACAGAAGACATGAACAGTATTCCAGGAGAATCACATATATACAGAAGACATGAACAGTGTTCCAGAGGAATCACATACACACAGAAGACATGAGTAGTATTGATTTGTTTTAGTTGAGTCCATCCTATTTACACATTTAAAATATAAAATGAATTTCAATCTGTGAAGAAGCTGACTCCATTTAGCACCAGAAAGGAACTGTACTTTAGCTTCTAATCAAGATTTTAACATCCTGAACCAGAAAAGAAAGTCCCTGAAATCCAGACGTACTATTGTAATCTCTGAATCGCCAACTGAACCTTGAAGCTACTTGATGCTGCGGACTACTCTCCTGCAGTGGTTTGTTTTCATTTCCTCCAATGCTTGCTCCAGCTGCTGAACCAAATGAAGGAGGGTAGCTGGGTCCGTCTGCAAAAGATGGGTGCTGTGGTCCCCATTCTGGTCGAGGTTCAGCTTTATAGTCACTGCTGGTTTAATTTGTTGCCGGAGACTCCTGCTTGCAAGCTTAGAAACACAAAAAACCCCACAATAACTACTTCATAATTATGCTGCATTGATAAATTTTAAAATTATACTATACCGTATAAAAATATAATTTAAGATGAACCACACATTTTGAAATGAAAAGTAAACTTTAAAACCTTTGGAAAGAAAAAAACCCGAGACTGTATATGAAACCTTATGGTATGAAAAGATTCCTTAAACAGGATAAAAAGGCACACATCATAAGTTCAAGACCAGATTGGTCAACAGAATAAACTCCAGGACAGCCAGGCTATACAGAGAAAGCCTGCTCTACATCCCCCACCCCCGTAAAACAAACAAATAAATACACTTCAATTAAAAAGGTAAGAAAATAGAGTAAAGAAATAATAATAAGACAAAAATGGCATATCACATAGAAAGGGGAAAAATGAAAATAAAGGTCTAGATTCTTTATACTTCTAAATTCCCACTTTTGTTCTGATTCATCCAAGGATACCCTGATGTCCTTTTGTATGCTGCAAATACGTGTTGCTTTTAATAGCTGATGAATAAAACTATTTTGGCCTATGGCAGGGCAGAATATAGCTAGGCAGGAAATCCACACGGACACAAATAGAAAGGAGGAGTCAGGGAGACATGAAGGAGGGACTGAGATTAGATGGAGAAAAGTCTCCATCTACAGATACCAAATTAAGTTTTTAAACAACTACTTCAATGTTACATGTTTATCAAAGAATCTACACAGACTTCCTAGTGTCTGCTATGCTACATTTAAACTCTTACCAAATATCTGTAACCCATTTTGACTACTTACAGTCAATAGATGAGTGTCACTTCAATCACTGCATATGTACACTGCTAAAAATGAGCTAAAAGAAAAATCTGTGTCATATCTTAGGATGCTGGTTATATTTGGAAAGGAAGGAAGGAGCAATCACTGGTAGGATGTAAAGATGTCTCTGGGGTTCTAGTCATGGTCCTGTCCATTTTATGACTATGTGACTGTGTGATAATTTATTGAGTACAGTAACCTGTACACTTTCCTTTGGGAGTGTTCTGTTTACAGAGAAATGACTCTTTATAAATACTAAGCAAAACCAAACAATTTTTCAAATCACTTTTTTTCCCCCTAAAATGGTTTCTTAAAAACCTGTGGAAATGAGGGCTTTGGGATGGTTCAATGAGTTAAGGCACCTACTACTATGCCTGACAACCTGAGTTCAATCCCTCAGTACAAACTTCCAAAAGCTGTTCTCTGAGCTCAACACAAGTGCCATGCACAGACACATACATTAAATAAATACGTGTAATAAAAATAAATTAAAAACTTTTACAAATAAATTCAGTAAATTATATTAGAAATAAAAGGAAATAAGCCATTTGTGAAATGACCCACAATGACCATTAAAATATACATTTTTTTTTTCCCCAAACCAGAGCTTGGTAAGCTTGTAAATAATAGAGCATATAAATAATTCTTAATGTCTATGTCAGATTAAAAAAGAAAAAAAGGCCATACTTGTACATCTAGTCGCCATTCAAGACTGTGGTAACTAGGAAGGCGAGGTGCCAACTCATTCAGAATAGTTCTGATCTCCTTTCTGTTGTCCAGGTAAAGCTGAAGCAGTAGTTTATTCAATTCTTCAGAGAATCCCAGAACAAAAACAGAGTCTTGGAAATCCAGTTCAGAGATCTAAAGATAGATTGAGTTCAAGAGAACACTGGAGTTTGTCTAGTAAATGCTAAAACATCTCCAAACACAAAAGTACATTATATCCTATAATTCACTTCTGTCTGTAACATTCCCTACAGTTAAAGACAATTATTGCCTACCATTCCAAAATCCAAGTTACTAACATACAAAATAACCTTATTAAAATACAAAAAGAAGCTGGGCATTGGTGGCACACACCATTAATTCCAGCACTTGGGAGGCAGTGTCAGGCAGATCTCTGTGAGTTCAAAGCCAGTCTGGTCTACAGAGCTAGTTCCAAGACATGCTCCAAAGTTACACAGAGAAACCCTGTCTTGAAAAACAAACAAACAAACAAACAAATTAAGATGCTCAATTTTATTCACTATTTTTCCATCAAGCCAGACTCTGTCTGCTGATCCATAAAGAAATGCAATATTTCATTCTCCCCTATCTTCGGATACACATATGATGCCATATGATGCAGAATTAGAGACAATTGTAATTTATACTAGCAAGAGGTATTCATATTTTTTTTAAAAATGCCCTTAACACTAACCATTCAGGTATACCGTACAAATTTGATTATGAGTTATTAATATTATTCACATTAGATAGTGCCCTAACACTCTTTAGGTATACTGTATAAATTCGATTATCGTTACTAATTTATACAGGTGCCTGTCTGAAAGTACTTGGTTAACACAATTCAGTTCTCGGAAGTCTTACCATGAGCTTGGAGCTCTCAGTGAGGAGATATGTTAACCCTTCCACACCATGCTGGATAGTGTCACTACTCACACTGAGTTTTCCTAAGGAAAAATGAGCAGATTATTCTTTTGTTTAAAAATAAACACGTTCATTTACCCTATCCTCAAACAACACAATCAAAGTGAGTTAAGCAGAGATTCCCTTTCCTTTTCAACCCACACCACTAACGGACACCTTCAATGTTTCTCTCCAACCAACTATAACAAGACACAGACCTGTGAACAGAGACACAAAGCCCCTTCAAGCCAGGCAGAAGAGGAACTCAATGGGATGTTCTTAATAACACCACCATCCTCCTCCAGCTTTAGCAGCTGAACACTTGAATGATGTTCTCGGCTAATCTTATTGAGCATGCAGTACTTACTAAGCACGGTAGTGTTTCTGAAAGGAAGGTGGAACTATATGCGTTTTAAATGTGAGGGCACTCGTTTCATACAAGCTTTAAAATCTCAGTTACTTGCAGAGTTGGCGCCCTGAATGACAGCTATGCGGGTTTTAAAATAGGCTGCAATGGGTACAAGATCCTAGGACTTGCAAAGGTTCCTGTCGGGCTGAGTGAAAGAGAAGGTATAGAGCACTTTCCACGTCAATAGGCTGCCTGTCTCCTCCCTTTCTTACTGGCGGCGCCTTCGTAGATCTTCGGGTTAGACCCGCGTCTGAGGAACTCCACTGCAATCCTCCCGAACTCTGCGACCACTGCAACGGAAGTAAGCAGGCCGTGAGCGCCGGGCTGTCCCTGGGACTGTCTCCGCCGCAAGCACCCCGCACTCCCTTACCTGCGATGTCCACTTGCGGGAGGAAGGCCAGGTGCTCCTTATGCTCCTCGGACAAGTCGAGCAGCATTTTAGCAGACTTACTGACTTTACCACGCAGCACCGGCCCCGCCCTCGCCACTTCCTGTCTCTGTGCAGGCAAAAAGAAGCTCCGGAGTTGCTGCACTGCCCATGCTTTGGGTTCCGGTCTCTGGCGGTCCGACGAGCACTAAATCTCAGAGCTCACACTGTAGGAGAGGAGAGGGCGGTGGGGCGCCGGTAAGAGGAGTTTCTCGTTCATAAGTCATTCTGCAAACGTGTAATATGTGGGGCCGAAGAGATAGTTCAATGGTTAGGAACCCTTGTTGCTCTTGCAGAGGACTCAGGTTCAGTTCCTCGTGTGTCACAACCATCAATAACTCTAGCTGTGAGGATACAACATCCTCTTCTGAACTCCATAAGCACCAGGCACATTTGTAACGCGCGCACACGCGCGCGCGCGCCACACACACACACACACACACACACACACACACACACACACACACACACACACACACACGCAACTTTGATTGTTTGGCATGTTTGGGGGGGGGGCTTCTGGGATCAAACCCTGGGTTCCCTTCATGCTAAATATCTACTGTACCACTAATTATATGTTCAGCCCTATACAAAGTTTTATGTATGAATCTAAGTTATAATGAGTATGATAATAATGATGACAACAACAGATGTTTACACAATTGAGAGCAATGCCATTATTTTTATTTTTTGACGATGTGTGAGAATTTGGTCACCTCTTTTACTTTCATATATAGGAGACTATAGAATGACAATAGTGACTCTCCAATCTTTTTCCTATGACAGAAGGAAAGAGAAGGTGAGAAAAAGAAATGGAAGGAGAGAAAGAAATGAGGGAGAAAGAATTCATTACTATCTTTTTATCTAGGAATCTATGGATTTAACCCAGGACCTCTTAAATGCTTTTCTTCATCCTCAACTAGAGACAGCCTTTTCTATAGTCTGCCATCTAGAAAGAAGGGAAAAGCAGTTTTAGAGCTTCTCTGTTTCTACCATATCCTTTACATCTAATTACAACTGTTTGCTCCACTGATGTCTCTTTGAGGGACAAATGAGGAAGACACACTGCTCTTTGGTGATCAAATGTTAACTGGTAAAGTGCTGTTAAAACCACTGTTCAGCAATAAGCAGAAACAGCATGGCATGGGCAGTTTGACTTCCTAGCTGGCAGCGATTAGTCTATCCCTTTGTGTTTTTATGCCTTGAGCAAGGACTGCCAGTCACCAGCCAGATGGACTATCGTTACACTACCATTGGCTTCTGTGTACACTCTACAGATACCTGGGGGGAACCACACAGTGAGCACAGGTGTTTGCATTGGTTTCTTAAAGTGCAGCCCGACTAGGGTGATTTTAAACACTTTGTGTAAGACTTTGTGTTATCACAGCCTTTGTGAACCCAAAGTGAACCTGTAATCATTTCTACTTGGGTCAGAAAGGGAGCATGCCCCCTGGTGGCCCAGCTAGAGGACTGCTATGTTTGTACAAAAGGGAAGATGCTGAGCAAAACATACCTCCATTTACGTGTGAGGTTGTGCTGTGACTGGTGCAAACACCAGTTCTTTGGCTTTAGAAGCTGGCTGCTCAGTTGGTGAACTAGCATGGATCGACGCCCCCTGCACTGCACCCCTCGATGCTGCAACTTCAGACCCAACAAAAGGCTTCCTTCCAGTGGTGGTTTCTTGCCCACTCCTGGAAGCGGATCAGTGAAGCCCCAGCAATGGCAAAACCAGCAAGATAGCAATAGCAGAAACAGCTGAAGAGCCAGGGCATCAAGCCACAGAAGTGACAGAGCAGTCCAAGGCTCAACAGCTGAAAAGACAGTGCTGAGAGGCAAGACTGGTAAAATGACTGCTTTCCTTCCTTCCTTCCTTCCTTCCTTCCTTCCTTCCTTCCTTCCTTCCTTCCTTCCTTCCTTGTTTACTTCCCTCCTCCCTCCCTCCCTCCCTCCCTCCCTCCTTCCCTCCCTCCCTCTCTCCCTCCCTCCCTCTCTCCCTCCTTCCCTCTGTTCCTCCCTCCTTTTCTTTCTTCTTTTAATGGCTGGTTTCTTAGCAACTGAAGAGGGATAGAAGATTGTAAAGAACCAAACAGAGTGGCTGAGTGAGATGACTTAGTAGGTAAAAGGTGCTTGCTACAAAGACTGAAGCCCTGAGTTCAGTCTCTGTGACCCACATGACTCCTACAAGTTGTTCTCTGACTTCTCAAAGCACACTGTGACACAAGTGTTCACATGCATATACACACACTCCCCTCCCCCTCTTTCTCTCCCTCCAACTCTCCTAATGGAATAAAAATTATTTTTTATTACAGGCCTTGGTTGCTGGAAGAGTTCATGAGTTCTAAGGAACCAATTGTCTCCCAGGAGTTGCAAAACAGGCAATTAGCAAAGGGTGAGGAACCGGACACCTGCCTACTTCAGTGCTGGCTACTGCCCAAGGCTAAGGTATCTTGATTTTCTAGGCCTATAAAAGAATTGTAATCCTTGTAGTGCCAAGGATTTTTATACTGCAGACCCACACAAGAGCTGTGGAACTTGTAAGGATTCTGCTACCCAGTGTTAAATTTCTGAGGCAGCTTAGAGAGACAGGAGGCAGGAAAGAGACCAGTGTGACCTCAACAGAAGGAACCGTTTATTTCAGTGAGGGGCAGGCACAGTAGGGAAGTGGGGAAGTGGTGTCTTCAAAAAGAGGAAGAGGACACTTGGGATTGATATGGGGGGGGTTGGGGAATGCAACTGTTGGAGCAACATACAAACCTGTGCTTTCTTCCTCCTGGAATTGTTTATCCAGACAAGCCTGGTTTTATCTTTAGAAGCTGTCTTGCATAGACTATCAGGATACAGAGTCATAGTGGAAAACTGAGTTTAGCAATGCCAGGGAGGTGGAAGGGACTAGAGGATTTTTGTTTTATGGGTTTTTGTTTGTTTGCTTGTTTGTTTGTTTGTTTGAGATAGAGTTTCTCTGCATAGTCTTGGCTGTCCTGGAACTTGCTCTGTAGAAAGACTGGCCTCTGCCTCCTGAGTGCTGGGATCAAAGGCATGTACCACCATGCCTGGCAACAGACTGGAGTCTAAACATGGGGGAAGGGAATTTCAGCAAGCTTCAAGGGAGAAAAGCTCCTCAGTCAGAGTTTTGAAGAGTTTGTTCAAGGTTTATCACAACACCTAAGGGCTGCCCAAGGATCACAACATTGGCAGGGTTAAGAGTCTTGCTGCCAGAGACCTGCACATGAGCTATACCAGTTGAGGCTACCTGTAGCAAGTCTTTCTCTGTACCACCAGCCAGCTCCCAAAGAATGACACTGAGACTTATTTATTATGAAAGCCCAGCCTTGGCTTAGGCATGTCCCACTAGCTTCTATTACTTAAATTAACCTATTTATATTAACTCCATCTTGCCTGGTGGCTTTTTACCTTTCTCCTATTCTGTATGTCCGACTCCCTCCATGTCTCCTTGGCATCCTATGCTAGCCTAGATTCATCTCTTGCTTCCTTTCTCTGTGTCCTGAAGCCCTGCCTAGCTATTGTCTGTTCAGCTTAGTAAAGTAAAGCCAATTACAGTAATATATCTTCACACAGTGTACAAATGTCTCACAACAGCTCCTGCTTGCTACTGGACCCATCTGCTGTCAATGGTTCTGGATCTGACAAAGGCTAGCACTGGAACAACTGCTTTTTGCCCACCTGTAGTTTCTGAGTTGGGCAAAAGGGCTCTGGCCAGCTGCTTGGAAACATTTGAACTTGTTTGCTAGGCCTTGAAACATGTGTTAGGGAGGCATGTGAAATGAGAGCTCATTTATGTAGACAGTGGAAGGACCAAATTGCAAAGGTACCCTAAGAACTGCTATACAATTTCCTACAATGCTAATTTTGAACTCACCTTACCATCAAATAATTCTGTTCCTAGGTATTTTCTTTAAAGAAATGAAACAGATACACAAAAACCACTTGGATGATAGTATCCATAAATGCTTTTTATAAATAATATCTAAGAAATGGTGGCAGTCTAAATCTGTATGCATTTCAATAGATAATATGATACATCCACACACAGAACCATAACTACTAGGGAAGTAATTTTAAAAAAATATAGTATTGGATGGAATGTGGCAGCTCATGCCTGAAATCCCTAGCACTTGGAAGGCTGAGGCAGGAGGATTGCCACAGGTTTTAGACTAACTTGAAGTACAAAATTACTTCTAGGCCAGTCAGAACTTCATATTACACTATGTCTCATAAAACCAAACTAAGCCCAAGCAGAAAGGGCGGTGTAAATTAATCATAGAGCATCAGGGCCCACATGAATAGTAGTGTTCCAGTGTTTTTCAAGTCTTCTTTCTAGAACGCGGGGTCAGTACAGCACTGTCTTTTAATAGCTGAGATTTTTCTCAGCAGCTTGAAGAAACTTTCTGGGGTAACTAAGCTGTTCTGCATGTTTACTGAGGTACTATTCACACAGATACATGCTTGATAAATCCACTGCATGTAAATGCAATGTCCATGGAGTTCATTGTATGTAAGCTTCACTTCAGTTTAGAAAAACAATAGCAACAAGTTAAAATGATGTCTGAACCTAGCAGCGCTGGACAACTCTCCTTGTTATACAGAATTTTATTGAAAAGCTATCTTACTATTTCTTCATTTATATGACTTTTAAACTCCAGAGCATTAAAACAAGCCCACAGGGAAAAAAGGTAAAAAATACAATAAAAATTATAGCTCCCATTCTTATACCCTCCTTAGTTTCCCAACCCCACAGGCATCTTGTGGTGTCAGCTTTTGTTTGTTTTCTTGTGAGTTCTTTCTGAGACTCAGGGGGGCTTCTTAAAATTTGACATCATGACAGCACTGTCCTTTAAGGGTTTAAGTGTCATTTGGACGTCTGCATCCCTGATGGCTAACCTTGGATCTCTACTTGACTGGATCTGAAATGGACTAAGAGATAAGCCTCCAAAGCTGTGCAGGGTTATCTAGACAAAGGCTAGCCCCTGAGAATGTATATGAGGGGATATCTGGGTAAAGATGACCCCCTGATGATGTGAATTTTTTTTTAAATTGGGTTTTTAAAAAGTGGGTAGAATCACCTTAAATGGCATCTTCTAATAGCAGCTGTCTTAGTCACTGCTCTATTCAGTTGGGTTCTGGCTTACAGTTTCAGAAGTTCATTATAATCATGGTGGGGAGCATAGTAGCTTGCAGACACGTGTTGGAGCATTAGCTGAGGGCTACATACTGATCCGTACGCAGAGAGAGAGAGAGAGAGAGAGAGAGAGAGAGAGAGAGAGAGAGAGAGAGAGAGAGAGAGAGAGAGAGAGAGAGAGAGAGAGAGAGAGACTGGACCTGGCATGGGCTTTTGGAACTACAAAATATCACCAGTGAAAACACTTCCTCCAAAAAAGGCTAAGAATTCCAATATATGAATTTTTATATTCTTATTCAAACCTTCCCAGCAGCCATATATAAGAAGGTGCCAGGAAAGGCTTTGCTTCTTGCCTGCTTGCCCTTGTGCCTCAATTTTCCTGTTGTTATTGCTGCTGCTGCATTCTTCCCTGATAGAAAAATCCATTTTCTTCTGGTTACTGATGTGAATGCCAAGAATCCTTTACACCTTCGGCATCAGGTTGGAATTGTGGAACCATCCAGCCTCTTGGATTGAGCAGGTACCAGTTTCTCCAGTGTGAGGGCAGCTGTTGTTGGACTATGCAAACAACATCTTGTAAGCCAACTTGATGAACCCTTTTAAACACATATTCATTTTATGAGTTCTGCTGCTCTAGAAAACTCTTAATGATACAGTGTCCAAGAAAACTTGCTGTTAAACATTCAACATCAGGTTGAAGTCATATAGCATTAGAACTGTTGTTAGATATGTTGATATTAGCATCAGAGAGTCTATTTGACCATATCTCTGTCTAAACCAGAGCTGCTGTGACTTTTCAAAGCATAATTTCTGGAAGGTTTTCACACCTTGCTTGACCTCCTTGGACAGCCAGGTTAGAAACGCTCTTTTTGGCCAGGACTCTTGCTATTCCTAATTGCTGAAGCCATCGCTTCTCTTTAAAGGCACTACAAGTAAAACAAAGCAAAAAAAAAAAATACAAAAATATGATTCACAAGGAGGCCCAGTCTTCCCTGTACATTGCTGAATATTGAGGGTGATGTCACTACTGTTTAGTTCACTTGTCACATAGGTTGGAGGGGAAATATTAACAACAGTCTTTCTATAGCCAATATCTTACAATGAGGCAGGAAGGATACTCTCCCTAGTTAATGCTAGAATTTACAGCCCACCACTAGAACTGAAACTCATGCAAGGTCGTGGAGAATTTTCTGGGTCATAACATTTTCTCTCTGTCCTTCTTAGGCAACTCTCTGTAGCACACTCTCCCTAGCTACTCATCCTTCCTGACCCCAGTGGTATTCTTAAATTTAAAACCAAGTTTGTATTTGATAGTTTTTAACTGAAATGCTATGAAACTAATTCTTTACTACGGTTGTTCTATCTGTACTAAGAAAGACTTGTAGATTTCAATGCAGCTGCTGCTACTTTGTACTATGAGATGAGATTCATTTAAGAAAGGTCTGACAGACTGGAGAGACTCAGTAGTTAAAAGCACTGGCTACTCTTGCAGAGGACCCTGACTCAGTTCCCAGCCCCATGTGCTAGCTCACGGCCAACTACAACTCCAATTCCAGAGGTTCAAATGTCCCTTCTGGCCCACACAGTAGGAATATTTCTCTCTGATATACTTACACATTATTTTGCACATCTTTTGTAGCCTCCCTAAATTTGTTCCTTTCACAATATCTCCTCTCTACCTACAAAGCTAGAGACAAACCCCAGTTCCTTCTCTCTTTGCTCCAACACCATCACACAGCATCACATAGCATCACACACCATCACACAGCATCACATAGCATCACACACCATCACATAGCATTACACACCATCAGTGAGGGTTTACATAGCCTATGCCTCAGAAGCATTTCTTTATGTCTGGTAGTCCCCCGCTTCCCCGACTGCTCCTCTTCTGTCTGTATTGTCTCTTGTTTGTCCTATCACTGCTTCCTTCCTTTACTGGGGTCTTGCTTTTCACACACATCTACCAGATGTGTTTTTAAAAGCAATGACATTTGACTATTTCACTTGCTTAATAAAACCCCATTTCTGTGCTCTCCCTGCTTAACTCCCTATGCTATGGTGACAAGAATAAGAACCAGTTCTCCACTTGGACAGAAACGCTTCTGCTTAATGTAGACATAGTCTTCCTTGCCAATCTCACCTCCAGCCATTCTTTCCCTGGGTCTTCTAAAACGCATTTTGCAAAATCCACTTTCCTCATTATTCAATTTCTTCCTTGCCCTTTCACAAAGCAATCTAGTCAACTATGCCGTCATTCACCTTGACTAGATCCTTCCCTTCATCATCCCTCTAGTCTGAGGAAGTCCTGTAGACTTTTTTGTTTTAAAATTTTATTTTTATGTTTTTGAGTGTGGTAGTTTTAATGTTATTGCCCCTCCCCAGTCTTGTTGGAATGGGTATGGGCTTGTTGGAGGAAGTGTGTCACTGTGGGGGTGGGCTTTAAGGTTTCCTATGCCCAGTGCCTCAGTTGACTTCCTGTTGCCTACAAGATGAGGCACTCTGAGCCCCAAGGCCACTCTGCCTGCACAGTGCCATGCTCCCACAATGATGAAAATGGACTTAACCCCTGCAATTGCAAGCAAGCCATCCCAATTGAATGTTTCCTTTATAAGACTTGCCATGGTCATGATGTCTCTTGACAGCAATGAAAACACTAAAGATAATGAATATTTTACTTGTGTGTAAGTATGAATACCATGTGTATGCTTTGTGCTCTCAGAGGTCAGAAGAGGGCATTGGATTCCCTGGAACTGTTGTTAGGGTTGGTTTTACTGCTACATGCTGGGAACTGACTCCTTAAGTCATCTGAAAGAACAGTAAGGTCTCTTAATCACTGAACCATGGACCCAGCCCTTCCTTTAAGTTTTAAAATGCTGTGTCTATTAGGAGAGGTCTCCAGGTCCATGTGTACCAAATTCAACTTTTTTGTTGGTGTGTTGGAATAACTTCTTGCTTTATCTCAGTGGTTATGCCTTTTTGAACCCTCCTTAAGTGGGTTAACCCATCTATGCTGCCCATAAAATTAACTCCCAAACCTGGAAACAGTCACTCATGTTTAGTTAGCTCTTCTTCATAAGCCATCTGGCTTCATTTGAGGACCTCTCTCCCTCATTCTGATGCATACTCCCACTCCTCCCCTATTCAGAGTTTATTGTTATTCTTTCCCTGACATCCGAACCCTGGCTCTTCAGCGTTCACTCATACATTGTATATTGTGTACCACCTATATACCAAGAACCACTCTATGTACTGGAGACACAAAAACCTGAACAAAACAGTAAGGTATGCCTTTTAAAACTATAAACAAAACAGAATAGAAAGCTCTATTTGCATCTGAAGCACGGAGCCTGTCAGTGTGAGCATGTGGGCTGCTGTCTGCTCTCTGTGTACTCTAACACAGCCTTTTTGTCCAGTCTCCCACATTTCAATAATCACTAACCGGGACTCTGGGTCACATGAACCTCATTGGAATCTTTTGATAAGCAACAGGAAGGGTGGTTTTGCAACACTACAGACATATCATTTGACTTGTGTTGATCCTACTCTGTCTTCTATGCCAAGGATCAAGATTCCGTGACCTCTGGTCTCAGTCACTCTCATTCCTACAAAAGCCACACATACTCACCCAGTTAACTCATATTAGCACATTTCTTGTGTAGCTGCAGCAATGTGATCTTTAATTCAACTCTAGAAGCTTAATTTTCATTAATCTAGAGTTCATTTAGTGACAGATGGTCCAGGCAGGGCTTCTATGGGGTGCTAGGTGAGTTGTCTGGAGTTCTGGTTTGAGAGACTAGCCTTCCTTTAGCTGACCTGACCCATGATGGACTGTGAGGTTGTTGTTCATCTTCTACCTATAATAACAGTTCTGTGTTAGTGCATGCTACCATTGAGGATGCATCTGCTGCTTACATGTGTGTGACTGTTTGACAGAGAGCTGCAGTGGTCATTTAGAGATAATTACTTAGAGCCTCTAAGTGTCTGGGTTGACTGGACAATTCAAATGGACCTCAGTCAGTAGTTCTGTGACTGCCATAGCACACAGGGCAGACAGGGCAGGAGATGATAGGTCTCTCTTCCTTCCCATAGCCCAGCAGCCCAGAAAGACTAAACACATCCTGGGAAAGCTACAATAGAAAGTGAGCCAAAACAGATGGCTTTTAGTAAAAGGGAAAAATATTGAGAAATGAGAACCAGAACACGGATTTGCCTGAAGTAACTTTCAAGAAAAGACAGCCATGTAGGCCACCCTCCTGGGGAGTCCCTTCTGCACTAACCCCTTTATGAACACAATGTTTTTTCCCCTCAAAAGTTCCTTGAATTGACTCTTTGACTGTTCTAATCTTTATGATGTACAACTGCAAAAACCCCAGGATAACAGAGAAAACCCAATCAGAAGCATTTACAAAAGCCAACCGCAAACTTAATCCTATTACCCATTCATCCCTAGACACAGAGCAAGAGAAGCAAATGCTGATCTCACCAAAGTACTTACACAAAAATCGTCATGTATTTCAATTCAAAACGGCCTCTAAGTTAAAGACAGCTCAGACTTCTACCAATAAGAATGGATAAATACATCAGAATATGGAAATGGGATATTACATAGAGTTGGAATATGTAGAAGTAAGAAAAATCAATACACACAAAATAAAAATTAGTTTCATAGGTGATATATTGAGCAAAACAGCCAGGTGGAGAAAGTAAAGAACCTGATAAATCTTAAGTAAGAGTAATGGTTTTCTCTAGAAGGGCTTACTGTTATTTTTTCAAAACATTTTTTTTATACAAGTAGAAACAGAATCTGCCTTGATTGTCACTAGATGGATCAACATAATAGTACCTCTTTGTTAGGATATAGTTTAGTAAATGCAAAGAAAATATAGAAAGCAAATGGTCTTTTAACCGTACTCTGTTAAAAAAAAAAAGAGGCTAGGATCATAGGTATGAGTGGCTACATTGAGAGCTGCTGATTTTTTTAATTTTTAAATTTTTAAAAATTGACTTACAAAGTTAGATCTTTAATTTTGAATTTTACAGCCTAAATTAATATCACCACTAGGTGGCAGCAAGTTAGGAGGAACAAAACTAGCAAAGCCAGCACAGAAAGAAAATCCAATTGATGTAGCCTAATTCTTTCTCATGATACTGAGCAAGAAGAAAACCAACCATACATCTTTACCCTCTAGCCTTGGCACCCAGCCATGCCTCACATGTAACGCAGTGTATAATGATTTGGTGGGAATGTTCTGTTTTCAGTTATGGGTGTGGATATTCCCAAAAACCCACTTGATACACTCTGTGTCCTCTAACTGTGCTAGTCCATCACCTTAAATATGAACGCCAACCCTACCATTCTACCTAGGACAGATGTCCTATCTCCTGTAAGTCTTGTTAGGACAATATCCTCTCTCCTGTAAGTCTTGTCTTGTAGCCTCCTTAAGCCTTCATGGTTCCATTTGTTTTTAATTTGCTCTTGTCTACTTTCAAGGCTGTTCAGTCTTTGGAGGCAGTTTTGATGACACCCTCCCATATTTTAAGTTTCTTTGTCCCGTGTCCCAGGAGTAAAGAGTGACGATTGGACTGGGCAATATCACCAGCTGAGTTTTTCCTTAGATCTGAGATGAGATGCTTTAATTGTTAGGAATTTATTTTCTGAGACAGGATCTTTCTATGCCTGCCAGGCTTGAAACACCTTTGCCTCTGCCTCCCAGTGCTGGGGCTGGGGGCAAGTGCCACTAGGCTCAGTGAGAAAAAGTCCTTGCTGCTAATTAAGTAATGAAGTGTTAAAACAACTTGTGTTACTAAGTATGCCATAGTAGGGCTTCATGAAGGTTTCTCTGTCCTAGGCCTGCCTTAGTCAGCATGCCCTTGCATGTTTAAAGAGAAAACATTACCTTGCCACAGCTAAGCAGTAGATGGCATTCTCTCTTGGAGTCCTCCCACTGTGCTCTGAGAAAGATGTGAAGAAGGACCTTAGTAAGCAGTCAGCACCAGGAGCAGTGTAGTGGGACAGTGGGTGGGAATGATCCACTCTCGAAACTGCAGGGAGTGGGACCTGGGGGAGATAGGCATTTTTTATGTGCTTTTCTTTTCTCCCAGCTGCTGCAGTTTTATTTTGCTGGTTTTCTTGTTGATGGCTTTGTAGTTCTGAGAACATGTTTGTGTTTACTAAGGATGGGAATGTGATTTGTTTTCTGGTGTCCCGTTGTGAAATTGCTAAAGAATCCACGTGTTTCCTGTTTGACTGTTGCTTGCAAGGTGGTATTTTGCTCTGAGCGCTTTGCCAGCTCTTATCTCCAGCCTTGTGCCAGCTCTTGGAAGTCATTTTTGGTTTAGTGAATCCATCCACCACCACAGTGTCTCCAACTTTGGCCCCAGAGACCCTTGCTCTACCAAGCTGGCTTTTATGGCCGTGACTCTGAGCTCTGGCAATCCACTGCTTTATTTTAATATAAATTCTCATTGGGACTGAAATTTTTAGGAAAGAAACCGTGGAGCACATTTTACTCAGTAGATATAATACGCAGGCTTTATGCTGGCGTTTTGCTGCGATGGCCAGAGGAGTTTGCCCTGCTGCATTTTTACATTCCAGGCACAAGACGTTGCAGTTGACAAAGGCCTTCAGAATTAACAGTTGGCCGGCTTCTGCCGCTGCGTGAATAGGGCAATTAGAGACATCTGTGTGAAGGGCTTCGTGGCACCAGGCTCGATAAGGGTGAACACCAACCGCCTCGTGGGGCTGCACACCCTGCTTCAGAGCCCATTCAGTGAGTTCAGTGTGTCCATGAAAAGCAGCGATGTACAGGGCTACCCGTTTCTGGTACCTGAATAGTGGAACAAGTTTGGCAGAAAGGGTTACTAAGTCAGCAAACAGACAAAAATATTTCTTACGATGCTCTTTTACTATGAACATACTTTAGAAGGGTTGGGATATTGTTACAGTGGGCAAAAGTACTGCCAGGTGAACCCGTGACTCAGCACTGTGAGGGCAGAGACAGAATTGCTAGGACTGGCTGCCCACTGGCTGCTTCAGAGAGAGACCTTGCCTCAAAGAATATGATGGAGTGATAGAGCAGGACACTTGACATTTTCCTCTGGCTTTCATGCATAAGCTCACATATATGTGCACATATACAGCAGAATGTAACACACACACACACACACACACACACACACACACACACACACACACACCAGTTTTAGATTTTTGAGACAAGGTCTCCTGTAGGTCTCACTGGTCTTAGACCCTCTATGTAGCTAAGCCTGGTCTTGAACTCCTGATTCTGCCTCTACCTTCTTGAGTGCTAGCATTACAGGCATGTGCTACCATACCCAACATGAACTATAGGTTTTAAAGTAGATCACATCTTGGACCTTACCACCCCACCACTTCCAATATCATCTTCAAAACTTGAAAGATAAGTCAAAATTTCATCACATCTTTCAATGAAGAGGCCTCTGTCTACTAACTGCCTTGTTTCTCATGGGTCATCCAGTTCCTTGAAGCTACTGTCTTGCACCAGGCTCTTTGCATGTAGGTCTGCAATATCTGCCTCAATACATTGATGTTTTTTTCTTTCTCTTTACCAACTACCTGAATACAATCCTTTAGTTCTCGATTCATATTTATCTCTCTTGGGATACTCTTCTCACTGTCCCAAGATATGTGCTGTTGTTCTGTCTGCACTGTGCCCTGTCACAACCCCATCCATACTGAATAATAGTAGCAACAAAGTTTGTTTTATATCCTGCTTACTATGGTAAGGATTCAGGCATTATGCTAGCCTGCCCCTTCACCTGGCAGAATGCACTCAGGCAGTACCCCGGTCAGCATAGGTGCAAAGGACCCTTTTTTAAAAGAAAGACCTCTGCTTGCTTACTAGCTCTTTCCTTTCTCTTTCCATTCTTTTTTTCCCTCCTCTCTTTCTCGATCTCTTTCCCATTGTTTCCCTGGAGCAGACAGGATTTTTCCTGTCTCCCTCTTCTCTTCTGTCCTCTCTCTGCTTCTGTGTCTCTTTATGTCTTTTCTCTTTCCTTCCCCCTTTCCTCCCCTTTCTAACAAAACTTATCACTTAAGCTCTATCTGCCTGGTGTATTTGTCCCTCTGCCTCAGTCACCCTCACCTGCCATGGGATCTGCCAAGGGTCCTCGTGCTTTATTATAACACTATGTGCCAAACATCATTATGATTATCTACTCATTTAATCATTCAAACATTCTCTGAGATAGCTGTCCAAGCGTAGTTAGCTAAATACTGAAGGAACAGGGCAAAGGGACCTGGAGTTCATAGCCCCAAATATTTTGCAATTATGCTTCTCCAGGAATTGGTCACTTGCTTTCCCCTCCTCTTTTATTCTGTGATTTATGTTTACAGGGCACAATAACTTTTTTTTTTCTGCTGAATTCTTAGGATCTTGTGCAGTATACAGTACGTACTCAAAATAACTATGTGCTGGTTAGGTAGAGAGGAATAAAGAGAGAATTTGAGTCTGACTGTGTACATCTTTGAAGTCTCAGTTTCCTCACCTGTAAAACAAAGCGAAGTATGTCCACTATGAATTTATTGTATGTGTGAAGGAGATAAACAGAGTACAGTGCTTGGTCACAGGTAGTATGCTCACTAACACTTTAAAAGTAACACAGGTAATTCTTCGGATTCAGAATATGAATAGATTACAGATAGATTACAACTATCCCTAACAGAAACTGATGGTTGTAAGAACTCTACCTCCCTGCTTTCTTTTTATGGAACCCTTGAAGCTCCTGGTAGTGTTTGCATTTGGTAAAACGTATTGAAATCACTCACAAGAGGGCACTGTTCTAAAACATCTTACCAGTAACAGTTAATTCAACTTTGGGAAGGGGCTGGCTGTAGTAACACAGTAAAATAACCACCAGCTTCTCCAAGCCTAGCATGTTTAACAGTCCCAGACACACATCATTTAAGGCACAAGAGTGAACTATTGCTCCAGCAAAAGGACAGCTTTTTATTCCGATGTTAGCAAACACATTCATTCTTGCAGAGTGAGATTCATGTCAGAGGCATGAGTGGGAGTGCAGCTTGGTACCCTTTTTGGGCTGTCCTGATAGTCACTGGATGTAAAAGGTGGGGTGGAGGTAATGACAGGTAGTCAAGTCAGTTCTTAACAAGGCTCTGACACACCCAAATGTTTGAAATTGAGTAACAGCTTATGGTTAGGGGACAATGTCGCTAAAGCCTAGCATTTCAATTAAGAAACCAATCACAGCTATAACTCAATGCAAGGTTCTAAGTTGAATAGGAGCTTAGAAGAAAGTGACTTAAATCAATCTAACATCAGCCTTAGCTCTCATACTTGAGCACGGGTCCTTCTTTTGATAAGTATCGTTGGACTTTAGGTTTTTGACCGAGAAGACATCCCATGAGGAATTCCTTCCATCCATCCCAGACATCCAAACGAAGGGTTGTGCCTGTGGATCAAGAGAGACAGTTTATGGTCAATTCTGTCACTGTGGCTCAGTAATATATTAAGCTTTAATGGTAGCTTTCTCCAAACATAGTGAGAGAATAGTGAAATAAGACCTTGGAATCAGGAGGAAGGGATGAATGTTATTCTTCCTTCAGGCTTTATTGGCTGGGAAAAGCCCTCTAATACCATGCAGTTTGGGGTGGACAGGTATATCAAATAAGTATGCACATCAGATATTTACTTTTATTCAATTAAAGAATTTATTTTAGGAGCCAAAAAGATGGTTCAGTAAGTTAAGGTGCCTGATGCCAAGCCTGCCTCCCTGAGTTTGATCCCAGGACCCACATGGTGGAAGGAAAGAACAGACTCCTGCTAGTTATAACCTGATCTCCACATGTGTCGTGGCACAACATAATAAAAAAATAAATGTTTAAAAAATAATCTGGGGCTGGAAAGATGACTCAGTGGTAAAGAGTGCATATTGCTTTTGCAGTGGATCTGGGTCTGGTTCCCAGCACCAATATGAAGTAGTTCACACTCAAAACCACTTGCAATCCCAGATCCAGGGGTTCTGACGCTTCTGGGTTCCTTGTGCACTAGCGCTCGCATGCCATACTTCCCTCCACTCAGCAGTTAAGAGCACTGGCTGCTCTTCCAGAGGTCCTGAGTTCAATTCCCAGCAACCACATGGTGGCTCACAAACATCTGTAATAAGATCTGGTGCCCTCTTCTGACATGCAGGCATATAAGCAGGCAGAACTCTGTATACATAATACATAAATCTTTAGAAAATATTTTAGTTGAAAACAATTCTTTGGTATATGTGTACTTTTATCATTTATAAAAGACTAAAGAGAAATTGCACACTTGTGAGATGAATATACTTGTTTACTTTAACAGAAAGTATTCAATCTTGGGGCTAGAGAGAGATGGCTCAGTAGTTAAGAACACATTTGACTCTTGAAAAGGACCTGGGTTTGGTTTCCAGTACCCCCATGGTAGCTCCGTATAACCTTTTGTCTGTGTCCACTAAAGCCGGGGCTGTAGGCCTGCGCTGTTGCACCTGGCTTCTATGTGGGCCGTGGGATCAAACCTGGGTCCTCCTGTTTGCATGGCAAGCACTTTGTCAACTGAGTCATATCCTCAACTCCCCAATTACACCTTTTTCTTTTTGAAGTGGGGCAGTCACTCTCTCCCCATGGCCAGCTTAGAACTTGCCACACAGAGCAGGGTGGCCTCACATCTGTGGTCCTCCTCTCTGTGCCTAAGTGCTAGGATTATAGGTAGGTTATTTAACTGTACTTCCCTCTGTTTTCAGGTAAATCCTTTGTAGTCTCTTATTTTCAGCTTCTCCTTGGGACTATCTTGTTCACAAGCCTATAGCTTGAATTTTTCTTCAGGAAGCTCAGAATGCCTTTTGTTCCTCTTCTCAGACCATCCATAGTTCTGCATCTCATGTGTTCCAGCCCACATTCTCCTGAATGAAACCTTGTGATCCCATTATCCTACACTAACCTGTTTTTTTTTTGTTTTGTTTTGTTTTTTTTTTTTTTTGATTATAACTGAGGATATGGCCATGGCTCATTTCTTCCCCTTTACTGTAAATTCCTAGTGTGCAAGGCAGCTTTGCACATTTCTGTACAAGCAGGTGTGCATGCTGACTCACTTGAGAAACTTACATTGAAAACCTGGCCTGGATTGCATTTCCAAGACGTTATTTTCCACTCCCTTTGAAGAGTGACTCAGAGTTCACCTTTAGATAACAGTGAGGATGAGCATGCTTCCAGGAATCCTCTAGTTAAAGCGGGGGTCTGGCTACCTGGGGAATGCTGGCTGAGGAAGGTGAGAAGCAGCCAGAGTCACCCTGTCCCCATCCTTCTTTGTGAACCTTTCCTCCAATGTCCTGTGCTCTCCAAGTAGCTAGAAGACCTATCTAAATAGTTCCTGGGCTCTGGACTTTATATCTGAAATCCTCTCTCTCAACCCTAACTCCCCCCATCTCATCCCTTCAAATGCTTATTTTAAGAGATTCTTTTCTTCAACATACTGTGAGCAATCCGTCCAGAAACTTTGCTTTTTTTTTTTTTTATGTGGGAAAGGTGGGAAAGGTTTGGACCAAGTAATTTTTAAATTCTTTCCAGCTTTAAAATGTCTTAATCCAAAAAGTATGTGAGTGAAAGAACACCCTCCGGAAATCAAGCTACTTTTGTTTTATCCTTTGATCTTTAGTTAAAGAATTAGATTATAAGTTGCTTGAGTACAAATGCCAATGTGAGCCCTGCATTCCAAGTTGTGTGAGCCTCCAGCCAGTAACTCAGAACTAGAACAGCACTCTGGGGACAAATCCTACAACTTCACTTTCTCTGATCAAAAATGGAGACAATAACTGATATCAAAGTTTTTATATCCTCAGCTCCAAACAACATGAAAATAAATTGCCAAACAAAATAAGAGTCTAGAGAAATATCAGTAAGTGTAGATTTAGCAGTGACAGAAAGCAAAACTATTTAGCTCAAGCATGCCTACAGAGCCGTGTGTGTGTATGCTAGGAAAACTCAAATTCCCTTGCAGCAATGTTATAGTACACTAACACTCTGGGGTGGACTGATCTTTAGCAAGGACCTATTCACCTTTCAATAATAATTCAAGGTTTGAGTCACTTTCTGGTCTAGGTAAGACAAATCTAGTACTTTTTTCTTGTTGATGTTTGACTAGAAAGATGTGACCTGAATCTATAGTATTGGAGGAGAGGTTGTAATCTTCCTGTTGGGTAATTCCAGTCAGCTAAGGCAGCCTTTCATCCTACACAGCACTGCTCTTAAAAAGGTTGTATAAAACTGGCAGTATTTAAACATGAGATTATACAAAGCGAGTTTCAGAATGGTGTATTGTAATGCTGCCACCTGTATTATCAAAGAAGAAAACTTGTACTCCTGTATGTGCCTGAAATATACTTTAGAAGACAAAGATGATGTTACTTGAGTTTTATCCTTCCACCCTGAGGATATTAGCAAAACACTGCTTTAAGAATTAGCAGAGCTGGGGACATGGCTCAGCAACAGCTAAGAGTATGAGGCCTGTTCTCACAGAGGACATGGAGTTCAGTTCTCAGCACTGACATTAACTGGCTCATAACCACATGTAACTCCAACTCTAGGGGATCTGACTCCCTTTTCTGGCCTCCAAAGGTACCTGTACATATGTACACACACATATATTTGTTGTGGAATAATCCTTTTGTACACCATGAAGATGTGTTGCCACCCATTGTTAATCAAAAGCTGATTGGCTGCCATGAGACACAGAAGAAGCAGGATAGGAAGTATGTTTATGAAGTAAATGAGCCTTGGGGCAGCACATACATTAACAGAAACAGGTTAATTTAAGACATAAGAGCTAGCTAAAAGCAAGCCTAAGATATCACCTGAGCATTTATAATTAATATTAAGCCTCTGTGTGATTATTTGGGAACAGCTGATGGGACAGAGCTGATTGGTGGTCCCAAGGAAAACCTCCCCCTACATATATTCACACACACACACACACACACACACACACACACACACACACACACACACACAACACAAATAAAACATTTTGAATTAAATATAGGAATAAGCAGAGCTATGAGATCTTTATTTCTTACTCTACAAACCTGGATGAAAGAGCGAAGTATTGATAATTTACACCCTCAGTGTGCCTGCTGAGGTTTCAATTTACAATAGTTCCATTTGTTGTGATTTAACTTGTGATTTTTTTAAAAATCTTGATGAGAATCATGGTTTCCTAAAGTAGGGAACTGAGTGCTTAGAGGGCCAGGAGAGTTATCCCTATATTCCTTTCTATACTTCAGCTAGTTAAACCACATAAGGTATTAAGTATCGTAGGGTAAATAAAATACAGTCTGTTAGGCTTCTATTCAATCTTGAAAAGCTACAAATCTGGTCTTGAAGAGCTCTGGTGCTGAGAGGCAGCAGACATTAAGTGTGGCAGGCAGTACCAATATCGGTCTGGTAGTCCCTGAGGGTGTTGCAGTCATACATCTCCAATCCCTTTGGTGTCCGGAGACAGTAGATGCTCATGGGAAAGCCACATCTTAGAGTTATCAGCATTCTCAAGTCAGACACTTTTTTACCCAGAATAGACACGTTCTCCATTATTGGCATCATCTCCTGGGTCACAGCATTAAACACATAGAGGGTAGGCTTGTCTTCTTTCTGCAGGGAGAGAAAGGAGACACTCACTGTCTGTAGGTTGTGTACGGGACACTGCACTCTGAGGGTTTGCTTTTTAAAAAATACTCTTATATTTACTTTTGGTGTTTAAATAGGGAAATAGTAAATGTACTTTTAAAAAAAATTTCCTTTGTTCCTTTTATTTTAGAGTCCAAATAGGAAAGTAAGTAGAACAGAGACATCCCAAGTGAAGATGGAAAGTTTGGGGGAATGCTAATCCTGGCTGCAACAGTTTAACTAAGCAAGCCCAGGAAGGGTGTGGGGGAGGATGAATGGATAATGAATAGTCTCCTCCAGTCTAGAGAAGTGAAACTGGCTTTACTTCCTCTTCAGTGGTTGCAGCACTATGATATTTTTTCCAGTGGCCTGCTGTTGGCTGGGCATGTGCAAGTGCATGGTGCTGCTGCAGAATGTCCCCATCATGGAGGTGTTCTTAGAAGCAAATGCATGGCTTCCAGGCCCTTCATGCACCCTTCAGCCAGTCCAGCCACTTATCACATCTTGCCTGTCATCACAGGACTTGAGAGGTTGGGAGGTAAAGGCAGGAAGAACAGGAGTTCAAGACCAGTCTCATCCACATAGAAGCTGGCTTGCTTGCTTTCTTTTTTCTGTCTTCCTTCCTTCTTCCCTCCCTTCCTCTCCCCCTCCCTTCTTTTTCTCTCTCCTCTTCTTCCTTCCTTCCTTCCTTTCTTTCTTTCTTCCTCTCTTTCGTGTGTGTGTGTGTGTGTGTGTGTGTGTGTGTGTGTGTGTGTGTGTGTGTATACAGGCACATGCACATACATATATTTTTAGAGGTATTGTAGAAGAAAAGAAAATTACAATTTATACCACAGTGGTCTCTTATTTATATAGAGTCCCTTGGTTTCTCTTTAGTGCTCTCTAATATACATTCATCAATAAATGCAAACAAATGAAGACTTTTTATTATTGGAAATCCACTTTCACTATCATATACATGTTGCAAATACTTTAGCAATGGCCTGTTTAGTCACCTAACAGAAATAGAGATCACCACTTATGTAACTCTTTTTCTTATTACAGACATTGTTTTCCTTCTTAAAGTCTGTGATAGCAAACTCTAGGTGTAACTCCAGTGGGCAGAATTAAGAATGAAGACAGTAAAATTCCCATAAAATGTGAGAGTTTCTAATGAAACCCTGTGTTGTTTAGCATGCTAGTCATAACTATTGTCCGTCTTGTCTCTCTTAAATAAACTGTTTTGCCACTATTAGTCTACTCCTTGCATTGCAGTTTTGAACCCCATAAAAAAATTAGAGTTCAGTGCAGAACTTGCAGCACTTGGGCGGATGATGACGTATTGGCAGTACCTGTGAGATGCTTTTGTCAGTATAACTATGAATACAGACTGCCCTTAGGGAGGGAACCTGGAGCCAGAGTTCGGGGACTTTACTATATACATCCTTTTGTGTCTTTTGAATTGATAGCCATAGGAATATATTCATCAGTTGGAAATAAATAAAATTTAAGTTTTTAATAATAAAGACCAAGGCAGGTCTTAGTTAAATGAAAGCACTCAATACTTCTATATGTCCAGCCTTCAAGTACCCCCTGCCAGCATTGTCTCTAAGCAAGCAAACAATTAAAAGAAAAAGAAAAACAAAACAAAACAAAACAAAAAACAAAACTGGGGCTAGAGAGAGAGGGCTTGGTGGTTCAGAGTACTGGCTGATCTGCCAGGGGACACTTGTTTGAATTTTGAGTCCCAGCACCCACGTGGAAGCTCAAAGTCATTTCTAAAAACAGTTCCAGGGGATCTGACATCCTCTTCTGGCACACATGTGATGTGCAGATATACATGCAGGACAAATGCCCACACATATAAAAAAATAAAAATCTGGGTCCTTAATGTTGTTGTTAGATAGTGCATGGAGGTTATAAGGAGTTGATTCTGTATGGCTGTGCAGTGCCTGAATGTAATATAGAAACTCACGTAAGAATATAAGGAGAAGCGACTTAAATGACAAAGAAGTATCTAGTGGTGCACACTTGTAATCCTAACATCTTAAATCAAAAGTTTGAGGCCAGCCTGGGATACACACATAGCAGAAAAAGAAAAGAAAACGAATGTAATTTGGTTTGCTTTAAAAGTATTTTTCTGAGTATTAGAGAAAGAAAACTGGAGTACTTACAGCCATTTTAATTTCATGTTTTGGCAGTTAAACACTATATAAGGAATACATGAATAATAAACTCTCAGAAAACACTAAAAGTATATAAATGGAGTCATGCAATACTTAGCATTTTATGACATGTGTTTAGTACTTAATATAGGAGAGTATTTCTTTTTTCTTATTTGGTTTTTTGAGTCAGGGTTTCTCTGTGTAGCTTCAGAGCCCATCCTGGAACTAGCTCCGAAGACCAGGCTGAATTCACAGAGATCTGCCAGCTTCTGCCTCCCAAGTGCTGGGACTAAAGGCGTGTGCTACCAACACCTGGCTCGGAGAGTATCTTTTAAAACATCTTAGTAAATCATGTAAGCACATTGAGTTAATTTTGAGTATCATAAAGAATTTTACTGCTAAATACAAGAAAATAAGTGCCACATATAAGCAGGATGAGAACTCATGCTTTCGGGGGTGAAAAAGAGTGTAAGTTACTGTTTCTACCCCAGCATAAACAGCAGCTCTTCATTAGGTCACTTGTCTCATTAAAAACTAATTTCAAGTTAAAGATATTGGGTCCAGGAAATACCAAAGTACACAGTTTTGTATATTTTAGGGCTAGGGTTCTGCAAAATCCTTAATGAAAGCTGCGTCCAGGATCCCTAGTTATGCACCATCAATTAAGTGCACCCTAAAAATGGGAAAGACATTTCTCCTGCACATATACCTGGTGGCTACTTTGTCTGAATTTGGATGTAGATACTGTCTTATGGTTTCTATTGTTGTGATAAAACACAATGGCCAAAAGCAACTTAGGGGAAAGAATTTGTTTTTGCTTATACTTCTTCCAAGTCATAGTCCATCACTGAAGGCTATCAGGGTAGGAGGAACTGGAGCGGGGTGGGACTCTCGACACTGGAGCTAATGCAGAGAAGGATGTGTACTGACTTGCTACCCATGTATTTCTCCAGCCCAGGTGTGGTACCACCTCCCATGGGATGGATTCTCCCACATCAATCATCAGTCAAGAACATTCCCCACAGGCCAGTCTGGTAAGGGCATTTTCTCAACCAAGGTCACTCTTTCCAGAAAACTCTGGCTTGTGAAAGATGACATAAAACTAGCCAGCCCAGATGCTGATGCTGCCCATCATTCTTCCTGTCACTGAGAATTTCCTCTTCGTCACACCACTGTCCCTAATCTTTATGACTAGGGAAGTGACCTCATCTGCTTCACTCTACAGATATTTCAGAGCCATCAATCAGACTGTGATCTGTGGGGAGTCCTGCATGGTGTGACCAGGCAGATGGCAAAGGGACGAGGCAAGAGAGAGATGGAACAGACAGAGGATAGGGGGCTCTGTATCTGTATCATACTACCCTTTACAGGCTTGAAGCATGCATAAGACCATGAGTATCAATGGAAGAGAGGAGAATACAAGACAAGAAGGGCTGAGGAGATGGCTCAGTGCTTAAGGGTATATACTACATCCAGTGGCTCACAATCACCTGTAACTCCAGCACCAGGGTATCCAACATTCTTTTCTGGACTCTTCAAGCACCAGCCATGCATGTACTTATACACACAGAATAAAATAAATAAATCTAAATAAAAAACTTTTAAAAAGAAGAAATAAAAGAAAGCCCTATTTATTTTATTCCTTTTGTTAGGATCTTGATATACAGACTCTTGTTATACCTGCCTCTCGAGCACTGGGATCATAGGTATGCATTGACCACACCAGACTATGCAAAGCCTTTTCTAAGTTGTGAAAGTACTTAGTTGAGCTATCTACAAGCTACCTCAAAATGAGAGAGACATCTTGGGCAAACGTTATACTATCATACCTTAAGGAAGCATTTGAGAGTTGAGCAGAAAGATATCCCCACATCTGATAGACGCCAGCTGTTCCTTAGGGCAGCTCCAGCATACACCAGCTCTAGATACCACCTGCCTTGTTGGTCTTCAGAAAGAGGAATGTGGGAGTGATCCTTAAAGAGAAATGCCTCTTATAAAACAGTCTTCTCTTTATTAGCAGATCAGAAATACACTGCTCCCCACTCCCTCCCCCTTTCCCTTCCTCCATCTCTTCCTTATCTCTTCTTCCTCCCCCCTTCCCTTCCTTCCCAATGGTGCTATAATTGTTTTAGAACTAAGGGAATGAAGATTGGATAGGGGTCTTAACTTGAACTGTATTGCTCTCTAAAAGTTTATAAATAGATTTTAGTTGGGGAAAAAAAAACCTACACTTTCTTTTAAAACTTTTTATTATTTTTATTTTCTGTGTGTGAGTGCTTTGCTTGCATATATGTCTGTGTACCACATGTGTACCTGGAACCCAGGGATGCGGGAAGAGGGCATTGGAACCTCTGGAACTGAAATTACAGATGGTAGTGAGCTACCCATATGAGCACTGGGACTTGAACCCTGGTCCTCTGAAAGAATAGGCATTGCTCTGAGTCATCTCTCCTGTTGCTACAGCTTTATTTTTGTCAACACCAAGTGAAATTGAGATTTTTCCTTCTTCAATTACATTTAATTAAGTCATTACCTGTACCTGTGGTTTTGTCACTAATTAAAATTGCATTTATTTCCTTGTCACGTTACTGCTGCTACAGATAATTCAGGATATTATACTAATTTGATAGTATCACTAATTTGAAAGTATACAATTGTTAAGTGCACTGCTAGGACCTCTTGGCTAATATTAATAATAAAATCTCATATCCCATGACACTCTCATAAATGTGATTTTTATTATTTTAAGATTATACTTAGGGAGCTGGAAAGATGGCTCAGAGGTTAAGAGCACTGGCTGCTCTCCAAGAGGACCTGGATTCAATTCCCAGCACCCGTATGGTAACTTACAACTGCAGGTCCAGGGGATCTGGCATCCTCACACAGATATATATGTAGGCAAAACACCAATGCACATAAAACAAAAAACAAATACATACATAAAAACAGAAATAGACTTTTAAAAAAAGAGTATACTTGATTCAATTCACTTCTTGTTTTCTTTGAGAGTCTCTTACTATGTAGCCCAGGATGGTGCCAATCTGTTATTCCTCCACCCTAGCATCCCCATTGCTAGGATTCTAAGCATGCAGCACCACATCCTGTGTGGTTCTTTTTTTATCTTCTGTATTGTATGCATTTAACAACATTCTGAGAGGGAGCTCATCTGCTTTATCAACTTCAAACAGATCCATGACACATAATGGGTATTATCTCCTGTGCTAGATCAAGATTGCAATAATCTCCCCCAACACTAACAATTCTCAGGAAATTCTCAGAATGGGTAGGCATGGTGGCATACTCTTTAATGCCAGCACTGGGGAGGTAGAGGCAGGGACTCTGAGTTTGAGGCTGGCCTGGTCTGCAGCCAGAGTTAAATAGTGAGATCCCATCTCAAAGCAAAGCAAAGCAAAGCAAAGCAAAGCAAAGCAAAGCAAAGCAAAGCAAAGCAAAGCAAAGCAAAACAAACAAAACCACAAAAAACAAAGCACAAAAGAAATACTCCTTAATAAATGAGAATGACTGTCTCTAAATCAAACATTTCTTGACTGTCTCTTATTCTGGCAGTGTGGTCTTGGGAAGGATGCCTTCTCTGAGCCTCAGTTTCCTCTGAATACAAAATAAAATTGAAGCTCACAAGTTCATTAAAGTGTTCTCTGTTTCCTAAATCCTTTGGTTTGTCATATCTGCTTGCTCACCAAACAAAGCATTTGTCAGACAACTGGCACTCTCTTTGATGCACTAACATTACAGTTTCGTTTTGTCCTTTTATGAATAATTGCAATAAGCTATCTGGTCCACTAAACTCACTAAAGAGAAGTGAAACTTGACTCCACCCTCCATCAGGATTTCCTGGCTTAGTTTGTATTTTTATCTAAGCCCTCCAAATATACCATATTCTTATCAATATAGTATGCAAACAAACAGTGATAATTTCCAAAACCTTATTGTTCCTTGTGTTTAAAATGTACCCAGTAGTATTTCTATCCTATGCATATTTTAAACTGTAAGGCATAATTAAACTCAAATACACATTAGTGACCCTTGACTGAATACATACCTTTACCATCTGTTTGATGGCTTCCACAGATTCATGTGCTGAAACATCAAATGCCTCAAAAGACCCTTCAAACGCCACAAAAATCCTCATCATGCAGTTACCTCCTCAAAAATGACACAAAACAAAAGTCCTGTTTTCAGAGGCAGCTGGAAAAATTTCCAATTCCCAATTAAAGACAAAATTGATGGCCAGAGGCAGCTGTCACTGTTTATTCTCCACATCGACTCAAAGAACGTAAAGAGACACATCTATCCCAGTCTGGAACAACACAGACAGTGGCTGTTGGAGGAAATGTTTCTCTAAGAAGACAGTCACAAGAGCCACCTTGTTCTCAGATTACAGAAACTAGCACACCAGACAATGGCTGAGGCAAGTGTGAGCAAGCTTCTGACGTGTAATGCAAAGATCCTACACACTAGTTGCACTTTGGTGATGTAGTCATTGTTCCCCTGGGTCTTGAATTTATCTTCACTAGAGGACAGCTGATCAAAGAACCCATGAGAGTACAGCCTTCCTCAGCGTCCATCTGAATATTGCAAAGCAAATGGAGTTGATTTTGCTGAATAAGATGGTCCTGGAAGCTCTCTGTAAATATCTTCTTGGAAGCATTCTAGTTTCCGTAACAACTCTGTGTACTTTTCCTCTGGCAGTGTGTCTAATCCTGCCATGGGATACAGAACAATACCCACTCACACCAAGGAAACAAATATGGCTTTCCCTTCCCATCCTTGTGTAATGAAATCTGCTGCATAGCAACACATTATACTTGATTTTTCTTTTAGTCTTTGTGCTACTTGGAACAATCTGCCATTGTGGTCTCTTTCTACCCACTTGACATCAGTGGAATTCTTTCTTTTTCTTTTTTATTGAAAATAAATTCTACTCTCATGTAATACATTCTGACCACAGTTTCCCCTCTCTCCACTCCTCCAAGCTCTCCCCTGAATATAAGAGAGAGAGAGAGAGAGAGAGAGAGAGAGAGAGAGAGAGAGAGAGAGAGAGAGAGAGGAAGGAAGGAAGGAAGGAAGGAAGGAAGGAAGGAAGGAAGGAAGGAAAAGGAAAGGATATGACTGCTCAATCCTAGGTATGGTGGTGGAGAAAGTTTATTGTAGATAAAAGGGAGAGCATAGGCAGAGGCAGAGACATCTGGCAGAGTTCATAGTAGACACAACCCTATCTGAGCAGGGCCCTGTGGGAAGAGGGAGAGGAGAAGAGGGAGGGGAGAGAGGGAACTAGGTGCAGCAGCCAAGAGGGCAAAGGTATAAAAAGGGGCAGGTAACCAAAATATCTGGACTGTTCAAGGACAAGCCAACGGAGGAAGGGCAGCCCAGCCCCTGGCTGGAAAGTTCTGGGTAGGGGGCAGGGTATGCCAGCCATACCCTGTAACAAGTAGGAACTAAAGGATGCTGGGAGAACCTGGCAGCCAGGTCTGCTTTGATATGTGAAATAAGCACCCCTCAGCCATTTGTCCCAAGGTTTGAAACCCAGCACTCAGCAACCTTCGTCTTCCTCAGACCCACTCCCCTTTTGTTTTCTCTTCAGAAAGAGCAGACCTCCAAGACATGACAATTAAACAGGATAAAACAAGATACAATAAAACAATGCTGGACAAGGCAACCGAAGATGTGGAAGACAATCCCAAGAATAGACAATAGAGTCAGAGATACAACTGCCTCCACTGTTAGGAGTCTGGGAAGAGACACTGTGACCACAGCAACTCCTATATAGGAAAACATTTAATTGGGGTGGATCACTTACAGTTAGAGGTTCGGTCCATTATTGTCATGGCAGGAAGCAAGGCAGCATGTAGGCAGACATAATGCAATAAAGAAAGAGCTGAGAGTTCTACATCTTGTCTCATAGGCAGCAGGAAGTGGTCTGTCTTATTGTGTGTATATGAAACTTCATATATGTTTGAGCATATATGAGACCTTAAAAACCACCTCCACAGTGACACACTACCTTCAAAGAGTGCCACTCCCTTTGGAGTCCCACAAAACACCAAGCTATCAGCCACAGCATATATGCAGAGTTCCTGGTACAGACAGACCTACAGTAGCTCTGTGATTGCTGCTTCAGTCTCTGTGAGCCCCTATGCTTAGTTTATTCAGTGGGCCATGTTTTCCTGCTGTCCTCCATCCCTTCTGACCCCTCTGATTCCTGCAATCTTCCCTCCCCCTCTTTCGTGGTGTTCCCTGATCTTCAAGGGGAAGGACCCAATGGAAACCTCCATTTTAGACTCTCTCTCTGGACAATATCTGCTGTGGGTCCCTGCACTGGCTCCCATCTGCATTTGAGGAAGCCTCTCTAATGACAACTGGACAAGGCACTGATCTATGAGTATAGCAGAATATCACTAGAAAACATTTCATTGTTTTTGTTTGTTTGTTTATTTGTTTTTGGCCAGTCATGATTGGTTCTACCCTAGGTCTCAAGGCTAACTAGTCTTTGGCTTCTGGCCATCCAGGCAGTGTAGGGATGGGCTCCCACATGGTGTGGACCTCAAGGTAAACCTAACATTGCCGAGGACAACATCCATACAGCTCATTGAATGTAGAAAGGTTGAGTTGGAGTCTGAGGGAAACTTCACCCCCTATGTTCCAGTCCAGTGGTTCTCAACCTTCCTAATGCTGCAACCCATTAATACAGTTCCTTATGTAGTGACCTCCAACCATAAGATTATTTTTGTTGCTACTTCACACCTATGATTTTGCTGTTGTTATGAATGATAATGTAAATATCTTATATGCAGGATATTTGATTTGTGACACCTATGAAAGGATAGTTCAACTCTCAAAGGGGTCATGTCTCACAGGTTGAGAACCGCTGTTCTAGTCTCTTTGGTGTGAGAAGGTACTCTGCAGGCTATAGCAAGAGAAGCGTGGACATCAACCCAGTCACAAAACTCTTTCCTTACACTCTGTCCTGCCTGCAAGATGTGCTGGGGTAACAGTAGTGTAGAACTTGTGCAGGTGGCCAAGATATTGTGTGAACATTGCTCAAATTATAGTTTGGACATTTCCCTAAAACTGAGTATCTTTCCCCTGAAATCCTCTTTATGACACACTTGGTTTAATGTCTGATATATATATATATATATATACACATATACATATACATATATATATATATATGCCTTTTCCCTGAAATATATCTGACTTAGGATAGAACCTTGAGTAATACAATTTATAATTAATCATTATAATTATATATAATTAACACATATAATTAGTAAAAATTGTTCTTAACTGCACTGAGCTCAACTTGAGTCACATGACAGGTGTTTGGTAAATGTTAATCTTGCTCAGTGTGGTGGCTCATGCTTGTAAGGCCAACACCAGAAAATTGAGGGAGGAGGCCAGCCAGAGCTATGGCATGAGATACTGTTCAAAGCAATCACAATACTGACTGAGCCATATCCATGTCTCCTACCCATGACATTTATGTATTATTTTATGTATATGGGTGTATTGCCTTTAGGTATGTTTCTGCACTGCATGCCTGGTGCTTTCAGAATCTAGAAGAGGGCATAAGATCCTCTGAGATTGGAGTTACAGATAGTCGTGAGCTGCCATGTGGATGCTGGAAACTGAATTCAGATCTTCTGGAAGAGCAACCAATGCTTTTAAGTGTTGAGCCATCTCTCCAGCACCCATCCTGTGCTTTGAAAATTAAATTTCAAAAGGAATATAACTTCTTGTTAGTATTTTTTGTGTCTTCACATTAATCCTGATTCTTTATGGTTTAATTTTATTTTTTAAAGTAACTTATTGGCTGGCAGGGGTAGGCAGATCTCTGTGAGTTAGACACCAGCATAATCTACATAATAAGTTCCAGAACATCCAGGCCTATGTAGAGAGAACCTATCTCAAAAAAAAAATTAACTTATTAATCATTACTTTAAATGGAAAAATAACCATGCAGATTCGGGAAATTAACATCTATATACATTGGCATTGTTCTAAATATAGTAAGCCTTTGCAAAGGCCAAGTAGAGAATAGGGGAATTTTTTTATTTATTGCTCAAATAAAGAGGGAACTGAAAAACCCAAACACAATTCCCTGAATTTGCTACAGGGCAAAAAGAAAAGCAGGAGAAGGCCAATATATTAACATTCTCAAGTACATAACGAATGGTGATAGAGAAGTTTGTTCAGGGAATGAAGCTATTGCTCCATGGTTCAGAGCATTTGTTGCTCTTGCAGAGGATGAGTTCAATGTCAGTACCTATGTGCTCACACTCATCCATAACTCCAGATTCAGGGGCCGTGACACTTACACAAATATAGGCAACATAGTCATACACATAAAGTAATACTAAATAAATAACAAGAGGAGTTTGACCAGGAGCCTAAAACTAAAATTTTAACTTCTCCTTTAGACTTACCGACTCAGAAAACTTAGTGTTCTGATTTTCTCAAGTGTTGCTGCTTATAAAGTTTGAAAAATGATCATGCACCCTAATGCTGTAGTTCAGCAATAGCAACAAGATGTTCCTTGACCATAGAGTTTTCTCACCTGTTATTTCAGAATGTAAATTTTCCTTTTCACCGAAGGCAACTGGGATTTCTGAAGCTAACTTTACCAAGGCAAATCCTCTTGCATTTATTTATTTGAAACTTTTCTAAAAGGAAGGAGAGCTGTGGTCATGCAAGACTGATACATTTGACATGTTAGAGTCAGAATGATGGGGTTGAATAATGTGTGTAATTAGGGAGGGCAGTCATGCATAGATAAAATAAAAATTCAAGACATTTAATTTGTTTGCCCCAGATTACACAGGAGAGAGTTCTCTGGCTCAGACCCAAAGTCCTCTTTCTCATATCACAAGGTCTCTCATGATTCAGAGCTCAGGCAGAAATTTAGAATCCAGTTCCAAGCAGAACATGGTGGTGAAGGCACTTTAATCCAGGCACTCAGGAGGCAGATGCAGGCCTGGTCTACAGAGTGAGTTCTACGACAGCCAGGGCTGTTATAGAGAGAAGCCCCATCTCAAAAGACAAACAACAACAAAAAGCAAAAAAAAAAAAAAAAAAAAAAAGCAAAAACAAAAACAAACAAACAAACAAACTGTTACAGAGACCAGGATATTTGTTCCATCTCTCATGAGCTGTGTAACTTCTTTGAGACATAGCACCCTTATTCAAAACAGTAAAAAGAGCGAAGGGACTGAGGCTGTTCTCGAACAGTGTTGCCATTGGTGCTGCTTTGCTTACTGAAGAGAACTGAAACATTGAAAATTATGGAGAGACTTCAAGGGCACTGGTCTCCTACAGATAGTTAGATATAGGAAAGAACAGTTTTGAAAATTAAAATGGGGAAGGCTTCTGATACACTTTGCCCAGATAAAAAATTTTTCTTGGCCCTGAACACAAATAGAGAAAGTGAATATAAAGCAGTACCATTGTGGATTAGCAGTGAGAGAGGCCAGCTAGAGAAGGACAAATAAGTCAACTAGAAAAGCTTGGAAATAGCAATCAGCTCTCGAAATGACCAGTCAGTGGATACGTATTTCCTAGTCTCTGATTAATATCTCTACTGTCTAGCATATCTTGTAGCTTTAACTTGATCATCTAAACATATGATAAGTGTGAGTCAATCATCCCCTCATGTCTTTGCTTTTAGAAATATATAACCAGAAGCAGATACATCTAAAAAATAGCTAAGATTGGTAAGACGTCACTATAGGGGCTGGAGAGGTGGCTTGGTGGTTTAGAGCTCTGGGTCCTCTTGGAGAGGACTCAACATGTTTGGTTCTCAGCTCACACTCTCTGCAAATCAGTTTAGGGGATCTGACATGCTCTTCTGTTCTCCATGGTCACCAGGCATGCCCATGATGTGCATGATACATGTAGACAAACACTGGTACACATACAATAAAAATAAACAAATAGTTTACTTTTAACAAGCATGATGGAAGCTGAGACAATTTCTAGGCAATGAAGTTCATCAACAGATGCAATCTTTCAAGGAAGTGAAATTGTACAGTTGATAGTTGAGATATGTTGATGCTTAACTCAGGAAATAGCAAACAGTGGGTAGAGAGAAATCTCTGAATAGGGAAACAAGCAGTATTGAAGAAAATGGCATTTATAAAATACAGCTCATTGTCAACCAAAATAAAACAATGGGAGTACAAAGTGTCATAGTATGAGTTGGAATGTTTTATAGCAATAAAGAATCAGTAAATTAAAAAAAAAATTAACCACTGTCTTGTTTAGTAAAATTCAACCTCTTGCTTGGTAGCCCCTCCCTTCTGCTCTTGTCACGACTGCCTCGACCTGCAAGGAAGATGCAATGCTTGGACTCTTCTTTAAGCAGCTTTATTCAGGAACCTTGAACAATCTTCTGACCCCGGGGAAAGCCAGCCCACAGCTTATAAGGCCTTGGGGCAGCCATCCTGGCACGCCACGTGGTGAATGCAGATAGGTCCACATACGCAGAACCAAGCCTAGATCTCAGCCTTAGCCAAATAAGGACTTGTTTACGCCAGAGAGCACTCACCACCGGGAAGGTGGAAGGCAGAAACCAGCACCATCTTTAAGGCGCAGCACTTCGCAGCTCTCTATATGCTCTTATGTTTTATTGTCTTCATCATCTCTCTAGTTGTGGAGAAAATTCTGATATGTTCACCAGATCCTTAAAGATTAGTATTGCGGTTTAATAAGGATCAGGATAAACAAACAGGCTGAAAAGATGTTTATTCAGGGAGAAATAACTCACAACATAGACAGATGAACACCAGCAGGTTCCTGGTCCCAAGGATGCCTCCAGATGTACTATCTCCGTGCTGCAAGCAAGAGGCCTCTCCAAGCCCCCTCCTCAGCCTTTTTCCCCAGGTCACGTTGGGCCCTGTCTCCACCCCCCCAATGGGCATGGTCTAAATCACAGGTGCATACAAGGTGAATATCTCACTATAGATTAGGACATGTTCTGTGCTCTTATCATTTTGTTTAGTATTTTATAATCTGTGGATGTCCCTTCTCTATTTGAAAATATATTTGATCTTGCAATCTGTAAAGAAGACTGATAAAATATATTTAGTGTGGAATGTAAAAAATAAATTAATAAAAGAGAAACATACAGTCAGTGATTGACAAGGAAATAAATCTTTGATACCTACTTTCTTTAAAAAACTTTAAAATATCTACTCTATTTTTTTGTGTGTGAGTGTTTGCCCACAGAGGTTAGAAGAGGGCATTAGATCCCCTGAAACTGGTGTTACAGGCGGTTGTGAGCTACCACATGGGTGCTGGGAACTGAATTCAGGTCTTCCGCAGTAGCAACAAATACTCTTAACCCCTTAGCCATCTCCCCAGCTTCCTGCCTTCTTTTTCAACCCCAATAAAACAATATAAAGATTTCAAATATCATTGAAAGGGTTTCATGAAGGAAAGAAGAATTGGGAGAAGGACCAAGGTTTCTCAAAACAGTATGCAGGAAGCTACCTACTTCATTTGCACTGAACTAAGCCTGGCTTAAATCTATTTAATATAATGGTTTCATGAATATTCTACAAAGAAGGCTGCTTGTTAATGACCTCATACATTCCAGCACATCTAGTAATATCTCCTGGATATCTCCATTTGAAGTTTCAGTTTTTTTTTTTTTTGTTTGTTTGTTTTTCTCTCTCCAAGACAGGATTTCTCTGTGTAGCTCTGGCTGTCCTGGAACTCACTCTGTAGACCAGGCTGGCCTTGAACTCAGAAATCTGCCTGCCTCTGCCTCCCCAGATATGGGATTTGGAAGTCTCAGTCTTAATGTACAAAAGCGCACTTGTGCTTTTTTCAGCAGCAACATTTCCTCTTACATCATCACCTAGTTTTCTTCATCTCATAATTAGTGCAAGCTCCTTAGTTGCTCAAACCAGAACTCTGGGAGTCATCTTTAATTCTTGTGTTTTCCCTCACCTTCACAGCTATCAGTAACCAATGTGAACTTGTAAATATCTTTTGGGTGTGTAGACTTTCTTCTCCACCTTGTTGGGCCTGTAATAAGATTGGCCTTTGATTTTGTTTCCATCAGGCTTGGCAGCAAGAACCTTGACCTGCTGAGCTATCTCACCAGCCCACAAATATTTAACTGACCATACCTTGTCACTGTTATTGCCCTTGCTTCAGTCCAGGTCATTATAGTAGTCAGTTATTTCTACAGTCTCTTTATCAGTCTCATTGTTTTTACTTCTGTCTTTCTTCAATCCATATTCTACACAAGTTTAATTATGTCACCCCTCTATTTGAGGTTCTTAAGGGCCTTTAAAATATAGCTTGAACTTTGCTTGTTGTCTTAAAGACTTTGAGTAATTTCCAGGAAGATCACCAGGAGTGTGGGTTAAACATGGATTCTTGTCTCTGACTACTAGATGATCTGATACTTAGCTTGGACCAAAATGGGATTGTCTAACATGCTTCTGAATGAGGCTGATGTAGTCAGTGAGAGACCACACTTTTAACAGCAATGCCAATTCTAAACTCATCTTCTATTCGTCTACCATTAAATCATTATATTCCAGCACTGTGAGTTTCTTTCTTATCCTCATATTTTCAGTTGTTTGGCAACATTCCCCCCTACCCTGTCCCAATCCATGCCAGTCAATCTCAAGGCCTTTGGATGTGCTTTCTTTTCTTCCTTATGTCTTTTCCTTTTTAAAAACATTCTTTTAAAGTTTTTTTTCAGACAGGGTCTCACTATGTAGCACTGGTTGTCCTGGAACTTGCTATATAGAACAGGCTGTCCAACTCATAGAGATCCTCCTATTTCTACCTTCTGAGTGCCAGGAGGAATTAAAAGTGTGCTCCATCTAGCATACCACTCAATCTTACTGAATTTGTATTTGATCTTCTTTTGGTAATGTCATCCTGATTTTTTTTCTCTGCTGTCTTTTGGGATGTTTGATGGGGCAATTAATGAGGGCATCTTGGTCAAAGAATGGTCATGTATGGTACACGGTAAATCTCTTGCTCCAATTTGAACCAGGAGCAGACTGATGAAAATGCCTGGATGATGATGTGAGGTAAAAATATTGATTAAGTACAATGGTTGGAGCTCCTGAGTACTGGGCCTTATAGGATGTACAGTACTTGTCAAGCACAATATACATATATTTTGTGTATAGGAATGTTTTCCCTGTGTGCATGAATGTGCACCATGAGTAGGTGCCAGAGAAACTGGGAAGAATGTCTGTCTGGTGGTGTTAAGATAGTTTTGAGCCACTATGGGGTGCTGGAAATCAATCCCTGATCCTCTGCAGGAACCTCAAATACTGTTAACTGCTGAGGCATCTTACCACCACCTGCTAGCATTCTTTTAACCCTGTATAGTCCATATCCTTCAAACAGATTTTCTTGCTGTGCTGAAATTTATCAGCCTTGGCTCCTGAGGCTGGCAACCTAAAAAGCTCCATTCCTCAAGTCTTGGCTTCTGTCACTTGTTGGAGAGATTTCTGTGATCAACTTGCACATCACAGGGTCTTTCCCTAAATATCAAATGCCTTTCTGCATCTATTGTGATTATTTACAATTTTTACTTCATACAACTTGTGCTGCTAGCTTACAGCGCCGGGATAAACTGGATCATAGTTTCTCTTACAGTTTTGGTGTTTGTTTTGTTTTTTTGTTGTCTTTTCTTTGTCAGTCTTCATTCAGTGTGTGTGTGTGTGTGTGTGTGTGTGTGTGTGTGTGTGTGTGTATGTATGTTGATCTTTATTTTTTTCTTACTAGAACTGTCACATTTTGATGTAAAATTGTATTTTCCTCATGAATTATATGAATTTGCTTATGAAAAGTAGATAATCCATTCCTTGGTTGTTTGGTGAACTCATCTTTAAAACTTTCTTGGAGTTGAGATTTCAGAAGAAGATTTCAGATTTCTGTAGTACTGGCGCTATGATCTGTTCCAGGAATCGGGTAAAGGCTTAGAGATTGAAATAAGAGACAAGACAGCAGGTCATTCATGCAACAGGAATGCTGGAATGCTGAATGCTGTTTATGGAGAGGAAATGAAAGATTTTAGTTTGCAGAGCAAGAATGTGGGAGAGGGGCAGGAAAATAGTTCTAGCAAGTGGAATATAGAAAATCATGAAGAGTGGACATTGACATGGGAGGAAAGAATAATAAGAAAGTTACTATGGTGATGGGGCTGGTGGTTATGCTAGGCTGATTCTGTTAAATAGGGCTAGTAACTGAATCATCAATCTTTTGTGAAATAACTGAAGTGAAGTCTCTCCCAGGTCTTGGCCCACAACAAGGAAATAGGCCCCTAACACTGGAACAAATGGTCCCAGATGAACAGCACTGTTTGGGTCACTCCTGGCCAACAGACAGTCTGGGGACTTTCCAAGTCATTCTATGGTTTATCCTTTGAATAAGAGCAGGTCATACATGGGTGATCTGTCAAACATGAGATCATACTTTGTAATCAATCACCTTGTGACCCATGCATGTATGCTGATTTGTGGTTTGTCTCTATAAAAAGGAGCCTGAACCCTTCGAGGGGTGTGCAGCTTTTCACAAGATTGCTGACACCCGAGTGCACTCGTTCAATAAACCCCTCTTGCTTGTTGCATCTCCTGGTTTTGGTGTTTGTTTCCCAGGGATCTCCCACCGGCCCATCAGGACCCCAGAATTTGGGTTCAATAGAAGGAGCAGGCTTATATACCGACTCACAGCACAGTGGAAAACAATCAAGGGTCAAGAATGAAAGCTCTTGGGCTTAGTTCCTCCCCAGCAGGTGTGTTAGCAAATCAGGCAGAGTACCAGTAACAACTCTGGGGCAAGATGTTCCAGCCAACAGCTTCAGACTTGCTCAAGGTGCCTTGGGGATCCATGCAGAGCCCTACAGGTCTCCCTTTCTTTTAATATAAACTAACACCTGCCTTAGGCTGCAGAGACATCAGCATAATTCCTTACCCATCATGGCAGAGGTCACCCAGGCCCGTAACCTTCCTGCCTTAGGTAGGAAATTTGTCCCCTTCTGCCTGGTGATTAGTTCATCAGTAAGTTCAGACATACTTGGGCGGAGGCATTCTCTTGAGCTAAAGACAGTAGAATCCGCTTGCTTGAAAGTTGACCTGGAGCCGGGCTTCAGTAGTACACGCCTTTAATCCCTGCACTTGGGAGGCAGAGGCAGGTGGATCTTTGTGAGTTTGAGACCAACCTAATCTACAAGAGCTAGTTCCAGGACAGTCTCCAAAGCCACAGAGAAACCCTGTCTTGAAAAACAAAAACAAAAACAAAAACAAAAAAAAGAAAGTTGACCTGGGCCTGTCTGTGGCGACATAGGCGATGGTAATAACAATCACAGCCTTGATCTCGAAATCTCTTTTCCTCTGTACTGCGCAAGTTGGTCATCTGTAGAGGTCTCCGGCATAGGTACCACCCCAGGTACCAGAAACCATGATAGCTATTGTTTCATACATCCAGCAGCTAACCAGTTGGCTGACCTGCTGAGAACAAGTGAGACTTCCTCCAAAATTAGTAGCATTCGTTACAAGAAAAAGAAGGGAGTCAGAACACAAGTGCCTGAAATGAAGGTAAAATTCTTATCCTTTGGACTGAAGTGTAATTTTGTAGCTGCTTTACCCAAACTATAATTAGTGGTCAGGAAAAGTTGCCACACAGGGCTACTCAGACCCACAAGCATCAGAATGGTGAACCCAAATAGGTTTATCTGCATCTTATGGAAAGACACAAAACGACCCTCGGGCCCACACTAGAACTGGATTGGGGCCACACCATTGTTCTGTAGTGACATCCACATAACTGAGCCATAGTCAGATGACCGAGGGGGGCAATGCCTGTTGGCACAAGTCGACCTGCACCATCAATAGTTAAAAAATTTAAAATATTTTAGCTGTCTTAGTTTTAATCCCAGTGCCCTGTCTTTTCAACAGGGCCACTAATTGCCCACTGAGAATTTCCTTAGAGTTACTGGCACCCATCTTTCAATATACCCCCGTTCACTTACTTTGCCAGCCAGCCTCTGAGGATCTTTTAGGTGATCTTTTCTTTCTGATCTGGGTGGGACCTCCACTTGTAGCGCCAGTGCTACAATCTGTTCCACTAATTGGGCAAAGGCCTAGAGATTGAAATAACAGGAATGTTGGAATGCCGAATGCTCTTTATTGAGGGGAAAACAATCAAGGGTCAAGAGTGAAAGCTCTTGGGCTTAGTTCCTTCCCAGCAGGTGTGTGTTAGCAAATCAGGCAGAGTACCAAGAACTACTCTGAAGCAAGATGTTCCAGCCAACAGCTTCAGGCTTGCTCAAGGTGCCTCAGGGGTCTGTGCAGGACCCTACAGATTTCTGAGTGCTTTTTTTTTTTTTTTTTTTTTTTTTAAGCCCTGTAAAGTTTTTCCAACCCTAGAGAATGTTCCATGTGCATTTTAGAAAAAAGAAAAAAAAAGTATGTTCTGGTGATTTTTGTGTGACATTCTGCATGTAAATTTGTTAGGTCTATATGATCTCAAGAGCTGTGTTCAGCCTATGGCCCATAGGCCATGATTAACTGAATGTGGTGTAATACAACCCTACAAGCTCAATTAAAACTTATTTCTTTGCAGTTGTTTTGTGATTTTCTTGTGTAGTTCTCAACTATGAACCAGTTTCAGAAGACAATGTTGTGTTGTGGTGTCAAAAGGCTAGACACACATGGAAATGATTTTCTGTCTGACCAAGTCATGGTTGAAAGTGAGTATTAAGTCTATTATTACATCACTATTTTCCCCTGTGAAGATCAATTAACTATTTCTTTGACATGTTGGTATTCTTACATTGGACACACATAGTTACAGTTGTGATTTTATGTTAATTAACTGATTCTCTTTTAAACGACACATCTGCTCTCTTTTGTTTCTCCTTCCATGAAGTATCTATCATCTTTCCATTCCTTCACTTTTAGTCCAGGTATGTTCTGAAGGTGGATTGGAGTCTTCTGTAGGCATCATTAGGCTCCCCCTTGAACGGGAGTTACAGGCAGGTGTGAGCTGCCCAGCATAGTTGCTGGGAACTACCTGGCATTGTCTGCTAGAGCAGTGTGCACTTTTAACTACTGAGCTGTCTTTCTAACTCCTATTCTATATCTCTTGATTGGAGAATTGCATTAATCTCACTTGTTGTAGATTGATGGGTAAGTGTTTTCTATTTTTTCCCCCTCTACCCTATGGGCTTCTTGGAGAGCGTCTCATATTCCAGGGGGCAGTTCTTTAGGGCATTAAATTCTGGCTCTTTTCCATGGGAGAAATCACAGATCCAAGGAGTTTCAAAATAGAGCTCTGTCTTAAATGGGGAAATGGTTCCTAGTCTCTTGAAATGTATCTGTCCTTGGGTTTTTAAAGGTGTAGGGGGTTGGCAGTAGGAACATCCCTGTCTTACTGTTCTATTGCTGTGATGACCAAGGCAACTCATCAAAGAGAACATTTAGTTAGAGGCCTGCTTACAGTTTCCATTATCATCATGGAAGAACAAGGTCTTTGATTTGTAGATTCTGTGTACTGATTTCTTTGTTTCTATTTCATTATTTTGGTTCTGGCATTTTGTACCATCCATTAGAGTTGGGTTTTGTTTTCAATTGTTTAAGTTACATCATCAAGTCATTTGTGCCCTTTCTGATTAAAAATCAATTTTATTTATTCTTTTAGACTATTATATACTTTGATCATATTAATCCCCCTTCCTTAGCATCTTGCATGAGTGTTAGTGTTATAGGCGTGTGCCACCATGCCTGACTTCTTTTATGACTATTGGCATGGAAATTGTACTTAATACATTTTAAAATGTTTTTAATTAATAATTAACATATTTAATGAATATGGGTGCTCTATCTGCATGTATACCTTTGTGCCAGAAGAGGGCATCAGATCCCACTAGAGATGGTGGTGAGCCACATGTGGCTGCTGGGAATTGAACTCAGGTTCCCTGGAAGAGAAGCCAGCTTCTTCATGTAATCGTTTTGGTCTCTATGCTTTTGTGCATGCCACTCCTGACACCACTGAAACACACACCCTTGTTTTTGCCCCAAAGTTCTTTTCAGCAAAAGTGAGTTAGTAGTAAATGCTGGTCTTGCTTGAAAACGCCTATTTTACCATTACCATAAAAGGGTTAACTGGGTGTATTCTAGTATTAGAAGATTCTTTATTAAATTTGTTTTCTTTGGTTGTTATTGGGAAGCAAGCAGCCATTCCTTTAGAAATATTTTATCCTCTCTTTCCACTTAATGATCTCTCTCTCTCTCTCTCTCTCTCTCTCTCTCTCTCATTTCCATATCACAGTTCCACCACAGAAGGAAGAGAGGGGAGGAGAGTAACTGAACTGGAAGGGGGAACCTGGAGGCAAGACTGATGCAGAGGTCATGGAGGAGTGCTGAGCACTGGGTTGCTCCTCATGGCAATTCAGCCTGTTTTCTTATACCATTCAGGACTGCCTAGGGGTGATTCTAACTTGTGTAAAGGTAATATAAAACTAGCCTGCGCAGGATGAGTTCTGTGAAGTAAATTGCTCTATCAGAAAACAAAACAAAACAAAACAAACAAACAAAAAACCAAAAAACTTTCTAGTTTTTCTACATACAGCACAGTTGTTTCCCAAGATTTTGACTACTATGAGTACATATTCCATCATATGAATTTTTGCCCGCCTATTTTAAATTATCATTTTGCAACAAAGATACTGTCTTTCTTTGGATACCCTAAATAAGTAATTATAAAGTTGAAATTGTATGCCAATCATTATCTTAGATATTATAAATGTGAGGAATTTTTTTCTCTCTGTCAAAGATAGCCAGCCTGCCGAGGCCCAATATTCCATAAATCCCTCCCACTTTATAAAACTTTTATGCAAATAGTTTAATCTCCTCTACTAGGTAGAGGAGCTTTTGTTTACACAAAGACCCCACTGCATCCCCAGAACTTGATGGCCTGGAACAGCTAACAGCTTCCTTCATTTTCTTTGCTCTGGTTCTTTTAAGACTAGTGAATTGAGAAAGTGGGCAAGGTCAGACCCCAGCAAATAGAGAAAAGATATAGTCACCATGTGAACTTCTTGCCTTGGTGTGCTTCCTAGCCTAGTGCAGGTTCTGGAGCATCCTATTTGCAAATGGAAATTGTCTTGGTCAGCTACTCTCACTTTGTTCCCATGTCCTTCTGTGTGACACAGAGCTTCTTCTTTTTTAAACGTGAGGTAAGCAACTCATTTCTCCCAGGAAAATGACTAGGTCATATTTTTAGGCATAATGCTTAAAAAGACTTACATTTGTGTGATCTTTCTCAACTCCTTGAACAAAAACTTGGTTGAAAATCCCTTCTGATATGTTTCCTTCCTTCTGAAAACTTTTCGCTATCCACCTCGCACGCAGTTATTGATTTGACTCGGGCTAACTCTCTAAAGCATTTTAAAAATTAACTTCTGTTGGTATTCAGACATATCTGATTTCTTTATGGATTCTATTGTTTATGAGTGATTTGTTTCATCATTTATGTTTCTGAATTATCTGAGTGTGAAAAGAGACTGCTTGCATTCTTTTTAGTATTTATCCATCCTATTACTTCCATCCTATCTTGCACAAATAATGTGGTATCTGATCCTGCTGTGGTTGCTTTTGGAAGTAGGAGATTCGACAAAGACTGTGCTTTCAAGCTATCCGTGCTCTTTAGGAAGAACAACAACTGATACATACTAAGCTTGAAAAATCTCACTTCCTTTTATTTTTATTTTTAATTTTTTTTGAGGTCAAATCTTACCACATAGGTCAGGCTGTGTTCAACTTGCTTAGCTGCCACTTGGACTTACCAGCACATGTCTCTTTTATATGCTGTATTAGTCAGGGTTCTCTAGAGAAACAACTTAAAGACTGAATCTCTATCTATAAAGACAGGGGATTTGTTAGAATGACTTAACAGGCTGTGGTCTAGCTAATCCAATAGTGGCTGGCTAGGAACAGAAAATACAAGAATCGAGTCATCTTTAGTAAATGCTGGAATTCCCAAATAGGCTCTAATGCCAGTGAAGGAATGGACTTTCCTTAATTGCTAGCAAGGCAAGAGGAAGCAGGCAAAGAGCAAAAACTTCCTCCTTTTAGGCTTCCAGCAGGAGGTGTGGCCCAGATTACAGGTGGGTTTTCCAAACTCAAATTATCTGGATTATAGTGTTTTCCCAATTAAATGATGTGGATCAAAGCTGTGTCTTCCTACCTCAAAGTTTCTTATTAGAAGTTGATCTTCCTACTTCAATTTAAGAAAAATCCCTCAGAAGTATACCTTCCATTTTGGGGTTTTAGTTAATTCCAGATGTAGAAAAGTTGAGCACTGTTTTAGTTAGAGTTGTCTTTCTATTACTGTGACAAAACACCATGACCAAAAAGTAAGCTGGGGAGGAAAGGGTTTATTTGGCTTGTACTTCAGCATTGCTGTTTATCACAGAAGGAACTCAAACAGGTAGGAACTGACACAGAGACCATGGACAACTGCTGCTTACTGGCTTGCTTCCTCTGGCTTGCTCAACCCACCTTCTTATAGAACCCAGGACCAGCAGTAATGGCACCACCCACCATGGGCTTGGCCCTCCCCCGTAGATTACTAAATAAAAAAAAAATGCCTTACAGCTGGATCTCAAGGAGGCATTTCCTCTGCTGAGTCTCCTTCCTCTGATGACTCTAGTTTGTGTCAAATTGATACACAAAAGTACCCAGTACAACCACCAAGAAGAACCGTCACATAAGCTGTGGTGGTTTGAATAAAAATAGCACCCATGGACCTATAGGGAGTAGAACTATTATGAGGTGTGGCCTTGCTGGAGTAGACGTGGCTTGCTGAAGGAAGTGTGTCACTGGCTTTGAGGTTTCAGAAGATTGAGCCAGGTCTAGTGGCTCACTGGCTCTTTCTGCTGTCTGCCAGTCTGGCTATAGAACTCAGCTATTACTCCAGCACCATGTCTGCCTGTGTCCCACCATGTATCCTCTTATGACTTCCTGACTTGAAAATGGACTAAAATGGACTCTGAGTCATAAGCCAGACCCAATTAAATGCTTTCCTTTAAAAGAATTGTGGTGGTCATGGTGTCTCTACACAGTAATAGAAACCCTAAGATATAAGCCTTTTATTTTATATTACATATTTATATTTCATTTTATTTTGGGACATGGTCTCTGTGGTCGTTTGAATGAGAATGGCTCTTGTAGGCTCATATGTTTGAATGTTTGGGCCTCAGTTAGAAGAACTGTTTGGGAAGGATTGGGAGGCATGGCCTTATTGGAAGGTGTGTCGTTGGGGGCTGACTTTGAGGTTTCAAAAGACTCATGCCATTTCCAGTGTTTTCTCTGCTTCCTGCTTTTAGAATAAGATGTGAGCACTCAGCTTTCATGGACTCTGACCTTCTGTGATGGCTATTTTGGTTGACAATTTGACTATATGTGAAATCAACTAAAACCCCAAAATAGGGCATACCTGTAAGGAATGTTTGCTAAATTTGAAGTGAGAAGATCCACTTCTAATCTGGATCTTTGAGGTGGGAAGAAACACCTTTAATCCAGGTCGTTTGGAAAACCCACCTCTAATCTAAATCATACTTTCTTCTGGAAAGCTTATAAAGGCCATAAAAGGAGGAAGCTTTTGTTCTCCTGCCTTGCTAGCAAGTCCCTTCCTTCATTGCAATTAGAGCCTACTTAGGAATTCTAGCATATACTGAAGACCAGCTGAAACTACTGGATTCTTGGACTTTCTCTTCCTAGATAGTCATTATTGGATTAGCTAGGCCACAGCCTGTTAAGTCATTCTAATAAACCCCCTTTCAATATACAGAGTGATTCATTTGATAAGTTCTGTTACTATACTATAGAGAACCCTGGCTAATACACCCTCTGAAATCAAAAGCCCAATTTAAAACTTCTATAAATTACCATGGTCATGGTGTTTTGTCACAGTAACTAAGGCAGTCTTATATTTCCTAGGGTGGCCTTGAACTTGCTATAAAACTGAAGAGGCCTCTAACTTCTTGTGGTGGTTTGAATAGAAATGGCCTCGTGTGTCTGAATGTTTGGCTCATAGAGAATGACACTATAGGAGGTGTGGCCTTGTTAGAGGAACTGTGCCACTGTGAGGGTGGGCTTTGAGGTCTCATATGCTTAAGTTACACCCTGTGTGGCATATAGTCTTTTTCTGTTGCTTGTGGATCAAGATGTAGAACTCTCAGCTCCTTCTCCTGCATCATGTCTGCCTGCACACTGCCATGCTTCTACCACGAAGATAAGGAACGAAATCTCTGAATCTGTAAGCCAGCTCCATCATTTTTCCTTTATAAGAGTTGTTGTGGTCACAGTGTCTCCTATAGCAATAGGCTCAGGCACAGATGACTTTAGGTTTCAAGACAGGCACATACACAAACCCTCACCCCTGTGCCCACAACCTCCCCTTTGGTGATCTGCTCAGTCTGCTGATTGCAAGGAGTCCCTGGACTACAGTGGCAGCCAGTGACTCACCCTTTGAGAACATGAGTCTAGAAGCTCTGGGTCTCTTGGCTCAATGAGAGTAGGTCATAAGGGGCTCTGTCTGAATTCAGTGGTTGAGTCCTCTTGTGGATCCATAGGCTGATATGGTTCCAATTGGTGTATCCCCAGGGTGGGCAGTCAGAAAGTGACAGGACTCATGGAGGTTACCTGGAAGATTCCATATGTTTTAGGGATGAGGGTTTGTGGAGTGATGGAAATGGCTTCCTCCAGCTGGAAAACCCATACCCAATATTAATGGTGCAATTTAGCACCCAGTGATAACTCTGGTGCCTGAATGTGTCTCCTTTCTCTTCTGTCCTCTTCAAGACCTCAATGTGACCTATAGTCTCTAAACTTTTTACACTCTATTGTTACAGTAGTCTCAAACCTTTGTGCCCTGAAGGATGCTGACTGCCTGGTACTTTATGCCTGCCAGATGCTGTGTCTTTGCCCTGGCACAGCAAAGAGTCACAACAGCAAAATCCCACCATGTATATTCTCTGCCAGCACAGCCCCACTCCCGCTACTACTTGTCCCCTTGACCATCTCAGTCACCCTTTGGGAACCAAAGCCCAAGTTCTCTGAGTCTTTTCACACCAAACCCAAAGCCTGTTACATATTGTCCCTCTTACAACCTGATAAGAGACTCCCCAGTCATCCATGTTTCTTTTTCAAAACCTACCTAAATACTCCAGAAGAGACTATTCTGAAGTAATGAAAGCCTCTCAATTTGTATTTTCTCTAACACAACCATACCCTCCTTTCAGATAATAGTTGTTCCCCAGTTAACTTTATATAGACAATCTAAGTTTCCCTGGATCCTCTCAAAACTCTCAAACTCCAGATTAGCTCTCCTACCAACCAACAGCCTAAGTTTTCTTGCCTACTGCCTATTCCTAAATGTAAGATCTCCCCCCATATCTGGTCTTGGGACTCTGTTTCCAACTACCAGGACCATAGGCTTAGAAGTTTCAAATATACATCCAAGATTAAAAAAAAAATTTCTAAACTCCTTAACTTTACCTCTGTCTCTATTCTATCTCTTCAAACAAATTTCAAATCAACTACAGACTGCTCTGTAGTTAGACTGCTCTAGCAACTGCAGAAACAGCTTCAGTTGTTTCCTTGGAATCTACATCCTAGACAGCTCCAAAGCTGCTAGCCAAAAGACAGTCCAGTGTCACAGACTGTTCCAACTCTGCCTACACTTCCATATGGTACAACAAATGAAACAGCCTGCTCTTCCTGGCCTTGGCCAGCAACCGAGCTTCCTTGGGTCCCCTAATAATATGGCCCCAATGTCAACTGGAAGCAGCCAGAAAGAAGGGTGTTTACTTATAAAACACAAAGGTAGGAATGAAGGGACTTTAGCAGGCCCAAGAGTGTCAAACATAGCTCTGTCAGGCCTTTTCCATTCCTTCTTCTTTACTAAAAACTGTTAGATCATGTCCCTAACGCTAGCCACCAAGGTCTATTCCCTTAATTGGCCACTTCTTCCTCCTGAGTATTGAAATGTATCGATCAAAAGTCCCTGATTAACATGCCCAATCAAAGCAAACCAACTCATCCCAACATGGGGTTTCCCCCTTTACCTGTATAAACTGACATTTATCTATGGGCCATGCCTGTCTCTTTATCCAGAAGACTGTCCTTTGTCCCTCAGGAGCAAATAGCCCTTACTCTCTCTCCCTTGTTCTTTTCCCTTTCTCCCTCATCAACTATCTCTTGTCTTTATCTCTTATGCCCTGCCCTTTGTCCCTCTGGGGCAAATAAATGTTTGTGCTGAGAACTTGGTCATGGGGTGTCTTGAGCTGATACTGGTCATTTCAATCATGATATACTCCAAACAAAGTCTTTATTCTCTTGGAAAAACCACAATTAAAAATATTATTTTCCAATATGTCTTCTAATTTTCTGCCATTCATCACAAGAGGAATATATATTTATAATTATACCACTAGTCTGCCCAAGTGCAACAGAAATGTATTACTTTGTTTATTTCTGAGAGAACTGTATATTTACCATGTTCTACAGAGGAGACTGATAACAAACATACTACCTTGTTTATTTCTGGGAGAATTGTGTATTTACCTTGGTCTACAGAGAACACTGATAACAGAAGCAAAATGTTTTTTTTTCCCTTAAGAGCCCTTATTTAAAGAATAAACAGCTGTTTTTGTGCTTTAATTTTTTTTTACATTATTCAAGAAATTGGATTTAGTACAGGAAACCATTTTGAGAGAATTTAATGAAAATGCATATAAAGAATGGCAAATATACTAATTACTCTAGTCCTCACAAAAATAGTCCCAATCCTGAACTTTATGACTTTCATCAAAGCAGAACTATGCAGTACTGAATGTCTTCTCAATGAATAAAATTACATTGATTATACAGTTGTGGACTACACAGGTAAAAATGTTTTTGATGGTCTGTATTTTCAAATTTGATTCTTTTGTGTGTCGTTGTTCCCCACCTCCCATCCTTCCTGTGTAATCCTAGTGCTGGCTAGGCAAATGCTCTGCCACTGAACTAAATCTTTAACACTTCAAATCTGTTTTTTAAATTGCTTGTGTGGTATTTAGAGTAGGTTCTAATTAAAACGACACAAGGAGAAAGAACAGGAAATCTTTCTATTCCTGTTCCCCACCCACTTAGGACTCTGGAAACAAACGAGGTTATAAACTACTGGTATCCCTTGTTATAATCCTCCCCTCCCCCCAAACATATTAAAGGATTTGATGCCGCCATGGCCCTTGTTAAAAATTCTTATGATTTCAAGCTAGCTACAGTAGGACCAGTAGGGCATGTCAGGATCCTGAAATCTTTGCATCAAACTACATTAAAAAACAACAGCAGTGGTTTAGGAGCTGTTAAAGTCGATGGTTCAATAGGTCATTTAAATTCATGTTGTTGGTTTTAAGATTTAAACGACTGGGGTGGGAGAAGGTATGAGAAGAGCCAAAGGGGATGGGATTTTCGTTCCTCAGAAGGTGACAAGGTCTTTGAAAGGCTGTTTTGAGGACTGAATCACGTGGTTTGGACTTCTGCTAGTTAAGCAGTGTGATGATCAGCGAGGCTCCTTGCCAGGCCTCAGGGGTTCCTGCCCAGACCTCAGGCGGCTCGCTCCAACCCGACCTGGATTCCAAAGCCAGGCGTCACCCGGCGGTCCCCGCCCTCATCCGCTTGCTATCTGGAGGGCCGCACGACACTTCGAGGCTCTTCGCCCGGGATGGGTGCAGGGAAGAGCCCTGGGCCACTCTGATACATAGCCTCGGCTTGGGCCTCTCACCCCGCACGCCAATCTTCTGCTAACCGGCCCGGGGCAGTCCAGGGTGGCTTCTCCACCGCACCCAAGGCTTCCGAAAGCAGCCCTTCCCTCATCTTCCCTTCCATACTGGGGATGGTGGATCACGGGGCTCAGAAAGACACTCAACAACTGGGCAGTTTTCCCACCCCAGCCGGAGCAGGCGGCGCGACTCTGAGAGAGGGGCGGGGCCTTGACGAGCAATGCCACGGCCCAATAGCGTCTCTCTGCCTCCGAGTGTAGACCAATGAGGCGGGAGAGGCGGGACTTCCGCTAGCCCGCTGTTGCCGTCCCTTTTCGGACTCGCTTGGGTAGGGGCTCGGTGCGGATACTCAGTCATGAAGTCTGGGTAGAGCGACTTCCCCCGGGTGCCCGCGAGCCTGGGTTCCGGGGCCGGACTTCAGGTAAGAGCTCGTGCGGCTCGGCGGCGGGGGGCGGAGGTTGTCCCCGGGCCTGGCCGGGAGAACACACCCCCTCCGGCCTGGGTGCGGTGGCCCGCGGCGGGGACTTGTGTGGCCCCTAGGCTGAGAGCTGTGACAGTACAGGCCCGTGCCGGAGACCAGTCCTTAGCACCCCGTCCTGCGGGCTTGTAGGTCTGAAGTCGGGTTATGGATTTTGTTTCCCACGTTCCCTTCCCGAGGTGTCTGTGGCCTGGAAATGTACTTGGAAGACTTCCCTTGGTCCAGCTCTTGACTCTTAAGTCTTCGTCCAAAATCCTCTGGGGGGCTGTTTTGACTTAAAAACAAAACAAAACAAAACAAAACGAAGAAGAAAAATAAAAAACAAAAACAAAACAAAGCAAAAACCGCGATCGTTCGCTTCCTTTCTTACTCACCGCCTCCCCCTTCCTTCCTTAAAAGCTCAGCTTTCAGGCTTGGACGTGACCTTGCTAAGGCTACCCCCTCCCCTTCCCCTCCATCTCGAAGCCCAAACTTCAGCAAGGACGCTTATAAATTGATCAGTTCCTAAGAGGTAAACAACTTTGGTAGCCTTTGCTGCACGTTCTCTCCTTGCTTTTGGTAAATTGCTCTATTTTATCTTAATCTGGCAGTAATTTCCGTAACTCCCGTTTTATCCTCAGTTTCAGCACCGTGGGCAGCTGCTATGGGCTGATGTCTGCCCCAAACCTGCCTGGGTGTTACTGTTCCCTACCAATGATGCAGCAGTTAGGGTGAAAATTGCATTCCTTTCAGCAGCGACTAGAAGGCAGCTGCACTTTCTCACACAATACAGTGAAGTGGCCTCCAACGAGCCAGTGGAAACAGGTCATTCAAAGATTTAGGGAAGGGTGTTTGAGAGTTTAACCAGTCATGGAGTCATGGTTTATTTATTTGAGACAGGATCCCTCAGTATAGCCCAGACTGACCTCAAACTTGCCATTCTTCTATCTCAGCCTACAGAGTACTGGAATTACTGGGCCATTAAGCCTTGTTTAAAGGCAGTTTTTAATGGGTCAAAGAAGATACCTCCATTTCAGAGGAACGCAGCTGGACTTGAGTGTGCAGGGCCACAGGGATTTTTTTTTTCTTAAGTAGTTTATGAAGAAAGCCAGCTTTAGCTTTTGTTTTTTAAGAGGAAGTTGTAAAATGTATTATTGTAGAATTCAAGAAAAACAAATGTTTCAAAAGACCGGGGTTGCCAGTTTGGGAGTCAGACTAGATTTAACTCTGTGGTGTTCTGGGACATCAATAAATACGGAAAGGGGAGATGTTTCAGGTAGTAGTAGAGCTTGTTGTGCAAGCTCAATGACCTGAATTAGATTTCCAGAACCCACGTAGATGCAGAAGGGGAGAAGTGACTCTGCAAAGCCATCTTCTGCCCTCCACTAGAACTCTGTAGTGTGTGGCTTCCCTTCTAAGTCATACACACACAATAAGTAAAAGAGTGAAAAAACTGAAAAGTTGTGAAGATTGAGTGAAACAAAGCATGCCTGCTATATTGAATTGATTGTATAGAACCACAGTTGTCTCTATGTAAGGAGTGACAGTTATCTTAATAACAATAGCATGTGTGTGTGTTTCTCTACTTTCTTGAAGTCAGCATGATGTCTTGATGTACAGTGTAAATCATGTGTGTAAAAACCATGGTTAGGGAAGTTGAATATGGAAGGGTTTGGGGCTGACTCAGTTATCCTTGTTATTTCTTTAAGGATTTAGGAGGAGCCTTGTTGCTAGCATGCAGCTTACTTGGAGGTTCCTACATCTGAGACTAACAGATTTTATATCAGCTTTCAGGCACTAATTTCAGCAAAGTGAGGGTAGAGTAGGGGGTTGATTCTAGGGGTAGGTTTATAGTGATGAGCAAGACTATTTATATTTTGTAGTTTTTATTAAGAATAGGTATTAACTGGCTTGATAAAATATTATGGTATACTTATGTTAGCATTAATGAAAATAATTGGATGACTTTGGACATTTTAAAATTAGGAATTAATAATGTATAGCTGAAAGCAAATGAGTAAATCAAAATAGTGATTTACACAGCTTGACTTGTTATTATCTTACGGTGCTAGTATGGTGGTTTCCTGTGACATAAAAAGAGGAAGGCAGTTGGTTAACACTGTTGTTACAGCAGGTTTCCCCGCCGGCTGCCGCTGGTTCTGCCGCCATTGTCCTGCAACCATGTGTGCCCCAAATAACACTTAGAGACTTTGTATTTGATACAATCCTGTTGGCCAATTACCATTATTGTTTATGGGCTAGCTCTGTCTTAATTATTAACCCATTTCTACTTATCTAAGTATTTCCACGTGGTCGTCTTATCTGGGAGCCGCGGCAAGCATCCTCTCTCCTTCCAGGGCTACATCTTGACCCCCTACTTCCTCTCTCCTCCTCCTGGTCTCCTAGCCCTGCCTATCTTGTTATCTCATTGGCCATAGTGCTTTATTAACCAGTAAGAGAAACATATATACAGAATCACATCTCCCATCATCTCCTCTTTTCTGTCTAAAGTAAAAGAAGGGCTTTAACCTTAACATAGCAAAATATAACATACAACAGTTATCAAATAAGAATCACAGTTAACAATATTTAGTCCATTAACATTTTGTAAGACTTAAAGAAAATGTCATCTATCCTATCTTTGTGAGTCTAAAGTCCTATATGTAACTTATCTTTAATCCTAACTAAGGGAAACTATAATCATAACTATAGTTATGATTATAACTATAATCAACTCCTTCAAAGACCACAGAAGGATAATATATAAACTCTAGAAATGACAGAGACAATTCATTGCCTGGTCAATCACCCGAAGTTCTTTTGTAATGTTCCATCTTCAGCCCATAGGCCATAGTGTGTGTCCAGACTCCTCAACAAGGCAGGAAACTTTTCTCTGTGTCCTGTAGACTATCTGGCTGTCTGGCAGCCTCTTCCATGAAGCAGGAATCCTGTAGCAATGTCCATCTTGAATCAGCAGTCACCTTTTTGTGGGTCCTGCATGTCCAGTTTCTACAACATAAATTCAAACAGTCCAGAAGAGCAGTACCTTGCCCAAATGGCTTGTCTTGCCATATTAGAAGCAAACTTCATAATGAGTTTCTTCGATGTCCATCTTCCTTTCTTCTGCAGGTGGTGTTACCAGGAGCAGTTGTGCCTCATTGTCAAGAAAAAACCCTAAACCATTTTAAATGCCATATTCTGTAGGTCTTTGAAAGGTTTGAAGAATGCCTATTTATCTCAAATATATCTGCATATCTCGAAATCCTAACTAACTTAACTCCAAGTTTTAACTATCATAGGTAACTCTCTATAATCTGTACTAAATTATACATTACATTTTCCAATGAGCTATATAAACGCAATACCTAAACAAGAGGAGAAATATACATATCACAAAATTGACCTTAAATTGTATCAATAAAAGAATATCCATTTCAAAGCAAAGTATTCATATCTATCCTGCTGGTAGAGGGCGCTGTCATGGGGGTCCAAAGAAGACGCAGAAATCTTGGCTGGAGTCTGCAAGGCTTTGTCTCAACTGCTTTGAATGTTGGATCACCTGGGGAGTTGTTTCAGGGGGTCTGGCTTGATCAAACCACATAAGTCTGGAAAGAATCCATAGCCTTCCATTTTCTGTGGAAAAAAAAATAGAAATCCTTTTCCCCAGTAACTTGTCCTTAGGCTCAAATTTTGGAGTCAAAGCATTTTTAAAATATATAAATTGAATTAATCTAGCAGCATTTCTTTTATCAGTAGTTATTTTCTCAGCAATCAAATAATTTAAAGACAACAGAATCGCGTATAGTATCCAAAATTTCTCTGTGCTTTCCATTTTTACGTGGCTTTTTTATTATTCTATTTCTTCTATTTCTATTTTTGCATATTTTGAGACAGGGTTTCTCTGTGTAACTTTTATCTGTCTTGGAATTCATTCCATACCAGGTTTACTTTGAAATCACAGAGATCTGCTTGCCTCTGTCTGCCCAGTGCTGGGATTAATGGCATGTCCCATTATACCCATTCATTCTATTTTCTTTTTTAAACCATTGTACCCTGTTTCTTTTTCTCTCCCAAGCCAGCGTATTTTTTAAAACACAGTGTAAACCTTCATTGCAGCTCTTGTACATACCAATGAATTGTTAGCAGAGCTCTTTAAAAGCCAGGCGGCTTTTTGCCGCTTATGTTAATTTTGGATACTTCCCTTAAAGGAGCCGCCCAAATCTCTGTCTACAGCAAAACAAATCCAATCAAGAAAATGCTGCTACCAAGAAGTCTCTGTTCCCTTGTTTCTAAAAACTATTTTTTAAGCTTTTGTTAAGTTTTAAGCGAAAGTTCTCAATCCCGCTTCTGACACCATTATGTTACAGCAGGTTTCCCCGCCGGCTGCCGCTGGTTCTGCCGCCATTGTCTTGCAACCATGTGTGCCCCAAATAACACTTAGAGACTTTGTATTTGATACAATCCTGTTGGCCAATTACCATTATTGTTTATGGGCTAGCTCTGTCTTAATTATTAACCCATTTCTACTTATCTAAGTATTTCCACGTGGTCGTCTTATCTGGGAGCCGCGGCAAGCATCCTCTCTCCTTCCAGGGCTACATCTTGACCCCCTACTTCCTCTCTCCTCCTCCTGGTCTCCTAGCCCTGCCTATCTTGTTATCTCATTGGCCATAGTGCTTTATTAACCAGTAAGAGAAACATATATACAGAATCACATCTCCCATCACACTGTTAAGTTTTCAGATGCAGAAACAGAATTATCAGACATGTGAGTTCATTTTAATAAAGTATGGTGATGGTTTTAAATTCACATATTCTGTAGATAATTATTGAATACATATACAATGCAGAATTAAACTTTTATGAAGATTTTGCATGGCACTAAGATTGATTTGAGAAAATTAAAGTATGTGATTGCTAGTGTCGAAATTTATATGTTATAGCATATAAATAACAAAACATAATAGCTAATGTTATTAGCTATGGGTCCATTAGATTTCTAATTTCTTTGTGTTATCACATACAACTCTCAAATTCATTAGTATGGTAGATAGTACAGTTATGACTTAAAATTATTTTTTGTATGTATGCACACATATACTCACAGTACACATGTGGAGGTTGAGGATAACTTGTGTGAGTTGCTTCTCTTGTATGATGCGAGATCCAGGGATCAATTTCATGTCTTCATGTTTGGCAGCAAATGTCTTTACCTAACTCTGAGTCATCTTGCTGGCCCAAATATACCTTTAGCATAAAAAAAAATTATTATTACTGTAGGTGATGGTGGGGATCTCACTATGTAGACTTGGCTGGCCTAGAACTTGCTATGTAGACTGGGCTGGCTTCAAACTCACAGAACTCTTCCTACCTCTGCCTCCCTAGTGCAGGGATTAAAGACATATACCATCTTGTCTGAACAAATTATTTCAACTTACATTTCTATATTTTAAATTTTTGTGTATGTGTATCTGTGTGAGTGTATGCCACACGTCTGGGGACTGTGGAGGCCAGAAGGAGGCAGTGGATACTCTGAGGTTTGAGTTAAGGTGGCTGTGAGCCACCTGATGTCGGTGCTGGGAGTCAAACTCAGGTCTTCTGGAAGAACAGGAAGCACTGCTCAATGATCTCCTCAGTGCCCACTTACATATACCTTTGTTACAGATGAGAAGCTAAAGCATCAATCAATCTACTACATCACACATGTTGTAGAGCAGATGGAATTGAACCTCTCCAAATTTGTTACCAACTCTATAAGGCTTGTCTCTGTGTCACATTCCTTAAAAGACTCATAGGGCAGGGCTAAGAAGGTGGCTTTAGTGGTTGAAGAGCATTTGTTGTATAAGCATAAAGACTTTAGTTTAGGTCCCTAGAGCCCGTGTGAAAATCTGAGAGTGGTCCACACCTGTTACCCTAGCCTTTGGAGATGGTAGGAGACAGGAAGATGTCTGGGACTGATCAGCCATCAGACTAGCAAAAAACTATAGTAAAAGACCCTGTGTCAAGGAAATACAGTGTAGAATTGTAGACTAATAAAGGATATCCAACGTTCCTCTCTAGCCTTTTCAAGTATATGCACATACGTACACATGTGTATACATAACATCATAATGCCACTCCCCCCACATAAAATACTACTGGGTATTTTGAGTTTTTACTTGTTGGTGACTTTGGGTAGTTTGTTTAACTCTTTACTTATAATGTCTGGGCACTGGGGAAATCCTTGTAAATCACTAGAGAAAATGTGTTGAGTGAATAAGAAGTCTCAATCTTGTTCTTCCATTGAGGATGTGGCTATTTGCAGAGTTGTTAGTAAATGGAGGAGAGTGGGAGACAGCAGACCCTATGAGGACATGATCAAAGCAGAGATATAGAGGAAGGAAAGTCAAAGAATGTTTGCCAAGGTTGAATATTTAAGGAACAGGCTAGTGGAGAGAAATGGTACAGAGTCTGGAGGCCCTCAAATGCCATATTAAGGATTTTGAATTTGGCTTTTATTTGAGACAAATCTCTCTTTTATGAACATTATTTTGGGAACAGAGGTTCAGTGGAGAAGCGAAATCCTGGGGTGGGAGTTCCACAGAGTTAAGACAAAATGTGAAGATTGTAATGAAGGATAGGTTTGAAACATTTAAAATAACATTGGGACTTGACATGACTTTGGGCAGATCTGGGAGGAACATTGATGCTATTATTGTAAATATGGGATATGACGATGAACACATTTTAGTGAACTGATAATAGGAGCAGACTGAATGATGAAGATGTTCAGCATGTGGAAAGGTAAAATAAATGCTGGATACTGGAAGCTCTGTGTGCCATGAGCACAGGAGTGAGGCTCACACCACAAGGAAATGCCCCAAACTACCATTCCTATTTGGGGCATTGGATATTCCTCAGGATTGAGAGTTCCTCACTTAGTAAGAATATGCTGATTGTTTTCCTGTAGCATATTTTATTAGTGTTCTGGGGCAGCGGGAGGGAAAGTAGTGGGAAGGAAAAGTCATGTAAATATATAAGCCTCCCATTTCTTAAGAACAGTAAATTGGAGACTAGAGATTCTCACAGTAATATTGGAAGATGTTTTGATTTTTGTATTCTGCAAGGCATTTAAATGTGCTCAGCAACATTTCCATGTTGAAGCTCATGATCAATCTTATGACCTAATTAACTTGAATTGATTATAGCAAAACTCTGATTTAGAGATGGGGTGAGACTTCTCAGGACAGCAAAGGGGGTGCACAATTAGGAAGAGTGCACTCTGTACCCAAGTTTGCACTGAAAGAACTTAAAAGGGTAAGAAGGCTACATGGGATGGAGGGCTGAATATAGATCTGTGAGTAAATCCTATTGCCTTCCATTCTCTGACTTCAGTTTCCCATTCAGTGAACTGATAATGATAGCAGTACTGATTTGGAGTTGTTTTGAAAATTAGTTAATATGTGAAAAATGGTAATAGTAATTGATATGCTTGCGTTATCATTACACTCTCAGTTAATGGGACCTGTGGTAAGAAAGAAGGAACAATGTCTTACAGCCCTCTTTAACACCAAAAAGGGCTCAAGATTAAGTAAAAAAAGGGCCTATAGGTTTTTTGTTTTTTGGGTTTTTTTTTTTTGTAGATTTTCTAGAGCTTATGTGAAATTGCTTGATTTTAAATTATGCTGTGCACTTTGTCACTGAATTATATTTAGTTCTCTGATGTCAGTAACTGGCCAGTCAAACAAAAGTGTGTTTGTTGGTGAGCAAGAAGACAGAGCAGGTCTGTGTGTATGTCACCTCAGTAGAAAACATTCCTTGAACTCTGCTGCTTGCATTTCTTTTCCTTTATCTAACATTCTTCCACCCAGCAAATATTTATTCAGTACCTTTTTTGTTTTGTTTTGTTTTGTTTTTTTTTTGTTATGTACTGCTTTAGGCACTTAGTGAGCATCACTTAACTGAAGGGACAGAAGCCATGTCCTTCTGAAGCTTGTCTTTTTGTGAGAGAAATGGGCACTTTTTTATAATGGCAATTAGCTTTTTTTTTTTATACTGTATTTAAAGTCATGCCACTTTTAATCAGAAAAGAATAATGATACCAGGTCCTAGTTGGCTGTGAAGAACATGTTAAAGGGAGGAATCATGTCTTTCTTATACCCGCCCCCCAACTTGAACAGTGCCAAGTGTTATTCATATGTTGAATGTTAAATTGTTCTGTCTCCAACTTTACTTTTGTTATCTCCTCTTAGATAAAACATTCAAAGTCAGAAATATCTTAATGTATGCAAAAGTAAGTGTACATTAAATGATTATGATAGACAGGAAGAGGCTGTGCCAAGGTTCTGAAGGAAATTTGTACTTCAGTAAGTATTAAGGAATATGCATTCACTAGATGAACAAAGAGAAGCATGTTCTGAATTGTATTTCTTGCTGACCTAAGAGACCAAAATAAAGTTGTTGGAGACAAAAGCATCAACATTAAGGGAATCTGGGTGTTATTGTTCACTAACAATTATATATATATATATATATATATGTACATATATATATATTAATATATTTACCTTCCAGTTAATTTTCTCATTGGTGAGGTAATTGGAATTTTTCAGCTTTTGAGATGTCTTACAAAATATTGCATTAATATTCTGCTTTGCTAACATAGATAAAATAGAGCTGATTATAGAAATTTCTGTTGAATACAAATCAAGCTAAATAGCTGCTTTTGGTTAACAAAATAGATTTAAGACTAGATTTTTACCAAATTCATGTTATGTTTTGATATAATTTACTAACAACTGCTGTGTGCCTTTCAAAAACAGGGTAAAATGTAGTTGCCAGCTCTTTCAAACAGACAAAAAAGAGCTGTAGTACTTTATTTGAGCTTTAGTACTAGGTCATAGTAGATTTTCATCTTTTCATGTTTTAAGTTTACACAGTAGTGAATTGTGTTATTCCTGGTATGAGATGCTAGATACACAGAATCAGAATGTCCATTCCTAATCTAAAGAAGTTTAAAGGAAAAGGATCCCTAGCAAGAGGGGCTAACACAAGAATGATGAACAATTAGCTTGCTTACCTTGTGGTGGTACAGCCAAAGAGCAGGACAAGAGGCTGCTGGTTGACAGCATTTATTCAGTGAGAAGAGCATAGAGATGGCAAGAGACTGAGTTCAGGGAGAATGAGTGTATATATGGCTCCTGTGCTGAGTCTCAAGCTAGTCACAAACTATATTTAACATCTGTGTGAGCTGCTAAGGGATTTTACACAGGTACTAATATGACCAGGCATTTTTCTTTTTTCCCTAGCATATATTAATTATATATAATAGTAGGTTTTGTTGTGACACTTTAATTCATGTTTAGTAAATGTTTTCATCATATTCATTTACTGTTCTCTCTTGTTCCCTTCTATCCTACTTGTAGAGACATTTTTGTGTGTAACTTTGCCTTCCTCTTACAGGAGGGTGAGACTGGATGAAGACATTTATGCTGTTTTCAATGATGATCGTAAACCTTCTAGAAAAAAATCAGTCTTTTTACTGCAAAGTCTAAGAAATAGTGTTAATATCATGTATTTTTATGGTGCTGATAATCATGAAACATATACACATTAAAACATGTATTAAAACACACACACACACACACACACACACACACACACACACACACATATATATAATTAAAAGAGAAATAGATTTTGGGATAATTCTGTTTGCTAATATATGAGGACTTCTAGTTTGGTAAAAGAATTTGGTCTAGAATAATTTCTAAGGAAGTTAGAAATCTGTTAGTGTTTTGTTGCTTAAGTGTTGTCTAGTGCAAGTTCTGTTTTTAATGATTGAAACATCCACTTAAACTTTGCAGAGGGAATGAATTTCAATAGAATTACTTCCCACTGTGGAAGAAATTTTATTGAGCTGATGAAAGAGGAACATTCCCGAGTGATGCCCTGAGACAGAAAGCAATCATTGGACTTTAGCTTTTCTTATATAAAGCACCTCATTAATGTTGAAGATTATCTGGTTACTGTTCTTGTAATTTCCATATGTGACCTTTAGAAAGTAAGTGCTTTATGCTCATGAATAATGAATGCTAATTGATTTTTCTTGGGGGGGGTTAAGAATTGATATTCACCTAACAAAATTACCATTGGGTAGGTAGCACTTGTGCTGCAACATAAGGAGCTGAGTTCAAATTTGTAGCATCCACATAAAAAGGTGGGCAAGGCTGTAAATAAGGAGGAGATCCTGAGAGCTTGCTGGGTGAGAGACCCTGTGTACGGCAGTAAGTCATAAGATAGAGGACATGTCCCATATTCTCTGCTGGCCTCCATATATGTGTGCACATGTTGCATACTAGCACACTCACATGCATGCACCATACACTTACAACGTCTCCCTTACACCAAAAAGATCTAATCATTTAGGAAGTAGCACTTCAGTGGCATTTTGTATATTTTCAATGTTGTTTAGTTTTAAAATGTTTTCACCATTTCAGAATAGAAATCCTGAACCATTAGCTACTACTTCTCTTTATTTCCTAATACCCTTTAACCATACCAACTACTAATTATTTCTCTTTCTATGTATATTCTTGCTCTGGTATTTTATATCAAATCAATTGTTGTATGATTGTGACTTAGTGACATTCATGTAGTGACATGTAGTAGCATGTACCAGCACTTTTTACTGCTGTGTATATTCCTTTACAAACACTAATGATGGATATTTGCATTGTTTTAACCCTTTGCCTGTTGTGCTTAGTGTCTCTGTTAGCATTCATCAATGAGGATGTGTTTGGGTAACAGATTTCATTTTTTTAGATATATCCTGAGTGGAATTGCTTATGGTAAGCCTGTATCTAGGATTTTGAGAACCTGCATAACTGTTTTCCATAGTGTCTAGAATATTTTTTATTTATACTGGCAGAGAATGAGGGTGCTAATTTCTCTATGTCTTTGTAGCACTTTCCATTTCCTATTTTTATTATTGATATTATTAATCTGTTTGGTGTGTATATGTCTGGTTTATGCCTGTGCATGTGTTTGTATGTATGCTAGAGTGAATGTGTGTGTGATGCTGGCTGTCTTCCTTAATCTCTTTCTACATTAATTTTTGAGGCTGTCTCCCACTAACCTGTATCACACTGGTTCAGCAAGCCAAGTTGATCAGTAAGCTCCAGAGTCCTCCTTTTGTGTGTCCTCAGCTCTGGGGTGCAGTTGTGCATCAACATGACCAACCTTCCGAGTGCTGGGTATTTGGACTTGGATCCTCCAGCTTCCTATTTGCTATCTTAAAAATGTATTATTGTTACCTTGTGAGTATGAAGTGGTACCTATCTATGGTTTTTATTTGTTTGAGACAAGGTCTCACTATGCCTGGAGCTTGCTATGTAGTCCTGGTTAGCCTCAAACTTATGGAGATCTGTCAGCTTTCCAAGTGCTGGAATTAAAGGTATGTGGCACTATGCCCAGCCCTGCTCATGATTTTGATATGTGTTGCCCTGACACCAATGACTTTGAACTTCTTTTCATATACTTATTTGCCATTTGCACATTTTCTTGAAGACGTGTTTATTTAAGTTCTTTGTCTCTTAAAAAATATCTTTTTGATACTGAATTTTTAAAAAGTGGTTTCTATGGCTAGGCAGTGGTGATACACACCTTTAATACCAGCACTCAGGAGGCAGTAGCAGGCAGATCTCAGAGTTTGAGGCCAACCTAGTCTACAGAGCAAGTTCCAGGACAGCCAAGGCTTCACAAAGAAACACTATTTCAGAAAACAAAACAAAAGTGGTTTATAATATGTTGAAATTTATTTTGCTATTATTTTGTATGGTACATGAGTGGGTCCCCTTGAAGGCTATAAGAGGGTTTTGGATCCCCTGGAGCTGGAATTATAGGTTGTGGTGAGCTGTCTGAGGTGAATGCTGACAACCTGGAACTACATCCCCATCTCTTGAGAGAGAAATAAACAGTCTTAATGACTGAGCCCTCACTCTAGCTCCTTTTTGTACTTCAGATATTAGATCCTTATCAGATACACAGATGTACAGATCGTTTTTTCCTTTTGTTGTGTGGTCTCTTTATTTTAATAATGTTCTTTGATACATAAAAGTCTTCAATTTTGAGGAGCCCAGTATCTTTTTACTAATGCTTTTGGTGTAATTTTTAAGAATTAATTGTTAACATGGAAACTTTTTTGAGACCTAGCTGGCCTGGATCTTGCTGTGTAGTCTAGGCTAGCCTTGAAATCACAGAACTCACCTGCCTCTGCCTCACAACTTAGACTATAGGTGTCCCACTCTACCTGGCTCTTCTTTTTTCTTTTAAAAGAATATTTCAATATTTAGTATAAGCTATATGAATTTGTGATTTTTCCTTATTTTTTCTGAGTGTTGGAATTTACAGGTGTGCACTGCCATATCTGGCCTGATCCTATATTTTCAAGGACTTTTCTAATTTGAGCTCTTATATTCAGGTTGATGATCCACTTTTCTGTTACTGTTTTGGTGTGGTGTGAGTTTAGGTTACAGCTTCATTGTCATGTATGTGACAATCCCTTTCTGCCAGGGCCCTTGGCTGAGGATGGTACTCTCTGGGCTCTGCACCTTTTAAAAAGATGATTTGTCCCTATGTAGGTACATGGACTTATGTCTGGATGCTCGGTTCTGCTGCCTAACTGTGCTTGCTTATAGAAGCATCGTACAGTTTTTGTTATTGTAGCTTTGTAGAGGGTACATGTTTGAGATCCAGAGAACAGTGGTGTTAGAAAGAAGACATCATCACAAGCCACGTCTGCGCTAACGTACTTCTCATCAGATTCCCCTCCTAAAATTTCCACCAGCTTCCAATGTGGCAGCCACAGCTGTGCCCAACCTTCACAATGAAGAGTGCTAACCATTATACCATCACAGCTAACTGCTTAGCTACCTGCCACAGGGCTGTGCCTTCAACACATGAGCCTGTGAGGGATGTTTCTTAGTCAAATTCACATTTTGTACCTGGCTCCCTCACAGTCACATGTCCATCTCATAGTGCAAACTGCACTTAGTCATTTCCAGGAATCTCTAAAGCTCACTGGTTCCAGTGTTGCTCTATAGTCTGAGTCTACAGTCTCCTGAGCCTCAAGCCAGACTGTTAGCTGTGAAACCTACTAAAGTTAAAAAGAGTGCCTGAAGTTACCGTGATAAAAAGCAGGAATCAAGGCCTGGAGAAGTGGGACTGAAGCCTGACTGAAAGCAACAGGGCAAAGGTTAAATTCTGTAGCTCCCAATCTGGCTTCTGTACACATGACATGAGCCTTCAAAGTCTGGGTCAACTCTGCATTGTAGTAGCTCTGCCCATCACAGACCCTGTGGCCTCTTTGCTGAGCCAGCTGCACTTGCTACCTGTCTTGGTAGGCATTCGATTTCCTGGCACCTCTCACACCCTCAGATTTTCATTGCCTCATCCACTTTACCCTCACTGCCTCACACAATGTCCTCTTGGTGTTTGCTTTCAGGGACTTTGACCCCTAAACATGCCAGAGTTTCCAGATTTTCTTTAAAATAAGAGTGGATGCCTTTATGACCCCATAACTATTGTATTCTGCATTGCTGTAAAAGCTGCAACACATGGATAATTCCAGTGTCTACCAGCTTAAGCCGCAACTTGGCCTGTTTGGACCATGGCTGCATTTACCACTGACTGCCTGGGTGCTGTCCCTGGGCAGCACTTCCCTAGGTGGCCTTGCGTAAGCAGGCATTCTGGAGATCTCTTCCTTAAGCAAAGGCTTTCAAGTGAGTTTCCTTTTTACCGGGTGATACAGTGATGGATGTGGTATGGCAATAACTGAGATGCCTTCATGTCATGTTTTGCTCTGTTGAGTCTGTAGTTTTTTTGTGCTTGGGATAATACTGCTTTGACCTCACCTTTAAAAATATTTCTTTCTTGGCTAAATTGCAAGTATTTGCAATTTCTCTGTTTTACTTCTTGTTCCTAGTTTTCACTATCAACTTAGTAAGCAAAGGGTACAATTCCACCTAAGTGCTGGGCTGTATTGAAATTTCCTCTGTCAGGTCAATTAATTTGTCACCTTTAAATTAAGCCACACACACAGTCTTACCCAAGGCATAGACAAAATATAGATGAATTCTTTAACAGAATATTACACACATCCATTTTCCGATAGAGTTGTCGTTCCCACCTGAAACCTCATGAACAGTTTTTATGTGTGTAATTGTGCATTCTGATAGGCAAAAAGAAGCCATGTGCTGGTATTTGGTAGCTTTTGCATCCCTCAATTGTGATGGCAGTGAGTGAAAGCAGCAGGCAGGTGGGTGTAGTAGCAGATGACATCCTTTAGTGTTAGAGCCCTCACACAGGCCTTGGGGAGCAGGACCCTTAGTTCTCTACAGGGCCCCTAGGTCTTTGTAGCCCTGGGAAGAGGATTCTTTATTCTTTATTCACAAATACTGCCCATTCCAAGGTGTCTTCTGCAGCAATGCCCTGATGGTATCTGTATTCCAGAATTCCCTTGCCTGTGGCAGAAGCTCTGGTTGTGTCCTGCTTTATTGGCAGAATAGTGAAATTATCTGTTGCTCGATTTTCTTCCACCCTACTCAACTGAGAATTGCATCCCAGCTGTGGAGAAAGGATCCCTCTTCTCTGTTTATCCTTTTGGAAGCCTCAGTCTTAATCTCCTATCATAGTTTATCTATCATCTATCTATCTATCTATCTATCTATCTATCTATCTATCTATCTATCTATCTATCTATCTATCTATCTATCTATCTATCTATCCTGTCTGCCTGCCTGCCTGCCTGCCTGCCTGCCTGCCTGCCTGTCTGTCTGTCTGTTGAGACAGGGTCTCACAAGTAGCTCTGGCTGGCCTGGTACTTGCTGTTTAGATCAGGATGGCCTTGAACTCAGAGAGATCCTCTTGCCTCTGCCTCTTGAGTCCTGGGATTAAGGGCCATTTCTGGTAATCTTTTTCATAAAATATTAAAAGCAGTTTTTTGACTAGTTGATTGAAAAAACTTGCAGATATTGAGTGTAAACTCTGATAAACACTGACATTTGTATAGCTATGAAACAACTACAATAATGAAGTTGACAAACTTGTCCATTATTCTTATAGGTTATCTCAAGCCCCATAGGATTCCCACTCTCCTGCCTCTGTAATATGTATTTTTATACTTACTATCATACCATAATTTAGTGTATTGTATGGTTCATGTCTCCTGATATAGCTCTCCTGGTACAGAAATTGGTATTGGTACCTGGAATAGTTCTAGGGTACTTAAAAAACATGAAGTTTGTTTGTTTTTGTTTAGTTTTTTTGGTTTGGTTTCCCTTTGGATCTGAGGACATGCTGAGCCATTTGCCAGTTGGAATTGGATGTTAGCAGTCACAGCATCACAGTTAACAAAGCTATGAACTGTAGTTGTTTGTTTACTGATGTATTGTTTACTGATGGACATGCCTGCTGCTTTTGAACTTTATGGCAATCATACTCAGAACTATTGTGTGGGATAGACTATTTTGGGAGTAGAGCTGGGTTAGTGGCTCAGCAATTGTGTACTTGCAGAGGGCCTAAGTTTAGTTCCTAGTACCCATAACTCACCTGTGTAAGAGATTACAACTGCCAGTGTCTTAGTTACTTTCCAGTTGCTGTGACAAAACACCATGATCAGAAGCAACTTACAGTAGGAAGGGTTTATGTAGACTTATGATTCCAGAGGGATAAGAATCTAGCCATGGCAGGAATGAATAGTTGCAGAGGCAGGCCACAGGGATAGGAAGCTGAGAGCTTATATCTACAACTGCAAACATAAAGTGACACAAGGTATTTAATTTCAAAGCCTGCATCCAATCACCAACAAGTCTGCTCTGCCTAAACCTCGGCAAACAGTGTCACCAGTTGGGTTAAAATGCCCAAGATTATCGGGGAACATATCTTATTCAGTCCTCTCTTAGTCTGTAACTCCAGTTTCAGGAGATCTTATACCCACTTCTGAACTTGGTGGACAACAATTTCATTTGTATGGTGCATATACATATATACAAGTACTCACAGATACACATGAAAATAAGTGATCTTTAAAAAAAGGAAGATTTTGTGTGTAATTGAGTGCTTATATGGGGAAAAAATTTTAATTTTCTGCCCAAGATCTGCCTTTTTCTTTATTTTTAAAAATATTTAAAATATTTTTATTTATTCATTGGCAATTTCATGCATGTATACAATCTTGATCATATTTACCCCAAATCTCCCTCCTATTCCCCATAGAACTCCCCCAACAGGCCCTTCTTCCACCCTCATGTCCTTTCTTTTTGTAAACTCCACTGAGTATAATTAGTGCTGCTTGCATGTGCGTTGGGTACAGGGCCTCTGTGGAGTATGGGCAACCCACCAGCAGTCATGTGTCAGAACCATCATCATCACAATCATCATTATTTTGATTTTTTTTTTTTTTTTAAAGGCAAGATCTTTGATGTAGCCCTGGCTATCCTGTAATTCCCTATGTAGGTCAGGGTGGCTTTGAACTCACAGAGATCAATTTGCCTGTGTCTCCTGAGTGCAGGGATTAAAGGTGGGCACCACCATAAATTAATAGATTTTAGAAATAAATATGAAGAATAAACCAAAAATGATATAAAGACCAACTACCCAGAGTTAACATGTATTTACAGATTATTTTATAGTTTCATAATATTTAAAGAATCATTTATTTTTATATGTATATGTGTATGACACAGTGTAAAGATATATACCACATGTGTGCAGGTACCTGCAGAGGATAGAAGAGGGAAACCAGAAGAGATTTGTGAGCCACCTGACATGGATACTGGGGTCCAAACCTGGGTCCTCCGCAAGATCAACTGCCTTTAACTGCTGAGCCATCTCTCCATCATCTATAGTATGTATATTTATGTACATTTTAAATACATGCATGAGACATTTTTCACTTAATCTTTTTGAGACAATATTTCACTGTGTTGCCTATGTTGGTCTTGAATTCCATTGAGCAGCTGGGACTACTGTTGAAACCACCACACTTGGCTTTAATGGAAACAGGATTTTTGTTTGCTTTTGGTGGTGCTGGGGATTCAGTGCCTCTTTGAGGCCCATGGTAGGCAGTTGCTCTTCTACTGAGCCTTAAGACAGTTTTAATGTTAAAGTCTTAACACTTTTTAAAGAGAGGTTAACAGGCAGTTACATTAAAGGTTTCATTGAAGAAGTGGTGTGTGCATTTGTTTTATAAGTGTTAAGCGCCTAATTTTTTTGTTAAGTGCTGTTTATTCATCTGTAAATATTGATGTCCTTGAGAAGTGCATATTCTTCAGCAAATAAGAACACTAAACAATGAAAATTAAAAATCAAGACAGGAAGCAATGAACATTAAAAAAAAACCCCGGGAGATTAAAGGAGTTAAGTCATGATAGCTGTGTAAACTGACTGCAAACACTTGCCAAGGGTGGGTCTGACTTCTAGAAAAGAAGGTCAAGACCATAGCTGGGGGAACACTGTAAAACAGCAGGTTATGGGGCCTGGGCACAGGCAGTTCAGCATTTCAGAGCACTCTTGGAATTTTGTTTCCAGCACCCACATCCTGTGGCTCATAACTCCCTGTAACTCTAGCTCCTTGGGGGATCTGATAGTTTTGGCCTTTGTGGGCTCCTGTACTCAAGTGCACCTCTCCCCACATACACATAACTAAAATAAAATGTAAAGAGACAGGTTGTAACAATGTATATAAGATCTGGTGTGTGATAGTCTGCCACATTAACACAGTATGAAAGCTTCCACATTTATACACCCATACTCCCTGTAGGTCATTGGCTGCTTTGTTGTTTTCCAGCTAAGAACTGTACAAAAGATAAAGAATAGGGATGGACAGAGTAAACCGAGTTGTTCGTTTTTCAGTCAGTTAGTTCCTAGTACTTACACATGGAAGTGTAACAGTACAAGCCACTTTCTCCTGTTCTAGAGGGAATAACATTCTTGTCATATCATTAACACAGAACTTAGCATAAAATCAAGTTTGGTTTTTTTTTTTTTTTCTTTTTTTTAGTGTTAGCTATAGTGATAGGATTCACATTTGTATGGAAAATCATTAAAATAAGACATTCTAGTTTAAGAGATATACTTTGCATATTTTGATAACCACGAAAACCAGAAATGTCTATTGTGTTTCCCTAATGCTCAAGATTTCAAAATCCCTGAAAAAGGTTTCATTGTCAATTGTTCATTTCTTGTTTTCTGTGTGACTCATTGCTGGGGCTGACAACCTGTGATGTAGTTGACAATAGCGGCATTGACAGAATTATGAAGTATGTTTTTGTTTCCATTTCTACCCCTGCCTTTTCTTCTTGTCTACTTTGACCTATTCATTGTCCTTTGACTTGTAAGAAGTTAATGAATAATTGAACGATATGTCACTTTTAAATCTTGATCAAAGAAGTGTTTTCTAAATATGTGTTACATTCATTTCTTATATTAGTGTTTAATGTAAAAACTAACAAAAAAAATGATCTAAACATAGAAATAATATGTAAAGAAATCAGGGAAAAGGTTTGCATCATTGGATTTCTTACATATAATACCAAAAGCAAAGGTTTTAATAAAATCAAAAGTAGGTGAGTTGGATTCTATGAAAATTAAGTGTTTGTACATTAGAGGACTTTTCTACTTTTTACATAGTGAAACGATAATGCACTGAATGGGAGGAAGTAGATTTTTAGTCTTATACTAGGCAAGGCTTGATATTTAAAGTGTCGGTACCCCCATAGCTCAACAAACAGTTTGATTAAAAATGGGATGAGTGGATATTTCTCCAGAGATGTGCAAATGGTCATTCAGTACAAGAAGAGGCGCTCAACATCACTAATTCATAGAGAAATGCAAATCGGAACCCAAACTTTGTGCTGTTTAGGGTGGCTATGTCAAAAAGAGCACATAGCAGGTATTGCTAACTATGAGAAGACATGGAAACCCTGTGCATTCCTGGTGGGACACACATGCGTCAGCATTTGTGAAAAAGAGTTTAATACTCCAAAAGTCAGCCTTAATGTCTGATCCTTCAGTTCCACTTTTGGTATGTACTGCACATGAAGCACAGAGTAAAGAGACAAGGCAGACAGGGAGCAGAGTTCGACCTCAACACACGTTTGCATTTATTACCATACACAGCAAAGGGCAACCTCTCTCATGAGAATCCCTGCAAAGGGAAAATTTTGTCTGGGACCCTTTATAGGTATGGGGCTTTGATATGAGGAACTTGATGCAGCTCTGGGGGCGGGGGGCTACATGCAACTCTGTGGTCTTTCCTTTCTGAAATTGTTTCCCTCAGGCAGGACACACTGTCATGGGACACATGTTGTCTTAGCAAACATTCCCATCTGGGCTGACCAATGACTGTTGAACAAAGCCAGCTGTAATCTCAGAGGAATTCTGTTTTTACAACTGAGGCAATCTATCCAAACTGAAAGAAGGAACACAGGTAAATGTTTCTTAACTAGTTAGGAAATTGAAGCAATTTAATGTTCGTTAATGGATGAGTAGGTAAACAAGCTATAGTGTGTACAAGCCATGGAACACTCTTCAGCAGGAAAAGGAAGCAGATTTTATACTTCAATAGCATAGATCAGTGTTTAAGACATGCTATTGAACTGAGCCAGTCATAGAAAGCGTGCTGAATGGTTCCACTTACATGATATTCCATGTTGTCAAATTCTGACAGGAAGTGGAGTAAGTGTTCCTAAGGGCTGCGAGTTTCATTTTTTTTTTCAGGATAAGAAGGTCCTAGAGATGCATGTTGGTGATATAATGCATGACTGTAAAAATATAGTCACTGAACTATTTTTGAAATGGTAAGTTTTGCATATATTGTGCCAAAAATGAGAATGATGGACTTCCAGAAGACCTCTTCATCACCTACAAGTCTGTCCATATAGACATTCTGTGACTGAGATTCTTCTCAGGTGATTTTAGTTTTTGTCAAGTAGACAGTTAAAGCTAACCTTCATACTGTCTGTGTTGCCTCCAAACTGTCTTTTTATTGTTTTGATGAGACTGTGTTGTAATTAGTGTTTCTCATTATTTTTAAACATTTTATTCTCTTTATTTAAAATTAAAAAGAACGTGCTTTGGGGGCAGGGTCTTGATATATAAAATCCTGGCTGTTCTTGAATTTGCAGCAATCCTCCTGCCTCTGCCTCCCTGGTGCTGGGATTATAGTCATAAGCCATTATGCCTGGGTGATCTCTGTATTTTTAACAACTTCTTGCGGTTTCCTTATTCTGTTACCTTGTACTGCCTTTGTTTTGTTTTCTACTAAATTTTGTAGAAATTCTGACCTTTAAGCTAGATATTCACCTTGTCTTGTCTTATAATTTATATTTTATATTTCATCTAATTCCTGTAAGCTTGAAGTTAGGGAGAAGAAAATCATTGCAGATTAGAATCAAGACATTTTTGTAAGGTTATTTCTTAGGCAAGATACAGCATAAACTAGACAGAAAATAGAGTGAGAATTGGAAGACTTTGTATTATACCAGGAAGCTAATTTCAGATAAAATGTCTGTTAATATTAGAATTCTTTCAAAGAAGGGTGGAGATTAGATTGTGATTACAAATAGTGCTGGTGGCTTGAGAGATGGCTCAGTGTTTAAGAGCACTGCCTGCTCTTCTGGAAGGATCATTGCCAGTACTTACATGGTAACTCACAGCTATCTGTAACTCCCTGTTCAGGGGTTCCAATGCCACCAGGCACACATGAGGGGCTCAGACATGCATTCAGGCAAAATACCCACATACATAAAATAAAAATAAGTCTTTAAAAAGGAAAAGAACATGGTGATGGTCATTTCTTGAGAAAACTGCTAAGCAGATTTTCTTGTGCATTCACTTTTGAACTTCCTCCATTGAGTAAGTATAACTTGCGATGTAATGCACTCAGTGAATATGGAATGTTTTAGGAAGATTGTTGGGAAGAAGGCAGGGAGGAGAAAAAGCATTTTTAAAAACTAAAAATCAAAATTTACATTTTGTTTTTATTTATTGTATGTGTATGTATGTATGTGTTGGTGTGTGCATGCTATCGGATGTGTATATAGGTCAGAGGCCAACTTTAAGAATCAGTTTTCTCCTTCCATCATTGTGGGTCCTGTGCCTGGAACTCAGATTATCAGGCTTGTCTATCTGCTGAGTCATCTCTGTGACCCTGAAAAGTATTCTTTCTAAATTAATTTTTTAGATTAGAATAAAAACAATAGGCTTTGTCCAGAATCATCATGCATTTGCATCACTGTACATTGTTTCCATTCATTTTTCTCCTCAGCTGTCTTCCCCCTGTCCCCTCTAGCTGATTCCCTTCCCCCTATTAGTTTCTCTTTCTTCTTCCCATTACCTGTATTCCATTACCCTCTCTGTTTCCCATTGATCTTCTCCTTTCACGTTTTGTGATTTACATGTGTACATGCATGCATTTGTGCACACATGCTCACATGTGTGCACATAGGTATTTTTAAGTTTCTGCATAAGAGAGAAAACATGTTATTGCTTTTCTGAGACTGACTTTATTTTCTTTATCCATCTGTTGATGGCCATCTAGTCTGTTTCCGTTTCCTGGTTGTGAACAGTGCCTACATGAACACGAATGTACAAGCATTTCGATGGTGTTGACTTAGAATCATTTGGGTGTACACCAGTAATGGTTTAACCAGGTCATATGGTTATTCGATTTTCATTTTTGTGATTACTTATCTGTGTGTATGTTCAAGTGTCCTCATGAATGTGTGCTTGTAAACTTGTTATTACACACGTGGGGGTCAAAAGAGTTGTTTCTCTCCTTCTACCAAAGAGTTGTTTCTCTCCTTCTACCATGTGTGTTTCGGAGATTGAATACAGGTTGTCAGCCTTGCCAGCAGGTGTATCCACCTGGTCATCTATCTTAGTGGCTCTGTTTTCAGGTTTGTTTGTTTTTTGTTTTTTTTTTTTGTTTTTTTGTTTTTTTTTGTTTTTCAAGACAAGCTTTCTCTGTGTGGCTTTGTAGACCAGGCTGGCCTTGAACTCACAGAGATCTACCTGCCTTTGCCTCCTGAATGCTGGGATTAAGGGCATGCACCACTACTGACCAGCTATTTTTAGGTTTTTGAGGCAAATTGGTTGGACAGATTTACATTCCTGTCAGCAGTAGGTAGGGGCTCTTTATTCCTACCTGCTTGCCAGCTCTTGTTATTTGTTTCCTTGATGTTATCATTCTGAGTTTGATGAGAAAGGACCCTTAAGTTTTAATTAGCATGCCTTCAGTGACTGAGAATGTTGAACACACACTTATGCTACTTATTGACCATTTATAGTTCTTTTGAGAACTGTCCATTTAGTTCATTGTTTCAGGTACTGGCTGACTCTTGATTTTATTGGTGTTTACTTTTTCTGTTTTGTGTCTTATATATTAACCCCTTTCTGATATATAGTGGCAGAGATTTTTTTCCCTCCATTCGGTAAGTGGTTTCATGAGTCTAGTGATTATTTTCTTTGCTATTAGAATCCTGTTCAGAAGTCCTTGATTATGCTTACATTTTGAAGTATACACAATATTTTCTTCTAGCAGTTGAAAAGTTTGAGGTCTACATTAGTGTTTGATCCACTTTGAATTGAATTTTCAGAGAGAAAGAGAGAGAACAGATCTGATTTTGTTTTCTACATGTGGAAATAGTTTTCCCAGCACCATTCATTGAAGAGGTGGTCATTTCTCTGATACATGTTTTTTACAGCTGTAGCTATGTGGGCTTAATTTTTGGGTCTTCTGTTCTGTTCCAATGATTGTATGTCAATTTTTTTGTGCCAGTACCATCTTGACTATATTCTGATGGCTTTATAATATAATTTAAGAATTGTTTTAGTGATTTTGGTTTTTTCACCTTTTTTTTTTCTTTTGTGAATGGAATTTCCCCTTTCATTGTTGCCAAGTTTGATATTGGTACATAAAAAAACTACTGATTTTTTTTTTTATCCTGTTAACTTTAATTTTGTTGAAAATGCTCATTAGGTCTAAGTGTTTTCTGGTGGAGTATTGAAAGTTTGTAAGTATAGGATTATGTTGTCTACAAATAGACATAGTTTTACTTCTTTATTTTGTCTGTCCCCCCCCCTTTTTTTTTAATCGTGTTGTTTTGCTTTAGCTAAGACTTCCAGTTGTAGAGTGAATAAATGTAGGAAGTGGGCACCTTTGTCATTCTAGATTTCAGAGGAAGTGCTCTGTTTTCCCCATTTTGAATGTCACAGGCTATGGATGGATATGTCATACATAACTTTTTGTTTCTCATTTCTCTGGAGCTTTTGTCATGAAGTAATACTGGACTTTGTGGAAAGCTCGTCCGTAGCAATTGAGATGATTGTGTGCTTTTTGCCCTTGTGTCTGCTTATGTGCTGAATTTTACTTACTGACTGGCATATATTGAACCAACTTTGTGGCATATGTCACTTTAATGTGTTCTTGAGTCTGATTTGTTAGATTTTACTTTTTTTCATGCATATGTTTTGTATATGGATGTGTTGTTGGTGAGTTTACGTGTGGAGTCTGACTGTTGATATCTCTGCCTTTCTCTAATTTTCTCTGCTTTATTTATTTACTTTTTTGAGGCTGGGTCTCAGACTGAACATGATGCTCATTGAATAGCTAGACAGGTGACAAGTGAGCCCTGGGATGGTCTGCCTGTCTCTACCTCCCGCACTGTTGGAGTTTCAGATGTGTGCTGCCACAATGACATTGTGTGGGTAGCATTATACTCACTCTATAGAACTAGACAAACTGGAAGCTCAGTGTATCAAGGTAAAATACACAACTCTGGAGAAGTCTCCTATTATCCAGCTGAAAGGAACAGCTTCTTTTAACAGCCAGTAAGTAGCCTCCAGATTCCCTTGGAAATTATGCTCAGTTTTGAGAAATATATGGAAATGTATGGCACAGGAAAGCAAACCCTCTTTTTTTTTTTTTAATGTCAGATTATTTTTTTTTCTTCCTTCCTACAAGGGTTGAAGCTCTGGGGTAAGGGTAGGTGTTGAGGGGTGAGGGCCTCACTATATGGTTGTTCAGGCTGGTCTCCAATCTCTACCTAGCTCAAGCCATCCAATTGTATCAGCTTTCTAAGTAGCTGGGACTGCAGGTTTGTGCCCTTGCTTGGGAAAGAATTTATAGCAAACTCAGAGTCATTTCTTCTTGAATGCTTTTCTTCAGTAAAGAATCATATGTATCTGCATGTTGCTTAGTAACATGATTGACAACTTGCATTTCTCTTCACACAGTAGGTTAAGTGCTAGGAGGAAAAATGAAAGAATTTAGGACTTTTCCCTTTAGACGGCTTCCTGGTGAAGCAAAGTTAATTTAAACTAAAATGTAAAAACTTGTGTGTTTTTTTGAAAATTTATTAATCATGAAAGTCTTAATTGGTGTTACTAATGTTGGGATGAAGCACCATGACTAAAACCCTTTCGGGAGGAAAGGGTTTATTTAGTTTACACTTCCACAGCATTGGAGGAAGTCAGGACAGGAACTCAGAACAGGGCAGGAATCTGGAGGCTGGAGCTGATGCAGAAGTCACAGAGGGGTGCTGCTTACTGTTTTGCTCCTCATGGTTTGTTCAACCTGCTTTCTTATAGAACTCAGGACTACCAGCCCAGCGACAACATCCCTTACAATGTTTTGTGCCCTCCCCTATCAGCCACTAATTTAAAAAATGTCTTACAGTCTTGTCTATAGTTCTATCTTATGCTGTTAGGGGGACATTGTCTCAACTCAGGTTCCCTCTTCTCAGATAACTTTAGCTTGTGTCAAGTTGATAAAACTAGCCAGCGTAACAAACTTTCTTCATAGAAACTACATATAGGTATACATATAAAAAATTAATACGTGTATCATATTTGTAGTTTTTCTCCAAATTCTTAAAAAGAAAACCTCACAGCATTTATTATCACCTGATAACAACATAAGGGTCATTAAAATAAATGTTTTGGAAACACTAACTCTGTTCAGATTGTTTTCTTGACTTCGTTTTATAAATCTGTTCTGTATTATCTAATGTGAGGTTTGTATGCTCATCACGGCCAACAGTCTGTCAGTCCGTTGGCACACTGACTTGCTCACACAGCCTAATCTGAGTCTGACATCTATTTTGCAAATGTCTGAAGATGCAACTGACTGTACCATTGGCCCTCACTATTTCATACCATAGATATCATATGAATGTGTGAGCTGCCTAGTATCTGATTATCACACCAGTAAAGATACTTTACTTTAAAAAGTAATTTCAACAAAGTTACACATTTACATTTTTATTATATCCCAATTCACAATATAAAACTTACTTTGGATATACAGTGCAGTAGTTTTAATATATTTATAAAGCTGTGCAACTAACACCAAAATCTAGTTTAGAACATTTATCTAATCTTCTCTCCCTGTCTGTGTGAGTAGTCACTCTCTGTTCCCACCTGTCCCCCTTGTCTTGTCATAGCTTCTTGTCATAGCTTCTGTCAACCACCAGTCAACTTTAACACACTTTCATTGTCAATATTGATGGTATTGTAAAATGGTGTTTCAAAAAACTATGTACAGGTATTCTGCTTTCAGTGTGAGTCAGATTCTGTATCATTCCTCACCAAGAACACTCACTCAATATCATTAATGTTGAACCTTTGTAAATTGGTATTACTAAATGATATAGTTCATTATAAAGTTTATTGTCTTTGTTAATCTTGTTCTCATTTTTTTTTCATAAAAAGTATACTATACTTTTGCGACTTGCCAATAAAGATTTTATCTATTGTTGACTGACTATTCAGCTTATCCTGGGATTTTGATTTGCTATAATATAGACTGGAGAGTAATTTAGAGAATTGAATAATTTGGGAGAAGCAGGCACCAAAGGAGATGAAGTTTATGAAGGGAAAAATATGAGGTCTGCAGGTAAGCCATGACATCACTGTGGCCTGGTTCCAAGAGTGCAAGGAAGAGAAGGGATCATATATATATATATATATCTGTGTGTGTATGTATGTATGTATGTATATATATATATATATTTATATATACAATAAAATTATAGTTTATTAGGAAATCAAGGCAAAAAATTGAATGCCCCTTACAAAAGTCCTTGGTATGAGAAGTGTTTCAGTACTTTTAAAGTATTTCTGCAATTTACACCAGTTAAATGCTCCTAAAATCCAAAAATCACAAATATGAAATGCTACAAAATCTGGAATTTTTTTGGTATCTAGATCAGAGAGTCAGAGAGGGTCAACCAGTTTCTTCCTTTTTTTTTTTTTTTTTTTTTTTTTTTTCTTGAATGTCAGTATTGAACACAAAAGTGTCTTCTGCCTGAAATCCTAGCATTTGGGAGGTATATGGATCACCATGTGTTCAAGTCCACCCTGAACTACATATTAAGCTGTACATCAGCTGTTGTTACTGTGAGATCTTGTCTCAAAAAGAAAGAAAAAGATAAGGAAGGAAAAGAGAAAAGAAAAGTACGTAAGTGGTCATGGTGGCATGCATTTTTAGGTGTAGCTGGTCCCTGTGAGTTCTAAGCCAGCTTGATTGCCTAGTTTGCATATGTCAGCCAGGGTCATACAGTAAAGCTTATCTCAAAGTACACGAATTTGTATTTAACAAATGTATATGAAATTTTATAATGAACAAAAGATGTGATTTCTAGAAATGTAGAAAAACTTTAGATTTTAAAGCAAAGTTGTCTCTTCTTTTTTTTTTTTTCCATTATTTTAGTTGAAATCTTTCTTCTCCAAAAACTGGGTTGGTGAATAAGTTTGGCTATAATCAAGCACTGTGGGAGAAACATTTGTTTGTTTTGTGCTTAAAATACAGAACATAGAATCATTGGGTGTGTGCTATCATTTAAAACTAGTCCCTCCCCCGGCCAGTACTGTGGGATGGAACATACTCTTGTGCTTGCTAGGCAAATGCTCTACCACTGAAGTGCATCTGTCATCCTGTATTGACTCATATGTCCTAGTCCCTAGAAATTCTTGTGATTTTGAAATACTATGGTTTCATTTGATTTTTGTTGCCTTTTTTTTTTTTTTTTTTTTTTTTTTGAGACAATCTCTCTCTCTCTCTCTCTGTAACCCTTGCTGTTCTGGGACTCACTACATAGACCTAGCTGGCCTAGAAGTCACAGGGCTCTGCTTGCCTCTGCCCCCTTAGTGCTGGGATTAAAGGTGTGCACTGTTATATAGTTGGAAGCTTTTATGTATCTTGCCCGGTCCATAGCTGCTTATAAAAAAAATCACTCAGAGGCTAATATTAAATATAACTGTTTGCCTGATGGTTCAGGCTTGTTATTGGCTAGCTCTTACTTTGTAAATTAACCCATTTCTAATAGTCTGTGTGTCGTGTCACCACATGACTGTGGTTTACCAGTGATGCTCTGGTATCTTACCTCAAAGGTGGCTACATGGCATCTCTTTGACTCCGTTTTCTTCTCCTCCTCCTCCTCCTCCTCCTCCTCCTCCTCCTCCTCCTCCTCCTCCTCCTCCTCCCTCCTCCTCCTCCCCCTTCTCCTTCTCCTTCTCCTTCTTCTCCTTCTCCTTCTCTTTCTTCAATCTCTGTTTGGATTTTCTGCCTAGCTATATTTTGCCCTGTCTTAGGCTAAAACAGCTTTATTGTTCAACCAAAAGAAGCAACACATATTTGCAGCATACAAAAGGACACCCCACATCATACTACTGTGCCTGGTTTCAAAATACGTCTTAGTTTTAATATTAACACATTTGTAATTAAATGGATATTTTTGGATCTTAGGAATTAATGTGGGAAATGATTTATTCTGGGGAGAAAGCACCTGCTTTTCCAATTATTCTTTCCTTATCTCCTAGGTGATTTACGAGATGCTGCTCTCCATAGGGATGCTCATGCTGTCCGCCACACAAGTCTATACCATCTTGACTGTGCAGATCTTTGCATTCCTGAACCTGCTGCCTGTAGAAGCAAACATTTTAGCAGTAAGTATAATTTATTTATGTCTAAAAACATCACTTAATGCTTTAAAGAAGCCATGAATGATGTGATCTTACAATGTTTATAAACATGCCAAACTACATACAGTTACTTGAAAATTAGGTGTGTCTTATTTTCTTTTGTTTGCTTAATATTCAGTGTAAATTTCATGTACATTGAGTACATGATAAATGGTGTGTTTGTTTCTAAAACTGTGTGCCAATACCTACATGCTTGTGTTCTATGTAGAATCTTACTGGGTTTTTAAAATATCTAGTATCTTTTATTTCCTTCTTTTGAGACAGTTCTTGCTTTCATAACCCTAGCTGTCCTGAAACATGCTGTGTAGACTAGGCTGGCCTAGAGATATACCTGCCTCTGTCTCCTGAGTGCTGGGTTTATAGGAGTGTGCCACCTCACCACACCTGGTTTCTTTCTCCCCTCCCTCCTCCCTCCCTTCCTCCCTCCCTCCTTTCATAGCAAACATCATGCTGCTGTGAATGTAGCAGCATTTAAATATGGATGTACCACTTTGCATTATTTTGTTAGTTACAGTTGAATGAAATCATTTTAGTTGATCCCAATTTGCCTTTGATTCCATTGTTTGTATTGAGAGAATTGGTTACTTGATGGTCAGCAAGGTGAGCATCAGAGAATCACATAGTAAGAAGTGGCATGGGTGGATAGATTGTATGTAATGGTAGTCAGGAGCTTTGGTAATAGTTACAAGCTGAGTTAACTTCTTATTCATGTGGTGAGATGACCCTGAACAAATTACTTAACATCTCAGTTCACAGGTAATTGACGATGAAAGTAGAAGTATAGATGTACTTTGTAGGTCAGTAGTTTAAGAGTCAGGGCTTTGGTGCCAGACTGCCTTGGTTAGACTCCTGATCCCTCTAATGGTATAAGTTGTTTTTAGTATTCTGTGTATATCATGCAAAATGAAGATGATAGTAATAGTTTACTTTGTAGGGTTGTAAATTAATGAATACCTGTATTCCAAGCCCCAATGGATGCTGCAATTACTGTTTAAGCTGAAGGTTTTGTTTCCAAACATTTAGTCATAAGAGAGATCAAAGAACACTTAATTGTAGATTGTTCTATTTTTTAGTTTTCAAAGCATACATTTTAAAGTGCTGCTTTCAGACACTTGTATTTTCCCTTGCTCCTTCTTTTTTTAAATATGTATCTATTTTTTTTCTTATTTTACATATTGATCCCAGTTCCCTCTCCCTCCCATGCCCCCAACCCTCTCCTATCCCCCCACCCCCACTCCACAGGGAGAGTGATGCCTTCTAGGAGGGATCATCAAAACCTGTCAAGTCTTTTGGAGTAGAGACTAGGCCCTCCCTCTTGCCTCTAGGTTAAGGGAATATCTTTCCGTGGGGAATGTGCTCCCAATGTCCTTTCGTGCATCAGGGATACATCCTGGGTCCACTGTCAGAGGTCCCTTAGATTGCCCAGGCCTTCTAACTGAGACCCACATACAGGGGCTCTGAGTCAGTCTGATGCTGGTTTCCCAGCTATCAGTCTGGGGATCCATGAGCTCCCTCTTGTTCAGGTCAGCTGTCTCTGTGAGTTTCTGTAGGCTGGCCTTGACCCCATTTTCTTATTACTCCTCCCTCTCTGCAGCTGGATTCCAGGAGTTTGGCTCAGTGTTTAGCAGTGGGTGTCTGCTTCTGTTTCCATCAGCTACTGGATGAGGGCTCTATGATGGCATATAAGTTAGTTATCAATCTCATTATCAGGGAAGGACATTTAAGGTAGTTTCTCCACTGTTGCTCAGATTGTTAGTTGGGGTCATTCTTATAGGTCTCTGGACATTTCTCTAGAGTCAGTTTTCTCTTCAAAGCTATAATGGCTCCCTCTATTATGCTTTCTCTCTCTCTCTCTCTCTCTCTCTCTCTCTCTCTCTCTCTCTCTCTCTCTCTCTCTCTCTCTCTCTCTCTCTCTTGCTCCTGTCTATTTGTCCCCTGACTCAATCTTCCTAGTCCCACATGTTCTCCTCTCCTCCCCTTCTCTTTCTCCTAACTCCCTCTCCACTCACTGCCCCCCTAACCCCCCCAAATATGCTCAGGAGATCTTGTTCCTTTCCCCTTCTGCGAGGGACCTTGTATGAATCTCTTAGTTTCCTCCTTGTATCCTAGTTTCTCTGGCAGTGTGAATTATAGGCTGGTCATTCTTTGTTCTATGTCTAAAATCCATATATGAGCGAGTATGAAGAAACTTCAAGTTCCATCCATTTGCCTGCAAATTTCAAGATTCCATTGTTTTTTCCACTGAGTAGTATTCCATTGTGTAAATGTGCCACATCTTCTTTATTCCATTGCTCTTTCTACATTGATCTAAATCAATCTCTTCATTTTACATTTGTGTCTTTGGGAGGTATTAAATGACTTTCTCAGATTCAATGTTGATACTTTAGGAGATTAAATGTGAATTGTGTTAGTTGATTTGAAAGCATTTTGAGTCTAAAGTATTTTATAAATCATTCTAAAAGTATGAATTACTGTTGCAATAGGAGGAGCAGTCACTATGTATATTTGGTAGCTCCCAGGTATGATTCTGGGCTGGGTATCCAGGTCAACAGAATGAATCCTTATATTTGTATAGTGAGAAACAAAGGGAAAAGCTGGTGTATTAAGACATTCAGGCACTGCATTACCTTGGTCCTGTCCTGTCTGCTATGTTAGCTTGATTTCTTGTTTGCTGCCTGAATCAGTTTTCATTGTGGACAGTGATATATGAGCTGAGGGTGAGGCCAAGAGTCTTAGCAGCTGGCAGGTGTCCTGATTGAATAGTGCTTATTGTAGGAGCGAGAGATGTCTGTGCCTTAGCATAGCTATGAAGATAATGTTGCTAAACTGCAGTACTACTTATCTCATACCTCTGGCAGATGATGCAAGAACAGGATTGTCCAACAGGTGATTTGTTCAGGGTAGCATACCTATCTACCTGGATGACCTCTATGCTTTGTGACTCCTAAGGCTTACTTGATGTTTATATCTTTTTTTTTTTTTTTAAAAAAAGGACTTATTTATTTTTATTTTATGTGTATTTGCGAGTGCCTGTATGTATGTATGTGCACTACGTAGTGCCCATGAGGGCCAGAAGAGGGTGTCAAATCTTGAACTAGTTACAGGTAATTTTAAGCTACTAGGAATGGAACCTGGGTCCCCTGTAAGGGCTCTTAGCCTCTGAGCCACTCTTCAGTCCCTGCAGCGTTTTCTGTGTTGTGATTAGTGTCATGTAATTCCCTTTCTTTGTAAATGTGTTTTCTATTTATGACTTATAGGTTATGAACAACTATCTTAACTTCTACTATAACATTGATTTCATCTGTTACAAAGCTACTTGTTTACTGTCTATGCTTTTTTCTATTGCTTTTGTTTCTCTTGTTTTCTGTATAACAGATTAATCATTATTAAGTGATAAAGTAGATATTTCACAGTAAGGTCAGTACTGAGCAGTGTGTGTGTGTGTGTGTGTGTGTGTGTGTGTGTGTGTGTGTGTGTGTGTGTGGTGTTAGAAATGGAACTCAAGGCTTCATGTATGGTAGGTAAAGCACTGAGCTATGTCCCTAGCCTTCCTATTATCTTCTAAAAGCACACACTTCTTTATTATAGTAGAAGACTTTTAATACTGTACTACAAGAACCAATATCAGCTTGTAAAATGGAAATTGTTTGAATAATTTGGGCTAGTGAGATGGGTAAGTGCTTACCTTACAAGTCTGAGAACTGAAACCCACATCAAAGTGGACATGGAGAACCATCTCCACCAAGTTATCTTCTGACTTATTTATGTGCATTATGGCATGTGTGTAACATTCCCAACAATAACAAATTAAATCAAAATACTTAGTTTTAGCTTTCCCTATTATGTGCTACACTGAATTTGGTCCTTAAGTCACTGGTTCTCAACCTGTGAGTTGCAACCCATTGTTGGGGGGAGAACAATCCTATCATAGGGGTTACCTAAGAACATCAGAAAACAGATATTTACATTACAGCTCATAACAGTAGCAAAGTTACAGTTATAAAATAGCAACAAAAATAATTTTATGTTTGGGTTTCAGCACAACATGAGGAACTATTTTAAATGGTCAAAGACCAGGAAGGTGGAGAACCACTGCCTAAATGTTTGTTCTTTTATATAAAAATTGATGATTCATAAGAGTATGAGTTGATGTTGCTTTTTGTGGGGGCAGATGTCATCTTTTATATCTATCACCAGAAATCCTGTAAATCTCTTCTATTAAATTAGACCCTTAAAATATAGAGAAAATAAAATGAAACTCTTCTGCTGTACATTATATAATCTAGAAAATTCCTTGCTAGGGGAATATCTGTACCCAGAAAACAGTAGATGTATAAGTTACAGAATTATTGTTGGTGTTTGACAATACATAAAGTTAGAATCAAATTTAAATGGCTTATGTAAGTTATATTTATTCTTGCTATTTTAATTGATGCTTTTTTCCATTTTGTGATAAGTTTAAGTAGTATAACAGAATTACAGAAATGATAATTTATATGCTTTAATAAACTCTTAAAATATAATATATAAATTGATTTTAACTTGATTCTTTTAAATTTTATATTTAGTATAATTTTGAAAATGCATCTCAGACATTTGAGGACCTTCCAGCGAGATTTGGCTATAGACTACCAGCTGAAGGCTTAAAGGTGAGAAGATACTAATGTGGGGGGGTACGTGATTTAATAAGGTGCTTTTAGAGGTCATTTACTGAGTGAAAACATTTCTTAGTATTTATTATCATAAAAACTGAGGTTTTATGCTGTGTGCTATGCATGCATTTTTATATATGTGTGTATGTATGTTTATGTTAAATACTTATGTACACAATAATAGAAACTTGCTGTTTGATCCCTGCCCCCATAATTGTTTCTCTAAGTCAAGTTTTCTTGCTGATAGCAAGAGACCTCCATTTTTATTTTTAATGATTTCTTGGTTTTGCAATATGAATGCTATGGATTTTGAACATTTTAACTTTTTGAAGTGTATGTTTATATTTTTTAGCTAACATTGTTTAAGTAATTTCTTTTTCAAGACTGTCTCATTATGTAGCCTTGGCTGGCCTGTAGCTTGTTATATAGACCAGGCTGGTCTCAAACTCCCAGAGATCCTTCTGCCTCTGCCTCCTGATTGTTGGGAATAAAGGTGTGCATTACCAGTCCTGGCTTAATCAATGTTTTTATCCTGTTGAATTTATTTCTATGGCATATGTCTTGAAATATAAAATTGTTTTCTTTGTGGCTTATATGTTTTAAATTTTGGCATAGATTTCAGGTTGCTCTATAGAAAGTTAAGGACAGTTTAAAAAATTCTATAAATAATGTCTGAGGCCATTCTCTTTTTATAATATCTTCAATTTAGATATAAAATATTCACTACTTTGCCAGAAGTTTCTAGTAAGGTTAAATACCTTAGTTTTTCTGCTTGTATAACACATATATACAATGCATGTATGGACATGTTAAGAGAGTTAGTTGACTATAAATGCTCTATGCCTATTTAAGAACTAATACATTTGTATTTTGCCAGAGTTTTTTGCTTATTGGAAGTATCAGTTGTTTTTTACATATGGTTCTGAACATTTTTTTCTTGAGCTTAATACTTTTTCTTGAGTTTAAGTAATTGGTTTCAGTAATTTTATTTATGTGGTTAAAAATGAATATGTTTTCCTTTTTTTTCTCTGGCATAATAGTTAGAAAATTCTTCCTCATTCTAAGACAGTGTGAGATTTTTGTTGTATAAGCTAGAATACACATACATAATGTTTCTAGTTCTTAATCAACATGGTATGTAACTCTGCAATGGGCACATCCACTTTTAGTTTTTAGAATTTAAATTATTAAAAAACTACTGTCAATGTTATGTGATTATTTATTATTGGAATGGATATTAATACAGACAGGGGATATAAGAAAAGGAAAAGCTTTCCCTTGTTTTGTCATTAGCTATCCCTACCAATCATATTGTTTCTCCATAGTTAAGTATTACCAGTGACTTATAGATAATACTTTGGGTCCTTTTCTGAATATGTAGCACTCTTTAGTTCTTTAAAAAATAACTTGTTACATTTATCTATTTTGTGTGTGTGTGTGCATGGATGCATATGTGCGTGTGTGTGCGCTTGTGTACCATGGTGTGCACATGGAGGCCTGAGGACAACTTTCAGGAGTTAGTTCTCCCCTTTTCCCATGTGGGTTCCAGGGATTGGACTCAGGTTTTCAGACTTGGCAGCAAGCACCATTCACTGAGCCATCTCACTTGCCCCTTTTTATTTCTTTCTGTTCATAAATTTTTGAAGTTGTAAGTTTCAAAAATTTATTATTTGCATGTATGAAATGTTTCTTCTGTGGTTTTACTTGGAGGTGGATGTATGAAAAGATGATGACACTGCTTCATGAGTGAAACTCAGAACCAATGTACAGGCTTCAAAGAGGACTGATGTTCTAGTTCCTTTTATGCTGTGACAAACACCACAACCAAAAGCATCTAGGGAAGAGAGAATGTGTTCCAGTTTACTGGTAACAGTCATTGAGGGAAGTCAGGGCAGCATTCTTGGCAGGACTTCGAAGTAAAACTATGGAGGAGTACAGTTTTTGTCTCATTGTTACAGCCTTGGACCACCTCAGGCATGGTGCAGTCCCTCAATTGAGACATTTCTCAGGTGACTGTTGGCTATGTTAAGTTGACAGTTAAAGTTAACCAGGAAATGCAGCTATTAGAACCTCAAACTACATCAGAATACCTATGCAGTTTTAGCTAAGAATATTCTGCTGTTGCTGTGACTTAAGCTACTTAAAGGCATCTTTAAGTAGTGTGTGTGTGTGTATATACACCCCCCCATATATATATATATTGCATACATATCATTGTCAAAGTGTGCTCATGTGGTTATTTCTGTTGATTGAAAGACTGTAGGCCATATAGTTATTAACCACATATTTACCAGACAGGAATGCTGGAGAATATTATGTAGTATCTTTGTTGTTACTTTTAGTCTGTTTTGAAAAGATGATAATTATCATGTAGGGAGAAGGGTTTTAGAATATTTGTGGACCATGAGTGACAGAAACCTACTTTACTAATTACTTTGCAATTTAATTTTCCCACTTTTCCTATGTCTTATAGATCTTTCCATAGTAGTACCTATAAATAGTGTTTATCTTGTGAGTGCTGCATAATATTTTGTGTTGTAAGTGATCATAGATATTCTGGTTTCTTTTTCTCTTTTTCTTTGTTATTATAGTGACATGTCTATACAAATGCCTAAATTTGTAAATACAACCAGTTGAATATGTTTGGTGTCATCTGTATATATGTATGATTTCAGGGCTGATTACTTATATTGGATAACCAATCAGAAGGCTCATTCCTGTGGATGGCTTTTTCTTCTGCTCTGTTAGAGTTACCTGTAGTTCTTTGCCTATGTACAGGACCTGTTATGTTATGCTATGATAACATGTCTAATGGTGTTATACTTCTTCAAGTCTTGCTTACATAGCCATATTGTTGAGATATCAAGAGTGAAGCTTCTGTCATTTCTAGTAGACACAATCTCATAGAAGATTTCCTGGCCTTCTGGCCCCTTTGCTGAGGTATTTCCTGAGCCTAAGGTACAGGAGTTGTGTTGTAGATCTTATTTTAGTTTCTGATTCCAAGTTCAGCTATATCTTTAAAGACTTTGAAATAGGATGAGTATATACATTTTAAAATCTCACAGATAATACCGAACAATTTATTCCCACTAGTAGTATATGATAATACACTTCTCTCCATACCCTTGACAGCATGGATTATGTTCAGTTTTTATTCCTCTGATAGCTGAGGAATTTGAACTCCCAGCCTGTCTTTCACTCCATCATAAGGGGTGAGAGGGAGTCACCTCAGAACTTACTTGTCTTATAGGCTTGTTCTAAAGAGTTCTTTTAACTATTTATTTTATTTACTTATTTATTTTATGTGTATGGGATTTGCCTGCATACTTATCTTTTATGAAACATGTGTGCTTGGTACCCACACAGATCAGAAGAGGTTGTCATGCTCCCTGGAATTAGAGGCTTAGACAGTTGTGAGCTGCTGTGTGGGTGCTGGGACTCAAACTCTGGTCCTCTAGAAGAGCAGTAAGTGCTCTTAACCACTGAGCCATCTCTCCAGCTTCAGTTCATTTAATTCTTAACACCCATATTATATTGATATTCCTCTTCCACTGTGTAAAATAAAGGTTATTTCTAGCAGATAGTCTGACAGATTTTTTTTTATTTATTTATTTATTTATTTATTTATTTATTTATTTATTATCCATAGCCTATACAACTACAAAATATTTATCTCATTCTGTGGGTTGTTTTTTCACTCTTAATCAGTACTTCAGTGAATGAGACCTTTTTAGTTTTCATGGAGCCCACATTCAGTTTTTTAGTCTTGTTTGTACTGTTAGTATCATATCTAAGAATTCATTGTCATGAAGCTTTTCCTCATGTTATTATAAAAATTAATTATGGAAGTTCAAGAAGCAGAGCCCTCATGATATTTTTCTTTTTAAACTACATTTTGTGTGATTTTTTAAAATTACATTTTGTCTTTCACCTGCATGTATGTCTGTACACCAATTGAATATAGTACCCAAGGAGGCCAGAAGTGAGTTATCAGATCCTTTGGGATTGGAGTTGCAGACAGTTGTAAGCTGCCATGCTGGGAATTGAACCCTGGTCCTCTGAAAGAGCAGCCAGTGCTCTACTCAACCAACTTATTTTTTGAGACATGTCTCTCACTGAACCTGGAACCTGTTTTTGCTGTCAAGTGATTTCTTGGGATCCCCTGTTTATATAGTCCCTCTACCCTAAGTTCTGGGGTTATAGATTTGTGCTGCCACATCTGTTTTTTACATGGTATACTAGTTTGCTTTTAATTGCTGTGAAACACTGTGGCCAAAAAGCAACCTGAGAAGAAAGGGTTTATTTGGCTAACATGCCCAAGTCAGGGCAGAGACTAAAGGCAGCAATCTGGAGGCAGGAGCTGGAATATAGGTCATGGCAGGGCATTGATCACTGGCTTGCTCTTCATGGCTTGCTCAGTTTGCTTATACAATGCAGGATCACCTGCCCAAGATTGACTTTACCCACAGAGGGCAGGGTCCTCCCACATCAATCATTAATTATGATACATGTTCCACAGACTTGCTCATGGGACTCTGATACAGGCAATTCCTTGGTTGAGATTCCCTCTTCCCAGATATGTCTAGGTTTGTGTGGAGTTGAGAAAAACCAACCATCACACCTGGATGCTAGAGATCTGAACTCAGTCCCTATGCTCTCACAGCAAGCTTGTTCCCCACTGAGCCATCTCTCCAGTCCTCATACTTCTTCATTTATAATTTAAGTACACACTTAAAACAGTTGTCAGCTTCTGAAAGTAGTTTCCCCACAGTTCTATTGGAGCAATCTTACCAACATTAGTAGACATAAAAGCCATATTCATTATTTATAAACTACTAAATTGATAAAGTTAAAAATTGTAAGGGGAACCTTACTTTGTAGGTATTCATTTTTATTTTATGTGTATGAATGTTGTGCCTGTATGTATGTATGTACATCATGTGCAGTGCCCGTGGAGGCCAGTAGAGGGTATCAGATCCCATAGAATTTGAATTAAAAGATGGTTGTATGCTGCCCTGTGGGTTCTGGGAACCAAACCCAGGTCTTCTGCAAGAGCCACAAATGCTCTTAGCTGCTGAGCCATCTCTCCAACCCTGGGACAGAAGCTTTTTTCTAATATCTTTCTGCTATAGATGGCCCTTTGTATCAATATCCATGAGTTTTCCATGTGGTGTCAAGTAACCATGTATACTTTGAATGAGAATGCTCCCATAGGCTCATATTTGCATGCTTAGTTCACAATTGGTGAGCTCTTTGGAAAGATTGGGAGGTGTGCTATTGTTGGAAGAGGTATCATTCCAAGCCTAGTGTTTCTCCTATTCTGCCAATGGACAAGAATGTAGCTCTTAACTACTGCTTCTGTGTATCTCCCCTCCCCCCCACAATGATCATGAACTACCCTCTGAAACTGTAAGCAAGCCACCAATTAGAAGCCTTGGCCATGGTGTCTCTTTATAGCAGTAGAATAGTGACTAAGATACATGGATCAAACACTTTTGTAGAAATAGTATCTAGGCCAATGAGATGGATGAGTGTTAGATAAAGGCACTTGGATGCCAATCCTGATAATTAAAGTTTGATATTTAACAGATACTTCTATTGCATTTGCATCATGTTTGAGTAAACTTAGACTATGCCTACATTCTGCACACCAACTATGCCATTTAAAAGACTTGGGTATTAATAGATTTGCTCTCTACTTGGGATTCTGGAAACAATACCCCATAGTTTCTGATGTAGATCTCCAGGCATAGGATATTAAGTCTCAAAGGTGTATGTAATCTTTACCTCACCATACTTAGACTGCCTGCCATATCTTGCCTTATGGTAGATGTTCAATAAATTAACTTATTTACTTGGAGTAAGTTAAAGAGTAGAAAATGATCTCTCTCCTCTCTCTCTCTCTCTCTCTCTCTCTCTCTCTCTCTCTCTCTCTCTCCCTCCCTCCCTCCCTCCCTCCCTCCCTCCCTCCCTCCCTCCCTCCTCTCCTCTCTCTCTCTCTCTCTCTCTCTCTCTCTCTCTCTCTCTCTCTCTCTCTCTGTGTGTGTGTGTATAGACAGTTGAGAATAATGTTTCCAAGATCCCAAGTATATTGAATATAAGGAAGTAGATTGATGTTAGCCCTTGCTTTTGTGTTTACCATAATGCTTTGCTTAGTTTATTTCTGTTTTAAGCATTGAATGTGTCACGTAGGCTAAACATTCAGGGCTGCCCACAGGCATTTGGTATCAGAGGGACTATAACTGGAATCACAATTGTTTATGAATACTTTTACAGCATTGAATGAAATCATATATTTACAAAACATACATTTCTTGTGATTTCTGGCATACCAATGATAATAAGAGATCTGCTTTGTAAGGGAGTCTGAAAGTTTCTCTCTGCAAAAGAGTTAAAAGAGTTCCTAATAAATGTCTTTTGCTTGAACAGTTAAGACCATTACTATTCATAATTATTATTTAAAAGTGTGTTTTAATTCCTGTTTAGTTTTTGTTATTGTTGTTGATGATGGCTGTTCAGTGTTAGGTGTTTTCTTAGACTTTTTATTTTTTCTCTGTAGCTTCTTGAATGTGTTTATCCTTTTCAGCATCCAATTTTCTTTTCAGTGTTCTCTAAAGAGTGGGCTTTGTAGTCATAAATTCTTTTAGTCTAAAACACTTTTTAATTACAACAAGGTTTTATTTCCATTTCAATCATGATGGATAATTTTGTTGAGTACAGCAATCAGGGTTGGCAGATACAGTCTTCCAGAACAAGAAATACTCTTTCAAGCTCTTGAGTGTTAGAGCTTTGACTAAACTTCCATTGTATGCCTTTGGCCTCTTCTCCTACAGCTTTCAGTGTCCTTTCCTTATCCTGTGTATTTAGTGCTTTGACTGCAATATGAAGGAGAGAGCTTCCTTTCTAGTTCTGTTTCAGGTTTTATGAGTCTCTTGTCTCTACATGACCTTCCTTTTCTCTAGATGTAGAAAATTTTCTTCTACAATTTAAAATGTTAATGATCAGTTATGTATGTCTTTGTGTGGGTATGTGCATGTAAGTGCAAGTACCCTGGGAGACTAGAAGTGTTGGACATCTCTGGAACTGGAGTTACAGGTGGTTGTGAGCTGCTTGATGTAGGTATTAGGAACTGAACTTGGGTCCTCTGCAAGAGCAATGTGTGCTCCTAACCACTGAGCCATCCCTTCACCTCCATATATATATATGTGTGTGTGTGTATATATATATATATATATATATATATATATATATATGTATGTATGTATGTATGTATGTTTTTTTTTTCTTCTCTGTGCTGCCTTGAATGTCCTAGAAATCTCTTTGTAGACCAGGCTTGCCTAGAACTCAGAGGCCCACCTGCTTTTGCCTCCTGAGTGCAGGGTTTAGAGGTGTGCACCACCATGCCCAGCTCCTTTTTTATAATTAAAAAAAAAAAAAAAAAATTCCTGTGCCTTTAGTATAGAATTCTTCTGTGCCCATAATATGTAGATTTTTTTTTGTGGTGTCCTAATGATTTTGCATGTTTTGCTTAGCACCTTTAAAACTTGATATTCTTCACTGAATATCTATCTCCTATACCTTGTCTTCAGATAAAGACAGTGTTATGTCATTTACATGATCTGTTGGTGAGGCTTTCCCTTCAACTCAGCTTTTTATCTCACTTACTGAATTTCTCATTTCTAGCTTCATTTCAATTTGCATTTTCTTCAGTGTTTCTGTCTTCTTTTGTGTCCCAAATTGACATCCTGAATTCATTAATCTGGTTATGTCATAGGATTCATTCAGCGGTTTACTCTTATGCATTTCAAGTTCATTCTGAATGTTAATCGTGGCCTCTTTGGATTTATCAAGCATACTTATAATTGTTTCTTTGAATTCTCTGTCTGGAATTTTGTCTGAGTGTGCCTCATTGGGGGCCATTGCAGTAGGAATAGTGCTTTTAGGGATAATTTTGGTACTATTGTCTTGATTTTTGCCTCTTCTTGTTTTTTGTGTTATAGCTTGTACGTCTGGAGTTAGGTCTTTGGTTGAGTTTTTTGGTAGGAGTCTCTGGCCCACTTGACTTTAGTCAGTGTTCCTATACTTGGTATTATTAGGGCTTAATACTTTATTTATAGTTACTATTTATTTGTTGGTTGGCTATATGATGCTTGGAGTTCATTTGTGGGGGCAATTGATACTGATTTATGGGTGGCTAGGTGGTACAGAGCCTCTGACTTTACTAGGGGATGCTTTGTGTAGACTGGGGGTTGTTGTGGTCAGAGTGATCTCAGCAATGCATATGGTACTGGGGTGCTAAGGTGGGATGGGGACCACCTGACAGGCAGGCTATGCTTTTTTGCATGATAAGCAGCAAGAGATGGCCTGCTAAAGTCAGTTGGTGCTCTGGTCTCTGACTTTTGTTGTGGGCAGACTCTGCACTGTTCTCAGCATGTTGTAGGGTCCTGTGGTCTGCTTGAGTAATGACCTCTAATCTCAGAAGTGGACAGGTGCTTTTCTAGCATTTTTGGTTACATGTGAGGTGCCAACATCTTGTGGCGCACCGACCTTTGCCTTCAGAAGCTGACAGGCTTTCTGAATGGCTTCTCCGGGGTCCTCTGAGGCTCTCTAATCTCAGTGGGGGCTGGGAGATAGGTTAGACTGTGCTTGAGGTATTGTTGAGGGTCCAGTCTTTGAGCTCAAAGCAGCTGGCCCCTTTCCATGGTTCCTGGCAGGGTGAGAAATCTTTTCTTAAAAACAATTATTTTTTCTCCCTGTTAATTGGAATGAAAGTACTGAAATAAAGTAAAAGTTGTATGACAGGGTTTGTAGATGGTATGCTTTTATATTACCAGTTCCTCTTTTGGTAACTTGTAATTAATTTTTAAAATTATTTTTATGTATGTGGGTGTTTGACCTGCATATTTGTGTAGTGCCCGTGGAGGCTAGAAGATGGTGTCAGATACCCTGGAACTAGAGTTACAGACAGCTATGAACTGTGCTAATATAACATCTCTCCTTTCCCCTACAACCCCTGCTTGGGTGATTCTATGAGGTGTGTTCTCCTGTTGTCCTTGACCATCTGGCTCCTACAATTCTTCCTGGGTTCCCTGAGCTCAGTAGAAACTACTCAGAATTCACCAACCAGTGGAATAGCTTGTGATATATTTCACATTTGAGTACTAAGTAGAAATGAAAGTGATGCACACATACACATTTAACAGTAGGGTAAATTTCGTAAGTACTGTACAGAGAGTAGTCTACAAAAGCATTTACTGTATTGTATATTTCTGTTTGTGTCAAATGTAAAATTAGGCAAAACCAAATATAAGCTGTTGGAAGTCCTAATGGAAGTCCTGGTAGGGAAGGTTGAGGAAGCTTCTGAAGTGGTTAATGTTTTCTTTCCTGATATAGATGTGTTCAGTATGGGATAGCTCATCAGGCAAAAAGACATTTATGCATTTCATTTTATGAATATCATAGTACTAAAAGCTATTATAGCATATGAATATAACTATATTGTATTATGCACTTAATCATATGTTTGATTTGGAGTTGTCAGTTAGCATGCACTATTATTTTCTACATCCTCATTTACTTATCAGAAGATTAAAATAACAAAGAAGAGAAAATGGGCATCTCATTTCCTAGGTCTTAGCCATTCCTTTGGTAAGTAGCTCTCTAAAGTACTCCTATTAGAAGCAAGGTGAGAGAAGACCCTTAGACAAGAGGAAACATTCATTTAATGGGGAGTGGTTCGACTTGGAGACTAGTACTAGGCATGGGATCTGGTTGATGGTGCACCTTCTTGACCATTCTTCTTTTAGGATCCAGAGAGTTCTGCCCAGTTGACAAAGATTACTCTGATTCTGGTAGGCTTTGTGGATGAAACAGAGTCAATTTGTATTTAATTTTAAGGAACTCATATTTGAGGCTAGTAATAGTAAGCTATTTTAGCAAGTTAATCTCTTCAGTATAACCCATAGGGAAGATGACATTTAATAACTTAAGACATGCCAGACAACTTAAAGCAAAAAAATGATTTAAAGGACTTTTAGTGTATGTGTTTTTTAGCTTTATATATTTCTTGTGTTAAAAATATTAAATGCTGCCAGGTGTTGATGTTTACACCTTTAGTCCCAGCACTAAAGGGAGGCAAAGGCAGGCAGATCTCTGTGAGTTTGAGGCCATCCTGGTCTCTTTAGACCTGGTCTCTTTAGGCCAGCCTGGTCTCTTTAGCTAGTTCTAGGACAGGTTCCAAAGCAATACAGAGAAACCCTGTCTTGAGAAACCAAACCAAGCCAAACCAAAACAAAACAAAAATTACTATGCTGTATACTAATTGATTCATATATAAAAGATTTACAAGCAAACCCTTTTTTTCTGTTTTCATTTTTCTGTGCTTTTTTTCCCCCCTGGTCCCTTCAACCTCCTGAATAGTTGGGATCTAGGCTTCTGCTGGAGCCCTGATTCTATAGGTCTTCTCTTGAGTTCTGTGCCTTCTTAGTATATTCTGAATTTAGTTGCTGTCATAAGTGAGTTGAGAAGAAATTACTGCTTTATGATTTGGATAAAAGTGTGTGCAGAGAGGGATCCAGAAGATTCAGGGTATAAACATATTTGAAGTAAATAGCCATTCTGAAAATTGCCACAATGCTGTTTCTCTGACATTCAAAATCAAGTGTTGAATGTAGTGAAGAGAGCTATTCTGTGGGTGAATGAAGGATTCACACTTTCCATTCCTGGAGCAGGTGCAAGCACTGTCTTATCATAAGCCAAGCAATACAGATTAAGGCAGAAGAGATCCCTAAATCCTAAGAATTGGTTTATGGGACAAATTCTAAAACCATGCAGGACTACAAAGATATCATGTCATAGATTCCTTTGCTTATTTCTTTTCAAAAATAAGTTTGATAATTTTAGATTTATTGATTCACTATGTCAAGATCATTTGGTTTTTGTGTTTTAAGTTTGTTAATATAGCTTTCCAAATTAATACAATAATGTTAGACCATTGTGCATTTTGGAGAAAGCAATTTTCCGTTTTCTCCTTAAATTTTTAAATAGTTATCTTGTTAACCCCTTTGCAACATTAATTAAATTAAAACATTGTTTGGTTTATATATACATTGATAGATTTCATTTTTATTTCCATATATATATGAAACACCATATATATATACATACGTGTATATATATATATACATATATACATACGTATGTATATATATATGGTATTATATTCTGTTCTTGTTGATTCCCATCTCTGCTGATGTCTTCTTGCTTGTCCTCTTTCTGTCTCCCAAGCAGTCCTTCCTTCTGTGTTCATGTCATGCATATTTCATTACCCTCTCTTCCTCCTTCTCTCAGCCTGTCACATTTCTTTTTTCCTCCATCATGGTTCCCTTACTGTTTTCATCCTCTCTCTCTCTCTCTCTCTCTCTCTCTCTCTCTCTCTCTCTCTCTCTCTCTCTCTCTCTCTGTGTGTGTGTGTGTGTGTGTGTGTGTGTGTGTGTGTGTGTCTTTCTCTTTTCTATTCCACATATGAGGAAAAAACATGGATTATTTCTGAGTCTGGATTATTTGCTTAATATAGTTTTAGCCTGAAAATATCAGGATTTTGTTTTTCTTTACAGTTGAAGAAATTCCATTTTATATCTTCATTTTAAACAAATGCATAATTTTCTCTCATGTTTATATAGCATGACCTTAAAAATATTTACCTTATTCATGAGCTTGATTTTTGTTTAACTATTAAAAGCAATATAAAAAGCCGGGTGGTGGTACTGCACACCTTTAATCCCTGCACTCAGGAGGCAGAGGCAAGTGGATCTCGAGTTTGAGACCAGCCTGGTCTACAGAGTGAGTTCCAGGACAGCTAAGGCTATACAGAGAAACTCTGTTTCCAAAAACAAAACTAAAACAACAACAACAAAAAAAGAGAAATTGACATATTTGTACATATGCCTATATACTCAGGAGAACACTGACATAGGAAATATATTTATAGTGTAATTGTGCCTTTTTCTTGTTAGTGTAAAAAGTAAAAGCTAACTTTAAAAATTTCTTGGCTTAGAAATATTGATGGAAATGGTACCAACATGTTAGGAATGGCTACCTTTGGTGTAATTATCTTATGTGTTATCCTAAAAATGTTAATATTTCAAAAAGTTGAACCTATTAAAAATGAAATGGTTATGAACCCAGATTATACCTTAAAAGTTCTGGGATTGTGAACTACTATAGCTTCCAGAAAGTACACACAGAATAGCGTAAAGCATAGGAGACTATGGAAGCCATCTGTGGGGGTAAGCTAATTGACCTATTGAGTGAAACAAAAATGACTTACTAATGATTCTTTTTCAGGGTTTTTTGATTAACTCGAAACCAGAGAATGCTTGTGAACCCATAGTGCCTCCACCACTGAGAGACAACTCATCCAGCACATTCATCGTATTGATTAGAAGACTTGATTGTAATTTTGATATAAAGGTAATATTTTCTTTATGATAGCTTATTTTTTTAGTTACCTAATTTAAATTCTTCTCCTTTTAGAAAAGATTAAAGTCAGTGTATGAAATTATTCAGATTGGAATGAAGCCAGTCCAAGAGGTGGGGGGCATTGAAAAGAAGATTAGGAAGAAATTTTATTTAAGTCTCATTTGTTACAAAATAAACTTTAGGCATTTACTGTTTAGGAGGCTTAGTTTTAGCCTTAACTTTTACAGTACGGACCAAATGCTTACCTTTACCTTTATCAACACTGACATGAAGATCTCTTTTGTACACTTAATCTATCCCTATAGGGCTTTGTCTCCCTACAGCGGGGGGAAGCTGACATTTCAGATAGTAAAGCAGAGCTCACATAGAATTTCTCTCTTTTGTATTTATTAATTAATAATAATTATAATAATAGTAATAACACCAACATGATTTCTCTATGTAGCCTTATCTGTTCTGGACCTCTCTAGATAGACTAGCCAGGCTTCAAGTTCACAGGGATCCATCTGCCTCTGCCTCTTGAATGCTGGGATTAAAGGCACACAGCAGTACATCCTGCTCTATTATTAAAAGGAAAATTTCTTAGGCCAATTCTGTCAGCTACAGTTAATTTGAGCAAAGTAGAACAAAAATGATGTGAGTCAGGTACCTTTAGAATCATAGCTGATTCTGAGAATGCTACCCAGCGCCACCATCAGTCAGCCATGATAAAGAAAGGGAAGTAAGGCATAGGTAGCAGCTTAAGTGGCTACAGATAATCAATTGATTATTTGAAGGTAGCTTATTCAGCCTCCAGGGCTCCTGCATGCACAGAGCTCAGTACTGTGATAGAGTTCTATATTGTTTGGTCGACTGGATCCAGTTGGGATCTTAGAACAAAGAGTGCCCATTGATTTCACTTATAGCTCTGTTACCAGTGATGTGCTTACGTGTAGTTTCAGTCTGTTGTGGATCAACTGGGAGAATAATCTTGTTGAGCCTGTGTGAAACAAAATCTTGATGTTATAACTAGACATACTCAAAATTCTCACAGAGAAGACACAGAGTATTTAATATATCTTACATAGTTTGAGCATACTGGTCTGTTGTTCAAAAGAACTTTTGACTCTTAACTTTCATTACATGGAAGATATGACACCTTTGTAATAAACTCATTAAAAGAATAAAATAATAATTGTAAAGGAACCTGAAAATGCAAGAATTTTGGTCAGGATAAGCCTCATTGCTATTGTATATTAGTTTCAAATTTAGACTTTCAGTTCTCTTTTGTGAGAAACCAATTAGTGTATGAGTCAAATCTGGATTGTCTCTTCTGAGTTATTTATGTAGTTTTAATTTAAACCAGTTCAATATTTGACCCAGAAGTTGTTACAACCAAAATATGATATAATAACACATTAATTTTTGCTATGAAGAAATTAAAACTAAACCATTGGTGTTGGCTCGTTTATTAATTTCTTACTCAGTATAGTCTTTGGTAATAAGAAGCTAGGGTGTTATGTTGTTTTAACTTTTCTTGTTAGATGGAGACAGGAGACAGGTGTTCATGTGTCAGGATGGGAAGGGCAGGCAGGCTTTTTAGCTTACTGTCTAATATCTGTGCCTTAATGCACCCTAGCCATGAATCTGACTGTTTCTAATAGGTGCTCTGCTTTCCATTTGGCTGCCTTTAATTTTGTGTGCAGTCACACTACCTTTTTGAAGCCTCTTCATTTGTGGGTATGTTGACAGCACATTTATGTTTATATAATTTTCTCATTCCAAGATTTATGTCCAGGATGATTGTTATTATCCATTTATGTGATTATTTATGTGTTACAAACATGCTGCTTTCTGTGGAAGCCTCACTTTTTCTTATCCTCCCTCTCTGGGTCACTAATTAAGGCTTATTAAATCAAGCCATGCAGTAGTCATCTTTCTGCTTTTGTGCATAATGCATCCTTAGACAATATATGTGGGAAGATAGAGAGATATCTTGGCAGTCAGGGTGCATATGGCTCTTGTAGAGGACCTGGGTTTGATTCGCAGCACCCACATCAGAAAACCTCATACCTGCCTGTATCTCTAGCTTCTGGAGATCCCATGCCTCTGGCCTGAGAGAACCATTGCTCGTGCACACATACCCCAAACAGACACATTCATATATTTAAAAATTAAACTAAATCTAAAAGAATATAGTGTGAAAAACTTGTAGAAATGTTCAATTAAGCTATTTTCATTTAGGAAGGAAGATGTTAGCATTTTTCCATATTTAAATTTTATCATATACACACAGTCTCAGTGGATAAAATTTTAGTTGATTGTGCATGTGAATGTTTTTTAACTATTAATTTTTCTTCGAAGATAACTTAATAACTCAGATGACTTCCACTGGTTTTATTTTCTTCATAGTTGTGCTAAATACAGGGGCACCAGTTTAGGGGAAGAAATGATTATAATCAAGACCTGAAAATAAGTCACATGCATTTGAATCCCAAATGCCTGTTAGTGAATGTAAAATGCAGACAATAAATGTCAGCTGTCAGTGTTGCATGATTTTATTTTCTATTTTAGACAAATACAATAAGACAGCAAAAGTTAAAAGAAATTTAGTTATTGATAATGGACATTGATTTAGTGACTCGGTATCAGTTGTAAAATTCTGCTATTGATTAAAAAAGGCAGTTTAGTTTCATTATCATGTAATAAAGAAAATGGAGGTTATTACTAATAGTAATAAATATGGACCACCTATTAAAGTAATTTATGGAAGGGTAAAATCATCTTAGTTTCTGGAGGTATAAGTGTAATTTTACCTCAGATAATTTTTGATGAGTAAGTATTAGTCTTTGATTAGAAATCACTGTATTTTTCTGAGTTTCCAGATCGATTATTACATACAGCTTTATATTACATATAGAATCTAATAATTTACAATGTAGATATAGAACCTTTTTCTAAATTTTACATAAATATATTTCAAGTAGTCAATAGTGGTCCATTTATGTCTATTTATAATTTTGTATGAATGCATTAGCTTAAGCAAATGTTAGAAAACTAACTTTTTATGTTCTTTAACCATAGTACACTCAGATTACTCTGATGTCCCATAATGAATAATGTTTAGGCAAGAAGAAAATATGTAACCTAAGAAAAAGATGACTTATGTCATCAAACTGTCAATGGGAGTGAAACATCCTGTTAAAGCTACTTAGAGGGATGGGTCCAAGATTTCTTGGGGAACAACTTGTAGGAGTTAGTTCATCTGGCACCATGTTGGTTCTAGAGAGTTAACTCATTGTCAGGCCTGGCAGTAAGCACCTCTCCTTGAGGTAAGGTCTTACTGTATAGCCCTGCTGGCATGACATTTGCTGTGCAATCCAGACTGCTCTTGGACTTGTAGTGATCCTCCTGCCTTCACCTTTATCTTGTGCTTGAAACTCTTGTGAAAAAACATTATTTCTTCAGACCATGGAAAACCACAACAAAGCATTTTCTGCTTCTGTTTTGAGACACTGTCTCATTATATAGCTCTGGCCAGCTTAGAACTCTCAGAGATCTGCTTGCCTCTGCCTTTTGAGTGCCAGAATTAAAGGCATGAGCCATTGTGGCTGGTCCTTTTGTACTTTTTTTTGTGGATAAAGAATATTCTTTGTCTAAGAACAACACCCTTCCCCCCCTTGCTTGATGCTGTCCTGAAAGTCTATGGATTTTTTTTTCTCTTTAAATTTAGCTTCTTAGTATTAGAGCTTATATTTTATGTAGATCTGGTTACTAAGCCTTAAATAGAGGGTCTATGATGCTAGAACAGTGAGTAGGCATTATAGGACATTTGTACTCAAGATCTATCACTGGCTGGCACTAAGAACCAACATTCTGATTATAATTGCTCTATCACAGTTATTTGTTATTTGTCAAGGACAGTATGTATCTTTGTCATTAGAGACAGTCCTAGTGCATGGATAGGAAATACAGATACCTTTTGGTTGTGTTAACAAACTTCCAGAAACCGTGTGTTCAGTGATTCAGTGATGAGTGTGATGGAATTCTAGCTCTGCTGTGCTAGGTTGAGACATAGTAAGATTGGTTGGAATATTAATCCTGTCAGCACACAAAACATAATATAAATATCAACTTAGAATAGAAATTGCATTTTCATATGCATAGAACCTAAGAAATACCATTTTTAAACTTTGCATGCAATCCTAGCACTTGAATGTTTAGGAAGCCTTTTCACTAAGAAATTCAGCTGAGAAGTTGCTGAATCCTAAATGTCGGGTTGTGGAAGGGGTTTGTGTGTGTGTGTGTGTGTGTGTGTGTGTGTGTGTGTGTGTGTGTGTCAGTAAAGAGATACTAATTTAGGCTAGCTTTTTATGTGAATCAATGAAGCAGACCTGATCAGTTGCAAAGTAAATGCTTTTTAATCTTTAATTTTAGTTTCAAATGTATCTCCCAGTATCAAAAACTTTCTTACTCGTGTGCTGTGTTCTGATTTCAAAGTATGGTGTCGGGATATAGCATGTAACTTTCTAAAAGTTGTATAGATCCCAGCTTCTCCTTTCTGGATTTCACAAAATGAATAAATAATTTTCAATACAACAAAGAAGCTTCAACAGTCCTACCAAAAATATATTCTAGCAGAATAAATCTACTTCATTGCTAACCCTCCAAAAACATACAGTGTGTGTGTGTGTGTGTGTGTGTGTGGTTGGGGGGGGGAATATATCACTTAGTAGAAGGTCAAGTCTGAAAACATGACCTCAAGTAAGGGAATATGCTTCTGGTGGTATTTCTTGGGGCTTTTCATGAACTTTTATTTTTATTTATTTATTTATGATGATGATGATTTTTCCCCCCTAGACTGGGTTTCTCTGTGTAGCCCTGGCTGTCCTGGAACTTACTTTGTAGTCCAGGCTGGCCTCGAACTCACAGAGATCTACCTGCCCCTGCCAAGTGCTGGAATTAAAGGCATGCGCCATCACCGCCTGACTATTTTTATTTTTTTAGGAGAGTAGTTCTTAGTTTTAGGTCTTCCTTTCTTTACTGCAGAAGAGAAGGTGAGGCCGGAAGGAGACAATGACTTAGTAGTGTGTCAGTAGTGAGGGTTGAAGCACGCAGGTACTAACATTTGGCACTCACTGCAAAGCCCTGCTTGTTCGCTGTGACTAACTGGAGAAATTCAAGTCATAGTTGGTGCCCTTTATTTGACAAAGCTTGTAAACTTCAATATATATGACGAATATTTTTTTTCTACAATGATTGAAGAAAACTTTCAGGGCTCTGGCAGGGGAACAAAACCACAGAGCAAAGGGAACTTTATTTACCTGACTTGTATCCAGTAGGATAGTAGCTGAATAGGATAGTTATCTTAGTTGCAATGTAAGCAGTTGTATAGTAGATATTCTCCTAGAATTGAGATGTATATAAGTAGTTAGGATTATTCCTTTATCATGAAACTTTCAGTTTCATATTCACAGTACTGCAGGCAGCTGTGCACCTGTAGTTTCTTGGAACGTCTTCAGTTAAGACTGACTAAACTTAGCAGTTTGCCATCAAATAGGGCAGCATAGTGGCACCTCATCTTAAACACCCTGCTCTGCTGCAACATAACAACAGCAGGATAATAGTACCTTTGTAAAAAGAATTTGGCATTGTTTTTCTATCTTATGGAATACTCCTAATTTAAGGAGTATTGGAATTCTTTGAAGGTATGGTAGAATTCTGTCCTGAACCCATTTGGCCTTGGTTTGTCTTTTCTTTTTTGGTTTGGTTGACTTGTCTGTTGGTGAGAATGAAATTGTACACTATCACTGTGTTAGGATCAATATTTTAGGGGTAGTAGTATTTCTTTTATGAAATTGGGTGCTGTTGTATTTGATGCATAAATGTTTAAAATTGTAATTTTCTCTTGGTGATTTTTTTCTTTAATAAGTATATAGTGCCTTTTCTTATCTCTTATGATTAGTTTTTGTGTGCAGTCTACTCTGTAAGATATATCTGCTTGCTTATTGGTTCCATTTGTTTAGAATACCTTTTCTAATCCCTTTACCCAAGGTGCTGTCTGTCCTTGATGTTAAAATATGTTTTCTTGGAAAGAGCAGAAAGATAGATCCTGTTAACCTTCTCTTCATACTCAACTTTTCCTTCTATGTGTTTTGTAGAGCTGGATTAGTGGACAGAAGTTGCTTAAATTTGTTTTTATCATAAAATGTTATTCTTTCTCTGTTGATTGTGATTTATAATTTTTCTGTGTATAGTAGTCTGGGATGGAATCTGTGGTCTTCAGGGCTTATAGAGCTCTGTCTTTCAGGGTCTCAGTTGATATGTGACATGCTCTTTTTCTTTTACAGTTTTTAATGTCCTTTCTTTGTTCTGTACATTTATTTAATGTTTTGATTACTATGTATCATGGGAGTTTATTTTCTGGTTCTGTTAATTTAGTGCCCTGTAATGCCTACTGAAATTTTTTCTTTGGCCTTCCTCATACATATTATTCCTAGGTTTGGTCTGTCATAGTGTCCCAGACTTTCTGGATGTTCTTTTCCTTCCTTCATTCCTTCCTTCCTTCGTTCCTTCCTTCTTTCGTTCGTTCGTTCGTTCCTTCCTTCCTTCCTTCCTTCCTTCCTTCCTTCCTTCCTTCCTTCCTCCTATTTTTCCTTTATTCTTTCATTCCTTTATTTCTTTCCTTCTCTATAGACAGGGTCTCAGTATATATCTTTGGCTTGCCTGAAGTTCTCACTGAGTAGACCTGGCTCAAACTCAGAGGTTTGCCTGCCTCTTAAGTGTTGGGATTAAAATGTAGGCCACCACGTAGGACCTTTGCCTGGATTTTTTAGATATAACATTTTATTTGATTGAGCTTCAAGACCTGAAAACTGTATTTCTATGTTAAATTCTACTTTCATAACTTGATTTTTTTTTTTTTTTAATTTCATTCCACTCTGTTCTTATGGTCTTTATTTATATCCTCTTCAAGGTTCTGGAATGTACTCACAATTGCTATTCTGAAGTCCTTGTCTTGTGCTGGAGCTAAATTGCTTTCCTTGGGATCTATTGCAATAGGGTTGCTGGCTTCTGAAGGAGGCATGTTGACTTGGTTATTCATGTTTGCATTTTTTTTTTTTTTTTTTTTTTTTTGGCTAGGATTTAGACACGTGGAATTAACGACATTTGTGTTGTTTCTTGGTGTAGATGTTGTTTCTTGGTCTCGCCTTTGTAGTTCTTTGCTATTGCCTAAATGTAACCACTGTCAATCAGAAAGATGATGTTTGTTTTACAGTTTTGGGGTCACTCTGGGTTTTGGATTCCCTTACAAAACATGTTGAAGTAATAGCCTATACTTAAGAGTTGTGTTAACATTATAGTTAGAAAAGAGTACATTTATAGTAACTATTCCTTTTATCAGACATCCTTTGCCAGTTGTCTGAAGCCATTGTTCTCAGAGAACTAAATATGCTCTGGGGGTGCATGTATGATGTTCATGGAGTATCGTCTGTCTGTCTGTCTGTCTGTCTGTCTGTCTGTCTGTCTGAGGTAGTCTCCTGCTTCTGATCCTCCCCACCCCCTTGCTTGTTAAAATATGAAACATTATTGTCTATGTATCATATTTCAGATAACAGTTTTTAAATATGAAATGTTGGCTTGCATTCAAGCAAAAATATTTCTAAGTTTGTTTATCTAATACAGTAACTCTTCCTTTAAAAGATTCTTTTCCACCTCTGTTATGCTTTTATGATTTTTGCAGGTTTATAATATAGATGTATATATATGTTTGCTTATTCATTTCTTGGTAGAGTAACAAATTATATTTAACTCTATATATAGACATTAAAGGAGATTGAAAATGATAGAAAAGATAAAAATGTGGATTATGTTTTCTTTGAAGTTTGTTTTGAAAAATATAGCTAGTTTTATTCAAAACACTGATTTAATAAATTAATTTATTTCCTGAAAATCTTTGAATATTTGCCTCTAGTTTGATAGATGTAATCTTCCTACCTAGTAAATCTTGCTACCTCTCAAATTCAACATGCTCAAAGCCAGTTTTAGTTTCTTCTATCAAGTCAGGCTTAGTTTTTGTGGCCTTTGGTCAAAGACATATTCCATGTTTTCAAGGACAAAGAAAAGTTAGTTATGAAGAAAAATAATACCAGTGCATCATCCTACCTTATTAAATCCAGCCACACCAGATTACTCTAAAACACCATTGACACCCCATTTATTCCTTTTTTCAAGTGTCAGATTGTAATTCATGGGGAAACTACAAGCCTGCTGTTCTGAGTGGCCTGATTATCTTTTTCCTATCCTCCTCACCCATTGACTCTATCAGTAATAATAAAAATGAATTGCCATGCATTAATCATAACAAGAGCACATTTCCTATGAGCTAGGAGTTGTGTAAGTACTGTTTTAAGAACTTTATGCATATTAACTTGTTAGATTGTCAGAGCAACCTTCTCAGTTGGGCATATTATATTAATTGTTATGGAAGTTACTTCCCTAAATTGATACATCTCATAATAATAAGAGAAGCACTCAAAGCCAGGTTATATAGTCATGAGATTCTGTTATTGGGTGACCTGCCTTCTAGGGGCACCCTTCTTTTTAAGTCAAGTAGCTCTTTCTATTTCTAATTTTGTTTTTAGTATGCTATTGGCTTGTTATTGCGGTCTTCTCTGCTAGAAAAATCTCTTCTAACTACTGTCAAATCAGATTTTCTCTTTTGTAGAGATTTAAATTCTATAACATCTGCCATAGGTTTTGTGCCATAATATTTTCTTCTCTTAAGTTTCTATTTACTTAACCCCAGTATTTTAACATGTTTCTTCTTGGCACATGTTGTTTATTTAGTAGGTTTTGTTTTTCCTACAGCATTCTAATATTAATGCATTCAAGTCTTTCTCACTTCAGTTTCCCTTTCCAGCCTTGGTAAGATGCTAAGTGCGGGTGATGGTCCTGACCCTCCTCCTGATCCATCAGCAAATCTCATTGTCCTGTTTAGTTTTCTTTCTCTGTTGCCTTATAAGGTACCTATCTGAGATAGGCAGTTGTGGTGATATATTATTTATGTTTTATTAAAGCTTGCCTGAGGGTACAGAAAACAAAGCTAGCCACAAGTCATAGAGCCAGGCAATGGTGATACACACCTTTAATCCCAACAGCCATACTAGCAAGCCCTAGATCCAGGCAGTGGTGGCATACACCTTTAATCCCAGGACTCAGAAGCCAGAGGCAGACAATCTCTGCTAGTTCAACAGCACCCAGAGATATACAAAATTGATCCAGTCCTAAAGAGAAACAGCTCACACAAAGATGATCTCAGCACTTGTGGTCATATGCCTTTTAATTCCAGGATTTGAGAGGTAAAAAAGGAAGAATCAAAGTTAGTTTTAAAAAGAGTTCATCTCCAGTCATGTTAAGGAGAAACAGCAGTCTAGGATTGCAGTCTGAGGATTTGTGGAGCTAGCCAGATCACCCTTTCAGTCTGAGGTAGAGGTAAGAGCTCCTGGCTGGCTGCTTTGCTTTTCTGGTCTTCAGCTTAAAGCTTGAACCTGAATATCGGTCTCTGGGGTTATTAATCATGTTACAGGCAGTCTATGAAGAGAAAATGCATTATTATTATTATTATTATTATTATTATTATTATTATTATTATTATTATTTTAGTCATAGTTTCAATGGATTCTGTCCATGATTTCTTTGCTCTGTTGCTTTTGGTGGGGAGTATGTGGCTGAACAATCTGCTTATTTGCAGGAAGAAAAGAGAGCTGGGGAAATAGACTAGTATCCTACATTCCTCCCAATGTCAGCCTCCCCAGTCATCTAAAACATCCAATTAGGATCCTCATCTTATATCTTAATAGAGGGAGCCATTATAGGTTTAAAGAGAAATCTGGCACTAGGGAAATGTACAGAGATCTACAAGGATGATCCCAACTAAGAATCTAAACAATAGCGGAGAGGCTACCTTAAATGCCCTTCCCCTATAATGAGATTGATGGCTACTTTATATGTCATTATAGAGCTTTTATCCAGTAGCTGATGAGAAAAAGAAGCAGAGACCTATCGCTAAGCACTGAGCTGAATTCCTGGAATCCAATTGTAGAGAGGGAGGAGTGATAAGCAAAGGGGTCAAGACCATGCTGGGGAAACCCAAAGAAACAGCTGACCTGAACAAAGGGGAGCTCATGTAGCACAGACTGACAGCTTGGAAACCAGTGTGGGATGGAACCAGGCCCCCTGCCTGTGGGTGTTAGTCACAAGGCCTGGGCAGTCTATGGGCCTCCTGGTAATGGAACAGCATTTATATGTAGTGTATGAATGGGCATTGGGAGCCCATTCCCCATAGAGGGATACTCTCCCAGCCTAGACACATGGGGGAGGGCCTAGGCCCTGCCCCAAATGATGTGACAGACTTTGATGATTCCCCCATAGAAGGCCTCACCCTTTCTATGGAGCTGAGGAAGGATGGGGTGGGTACTGGTGGGGGGGGCATGGGAGACTGGGAGGCAGAGGAAACTGGGATTGATATATAAAATAAGATTGTTTCTAATTTAAATTAAAAAAGAAAAAGATCTTCATCTAAATTTCTATCACCTTCTAATAGTGCCAATCTAAGGACTAAGCCTTTAATGTGGGTCTTTGGGAGATTGTAGATCCCAACTATAGCCCCAAGCTTCTCTAACCTAATAAAATACTTTTCCATATCAGCTCTACTTAAGTGTGACTGAATGTGGGGCCTATCTTGCCTGGCGTCTAAAATGTAGCAAAGAATATCTAGATTTAGAACCATGCTGAACATTGGAGGTAATAACACAAATGTCTAGCAGGTAGAGGTCCCGTTTTTGTTCTTACTATATTTGTTCCGGAACTCAGTTATCTATGTTACATTAATAACTTCCCAACTCTAATGCCTATGACTCCTTCATTCATGGTCGTATTGAGAGCAAATTTCTTCTGTCTTCTTACAAGGTTATTATCAATCTGTTCAGATTGGAAAAGGTGAACTATTGTTTCCTTTCTTTTACACCCTGCTTCACTGATGCCTCTGTCATTAGCATTGTGCCATCTTCTGATATGTTGCCTATTTATAACAAGTCAGCAGTTCCTTATTCCCTTGCAACTCTTTGTTAGATGCCACCTAGTCTACATGATGCAGTTGCATCTCGTTTGTTGACTTCATGTAAAACATTCAGTATATTCACTGCAATTTGAACTAATAGCCCTGACCAGTCCCTTAAAAGGTAGATTGGTAATATACTCCAGTAAGTTCTTTCATGCATTTTTAGATTGATGGCTGTTTTGGATTTAGGATTTTGTTTACCATGTGTGCTTTTTATTTATGAATCTTTTCATCCTTTGCTTCCATCTGACACCATGTGTTTGAGGTTGCATTTTATGAATGTAAAACCATGAACATAATTACTAAATGATTTAGGTTTTATTTCTGTCTCATGTGGTCTTAAAAATACCAGCTGCTGCTTAGTTGAAATGTAGTTTAATTTGACTGACACTTGAGATTTGTAGTTTCTAAACATGAATATATTTTCCTTGTTTGTTTTCATAAGCATTTTGGTTCATATGTTAATGTGTCTCTTTATTTCACTTCCCTTCTTCATTTTAAAAATCAATAAAACAATAAAAAAAAAACCTTGGAGGGAAATTGTTAAAATTTTTTTTTTTAAAACATTCACACTTAAACTCATAATTCTTTCCCATTTTGGTAGTTTCACATTTTCTATTTTAGGAACTTTTATTTTTTAGCAGAAACAGCTTTTGATAGTTAATTTAATTTTGCATTTTACTTGTGGAAATAGTTACATACAAAATATATGAAATAAATATTTTTTTCTTCAGCTGCTTAATAAAGTCTTAACAACTTAATGGCTATTTTATTCATGTGTATACCTAGCATGTTGTTGTTAATCCATTCATTCATGTTGATGTGTATTAGTAACTTGAACACAAGGGGAGAGATGGCTTAGCAGGTACTCTTGCCTGCTGTATAAGCCTGGCAACCCGAGTTCCATTCCCTGATTCCATATAAAGGTTGAAGAGAACTACTCCTGGACGTTGTCTGTCCCCAAGACATGCACTGTGGCACGTTGTGCTCCCATATTCACACACCACCACTACCATCACCACCACCACTAACAACAAGAAGTAAATTTAAAAAATAATTTTAGATGAGAAAGCATTTTACAAACCTGATGATACTTTGGTGCCATAGGTAGAATATAAATATTTAAGGAGCCTTTGGTAGCCTGTTTTGGAATTGGGATGATACATGTATGCATAAATTTAACATGTGGCATGTTACTGCTTGAGAAGTAGGTAGACTGATGAAAGTGCTTTACGCAGAGAATGACTGGTGTGGGTGGAGGAGGTGTGTAGACTAGGACACAAGGCAGAGTGCACTCCATAGTTAGTGTAGACTTTAAGGCATCCACAAGATGGAGCTTGCTGGAAACAATGGTAGGAAGCAGAACAGCGTCTAACCTCTTTGGCTGTCTGGGAGACTGAGGCCTCCATAAGGACGACAGTGCTTTTGATTATCTTTGATCTCTATTGTGCACAAATATGGTGTCTTACTTGCTCTCTATTGTGGCTTCCATGGTGGCTTTGTCAGCCCTAACATGCTACATCTTTGCTTTTAGAGAAGTAGTTAGCTTTAAAAAATTTAAAACTTGTGTTTTAGATCAGCAGGAAATGGCTTTTGATATTGATTTAATCTTTTGTTTCTTAAGTTGTGTCTGGGAAAAGGTGCTTTTTGATGTGAAAAGAAACACTTCCCCTAAAAGCTAGCCAAACTTTTAGGGGAAGAATTAAAATGGTCTTTGAAGTGTCAGAAAAGCTAACAGGAATATCACTTAAGTATGCTTTTATTTAAAAAAAAAATACAGAAGTCTGTATTATTGTGGCAATATAATGAATGAACAAATGAATGAATGAATGAATGAATTAACACATAGTAAGGGGCAGAAACCTTAGTGATCTTCCCCAGGAGCTGCCTGCTCTTTCTTGGACAACAGTGGCTTCTGTGAGGAAGAGACTGTCGTAGTCTCTTAGTTTCCTTTAGGTGATGAAGGTAATAAAAAAAATCCATCTGAAAATAGATTACTGCACTGTGTGTGAAGATAATAAACTTATTCTCTTAATTATTTACCTTTTCTTTCGATGAGTACAGAATATTTTGCCAGGTTTGGTAACTGCTTGATTTCTTGCCATTCTTCCTAATGTTAAGGAGTTAAAGTTCTTAGTGTTAAAGGTCCTATATCAGTGAGCTATTTCTTTTAATTAGTTCTTTAAAAAACCTTTCTGTCCAGTTTTTCCAATTTTGTGAACTTTTAATCCAAACAAATACTTTATGTAGCTCATTCAGTGACATTTATTTAGTGATGTTCTACTCTGTGTTGGGCTATTTTATAGATGCTGGGGCCCTAATTATGAACAAATTACTTCTGGCTTAAGATACTCATACTCCTACAGATTGATTTTTTTAATTAATTTTTTGATATATATCATTTTTATCATTCATATATCATTCTCCCTTATAGGATGGTTGGACACTTTTCAAATCTTTCTTTTTGCAAACTTCTGCCATGTGGTCATCAGTTACTGTTTTAGAGGTTTTAGAAAGACTAAGTAGCTCTCTAGAATTGGAGGTTATCTGGAGGTTATCTTTAATTTTTTGAAAGGAATTTCATGTGAGATTGTTGAGCAAGTTGATCTAAGTTGTTTTTATATGCCACATTTCTGTGTGTGAAGCATGGTTTTAAGCATTTAAAATATTATTTTTACATATGAGGAAATTTAGGAAACTGAAGATTAAAAAAGAAAGCAGAGCTGGGTAGATAGATGGCTTAGAAGATATGTCCCTGTTCCCCAACTACGAAGACTGATCTCAAGTGCACACGTGAATTAAATATTGGTGAGGCAGCCTTCCTGTAATACCAGCCCTAGGGAGGAGAAGAGAGAGAATCCCCAGGGCAAGCTGGCTACCTAGGCCAGTTAGATCTGTGAGCTCTGAGGTTAAAAAGAGACCTTGCTTCAATAAGTAAATGTAGTGATCAAGGAAGACAACTGATGTCAACTTCTGTTGTACTCATTCACAGATACACACACACACACACACACACACACACACACACACACCCTATGGAGAAAGTAATGTGCCTGAGTTAATACCACTAGTAAGTATTGAGATGAAATTTGAATGCCCAGGCCCTAGTGATTAGTCAGTCTGATCACAGCAAGTTTCCGTTGGGAAATAAGACTCCTTATTGCATTGGGTCCTCTTCATACTTATGCCACATCTTCAACCTTTATTTGCTTTGAATTCTCTTAATGCCCTGAATGAATTAAGAAAGCGTCTGCAGAACTCCTCAATGGTCACCTATAGACACCCATGTGTTTCATGAACATCTGTGCTTTATTCCTACAGATACCCATGATGTTCCTAGGCAAATAGCATAGAATCATGACCATTTTCCTCATACTATGACTTTTTCTCATCTGCAGGTTTTAAATGCACAGAGAGCAGGATACAAAGCAGCCATAGTTCACAATGTAGACTCTGATGACCTGATTAGCATGGGATCCAACGACAGTAAGTACAGGTATCACTTTTCTTGTCTCCTGATTGACAGATCACTTGAAATTAAAGTTAACAGAATTTCTCCCTTCATTTTCGACTCAGTGAAGTTTCTTTTCCTTTTTCTTTTTCTTTTTCTTTTCCTTTTTCTTTTTCTTTTTCTTTTTTTTTTATCAAATAATTCCTCATTGTTAGCTTTCATGGAATTGTTGTGGGGCATTCACCAGAGAAGATTGCTCAGGCATGGGTTTAAGAAAGTATTTATTACCTGGCCAGGGACTACCCTGGGTATTTGGATCCCAGTGCAGCCCTTCTTTGGGATGAGACTTTGTTGTTGTAGTTTTTGTTTTGTTTTTGTAGACAGGGATGCTCTGTGTGTAGCCCTGACTATCCTGGAACTCACTCTGTAGACCAGGCTGGCTTCAAACTCACAGAAATCTGCCTGCATGAAAGGCATGCTCCACCACCACCACCTGGTGAGGATGAGCTTTTAAGCACAGAAAACAAGTTCTGAGTTGTCATACTCAGTTAACAAGATAACAAGAATAGTTAGCCAGAAGCAGGACTACGTAAAAAATAAGGTTAGTACATATAGAGACTTTCTGAGAACTGTGGATAGACTTTGACGGATTAGATGTTTGTTTTAGCTTTGGCAAGTGGTGTGCTGTCTGTGTGCTGTTTTATGGCCTGAATGGAACTTTCATTATGGAGTCAGTTGTGTTGAGATCTCAGTGTTTATTAAAGTCTGGGGCCCTGTTAAAGTATAATTTTAATTCCCAACTGAAGTAGAATTGACTTGTTCTTTTTCTGAACAGTTATGGTTGTTTTTTTTTGTTTGTTTGTTTGTTTTTGTTGTTGTTGTTTGCTTTTAGCTTATGTGTTTATTTATTGATTTGTAGATATTTTCTTTAAAAAGAATTTAAAAGCCATAAACAGTGCTTTAATTACTTGTGAAGAATACTATGGAAAGCCTGTAAGATAGCTTAGTGAATGAAGGCCTTGTTGTCAGGACTGATGACCTTAGTTCAATCTTCTTAAACCATGTAAGGAAGGTAATCCATTCTTGACAGTTGTCCTTTACCCTCACACACATGCTGTGGGACACACACTCACACACACACACACACACACACACACACACACACACACACACACAGAGAGAGAGAGAGAGAGAGAGAGAGAGAGAGAGAGGAATGAATTACGTGAAACCATTTTTGTAATATATTTAAATATAGACAACATTAAATTTTAAGATGTATAGATAAAGTACATAATGTATTCTGGTAAAATTTCAAAGCCATGTACATTATACCTTATTTTATGTTTTGTGCAGTGCATGCTTCCATGTGTGTGTGTGTGTGGGGGGTAGTCCAACAGTCCAACATCAGGTGTCTTTTTCTATTGCTTCTCACTGTATTTATCGTAGAGATATGGTGTTTTGCTGCATGTGTGTCTATACTGTGCTAGAAGAGGGCATTGGATCTTCAGGAACAGGACTGTAGTCAGTGTGAGCTGTCATGTGGGTGCTTGGAATAGAATATGAGTCCTGTGGAAGAGCAGGCAAATACTCTTGACTGCTGGGCCATCTCTCTAGCCCTTTCATCTTATTTCTCTGAGATTTTCCACTGAACCCAGAATGAACTGATAAGCTGTATTACTGTCCAGTAAGTCCCAGGGATGCTTCTGTCCCTGTCTCCTACGGCAGGAATTACAGTGCTAAATTGGACTTTTAATATAGATGCAGGTCATCGAAACTTAGAGCTCTCTATACACAACAAGTATTTTATCCATGGAATCATTTCACCAGTCCCTGTGTGGATGGATGGATGCATACATGCTTACCTGGCTTCCTTCCTCCTTTCTTTTCCTCTTCCCCTTCTTCCTCTCCATGCCCTCTACCTTTTTTTTTTTTTTTTTTTTTTTTTTTAATTACTGTTGTTTTTGAGACAGGGTGTCTCTATGTGTTCCTGGATGTCCTGGAATTTGCTCTGTAGAACAGGCTGGCCTAGAGCTTGCAGAAATCTGCCTGCCTCTACCTCCCAGGTACTGGGATTAAAGCCATGTGCCACTATGCCTAGCTTCCTATATACTTTCTTATGTATCAGATGGTCTTTTACATCACATGCATACATCCATGTTTTTATTTGAAATGAGAATATATTTTAATTCTAAATTATTAGTTCACAAGGAAAATGAGTCAGCCTTTAGGAACTAACAACCATTTTTCAATGATTTTATTTGTTTTTGTTTTGAGATAAAATACTGTGTAGCCTTAGTGAACTCATATAGATCTTCACTTGCCTGTCTGTGCCTTCAGACTACTATGATTAAAAGGTGTAAACCACCATGCTACCCAGTGAGTTTTTAAAAAGCTATGTCCTTAACTCATTGTAGTTTTCACAACTCAGGGCTATCATGTATTTTTTTAATTAATTTTTTTGAGAACTTCATATATGAGTTCTGTATTTAAATTATTTCTTGTTAGTGTAGTTTTCCTGTCCTGACTGCCTGCTCCTGGATAACTGGCAGCCTCTTCCTAAATAACTGACTCAGAGACTTAATATAAATTATAAATACTTGGCCAGTAGCTCAGGCTTGTTACTAACTAGCTCTTACAACTTAACTCATTACTATTAATCTATGTGCTGCCCTGGGGCTCATGGCATTTACTTCTATCCCATTTTATGTATTTGACTCTTTCTCCATCTGACTGGTGACTCCCTCTGACTCTGCACTTCCTCATCCTATCATTTTCAGTTTGGCTTTCCCACCTAACTGTATCCTGTTTAGCTATTGGCCACTCAGTTTATCTGTTAAACCAATCACAGTGACATATATTCACACAGTGTACAGGATTATTTCACATCAGTTCCTATCCTTCCCTCTCTTCTCTCTGATCTCTCTTCTGTTCTCCCCTCCCTCTTAAATTCACGATTATCTTTCCTCTAATTGTTATTGTTTTACACACACACACACACACACACACACACACACACACATACACACACACACACACACACACCATATACACCCTGCTGAGTCTGTTTAGTGTTGTTTGTATGTACATATGTTTATGGCTGACCACTTGGGATTGGACGTCCTATCTGCCTCATCCTGGAAAAAACTTACACTCTTAACAGCCATTGATTGTCTATACCTTTTCATGTAGAGGTGGGGCCATGCGAATTATTTCCCATCACTGTTGACATGTTAGCTAGTGTTGTCATGATGCATGTCTTGTTTGGACAACCATATTTCATGGGTACAGTCTTGTCTAGAACATATTGTCATGCAGCAGGCATCCTTGTCCTCTGTCTTTTACAATCTTTCTGCTCCATCTTCCTCAATTTTTTTTTTTTTTTTTTTTTTTTGAGCCTTAGGTGTAGAGGTTGTGTTGTAGAAGATGTGTCAGTTGAGATTTGGTATTCCACTGTCACTTGTGCTCTGTATTTTGACCAGTTGTGATCTCTGTAATAGCCTTTATCTGCTGTAAAAGAAGCTTCTTTGCATAGGAGTAAGAGCTACACTTACCTGTGGATATAAGGATGAGTATATAAGAATGCATTTAGAAATTATGCTGTTTTAGGAAGGGGCAAAGGTAGGTTCTCCACTAGAGTCCATGACCTCACCAGCCATGGCTAGTTGGCTAGGTTTGCAATACTAGGCATGAAGCCTGTCCTACTGAGTAGATTTTAAGTCCCATTAGAGAGCTCTTGGCTATCCCCTAGATACATGTGCCATTGTTGTGCAAAAGACTATAGATTTGACTGTTTTCTTTTCCCTTTTTAAAATACTTGCTTCTTTTTTTTGAACTCTCAGTTGATACATCCTAACTACATTTGTGATCTGTGTACATTATTAATAAAATAAAAGAAGACTTCCTTTGTCAGAATTCTAATTCAAACTCAAGTTTCTTATTAAAGTGAGTACTATTTTGTATCTTTCTTGATAGTACAGCTCAGTAGATGTTATTTCTAATGATTGTAAGTCAATAGCTTCAAGTCAAGTCTCTCATTCACTTTATCACAATATCTACATGAAAGAATAAAATCTCTTACAAAGGGAATATAATTCTAAGCTCTGTCAAAATAAAATTTAGGGGCTGGTAATATGGCTCATTGGATAAAAGTACTTTGTCAGCCTGAGCAATCTGAGTTCAAGCCTTGGAACCTATGTGAAACGTCAGCTGTGATAATGTGTATTTGTGACCCCAGCACTCATACAGTGAGATGGGAATCAACCAGAAGCCTAGGAGCCAGCTAACCCTGCATTACACAGCTCTGCAGAAATAATACGACCTTGCCTCAATAAAGTGAAAGAGAATTATGTTAGTCTTCATTCTCTAGAGGAACAGAACTTAAAGAATAAATCCCTCTCTGTATAGAATGAGGATTTATTAGAATCCAGGCTAGCCAAAAATGGCAGTCTACTAATGGAAGGTCTGAGAATCTATTTCAGTCCATGAGGCTGGGTGGATGTCTCAGCTGGTCTTCAGTATACACTGGAATCCCAAAGAAATAGGCTCTACTGCCAGTGAAGGAACAGACTTGCTAATGAGAATGAGAGTAAACAGACAAACAGAGCAAATGTCCTTCTTCCAGACAGATGAAAACATGAACTGTCTCTAGATTAACTCACAGATAATGAAGCTGATTTTTAAATTAGTAACACTAAAATAATTGGTGTTTTTGATATCATATTATTGTATTATTATATCTTTTATTATTTAAAACAATTTTAAATTTAAATATATTTTGTTCTTATTTTTCCCTCCCTCAAGTCATTCCATATCCTCTCTGATACAATAACCACCCCCACAACCCAAGAAAATTAAATCCCCACCTCCCAAACACTACCAAACTGAAACCAAATAAAAGCAGACAGAAAAACTGTGCAGTCCAGTTATATGCTGATCAACTGTTCATGGACATGAAGCCTGTCCTGGAGTGCTTGATATACCCAGTGGAAACTGATTCTCCCTCTCCCAGCAGGTTTAAGTGACAATTCACTTGTTAACCTTTTCCTTGGTGGCTAGGTTTTCATTCATTCATTCATTTTGAAAAATATAACAAAATAAAACAAACTATCATATCAAAGTTGGAAAACACCAACTAGCAGAAGGAAAAGAGTCCCAAAGAAGGCACACGAACCAGAAACCCACTTGTTCAGGCACTCAGGAATCCCATGAAAACACAAATGGAAAGCCATAATGGTTGTGGGGAATTCTCTAGAGAAGACAGTTTGAACATGAGTTTAAGCCAACATAGTCTTTATTAGCCAGTCAGTGACAACACTGGGTGTTCAGATCTCAGTGTAGTCCTGAGCCTTTCTCAGGATGGGCTTTTAAGCACAAAAAGCATGTTCTGCAGTAACATAATTCAGTTAACAAGAACGGTTAGCTAGAAGCAGAACAACTGAAGCCAAAAGGCAAGGTTAGTACCATTAGAGACTTCCAGTGTTTGTTTTAGTTTTGACAGGTGATGCTTTCTATGTGCTGAGTTTTATAGCTTGAATGGAGCTTCCATCATGGAGTCAGTTATGCTAAGGTCTCGGTGCTTACTAAGGTCTGGAGTCCTGTTACAATAATATGTATGTATGTATGTATGTATGTATGTATGTATGTATGTGTATATGTATGTGTGTATGTTGTCGGGGGCGGTCTTTGAGGGGCTGCAATCAGAGCCAGCCGAGCAGCCCCAAGTCTGTATCTGAGTGGGGGAGTGTGGATGAGGGAAAGGCTAGCTATAGATAATAAGAAAGACAGACAGAATAAAGGTCAGGAGGGCAGATCAGTCAATACTGAAATGCCACAAGTTTTTTTTTTTTTTTTTTTCCCGCCACCCTTATAAACCTTAACCAAAAAGGGGAACACAGTATCATCTGTATGGAACAAACAGACTTTTCTTCCTCCCTTATTCTAAGGGTTCAGTAACCACACCTTAGCTCTAAACTTTCTTATTCTCTAACCTTGAGGTCAGGCATAGCCACACCTCAGATCCAACTTCTCCTTCCTTAGCCTTGACATTCAGGAGTAGACACACCTAAGATTCAGGTCTGTTATTGTTTAGACTAAGTCAGCCGAAACATCCTTACTGTAACCACACTTTTGACTTGAGAGTTGCTGACAGCTTTGAATTTTGTCCTTATGCCAAGATGGAGTGGAGCCATCTATATGGGCACCCACAAAAATATATATATATATATGAGCTGGTGCAGACCCATGAAAGCCTTGTGGATACTGCTTCAATCTCTGGGTTCATATGAGATTTGCTTATGTTGATTTAGAAGGTCTTGTTCTCTTGGTGTCATCCATCCCTTCTGGGTCTTATACTTTTCCCACCTCCTCACATGGTAAACTGCCTGCAAGACATTCTACAGCAGTGGTGCCACAAAGCTTGTGGGAATGAATGATCAGTCACTGATTTGACTGAAGCCCACTACATGAGGTGAAACTTATACCTGACACTGCTTGTGTGCCCAAGAACCTGAGACTAAATAGCCAGGGACCTAGGCTAAATCCAAATAATGCTGGTCTAAAAGAATAAAACAAAAGTGTAGTGATAAAATGACTCCCAATGATAGTTTGTTATACTCATAGATCAGTGCTTTGTTCAGTCATCATCAGAGAAGCTTCCACAATCAGAGAAGTTCTTGTAGGAGATGGGAACAAACATAGAGACCCACAGCCAGACATATAGAGATTGAGAGACAGACCTTGGAACACTCACCTCTAAATGGGCTACCTCCCAATTTGTTCAGGAGCTCTTGTCCCTTTCCTCTTCTCTGGGGGGGGGGGCATGTATGTCTCCTGTAGGGTCCTCCTTGTTTCCTAGCTTCTCTGGAGGTGTGGATTGTCGTAGGCTGGTAGGCTGGTAGGCTGGTAGGCTGGTAGGCTGGTAGGCTGGTAGGTTGGTAAATCTTTGCTGTATGTCTAATGTCCATATATGAGTGAGTACATACTATGTTTGTCTTTCTGTGATTGGGTTACCTCACTCAGGATGGTTTCTTCTAGTTCCATCCATTTGACTTCGAATTTCAAGATTTCATTGGGAGAGGGAGGTAGGAGAAAGAGGAGGGGAGAAGAAGAGTGGGGAGGAGAGCATGAGGGTCAGCAAGAATGAGCCAGGGGATGAATAGAGGAGAGCAAGAAAAGACATACCTTAATAGAGGAAGCCATTATAGGTTTAAAGAGAAATCTGGCACTAGGGAAATGTCCAGAGATCCACAAGGATGACCTCAACTAAGAATCTAAGCAATAGTGGAGAGGCTACCTTAAATGCCCTGCCCTGATAATGAGAGTGATGACTACCTTAAATGCCATCCTAGATCCTTCATCCAGTAGCTGATGGAAGCAGAAGCAGACACCCACAGCTAAGTACTGAGTTGAACTCCTGGAATCCAGTTGTAGAGAGGGAGGAGTGATGAGCAAAGGGGTCAAGACTATGCTGGGTAAAACCACGGAAACAGCTGACCTGAACAAGGGGAAGCTCATGAACCCCAGTCTGACAGCTGGGGAACCAGCTAGGGGTGTCAGCTAGGAGGCCTGGGCAAGTCTATGGCGCTTCCAGCAGTGGAACTAGTATTTATCCCTAGTGCAAGAATGGACTTCAGGAACTCATTCCCCTTGGAGGGATACTCTCTCAGCCTAGATACTAGATAATGACTTGACAAACTTTGATGATCCCTCATGGAAGGTCTCACCACTCCCTGGGGAGTGGATGGGGAATGGGGAATGGGGAGTGGATGGGGAGCATGAGAGGATGGGAGGGAGAAGGAACTGGGATTGATATGTAAAATAAGATTGTTTCTAATTTAAAATTCACAAAAATTAATCAATCAATCAATCAATCAATAATCAATCAATAAGTGGGCTCTCTCCATCCAATCCCTCTCTTAAGGAGGTTGTTTTTATTTGTGTTTCTTCTTCTTCTTCTTCTTCTTCTTCTTCTTATTATTATTATTATTATTATTATTATTATTAGTATTAGTAGTAGTAGTAGTAGTAGTAGTAGTAGTACCTGAATAGAGGGTAATTTTAAAAACAAAAATCTTTTTTTGGTGGCATTTTATTTTGGCTTTAAACCTAGAGGTTAGGGTCAAGTTTCTTGTGACACCAGTCAGAAGCTTGCTCTGCTGTGATCTTCAGGAAGAAGCTCCTTGTAGCTCCTTGTCTCATGCCAATTAAGCCTGTCACAGTTTCCCTCTTGAGAGCCAGAGCTATGGTGTTATCTGTTAGATTCCTTTAAAGTGGTCTTATACTGTTGGCTTGTTTCTGTCTTGGAATTGGGTATGTAAAGTAAAATTTCTCCTCCTTACTTAGGAATTAGGCATTGTGTGGGAAAGAAGACTAAAATTTTGCCCTCTTCTTTGTTTTTTTGATAGTTACAGTTTTAGCTATAGGAGAGTATGTCAAATGGAAATATTAAAGATGAAAAATTATGTTTTTATCTCATAATAATGTTGAGAGAACTAAGTGAATGTGTATATGAGAAACTACCCTTGTAATGTCATGTGGTGCTCCTGAACACTTTGATGCAAAGTGTCAATCTGCAGTCTGAAGCACCAACCAGTAGGCCTCAGAATATGGATGTGATTGTTTCCAATTGCATTTACTACTGTTAGAGAGAACCTTAAATGTTGGCTTTTTATAAATGAATGTACTGTTCTTTTACACAGTTGATGTATTAAAGAAAATTGACATTCCATCTGTCTTTATTGGTGAAGCATCAGCTAATTTCCTGAAAGATGGATTCACATATGAAAAAGGGTAAGTAATCAATATCAAAAAATCATTTAACCAGATGGTTCCTTATATAGATTATAATTATATAATTTTAGCTACATTGATGTTTGTTTATTTATTTAGAGATAAGGTCTCACTATGTAGCCACAGCTTGCCTGAAAATGGTTGTTTTATAATATGCTAATAAATTGTGCTATATTACATCTTCTTAATACAAATGATTGTTTCTTTTGTATTTGATTATGTATTAAAATTATGTTCATGCTATGGAGAGTTGCTAATGTTGGCATCAGTGTTACTAAGAAGAAATTTTCCATTAAAATTTCCTTTTAAGTTTATGGTGAGATATTTTATTATTTACAATTATTGGTAGACTCCATTCTTTCATTACAGTTGCTAAGGAAATTTTAATTTGCATAAATGAAAGCTTATTTTATGTGGTGATGTAAATCTCTGATTGCAAAAATTGTTATGATTGATAATATTTTTTTCTATTACACCTATGAATGTCTTCACCTTTCCTTTCTAATTTTTCTACTTCAAGTTGCTTTATGTCATCTAAATGCATTAACAATGCTTTTAACACCAAACTAATCAACAGAGATAGTGGGTATCTTTGCCTTACTTATTATGAGATATTTGTTTCAAAGTAGAATTCTGGCTTTTAATCATATTAAGAATAAGTTTTACTTTATTACATATTTTTAACAGTCCTGTCTCTTTAACCCTGTTAAAAATAATAGCATGCTGGGGGACTGGAGAGATGGCTCAGAGATTAAGAGAGTATATTGCTCTTGTGAAGGATCTGAGTTCAGTTTCTAGCACACACATTAGTATCCAGTATTTGAGCTGGTCACAGGCTGTTTCCTTGATAATTGTATGGATAGAAGACTGGTGTGTGGTTCTGAAGGCTGCGTATTTAGTAGGCTGATGTTGATTATCAGAAAGAGATGAGACAAGGCTATGTGTGTCAACAAGGGAGTTGTGAAATTAGCAAATTGTTTTGATTTGTAAACTTGACATCAGGTTTGAAATTAACCTGACACACACACACACACACACACACACACACACACACACACACACACACACACACACACACACACGAGAATAAACCTTGTTTCCTTCATTGCACATTTTTCTGCTTCAAAGATCAAATATTAGCTTCAAACCCTGTGGAGTTTACAGTACATAGATGTCATGGCAGATGATGTGGTAGAAATTACTAAAACTGTTTAAACACCTGTTTTTTGTGTTGTTGTTCCCCAAATTGAGATTAATCTGGGGTGAACTTGTAGGTTCAGCTGTGGCAGATATGAAATAGGAAATCGTTTTCAACCATATGTAGTCACTGTAACCACCTCTGTCTACCATTAGCAGTTTGGTTAGGAAAGAGCAGTATTTTGGATCTTTGTTAGGTTCGTATTGCTGTGATTAAAACACCATGATGAAAAGCAATCTGGGGAGGAAATGATTTATTTTGTAACAGTCCTACACAGAGGGAAGTTACGGCAAGAACCTGCAAGCAGGAATGGGAGCAAAGACCATGAAGCATCAGTGTTCACTGGCTTGCTCCTCATGGCTAACCCAATCTACTTTCTTATTAACCCCAGCCAGGACCACCTGCTCAGGGGTGACACCAACCATAATGGCCTGAGCCCTTCTATATCAATCACTAGTTAAGAAAATGTCCCACAGGCTTGCCTATGAAGAATCTTACAGTTCATTTTCTGAATTGTGGTTCTCTGTTCTCAGATAATTCTAACTTGTATGAAGTTGATGTAAAGTGAGTAAAGTAGCCATAACAACCTATAATTCAAGATCTTTAAAAAAACTTAATCAATTTTGGACTGTTTAGACTTCTCATAATATGTCTTGACCATAGCTAAAATGATTTGAAATGTGGCAGGCTAATATGAATAGGACATATAGAATTTTAGATTTAAAATCTTGACCACTGAATTCCATCAGTGCATCTGGGAATGTCTGGCCTTTGGACACCAGTACTATTAATTTAAAACATGTAGGTGGGGTGTGGTAATGACATACCAGAAGATGATCAATGGCTCACACAAATGGTACCATTGTTGTAGTGCTGAGGCTTTGTGCCCAGATCTGGAAAATTATTTTCTGACATGTTTTTTTTTTTTTTTTTTTTTTTGCTAGAAGAGATGATCAATAAATCCAAAGCCTGCTGCTGCTTTCTCCTTTCTACAGCAATGCTATTATCACTTAGGCATGTTTTACACAGCTACAAAAATGCATGCAAAATAATTTGTTAGCCTGTATTCTGCTGAAAAGTTACCCTTGTACTATAGCAAGCCTAGCAAGGTTTTGGAGGGTATTTGCATTAATTTGGAGAAATCTCTGGTATTGTTTGTGTTTGTTTTAGCTTAATTGAATGCCTTAGATGCAAATTTGACAAATGAAAACAGTAAAAACAGCTTGGAAGCACAATATTCATTTTTTTTCGTAACTACTGTGAAATCCTAAAGACTTCTGTTAGTGGGAAAAGAAGCAGCTTGTTCTTATTTTCTTTTATTCTAAGAGTTATTACTTTACCTTGGACTGAGTGTGTGGCATTATCATTTTTTTAAAAAAAATCACCTGGTCTAGTACCCCAGTCCTCCCAATGAAGAGAACATCCATACTGCCGAGCTTTGTATTCCCCTCCTTAGACTAAAGGTACTTGTAGAGCAATGCTTTCATACCACGTGAAGTATAGCCATTTATGAAATACAGTTAGTGAACTTAATTCTGGTCATTGTTTTCACCTGATAGAGTTCTGTCTGTTTTGTAATAGTGATGTCACAACAACCAACAGCATGGTTACAGCAAAGAGAAATGAAATATGTAATACCGTCTGATTACCATCCCCACAACGTAAATATTTTTGCAACATTTCAGCCAGATAATGGAGAACATGGAAGTGTAGGAGAAATCTCAGTCAGGAATTTCTTGACATTTTTTCTTGTCATGTCTCCCAGACAAATGCATGTGTACTGGGGCTATGTCTATTGTACCAGGTACAATAGGTGAAGTATATAAGTATATAATAAGGATGGAGGTATAATTTGTGTCAGTACCTAATCTAGAACAGTGCTTCTCAATCCATGGATCACAACCCTTTGAGTTTGAATATTAGATATTTATGTTATGATTCATAACAGTAGTAAAATTATACTTTTAAAGTAACAATGACACAATTTTATGGTCGGTGGTCACTACAACATGAGGAACTATATTAAGGGGTCACAGCTTTAGGAAGTTTGAGAACCACTAAAGTGTCTATAAAAAATGATGTATTTATTTTTATTTTACACTTATGAGTGTTTGCCTACATATATGTATTTGTACCACGTGCATGTCTGGTACCTACAAAGGCCAGGCGAGGGCATTTGATCCCCTGGAGTTAGAGGTGGTTGTGAGTCACCCGATATAGATGCTAGGAATAGAACCTTGTTCCTCTAGAAGAGCAGCAAGTGCTCTTAAGCATTTAGTTGTCATCTCCCCAGCCCCAGACTATAGTTTTTATGCTGGTAGAAATAATAAATGAGGGAGAGGTTCTTATTATGTGCTACTGGAGGTGCTTTTTTAAAGGTTTATTTATTGTATTTTCTGTGTGTGGGGGAGTTTTGTTTTTGTTTTTAAGTTACGTATGAATGATCACCATGTGTGTATTCAGCACCCATGGATGTCATAAGAAGGTGTCAGATCTCCTATAACTGTTTGGTGTGAACCATCATGTTGGTGCTAGGAACCAGATCCTCACCAACAGCAGCAAGTGCTCTTAACTGAACCATCTCTCTAACCCTACTGTTGTTGTTGTTGTTGTTTTTAAATGCTGATGTTTCTTGTAAAATATAATTTTTGCATAGTTTACTGCATTCAGTATGTAATATTCCTTCACAGGTTATTCTGGAAAATGTGGAAAAATAAACTTAAAAATGTGAAAAGTATCCCTTAAACCAGTGGTTTTTAGCCTTCCTAGTGCTGTGATGTTTTAATATAGTTTCTCATGTTATGGTATCCTCCCCACCATAAAATTGTTTTCATTGCTACTTCATAACTGTAATTTTACTACTGTTATGAATGATAATGTAAATATCTGTGTTTTCTGATAGTTTGAGGTGACCCCTGCGAAAGGGTTGTCTGAACCTAAATGGGTCTTGACCCACAGGTTGAGAACCACTGTCTTAAACTATGTAAGTCATATCTTGAGTAGATCTATGTCATTAATTTTTTAAAATAACATAACATGATCATTGTTACTAACTCTTAGTTATTAATTTTTCTTTCTTCCAGGGGCCACGTTATCTTAGTTCCAGAACTGAGTCTTCCTTTGGAATACTATCTGATCCCTTTCCTCATCATAGTGGGCATCTGCCTCATCCTGATAGTCATTTTTATGGTAGGTCAGTTAATGTCTAGTAAATATAAGAAGTACTATAAGTAGATCTAAAAATTATTGAAAAATTAAGTAAGAGTACATATATGAAAGAGTACATATTGAGCATGTTTTTTTTTTAATATAAAGTTCTTAAAAAGGCAAATATAGTGTGGAAGAAAAAAGAAAAAGAAAGAACAGTAATTGTGTATGGGGACCTTGGGATGGGTAAAGGATTACTGGAAAGGTAGGAGGGAACATTCCCAAATGAGAACCATATTCTGTATCTAGATAGAAATTTGGGGTACACAAATACATAGCATTTGTTTGAATCTATTAAATTACAAACACATAGTATTTGGGGGGACATATATTGGTATCTATAGCTTAGCTTGAACTATATTGTAAAAAACTAAGGAGGGCTGGAAAGATGGCTCAGTAATGAAGAACACTTGTTCTTTCTCAGAAGACCTGGATTTAGTTCCCATCATTCACACGGTGGTTCACAACCATCTGTAACTCCTGTTCCAGAGGGTTTAATGCCCTCTTCTGAGTTTCGTAGGCACCAGGCATATATGTGGCACACACACATGCATATAGATGAAGCATTCATACACTTAAATAAAACCTATGAAGAAAAAAAGTAAGATGTATGAATTGGCACATACAAATGAAGTGTCATTTGTAGAGTCTGGGGAGTGGTATATTGGTATTATCAGCAAATTCTCCAAATTCACCTAGAAGTGAATTTGAAAAATTCATATTAAAATGTAAAGAATATCAGAAGGGCTTGAGGTAAAGGGATGATACATTGTTTTTCTAAGACCATCATAACCAGAGTATGGTTGTGGCACTCTAGAGGATCTTTGAAGTCCAAGTGATTTTCAAAATGATACTAAGCTAATATCCGCCTGTGTCAGTCCTAATTCTTTTTTTTTTTTTTTTTTTCTTTTAAAGACGTGTATCCCTGGCTGTCCAGGAATTTACTATGTAGACCAGGCTAGCCAGGCTAGTCTCAAACTCAGAGATCTGTGTGCCTTTGCCTCCCTAGGGCTGGGATTAAAGGTGTCTAGCACCACTGCTGGCTAACTCCTAATTCTTTTAGGATTATGTTGGGGAAATTTCTAGAGGCTCTGTGAAATGAGATATATAATTACTTTATATGTTAGTTTTATTAAAAATTAACAGATATTCAAAAGATATAAAAAATATTTCTTGTTCTTTTAGTCTCTCAGCAGCTATGGTTACCTGTACAAGATTGGGGCTGTAAGCACTCTACCTCAGAGTGTGGTGGTCTCATTTTGCTGAGGATTTGTAGACATCAGCAGTTAGAGGAGAGGGGTTCATTAGGTACCACCTCTCCCTGGGTTTTTGTAGGCAGTTAAAGGATGAAGAAATGTTTTCTTTCAGCGCTGCTACGTTACCCATGCTGTAGCCACTGATAAGTTGCCCATGCTGCTAGAAATAGCCTTTACCTATACTCATGTAAAATACAGTCACTAAATTGAGTCATTCACCATACCAATAACAAAAGAGACATGAAAGTTTAACAGGGTCTGTAGGCATAGGGAAGAATGATCAGGGGGTGTAGGACATGAAAAAGAGAGGGTTAAGTAATAGATACCCTTAATTTTATTTTAAAAACATACTATCTTAGAAAATATAAAATAAAAAATACTTTAACTATGTGAAGCTACAATGATTATGGTTGTATAATTGTGTTCATGTTTTAAAAGTTATGGTAGAACACATACAAACTTTTAGCCATTTACTGTGCGTAGCTCTGTGTGTGATCTGCTCTGTGGACTTGCCGTTACCACTATCATCATACACATTTTCTATAGATTAATATGTATAATCAACCTAATGAATTTCTTCAAAATACACTATTGTTGGCCTCCATTTGTCCTAGAGTTTAAAGTGTTAACAGCTTTTGTGTATATCCATGTTTAGTACATATATAAACCAGATTTGCCAAACTAGTGGTACATTAGTGGTACTTGATTTAAAGATTTAAAATTATTTTCTTCATTTAAAGATTTTTACTTAATTCTTTGGCATTTTACATGTGTGTATAATACATTTTAATTATGTTCATATTACCTTTTGTCCCCTTAATCCCAGGGAGCTCCCTTCCTACTTTCATGTAGTTTATCTCTTCACCCCTCTCTCTTTATGGCCCACTGAGCTTAATTAGGGTTTGTGTAGTATGGATGGATACTATTTCCTGGAGCTTGGACACTTTGGCTTCATGAGCCTCACCCTCATCCATGATGGAATATTTATAGGCAGGTCTTGTGAAGGTAACAATAGCAATATGAGATAACTATAAGTTCATCAAGATATGGGTGGCTAGACTATCCCCCAGACTTCTTGAATAGCCATAGCAAGAGGGGGGAAAAGCCCAAGATCAGGACACAAAATTCCTCCAATCCCAGTTCAAAGCTCCATTCCCCGAGAAACATGATATAAAGCCTGTCTCTTGCCTAGTTCTTTGCTGCTTCTTGAGAAGTGGCAGCCTCCCTCCCTCCTGTGTTTTTGTGTGAGGTTTGTTGGGTGATATGACTATGGTATTCCTTGACTCCTGACTGCCAACCTTTCCCCTCAGAGCTGTAACAATCATGAGTTTGATGGCCATGTCATGTCCCAAAGTTAGCATTTCATGTCACTCCTCTTCTTCCAACTTCTGCATTCTTTCCAACTTCTATGATACCCCTAAGCCTTAGAGGACAAATATAGATGTCCATTTTAGGGTCAGGAACCCATAAAGTTATCTATTGTCAGAACTTTGGACATCCCTGCAATAATTGCTTTACTGAAAAAAGCAACTTCTTTGGCCAAAGTGGTCATGCTATTAACCATTGGCATAAGTGTAAAGATTTAGGAGGTGGTTTGGTAGGTATATCATGTCTATTCAGTAAAACAACAGCATAGTGTCCTCACTAGAGTCTGTGATCTCTCTGGCAACGAGCTTTTTCTTCTTTCTTTTTCTTATATATGTTGATGTATGAATAGTGGGTGTATGTGTGTAGTTCATGTATGTGAATGTGTGAGTGCATGCTCCCATGTGTGCACATGTAGAGATCAGAGGAAGATGTTGTGTCTTTTGTCTATAACTCTCTACTTTGCTTTGAGCCATGGTCTCACACTAAACTGAAAGCTCACTGTTTTAGCTACCTTAGCTGGCCAGTAAGCTTTGAGATTTGCCTTTCTCTGCTTACTAATGTTGGAGTTACAGGCATATGCAACGTGTCTGTAGCTTTTATATGGGTGATAAGTATTCCAACTCAGTTTCTCATGCTTTCATAGCAAGTGCTCTAGCTGCTAAGCTATCTATGTTATGGCAGGTTCCTCCCCGCCAGCTTCCTGGTCCTGCCGCCATGGTCCTGCCGCCACATGAGCCCCAAATAACACTCTGAGACTCTGTATTTGATACAATCCTGTTGGCCAGTTACCATTATTGTTTATAGGCTAGCTCTGTCTTAATTATTAACCCATTTCTACTTATCTAAGTATTTCCACATGGTCATCTTATCGGGGAGCCGCGGCTGGCCTCTTCTTTCCTCCCCGGTCTCTATCTTGACTCCTCCCAACTACTTCCTCTTTCCTCCTCCTGGTCTCCTAGCCCCACCTATCTAGTTTTCTATTGACCACAGTGCTTTATTAACCAGTATGAGAAACATATATACAGAATAACATCTCCCATCATCTTCTCTTTTCTGTCTAAAGTAAAAGAAGGGGTTTAACCTTAACATAGCAAAGTATACAACAGTTATCAAATAAGAATTACAGTTAACAATATTTAGTCCATTAACATTTTGTAAGACTTAAAGAAAATATCATCTATCCTATCTTTGTGAGTCTAAAGTCCTATATGTAACTTATCTTTAATCCTAACTAAGGAAAACTATAACCATAACTATCTGTCTTCAATTCCTTCAAAGACTACAAAAGGATAATATATAAACTCTAGAAATGACAGAGACAACTCATTGCCTGGTCAGTCACCCAAAGTTCTTCTGTAATGTTCCATCTTCAGCCCATAGGCCATAATGTGTCTGGCAGACTCTTCAGCAAAGCAGGAAACTTTAAATTGTCTGCCTGTATTGGCAGTTTGTCAGTCATTTTTCTCTGAGTCCTGTAGACTGGCTGCCTTTTCCATGAAGCAGGAATCCTGTAACAATGTCCATCTTGCATCAGCAGTCACCTTTTTGTGGGTCCTGCATGTCCAGTTTCTATAACATAAAGTCAAACAGTCCAGAAGAGCAGTACCTTGCCCAAATGGCTAGTCTTGCCATATTAGAAGCAAACTCCATAATGTGTTTCTTCGATGTCCATCTTCCTTTGTTCTGTAGGTGGTGTTACCAGGAGCAGTTGTGCCTCACTGTCAAGAAAAACCCTAAACCATTTTAAATGCCATATTCTGTAGGTCTTTGAAAGGTTTGAAGAATGTCTATTCATCTCAAATACATCTCTGCATATCTAGAAATCCTAACTAACTTAACTCCAAGTTTTGACTATCATAGGTAACTCTCTATAATCTGTACTAAATTATACATTTTCCAATGAGCTATATAAACACAATACCTAAACAAGAGGAGAAATATACATATCACAAAATTGACCTTAAATTGTATCAATAAAAGAAAATCTATTCCAAAGCAAAGTATTCATATCTATACCATAATTCCCTTTTTAACTTTAAAAAGATTGCTTGTGGTTATAGAATGAGCAAGTAGGACATTTCCTTACTATTTCCAGTCCTTAGCTATGAGCTTTACAGGTCTATGGTTACATGAAGAACTATATTAAAGGGTCACAGCATTAGGAAAGTTGAGAACCACTAGACTAAGCCATTTCCCTAGCCAACCCCCTTTTCTGTAATAGTTTCAGAGTTTCAAATTTTACATTAAAGTCTTTGATTCAATTAGAGTTGATTTTTGTGCAGAATGAGATAAGAGATCTGTTTTCATTTGTCTATATGTGGGTAGTCCACATTCCTTGCACTGTTTGTTGAAAAGGTGTCTTTTTTTCCAGTATTGTTTTTAAAACATTTGTCTAAAGTCATATTGTTATGTAGCTTTATATTTAGGTCCTCTTTTTCATTGATGTATTTGCCTATACAAGTACCATGTTGTCTTTGTTGCTATAGCTTTGTAGTATAACTTGCAATCAGGTATGATGATGCCTCCAAAATTATTTATTTTGTTCAGGATTTCTTTGGCTTTTTGTTTTGTTTTCCTATGAATAGTGTTAGAGTTTTGGTAGGATCACATTGAATCTGTAGGTTGCTTTTGGTGGGACGACCATTTTCACAGTATTATTTCTCAGTTTCTTTAAGTGTCTTATTTTCCTTTTGTGTGTGTGTGTGTGTGTGTGTGTGTGTGTGTGTGTGTGTGTGTGTGTGTCACATCACATTCCTTATGCCTTTGGTTCTTATCTCAGTTCTTTCTATCCTGTGGACTCATAGACCAGTCTCCTAAATGTATCCTAGCAGTCTTGAAAATTATCATACTAATTTATTTTTCCTTATGATGTTTGAATGTACTGATTGCTCAACTGTGTCCTCATCCTTTACATTCTTTCTTCTGGTTGCTTTGGTGCTTCCCATTGTGTGTTTTCTTTCTTTCTTGAAAATTTAAATTATTCCTAGTTTCTGAAATCTAGATTTTTTTTTCTGACCTTGTTTATCATATTGTTAACTTTTCCTGTCTTGCTGATTTTCCTCTCCAGGTTCTGAACTGAGTTAATCTGCATGTTTGTGTTGTATTCCAGGTCACTGATCATTTCTACACTAAACTGTTGACATTTTCATTCAACATTTTAAATTTAGTGGTTGAAGATTTGAGATATTTTAATGGAGTCGTGCTGCTTTAATATTTCTTATGTGTATGCTATTCATTTGTTTGTTTAGATTTCTAGTTTTATTTGGGGATTTTTTTTTCCTTGAAGGCTCAATCCCCAGTACTGCTTAGAGGAGAAAACAAACAGCATCAAACCTTATAAGATATAGACATGCACTAAGATAGATTAAACTCTTAATCACTTGATCACCAATGATCATGAAACACTGAATGGGGAAACTAATTCTGAATGTGCTGTGAAGAATTATAAAAATGATAAGTGAATGAAATGAAAAGACCCAGGAAAAAGGAAAAAATGGAGGAGAGAAGCAAAATGAGACAAACAAATGGAAAAAAGACAAGTGGAAAATAATGTTATAGAAGGGAAAAGAACATGAGATTACAAAATTCAAGAGCAAAAAAATTCTGCAATGATGACAAAATTGGAAAACAAAATTAGATAAAAGAAATAAAATGTGAAAGCCTGGGTGGGCAAGATGGCTTAGAGAGTAAGGGTGCTTGTTGCAAAATCTGACAATCTGATTTTGATCCCTGGGACTAATGTCGTGGGTCCTCTGACTTCCACGTGAGTGTGCCTAAACACAAATGCACGTGGGCGTGTGTATATACACATACAAACATAACTGATACATGTGAGTTTTTGTAAGATAAAATGCTATTAAAATTATAGTAGAGAGGTGGAGAAGAGGAAACATGGCAGGAGGAGTAAGATAGGAAAAGGAAAAGACTATCTCACAATGAAAAAAAGCCTGCAAAGAAAAATTGGAAGCATGGTGGTGGGGGCAGGGGATGATATATTGGAGTCCTAAACTTAGAGACTACTAATTATATGAATGAGGCATACACATGTATATGGGGGGGGGGTATGTGCAGAGAATCAGTTGAACTTGTAGCCTCTTATCATTCATGTGATTTCTGTTGGTGTTGAGTCAAGTCTCCATTGTCCACCAAAAGTGTCTCTACTAATAAAACTTTATGTACCACAGGCCTCCGCTGGTCATATTTAGCTTAGCAGTCTGTTGGCTAAGCAAGTTTTCTTTCTCTCTAGAGGTTCCCAAGATTATATCCAAGAGGTTAGCTAATGTTCTAGCAGGGGGCAATTTCTCAAGTGCATAAGAAGCAACCATAGCTTTGAGATGTGTACAGAGGGAGGACCTGTGTCCATATGTTCAAGATCTAAGTGTTATTTCCCATGCTGGTGATGCACTTCAGAGTTCTTGGGCTCTGGAGTGATGAATAGTAGATAGGTGACTACAGAGTTGGATCCCATGCCCAGAGCTGTCAGACAGCATGGTTATTTCCATCAGTGCACCTGTTCTGGCCACCAAAGGTGGGCTTATTCTCTCAATTCCCTGAGTCAACCCTCCTGTAGCCTACAATTTCAGCTTGTCAGCACCTGGCCCTCCTACTTTTTATAAGTGTCTTCCAGGACTGTCTCTTGCCCCAGGGCTGTGCCATGTTAAATTATATCTCCCTGGTTTGTGGTTGTTGTCTATTCTCAGGCCCCTAATCTAGCGCAGTTTTAAACATAGATTGCCTGTCAAGATCTCACCCACCAGTCATAGAGTAATAAAATGGGGTTCCTCTCTACTACACTGGTTGCCAGAGGAATTATTCTTACCTAACCCAGAAGTTGCATTGGAGGCTGGTGAGGGCTATAAGTTTGTCCCTTAGGACAAGTCTCCTTTCACCAGGGTCACCCAGCTTAGTTTTTGGAGAGGAGGTGGTTGTGTCTTCTCACCCCACCAGTCAGCCATGGCTGGCGCTGTGCTTGGTGGAGCTTCTTTTTGTCAGTGTGTACCCATCTGCTTCTCTACATTGTCTTGGGTTCTGTCACTGCCATTCAGAGTTTCTAAAGCCAACTTCTACTTCTTTCCTTTGGAATCAGCTCTACTCTTTCTTGTCCTAATATCTCTCTTTAACCAGTCACGTGGAGGCAGCTTAAAGTCCTCCATTTTTCTGGGAAGAACTCAACTTCTTGCTAAATTATATTTTTTTTCTTTGTCTTTTGGTTTTGCTAGATAGGGTTTCTCTGTGTAGCAGCTCTGACTGTCCTGGAACTCACTTTGTAAACCAGGCTGGCCTTGAACTCAAAAAGATTGGTCTTCTACCACCACTGCCTGATCTAAATTATATTTTTAAAGAAGTTATTCAGTATAGTAAGACAAAATGATTTCATTTGTTCATATGCTTCACTAACAGTTTTAGGAGAATTTCTGTCATATGTGGAATCAGTCCACTTTCTTCTTAGCTGTTCCTTGCTGTATGTTTATGTAATTTGTCTTTCAAAGAAGTAGAGTTTCATTCTATGTCCATAAAAAACCAGGCCCACCTGATTTGGGATCTATGCATTTATCAGTGAGAAAAATACATAAAAAATTATTTTTTATTCATTCATTTATTCATTCATTCACTTGTTTAGGCAAGGCTTCTCTGAGTAGCCTCTGATTGTCTTTGAATACACTTTGTAAGCCAGGCTAGCCTCAAACTCGCAGAGATTTATCTGTCCTTGCTTCCCCAAGTGTACCATCATACCTGGCTGAAAGTCTAAAAGTTCTTTTTTTTTTCTTGAAGTCTTTTTTATTGCCCTTGTTTATACCTTTGTCCCTTAGGGGGTTTAGGTCAAGTTTTTTTTTTTATTTTAATTTGATATGTAAATGATAATTTAATTGGCATATAAAATGAAAAATAAATTTCATTTTACATACCAACTTCAGTTCCCCCTCTCTGCCCTTCTCCTGGCCCCCTACCTCCTCCTTTTCCATCCAGTCGTCATTAGGGAGTAAGACCTTCCTTGGGGAGTCAATAAAATCTGACATACCAAGTTGAGGCAGAACCATGCTCTTCTCCCATGTATCAAGGCTAAGCAAGGCATCCTACCATAGGGAATGAGCTCCAAAAAGCCATTTCAGTCCATATCATGCTACCTAATATGTGTGTTTTCAGGGCTGTCTATTTGGTGTTGGACAACCAAATCAGTGTGCCCTTCCCTAGGGAGGACCACGTTCCCAGCTTTCCTCAGTTGCTTGTAATTCTTTGTGTAGCCTCTTGGGTTTTTCTTCATCCAGTTTGGTATATTCATTGTTGTTATCTTTGTTTGGCTTGGTGAGATTTCATGGGTGTACCTTCTGGTATTACTAGGAAACATAATCTCATAGCAAACTTCCTAATCCTTGGGCTCTTAAAATCATTCTGTCCCCTCTTCTACAGTGAGTGTTCCCTGAGACTTTGGTGAGGGAGTGTGTATAGATATATCCTCTGGGACTGGGTTGCACAACTTATTTAAAGCTTCATCCCTGTCTAAGACACTTCCCTTTGCTTTGGTTTTTCCTTCCAGCCTTTCTCTGTTCTTTTGCCCCTTCTGTCCTAGGAAAGAATAATAGTACCCTGTGTAACATTTGGAGGAATACATAGGCACACTTGGCTATACTCCAGCCTCCTATCAGCTGCAGCTGTTGTTCAGCTCCCCAGGGTTGGTCCTGTGGTAGCCCACACCATCTCAAAGCTGCCATCAGACACTTGAGTGGTTGTCTAATTCTATGGCTCAGTAAAAAGCTTTCTTTCTCCAGTGAGGTAGTGTTTCACCTTCTTCCATAATTCATGGTCTTTTCTGTGTTGCTGAGATTCTAGGTGGTAAAGAGGCTTCCCCAGAAACCTGTTACCCATTGTGAATGGTTTTGTGATTCACAGGTTGCTTTATTAAAGTTTTAAATTGCAGGCATGAATTTTTCCCAGTGTCCTTTTAATGTTTTAATGATTATTTAAAACATTTAAAATATTTATTAAGATATGGTTGACAAAATAAGCCATACATATTTAAGTTGTTTGTCTTAATAAATTTTAGCACTTATATAGTCACATGTATATGTATTCAAACACACACAAGTATAAAAAAACCACCATTACAGTCAAGATAATGATATAATCATCATCTTGAAATATTTCCCTATGCTCCTTGGCAATCCCTTTCTATTTGATGTCTCTTTTGACTCTCATGCCTAGACAACCACATACCTGATTTTATTCACTACAATTTGTTTACAGTAGCGTTTTACTAACTGAATTATGAACTATGTGGTCTTTTGTGTCATTTTTTGGAATCAAGATTTATGTAAACTATGTTGGTTATTCATTCTTTTTTATTTCTGAGTTGAATTCTGTTCTAGTTTGCCCAATGCTCATGGATATTAGAAGGGAGCATTGGATGGTCTGGAACTGGAGTTACAGGTGGTTGTAAGCATTTGATTGGGTGCTGGAAACTGAACCTGGGTCCTCTGTAAGAGCTGCAAGTGCTATTAACTATTGAGCTGTCTCTCCAGCCCCAATTTCCCATTGTGTCTGACCAGTTAAAGTATTCATAATCTGTAGCCTACTATTTGTATTTTTGCAAACAATACTGATAGAGTATTTATAATTTCACTATCAGTAAATGAAGGATAAACTTTGGGCTGGCAAAATGGCTCATAGAGTAAGGCTTCCTGCCAAACCCGATGACCTGAGTTCAATTCCTGGGATCCAGATAGTAGAAGGGGAGAACCCATTCCTCCAAGATGTCCTCTGATTTCCACATGTTTATGTTAGAACATGCATGTATGTACACACATACAGAATAGATGCATAAGTAAATAAATGTAATAAGAAATCAAAGAATAATTTGGAAGTCAACTAATCACTTTTAACGTACTGCTTTAAATAATATTGTCATTAAGACTGGTTAAATTGAATTGGTTTTATAGTAGTTATCCAGAAACTTAAAAGATTTTATTTCCCTCCAAAACCATCACTTCTGGGCTTCATTGTTAGGATTTTTATTTATTTTATTCTTTGTGTCTTTTTCACCATGCCTCCCAATCTCATCAACCCCCCGAATACAAACAATCAAACTAGAATTTAAGAGAAAGAAGTGAGAAGGAGAAAGGGAGAACCTCATCATGGAAACTGTAGTGGAGAGATGGCTCATTTGTTAAGAGTACTGTCTGTTCTTTCAGAGGTCCTGAGTTCAATTCCCAGCAACTACATGGTGGCTCACAACCATCTATGGTGGGGGTCAGATGTCCTCTTCTGGCATAACGGCATACATGCAGATAGAGGACTCATATACATTAAAAAAATGTATTTTATTTCAGCACCAATTTTCTAATTGTATCTGACTTCCCCCCCCTTTAATCTTTAGATCACAAAATTTGTCCAAGACAGACATAGAAACAGAAGAAACAGGCTTCGTAAAGATCAACTTAAAAAACTCCCTGTACATAAATTCAAGAAGGGTAAGTGAAAATAGTTGTTTTCTGAATGATGATATTTAGTATGTTTCAGAATACATGATGACTATTCTTATACTACATTCTGAGTCTCGGCTACATATGATATCCAACAACTAACATTAATAAAGAATGTTTATGAGACATACTTTTATTAATAAGGAATGTTTATGAGAGATACGTTTATGCTCTGATAGCTTGCTAAAGGCAGGAAGAGGGTATAGGGCTAGCAGGAAACTTAAAAATAATAGTGAAAATGGGAAAAAATATTGTTACCACCATATGCCAGTAGTTCTAGACACTGTCAGAGAAGAAAACATACTTCCTCATACCACAGTAGTCTGCCCTAGTTGACCTTCCTCCTATGCTCTTACCTGCTATGTTGTATACTACTACAGTGTGCTGCTAAAACCAGGGGTAGCTATTGTATGTTTGCATTTTGAATGCCATTTAATTTTCACATTAATATGAAATGTGCTATCATTATCCTTCCATTATAGACAAGGAAACAGAACTTCCCTAAGGCTTGGACTCTACTGGACTCTACTGACAGAGCTGGATAGGAGTCTAGCTAGGTTTTAAACTACAGCCAACATAGTTACTTTTTCTGTACTTCTGAGCTCCTAATGTAGGTATATACTTGTTAATCCTTTGGAAATATATATATATATATATATATATATATATATATATATATCTCATTAAAATGTTCTGTTTAAAGAGTGTAAAGAACAGAATGTGAAAATAGAAAAGTCATTTAAACATAGTTCTAGGGAATGGACAGATGACTTAGTGGTTAAGAGCACTGGCTTTTCTTCCAAAGAACTGGGATTCAATTCATAGGACCCACTTGGTGGCTCACAACCATTTGGGACTCCATTCCCTGGGACTCCAACACCCTCTTGGCTTTCATGGGCACCAGGCATCAGACATACAGACAGACAAAATATGCCCATATACATAAAATGAATGAATGAATGATTACTAAAAAGCAAATTTTCATTTTCCACATAGCTAAATGTTTTATTGCCATTTATAATTGTATCTTGTTAAAAAATATATCAATAAGAAAAATAAAGAAAACATCATATTTAGTTTTTAAAAGGACATAGATGCTATTAAACTACTGGCATGTGAGGTGAGCTATCTAGAAGTTCTTTGCAGATCAGACCCAGTGTGAAAGACTAGCTGTATGAATTACTTTTAAAGCTCCATTTTGTATGCTTAGTTTCATATTTCTTAATTCCTAGTTTAAAGACTTTTTCTTGAATAATGTGAGATAATCTCTTATTTTAATTGAAAAAAATTTCTACAATACATTCTGATCCCTCCTCCATTTTCTCCCAGATCTTCCCACCTCCCCACTGACCCAACTCCATACCCTTTCTTTAAACAAAAACAAAACCCCAAGATACACACATACTCAAAACCCCTACAAACACACCGCGTACACACAAACACACACACACACACACACACACACACACACACACACACACACACACAGGAAAACAAAATATACAAGTACAAAACCAAAAAGATAAAAATATCCAAACAAAGCAATGTTAGTCAAAAAGTGTACAAAAATACCTTTGGCTATGAGGCCTGTTTTTAAGTGTGGTTAATAGACCCAATGAGATTCCATTGGAAAAAAATGACTATTTTCTTTACAAGTGGATGTTAATTGTAAATAGTTTCTTGGTCAGGGGTAGGAGCCCATGTCCACTTTCCCCTTCAGTGCTAGGACCTAGTGTTTTTGTTTTGTTTTAAAAGATGATATTGAAGGCTGACAAGATAGCTCATCTGGTTAAAAGGTGCTTGCTGGCAAGTCTGACCTGAGTTTGATCCTCAGTATTTTTGTGGTGGATGGGGAGAATTAACTACAAGTGTGCACATTTGCATACACACACACACACACACACACACACACACACACACACACACACACACACAGAAGGAGGAAGATATTGAGACTACCTTGGGTTAAAGTGGTTTAAAAGGAATTTGCTAAGTTGCCTTTTCCTCTAAGATGAGTAGCCATTGTAGGATTTTGAGCAGAAGTAGCACCTTTTTTCGTTCTTTTAGCATCCCTATAATCTTAGCACTTGGGAAGCAGCGGCAGGCGGATCTAGATGAGTTCAAGGCCAGTCTGGTCTATACAATGAGTTCCAGACCGAGAGTACATAGCAAGATCCTGTCTCAAAAAACACAAAACAAAAAGTTCTTATTTTCTTGTTGCATTAATAATAGGATGTAGAGTGTCAAGGATATAAACAAATAGTAGATGGTAAGTTACTGCATTAATTATAAATGTGCTTGGGTCACCATTAGGGAGGTAATGCCTTCTAATTTTGGATACACTGGAAGATGGAATGCAGTCAGTTTATTGATGGATTATAAGTAGGGAAAGGAAGGAGGCTGCTCTTTTCTTTGTTTGTTTGCTTGCTTGCTTGCTTGTTTAAGAAAAAAGACAGACTTTTATTTGAGAAAGATCTTAAGTTAGAAATAGGCTCGTCAAGTTTGGAAGAATATCCCACCACTTCATGGGTAGCAAGAATTTTTTTTATATATTCTTAACAGCCCTTTCTGGGGTTGTTTGGCAGATCAGCCTTTTATTGGTTTCACATGTTTTATGTGTCATTAGTTAGCTTGTGACTTACAGTTTCACAAGACTATATTCTTGATTTCATTGCATAAGTCTGAATTTATTCTATAAATTCAAAACCCAACTTAATTCTCCCCTCATCTTGATATTTCACATAAAGTTATTTAATTTTTGTATTTGGTCTAAAGTAGGGCTCCAGTTTTATTTTTGGAATACGGAAATCCAGTTATCCAGTATCATTTGTTGAAAAGAGTAGTCTTATTGAGTAGTCCTTTAAAAAGAGGAATATCTTGTTTTCTTTGAGAATTTCACCTAGCTAAGCAATTATCTTGATTGTATGCACCCCCTCTACTTCCTCTCACATCTCTGAGGCATGCCAACATGTGCATCTGTCCATCACTGCTTCCCCCCTCCCCCTTTAAAACCCACAGACTCTGATTAGTGCTACCTGTTGGAATGTTGACTGGTCCTTATTGGTTTGATTTTGTGTGATAACTATAGCCATATACGTCCCCAAATGCAGAGTCCATGTCATGTTCAGAAGACAGTGCGCTTCCCCATTCTCTGGTTCATACATGCTATCTATCTCCCCTCCCCCCCTTCCAAGATGTTTTCTGAGCCTTGGGGGAAAAAGCAGGAGTTGATGATATAAATCTTCCACTTAGGGCTAAAATACTTATTCACTTATGCACAGCACTTTGATCAGTTACAAACCTGCATTTACCATTGACCAGAGAGAAACCTCAAGGTTGAGGACAGCACTGATCTACATAAGTAAACACTAATATTTAGAAGGCAGTTTGATAACATGTCTATTTACTAAGACAACAGTATTAGGATCCCTACTATGGCCTCTGACCTCTGACCAAGTTTACAGTACCAGGCATGAATTCCTTCCTGTGGAGAAGGCCTCTAATCCAATACAAAAGTGGTTATTGTTCTCCTTTATGGATGTACCACTATTTTACCAGTAGACATATCTTGCCTAGCAGGTCAGCATCGACACAGGCAGGCTCCACCATTAGGGGAGATTGTTAATGACTTTTCTTCTCTAGCATGTAGAGCATCTTATGCTATTATAAGTGGTAATAGTTCAGGAGGGTGTTTCCAGGTCAATTCAACTTGACTTTTTATGTTCAGCAACAGGGTCATACTGTCTAGGTCTGCTAGGTAACCAAGAGCAATGGCAATAGCCCATGTTGTTGGGGGGGTGGGGGAGGGTTCTGGGGCTCCCTGACCAATAACTCAGAGAGATATCCCAATTCTAGCAAATAGTTTTCATTTAATAATTGATGTCTTCTAGGGGAATCATTGTTCACCCATGCAGAATTGCTGTCTTCCTCTTCTTCCTCCTTCTCTTTCTTCCTCACATTACTTTCTAAAATTACTTTAAAAGTAGTAGGCTTCTCCTGTTCTGCATCCTTTAGCAAATCCTACTATCATGCACCATCACAAGTGGGCTGGAGAGATGGCTTAGAAGTTAAAAGCACTGGTTGTTCTTCCAGAGGTCCTGAGTTAAATTTCCAGCAACCACATGGTGGTTCACAGCCATCTATAATGAGATCTGGTGTGCAGGCATACATGCAGGCAGAACACTGTTTACATAATAAATACATCTTTGAAAAAAATAAATAAAAGTAGTAGGTTTTGAATGGTTCACCCCATTCTACCCTATCTCCCCCTTTCCCCATCATTGATTAGTCTCATCCATGTTTGTGTATGTATGTGCTTTTGTTGTTGTTGTTGCTGCTGCTGTTTGTTTTATAATATCAATCATGGATTCTGTCCTATGGAGTAGGTTTTAAATTTAATTTTGAAGCATTTAGTTGTACCCATTATGCCACTGGTATACCAGTATGTTTAGCTTGCCTGGTGTGCTGTTACTACAGTACATAACATCCATTTCTGAACAGAATTATTAGCAACAATTCTTCCTTAGGAATGTGCATAGTCTGATATTATATTGTAAAAGGAGGGACTTTCACCTTGGTCTTAGTATCATTTCTCTATGTCCTGCAGCCAACATGTGTGTCACCTTTAGAAATAGGGTCTTACCTATTTCTAGGTGCAGCCAACAGCAGTGGGAATAACCTTATCATTTGTAGAGTATCAGGGGATTCCTTTGCCAACAAGTCATAGGAAGGCAATTTACTCCTGGGACATAAGTTTTAACCTAACAACCTTATGGCTCCTGGGAATATCTTTTTCTAGTCATGCACAGTGACTTTGTTCAAACACTTGAATTGTGATAGTTTTACCATCCTTCCAGGTACTTTCCAAATCTGTAAAACACACATGGGTTTACAGAATGTAGGTAAAGTCTTTGAAGGCCTGCCTGTCTTGGACTGCTATTTAAAAAGTGTTCACAATGTCCAGTATTGCATGAAAATATCCTCACTTGAATCAACTGTGTTGTCAGAAGTGCATTGTTTTGTATAGCAGCATAGATGGGGTACTAATCCATCCAACTCTCTGTAACACAGTCATTTTTCATGAGCCATTTGGTAGCTTTATCTTGGTGTGTTGCTACATCTTCTCTGTGCATCCTCCTAAATACCCAGCATCTTGGTGAGGCCAGTTTATGCTGCTTAGCCTGGATCAGGCCCAAGGGGAAGCAAGAACAACAGTCTCCTGGGCCTGCCACTGCAGTTGGCTCCCCAGTTCTGATAAGCTCAAGCTAGCATCCTGCCCCTTTCATTTTCACTGGCACAACTGGCCACTGATAGCCCCAGGCTGGGTGATAAACCTCCAACCCCAATGTACTTTTTTTAAAAAAATAGGAGAAGAAATATATAGAGTACTGTGGTGTGTGTGTGTGTGTGTGTGTGAAAGAGAGAGAGAGAGGGGGGGGAGGGAGGGAGGGAGGGAGGGAGGGGGAGAGGGAGAGAGAGAGAGAGAGAGAGAGAGAGAGAGAGAGAGAGAGAGAGAGAGAGAGAGAGAGAGAGGCATGTATAAAGAACTGTACACCCCCTAGGACAAGCTTAATCCTTTTCATTTGCACTATTTTTATCATTTATATTTTCCCTGAACTGTTGCTCAGGCAACAGTTTTCTCCCTTCCCCTCCAGAAACTAACACACCATTTGTCTCTCTGTTAATGTTTTGCTCAGCAACTCCAGAGACACATTTGCCATGTAGATCTTCTGAATGGCCCAGATAAGACCCCATTGTTTGTTTGCCCTTCTTGTCTCCTCTGGATTGCTGTAGGACTTTAATTCAGTTTTCATGCTGGACTACAATTAAGATCTACCAGAGACCCCTCTACCTTACATAGATTACATTCTGCCATGAAGCTCAGCAAATCCACTAAAGCCCTATTCTACTTCCAAGGTCATTGCTACAAAGAGGAAAAACCCCCTTTCCCACTTTTTACATTTATTTTGTTATTTGTTTATGGGGTGGGGGGAGTACAGGTGTCACAGGAAACATGTAAAGGTCCGGACAACTTGTAAGAGTTTATTCCCTCCTTCCACCATATGAGCTTGCAGATCAAACTCAGGTAAAGAGCTTGGTAGCAAGTGCTGTTAGCTGCTAAGCCATGCCATTGACTCCCAACTTCTTCTTCTTATTATTAATAGGTACTTAATTTTATGTGTTTTTCCTCAGTGCATCTATGTCAGACAGTGCAACCCTCTTTACACCTGTGTAGCCAGGCAGTGCAATCCTCTTTTGTTTCCTAAGGTTATTTTTTTTTTTTTTTTTTTTTTTTTTTAAGAATCTGGAAAGCACTGAACTAAAGCCATCAAAGGTAACAAAGTATTTTTAACTGCCCCCCCCACACACACAAAGCACTTGCCTTGCTTCCTTTAAAAATGTATCTTTTGAATCCCAGAAGAACTATGAATTAAGGAAACTAGATATTATAAGGCAATAAATGAGTAAAACAAAGTAGCAATTATATTACTATTAAATAGCAGGTAGTGGATACCTATTTCCCTGGCCATCAGCTTGCCTATCAGTCTTAGCACCACAGAACTGGCACATATTGGTTATTTGAAACCAAAACCACTTCAAATCTGTTTTAATTAATATATTGCTCCTGCTAGCATGCCTGAATTCAGTCCTACCATCAGCCACAAAAATGACTCAGACTTTGAAAAGTTTAGTGAAGTTTTGTTCTTTAGTATAGAGTTATTTCAAAACTAACATTTAATGCTTAAGTAATACTCAAGTCTACATATTTTTATTTACAATTTTCTGTTACAGGAGATGAATATGATGTATGTGCTATTTGTTTGGAGGAATATGAAGATGGAGATAAGCTAAGGATTCTTCCCTGTTCCCATGGTATGAGTAAATCACATACTGCCTTGAGTTTATAATTTGATTTTGAGTTCTGTATCAAGGGAGAAGACACTGAAATACAAAATCAATGGATAGATGCAATTCTAAAAATGCACTAACTTTTTATGTGTGTACTCAATGTATACAAATCACCACACTAAATGAACACAGCAAGATATTAAATGTAACAGCCTTCTAATACTATAGTGTTGGGCATGACTGACTCTACAGGAATGTCTGTGGAACTTAACTTTCATATTTCAGTATCCCTTTTGTGTTGTGGTAAATAGTAAATATTGCATAAAATACTAAATTTCAGCAACTGTTAATAATAAGATCATGTACCTCTTCATAAAGAGCATCTTATGCCCTGCTGAATCAAATCAAGTACTGAATTTGAAAATAAGTCTTTAGTTTAACAGAATGATTGTACTGAAGATGTATATTTTGCTTCAACAGCTTATCACTGCAAGTGTGTAGATCCCTGGCTAACTAAAACCAAAAAAACCTGTCCAGTCTGCAAACAAAAAGTTGTTCCTTCCCAAGGTGATTCGGACTCTGACACAGACAGCAGTCAGGAAGAAAATGAGGTGTCAGAGCACACCCCTTTACTCCCACCTTCAGCTTCTGTCAGGACCCAGTCATTTGGGTCTTTGTCAGAATCCCACTCACATCAGAACATGACAGAGTCTTCAGACTACGAGGAAGATGACAATGAGACCGACAGCAGTGATGCAGACAATGAAATTACTGAACACAGTGTTGTGGTCCAGCTGCAGTCCAATGGTGAACAGGAGTACAACATAGCAAATACTGTTTGACTTTCAGATGGTTGGTTTATTTCTCTTTAAAACGTTTATTTAGGTATATGATTTGATTTTTTTTTCCTGCTCCCTTAGAAGTTTCTGTAGAAATAACTTATTGTTCAGTTTTCTAGTATAATCACGTTCCTGAAATAGGCTATTTGATCTATGACACTTATCTCCAATAGTATGTATCCATTTCACTAACAAGTAACACACTGGTGCTGTAACTCAGGCATCAAATTAGCTCTCTGGGGATGATGAAATGTAGCCAAGACACTTTTAAAATCCTCAATATAGCTTGAAATGAAGACCTAGATCACAGTATGCAAATGTCTTACGCATGAAGTCTGCTATGGTCATCTAGTATGAGCTAAAACAACTCCCATTTCTATAAAGTTGCCTAGAATTGTTGGGTTGGCACATGTCTGTTCTGATATTTCCCATCATGATTAGTGAGTAACAATGGGCAATTTAGGATTTTGCTTCTTAGAAGCACAGAGAAACTAAAGGATGTCATTTTTCTTCCTATTCCCAAGTAGTTTCTCCTCATAAGAAAGGTCTAGTGTAGACTTCAACTATTTCATTTTAAGGTTTTTAAAAACATTATAGTGTTGAGTTTGATTCCACAGGAACGTCTCTGGACCTTACTTTTCCATACTTCAGTATCCTTTTGTGTTGCAATTAAAAAATGCTGCATAAAAATACCAAATTTCAGCAACTGTTAATACTGAGATCATATACCTCTTCATAAAGAACATCTTAAGCTAGTTAGCCCTGCTGAACCATGTGCAGAGAAAATCGTTCAAGTATTGGGTTTGAAAATAAGTGCTTTTGCTTAACAGAACTAATGTATCGAGGCAATGTATTATGAAAAGCTAAATTATACAACACTGTTACTATGAAAATATACTTAAATATAATAAGAATGCTAAGACTTTTTATATGGCCTTGTATGATGGGAGCTTCAATGTTAATAAATGTTTTCCATTTTAAAAGCCACAAAGTATTTGTTCTGATGAACTTTTACCACATTAGCCTTATATGCAGGGTGCTCTAAAGGAAAATGATGGAGATCATACATCACCTTACAATTTTATGCAAGGTTACTTACTAATTATTCACAAGCTTTTAGGCTCATCCATGAAAGTTAACAATACAGCCAAAATCATCCCATAGTGTAAATTAGGATACTCTGTTGTAAATTGTGGCACATGCTTTATAGTAGATTATCTAGTTACATGGGAAAGTGAATAAAATCATGCTATAGAATAAGTGTATCAGGTGTATGAGCCTTTTGTTATTGTTTAAAAATGATGTATTTTAAGAGAAATGTAAGACTAGGAAAAGACATTTTAATTTTTAAAATTTTCCTTTAAAAATTTTGTACCTTGTTTGTTTGTTTTCATTTGTTTGTTTTGAGACAGGGTTTTCTCTGTGTAACACTGGCTGTCCTGAAATTCGCTCTGTAAACCAGGCTGTCCTCGAACTCAGAGATCCTCCTGTCTTTGCCTCTGGAGTGCTGGGATTAAAGGTGTATGCTACCACCACTACCCTTAAAAAAAATAAATAAATAAAACAAAAACAAAAACCCAGATTATTTACTATAGTAATAAAAGCACATGGTACTGATACAAAAATATACATAGATGAACAGAACAGAGGACCCAGGTATAAGGCTACAAAATTACAGATACCTGATTTTTGATTTGAGAAAGATGACACAAATACACATTGGAGAAAGGACAGCATCTTCAACAGATGGGCTGAGAAAACTGGGTACCCACATATAGAAGAAGGAAACTTGAATTTTATCTCTCATCCTGCACAAAAATCAATTCCAAATATAGTGAAGCCTTGAGTGTTAGCTCTGGAATTCTGAACTACTAGAGGATAAAGTTCAGAGTAAACTAGATATAGGAATAGGTGATGAGTGCCTGTAACAGACTCCAGTTGCTTAAGAAGTATGGCCAACAGAGTAAACTGTCAATCAAGTGAAGTGGCAGTCTAAGGAATGGAAGAAAATTTTTGCCAGAGATCTAATAGAGGATTGTTGTATATAGAATATATAAAGAACTTAAAAAGCTAAAAATCAAAAATCAGAAACAACTGGATTAAAACAATGGTCTAGGGAACTGAACAAAGTCATCAAGAAAAACAAATGGTTAATAAGTACTTTAAGTCAGAATGGCTATTATCAAGAGCAAATGATGCCAAATGCTGGCAGTGTTGTGGGAAAGGAAAACTTATGCACTGTTGGTGGGAGTGTAAAGCTGGTGCAGCCACCATGATGATCAGCATGTTTCAAAAACCTAAAAACAGAATTGTAATGTATGACCCAGCTAGATATATACCCAAAGGATCCCATATCCTCCAGCAGAAGTGCTTGTAGCTCTATGACCATTGCAGTCCTGTTCATAACATAGAAGAATGGAACCAGCTTGAATGTCAGTGAAGAAGAATGGATAACAAAAATGTAATATACACATGGAATTTTATTCAGTGGTAAAAAATAAAATTATTAAACTTTCAGAAAGAAATGGATGTATCTGAGAACTATTATCCAGGTCCATAAAAACAAACACTGTGGGTTCTCCTTTATATGGTGATTAACAGCTAGGAATTTTAAAACAGCATACTTAATATTGAGTCTTGGTAAAGGCCTAAAAGGAAGGAAGGGAGGAAGAAAAAGGAAAGAAGGAAGAAGAGTATATGTGTATGTATGTGTCTGTGTGGGTGTTAAAGAGGATCAAACACAATGGGCATGAATGTTAAGTGGAGTTACTAGGGATAAGAAGATCTGAGCAGGGAGAGGGCATGGGAGAACAGGGTAGAGGAGGGTGGCACAGGGAATGATAACCCAAACTAAGGATATACAGAAAACCCATATGAATACTAGTTTTATGGGGTAATTTTAAAAAAAGAAAAAAAGCTTGGTCATAGGCATCCTCTATGGATGGATAATGTTCCTCCAAAAGCCATAGATTATTAAGTAAAAATCTCAGGGCCAGATATGGGATACCTCTCCTATGAGTTTGACTCGGGGCAGGGGAGGGAGCTCAAACATTTCAAGGTCATTGATATTGATCCTGCTTGCCCACCTGAACCTGATTAAGACCACTGCTGACAATCTGGGCATAAGACAGAGAGAATCAAGCTGGAGCTGAGTTGGGAGACTCTCCCCTACTGCAAGAATGTGCTATGCAGGCTGCTGGGGAGAAAAGTCATGAATAGTATTACTCAGCTATGAATCCTGAGTGCTGTCATAATGACCTACTGGGCAAGATGTGCCAACTTATGAAGTAGTTCCCATGACAGTTATGGGGATACCAACTGCTGGTTTGAAGCCTACTGTACAAGAGGGAAATTGTGCCTGGTTCTGTAAACCTGGTCAAGAGCCCATGGCTGGGGAGGGCACAGGCCCTGTTGTTTTACTACATGGTCATGTTGTCAAATTGGCTTATAAATACTAATGTTCATAGCTGTATGAAGCTGCTCCCAGCCTTCATCTGAGAAGCTTAGAGCAGAGGACAGAGGTTAACGTAGAAACTCATTAAATGCCAAAACACAAAGAATAAGTGATAGTGGTGTGTGTGTGCTCAGTCCTAAATGGAACAGCCAATATCACCTTCAAGAGTCAGAGAACATCATGAAAGAGAGGGTGGAAAGACTTAAAAGCCAGAGGATGAGGAGAGTCGATGGAAAAAGATGACTTCTGGATAGACTTATGAACTCACTGCAGCTCTGGTTTATCTGCACAGAACTGGCCCAGCAACATTTTACTATGGTTGGGGGAGGGGACCTATTGAAGCTCCATGCGCACCCCCCACCCCGGGACTACTGGCAATCAATAGTGTTGGAGAGGTGTAATTTTCTCCAGTGGTGTAAACAGTAATAAATAGCCTCCCACTTATGCTTGATCAAGAAACTAAACTTGAAGAGGGAGGGGTACGGAGGGAGTGAGGGTCTTATTAAGAAGGGTTCCAGTGGAGGCTGGGAACCAGTCTCCAGAACAACTAAAATCCATTATATAAATGCATGAAACTGCCAAAATCCTTAAAAACTACAGAAAGTTAGCTGGGCATGGCACATACCTTTAATCCCAGTACTAGGAGGGACAGGCAGGCTGCCAGACAGGACTTCATATGAGACTCTTAAAGTAAGTTTGACTGTGCTATGGAATCTCCATGTCTAGGGCAGAACCCTGGAGTCCATGCACACAGTTACTAGTTCCCCACTTTCACTCAGGATAACTTGAGCACCTACTGCTGAATAAATGGTTTGTCTCAATAGTCTTGAACTTTAGTATATAATTAAGAAACTTTAGCATTAAAATACTTAGCTGTGGTCACCATGTTACCCTGAAAACCAGAAAATGTGAAAGTTTAAGTGCTGCTGGAGGAATGGCTTCTGCTCTTTTATGAGACTCACAGGCTGACAGCAGAGCTGCCAATCTAAAGTCACTGACAGTTCAATCCAGAAGAACCCTCAACAATGGATACCACAGAAACTCTTGTTGCTGCTGGGGCCTCTAAGTGCTTATGAGATTGAGTTCACATCAAGAGACCAACCTAACACATTTACTTCCTAGCAGGTTGTTTTCTTCATGTAAGTTTGAGGATGATCATGTAACGAATGACCAAAATCCACGTTTAGTACACCAGAGCTTAATGAAAAGAAAGCTTATATGCTTACAGATGAGTCTGGCCCATTCCCTTGTGTCAGCTATAGCTAGGTGTGATGACACAAACTACCACTATGAAGGCTTGGGCAGGATTATTTTGAGTTTAAGCCTCCCACCCCATCCCACCCTCAAATCAACACTAACGGTAAAGCCAGCAACTTAGAATTTATAATAACAACAGGAGTCTATAAAGTATTTGGTTGGAATAAATTTATTTCATCTGTCTGTAAACAAGGTGTTTAATAGTTATGGCATTTTTTTAAATGCATATTAAATCAGATGAGTTAGACTGTATCCCAGATGTAACAAAGTGCAGGGAAAGAAATGGACAAATCAGCAACAAGATTTGTTTTTAAATCTGTACATTATCCACAATGCCCAAACAATAGAAGCAAATACTAGAATGTCCCTAAAGTAGTGCCATTCGAAAGAAAATCCATCTCACAATAGCAACAGTTCATTTTAACAATAGTATGGCACAGAATACGTATGAAAAAAATACATCACAAGACAGCCAAGTCCACAATAATGCAACTTCATATAAAAACCTAAGCTGCAAATAAAAATTGGTCCTATGAAAAATAAACTGGACACACTCCAGATGGTTATGTTGGGATACCTAATATCCATAATGGCAGCCTTTTACAATTTTACTCAAGAATAGAGCTGGTGTGCAAAGAAAAGAAAGAAGTCTGAGCTACTGCAATGACAGAATGTCCCTGGGAATTTGATCGGTATGGTTACTGTAGTAAGGTCATGGGAGGAAGTGCGTTTGCTCTTGACAGTTGCACTCTTCATATCCTATAGACACTACAAGTAGTCTGTCTCAAGTGCAATCGTCATATTAAAAGCAAATCACCACAGCTCTCAATAGCTCATCAATAAAGGAGGTATTAATTAGGTTAAATAAACCAGGCACTACGCAAAAGAGAATGGAAGCAAACCAATACCTCATGTTCAAAGGGAGGGGATGAGAAAAGAGAGAAGTAAAGATGCATGCACTTTTTCCTCCCAACCATGCGCTACAAAAGGAAGACTAAATGAGCCAAGTAAATGCTCAAAGTGCTGAAAAGACATTGATCAAATTAGAGATTGTACAACCGGCACCTTGCTTAATATTAACTTATTTTAGTAATAAGTATCCCATTAATTGCTAAGACAAAGTGATGCCCAACTTGGCATGCTCCCTTCCCCAATTTCAAGATATCATGCAAATCATTATTGTGCTGCAATTATGATGCCAGATAAAGGTTGGTTACACACAGTGGTTAACATACAAATGAGCCTTTGGGAATTGTGACATTTAAAAATAGATAAAGGAAAACTAGCTACCATCTACAATCCGGTAGCACTGTGACTGTAATTGGGGTGGTGATGAAGACAGTTGGTAGGTAGATGGGAGAGGCTGCTTACACCTCAGACCTCCTCAGGTATAAAACAAGTTCATATGCTTTCTTGTTAAGTGTGCCTCCGTGGACACCTTCCTTTCCCATGACTATAACCAATGCTGGAGTACACAAGGAAACAAAACAAAAGTGAACATAATTATTTAAGGGGAAGGGGCAGAAAGAAAGACACCTTTCCCCACCAACAGAGGGATACAAAGGAGACACAGGTTCATATCCCATCACCCTGCATTGCTAATAAAATTTCCAGAATTAAGACTTAAGCTTACAGCTAGGAAAATTTAAGAGCAATTTTCCCCTAATACTTAACAGTCTGCCTAGCAGCTAGAACCCAGAGTCTCTCAAGTATTTTGCCATTGAGTATGCCTTCTTATTCAATCCGCCTCCATGGACCCCTTCTTTTCCCATTACAAAGACCAAGACTGAAAGAAAAAGGAGAAAAGTGTTTCAAAAGAAGTGTTAATCAAGAAAATCACATAAGTTTAAGCAGACAGAGCCCCAATTAATAAGTTAACATTAAGTTAGTTTTCTGTGAACTGTCAAGCACTGAAATCCAGGAAGTCTCTGGAATGGAGCTTTCAGGCTAGTAAAATACTAAAATCAGAGCACATTATTGGATGCATGTGGGAAACTCCACCAAGCAACAAGAGAAGCTCCACAAAGGGATCTTTATGTGAGCTAGGAGAAAAGTGATCATTTTCCTTGCATGCTAGGGAGAATTAGTCTGTGTGATATAGCTCCTAAAATATACTTGACAAAGTTTGATATTTTCCATTTACAAATTCTCCCCAAGTCTAACATTCTTGATAAATGTGTTTAATAAATGTCTTATGCATATGTCTATAAATATGAGTAAATGCATCTACTCCAGAGAAAAATAAAAACCAAATTTTAAACGAATTCCACTGTTAGTCAGAAAATGCTATATTTATAGTATCTGTCTTATACAGATGCTTTCCTTTGCTAGTCATTTTCCATTATAAAAAATCATAAGAACTGTTTACTGTACTGTACTTCAAAGGTCTATCTAGAATATATGTACAGGTATGTGCCAAATGTTATACTGACTGCCACTAGATGTCAGCAGTGTTCTGTATAAAATTTCATTTGGCTTCATAAGGGTTGATTTTTTTTTTTTTAATGTGTATGGGTGATTTTTTGATATGCATACAGATCTCTATACTGTGTGTGTCTGGTGTCCTTGGAGGCCAAATGAGAGCATCAGGGCCCCTGGGACAGTAGTTATAGACAGTTGTGAGCTGCTGTGTGGGTGCAGGGAATAGAATCCCAGTCCTATAGAAGATAGATCATTGCTATTAATCACTCAGCTGTATCACCAGCCCTTCAGCTGATTCATTTAAAATAAAATGTATCTTATATAACTGGAAGCAGCTAATACGTAAGATTTGTCTGTTTTAAAGTCATCCTGTTTTACAGAAACCCATAAGCAAATCACACCTGAATCAGAGGTCCACAGGGAGTTGGATAAAACCACAGCATTAAATTATAACTCACTGTAGGCTCATCTGCCTATAGAGCTTTTCTATGTGCCAACTTTGCCAAATGAGGCAGTTATACAAGTTAATACATTTAAATGCATTCATATGTCAGTGAGAAGTCAGAAAAAACTTCAATTTAAACTGCTAGGTTAAAACCAGAATTTTTATATCAAGTCTGGAGATGAGCACCATAGTTTGTAGGCCAAGTATGTAAACTACATGTAGTTTCCTACTTTTCAAACTGAAATCTTTAGAAGTAGTTCAGTAAATAAAGCATGTATTCCAAAACCCTGGTTTAACTATTCCCTTCTTCAGAAATGTTCCTGGCAGATGAATGAACCAATGTGACTTTTTTTTTTTTTTAATATGAGAGGCTGTGAATTGATTTCAAATCTAAGCAAACTCGAAAGATCCATAAGACTCTTTAGAGACAAAACAACCATGTGATTTGAACGGTTTAGCCATCATATATATATATATATATATATATATATATATATATATACATACATACATACATACATATATATATGGCTGGATTATAACATGTTGGGTTGTTTAAGAGGCAACTTTTCATTTTAGTTTACTAAAGCTGAAGATGGAAAGTTGACATTAATAATTTAGAGTAAGTCAGGGTGATAGAAGTGAGGCTGCATGTGCAAAAACTGTACACAGACTGACAGCAGCACCTCCCTTCAGTGCTCAGCAGTTCACAAAACCACCTTCACAGACATTATCAACTCATTTTTAATGTAAACCATTAAAGGAAGTCAAGTTGTAACATGGCATGCAACTTTTAGGCACACACACACACATACACACACACAAATAAAAAATAGCTTGCTTACCTCTACCAGCTCTGCCAACAGCAACATTGTATGTTGGCTCCCCACCTTGACTCTTTGTCCGGATATCCATTGTGCAGTCACCATCAACGTATAGACTATCTCTGATCACTGAACACTTCTTTGCACCAAGAGTCAAACCGTTGGTAAAGAAACCTTCCCGGTCTTTTCCTACAATCATATCTATTTCTATTGGCTGGCCACCCAAAACAAAGAAAAAAATGCAATTAATTTCTTTCAGAATTTAATATAACAAACAGAACTGATGTAAAATCAAGATAACATTTTCTGTTATTGCCTATTCCTACATGATTACACACTTTAAACATTAATTAGTCTGATTTTGCAATTTAACAGTATGGTAAGTCTGTTAACTAAAAGTTAATGAAATATCAACCATACAAAGAGTCTCCCTAAATAGTTGGCAGTTGACACTAAGTACAAACTGAAAACGAGTTATTTATAAACTATATCACGTCAGATGATACTTGAAGGTGCTTATGTAATTGTAAAGATTCAGCTATAAGCTTTTCCAACAGCTTGCCTATCTTATTCAGCCACAGTAATAATGTTGCAACAAATTTAAAGTTGGCAAAAGTCCCTCCAGATAACCCTGCCCACTTCTCTCCTTGGAGCAGCTTGAAATATACCGGGTATCGTGAATCTCAATCATCAGACTGCCGGACATTTCCAAATTCGTATTTCCCTCCTATTTTCTAGCCACTACTCTTTTCTCTCCAACTTGCCTTGCCCTTTCATTCAGTAATCAGCTTTCCTTCTGGACAAATGTAGAGTGGATTCTGTCTCCAGCACTGCCATAGGCGATAGTAAAATTATAGATAAAATGGAGGGGCATTGGTAAAGAAAGTGAGGTAGCCACCAAAACCGGAAAAGAGAAAACGTGCATTCTAACATTCCATGAATAAGAAGGAAGGCGTCGCCCCCATCAGAACTGCAAAGTCATAGCAGGCCCCAGCCATTTCCAAGCACACTCCCGCAATCTTAGCCAGACAGCGGGAACTCACACACAAAGACAAGACTGCAGAAAAAAAAAAAGTTGATCACCAAATGTTAATTTGCTATAGGAATCGTAGTCTCCCACACCAGGACAGGAGATCCTAAAGCACTCCTATCAAGGGATGAGTCTACACTAATATGTTAAACCATGTTAAGTAGTAAATGTTGAGTACCTGTGATATGAGACATGAATTTTGCAGTGTGATGGGGAGAGTGGGAATGTAGGGCTATGAAATTAAGGGAATGGTCTTGTACTTGATATTGGTGTCAACATTTTAAAGAGCCTTACATAGCAATGGGCATAACAATAAGCGGTACTGGAGGCTAATTGACAATTATTTCCCAAATGTATGGCAACCAAGTCAAAAGCCAACAAGACATGAATGTGAGGCAAGGTGAGGCATATATCGGTATTAGTTCTTCTACTACCATCACTAAAGGGGGAGTGACTTGGAGAAATGTCACCCCTCCCGCGACTTCCAGATAATCTTTTTTCATTTTAATCACCCTAAACCCATCCTCTTTTTAGAGCTATGTTGCATAACTAGGGATAACGGTATATCGATGAATCTCTATAGGTGAAGAGAAATCAATGGCAGTTCGCCATCTTGGAGGAGGAAAAAAAAAAAAAACTATAGAGCCACAGATGAAGTAGATTCGCGATTCCACCTACGTGGTCCACGCACCCTTCTTGCCAGCCCTGGAGGCCTGGGTACCGGCAAGCCTACGCAAAATCACTCCATTAATTCCCGGGACCCGGCCACCGCCGCCTCCCACAGCCCGCGCTCACCGCCGAGCCTGGGCCAGTCGGCCTCCCAGGACCCCCACCCACACCCGAGGACCCGCACTGCAGCCCACGGGGCTCCCGGAACGCCGAGGAGCCTCTCGGGGAGACGTCCCCTCCTCCACCCGCGCAGCCTAAAGCCCGGGGCGCCGCCGGGGCTGAGAGTCCGGCCGCCCCGCCCCCGCGCGGCCTCGGGCAGCATCCCCAGTCTGAGCGGCCCACATCCAGGGCCCCGGCCGCATCCATCCCCTCCCTCAGCCGGCGGCACCCCTTCCTCAAGCCCGGGCCGCATCCGTCCCCTTCCTGGCGGGCGGCGTCCCTTCCTCGGAGGCCCGCCGCACACCTGCCGGCTCTGCACCCCCGGGCCTCACCGTGATGCTCTGGAAGACGCCCCCGGCCGTGGCTGCCCAGACGTATTTGGCGTCGCAGTAGCCGACAATGGCGGCCTCCTGGCAGCAGCCATCGCACATCAGGTTATCCACGTAGCTCTGCCAACCGGCCATCTTCGAGCCCTTCGCACTGCAGCGGGGACGGCAGGAGCAGAGGCGCAGCGGCGGCGGCGGCGGCGGCGGCGGCGGAGGCGGGGCGGGGGCGGGGAGGAGGCGGCTCTGCGCAGGCACCGACCGCCCCTCTCCTCCGGGGAACTGCGGCGGGCGGGGACAGGACCCGCAGCGGGGCGCGCCGAGGCGGCCGCGGCCGCGGGGCTCAGGAGCCGGCGGCGGCGGCGGCGGCGGCGGCGGAGCGACGCGGGCAGCGGGGCTGGCGACGGCTGACTGTCACTGCGGCTCCCTCCGTTCTCCGCGGCCAGCGGGACGTGAGCGCGCGTGCGTGCGATCCTTCCGCAGCGCGGCCGGCCCGGCGAGGGTCCCGGGAAGGGCGGGGGAGCCGAGGCGGGGGCGCGGAGGGATACCGACGGGGACAATCACGGCTGACACGTGCGGGTGGCGAGCGGGCTAGCCGCCGGGGCTGGCTGGGGCGCGGCGCTGGAGCGTCAGGCCAGGCGAGGCAGCTTGGGTGGATGCCGTGGGGTGCTGCTGGAGCTCCGCAAGCGCGGCAACCATGCGTTCTTCTGCAACGCTGGCTCTGGACGCGGTATTGACAGCCTTGGTGGCTGGGTTGCCCGGGTGACGGATGCGGAGGGTTTACTCTTTGTGGTTGGTGGGAGCGGCCAGTGCGGGTTGCCCACGCTTGGGTAGGAATCTCGGAGAAGACCTCGGCCAGCTGCTCTGCTCGCCAGCACGCTACTGAAATCAGAGCCTCAGCCGGGGAGTGCGCTCCGTGCCTTTTGTTGCCTCCTTGGGTACCAGGAGCCTGGGGTTCTGTGTAACCTTTGCCCTGAGCCCAGTGTTGTTAATCATGCCTGGGGCTCGATCGTCCAGAAATTTTAAATGAAACAGACCTGCGTGCACTTGGTAACTGGAAAAGATGCTGTGAATTGCAAACAACACTGAAAATACAGAGTAACCGACCTAGAGAAGGGTTTTAGAGCACTGGTTCTCAACCTTCTGGATGCTGTGGCCCTTTAATATAGTTCCTCATGTTGTGTTGGCCCCAACCATAAAATTGTTTTCCTTGTTATTTCAGAACTATAATTTGCTACAGTTATGAATCATAATGTAAATATCTGATATTATGACCCATAAGTTGAAAGCCACTGTTCTAAACAGTGAAAACGTTTCAGAATCTAAATCTGAGGAAGACTTGTATTTAACAGGGTGGGATCTTTATTAGGTTTAGGTGCTGGGTCTAAACCCAGAACCAGATGTTCCCCAACAATGACCAGCTTTAGACAACAAACCTCATCTGCCAATTAAGGGAAAGAAAGCCCCAACACTGTGCACACTATTGTCAATTTTAAAGTTGTGGAGTATGCTGTCAATTTTATAATAAAATTGCTGAACTTTTATCTTTTTCTCTCTCTCAACTTTTAAGGATAAAAGTAATGTCTTAGTATTCTGTTGCTATGGAGAGACACCATGACCACAGCAACTCTTATAAGAGAAAGCATTTAATTGGGACTTGCATACATTTTCAGTTTAGTCCATTATCATGGTGCCAAGTATGGTGGCATGGAGGCTGACATGGTGCTGGAGAAGTAGCTGAGAGTTCATCTAGATTCAAATGCAGTAAGAACAGAGGACCGCCCATCCTGGCTTGGGCTTTTGAAACTTCATATCCCACCACCAGTGACACACTTCCTCCAACAAGGCCACACCTTCTAATCCTTCTCAAATAGTGTCACCCCCAGATGACTAACCATTCACATATAGGAGCCTGTGGGGACCATTCTCATTCAAACCAGCACAAGTGGGACTAGAACTGTGGAATTCAGAGTAGGACAAGCTATAGATTAGGCAGCTGTCAGGTTGAAACTGTTTCCTCGTGTTGAGAAGTTAGAGAATCCTGTTCCTCATAACACATACACTTTGCTTCTGCAATGTTGTCCCCACCTGATTTAGTTGCCCTTTGCTCCTTCCCATTTATTACTCTGCCTTTTTGTAGTCTCAACCGTTTTAATTATTATTTCTTAACTTTTACTATCAGCTTAAAAATTAGAGATGGGAGGAGGAGACCTGGGGAAATGGCTCAGTGGTTAGGAGCACTGGATGTTCCTCGAGAGGACTCAGGTTCAATTCCTGCAGCCGTAAGATAGCTCACAACTGTCTATAACTTCAGTTCCAGGAGATCCATGGCACACTTGTGGTATACACACACACACACACACACACACACACACACACACAGAGAGAGAGAGAGAGAGAGAGAGAGAGAGAGAGAGAGAGAGACAGACAGACAGTCAGACAGACAGACAGACAGACAGACAGACAGAGAGGCAAAATGCCCATACACATAAAATAAATAAATCCTTAAAAACAATTAAAGATAGGATGGGGTGTGGTGTGGTGTGGTGTCGTATGTCTTTAATCCCAGCACAGACAGACTCAAGAGGAACTTTTAAATTTGAAGCCATGTCTACATAGTATGTTACAGGTTAGCCAGGACTGCATAGTGAGAACTGTCAAGTTAATGGTGGCTATAGTTTGCCAATAACATTGGATATGCTCATTTTGTGAAAACTCATGAAGTAATAATGTTTAGTGTTTGTCTCCCTTATGTGTGTTATAAACACACACAACATTTAATAATTTAATATTAAACACTTAATAAGAGAAAAGGTCATGATAACTTACATAAATATAGAAACTATGTTTTATTCATTACTCTGGCTCAGAGCAGGGGATGGTTGGCCAGCAGAGGTAATGATACCCCCAGAGGGAAGAAGGCAGTTCTGTTCAACACAACTAAGCAGCAGGTGTTGCTTCAAACTTGGAGACTCAAGCCCTGAGTAGCTTAAACATATTTAGCGAAAAATTTCCTTAAAAAGTAACTCAATACAATTGTGTGAACAATAATGCTTAATCCATAACTACATCAAAACTTTTTGTATGTGCATGTGACATCTTCCATACAGATAGATGGGTTATATAGATTGACAAGCTCATGACAAGACTCTGTGGGAGGATCTGGTGTGTTCTTGGCCACAAAGATACTGCAATGGCCTCTAGGCTATCAACCATGACCACTCCCAGTCATCTGGACAGAAAACAGGTCATAGATGCATCCCTCCCTTTGAAGGGACAACCCTATGTGTTTAAAAATCATGGTTCCTCTAGTGCACTCTGGCATTTTTAAGATTTTAATTCTGGACTTTATTACTTCATTTACATATTTTTGGTGATGGCTTTAAAAAATTGTAAGGACTTAGTATTTTGGAAATCCTGGTCTACAGATTCTAAAAATGTATGTTGCCAAATATATACACTTTATTTGCATCTCAGTTGTTTTTGTTGTTTATTTTTGCCTAAAATCTGTAAAAAAAAAGCCAGAGTTTTGAGCCTGTCACTTTCTCATATTTTCCAAACTGTAACAATGCATTTTAATTAGTTTTACTTTTCCAACATGGTACTATTTTTCTAGAGATGCCTAGAGTAAATTTTAAATAGCTCTGAAAATTATATTCTGTTAGCTACAGTTTAAATTGAAGCTTGTATACTAAGAGCACATGTGTGGCTGTGTTTTTAGTACTATGTGAAAGTTGTCCTCTGCTTATTTCCTTTAATGCATACTTCCCTAGCATGTTGCCAATAGTCTTAAGATCTATTTTTAAATTATTGACATAGCTATTTCAGCTTTTTCTATGAGCTTTTATCATATATATGCATATATATATATATATATATATATATATACATACATATCTGCTTCAACTTTTTTCTATTTCATGGTTTTTTGATATAGGGTCTGCTGTAGCTCAGGCTAGTCTCAGACTTGATAGTTAGCCAACTTTACAATGACCCCAAACTCCTAATCCTTTCTTCCTCCTCCCAAAATATACAGAAGAACTGTATATTTCAGCTGAAAGGTGCATTACAAATAACAAAAACAAAGAATATCCACCCGATTCCTTGGCTTCCTGAGAGTCCAACTTCATGATGGAGGTACCAGTGGGAGCCATGTTTATTGCCACAACTCTCTGGATTTTCTAAGTCTGTTCCACCACCAAGAAGCATGCTGCTGGCTGCTCATAAACACCATTTAGGTGTTTGGTAGCAGGGCCTCTTAAAAGAGCTGTGTGGTTTTTGCCATTAATGCTGAGTCAGGAAGACTCTCTTAAAGGAGCTGAGCCTCTGTTTGCCTCTAGCAAACATAGCCCACTGGAGAAAATGCTGCTTCTAAGAAGCTGTGCTTGACTCTGCTCTTTTGTTTTTAGAATAGCCTTTTAAGCTTTTGTCAGGTTTTATGTAGAAAAATGGCCCCATGTTGGGTGCCACACATTGATGGACAGTTTCTGTCCTGCCTGGTCTTGTAGCCATTTGGTCCCAACTAAACACACAGAGGCTTATATTAATTATAAACTGGCCAATGGCTCGGACTTCTTATTGGCTAGGTCTCTCTTAATATTAACCCATTTCTGTTAATCTGTGTATCTTCAACGGGCCTTGGCTTACCAGTGATGTCCAGATCTCTTGCTTCATCAGCAGCTACATGGTGTCTTCCTGACTCCACCTACTGCCTTTCTCTAGCCCTGTTTGGATTTCCTGCCTGGCTAAATCCTGCCTGTCCATTGGCCAAAACAGCTCTATTCATCAATAAGTAAGAGAAACATAAATTCACAGTATATACAAGGATATCCCCCCATCATCGTTCAGCTTGTTTTTTTAACATTTCTCCATCTTTACATTGTAGATGTAAATTTCACATAGTGTTTTGTGAAATTTTGTTATTTTATGAAATATAACACCATATCCATTAGTTGACAAATTTATTCCATTTATATTCATTGTAATCACTAACATATATTTGAATATATGTAAATGAATCTATTAGTGGCATTTTATGTTTTGTTTCTCTTCATTTGAAGAAAGGTGTGAAGAGGATCTTTTATTCTTCTAGGTATTTTTAAAATTTCATTTGAAATTTATATGCTTAATTTTATTATCTTAGTCATACTCTGAAGATTTCTGCTTTTTATGTTTAACATAGTAGAACTTTAAATACTATCATAAAGGGTCTCTGCGCACAGTACAAGAATCAAAGTGTTTGAAGTCTGGTTGTTCTGCAGACCATTTACAGAGACATTTATCTTTATACGCTTACTATTTGCTTGCCACGTCTCAGATTATCATTTTCCTTTGTTTTTAACTACATCTTAATATTGGCCTTTGCAGGTAAATTTTGTGTTTTTGTTTTTCTGAAAATGTCTTCATATTATTTTCATTTCTGAAAAAAAAAATAGATTACATCTATTGATGGAGGCCTGACACTTTCTCTTTGTTTTCCACTTTCTCGCTTTGGGACTGTTTTCTGAGTGACACATTCCATCTTATTTTTAAATTGTTTCCTCTACTAAATGCCAATATTTTTAATTTTAAAACCTTATGTTGTTTCATTTTTGAAATTACAATTCACTGTTAAACATTCGCTTTCACACGATCCCTGGTGGTCCTGGGCTAGCTTGTATCTTTATGGCTAGTTGGATCATTTCTCTGGAAATCTGTTACCTAGTTATGGTATAATTTGTATCTATCTGGCAATGTCTACCTCTAAATAACTGTGCATTTTGACTTTACTCTTCTTTACCAATACTGGTTTCTTGTTTTTATTTGTTTCTATGGCACTGGGAATGGAACCCAAGGCTTTTTTCCTGGTAGACAAGTACTATGCCTATGAGTTACATACCAGCCCTTGGATTTTTGAAACAGAGCCTTCCTCTGTAAGCCTGGCTGGCCTTCGAATGGTAAGCCTCTCATTTCTACAAATACTGAGATGTAGGAGTGTGGCACCACACCTGGCATCCTTACCATCTGAAGAGTCTAGTGGTCTGAATTGAAGGCACTTCTCTTCAAACAAGATTTGCCTCTGCTTCTGCTACACGTCCTGGGATGCTGGCCACCTGGTACATCTTCAGCCCTTCTGTGGTGTGCTCTCAAAACAAAAGAACCTGGTTCTGCCCCTCAGTCAGAGCTGTTGGTGTTGGCATTTGTACTACTTACAGGCAGGCTGCTGTTCTAGTTTCTCTGAGAAATTTATTTCCTTTTATTTGGTAGATAGGGGATTCTGAAGATGTTTCTGATTGCTGTGTGAAAGTTTTCATTTGCTACCAATACTTGGCATTATGTCCTTCTTTTTAAAAATTATTTTGTATATGAACAATTTTTGCTTACTTACATGTGTGCCTGCGTACCATGCGCATCCATTGCCCGTGGAGGCCAGAAGAAAATCCTACGGAAGTTGAGTTACAGATGGTTGTGAGACACTGTGTGGGTGTGGAAATTGAACCCAGGTCTGAGTCCTATCAGAACGTCTTTACTTACTCCCATATCTTGAAATGTCCTGTTACGTTTTCCTCTAAGAATTTCTGGGTCACCTTGCACTGAGGTCTCCGCTGCATCTGGAGGAGACTTCTGTACAGGATGAGAGTTAACATTCTCGGTTCATTCTTCTACATGTAGATGCCCAGCTTTCCCCGCACCATTTGTGAAGCTGTCTTTCTTCAATTTGTACTTTTGGCATTTTTATAAAAAAAATCAGTCAACTATGCTTTTGTGTCTGGGCCCTGTTTCTATTCCAGTGATCTGTTCATCTGGTTTTGTGCTAGTACCATGCTATTTTTATTCCTATGGCTCTGAAGTATAACTTGAAATCAGGATTGCTGGCTACTTTAGGTCAACACAAGTTAGTCACCAGGGAGGAGGGAGCCTCAATTGAGAAAATGCCTCAGTTAAGATCAGGCTGTGGATAAGCCTGTAGTTTGAATTAGTGATTGATGTGTGAGACCCCAGCCCATCATGGGTAGGGCCACTAGTGGGCTGGTAGTCTGGGTTCTATAAGAAAGCCTCTGCATCAATCAGCTCCTGCCTCCAGGATCCTGCCCTGCTTGAGTTCCTGCCCCCACTTACTTTGAGCATGCACTGTTATATAGAACTGTGAATGAAACAAACCCTTTCCTCCTCACGTTGCTTTTGTCTCATGGTGTTTCATCACAGCAACGGTAACTGGTGATACCTCCTAGAATTTTTGTGGCCATCCTGGGATTATTTCTTTTTTTTTTTAATGTGCCACTTGTGTTGTGTTGTGTTGTTTCTATTTCTGTGAGGAATTTCAGTGCAGCTTGACTTGGATTGCATGGAATGTGTAGACTGCTTTTCATGGGCTGACCATTTTCACAGTATTAATGCTAATCTTAGCGCACAGGAGCAATCCCAGCTCCAGTTGCTTCAGTATCTCGGAGTTTTCTTTATAAGGGTCTTTCACATACACTTTAGATTTACCATAATGTATTTTTTTTTTTTTTGAGGCTATTATGAAAAAGTTGTTTCTCTGATTTGTTTCTCAGCATGTTTCTTTTTCTGTATTTAATTTGTACCTTGCTGCATTACTGAAAGTGTTTATGAGTTCTTAGAGATTTTTGGTGGAGTTGTTGAGGCTTTACATACAGAATCAAATTATCTGCAAATGGAGATAACTGGATCTTCCCTTTTCCTATTTGTGTCCTTGTTAACTTTCTTCTCTTGTCTTGTTGCATAGGGTTCCAGTACTATCTGAGTAAGAGTGGTGAAAACAGATGTACAATTTATTGATCCTGATTTTTTTTCATCCTGCCTTTTTCCATTTAGTTTTTGCTGTAGGTTTGTCAAATATAACCTTTATTATGCTGAGATAAATACTCTCTATTATGACTTTCTGTAGATTTTTAATATGTAGGGATGCTGGATTTTTGTTGAAACCTTTTTGTGTGTGTGTGTGTCTTTGAAGATGAACATATCATGTCTGTCCTTGATTCAATAAATTCAATTAACAACATTAATAGATTTGCATATATTGAACCATCCCTGTACCTCTGGAATAAATACAACTTGATTGTGATAGATGGTCTTTTAGTGACTTCTTAAATTTAGTTTGCAAGTATCTTGTTAATTTTTTTTTGTCATGTTCATCAGGGAATTTAGTCTTTAGTGATTTAGTAATTTCCCTTTTATCATTGTCTCTTTATTATGCTTTTGGTATCAGGTAACACTAGTTTGGTACATTCCCTTTCTTGTTGATGGGATAGTTAGGGAAGCATTTATATTTGCTCTACTTTGAGAGATTGGTAAAATTCACCAGTTAATCTAGGACTGGCTATGCTTTTGATCTTGTTTTAATGGGAAGATTTTTAATTACTGCTTCACCATAACTATAATAGATATCTTTAAATTATTTATTTTATCTTGAATTAATTATGCTAGATCATATGAGTATAGAAATTTGTCTGTCCCATTTTAGTGTAACATATATTTTTAAGGTAAAACCTAATGATTTTCTGAATTTTATTAGTAACTGTTGAAATAGATATTGTTTTCCCTTTATCTCTAATTTTATTAATTTAAATATTTTATTTTTGTTTTGTTTAGGTAAGGGTTTGTCAGTCTTATCGCTTCAAAGAAGTAATTATTTGTTTTATTTATTTCTTTATGGTTTTGTTGTTTTATTTTATTAATTTCTGTCCTGATATTAATGATTTCTTCCAGTGTAATGATTTGGGGGTTTGGCATGTTTTAGTGTTTTCGGGTCCTAATGTATACCATTAAGTAAATACAGATAGAACAAATGACATCATTGTTGCTAGGCACAGTAACATACAACTTATTTAAGGTTAACAATCAATTCAAAAATCATTTAAGGCTAACCAGAGCTAACTACTTATTTTCTAAGATCATTAATAAATTTTTATGGTCAGTTATTGTTTAATATTTGTTGCCTAGCTTTTGAGAATCTTTGAAATATTGAGCTATTTTGACTTTTCTTTTTACCAAAAGGTTTTCTTTACCAAATATTTAAACCTGCTCTCAATTACACATGTACAGCCATATGAAATTTTATTGTTGGGATAGTTCATCAATACTATTTGTACTTATGTGAATGATTTGAAAAGCGCTGGTTTTCCTGGAGACGGAGGTCACGGTCATTAACCACATCTCGGGACGGTTTCTCATTTGTATCTTTTGTTTAAAATGTCAGCATTGGCTTTCAGGAACATTTCCTTAATATGAGAAAAGAATAGAAGAGCAAAGATTGCCATGAGAACTACTGCTCAATACTTTTCTCCAGCTGAGAGTTTCACAACCGGTTTCAGGGACCTCGTTCTTTTGAAGTTATCACCTCAATCTGTGGAACTCATCATGCAAAATCTACTGGATTTGGTGTGACTCTGAGCCCTCACTGGGACTCCTCCTGGATATCCTGTTGTTGCCTTGTGTTGTGGAGACCCGCAGCTTTGGGTCTTTGGGCCAGGTCCTTTCACATGCCCCAGCAGATCACAGATAGGATGGTTCTTGGGGTGGGTCAAGTCATAACCCTGGTTCTGGACCTGAGAAGCTGCAGGGTTGGTCTGCTCACCCATCCTCACCACCAGGTGAGAACTCCATTTTTGCCCTGGCTAATTCACCCCTTGCAGCCATGAGTGAGCAAGGGGGTGGGGATCAGGGTCAGTTTTCCTGCCTTCCAGGCCTCAGGGTCTGCTCTCCCACACCTATTCCATCATGATAGCTCTATTGTGTTGCCCTGGTGTGGAGTAAGGGCTATTCTCCGGAGTGCTGCAGCTGGTGAGGGGCAGGGAACAGGTCTCCTGCTCTTAGGACCCCAGGGCCAGCTCCTCCATCTGTCTCAGGCATCGATGGGCCAGGGTTGGTGGGAGAGCATCTCTCCTCCACCCATACTGCCACATGTCAGATGAGGAATGGGGATAGCTTTCCTTTGCTCACAGCCTAGGGGCTGGGTCACCTTTACCTGTAACTACCCAGCCATCTCTGCTGTGCTGTCTAGGCAAGGAGCAGGGCCTGCTTTCCCGAGGGCTGTAGCTGGTAAGGGGGAAGGTCAGCTCAGTCTGTTGTAGGCAGTAAGGAGTGAGGGGTAGTGGGGCTTCTCTTTCCCTCCCACGCTGCTACATGACAGACAGTAGTGGAGACAGCTCTCACACACAACTTCAGAGATGGTTCACCCACACCTTTGCAAGAGGTCTTGGCTTTATTGTATTGCTCAGGCAGGGTGCGGGGCCCGCTCTTCCAATTGTTGGTGGGGGTCAGGGACAGCTCTCCTCATTCTTATGACCACAGGGCAGCTGTCCCATCTGCCTCAGGCACTCATGGGCATGGGGTGTGGGAGGGCAACTCTCCCCTGCCCATATGGCCAAGAGACAAATGAAAAATGGGGACGTCTCCTTATGCTCTCAACTTCTGGGCTGGCTCACTCACACCTATGCTAACAGGGTTGGCTCGATTGTATTGTCCAGGAAAGGTGCAGGGCCTCCTTTTCTGAGTGTTGTAGCTGGGGTGTCAGGGACAGCTCTTATTATCCCAGGGCCAGCTCTTTCACCTGACTCGGGTGTTGGGGTGGGAAGAAGGCATCCTCCCCCATGCCTGTGGAGGTATTTTATACTTATTGCATCCTATTGTGATAGTGGCTTATGTGACCATGTCACAGAAACTGCTTTGTCAGTTTTGTGGCTATCATACGTTAAATTGTGCCCTAGCAGCTTCAAGGATTGTTTTACCTTTCTAAATATCACACTGGTAGAGGTTTAATTTGCTTTCTCTGATTTATCAAATGTGGGAAGAGATTGTGGTGTCACAGATGGAACATTTCATTTCAAGAAAGTTACATTTGAACCTTGGAGGTATTTGTTATATAATTCCTAGGGGAAGGACAGAAAGCTTATAAAAGCACAGTCATCTTGTTCTCTGCTGTGTGAGAAGAATGCAGGCATTCCATCAGATCACTGACACTCCCAGAGATAACTCATCTAAGTCCTCTTCATCTCAGTCTAGGAAGACAAGCAATAAAATTTAGTTTAATAAGCTTACAAACTCTAGGTCAAAAGTGCTTTCTGTTGTAAAGATTAGGCTAATTTAATAATTACTGTGGCTCTGTTTTGAAGATGCCTTAAATAAAATGCATTTATGTATAATTATGTCCAGTATAAAATAAATAAATGTTTAAAATAAGTAAATAAATAAATAAATAAATAAATAAATAAATAAAATGCCCTTTATTTAAACTATTTGGTATCTGTTACTAGTGAAAGTAAATATTCTTGTAGCATTAACTCCCCCCGCGACCGCAATCATGTTTGACTCATTATAACTATGACATAAAAGGATACTATAGCACAAAAGGAGGTGCTTGCCTTCTGAAGCAGGGAAGTAATGTATACAAGGACCTAGGCACTGTATTCTGGCTATAAGGGATGAATAACCTATAATGAAGCCTAATTGCATTATATCATAAAAGTATATATGCAAATTATAGAAGAGAAGTGGAGAAAAGGGAAGAGTTAGAGGTAAAAGAAAAATGATAAAGGGATGTTTCATAGAGAAGACTCAACTACTTACTGAATGGCTGGAACTGAAATTTGTATTTCAAAACCATGAAAAAGCATAAATTAAAGAGTCTCTCTTTACCAGAATATATAGTCCAGAGACTAAGGAAATACAGTTACAAAGCACATTCTTGATGGACTACTCATTTAGACTGTAATCACTATAGAATATGAATAGAAACTTTGGTAATAGAGAGTGGGAGATGACTTGTAAGCCAAATGACTTTATGAAAGAAGTCATGAGGCAGATAGCAACAGGAGAAGATACCCCACTGCATCTGGCAGTCATAAGGCAAATTCACAGTAATGCCCATCAGGATAGCTATTCCTTAAAAAAACAAATTTTTGATGAGTGTGTAGACAATTTTATGCCCAGATTTTCTTGAAATCAAGAACTCAAATATTGTATACCCATGTTAATGGCCACATAATTCAAAATGGCCAAAAGGGGAAATGAGCCCAACTGCCCAGTGGCATTAATAGACAAACTGCTATATGCATCCATACAATATGCCATTTTGCCTCAAAACAAGGGTGTTCTGACACACACTAGATGTGTATGTGTTTTGATACCATTCTCAGTGAAATAAGCCAATCTGAAGGACAACAGTGTGATTCCTATTCCTACGGAGATGAAATACTTAAGAGCACCCAATCGTCTAAAAGCAGAAGGGTGGTATCAGGGCCTAGGATTGAGGGAGAAATGAGGAATTAATGCTTGATGTTAACTGTTGACTTTTCCTGGGACAATGTGAACAAATGTCTGCTTACCTCAAGTAGGGTACCTAAGGAACAAACCCACAAAATGCCCAATTTGGCAAACCAATGAGGTCCTTGGATTACTTACAGTGGTACAGGTGTGAGGGATTGGTTACAAGAACACAGATGACTCGAAGACCACTGCATTATAAAAATAAACAAATAAACAAACAAACAAATAAATAAATCCCAAGACATCCTGGGAGATAACTCACAAGGCTGTGTCTCCTGAGCTCCCTGTACAACCAGCAGGGAGCTGAGAGGTTGGAGAGTCCTCCCCAATAGTTGTTTGTTGGAGAATGGGCCTTGGAAATCATTTAAAGTTCTCCTTTCCAATAGATGGCCTTCTTCCCAAGCCTCCCTCCAGGAGGGAATGTTCCCAGGAAGTTGCCTCACAAAAAAAAAAAAAAAAAAAAAAAAAAAAAAATAGGTACAGAGCTTCAGTTTGAGAGAACTGAAAGAGAGTTCTGTGAACAGGTAGTGGTGATAGCAATACAGAAATATGAATTGACATATCACCACTCTAAAGGCAGTGGGACCTGGGAGAATGCAGCCAATAAGCGAGGCCTACTAAAGTCTCATGCAGCAGTCAACTTCATTCAGAGCATCAGTTTATACTCTGAGGCCTAAGAAAGGTATTTGAGTTAAGTTCTCCTGAGTTCAGGCTGTATACACTAACAAGGGCAAGTCACATGTGGCAAATGGCAAAAGTATGCTTTCCCATAAAGGATTGTTTAAACATTTAAATTAATAACACAAGCAAGCAGTAATGAGTCATCTGAAATAAACTCATTCCTATCTGATACACTCGGGAGGAGCATGACAGCACATTCCAAGGACAATTCTGTGTTTTAAAGAAGCTGTCACAGACCCTCCTTTTGTTGGAGTGTTCTTACAAGCACTCAGAATTCTCATTATTCCATTCCTGGACCATGTTCTGACCACAACACATTGAACTGTCTGTGTTAGATAATGGAGATGCTGACTATGTGTATTTTATTACAAAACTTAAAGCCACTATACCATAACTACATGCTTATTAAACTGAAAAACCTAAAAGTTAAAAAAAGAAACCACTGTTATAAATGGAAAAATGTCTATGCTGTTGCTAGAAGTGTAGGGTAGTATAGGCATTTTGGAAGGCTGCTTGGATTTGAATTTTTCAGGTGTCTGAACGGTTGGTGATGCTGTTTGGAGGGTGGTATGGGACATTTAGTAGATATGGCCTTTGCTAAAAGGCAAAAGTATGCCCACTTGGAAGAGGGTTTTCAGAGTTTATAGCCTTGCTTCACTTCCAGCTGTCTCTCATGCTCCCCATCCCCATTGCCTCTCTCTTCTCTTTCTCTCTGCTTCATGTTTTCAGTTAAGAACGTTGTCTCAGCTTCTTGCCCTAGCTTCCATGTCTGCCAGCTGCTATGTCTCCTGCCATGGTGGGCTCTTACCCCTCTGAAACCATAACACAAAATAAACTCTTCCTTATGTAATATGACTTTGGTCGTGGTGTTTCTATCACAGCAACAGAAAAGTAATTAGTAGAGATGTCTTGCAGAAGATCACAAGAGTCTTTACAGCATAATTAATAATAGCTCCATTCTAGAAATTATCCAAATCCCCACCAAAATAAATAGATCTTTTGAACGGTACCCTGGGTGCTATCACTATCCTGTTTCTTGATCTGGGTTCTGGTTATAATGAAGTTCTGTGAATTTCCACTTTTTATGTGTTTTAGTTTACTGGGCATGGTGTAACAAACTGTCCTATATGTAGTAGCATAAAACACAAGAAGTTTATTCTCACTATTTTGAAGAACAGAATTCCAGCATGAATGGGTTTTCAGGGCTTCAGTCTTTCTGGTCTCTAGGGTCCAGAGGTTCTAACTTCTGGTGATTCCTAATAGATTATATCAATCCAGTCTATGTCCTTATGGTCACGTGGCTTTCTCCTCTTTCCTCCCCCCTTCTCTCCCCACCCCTATCTTTCTCATCTGCTCTGTGTGTTTTTGCTAAGGTCAGTTGTCATTGGACTCATGGTTTGCCTAGATCATTCAAGGTAAGGATTTTGAGATCTTTATTTCTCTCCTTTCTTCTGTTCATTTATTTTTTTTTTAAAGATGGGATATCACTATGTAGCTTTGGCTGTCATAGATTTACTCTGAAGACCCTGTTGATCTTTAATTTACAGAGATATTCCCATCTCCGCTCCATGAAATGCTAGGATTGGTGTATATCACAACAGACAAATCTGTATAAAGAATTTTTTCATATAAAATTAAATTCAGTTTCTACTGGCTAACATACAGACCTATATCTTTTGAGTCTTACCAACACAAGGAAATATATCATAAATAACAAAAGCCCCATTACTTACTGTGAGAGAAAAATAAGTGAAGGAGAAAGGCTAAAATGCACCCTACTGTAGTGGTTTGGATGTCCTCGTAATCACTGGCATTTGAACACTTAGTCACATAATGACAATGCTCTTTGGGAGATTTAGGAAGTATGCCATTTTCATTGAAGGTGAGTCTGAGAGTTCAAAGACTCATGCAGTTTTTGAGTTTATTCACTTTGCTTCATGCTTGAAGTTCAAGATGTGAGCTCTCAATTGCTACTACCACCACTGTGACTGCTGTCTGCCATCTTCATTCTACCATCATGCCACTGTGACTGCTGTCTACCATCTCCATTCTACCATCATGCCACTGTGACTGCAATCTGCCATCTCCATTATACCATCATGGTCTAACCCTGTGAAATGGTAAGCCAAATGAAATTCTTCTGTAGGTTGCCTTGAGCATAGTGTTTTATCACATCAATAAACAATAACCATAATCTGATTAGAGTCACAGATATCGGTACTAACTTAACATATAGATAGAATGAAAATACAGATATAAGCTATCTTAGGGCTACTGTTGCTGTAATAAAACACCACGACCAAAACAACTTGGGAAGGAAAAGGTTTATTTGGCTTACTCTTCCACAGTTCATCATCAAAAGAAGTCAGGACAGAAATTTATGCAGGGTAACTGGTAGCTACTCCCCTCCTTCTCTGATCTTTTAGGTTCTTGCTTTGATATCTGACTATTAACTTTTTATTGATAAAGATTAATTAGATTAATCTTCTGGCTCCCAACATGAGTAACAAACCCACAACCCTGAGATTAAGAGTCCCATGCTCTACTGAAGGTCAGCTTAGACTACAAACTGCTCAGAACTATTTAAAGGTGGCTAGCTAAGATGGTCCAGCCTCACAGACTACTCTAGCCAGGACTTGAGATAAGCCCTGCATTTTCCCATTATACGGGGACTGGACAACAGATGATGCAGCTAGCTCTCTCAGGACTTGACAATTATCCCATTTTTTCCCGGGGTTCCCTAAAGATGCCATTGACCCCAGAGAACAGGAAGTAATTTTAAGAATATAATGCCCACATTCCTAAGAGGTGGGATAGGAGGCTTTTGGTCATTCTGTGAGTCATTGTTTGGGGGGGTGTTGGTTTCAAGTTATTGTTAGTAATGGCCAGGAAAAAAGCTAAACAAAGAAGATTCAGAGATCTTGTTCTGAAAAGAAAAAAGGGGAAGATATAGAAATGATAGGATACAAGGGTAGATTATTGAACCTATTTTTAAACCAAAAAAAAAACCAAAAACAAAAACAAAAAACAAATACTAGTCAAATATTTTACATTGCTAAGGATCTTTGTATATTGATACAAATTTAAGGTTATTTTTGTTAGCCCTACTGCAAGTACATTTCTACTCTTGTTCAAAGTATTGTATCTATATAGTTCTTTTAACAATGTAATATAAATTTTTAGTCCTTGAAAGTGATTGTACAAACTATCTTGGATAATAAAGAAATGCAGGTTAATAGTCACCTCTTACAATAAAACCTGTAGTCATATTAGGTGTGTTCTCAAGGTCAAACAGAATATTTTAGATAGGCAGGTGGTCTTCAAACACTTTAGAGACTTACAAAATATATACGATTTAAGATGTTTTAATGACAATGAGACATGGCTGCTCCTAACAGTACCAATCTACTTCAGAGAAGATGATGTTTCTGTAACTATGTCCGACCTACACTCCCTCCAATTTCCATCCTCCTCTCCCAAAACAAGAGAACACGAGAAACTCAGGTGCACATATTTGCAGACATACATATTACCAAATATGTTGGGACTATTTGACCCCATGTTAACGGGTGAACACTCCATACTTCAGGAACACAGCATCATGGAAATACTGTACTTAGAATAACAGTATTTCCACAGACCTCTCTACCTTATGCAAACATTAGTCTTTAACCAGAAATGACCCGAACAGATGTTTTATATTGGGAATGTTTGCTCACAGACAGTTTCAATAGAAATAGTTTAGCCCTTCAAATACATCCAAACAAAATATTTGGCCTTGAAACATTCTATTTTAAATCAGTGGGTTGTAGCTTCATTATAATAGAAAGAAGCATGAGTCAGAGGCTTGTGTTAGTTCTTACCTCCAATTGAACATCTCATAAGTAATAAGTTTATAATTTGAACTCTAGTGATTCAGAAATCTTTTTTAAAATCAGACATCCCTTGTGTAATAACAGGAAGAAATAGAAGACCTGAGTGGTGATTCCTCATGCAGATTTATTTTTAAAAACCAGAATGGGGTGGGTCAGAGAATGGGAGTTGGTCAAATCAAGGTATGATGTTTGCATATATGAGATTATCAAAGAATAAATAAAAGATATTTTAAAAAAAACAGAAATGAAACTTTGTGTCTGGAAATGTAATAAAATTAAGAACATTTCCAAATTTAGTCATGTTTTCAGGGAAACATGTTTCGCTAGAAAGATTTGATATCATTCAAATCTCTACATCACTAATATATATTCAAAACAAACCTCAGAAGGAAATTCTATGACAATCCTCCTCAAAATTTTATTTACTTTTTTATTGTTTATTTATGTGTATGTGTAGGGATGCACAGGCCTTTGGGATTGGTGGCAAGCATCCTACTGCCTGTCCCTACTTCTCATATTTAAATTTGGGCAAGAATCAAGTAGAGATACAGATAACTCTGGGTTTTGTAGAAATCTACTGTGGATTCCTGACAGGCTCCTGCCCAGACAGTGCTGACACACTGCAGACCAGCACCCTAGAAAGTCTGCTTGCTTCCTGCATTAATTACATCTCCCATAAATATGGCAGTTGCTGAAACACAGATCATCACTAGGCCTGTCATTAGCTTTGAACAGTCTAGACAGCTACAATTTTATACCTATTATGTATTTATACCTATTTTCTAAATTTTTTAAAATTCATATCAAATATGCTCAAGTATTCCATTTAGAAATTGTTCTAGTTTCATTTCAGTTGCTATGGTAAAGTACCCTGACAAAAAGCAAGTTAGGGGAGGAAAGGGTTTATGTGACTTAACCATTCTAGGTAATAATTCTGCATTTCAGGGAAGTCGAGGCAGTCACATCTACAGTCAGGAGCAAAGAGTTATTCTGTCTTTGCTTACTTGCTCTCAGCTGGCTCCCTTCTGTCTTACATTGTTCAGAATTCCCTGCTTAGGGAATGGTGGAATGGATTGGGTCTCCCTATATCAATGAACAAAAAAACAGTCCCCTTAAGTCATGCTCACAGGCCAACCTGAATTAACTAATTCCTCAGTAAAACTCTACTCCCAAATGATTCTAGGTTGTATTAAACTGATAATTAAAGCTAATCAATGCAGATAAGTATTTATATTTTGTTACTGGTTTCTCTAAGCATTAGTCTTTACATCTTAACTTATCAGCCCATTTAGTTAATATTATGCTATCTGCTGTGGCAGATGTATCAGTTACTTGTCTTATTGCTGCAATCAAATACCTAACAAAAAGAAACTTAGGAAAAGGATGGTTTATTTTGGTTTGCAGTTCCAAGGAATACAATCTATCGTGGAATGGAAGAAATAGCAGCAGGAGTAGAACACAGCTGCTCATGTTGTGTCCATGATGGCTATTCTCAGTTGTCAACTTGACTACATTTGAAATGAACTAAAATCCAAGACTGAATGGCACACCTGAGATGGATTTTTGCTTAATTTGAACTAGGTAGACCTACTTCTAATCTAGATCTTGAGGTGGGAAGACACACACCTTTAATCCAGATCTGAAGGAGGTAGACACAAGCCTTTAATTTGGGCCACACCTTCTTATATAGGAACCCTATATAAGGACATGGAGGAAGGAAGATTTTGCTTTGTTGCTTTCTCCCATTTTGATAGAAAATCCATTCCTCACTGGCATTAGAGCCTCTTCCTCTGTATTCCAGCATCTACTGAATACCAGCTGGGACATCTAACCATGTGGACTGAACTACCAGATTCTTGGACTTTCTGTTCATAGATAGATATTGTTGAATTAACTGGACCACAGCCTTTAAGGCATACTAATAAATCCCAATATATATATATATATATATATACATATATATATATATACACATACATATATATATATATGTGTGTGTGTATATACACACAATAGATAGATAGATAGATAGATAGATAGATAGATAGATAGATAGAGATTTATTTTGTAAGTTCTGTTACTCTAGAGAACTCTGACAAATGCAGTATCTGGTATTAGAAGACAGAGGACATTGAATAATTTTGCTCAGCTCCATTTCACCTTTTTATTCATTCCAGAACCACAGCCCACAGAATGGTACTACCCACATTTAGATTGGGTCTTCCCACCTCAGTTAACCTAATCTATACATTCCCTTACACAGGGAAACAAGAGATTTTTCCCTGGAATTCTAAATTGGCAATTAAGATTAACCATCCCAGTGCTATTGTCATGTATTTTATTTTACATAAACTATAAATATATAATATTTTAATATAATAGAATAATCAGTTGACTTTTTGGGTTAGATTTCTATAGCTGTGACAAAATACTAAGGATAAAGAAGGAGGAAAAATCCATTTTGGCTATTGCTTCAGAGTTTCCCATGTGTGGCTTTATTATTTCTAAGTGGTCAGTGAGGTAGAATATGATGGGAGGACATGATAGAATAAAGTCAGAAACTGTTTAATGATATATATATATATATATATATATATATATATATATATATATAAGAGAGAGAGAGAGAGAGAAAGAAGTTGTGCTGAAATTCAGGGTACATCTGTCCCAACCCCCACCTTATTTATATCTCTAGAAACTTCTTACAGCTACACCCCAAGGTGTATCTTATAATCTAGGTGCTTCCCCATATAGCCAAGAATAACAATTTCAAGGCCATCTTTAAGGCTTCTTATCTCCTCCCAGTCACCTACGAATTATTCATGAGTCAATCACCTCCCAATGACTATCTATCTATGGATCAAATGAAACACGTGAGCCTTTGTGGTGCATTTAAGATCCAAACCAAAACACTCTAAAATATATTTATTACACATTGTGTTTTTAATTTCTTTCTATAGACTGACAGTTCTGTATACTGCTACTTCTCTTTAATTCCCTTTTTATTACAAGTTTATTAATGACAGATTCTCTTAAGTGTTGTATATACAACAATGTTTGTACTAACTTTTTTTTAGCATTTTAAATATGCCATCCCATTGTCTTCTTTACTTTTTTTTTCTGGTGAGAAATAAATTGTCATTTGTGATGCTTTATGCCTGTATGAGTCTCAGCTAATTTAAATATTTTTCTTTATCTTCAGGCTTTAATTATTTGAATAGGATATTTCTATGTGTGATTTTCATTGTGTATATTTAGAGTTTGCTGAAGTTCTTGAGACTCTAAAATAACATTTTAAACTATTTATCTTTTTGCCTCTTTAGACTCTTATTACACGAGTTCGAAGTGTTGATATTGTTCCATAAGCCACTAAGGCTTTTACAAATTTTTATTATTAAATTAATTTTTAAAACATTCGTATATGTGCACTGTATTTGTATCATTTCCTTCCCCCTCCAACCCTGCCCATGTCTACTCCTACCTGCTCACCCACCCACTCACCCCACCTCTCAAATCTGTTCCCTCTTTCCCCTCACTAAGACCTTTTAGGAATTGTTTTGATTGGGGATGGAGAGTTGGATCAGCGCTAGTGTGGAAGATCTGGATTAAATTTCCAAAACCAACATGGCAACTCCCAGCTGTCTAACTTCAGTCTTGGAGAATCTGATGTCCTCTTCTGACCTCCTAGAGCAGGCACATGTGAATGGTGCACACCTATACATACAACAGACCTCCCATACACAAAAAACATTAAAATAAATCTAAAAAAATTAAATTGTTTTGATCATTTTTCATCTGTCAAATTTAATCATTTCTATTTGTCTTCATTTTTATTTACCTTATTTTCTTTGTTTCAATATTATTTAGTAAATTTTCATTTATGATATTCCATTACCAGATATAGAATCTCCATTTGGCTCTTTTTTCTATAGTGTCTATTCTTTTGCTATACTCCTCATCTATTTAATTATTGTGACAACGATTCCTTTTGGTCTTTTTATAAGACCCTACTCCTTTTCTATGCAGTCCAATATTTACTCCTATGGGTCATTTTGATTGGTAGGTTTGTCTCTTAGTTTTAGAGCATATTTTTTTCTGTGCCTTTGTTTGTGCATCAGCTTATTGCCCCTTAATTCAAAATTTGACCTATATGATATGTAGGAATGGGTTGGAGAGCTGGGGCAATGACTTAGAAGTTAAGAACACATACTGCTTTTGTAGGGGATCTAAGTTTGGTTTCCAGAACCAACTTGTTGGGTGGCTCACAAGCTCCTTTAAGTCCAGCTCCAAGACACTTAACACTCTGTTCCACATTTCCTGGGGGCCAACCAGCACTGACATGTACACATCCACCCACAGGCATATACATATGCACATAATTGAAAAGTAGCAAAAATAAATCTTTAAAATGGATTGGGTTTTCAATCATTTATATAGCAAATATGACTTACATCACAATGTGGATTCCCACACAGACTATAGAAATCCTGTTTCAAAAGACTATTGGTCTAATGGAGGTGTCTCTGGTTACTTGAATGTTTAATATATTAAAAATACCCCATCCAGGGTGTCCTTCTAGTTAGTAGGTAGCATTTTGTGACTCCTAAAGGATCATAAATGGCTTGAGACCAAATATTATTGTTTTCCAGGTTATAAAACTTTATGTATTTTAGCTAATTGCACAATTAGGAATTCACATTATTCAGGGTTTTTTTTTTTTCATAGTTGAAAAGCACTAATTAGACTTTCATCTCTGCTAGTTTTGTGGACTTTATACTGAAACAGGCCTCAGACATGGCTGATTACTTTCAGTGTAAACAAAGTGAAGACTGATTTCAGGCTATGTTCTTAAGAATTCATTTGAGCCTGAGGGCAGCAGTGCTCTTTTCAATCTGGGCTCCCAGTAGCTGGTCAAGTCTGGTTTTGCAGACATCTTGATCCACTCACTGTTCTTGGACTTCTGGCAATTGCCTTGAACCCCCACCTCCAGACTTTCTTCAACACAACTCCACTACTAAGGTTATATTGTTTCTAGACATATGATATTTTACTAATAAAATTGCATCCATTCTAAAACACTAGGTTCACCGCTCCTTTGTGGAATTCTGGTACCCAAGGAAGGTGTAAGATTACCTTCACTAAGTCCAGAGTTTAATTTAAAAATACACCAATCCTGGAGACTTTGTTTTATTATTCATTTTAGATGGGTTTTGCTAGGTCATCTGGGCTGGCCCCAGGCTTACCATCCCCCTGCTGGGATTATCAACTATGTGCCACCACAGCTGGTTAGTTCAGGTAACATTTGTATGAGAATTATGATCGTTATTGTTCTCTCACTGTTTATAAAATGCACAAGAAGCTGAGATAGAGTGAAGCCTGAAGTCAACAAAGGAAAGACAGAATCAGAGTATGTCGTCACCTTTCAAAGTGCTCAAAAAGAACGAGAGACTTCAGGAAGAAATGCCAAAGACAGTGTCTTCTGTCTTTGCCAAGTCCCATCTCAGACCATTGGTAAAACTAACTAAGAGGTATCGCTAATAATAAAGATTATATATAAAGCAAGAGAAGAAATAGACTATTGGCACTAGAGGTTTGAGTTGACTCTTGTTCTGAAACATTGGGGATATGCGTGTACCTTTGAAATGAGCTGGCACTATATTGACTTTGGCTTTGGTTGACCAAGCAATGTGGAAAGAGATCTGAGCAGGACTTCTCAGTTACTATAGTGTCTGCTGGGAGCCACACTGCATACTGTTCACATCATCATCATTACTAGTATTTAAAGGAAATGAGATTCAAAAGAATTAAATTATATATGCATATTGTAGGCCTTATTTGCTTATCCTGTTAATGTGTTAAATTTAATTAAAATTTGAGCAAACTTGGCATTTATGTCCTTCATTGTATTTCCTGTATTTTGTACACATCACAAAGAATTTTAGAAACAAAGATATGAATACTGTGATTATTTTATGGAGTATGTAAATTAAATGTAGCTTTCATCCTGCCCACAGATTTTAGAATTCATTTTCTAGGTAGGACAAGATTCTATGCTAGAGAGCTCTGTAGAAAAAAATAAACATGTTCTATTTATATTTTATCATTATATAGTGGTGTGTGTATACCATATCTGGGGACTCCAATATGCTAGTTGAAGTCTCTACTACCTAGCCATCCTCACTAAGTCCACTATAGATTTCCTATATCCATTTATTATAGAAATAAAGACCACAGTGATATTATAATTAATATATTTATTATATTTATTCCACATATTTATTCCACTTGGTCGAAAGAAGTCCACTTCTCTTTGCTTGTCTTAAGATGTTGGAAACCTGTGATGCCTGGCATTGGTGGCACACGCCTTTAATCCCAGCACTCAGAAGGCAGAAGCAGGCAGATATCTGTAAGTTTGAGGCCACCCTGGTCTACAGAGCAAGTTCCAGGACAGTCTCGAAAGCCACAGAGAAACCCTGTCTCGAAAAACAACAACAACAAAAACAAAACAAAAAACAATAAAAAAGATGTTGAAGACCTATCATAAAGCATTTTTTCTTCAATTTTTAAACAAAATATAATAAAGTGAAACGAAACATAAAACAAAAAAAATGTGTGCTTTGAAGTGGTGGTGCACACCTTTAATCCTGCACTCAGGGAAGCAGTGGCAGGTGGCTCTCTGCGAGTTTCAGGCCAGCTTGGTGTACAGGGTGAGTTCCAGGACAGCCAGGGCTACACAAAGAAACCCTGTCTCAGAAACAGTCAAAAGAATAATTTGAACAGTGAGAGTAGCTGAACTTCTTTAGGTTTTCCAGAAAGGGACTGAGAGAAGTTGGTGCACATGGAGCCAGCTGACTGGAAGAGTGAGCCTGGCTTACAGGAAGGTGAGAAAAAGGAAACAACATTGATGCTAGCTTAGTCAGAAAGTTTAAGAAACTCTGTGTATAACCAGAGTTAGTATTAGTCAGGGTTCTATAGAGTATAGAGCTTACAGAACAAAACTCTCTATGTACAGAAAGGAGATGCATTAGAATGACTAATATGCTGTGGTCCAGCTAATCCAACAGTGGTTGGGTATGAACAGAGGGTCCAGCAGTTGTTCTGTCCACGAGGCCTCATGTCTCAACTGGTCTTCAGTAAACACTGGCATCCAAAAGAAGTGGGCTCTAATGCCAGTGAAGGAATGGGCTGCTATTGAGAGCGAGAGCAAGCAGGCAAAGAGCAGGGCTTTCTTCTTCTATGTACTTCACATAGGCTGCCAGCAGGTGTGGCTTAGAGTGGAAATGGGATCTAGGTTAGAAGTGAATCTTCTCTTTTCAAATGATTTAATTAAGCAAAAATCCCTCATAGGTATGCCCAGCCATTTTTAGGATTTAGTTAATCCCAGATGTAGTCAAGTTGGCAACCAAAATAGCCATCACATACAAATCTGAAGTACAAGTGGCTCTCACAGTTCTAGGCAGTATTCTGATTTTCTGAAACAGAAACATAGTCAAACATATCTAAATCAAAATACTGTAGCCGAGCAGTGGAGGCACACACCTTTAATCCTAGCACTTGGGAAGCAGAGGCAGGTGGATCTCTGTGAGTATGAGGCCAGTCTGGGCTACAGAGTGAGTTCTAGGACAGCTAGGGCTATTACACAGAAAAACCCTATCTCAAACAAAATGGAAGAAAACAGGAGCCCTAAGAGCTGCTTTATCTACATTACTCAGGTGGCAGTCTCACCCCTGTGATGTGAAGCCTGATTGTTAAGAAATGTGTCTGTTATATCACCAGAGAAGCTTCCTCTTGCAGCAAATAGGAACAAGTACAGAGACCCACACCTGGAAAGTATGCAGAGAATGAGAAACTTTGGAACTCTTAGCTCTAAGTGAGATGTCTTTATCGAAGCCCTCCTCTCAGGGCTTATAGAAGACAAGCAGAGTGTTAGAGCTAAGTGGGTAAGAGCACTGGCAGCTCTACCAGAGGACAAAAATCTGATTTCACACACCCACGTGTTGGCTTACAACCACTTGTAACCCTAGTCCCAGTGTATATGAGTCCCTCTTCTGGATTCTTCAAGTACTGTGTGAATGTGGTACACATATACATGCAGGCAAAGCATCCATACACATAAAAATAAAGGGAAAACTTTTGCAAAAAAAAAAAAATGTGTTATAGGGATGGATGAAGATCCGAGGGTACCCGTTTGTGTACTGGGATAAAGTACACAGGGACACACAGATAGTGGTGAAAACATAGGTAGTCTATGAAAAGAGAAAAGCACACCCAAGAACGGAAGTGAGCGAGGGTTGGAGAGAGGTTAGATGCTCACTGGGGCTGGGTCACAAGTCGTGACCTCTGGAGAGATCCTTGGCATCGCGCTGCCTTTCCTCCACTTGAATTTACCCCAGGCTTTTCTCAAACATGCCATCTCTTATTCATATAAGAGCTCTGATGGAGGGGAGGTCCCACTTTTTCTGTCAGGGGTTTCTTTTTTATGCTAATCTTCATGTCTATTTTGTCCCACTACATAACTGGAGTTACAACTCATGCAAATCGTTGGCTTTCAATTCTAAGATTAGATCTTGTATTCTTGGGAGGATATTTGAAAATTCTGATTCCTGTAAAAGAAAGTAAGTCTTCCCTCCCTCAACAGGCAGGCTTTGGCAGTACACACACACACACACACACACACACACACACACACACACACACACACACACACACAGCTCACACATAGACACACACACACAGACACACGTACTATACACAGAGACAGACAGACAGACAGACAGACACACACACACACACACACACACACACACCATACACAGATACACACATACATAGTCAAACATAGAGACACATATATAGACACAGACACATACAGAGGCATATACACAGATACATACACACACACAGACAGCTCACATATAGACACACACACATAGGCATATGTACTACACACAGAGACAGACAGACAGACATACACACACACACACACACTGACACACTTGGGTTCAGTGGATGCTTTCTCTGGGTGAAGAAGGAAACTTATGGATCACAGTGCTGAATTTTAGAAAGAAGTTTTATTATAAGACATTTCAGAGAAAGAAAGAAGCCAGAGCTCTGTGGTGTTGGAGCAGGTGCCAGGGAATAGGGGATAACTGAGCTTCTGGTCTAGGGATGTTTTATAGGATTGATGGCAGAAATTGGGTAAAGCACGAAGGATAGTTAGTTCAGTTGGCACATTCATGAGAGCTCTTCCTCTCAGTTTGGGTCACTCATCATGTATAGCTCCCAGGCAACATTGCTCTCTTAGCAGAGAGATAGGAAGAAACCAGGAACTGGAACTCTGTTCTGGCCTCCAGTGAGGAAGGAACTGTTGACAGTACCATGGCCATTTCTAGAGCTGCTGCTTTTGGATTTCCAGCCCTAAACTTTCCAACTAGTTTTTAATCTCCTGCTCTCATCAGAAAGACATGGGGAATGAAAATAAGCATTGCCTTGACAGTTTATTGAACCTGAAAATATGTGCTGCTCTGCTCATTGCGTTTAATGAAACCAGATCAAACCAAGCTGAACAGTAGCCAGACTGAAGAAGAGTGGAGACTTCCATGTACAGTCGAGCAGGCATGGGATTAAAATCTGTAAGACAGAAGTTGTGCTGGGAAAACATAGGTTTAGGGAAGGGCCTCTTAAAATTGACCCACTTATGATCCCCAGTAGCCTAAGACATTTCTATGTGATTCTGGGCATATGGGTATACAAATAAAACATTTACCAATAATAAATCATAAAGAAATTTATTTAAAGCAATTATTTGGCATATATAGTTTTAGCATTTAGTAAAGATGAGGGCAGATTTACATTAGACCAAAATGGATGTGCTTATTTCTTTTTCTGTAAGAATTAAATTTTGGCTGAATATTTAATACAGCCTAGAGAATCTTCAATATCTTTTCAGAATTTATTGATAATTTGATTTATAATTGTTAATGCTAAAAACACTGGTTTGCATAAATAGACAGAAGTATGCACAGCATCATTTCAGGAATTGTTGGAAAATCTACCATTATTCAGAGCCAGAAATTCATTTAAGGACTTCAAAATGGAACTCAAATGAAAAACTCAAAACAGTGATTTTTAAAATGAATCTTCTAGGACAAAATATCCCGATTTGAAACAGGCTGAAGAATGACAAAAATTAAGAGACTTTGTTCACCATAATTAAATCATTATGTTTCTATGAGAGCAGAAAATGGTGTATATAACAGGAAAACACTGAAATTCATGGCATGCACACTGGATTGTTAGGCACGAGGGAATACAATGTGTCCATGTTACATGTTCAGAAAAAACTAAAGTCACATGAACTCAACACAGCAGAGCACTGTCCCCAAATGTTAGATTAATGGTGCATTTGATTTCAAATTAATTTTTCAGTCCCTTTATTAGGTAGACACTAGCTGTTTTTTTTGAGGTCATTGAAGATAGGACCCCTCATTTAGCTGTGGACCCCCCCTCTCCATTCCTGTCAAAAGACTGGTTTTTAACAAAAAATATTTATTTTGAATGTTTTTAATCTGTGCATCTGCATGGGTGCCCACAGAGGTCAGAAGAGGGAGATGGATCCCCTGGAACTGGAGTTACAGATGGTTGTGAGATGCCATGTGGGTGCTGGGAATCAAACTCCAGTCCTCTGAAAGAGCATCTTAACTGCTGAGACCCCACATGCTGCTTTTTTATTTTTTTTTAAGGAAAGGAAACTATCATAATTGCTTATTTTGGAATTTAAAATACCATGTGAAAGGAGGGAGGAAGCATCATAGATATCCCCTGAAGATGTAAAAGTTCCTTGTGATATGGAGGAACATGGAGGAACAACAACTCGGTTGACATTCCTTAAGAGAAATCTATTTCTTCAGGTAAAAACATGGCTATTTTACAGATTCAATTTTACTTCTTTGGCATCTACTCTGCTACATAATTTTTGCCAGATGATTACATGGTGGTAATGTAAACTATTCAAAAGATGACAAGATTGAAAAAAAACCCATCATCATTCTTTCCCATAAGAGTTAATTTAGATATAACTTGGATATAAAATGGTTCATAGAATATCCCTCTATTCTGTCTGCAGTGATGTTAAGAAGATGGACCTGGGGACCAGGGAACAGGGAGATGGCTCAGTTGGTAAGAAGTCTGCTATGCAAGCATGAGGGTTCAGAACATGTTCACCCACATATAAAGCCTCATTCCGTAGACTGCATCTGTAATCCCAGCACTGAAGTTCCCAGTCTTGATGGTCAGCCAGTCTATCTGAATCGATGAGCTCCAGATTCAGTGAGAGACATTGTCTAAAAACAGGTGGTGAGCAACAGAGGAAGACACAGTTCTCACTTCAAAGGGGATAAGAGGTAGTTTATGCTAGAACTAAATACGGGTGCTTGTGGGCCATGAACAAATTCTGCATTCTAACGTGATGGCTGCTTCATGAAGCTTTTATGGTAACAGAACAAAAAGTCATAAGCCAACACACTTTGCAAATATATTGGTGGGCATGTCAGGTAGGCAGACTAGAGCAGAGTGGAGAAATCTCCACTGTATACCTTGGATAGCTTTGGGGTTATTGGTGGAAGCTAGGAGTCTGTTTGTATGTTTCAAAGGATTTATCTAGTAGTTACAAACATGTTAGGTCACACACAGAAGTTGACAATATCATTTAAGGGTATTAAAGATAGCAATTTTAATTAGACTCTGGACCTTTAACATTTTTTCAGTAACTTCCATTCACCCCCCAGTGCCTTATTTGGGTTTGTTAGAAACCCTTTAAAGATAGTTACTACACACCAAAATGGTCCTCTATCTGACTACTGAAGAGAGAGAAACAGAGGCAGAGATTAGACAGAGAGAGTTGTGGCCATTCCTCTTGGAGCTCATCCCACACTTGGATCTGTTTTATATTCCATGACTTCCCCAGAGGAGCTCATAGCCGTCGCCTGTACATCAGGCCTTAGTCCCTGAGCACCTCTCTTTCTAACTCTCATGCTCAAGCCCATAGTAAAATGTCCATGCAACTTCAGGTCAGGTTCATAAACCGTGTATTCTTGAAATTCTTTTCTGTACTAGATCTACAAATCCCACTTTGGTTGGAGTCACTCAGGCTGCTGACTGTGCACCCGGGAACTGTGTCTCCTGCCTGTGTCCCTCCAAATTCTGGTACCCTTATCCACCTCCCCGTTTCTGGCTGCTACTGAGATCTTCAGTTTGCCTGCACTGGTTTTTTTTTTGGGGGGGGGGAGGGTAGTTGTTTTATTTTTCCTTCTGAAATTCTAATACTCAAGTTTACTGTTTGTTTTTTAATTCCTTTGTGCATGAAACTAAGAACCCATAAACTACATCCACTGTCCCCTTCCATTTGTAACACTTCCATATTCAAAACCTCCTGTTGTTGCCTTGCAGCCTGGGATACCCCCATATAGGGTCATAATCTAATTTAAGAAACCGGAGTTTAGAGTATAAACTTTGACATTAGATAATCCTAGGTTTGGATACCAAATAGGGCACTTGCTCACAGTAAGTTTGGATGAGTTAGTTGATCTTCTAAACTCTTTTAATTTACTATTTGTATGTATATGGTGGCGGGGTGTGTATGCATGCATGTATGTGGTGGAGGGGTGCATGTATGTATGGCTTTGGGGGCCATATTGTTTCTACTGCAAATACTCATCTTTACTCTTTGGCTCCAATGCCTAGATGACCTGTAAACAGACTCACTGTTTATGTTCCAAATTACACTTTATGTGTACTAGCATTAGAGTTCCACATAACTTCCCCATGTCACTAAATACTCTTACACTGTAATTTGAGCTTTACATAATTTTTACCTCTCTAAATATTGTCTTCCCTTCCTCAACCATTAAAGATTCTAAGATCACTCTTATTTCCTGGGCTGTGTAAAAATAGGCAATTGGCCAGGCTAGTCCTGCAGATTGGAGTCTGCCTAACATTCTCCAAGATAATAACTCAATTCACTTAGTTTGACAAGAGTAAGAGCAGTAGTTTTCAGATTCTGGCTTGTGACACTCCACCCTTATTTGAAGACAGAGAGTCTCTTGCTAAGAGTGCTGCTTGGAAGCTCTGTGTTAGACTAAATGGAACCTATCATGTTTGGAAGTCATTCAGGATCACATGTTAGGTTTGACCATCTGTAGAACAAAGTAGAGAAAGGTAAATTAGACTACACTAATGAATGGTATTGTAATAACATGTCTCTTGGTGAGAAGTTCTGAAATGGCAAATGCAAACTGTTTTAGGAGCCATTGCCAGTCTTACACAGGTTCATATTTAGTGTATTATAAAACTGGATATTTAATAACTCACTAGCTAAAAATATATCATTATGGTGCATCCCAGTTCTGTTGGATTGCTTGTAAACATTCAAAGCATTTGCAAGCATTCAAAGCTTTTGAAATGACAATTCTCTGGCTAAATCAAAGATATCTGTATCAGTGTTTGTTATTGTCACAGTTAGTTCCAATTGTCAACTTGACACACCTGGTTAGAAGGGAAATTCTACTTCCTGTGCATACTCTCATCTTCTGAAGTGAATTTTATGCCTAGATTTTAATCATGGCTGAGAGCGAAAGCTAAGGGCAGGGTGAGTAGAGAGAGGAAACATGGTGAAGGATATTCTATCCAGCACCTTGATAATATGGTATTACCATTTAATATTAACTTCTACACACACACACACACACACACACACACACACTACCACCACCACCACCACCACCACCATCACCACCACCACCATACCAGACACACACATTTTTTTTTTTAAGACAGGATCTGGCTATATTGCCCCCACAATAGCCTCAAAAACAAAGTTCTTCTAATGTCTGTCCATCTATCATTCATTCTTAACAGGGTTAACATCATCCATTAGGCATAGTTAGTATAGTAGATAGGATCCACACTATTTTATGGGGTTGTTTTATTTTTATGAAAATCTTAAACTTCTCCATTTAAAATCAACACCACATAGAACTTTGGCCAATCTTCCAGTCATCTCTTTCTATCCCTACCCATTAATCTTTGGGGCAGACATTGCTTCTCCATTTTAGGATTTTCCCCCAAGAGTAACAGTTAATACCCAACTGATCCCAAGGGGAAGAAACTGTTATGGAGGAAGCTTCACCCCAGGCCCTGGCATCCATATACCCAAAGAGCCTGGGATGTTATAGTAGAAATTCTACCCAAGCACCCTCACTCATCTCCCTCTAAATCCTGCTGCATCTCAGAAAGCCCACCAAATGATAGCCCCTCCACCCAGAGATGCTCAAGATCATTCCTACGGGGTATTTAAACTGCCCCCCCCAAATAGACCTGTGGTTTCCCAGTCTCTCTTTCCCATCTCCTCTCTGGGGGACTGGAAGGCCATTTGGGAGCATTGTATCCATAAAACATAGGCTTTTTCTGATTTGGTTTGATTTGGTCTGATTTGGATTGCTGCATCAGCAGAGAGGCTTGTCAGGCTGTAGAAACTTTTCAGAAACATTTGACAAATATCCACCCCTCAACCTTAAAAGAAAACAGACCTTATTGGGGGAGGAAAGGAAGACTATAGATTAAATCAGAAGTTAGTGCACTTCTTTGCATCTATTTCATGTTTTCCAATTTCCACAGTTCCCAAAAGGTAGTGTTCAAACTTCATTTCTGGGGCTGCTGATGGGTTATGAAGCCGTTTTAGTGGGGACATAATCAATATTTTTCTTTCCCTTAAACTTTTTTTTTACTGTAGAGAACACCAAATATAAAATATTGGAGAGATACTGAACTCTTTTTTCAAATGCCTCTCGCCCAGCTGCAGCCCAATCTCCTTCCTCACCATCTCTCATTTCAACTCTATCCCTGTCCAGAGTCAGAGAAGAATATGGATCAATCAAAAGGGGAGCCCAGCTGGGGGAGGTCCTGGGCAGGGGCGTGGCAGGGGAGGGTTCCAGCTTGGGATGTGACATCTTCTTTTCAGAGGACAATGACACTCCTCCTCTTAGAGAGTTTGTGTCCCTGGTTAAATAAAAGGCATCATCTGTCACATGTTTGTAGCCTCCCCCTTCCTTTTTGTGCTGTGACTTGTGCTGGCTTTGTTCCGCTGTTTGGAATAAATGAGTTCAAAGAAGCCTAGCAAAGCTAGCTGTGTTTCCTTAGTGAAGGGCTGAGGAGCCAGTGATGGGGAGGGGAGTGGGAAACAGCCAACTTCAGAGGACTTCAGAGAAGAGTCCGAAAGAAAGCGGGGGGGGGGGGGGAGCCAGGAGGGCCTTCTGAATGGCTGCTGTGGAGGGATTTTAGGGCAAGCTGCTGTGTGCCATGCATTCTATATTACTTTAATAATAAAACAAACAAACAAACAAACAACAACAACAAAACCTTGCCATATTCCAGCAATCCAGCCAGAGGATGCAACAGAGACCATGCCATGGGGATGCTAAAACTGGAGGGAGAGAGGAGATCCAGGATACATTTGAATTCAGTCAATAGGCCAGCTCCCAGGACTGAATGCTGGTGTAATGGTCCTGGCAAAGGATGAGGTGTTCAAAAGAGAAACACTTGTGCCCTCCTCCCTTCATCAGTCAGACTATTGAAACCAGAGGCCAAAGAGAACGAAAATTTCCATGGGAATCCCATGCAGGAGGAAGGGAAGGAATGAAGTAGCAAGCAGTGCTAGCAAGAAGGGAAAGGTTTTTGCTTACACTCTTCTGAAAACTTAACACATGGGTATTTCCTGGTCTTTGTCAGTGTTTTCTACAGAATGGTAACACTGCCATAGCAAAGGCAGAGAGAATTCATTTTCCTTTGTCAATTTGCTCCCCCCCTCCTGTCATTAGCAGAAAGAAAAGTATATTATATGCACTGTAGGGGGCAGCAGGCTGGGCAGGAACAAGGGACCACCTGCCCTGATGTTCTGTTTGTTTCTTTGGTTAGGTGGCTGGTGTGCTCTGTAGGTACTAGGTAAGTGCCCTACTGTTAGGTTGCTACCTAGGGATTGGAAGGTTTGAAGGTTGGTGAGGATGGACCCCCCCCCACCCCTTTTCATTCTCAGCTTCAGCCACCATGTCCCTGGTAACATGCTGAGAGTCAAACTGAGCTCTGTTCATGACAGAGGAGGCCATGGAGATTCAGGGCAGGAGGGTCCATCCAGGCAAATGATGGGTGGACGGATGGACAGGGCTGTTCAGGCACCAATTTGAGTAGGTGACATCAACACTGGGGACTGGGCTGGGAGTTCTCTGCCCTTGATGCATATAACAGGCAGTCATCTAAGGTATCCTCTTCTCTGTGGGGTCTGGGGACAGGGTTGTACCTTTGTCACAGTCTGGTGTTGTCAGGCTTCGTTTTCCTGATGTGAGTCTAGTCTGGCCATGTACTCTGATAAATTTATAGGGCATCGTCATTTTTTCTTTTAGAAATAAATTATTTACCAGTCTGTATCTTGTGGGTAGTGTCAGACAGATGGTATTGAGTACATGCCCACCACTGTTCCATGTTCACATTCAAAATGGCGTAAAATGCTACTTGTAAGACAGTCTATTCAGGCAAGGCATAGGCAGAAAATAATTGTTAGTATTCCCTACACTATGGAGTAACTTAGAGTAAGGCACAGCCTAATCTAAAAACACCTATTGGTTGGCAAGTCGTTTTCTCCTGGGTAAATTTAGGCTGACTATTTTTTAAAAAAATAGATTTACTTATTTTTTTCCATTTTTTTTCTTGTGTTTTACATGTGTTCTTAGGGGTGTCTACACACACAACACCAAGGGGTTGATGTCAGATTGATGTTTAGTCACTTTTCACCTTATTTTTGAGACAGCCTCTTTTCCTGGACCTGGAGTTCATCAGTTTGGCTGGGCTAGCTGGGCAAAGGTCTCCAGAGACCTGCCTATAGGTGGGTGTGTTGTGCCAAGCTTTTATGTGTTTGCTAGGGTTTCTGAATTCTGGTTCTCATGATCACATGGCAAGGATATTTCTGAGACATTTTCCCAGACCCTACTGACTCATTTTAATCTGTTCTGTTACACGATTTTTGGTCAACAGAAATGGGGTCGGAGGCCCTGGCAAGATAGCTTGGCAGGGAAAGTCACTTGCTGCCAACCCTTAGACAACTCCTTCAGGTTGTCCATTTGCTGTTTATTCTGAGCTGATTGTTTAGTATCCTATTTGTTGGACTTTTTTATTTGCTCCCAAACATCCCATAATTACCCAAGAATAGAGTCTCAATGAAGGATTGTCTCAGTAAGTTGACCTGTGGCCGTGCTGAGGATTTTTTAATTGGTCTAACTGAGGTGGAAGAATCAGCCCACTGTGGGTGGTGCCATTCCCTTGGTTTAGGACCTAGATTCTGTAAGAGTAGAGAAAGTGAGCTGAGTACTAAGCATAAGTGCATTTCTTTTTCTCTGCTGACCTGTGGACATGACGTAATTGCTGGCTTATAGCTCCTGTACTCTAACTTCCCTTTAATGATGGACTGAAGCTTAGAGTTGTGAGCTAAAAGGAATGCAGTTGCTTTTAATCAGGGTTTGTTTGTTTGTTTGTTTGCACAGCAAGAAAAATGAATGGGGACACTGGGTAACTAATTTGGCAGCACGAAGGGAGAATTAATCTCAGCCAACCTCTCTCTTATTCCACCCCTTGCACAGCAGATGGCTTCTTCAATGGAATGATCATTGACATGGATAAAGGTATTGAAGGATGCGAAGATGTGGCAGACCCCAAATACATTATTTTCTTGGCCATTTAAAGTCTGGAGCTGATAGTATGTGCATCCTTTTTTTTTTTTCTTTCTCCTCATGAAATCCACTTCTGGACATTGTCTCCAGTCTCTGCCACCAGGAAGAGATTCTCCATTTTTCTTCTGTTTCTTTTCTTCCTTGTTCCTCCAATCTTTCTAAATAAGTGTGCATGTCTGTCATTACTCTTGTTGGTGTTTAATAACATTTCCAATTGTGGTGTGCTTTACCTGTGTCTTTACAATTGTTTTGACCCCTGGAAGAAATCTTCTAAAAAAGAAAGGATATAGTCTCTTCAGCAATGGGTGCTGTGTTCAATCAAGATGAATTCTCTTTTTTCTAAACCAGCAGCATGATTCCTGGTAGAGGGTCAGTGTAGAAAAGGGCGAAAATCCTCTTGGGGGAGAATATAATGTGTCTCATACATGGACCATTTTTCCCATTATATAAATACTATGGTTCTGTTTGCTCTTCATGAATCTTGAGGTAGGGAAGGCAAAAGTGAGACAGATAGCATTCTGTGGTGGCCCCTGGCTCCCACAATGACACTTTTGGTATGGTATAACCAGTTCAAATCACTTCAGGGTTAGCTGATGAACTGTACAAATAACATAAGCACAAAGAAGATGATTATTATGTATTTCCTGTATTGCAGTTTCTAAAATAGGCATATATTCAGAGGCAGTAAGTAAACAAAAATTAGCAGAGGTTGGAGAGGGGGAAACAGATAATTCCCACAAAACTCACAGAACACAAAACTAACTGGCATGAAAATAATAATTTACTTCAACTGACTCTTGAAGGGCCAAATGTCTAAATCAGAAGCTAAGACATGCAGGCCAGCTTGGAGGTTGTGGTCACAAGCCCAGGCCTCAGTAATATATCTATCATTGCCTTTGTTAGGACTTCTATTTCTATGATAAAACACAATGTCTAAAAGCAACCTGGGGAGGAAAGGCTCTGTGGGCTTACACTTCCATGCAATAGTTCAGCATTGCAGGAAATCAGGGCAGGAACTCAAGGCAGGAAACTAGAGGCAAGAACTGAAGCAAGGCCATGAAGGAGAGTTACTCACCGACTTCTTCCTCCTGGCTTGCTCAACCTGCTTTCTTATACTATCCAGGTAGCATCACCCTCAATGGGCTGGGCCTTCCCATATCAAGGCAGAAGTTGCAGGCAGGGAGAGTAAATAGGAAGAGGAACTTGAGGCTCCAAGAAGGAAAAAGAGATGCCAGGGAGACACCAGGGTCCAGCCAGTCAGACACAGAGGAAGCAGGAAAGTAGGACATGCAGAGTGAAAGAAAGATAAAGAGCCTAGTGGCAAATTGTAGATTTCATTAAGAAAATGCCCCCACAGTATTGCTTACAGTTCAGTGCAGCCATCTTATAACCTTCCTGCCCCTCCCTCCTGCCCTCCTCTCTCTCCCCTGCTATGGCCTCCATGGTACCTCACTTCTTTGAACTCTGTCACTTTCTGCAGCAGTGTGATTTGGGGAAAGTTTTCTGACCTCACCGACCTTCAGCTTCCTCAACTGAAAAATGGAAACACAATTACTTTACTTCTAAGAGTAAATGTGAAGAGTCCACTGGAATGCAGTGCTGAGTTTCTGCCTGTTGCAGAGGAAACACCAATATTGCTTTCATTATGTCTGTTGTTTTTATTGGTGATAAGTCTTTGAAATGCTGGTAAGAATCATGAATAATAGTCAATATAAGGCACAAATCCAAAGTTATCTCATAAATATGGAGTTTGGCCAAAAGGCCATATGTTGCAGAATGTTTAACTTGGCAAAGATGTGTTGCATTTTTTTAGCTATGTAAAGATGAGTTGCATTTACTTAATTTTGTAAATTTCATAATAAGTCTACATGTCTTTATTTGGGAGCTGACTGGCACGATAAGTCTGTAGTGCTTCCCCAGAAAGAGGTCAACTCTAGGGCCATAATTCTGTCAAGTTAGCATTTCACTATCTTGAAAATACCACTCTGCAGTAGACACATAGCAAGCAGCCAGGGGATGATTTGAAATATTGGATTACAATATGCACTTTTGCAAACTGGATTTCTCTACTTCATTCTCACCATCCCCTACTTATGCTTTCTTTTTTTCAAATTTCAAGTCTTTCCAGTTTTGCTTAGGAATTAAGCTTAGGTTACCTTGATTAATATTGAGCATTGTAAGCATTTCCTATTCTTAGTTTCACCTCTAAAAATTTGTAATTCAGAAATACTTCTGTTAATACGAATGTGTAGCTACACTCACATAATAAGAGAAAAAAAAACTCACAAAGCCATACCATACATGCCAGGCGGTGTGGTGCATGCCTCTAATCCCAGCACTCAGGAGGCAGAGACAGATGGATCTCTGTGAGTTAAAGACCAACCTGGTCTACAAGAGTTAGTTCCAGGACAGCCTCCAAAGCCACAGAGAAACCCTGTCTCGAAAAACCAACCAACCAACCAACCAAACAAACAAACAAACAAACAAACAAAAAGCAAAGCCATACCATACAATCTATGAGAGTATTTATGCTAGAAATAGAAATTTAGGGAACTTTAAATTTGGACTTTAACAGCATTTGCAAGATGTTAAAGCCAAAGAACTGATGTCACTAAGAGACTGAGTACAGAGAGGAGTGGGGCTGGAAGACTGAGCCTATGGGTGTCTAGAGTTGGGAGTCACAGAGTTCAGAAAATTTCTAGCACAGAAGACTGAGAGGAGCAGAGACCGGCAGGGGAAGGAAAGCAAGAGAGTGCAATGTCTGGGGTGCACTGCTGTGACAACTCACTGATGGTCAAGAAACATGGCCACTGAGATTGCCATAGGGTTACACTGTGTTTAGCTTTGCTGAAGTTGTCAGTGGTGCAGAGCTGAAGAGTGCTGGGCTAGAGCAGCTGTGAAAAAAAAAATGCTGAGGAAACCTAAAAGTTATACACATCCATCTTGAGCAGTGGTTCTCAACTTTCTAAATGCCACGACACTTTAATACAGTTCCTCACGCTGTGGTGACCCCCAACCATAAATAAAATTATTTTTGTCGCTACTTTATAATGGTAATTTTGCTACTGCTATGAATAATAGTGTAAATATCTGTGTTTTCTGATGGCTTTAGACAACCCTTATGAAACAGTTGGTCCACCACAAAGGGGTCACGACCTACAGGTTGAGGACCACTGTAATAGAATCTGTGCAGAGATCTAGAGGACATGCATTAGACTCAGTGATGAGCCTGTCTAAGGGGAGAGGAAAAGGATAAGAAACGAAAGAGGGAAAAGAAAAGGATATGGGGATTTTATGTTCTTATTTCATATGTCTTTCTTAGTTTTAGTAATTCAAGTGTTTAGTTTAAAAACAAGAATTTTCTCCAGATAATATTTATAATTTCCTGGTTGCTTTGCTATATTTCTCAGTTTGCATGACTCATATTAGCTTTGGCCTCCAGTGGAAAATTATTTCTCCCATCTCTCTGTGCATGGGGAAGTGTCTTTTCATGGCTGCACTTCAAATCATCTACATCCTGCCTGTAACATCTAGGAAAAATTTTTTTTTAATATTTGCTTTTATAAAGCACAGAGAATTAAAATGACTTTCTTTAGAAATTTGCAATGCTCCCAGTGTGACTAGAGTCAGTCCATCATTAACAGGTTGCTGAGGCAATTGAAGGGGTTTCTATTGATATCAAACATGGGGGGGTTGTTTTCCCTTTAGCCCAAGTGCTGTATTAAAAATATAGTTTTTCATCTCTTCCCCAGACAAATCACAATGGACTCTCTGGAAGTGAGACTCAGACGATATATTGTTCTAAGGTTCCAATTCGACTGAGCCATCAATTGGGAATTACTAGAGTAGATGTTTTTAATTCTATATAACAGCCACATGATTATTCCTTTCTAGTATTGGCGATTTTGCTGCCTGTTAACTACATACATGCGCACACACACACACACACACACACACACACACACACGCACACTAAAATAAAGGCACTATGCCCTGAGATACCAGGGGCTGGAAAACAAGTTTGCTGGATGGTTAGAAGTACATGTAATATTTTCCAGGCTAACTGGAAGACTTCCTCTTTCTGAAGTTTAAGATTGCCCAAGAAGGAAGCCTTCTGACCTCTGAGGAAGAGATAGGGCAATGCCGCTGTTGTTAATTGCCCTATGGCACCTGTAGGGCCGTAATCATCTTAGGTAGATTACTTTAGGCATCCTAAGCAACTGTGGTTTTCTGTCCCCCTCCCCCCCAACTAATCTTTCCTTTAAAAACTAGGTCATTGTGATAAGCAAGGTAGATTGATAATGCCTCTACCAACAGCAGATCCTCTGTATTACAGTATATATTGTAAAAATAAAGCTTGGGTATGTGGGGTGATGATGGAAGTAAGATACATCTTTTGTTCTCACAGTTGGATGTTTGCACAGACGTTTCTGAGCACACACATTTTCCAAGTGCAGGTCTTGTGTTTGGGACTAAGGCCAAGTGGGAAATTTCAAACCACGGGTCTCTTCCCAGACTTCATAAACTCTCAGCTGGTCTGGAGGCACATAAAACACAACAGCTCTGAAATAATCCACGGAGATGCCTAAGATAGAGCCCTTTCTGCATGGAGCGTGTGGTACCCGGCGAAGGATAGCTTTCTAAAAGAGGTGAGATCATGGGCTCAAAGATTATGTAGTGAACACAGATTATGTGGTGAACATGTGTTGAAGACATTTTCAGGTTCACTACAGAAAGCATCATCAACATGAAACATCCAAGGGCTGGAGAAACTGATACATGTAGCCAATGGAACAAAAGACAATGCTGGAAAAATAGAGCAAAGTCAGCACAAAACTGATTGATGCCCTCACTGCCACAAAGACTTGAGCTTTGGGTAAATCTCTCCCTTTTTAGAAGAGTCTCACTATGTAGTTCAGATTGGCCTGGAACTCACTCTGTACCCCAACCTGACCTCAAATGTGTAACAATTCTCGGTCTCTTAAGTGCTGAGTTCTCTCTCTCTCTCTCTCTCTCTCTCTCTCTCTCTCTCTCTCTCTCTCTCTCTCTCTCTCTCTCTCTCATATGTATGTATTGTATGTATGTCTGTGTGTATCTATGTGTGTGTGTGTCTATATGTGTGTGTGTATGAGTGTGTGTGAGTGTGTATGTGAGTGGTATGTGTATCTCTATGTGAGTGTGTGTATCTGTGTGTGTGTGTGTGTGTGTGTCTGTGTGTGTGTGAGTATGTATGTATATGTGTGTGTCTCTGTGTGTGTGTGTGTGTGTGAGTATGTGTGTGTGTGTGTGTGTGCGCGTGTGTGTATTCAGCTGAAGTGGGTACATAGGTTGATGATGGACTTCAACATACTCCAGCGTGCTTTCTTCCCCATCCCTCTCTTTGTTGCGATTTTTTTTAGTTGGCCTTGAACTATGTAGCTGAGAATGACCTTGAACTCTTGATTTTCCTGCCCCCAACTCCAAATACTTGGGTTACAGGAGTATATGATTGGCCCAAAATTTGAAACAAGCACTGAGCTGTGATGTGGCAGTTGCCATTGTGTATGCTGCCTAGAGACCCTATGCGGGCTTTGTAAATGACTGTCAGGCTTTGCCAATTGGCCCGATGCTCCTGGAACTGTTACCTCATGTCAGCTCGTTGCATCATTGAATTCTGTCTTGTGGTTGTTGGCATGTCTAGAAGAGACAAAAGGAGACCAGGACATGTTATAATTTAATGGGTTGGGTGCATCAGTGTTCCTGGGGAAATAAAACCAATGCAAAACAGTATTTTATTAAAACCTGGCCTTTTCATAAAACTGGGTATTTTTAACTAGAGAGTTCTGTGGCTTGATCTGGTGTGTACATACCATGTTAGCAAAAGGTGAGTGAATAGCCAAGACAAGTTACTCTTTTCAAATTAACTTCACAATTTAATCCTCTAAAAGTTCATTGGTGATAGGTATATTCCAGAGAGCGGACTGTCCCACTATTCTTCCTTCTTGTAGCCAGCATGCTTATGAAGCTGGAGTTATGATTTGATGAGCCAAATTCTCCTCCTTAGCTCCCTTTTGTTTTTGTCACAATTAGCTGCACGTGCAGAATGGTTTTTATATGTAATTGCTCCCACAAGAGAGTAATTGCACCCTAAAGTGGCTGGTTGCACCAATGGCAGGAACAATTATCAACAAAAATGCAGTTAATTGCAGGCATCTGAATTGTGGGCTTCAAAGAGAGACATCCAGAAGCCCGACTAAAGATCTGGCCTGCCCTTTTGCATGCTGAAAGTCTATTTGTAATTTGAAATCAATATTATAATTTTTGGGGCCCACCTGGGCTTTCTACTCATGTAAAGACCTCTTAGAAATACTCTGAATTATAGGGGAAAAAAAAGATCGATTTAAAAATCTCAGCTAATTAACCAACTAGAAAATGCAGTAACTTGGAGTCAAATTATATTTTGAAAAGGGCTGGAATGGGGAGGGGAGGCAGGCAATTGAATAAAAGTATTTTGTTACAAGCATGATTCATGTCTTTCCATCAAATTTGGATAAAATAGGGCTGCAGAAATAGTAAAAAGTGATTTTATTAGTTTGTTTTAAGCGACTGGGCCTCTCATCACACAATCACAAGAACCCTAGCTACACATTTTCCCCCATTGCCAGCTTCAGGAACACAAGAGGAAATCATCTCTGTGGCTCCCCCGGGCTCTCTGAGCACCCCTTTCCCTTTTTCCATCCATGTAACACAGGGATGCTCGTGGCTTTGGTGTTCTGCTGCTCTGGGTAGCAACAGTTGACTCACATTATGCTTATACATTAAAAATAAGATACTTTTTTTTTTCTTGTGCTGTGTTCTGTGCTGTGGGTGAAGAAGGTGGTGTCTTCCTGCTGCTAGAGCCTTACAGAGCTGCTACTGAATGGCTACTCCTTTGTCTTGTACTTCCCTTTCTCCCCACGCTAAGTAAAAGTCTAGAGGTGACTTGGAGAGTGATGAAGTTAACAGCCAAAGGTGGGGCTGCAGGACCTACATGAGCTCAGCACTGTCCATCATATTCAAAATTGTCTCTCCAAGTGCATTCGGCTCAGGCAGAACTTCCTTTAGAAGTTTCTTCCCAGAAGCACCTTTCACCCTTATACAAATGTACATCCAAAGGGATCCCTGTTAGAGTTCCATAGTGTTGCAGAGGAACCTAAGCATGCCTGAGATTTCCAGGAAAGCCAGTGCACGTTGTTCTGAGGCCCCAGCTTCAGCGGCCCTGGCCGACAGAGCAACAGTGTTTGAAGGGAGACACTGAAGGGAAGGCAGCATTATGTAGCAAAGTGCTTTACAGGAAAGAGCATGGAAATTCCTATTGACTAGCAGTCCATAGAGTCTAATTATTCCAAGAGAATGGAGACAATGTGGTACAGTAATGTGCACATTGCTTAGCATTTGTATATTAGCAAAGCCGCTTCTCTGGGGACTGTCCCCTAAAGGAACCAAGAGAAATGTGGAGGAAATAGAAGAGACCTAAAAAGGATGTCCCTCCTCTAGAAATATCTCACTTTTGTTTTGTCTGCAGGGTAGAGGTAGAAATTGGATTGCTTTGGAGTGAAAAGTAAGGTGTGGGAAGTGACAAGAAACAGTTTGGAGAAAATACCGAGACACCTGTGGACAGAATGTATTTAAAAAAAGAAGGTTGGCTCAGTAGGGCTACTACCCAGCCTGCAGCTCTTAAGTGTGAAAGCTTAGTCAATATAATAACAATAGCCTCCCTCCTCTACTCAGTGCTGGACCAGAAGTGGGCCTTCCATCTCTTCCACTGTTTGCAGCATCGGGGATGCAGCCCTGCCATCCAGCTAGTATAATTCTATCCTTTATAACTGTAGGCAGCCCTTGTCTAAAAATTTTACTTAGCAGATTAAAGGCATTAAGTAGTCAAGAATCACTAAAGGTGAAGGGTTATAAAGCATTTTGCTGAAACTGGGAGAACCATAAAGAGAATTGCGTAAGAATATTTAAGAGTGCTGTTCAGGCATAGTGACATCAGCTCAGATATACTGACACCGGCTCAGTTGTAGTCAGGTCAACTGTTTGGTTTGGGAAACCAGAGAAGGTCAGGTCCTTCTAAGCGTTTGTAAATCCCTTTGTGGAGAAGTGGCTGCCCATGTGTCCCAGACTTAAAAGAAACCCCATGACTGCCTATGGCAGGAATTCCCTGGATATGGTTGCATTCAGGTGAAGATTTGATGGCTCACTACATGAACAGCAGAAGATCCTGTCCTCAGAGACTCTGTGACAGTGGCTTAAAGAGGAGAAAATGCATAACTGCTGAACTATTGCAACGTGGGCTCTCCCTTTGTGTTTGCTGATGCAAAATTTAATCAGGGAGTAAATATTTTAATTGTTCACTTGGGCCTTGAATTCAAATATTGGGAGACATTGTTAGTTTCAAAAAACAAATTAAAATGAAAACATGATTGACATTCAAATCTAAATCAGAAGACAGAATTTAGAGAGTAACAAATTAGAAATGTAATTTGGTGAGAGTTCAGGGTAGTGCCGAGGGCTATGTTATCAAGAGCATCATTTCAGGATGTTGTAGTCTCGTTTTTGTAAATATGGAACACCTTAGAAAAATCTTCCTTGCACAGAACCTGTGCTAACCTTCTCCCTGTTTCCCTAACTTTAGGATGTGTGCTGCCCAAGTGAGCACAAGTCTGATGTTGTTGTCTTACATTTATTAGTGTGTGTGTGTGTGTGTGTGTGTGTGTGTGGTGTGTGTGTGTGTAGAAGTCAGTTCTCTCCTACAATGTGGATCCTAGGGATTGAACTCAGGCCATCAGGCTTGGCATCAGGCATCTTTACTAGCTGAGTCACTTTGTTAGCTTTATTGGGTTTTGATTTTTATTCTTTGCTTTTTGAGGCAGGGTCTCATATAGCTCAGGCTGACTTTCAACTTACTGTGTAGTAGAGGATGGTATTTGGCTTGTGATCCTCCTGCCTCCACCTCCCAGGTTCTGGGATTGCAGGCAGGAATGTGAGCATGCTCAGTTTATACAGTGCTAGGGATGAACCCAGGCCTTCATGCATTCTAGGCAAGTTCTCTACCAGCACAGCTACATCCTAACCCTCATGGCTGTTTCTTCATTGCACCTGATTGATCTCCTTTCTCCTTTGTCAAGTAACAGCATGTTCCTTGCTTCTCATAGTCCATGTGACCATGCAATGTCCAAGTTGCCCCATGGCCTTGTTCCCCCATGCCTTTCCCAGTCCTATATATCCTGTGTGATAAGCCAGAGGTTTTCACTACCTGAGGGTGATGGCCCACTTTATGATGGAATGGGCAACATCAGGAGAGAGGATGTACTGATTTTAGTCTGGAATTTCTAGCGGTATGATTGTGTGAACTTGAGGCTGCAGGAAGCAGCCGGGCCAGCAGCCCATGGAACCAAGCCCTGACCCAGGAAAACTCAGCTAGGAGAAGGAGAAATGCATTTAAAGTCAGGTATTAGCACAGAAGACTGGGTCTATCCGTGTGTAAGGGAAGAGCACCCCCTCCTTGCAGGAAACATTTTGACTTGAGAAAGCTTGAGTTGGATTTTGTCATTTGAGACCCAATAAAAACTGGTGAACAGATGAGACAAAAGAATAGAAGCTCTATTTTTAGACCATTCAGTATTTCCTTTGTGTCCTTTTGAAACTCACTTTACACTGAGATAAAAATATATAGCCTTTGACTCTTCCTGGTTGCATTCTCACATTGTTTTGATTTCTCTTATAACTGGAGGATAAAGTTATCCTTGGGTAGGTTCATACATGTTTAGCAGCACCTCCTAAGGCTGGCAGGACAGGTCATTAATACTGTTCTCTGCATTCTGCAGGCATGCTGCAATGCCCTTTCTACATGCAGTTTTTAAGACTCTAGTAGTTAAGAATTTCCACCGCCATCTCCTTTCTCTATTCCTTTTCCTTGTTGCTCGGTATCTGATCAAAAAGGTGTACATGCCTGCTAGGGGAGAACCTGCCAGTGTGAGGGGGCTGGGAACTGGGTGTGCTGTGCAAGGCAGAAGCCTCATTAGTGAAACTTGGCAAGAACATACATTCACTGAAAAACTACACCACATGGACTACACACTAGGGAACCAATTTGCTCACACCAGCCCTTAATGTCTTTTTGGCCAGTGGAAATTCAGTTTCCTACATGTATTTCCAGGAGAATCCACCCAATCAAATCTTTCAGCTTAATAACATGGCACAGAGGACAGAATGACTCTAGCATGATACAAAAATGCTACATAACTTACAAAGCGTGGGAACTTCAGTTTGTCATATGTTCTTGACTTGGACTTAAAAGTGTTTCGTTATAGAACACTTGACAAATATTTAAAAGTAAGTAAGAGACTCCTGGGCAATGAGAACTTATGGGCTTATGGTCCCAGAGGGTTAGATGTACATAATGGCAGGGATGCATGGCAGGAGAAGGCCAGAGAGGAGCTCAGAGATCATATCTCAGCAACACGCAGGAAGCAAGGGAGGCTCCACATTCTGAAGCTGCCTAGTAATGTGCTTTCCCCAGGAAACCTACACCCCCCAAAGGTTCCCAGACTTCCCCAAACAGTACCACCAACAGGATATCAAGTGTTTAAATCCATGAGCTTATGGGGTATTTCTCGTTCAAACAGATAGCATAACCTCCAAGTCTGATGGCCCATGAAATGACAATATTATAAAAGGTCTTCAGTAGACCTGCTTATAAGAAAATGGGCTAACATTTGGAAATAAGACTAAGAGAGAAACCATGTCCTGTGGTGTCATACTTAGAAATTGTTTAACAAATTCACCAATGAGTGTTTAATCACCCAAGGAATATATCTTTATTTGACTCCTTTAAAATGTTTAAAGGTCCCAGACTTTGTGAAACTAAATTTTAACTTATGAAATTGTAGGGGGTGTTGTTGTCTGGTAGAGATGCAAATGAATTCTGATAAAAAAAAAACCTCAAAGATTTTGATTTTATTGCTCTAGGAAACATTAACCAAATTTGTGTCTATTCAAGTGAGCTCATTCTGTCTCCAGTTTTTGTTGCCAATAAACATCCAGTTCTTCCAATATTCTTTGCACCAGATTTGCCATTTTCTACTTCCTTCACTAATGAAGTAAGTAACATGTTTGGCATGTGTTCGTTCTATATTTGTAAAAGAGTTATGCCTTAACTTTTTGAAAATCCCACTTTGAGTGTGTGTTAACTCTCCAAAGGAAACCATCCCACTTACCACTAACCACAATACATACCATATCAACCACCACTTTGCATGGTTGCCATAGAATGTACATGTCAGGAGTCTAACCTGATGAACTTTTCTAAAATTCTGAGAGATTTTTCCTTTTTATTGATCTGTAATAAAGCATAGGACCCCAACATGAATACACACAAACAACCTTTCTGTCCTCTCACCTGTAAATTACAGTTACTGCCACTACAGGGATGAAACTTTCAAAGCTCTGAGGCCCGCCCCTCCCCCACCAAGAAAAACTTACAGAGGGGTCCTCAGCAAAGTTACTGTCTTTCTTGCCTTGTCTAGTGTCTTAGTGTCTTTCCAATTATCCAAAGCAACTTAGAACTCAAGTTGATACAAAGTCTACAGCTGTGTTTCTCTATCAAATAAGCAGTAGTGGCAAAAAAAAAAAAAAAAAAAAAAAAAAACCACCCATCCCAAAACTTTTCCTTCTCCCTCTCCCAGACAGCCCTTGTCCTTCTTGAAGACAGCTGTCTCCTCCTCTTCCAGAGAGCCCTTCTCTTTCTTCCAGACCAAATGTCTTCTATGATTGGGCTTAGATCTCTGTCCGAACTGAGTCACTCAGGAGCAGGTGGCTTTCCTGAGGTTTCCCCTCTGGAACCTACTTGGCTCTCACATGAATCGAGAGTATGCCTATTTGTCCAACTTTCTAATAATTGGTTGGATCATTTTTAGACAGTATTATCTGGTTCTCTGTCTTCTTGGGTCTTAGTTTTGAAGGAAAGCCCATCTTTGTCCAGCCCAGTTCTCTAATTCTCTGAGAGGATGGCGTCAAAGAGCCTCTCTGTGTGCTCTGTACTATTCCAGTCGCCACAGGCCAGTGTGGTGGGGGAATTTCCTCAGCGAGGTCCCCTCTTCCCAATTAACTCTAGCTCGTGCCAGGTTGACAAAAATCTAAGCAGGGAAACTGATCCCTTGTCAACTTGACTCACCAACAGGACAGGGAGAAGAAAGGTTTTTTTGTCTCATCTAACACTTCGGGTAACTATCTATATCTAAGGGAAGTCAGAGCAGGAACTCAGGGCAAGAAGCAGGAGACAGGAATTGAAGCTGCTTACTGCCTGGCTCCACTCCACAGATGTTGTCTCTGGTCATCATCTCATGGTACCGGCATCTCCAAAATGTTAGGGTCTCTGCTTTCCTTGTGCTGCACATTCAGTACAACCTCTCTATCACATAGGGCCTAGCCTCAACTTCTCTCCAAGATACCCTCAGTACTGGTGCCCACACTGCCACTGAGACTTCATCTTCATCAATGGCCTCTCCTGGCTTCTCTTCAGGAACTCCAGCCCTACCACGAGTGCCAAGCCTCAGCTGTTTTCCATGATCCCCTTATGACTTTGAAACCAGTATCACTTGGGTGACTCTTACATATTACCAAGTTTGGCTGCCAGAATGAGATGCTGCCTCAGCCCGCTCAGAACCATAGCCTTGAGTGCTAACCCTGGACTAGTTTCTATGTGTTCACCCGCTCTGGACCACAGCCTTCATATGCTAACTTTGAGGAAATACTCCTAGATTTACGATAGTCAATGATGCTTATCTCTTCTTGATCACTGTTAATTTCTCAGCTCCAACTAACCATCATCAATTGTCTTAGAAAAGCAAAAGTTCTGGTCTGTTTTTAATCACAGCGCATTTCTCAGCCCCAGGTAAACAAAACCACAGATTCTTAACTCAAAGTATCAAACGGCCAGTACAATCTCAAAGGGACTCCCAACACTTTCCTCTGAAACTTCAGAAGCCAGACCCCCACCATCCACACTGCTCTCAGAATTGCCCTTTAAGTTCCCATAATGTCATTAAGCCCTGAGCATTCAGCACCATTTCTGGCCCAAACTCTTTCCACAATCCTACCTAAAACCATATGGTCAGGTCTGCCATAGCAATAACCTACAACCAATTTTTGCCTTAGTTAGGAGTTCTATTGCTGTGATAACACACTGTGTCCAAGACAACATGGAGAGGAAAGTTTATTTCAGTTTACATAATATCACAGTCTATCACTGAGAAAAGTCAGGGCAGGAACTCAAGGCAGAAACCTGGAGACAGCAGCTGACGCAGAGGCCATGGAGGGGCGCTTCTTACTGGCTTGCTTTCCAAGGCTTGCTAAACCTGCTTTCTTACGTACTCTAGGATCACATGTCTAAGACAGCATCACTCACAGTGGGCTGGGTTCTTTCACATCAATTACTAATTAAAAAGATAATCCATAGGCCTGCCTATGGTCCAATTTCATGGATGTAATTTCTCAATTGTTATTTCCTCTCCTCAGAGAACTCTAGCTTGTATCAAATTGATAATAGACCAAAACAAAACAACCAGGACACACACACACACACACACACACACACACACACACACACACACGGGCTGGGGAGGCATTGTAAATGAGGAATATACAATACCAAAGAAGCAATAGACTTCTATAGTGAAAAAAAGAAGTTGAAGAAGATACTAGAGAATCTCCTTGTTCAAATATTGGCAAAATTTGACTTAATATTGTGAAAATGATTATTTTGATGAAGGCAATCTAGGAATTTAATTAAATCCTCACCCAAATTCCAATTATAGTCTTCATAGAGTGAAAATGAACAAACCTAAAAGCACAAAAGACCCTAAATAACTAAATCAATCCTCAACAAAACACCAAACCAAAAAAACAACAACATGGTCAACACATAGCTAGAAGTGTCACAATACCTCGTCTCAAGTTGTATTAGAGCCACAGTAACAAAACAGCACAAACCCAGCCACCAATAAAAAGAATAAAGGACATAGAAGTAAACCCATAGGACTGTAGCCCCCTCTCTGCACATAAAGATGTCCAAGATACATAGAGAGAAAAGACAGCACATTTAACAGCCAGTGTTGATAAAGAAAAAGACTAGATCTTTATTTCTCACCCTGTACAAGAATTGACTCAAAGCATACGAATATGCTTTGCTGCAGGACCTTAACATCAGAAGCTGGGAGAGGATGCACAGATAAAACATGTCAGCTATAGGCATCAGCCATTGTTTTCTGACAAGGACTGATGAGCACAGGAGCTGCCCAACCAAGATGATGGGGTTTCTGCATATTAAAGAAAAGGAAAGTGGTAAGAGAGTGAAGGGACCCATACACAGCTGACCACAAATCTGTAGCAATCACATATAAGACAACAGGTTAATATAAATAACTGCAAACAATTCAATACCAATCCCCCACCCAATCAACATACAGCTTAATAAACTGAACAGTTACAGAAAAAAGAAATGCAAGTGGACAATAAATACTTCAAAAGGTGAGTAGACTCCTTAGCTATCAAATAAATGCAAGTTAAAATCACTGTGAGACTCCAGATAGCAGAAAGACTATCAACATAAACAAACAAATAAATGTGGTCCTCTATTTTCATGTACAGGGAAAGGGGAACTCTTATTTACTGCTGGTGGGACTGTGAACTGAGGTGGGGGGGAGCTACTGCAGAAGTCAGAGTCATACAAAAGATTTTTTTCATCTTTAACTCAATTAAACCAGAACTGAAAAGACTCTCCAGACACTTAAAAGTTCGCCAATGTAGTGCTAAATAACACATGAACGAGAGAAGGCACTATGTTCTGGGTATATGGTGATAATGTGAAATAATTAGGACTCTTGGATGTTACGGGCAGGTTTTTCCCGCCGGCCTGCCATCCCGCCTGCCGCCAGTCTGAGCCCACAGCCGCACCAGCCCTAAATAACACTTAGAGACTCTGTATTGATACAATCCTGTTGGCCAGTTACCATTATTGTTTATGGGCTAGCTCTGTCTTACTTATTAACCCATTTCTACTTATCTAAGTATTTCCACGTGGTCATCTTATCTGGGAGCTGCGGCTGGTGTCTTCCTTCCTCCCAGGTCTACATCTTGACTCTTCCTAACCACTTCCTCTTTCCTCCTTGTCTCCTAGCTCCACCTATCTTGCTTTTCCATTGGCTCAACAGTGCTTTATTGTTTAACCAGTATGAGAAACATATTTACAGAATAACATCTCCCATCACTTGGACATTGTTCTTGGAGGTTAAAAAAAAAAAGGGTAAAGCCAGTTTAGAAAACTGGTAATTTGAAACAAGTTATATGTATAATTATAATGTGAGGTGGATATTCCACTTGTAGGTATCTACCCATTAAAAAAAAAGAAAGCTTACATAATTTTTACAAAAACTATTACTTGAATATTGGAGAGCCTTCTATGTAATTGCTTCAAATTTGAAATAATCCAACATCAACTCATGGATTCATAGAGAAATGACAGATTATCAATATAATTGAATGGTTGAATATTAGTCATCTGTAAGGAAGGAATGATTGATACACAGCAGCATAGATGAATCATAAAAGCATTTTACAAAGTGAAAGAAGTTGGACATCACAGATTAGGTGTAGTCTAATTTTACTTAACTGTGGAATAAAACAGACCAGCTATTGCTATCATCCAGGCATAGGAGGAGACTGCTAGGGAGCATAAAATAAGCATTTGGCGTGGTTTAAGTATCCTATAGTCTTAGATTCTGCAGTGGTTAACCAACCATATACATTTGTCAAAGCTTTTAGAACTGTAAATAAAACTGGTAAATATTATTATGTATAAATCAGTAATTGTTGAAAGAGATGGGGAGAGGTAGATCTAATGGCTATGAAGAGCAATGGATTGATGATGATCAAGAATTGCAACATGGACACGGATTATTGAGAGATAAATTTAAAAAATAATCGCAAAGAAACTTGACTGAGAAGCAAGGGGAAAGGACAAGAGACAAAAAAGGAAAGAACGTAAACACAGAGAGCTTCCTAGCCACAGACTTGGTGTCCTAAGATAAGCCACTGACTGGCATAACAGACACGCTCTGGGTACATGGTTCCCTTGTTCCTTTTTCTGTCCCACTTTGGTCTTTCTTATATGCAGTGCCAAGCTGCTTAGGCTAATTCCAACGTGGGCTTGTGCTAGCACCAATGTTTCTATTTTCAGAAACGTTCTAGGGCCCCTTGAGAACTGTTTCTTCTGTTGGTTCTACCAGCTGGGGTGATGAGTGGTCACATGATTCAGTAAGTAAACCCTTATTCCTATTGTGTTCTCACTTTTTGGCAATTTCCTGTGTTCTCATGATGCTGTCTAGGTACCTTATTTATCTGAAAATATAAATTTAACTGAGTTTTTTCTCTTGAATTTAAATTTAAACAATTACCTTTTTTATTGCTAAATTTGACAAACCTATCTATACTCCAGATTACTGTCCTCAGGAGCCTGGCCACTTTCTTTCTAAAGTAATCCTGAGCTGCCATCCTCACTGAAGCTTGTTACAGTTTATGTGAAAGTGTGTTTACACATCCCAGAGCAAAACCCAAACCAGGCCTGCCCAGGGGTTGTGGGGCATGGTTGTGGTCTCTCAAAATTCTGACCAGAGAGGGCCATCTAGCTTCCTATCAAGAATGTTGGCACAGAGAAGAGTGGGGAGGAGAGAAAGAATAAAAATAGTGTGATGTTAAAAAAGGCAAGATTAAAAAAAGAGAGAGAGAGAGAGAGATACTGTCTTAAAAAATGAAAACAGGACCTAGGGTATGGTTGTTTTAGCTTCCAACCTATGAAAGTGGAGCCTTGAGCCAATGCAATTTGGGAGATAGTTGAAAACTGCTTGGGGCTCACAGTCTTTCTTCTCCTAAAATTTTAATTTGCTTATTCATTTTTATTTTATGTATTTTAGTATTTTGCCTTCACATACACTGTGTGCATGCCTGGTGTCATGGAGTCCAGAGGAGGGTTCGAGATCCCCTGGAACTGGAGTTACTGATAGTTGTGAGCTGCCACATGGGTGCTGGAAACCAAACCTGGGTCCTCAGTAAGAACAGAAAGTGCTTTTAACCACTGTGCCATCTCTCAAGCCCAAGTCTTCAAAATTTTACTCAAAGTTACAAGTTTTCCAAAGTACTTTAAAATTTTGCATGCTCATAAGTATAATTTGTTTTTGAGACTTGTTGGAATGTGATTAATAAAACTATGCACATTCAAATTAGCCACTATGACAATCTACATTGAATAATAGTTGTCACAAGCAATGTGGCATATCCCATCACCACACAGTTGCTATTCTGTGTGTGCCTGTATTCTGCCTTGATTCTTCTGTTCTGGCTATTATCAGAGACGGCAGGTATAATACCAGAGGATGGGCAAACAGTTGTTAACTTCAGGTCCAAGACTGTTTCCAAAAACCCCAACACAATCAGACTCAGGAATGGGTCACTGTCTGTTTTAGTATGGATTTTTCTTCCTATGATAAAACATCATGACCAAAAGCACTTAGGGAGGGAGGAAATGGCTTATTTTGCTTACATATCCTGTGTCACAATCCACTGAAGAAACTAGAGGCAGGAGCTGATGCAGAGGCCATGGAGGAGTGCTTCTGACTGGCTGGTTCTTCTTGGCTTGCTCAGCCCACTTTCTGATAGAACCCAGGACCACCAGCCCAGGTGGCCCCACTCACAATGATCTGGGCCTTTCCATGTCAATCACTAATTAAGAAAATATCCCACAGGCCAATCTGATGGGGACATTTCCTCAGTTGATGTTCTCTCTTCCCAAATGATTCTACCTTGTGTCAAGCTGATATAAAAAACTAGCCAGCACCTTAGCACTGGGATGGCTAAGGTGCCACCTCCTATACACAAACAAGTTCTCCCAAGGCTTTCTTCTAAGATTGTGTTTGTGTTCACGTAGAGTCTCAGTCCTGAAATGCTCCAGCTTCTTCTTTCTCCTGTCTTGTCTCCTGGAGACATCGTCCTGGGTCACTTCCCTAGCTTAAAGTCACCTTACAAAAGCCCAGGTCTGTGACTGGAGTGCTAGGAAGCATACAAACATTACATTTGCATTATCCAACTATTCCTTTTTCAAAAATTCTTATAAGCTTATAAAGAGGGTAACCAAGGACTCATTGGAGAGGAAAAAGAATGGTTTCAGGACCCTGTAAAGTCCGTAGCACCTTTTCTTGCAAGAAGACCTGTGGGGAATAGCATGTGAATGGCCTTCCGTTCTGGGGACTGCCTGGCTGCTACAGAGCAGTGGGTCACAAATGAAACAACATTTTAGTATGTTAGTGAGAGGAGACAAGAACTTAGTCTCTGAAGTCAAAATGAGAGGGATAAAATGTCCTCTAGTAAGGTGCGCTGGTGCTTTCAATGACACTAGGAGAGGAAGGCAGAACAAGTGGTTTAAATGACTCTTGGTGGCTTTTAGGGGGAAAGTAGGCTATGCTGACTGGAACTGGAGTTTCATCTGAGAGCTGTGCTTCAGATCAAGACATACAGGAAGTTGCCTTAGGAACTTCTGCTTCCAAAATCCTGGGTTGTCATGGGAGGCTATGCTATGTCTGTCCCAATGTCAAAGGGTGATTTGGTTCTCAGACAGGAAAAGATTGTAGGTAAGTTAGACTTGCTGTCCATTGACTGGGGCCAAGAAAGAGGGTAGTTTCAAAGCTGGTATGCAGAGGATCTATTGTTACTCTGGTGACAAATCAGTCATGTGATGTACAGAGATAGCACACACACACACACACACACACACACACACACACACACACACACACACACAACCCAGCTGTTCTCTGGTTACCAAAGGGAGGGGGGCTTAAGCTATGGTCTTGTCATTCATGCTGATCCCTGGTGTCCCAAAGGAATGAAGTACGGGTAAGATTGTGTCAGGAGTAGGATTTACCACACCAGCACAGGCAATAGGTCACAGAGCTCATCGAGAGAGAGGTTTAAGAATCCAGATGCCTACCAGGAAGGAGACTAGAGCATATAAAGTCTCCAGAGAAACTAATCCTGAAACAGCCCTTTTCTGTGCTTGCTTGGGCTGTGTCTCGGCATAACTTACGACAAATGTGATTAACATATCAATCACCACAATAGTAACCATTATTAAGACGAGTTGGTATAAGGAGTGGGGTATTGGCTATGACTGATCTGACTATGTTTTGGGGAAGATCGTGGAAGGACTTTGAAACTATGGGCTGGAAAAGCCACTGAGTATTGAGAGCTCAGTGAGCTTCTTCTGGAAGATAAGAATGTTGAGGACAATGTAAAGATGGAGATCTGCGCGTGAAGTTTCAGAGGGAAGTTTAAAGACTATAGAGACCATTTGGTATTTTGAATTAAGATTCTATGGTTCTGGCTAGCTGGAGCTGAAGACTCAACCACTATTAACAAGATACCAGAACTACTGAAGTAAAACCTTTGCTTTGCTGAGATATTCAATGCTGGTCGGCTAGGGCTAAGAAATTAGTGGTGATTAAGAAGAGACCAGCATTGTTGGGGTGAAATCTTCTGGGAGGTGTTTCCTGAGAGACTACAGAAAAGCTGTGTACCATAGGCAGCAAAAGTTGTATGTTGCACCGGCAGCTGAATTTGGAAGTATAAAAGTCACCCAGGTGGTACTGGTTTCTAGGACATGAAGGGCTCATGGAGAGCAGCAGGGGCTTGGCACCATGAGAGGTCAGGAGAGGCCATTGGTGAAGGTGCTGCTTCAGAGACAGCTGAAAGTCCAGGACTGGAGGGCTCATGCAGAGAAGTTGAGGCTTGGTATTATGAGGAGAGCCTATGAGAGGTTATTGGTGAAAGTGCAGGCCAGTTGCAGCAAGGGACCCCAACGTTTTGGAGATGCCAGTGTCATGGGGTGGGCACCAATTACAGCAGCAGCAGGGAAGTGGAGCCTTCAAGGGCCTAGAAAACAAGCTGTGCGTGTTGTAGAGGGTGGAGCTGGAGAAGTGACCCAAGCCCTTTGGAGGAGTCCAGAAGATTGTGAGTAGATCCCAGATACCTGAACATAGAGTTGTTTACTCTGTTGGACTTTGGTCCAGCTTTGATTTGATTGTGACTATGCCCTGGTTCTTTCCTCTTGAAATAAGAAAGCATTTAATTAAAAAAAAAAATTTAGCAGCATCCCACAGTGGAGAGACTGAATTTTAAAAGACTCTGGATTTGATTGGTTATTTTAAAGATATTGAAATGTTTTAACACATTGTTTTATTGATTCTTTGGGAATTTCACATCATGTACTCCAATCCCACTCATCTCCCAGTCCTTCCATATCTACCTTCCTCCCTTATCCTCAGCTAGTTTTCTTAAAAAAAAAAAAAAAAAAAAAAAAAAGCCTACAACACAAAACCCAAAAGAATATCTTGCTGATGCCCCCTGGGCAAAGGCCTGCTCCTCTATCAGTTGCAGCCTTCTCACAGACCAGTCAGTACCAGTCATAGCTGTCACATCTCCAGTTACTCTGTTCCTCCATCTTTCCCGCATCTCTATCACATATCCATTTGTCATAGTGGCGTTGGAAGCTGTGGCATGTCACACAGTATATGCTTTTACCCAAATGGCTTTACTTGCCATTGCAATGAGTCCTTGGTCCGGGTCAAGGCCTCCGGCTTCTGGTATAGCATCAATACTGAACCCTCATGGGGATTCCTCTTAGATAGTCTGCTGTTGCCCAGAGTCACAGAGACCCTGGGGCTATGGTTCCACGAGGGCAGCCCTTTCATTGGCTCCAGTGGCTCGTAGGTTGGGTGGCAGTTGTGGTGGGCCAATTCGAGCCCTGAGTCTGGGCCCAGGTCTCCACTAGGCCTCCACTCCATGCCACCCATGAGGGATGGAGCCAGCTCTTCCGTGGCCATCAAGGGGCGGGGCCAGCTCAGGGTGGCCCTCAGACTTCAACACGTCTTCAGGCAGCCACCCAGTCCATGGATGTTCTGCCTGGCTTTTGGCGCTAGCACTGGCTACAGACATCAACACAGACCCTGGCTGCAGCAGGACCAGAGGTCTAGACACAGTCCTCAGCACCAGCATGCACCCAAATGTCACCAGGTCCCACATGGCAGCATAGGCCACTCATCAGTTTGGTCTGCAGCACCAGCTCTACCCTCAGACTTCAAAGGAACTCTGGCAGCAGCCCAGACCATGAACATCTACATGGCTTTTGGTGGTTACATGAGCCATGGATCTCAACACAGACCCCAGCTGCAGTAGGACTACAGGCCCAGACATGGTCCTCTTTTGGCAGCAGCAAGGGCCTGGATGAGAGAGAAACCACCCTCCCCCCACTAATGGCATCACAGCCCTCAGACATCTACACAGTTTCAGGTGGCATTCCAGACCCACCAACCTCCACATGGCCACAGTCATCAACACAGATCCTGGCTGCAGTAGGATCACAGACCTAGACACTGTCCTTGGTAGCAGCCTGGGCCTAGGCATCACTATGGCCTCGGTTGGCAGCACAGGCTACTCAGATCAGTGTGGCCCCCAGCAGCATCATGGCCCCCTGACATCAACATGGCAGCAGCCCAGACTCTATGGCCCTAGGTGTTAACACAGTTACCACAGACACCAACACGGACCCTAGCTGTGCTAGGGCCATGGATCCAGACATAGCCCTCATCAGCAGCCCCAGCCTGAATATCACCATGGCCTTAGGTGGCGGCATAGGCTCCTCACTGCCATGGTGTGTCCAGATCTGTCTCTCCCCATAGCACTCAAACTACCCCGTGTCTCTTTGTCTCCCATGTCTCTACTCATCTTTGCCATTTCTCCATCACATATTTGTTCATTACAGGGGCTCATTACAAGGGGTTCATTACAAGCCCCAGGGCAAGTGCTTGGGTGTTTTCCAGCCACCCCGAGAGCCAAGACTGAATTTTTAAAGTGATTGAAAAAAAAAAAAAAAGCAAAAACAAACGAAAAACTGTGGGACTGTGGGACTTTTAAAGTTTGGAATGTTTCTATTGTAATGTTGATATTAAAGTATAATATTGAGGAAGAATAAGAAAGGAAAGGTTATGCCTTAACAGTGCTGTGTTTGTGTGTCAAGTTTACAAGGGCTCAGTCATCCTGGCTAGTCTTATATCAACCTGACATAAGATAGGGTTGTCTGAAAGGAAAGAACTTCAGTTGAGATCTAGCTGTAGGGCATTTTCTTAATTAGTGATTGATGACGAAGGGCCCAGGCCATGGTGGATGATGCTATCCTTGGGCTGGTGGTCCTGGGTTCTCTAAGAAAGCAGGTTGAGCAAGCCATGAGATACAAGTCAGTAAGCAGCATCCCTCCATGACCTCTGCATCAGTTCCTAACTTCAGGTTCCTGCCCTGTTTGAGTTCCTGTCCTCAATGAACAGTGCTATGGAAGAGGAAGCTGAATAAACCCTTTTCTCCCCAAGTTGTTTTGGTCATGGTGTTTCATCATAGCAATAGTAATGATAACTTATGAGAGACTTTTTAAAATTAAATTACTTGAAGTGGATAGACCCTTGTTTAACCAAGATCTTTTGAGGCAGGAAGATCCACACATCAAAATAGGGCCACACCTTCTGCTGGCAGCCTATGTAAAGAAAAAGGAAAAAGGAAACTTGCTTTCTTTTCCTGCTTGTTCTCTCTCTTTGCTGGCAAGTCCATTCCTTCACAGGTATTAAAGCCTAGTTATTCATGCATATACTGGAAACCAGCTGAGACATCCAGTCTTGTGGCTGAATTAAGTACTGGATTCTCAGACCTCCATTCGTAGGCAACCACTGTTGGACCAGCTGGATCACATCCTGTAAACCATTCCAATATATATGACTATATGTATGTATGTGTGCATTACATGGGCTTTATTATATAATTTATACATGTTATATCTAATATAACATGTACATATACATACATATATATGATATATGTATATATCATATATGTGTCATATATGATATATGTATATATCATATATGTATCACAAGACTCTCCTAGGACTATGAATTTGGGATAATCACTTCAGAGCTGTCTTCTCTATGACTGGCATTTCTCTTTGGAAGCATCCACACTTTTTAAGGAAGGAACACTAGGCTGTATTATCAGTGAGCTATTTAAATGATGCTTTCCTTTTGGGAATTTCCTAACAGGTAGGAGGTAGGTTTTCTCATGCTCTGCTAAATATTTTTGCTGAACTCATCTTTGAGGTTGGAGAAAACTCATCAAATTAGCACTTCCCAATTATTCCAAAGTCTGAAAAAGTAAGACAGCCCTAAATACCACAAGCTGGCTGGGTGTGGGTGGTGCCAGGAGAAGACGCAGTGTTCCAGTAGAGTACCCCCCTCCTCGCCTCTATGTGGCTTTTCAAAGGAAATGTGCTTCTGAGACCTGGATGGTTCTGTCTGCCCCAGCTCCTGGTGCGCAGGCAGAGCCATGGGCATAGTGGACTGTGATGTGCTCTTTAGTTAGCACTCGGGGAGCACTCACTGGACCTAGTAGAAAGTCCCCTGAAAAAGAATACTGCACACAAACAAGGGTCCCTTCTCAGTGGCCCAGAGAGATCAGGGAAGTGTCCCAGTGCTGTCGCAATTCTTATCCTGGCTTGTATTCTCTCCAGTGGTAAATGCAAGTGCTGGGTGACATATGAGCTGGAACCCAAGATGAAGTAATTTCTTAGCATGAATGGACTCATCACTTCTAAGTTCACATTTACATTGTGGGGAATAGAGAGAGCATGGTAACACTGATTAGAATGGTGTAGAGAAGAGACAAGGCATTACTAAGTAGCTGGTGCACTTAGGACTATTAATTGACTTTGGATAAACCTGTCTAATTTAGAGTCACTTCAGGACAGAGCTTCAGACACTAGGCTTATAGGAAAAACAACTTCAAACTGCTTGACTCACCTGCCCAATGTGGGATGTCTCTGTCTCACTGTATGCTGTGAATATGAGTTTCCCCCTCCCCACCACCCATTGGTTAATAAAGAAGCTGATGTGACCAATAGCCAGGCAGAATTGAACCAGGCAGGAAATCCAAACAGAGATATGGGGTTTTGAGAAGCCACGTATCATTTTGCACATTATTAATTAATAGCTGATATTTTTTCAATGTAAGTTTTTTTAATGCATAGGAGTAGAACATATCAATTGCTGATGAAGTTTGGTGGAGGCTTACTACAATGGACACTAATATTTCATAACATGACTTGATCAAGTAAGTTCTAACTACCTCACCAATCCAAGAATACCAAAACAAAAAGAAATAATGGCATTTATTTTACTTATGAGTTTTATTTCATATAGCTTGAAAAAAAAAAAGGTAGTCTCCGTAACATTCTAGTTATAGAGACAAAAGAACATATAAACCTTGGTCACTTCAGCTACTATGAATCCGTGTGTCTCAGCATATCCCCCAAACACTTCATTAATGCAAGCTTCAGACTTAACAAAAATCTGTCTAAGACACCCCCTTAAGGCTGCACAATTTAGCATTAAAGGAACAGGAAACCCAGAGTTGGTTCCGGCAAAAAGAAAGGCTTATGCAAGAATACATGCAGAATTAAGCTCTGGCAACAAATTCCCTTTAAACTAACAACATCCCTGGGGGAGCCTTTATAACTCCTTGAGGTACGTACATGTATGCATGAAAATAATTCTAGCACATTATTTCATGACAGTAGGCATAGAAGGTTAAATTAATTGGAGAAATGCATGCCTGATTCCTTGACCGGCTTGTAAGGACCCCAAGAGGACCCACAGTAAGGGAACACATCCTTATTTAGTCTAGAATTTTCCAAGTAAACTGTTAGCATCACCACTAAACTTTTTAGAATAGCATTATTATCAGAATATAAAACTGATATTAAATCATTTGTTCTAGGCCAGGGAACTATAGCTTCTTTTTGGAAAAGGTCAAGTAAAAAGTGCCTTGTTTCCAGATGTGGTGGTTCATGCCTGTAACCTCAGTTCTCATTAGATGCAGGTAACTGAAGACAGCTTGATTGTGATGGTTAGTTTTTGTCAGTTTTGACACAAGATAAACTAATCTGGAACGGGGAGGTGGGGGGGGCTTCAATGGAAAAAAATGCCTCCCTCAAATTGGCTTGTGGGCAAGTCTGAGGGGCTTTATTTATTTATTATTTATTTGATTAGTAATTGATGGATGGGCAGTCCACCGTGGATAGTATCACCCATGGGAAGGTGGTTCTGGGGGGTATAACAAGGGTGTACCTTGTTAGTCTTACAATGAGCCTGGGAAGCAAGCCAGTAAGCACTGTTTCTCCATGGCCTCTGTTTCATTTCCTGCCTCCAGTTCCTGCCTTGAGTATTCTGCCCTGTCTTCCCTTCATGAGGGAAGCTGTAAGCTGAAATAAAAACCTTTCTTTCCCAAGCTGTTTCGGTCAGTGTTTTATCATAGCAGTAGAAAACCTAACTAATACAATGGCACACAGAAAGTCTAGCTGGGTTATTGTGATACCTGGTCTCCAGAAAAAAGTGGTGTGAGAGAGATGTTTTAGTCTTTAAGAACATAAGGCCTCGTTTGTTTTTGAAGCACAGAAGCAGCAGCCAACAATCCCTCAATGAGAGAGCATGGTGGTGTGCCAGGAAAATCTGACCTACCAAATCAGGTGATGGGCTGGATTTGGCAAGAGGGGGACGTTGGACAGATCTGCTCACAGCTGTAAATCTTCATGCGACTGAACCTGGGACTGGTGATTTCACAGCGGAGCCTTGTCCTACAGCACCCTGGTGAGGTGTCACAGACTGACCCTGAAACAAAGTCTGGGGTACAGGAGGCATGCCTCATCTCTTGAGCATTTGATAAGAGCTGGCTGGTCCTTTTTGGCCTGGTTGGATCAAAAATGGTTGAGGGTCGTGTGTCTCCCTCTGCAGCAAGGTTGATCTGCCATCAACTTCACTTGTCTTTCATAGCAATATGGATCTCAAAACCACAAGGAAGAACATTCTACATACCAAAGCATACATATAAGTTTTTGGCATAGATCAGCCCCTGCAGTCCTCAGTTCAGTGGGACTCGCATGTCTGTCTCTTGTTTTTTTAATAGCTTCACCCTCAAGTCAACAATTTCTCAAGATTTGTTAATTATATTGGCTATTTTTATTTTAGGTTTTTTTTTTTTTTAGTGTGTGTGTGTAGTGTGTGTGTGTGTGTGTGTGTGTGTGTGTGTGTGTGTGTGTGTGTGCACTTGTCATAACCTAAGAGTAGAGGTCTGAGGACAACCTAAGATATTGGTTCTCACCCTTTCACTTGTTAGAGACAGGTCTTTTTGTTGTTTTTATGCTATGTACACTATGTACTTGCCTTCTTCCTGGGAATCTCCTATCTCAGCCTCTTGTCCTCTTGTGGGATTACTAGGACTACAGAGCCTGTGTTACACATCGGGCTTTTATGTGCACTCTGGGGATTTGAACTCAGGTCTTCATTATTAAGAACTTTGACCTGCTGGGCCATTTCCCTAGCCCTCCATTTTAGTTTTTTAAAGCTTTCTGACTGTTTTTGCCTGCTACTGAGACAAATATATTTACCTGGGAATGCCATATATAAGCTGCCCTTATTTGAATGCACACTTCCTTATAGGACTACCCTTAAGAAAAGTGTAAGAGAGTTCACCTTTGCATGGAATCAAAAGATGGCCATTAGTAATTAGGTGGAGATTTCCTCCAGAGAGGTAATCATCTGGGGCAACTCCAAAGTGCTGCAGCATTGGGTAACCCCAACCACGAGGACTCTTTGTCAACATCCCCATTGTAATTAACCTCTGGGATTGCACAAAGGGTTGTTTTCATTTTTCTAAGAATAGTAGACAGGAGTCTGATCACAAATGCCCAGAAATGAGATAGGGAGTCAGGTCGGATACTGCAGAGAACTGTAAAGAAGGGGGGTAATCAGCTAAACCAGAAGTGAAGACAGCCCTTCAGATAGTGGGACAATGAAAGGAGAGTGCGGGGCTCTACAGTAGTTTAAGAAATGGGGCATAACTCTTACTTACGTTGTGCATTATGATAAATATCAAAAACCAGCAAATCTGATTGGAATACAGAAATAAAATAGGACTTTCCTTGAGAGGACTATGATGAGCCTGGGAAGCATGATGACTACAGGGTTAAGCTAAAGCATCAATAGCTAGGGGATGGGAATGATGGGAGATGTAGCCGAGGACTCCGGTGGCTGTTCCACACCTATTCAGACTGTAAGGCTCATGGAGATATTTGTACTCAAAAGCATGTACTAGGGGAACCTGAAATGTTAAGAACAGGGTTGTTCCTCCAAGGGAAGGAGTGCAGAAACCTTTTTTCTACCTGGAAGGCTGGGGCAGACATGCTTTGTGCTATCTATGTGGCTAGAGACTGTTCTGCCACCGGACCTTCCTCCAGACCCTTATTATGAATTTGATTTTCTCAGTCTATAGAACTTATCTTTATGGACTATACAAGGAGTTTTGATGTATTCATGTCTGATGTGTACTTAGCTTTGTTCCTCAAGGAGATTTATGTATGCTTTATTGTGCACACAGGATTAAGTTAATTGTCACCAGAATAATTGTTCACCAAATTGTGCTGTGCTTAAATATGCCTAAAATAAACCACTTGGAGTCAGGCTCCCAAAGTTTGAACCAATACCAGCTACAGAAGTCGTGTTGTGCCAAACCAAACTTCCTTCTTGCCTTCGAAAGTTGCAGGGACACCCCCCTCAACACACACACACACACACACACGCACACACGCACGCACGCACGCACGCACGCACGCGCACACACACACCACTGAGGTTTTCTGAATATCGTGAAAGATGCTGTGAATGCAGCTTCCAGCACTCTGAGCCCCTACAGAACTGCCCCGACCCGCGGGGCCTAGTTATTCGTGGGTCGAGGTGGGCTAGAACCTGAAAATAATGGGAGAGAAAGAAGAAAGGAGACCAAGCAGTGCATTTGTCAAGGTCTAACTTTATTGATGTAAAATGGGTTTTTAAGGCAAAGCTGGGAGGAAATGGGGAGGGGTAGCAGGTAGGGAGGAAATGGGGAGGGGTAGCTTCTGCTAACTCCGGGGTCCTGGTAATTATCCCAGACAGTAAACACCAGACAGTAAACGGCTGCTTATCTTAGTTCCTGGGCCAGGCCCATCTCAGTTCCGGGCACTCAGTACCTGGAATGAGTGGAAGAGGCTACCTGTTAAGCAGGTTCCTGTATACTAAGATAAGGCTCAATTAAGAGGTCTAAGGTGTAAGCAATTCTGCAAGAGAATGTCACTCAAGGTCGGCTCCCAACACAGAACAGATATTCTGGAGCTGCCCTTACCAGTAACCTTCTGTAAGGTGCATGATTTTGCAACACACATGATACTTTTCAAAATAAACATCAGTAGCTCTGGCTTTAATAAACCTTCTATGCTGTAATCATTTCCACAAATATAGTGCAATGCTTAGATGTTCTTTCTGTCTCTTGATAGAAAGAAAAGTACCTCCATGATGTATAATGTCAGCTGCGGAAAATAACATTAAAGAGAAGCAACATTAGAAGAACTCATAATCGAGTTGTGACAGACTGGGTCTAAAATAGCAGCAGGGACATTCCCCTTAAATATAGAAATCTCTGAGGTCAGGGCAGTGTCCTTTCTGCCCTCCCAGAGCCTGGCAGGTCCTACTGACTGTTGCAGATCAGCACTGCTGCCAACAACCAAGAAAGCAAGGGGCAGAGCAAGAGACAAAGAGCACATGCTAATTGCTGGGCTTTCCTGATTATCTCTGAACATCTCTGGTCTTTGCAGGGAGCCAAAGGAAGGTGACTCTCCTTTTCTCTTTCCACCCTCACCATTTCGGAAGCTGCCAGCCTACTACAGCCTCACGCCCCGGTGACCCGGTGACAGCCACCTGATACCACAATGGGCTCTATTCCCATCCCACTGGACCTGGGTGACAAAATCAGATCCAAATGAGTATTATCACAGGCACTGTGAAAATAGCCTGCTCTCGGGTTTTATATGTTCCTCAGCCCTCGGCTTTCCTCCACCCTGGCTCTCTCCTTGGCTTCCGTCTGAGCCTTCAACCTCTAAGCTCTTCAGTGAGCGCTATCTACAAACTAGACTCTGTGAGAGGCCTCTAAGATGGCCAGGTCAGGGCATGCTGCCGACCCAAAGAGACTAACAAGCCAGCTAGAGAGAACAGTATGCACAAAGGGATGGTTGGCTGATTCTCATTCAGGCACACAATGTTCCTGAGCTCTCTGCCCTCAGGGGTGTCCATGCCCAATCATCCTCCCAGTGTTCATGGTTCCAAGGGCCAAGTCTGAGGTATGATTCAAGAGAATGAAATATGTCTTCTTGGGCAGCACAGAGGGTCTCATAGATTTCAGAGACAAGTGTAGACCAGCGTTGATAGCATATTCATGGCCCAGGTGTGTAGGGGATGTACAAGCAGAACTAGGCCAGATTCATTTTACATGATACTGATGTGATGTAACTATGTTTATTTTTTCCTTGCATGGCTGGGGTAGCTAGACAAGCAAAGTTGATAAATGGAGGACAGAGATGAACAAATCTATTTCTTTCAGAAAAACAAGGTCCCAACAAACCCTATCTATTTTTAGCTCCTTTCTTCCTCTGAAAAGTAGCAAAGCCAGGAACATCCCTGAGTTCTTGGGTTCCTTAGTTCTTTCTTCACCCACCAATCCCTCCTGATCCCAGAAACTACATAGCAGAAACTTTTTGTCAGGACCCAGCAGCAACTTGACTACAAAACAATGCATTTGGATCCTTCATCTGCAAAGAGAAAGTTTCCACTGGGTCAGTCTTATTTTATTTGCTGGAGACTTGTGGATTCTGTCTGTCAAAGGGCATTCTTCTCATTAGACAGACACCTTTCTTCTTGTGTATTTATTGGGTGGTGCACTACACATATGTATATGAATGTTCATATACATGAGAGTTCTTGAGTGTGTGGGAGCCCATGTGTGGAGACAGGAGATTGGTGTTATGGGTTATTCTTGATCTTCTTTTTGTTTTTGAGTCATGGTCTCTCAGTTAAACCCAGAGTGGCTGATAGGCTCATCTCATGCCTTTTGAGGGTAGAATTACCTGAGTGCCACCACACACATTCAGCATTGGGTGGGTTCTGGGGATCTGAACTCTAATCCTGTTGCCTGCACAGTGAGAACTTTAACTATGGAGTTATCTTCCCAGCCCCAAACAACTTGTTTTTTTTTTTTTTAAGGAAGTAGGCTCTGGGTCTCTCACTGTCGTTGTTTTAGAAGTGCAGCCATCCTGTGGTTCCCCATATTGCTGAACATCAAATGTTCAGGGCTGTGCACATGGGAAGACAAACCCCTGGGAGATGAGTCAACGTCAACTGTGAGCACAGGGGCTGAAGAGGTGTAATACCTGAAGGTGAAAAAATGAGTTTCTTGGTTCATTTACACTGGTAATTTGGGTGTGTTTGGCTCACTGCTGGCGGTGGTCTTTAGTTTTCCCCCTGACCCTGTGAGATTTGTCACATGCCAGTGCACATATGTTAGGACAGGGCTTTGAAATCCAGCTGATACACTGCCTGCTGTGGGAGAGATTCCAGCACGCTGTGGTCTTCCAGGATCTCATCAACAAAACAGAGATAGAAAGAGTGCATGAGGTACAGGTTACTCTGAAGCTCAACCAAGGTCCAGCCCAGTGAGTTACTGGCCTATAGCTAATCCAGACTGGGTGCTGGAACCCTCCCTGTCTGTGTTTGCCACTTAGTAGCTATATACAGTCTGGTCTCGGTTTTGAATTCCTTTAAATCAGGTGGGAGGAGAACATAGCATCTGCTCCCAAAGATGTTCAGAGATGTATCTGAATATGTGGGCCTGTAGCTGTGAGTGATGGTGTGCCTGGTGAAAGCCCTCAGGTCCATGCCACAGCTATCCCCTGTGCTGTGGATGAGCAGCCAGCGAGCAGGTCTCTTCAGAGCCCAGACATACCTGCAGGACACTTCCTGGATCTTAGTGGTGAATATTTTGTTTCCTTTGTCACCACCACCACCCCCTCATTGCTACTGCCTCTGTATCTTTTCCTCCCAGCTATGAACAGCAATAACTAGCTAGATCTTTCTAGATCTTTTTTTTAGCTCTCAAATGAGACTTCCTAAAATTCCAATGACCAGTCATTTTTTTTTCTTACAGATTTCATGGCCCCATCACTTTCTGAATACCCCGAGCACCCTTCAAGCTGTCATTCAAGAGCCTCTTACCTGGCTCACTTTATTGGTCTCCCTTCTGTGTCTCCTACATTTTCAGCTCGGCCAGTAGGTCTCCTCAGTCTTCCAAAACAATGCACATGTCTAAGTTTGTGTCTGCTGTTCAAATACCTGGAACACTTTTGCCCTTAGTCAATCCTAAATGGGCTTTTGCCAGTAAGCCATTCTAGCCACTGAAGCTCATTGCACCTTGGTTTAGGAAACAATGTCCTGAATTCATGAATTCAATGATCACAAAACAAATAAAACAAGGAAGAAAGGCCAGTTGAAGGGTAATAAATGTATAAGTCTAAAAGATGTTTGATTTGTGGCAACATGTCTGGTACCCCCAATTGCTGCTATTTTAATGTAAATGATGCATTTATTTATTTATATTAATTTCCAGTGTGTGTGTGTGTGTGTGTGTGTGTGTGTGTGTGTGTGTGTGTGTGTACACAGGTGTACAGGTGCCCAGGGAGATAAGAGACATTGAATCTTGTTGGACCTGGAGTTCAAGGCAGTTGTAAACTATCTAACCTGGTTACTGGGATCAATCCAGGCCTTCTGTAAGAGCAGCACATGCTGTTAACCTCTGAACCATCTCTTGAGCCCCCAAATGAAATATTTCTAATTTTATAAAAAGAAAAATTATATCTATACCTTATATTCAGCAGCATATTGTCAGTGTCTGTCTTGTTAATTGATAGTAACCTAAATAAGTATAATGTCTGCCTAAGGATAAAACAAAATATGTTTAGTTGATCTTGTATTGTTGGATAGTTAGTTTATTTTGATTTCACCCCCCCCCATATTTTGTAAACAAATTGTCTTTGAAAGGACTGCAATTGGCACAGGACACGCCAAGACCAAGCTCTTAGTCCAAGGGAGATTTATTTGTCCCAAAAGGACAAAGTGCAGGTAATAAGAGACAAAGTCTGGAGGTAGAGGACAAGTGAAAAGAAAAAAGGAACAAGAGGTATTTCCCCTGGGGGGGGGCAGAGTACATGATGACAAAGGACCGCCTCTGGATAGAGAGGAGACAGACATGGCCCATAAGCAAACAGCAGTTTATAGAAGGGAACCTCATGTTAGGATGAGTTGGTTTGTTTTGATTAAGCATGTTAATTAGGTGAGCCAAAGGGGGCTTCAATACCTTGATAGCTGGACCTTGATGGTCAGCTTCAGAAGAAGCAAGTGGCCAAATAACAGAATAGACCTTGGTGGCTAGCTTTAAGAATGCCATCTATGGTTTAGCAAGGAGGAGGGAAGGGGAGAAGGCAAGGCCTGCCAGAGATATGTTTGTCATGCTCAGGCCTCCAAAACCCCTCAGTCTTGGAGAAAATTTCTCAGCAGTGACGTCATAATTTTTATGCTCTCTCAGGTTTGGAAAATTGTGTTGACAGATATCATTTGAGGTGTTCTTGGAAAAAAAAAAAACAAAAACAAGAGAAAATAGGGCTACACATAAAGATAAAATAGTAGACATTTGCCAGAGGCACGGTAGCCTAGACTTCATACACTCAAACCTTGAGTCCACAGAACACTTACTATGTTTGAGATTTTGTCTGGATACTCCTGTGGAAAAGCTCATCAACATTTCCACATTATCACAAATTTTCTTTCAGGGCTCATATGTTATGTCTTTCAGAAAACAAACAAACAAACAAGAATAATTCTGACAGATGCCTGAAGAAGGATGCCCCATGTCCTGGTATCTGCATGGTTTGCAAATGTTTTATCCCTTGTGATGCTGTGTCATACCCTCCAGCTCTCACATGGCAGGAACTTCCCATTTTCTGTTTTGCCAGCTCTCCCACAAAGCATTCTCCAGGGATAGGTCCATCTTGTAATCCACTCCTTTCATTGCTCTTTAAACCCTGTTTGCTGGCCACTCTGTCAGGTTTTTTGTTTGTTTGCTTGCTTGTTTTGTTTTGTGTTCTGTGCAGCACAATGCCTAACTTACAATAGCAGCTAAATGTATAGAGTTTTGAGTCAAATTATCCCCGGGAATTATAATAAGGTGAAGAGGAAACCTTGGGCATGTGGGTTGTAGGTAACTTTGCTTTCATGGGAGGCCTTTTCTCCTTTTGACAAATGTAAATTATTTATTTCAATTCCACCAACATAAAGATGATTAAAATTATAGATTTGTTGTTATGTATTCATTATTATTACCTTTCTTTTATTTTAAAAGAAACAAAGCATTTTCAGTGGCACTGTGCTAGACAGATGAGGTATTCATCCACAGTTTGAAAGGTAAGGGTAAAGAGTGTCTCTTTGCCATTGAAAACTGGCCAGGAGTTTAGCTTTGACACTATTCATCAAGAACTGACTCTAGGGACAAGGAGATGACTCAGTGGGCAAATCGCTTACTGTGAAAACCTATGACCTGATTTTGATGCTCAGAGCTCACATAGGAAAACTGGATGAGCAGGTAAGCTTCTGTAGTCCAACATCCTTATGGAGAAATGGGCTGGTGAGTTTCTGTAGTCCAACATCCCTGTGGTGAAATGGGCTGGTGAGCATCTGTAGTCCAGCATCCCTATTGTGAAATGGGCTGGTGAGCATCTGTAGTCTAACATCCCTATGGTGAAATGGGCTGGTGAGTTTCTGTAGTCCAACATCCCTGTGGTGAAATGGGCTGGTGAGCATCTGTAGTTCAGCATCCCTATGGTGAAATGGCTGGTGAGCATCTGTAGTCCAACATCCCTGTGGTGAAATGAGCTGGTGAGCTTCTGTAGTCCAACATCCCTGTGGTGAAATGGGAGGCAGAGACAGGAAGATCACCCAAAAGCTTCTCCTGGAAGCTCATGGGCCAACTTAGCTGGAGTATGGCACACAGCAGCAGAAACAAAGGAGATGCTATCTCGGCAAGATGGACAGTGAGAACTGACCTCCCAAAATGTCCTCTGCCTTTCACGTGCATGCTGTAGCACACATGAATTCACACACACACACACACACACACACACACACACACTCACACACTCACTCACACATGCTCTGGATGGAAGGAAGGAGGGAAGGAAGGAGGGAAGGAAGGAAGGAAGGAAAGAAAGAAGGATATTCAGTTTTGGATCCTTAATAGTCAGCAGCTCTGGTCTCAGCATTGTTCTGCATATTGTCTCATGGAACCACTGATTAAATGTCTGTATTCATTATGATTATTGGTCGCAGTTATAAAAAATATTATTAAGGTGTGAGAGGAACAAAGATGCTCAAAATCATTTAGGAAGTAAATACTAGAACTGTTTGTGAAATGAGTGATTTTATTTTAGTTTTTGGTTGTTGACTAATCTTTATTAAATCCTTTCAAACTCAACTAAATAAGATATGTCATTGCTTTCGAAAGTTAAACATTTTAAAGCAGATACTAAATGCACATAACAGTGGGTTTCTCTATGATATCTAGATACATGTATACAATGCTTTTTTGATCATATTTAACCTTTTCTTGTCCCCCATTACTCCCTCAGATGTTTTCCTTCTTCCTAACTAATCTCCCTTCCATTGTTCCTTCTGCTTCATTCCTCTTCCTTCCCCTTTCCCTCTTCTCCCTTTTTTGTGACCAACTGTATTTAGTTGGTATTGCTTACGGGAGCATGGCTGGGGGGGTCATTTATAAAAAACATGGGTCCCCTGTCAGGGATATACCACTGCAGAACAAGCATTAGCTTTCCTGACAAACATTAACTACATCCACATCTTCAGGGATGGTGGAATGAGTGCTGCATCTACTACCCCACACTGGCACTGTCGTGACCTGGCAGCCACAGTCAGCAGAACACCCGCACACAGCTTCAGCATGTCACACTGACACCCTTGCTCTTAATTCTCATGTGACAGGCGAATTCTCAGGCTTCTCACATTCTGTGGGCTGAGGTTCTAGGATCACTGATGAGCTGTATAGCTTATGGATTGGAAGTTACACTTCCAAGTTATACTAGCCAGAATTTCTCTTCGCCGTATAAGAAAATTGTCCCTTGTGAATAAACCATTCATGTGAGTGGTTTTAAAAAAAAAAAAAAAAAAAAAAACAAGATGAGTAGAAACAGAAACATACAAACAAGGGGAAAATTCCTTATATTTCCAGCCCCCAAATTCCCGATGGAATTTAATGTATATTCTTCCTGGCTTAAAAATAAAGGTATTTGGGGTTTGTTTTTGAGAAAGGAAACTGTAACCAGCTCTTTATACCCACGCATTCTGCCTCTGTGGGTCCATCCAAATATCTGTGGAAAATAAAGCTTCTTTGTTTATTCAATTAATATGTGCTGGCAAAAACATAAAAGGGGAGATCACATCTGCACTGACTTTCCCCTTATTTTCCCTTAAACAGTGCAGGGTAAGTCCATTGTGTTAGGTATTATGAGGAAGCTAGAGAAGTCAGAGGCAATAGATAGGAGGGTGTGCACAGGTTCCCTGTAAACAGTGTAGTGTTTCTATAAGGCTTAAGCATCATCAGATTCTGATATTCATGGGGGTGGGATGTACATCCTGGAATCCATCCCATTATATTCTCTCTCTCTCTCTCTCTCTCTCTCTCTCTCTCTCTCTCTCTCTCTCTCTGTCTGTCTCTCTCTCTCTCTCTTGCTCTCTTCTCTCTCTCTGTCTTACATTTTTATGCATCACATTCAATACTATATTGTGACTTCCACACACCACTATTATTCATTATCTTGAACTCAAAGGTTTTCCATTCAGATCTTGCCCCCTCCCTTTCTAATCATCCTGCCCTGTCTGAACAAAGGCTAGAGTTCCTCTCGCCCCCATCATTGAATCTCAGCATTCTGTTATTGTTCAGCACACCGATGCTTCCAGGGAGAAGTGAAGAATCATAGTCTAAGACACTCTATGACTCCCAACTGCCCTCAGGAAAATCCCTAGGCTGGATGTTATGTCTGTTCCTATTTAGTTCCTGCTTGCCCCCCCCCCAGCTCCTTTTCTTGCTTACTGTATCTACTGATTTACCTTGTAGCGTATTCATTTGTCAGAAGCATTAGTCAAGCAATGCTATGTGCCCTGTCAGCAGCACACCAGGGTGTAAAGGATATTCAGTTCTGGATCCTTGATAGTCAGCAGCTTGGGACAGAGACAGAGAAGCAAAGGTACCCTGGTGCATCTGTAAGTAGGACTAAGACAAAGAAGAGTACAGGTAGGGGGTGTTATATACTGCAGGTGTTAGAGTGATCTCAGGGGCTCGTACCCAGTGGTTTGCATTTAATCCAATGTGAGGAGGAAACGGTGAAGGGTTGAGAACAGCTATAAAACTGATATAGTAATATGCAAGAAGTGACAGGACAGGGCAGCAGAAGTAGAGAGAAGTGGGCAGGCTAGTAGTGAGGCAGTAGAGATTATGGAGTGTGGTGTCCACGTGAATGTCGGGGGCGAAGGAAAAGAAGCTTAAAGGATCAAATGCTGGCTGTTGGAACACCCTGACCTCTCCCTTTATAGCTCTGCACTATGCATATTGCTATTGCTTCTGATCTCACCGCTTTCCCTTTTCCATCTATTTCACATTAATTTAGGCACGGCCTCTCCCTGAGAATCCAGCATCAGGTTCTTGCAGGCAAGTGATGGCGCATATTCACTGTGTAGGTAGGAGAATAATTGCAGGGACTACTTTAAAAAGATGTGTTCAGGATATAAGGAAACTGAAAGTGGAAAGCAGGTTTGCATGGCTAATAAGACTGGTACCTCCCCAGAGGCAGGAAAGAACCAGAGGGGAGGTTATTAGAACTCAGGGAAAAGAGTATACAGAAGTCCCCCTCCCTCCCTCTCCAACCCCAGCCAATTCTGACCAGAGCTGCATCCTTCAAGAGTGGACAATGTTCCTCAAGAAGGAATCCCAGACAATTTCATCCCAGATACAGTCTCCTACCTGAGATACACCCCTCCCCCACCCTTTGATCAGGGATCCTTAGTGGCCAAATCCAATTAGAGGAAGCAGGCAGAGAAGCCCAAGGATCAGGACAAGATGCAGGATACACTAGGAGAAGCATGTGGACAGTATTCTAACAGTGCTAGGGACCATCCCTAGTCCCTGCCTAAATAAACCATTTCTTCTGTTGGGCTGTAATTTTCCACCAGCCAAGAATCACTTGCTGCCCTCCCCACCTCCCACCTCCAAGGACTCATTTCATCTGTCTTTTTTTTTTTTTTTTTTTTTTTCATGCTTTCTAGAGGGCACGTAGGAAAGGTTCCATGAATGGGTGGATAAAAATTTGACTTCATTTAGAAGCTTAACTGCTCAGTCTAGCATCAGCTGGCACTGTAGGGTTAATGGAAAGAAACAAGCCACTGCACTAGAGACAAGATTTAGCACCTCCCACCGCAAGATACCTACTTGCTGGTTTTTCACGCTTGTTTGGATGGATCTGCATGCCATTAGTCAAGAAACCTACAGAAGTTTCCTCTATGAGAAGCTAGGATTCTGACCAAAAGTTAATATGCACTGAGATCTCGTTTTTTGTTTTGCTACAAAGCAAATAAAAGCAACTGAAAGAAGTGATAATATTTTATCCAGATAGTAAAAATGGATTAAATATAAAGATAAGTTGGGAAATTAAATTTACTAGGTACACGAAACATCAGAGTCCATAGCTGTTTACACGACTGTGCTGTGTTCATGAGAAGGCACAGTCTGCAAGGAAATGGACTGAACCTCACATTCCCACAGTCTGTCCTGTCTGCTCTGGCCTCTCCATCTTCCCCACCCACCCTAGCTCTTCCCACAGTCTGTCCTATCCGCAGGAAGTGGGCAAACCTGTCCTCCCAGCATTTTTAAAAAATATCTCGCCGGTATCTAGCTTATTGTTCAAAGCATTTGTCAAGAAAGTAGCTTCCACCTCCCCTTTGTGATGTAAAATATGGCAGCCTCATCATCACACATCTGTAGCTGCTCTCATCTATTATTGAAGACAAGACTTCTGTCTTCACATGGTTGTGGATTCCTACCATGTCCCATGCCCAGTAAACAAGCACGCAAGGGTGAATTATCATCATCCACGTAGATACATCTATCCCACTGTCACCATAACAACTCCACAGCTTGTTTAAAACTGATGGTGGAAATGAGTAAAGAGTTGTCATCTTTCTCTTTTAGCTACTGATCCTGTACATAAGCCCTGATGTTTTTCCTACCCCTATTAAGTTTGGGGAGCCCCAAACTCCATTACAAAATCAGGAATGTTGCCAGTATGCTGTTACCTGGGTCTTCTCTGTCTCCAAACACAATACAAAGCAAAATCCTGTTTCCATGTTACACACAAGAAGACATTGTTCTTCAGCTTCAGAAATCTCATTGGAACAGAACTCATAATCCTGCCAGCCACAAGAATTTTCTTTCTGTGTCATAGAGGACCAAAGCTGAGATCTTGGAAATCCTATTCAGTATACAACCATGGAGTGAATCTTCAGTTGTCTGGACTGCCCTGTTGACATTGAAAGTAAATGGTCTTCTAAAATGGCTCCCAGAAAGTAGAGTAAATCACTGATAATTCTGTATTCATTCATACATCCTTCCATGACTTCCTGTGGACCGGTGCGGCTGTCATGTCACACAAGTCTGGGTGTGTGGAGCTTTCTCAGAAGAGTGATGGATGTACCTGCATTCTTGCCATGTTGCCCTGGGTTTACAGCCAACAGTCATAGCCCCTGCCTCTTAGAGTCCTAGTTCTCTGCTTACTCTGGCTTTGCTAGCCCAAGCACTGAACTAACCTTCATTGTTACTATCTTTTGAAATCAACCCAGTGTTAGGATTTTAAATCTATGTTTGAGTTTGCTGTCATTTCTTTCTTGTTCTAACTCTGAATGATATAATAGGAAATAATATTGGGCCTCAAGTTAGTATGAGGAGATAGATAATAAATATGTATGAAATATAGTTGTTACAGTATCAGATAGTGATAAAGGCTAAAAAAAGAAGAAAGGAAATTAGAATAATTACACTGAGGCAGTTTAGGAAGGGAGGGCTACATAGAATGGTATTTATTGAAGAGATACCATGTAACCTACAACCACAGTGCCTGGCCACTGCAAAACTGTGCAGGGGCAATCCAGACAGGGGACAGTGGATGCAATTGACTCCCAAAGAGAAAAAGTTGAGACAGCATGGAACCTAGAGACAGAGGATGGAGGAAGGGTGAGGTGGGGGTTCTGGGTTTATCTTAAGGGCGTCATAGTTATTGCGGAATTTGGCAGAGGTAAATTAAAACGGTCCCTTTCATAACTAAACAGTGGAGGGTTTAATTGCAAAAAAACATAACAAACAAACAAACAAACAAAACAAAACAAATGACAAATGTACTGTTTACCAAGCCATGGATGGGATTAACAGACCAAGAAAGAACCATCTAGAACCAGCCACAGAGAGATGCTGTCACCGTCTTGTACCTGAGCAGCTGTCACTGACATCGGGGAAGAGACAGTCATGAAAATGGGGTCACAGGACAGAAGCTGGTATCTGAGAAGAGTTCTTAGAAGCCCCTTAGCTTGTACGGAAGGATGGGCAGTAATTGGAACTCAGCGAGGCTGTGTCCAGAGTCCTATGAGAAGACTAGCTGCACGGGAGGCCTAGCCTACAGAGGACAGATGAGCACAAGTGATCTGTACATTTAATGTGAAGTGGGGTGCAGGGACACAAGCATTTCATATCTTCCAGCTAATATCCTCAGCCAGTCCTAATATTTGTCAACAAAATCCTAGCAGTTTTCATAAACCTTAAAATGCCCAGAGCTCAGGCAGGAATGGAAAACTTGGGTGGATGGTGAGAACAAGTTATGGGAATGATGTGGAAGAATGCGGGTGGGCCTATCAAAGGGCTTCAAGCATTAAGCATTTCCCAACCCTGAGTTCAGGCTCCTGGAGGCAAGCCATGAAGTCAGCAGTGACTCGTTCAGCTGGCTAGCTCTTCAGGCTAACAGAAGTTTGCAGAGCTATTCATGGCTGTGGTCTCACCGTTGTTCAGAGGCCAGTAAACTCTACTAGTTGCTTATTTTGAGTTAACCAAGTTATGTCTCAGTTGTGCCTGCTCCCACTGAGGGCACCATATAGCTGGCCCATCCAGGCTGACAGACAGCTTCCACTGCTGTGGTCCTCAACTGGGAGAACACAGAGTTCTTATTAAGACAGAATTCCCAGGAAGGAAACATTGGGAGTAACTCTGGGAAAGTAAATGTGCTTAGACTCCTTTGCAGCTTCTTTCTCTGATTTCTGTCTTTCAGTGAAACAGACCTTCAGGTGGGGGAGAAGGGCGGTGGATCAAGAGCAAAGAGAGGCATTGTCCTCCAAGCAGACCTCAGCTACTCTTGAGTACTAACTCATCTTACGCTGTTGGTTTCTGATGGGTTGCCATTGGCTTCTAGCAGCCGAACTCTTTTCAAAGAAAATCTGCCACAGAAAATAATTGTAGTTTTTTTTTTTTTTTTAATTCTTTAAGAAACTCATACACATATACAGTAAAATACAGTCAAATCTATCCTCATCCACTCTCCCGCCTTATCAGGTACTACCACTATGGCCTATGCTAACTTCATGTCTTTTTGTTATTGTTATTGATAACAGTAAGTCTTACTTAGGATGCCTGTACGTGCATGGAAATAGAGCCATCCATGAGAAACATACTTGTAGCCATACCCTCCAAAAGAATGATTCTCCCCTAGCAGCTATCAACTGCCAATATCTCTTCAGGAAGGAGAGGACCTCAAGAGTTTCTTCCTGATCTCAGCTGGAATTCAGCTGGCTTGATCTTGTGCAGGCTGTGTGCAGGTAACGACGGCTGCTGTGAGTTCATGAAAGCAATGACCATGTCATGTCTAGAAGTATATTTTGTAATACTCTTCCTCATCCTCCAGCTCTTTTTGTTGTTTTCACTTCTTCTTCCATAATGTTCTCTAAGCCTTGGCAGGAGTGGGGAGTGATAAAGATGCCTCTCCATTAACCTGTTTAGGACTGAGTATTCACGGTCAGTTATTCTCAGAACTTTGGCTAAGTTATGAATCTCTGCAGGAACTGTTGCCTACTACAAAAAGAGTTTTCTCTGAAGTTGAGAGCAGCTCAAGTCTATGGGTATCAGCATCAATATTAGGAAAAAAATTGACATGAGAATGCAGCAAAAACAGCAATAATAGGCTCTACCCTAGGCCTTATGACTTCCCCCAGGTATGACTTTTTGACCAGGTTTCCAATGCAGGTCATGAAATTCCCTCCTATGGAGCAGACTTCAGCAAAGCAGGTGCTTGCCCCCATAACAATCATACCATTACTGTAGCAGTGGACACATCTTCCCTGGAAGATCAGTATGAATCATGCATGGCCTGGTGCTGGCTAAGATAGCTGACACTTTTCCTTCTCAGCAGCCTATGTAGCACTTTCTAGCACCATGAAAGCTTGCCAGAGGACAGGGAGCTTCCGAATCCACTTGAGATTGGTTGACACTATGTTCTGCAACCAAAGTGTTGGCACAAAATCTTAATTTGTGATGCAGGCAATATGCAAGTAGCCATTTCCTAAAATATTGCCCTTGTTCTACCTGTCCTTTTAGGATCATGTAGTCAGATTTTCTTTGTACCACCAGCTCCCAGATAATGACACAGAGACTTATTAGTTATGAAAGCTTTGCCTTAGCTTAGCCTATTCCAAACTAGCTCTTACAACTTAAATTAACCCGTTTATATTAACCTATGTTCTGCCACATGGCTCATTACCTCTCCTCCATACGTATGACTGGCTCCCTCTGCGTCTTGCTGGTGAAATCCCTGCACCTCAGATTTTTTCTGAGTTCCTCACTCTTCCTGAAAGTCCTGCCCATTGGCTATTCAGCTCTTTCTTAAACTAATCAGAAAGCATCTTAGGCAGAGACACATCTTCACAGTGTACAAAAAGATTATCCCACAACAAGATCATCCTGCCTGTGAGGTTTGAGGGAGTATAATTTGCACACATTAAAACTCATCCATTTTAGGCGTATGGTTCAGTAAATTTAGACAATCTTACCATAATGCCAGTCTCAAAATCCAGAAGGGCTCTGTTATCCCTAAATTTTTTATGCCCTTTTCATAGTCAGCCATCTTTTCACACTCAAAATCTTACAAACCTGATATCCTGTCCACTATGCACCATCTTCTCAAATGCCATATAAATAGAATTGTGCAGTATACTGTTCTTTTACAGATGCTTTTAGACTCATACACATTTCTGCATATATCACAAACATGTTTCTTTTTATTTGCTGGGTAGAAATTCTTTACTATTCTTCAAAGTTTTCCTCTGCTTTCAATTTCTTTTCTGCATAAACTTTAAAATTTTCCATTCACTTAATTTATTTCCTCTTGAAAACACCAAGAATGATTTCTGGAAAAAAAAAAAAAAACCATTACAAAAGCAATAGGAGAAACGCCATCATCTTCATCTGGCTGCACCAGAGCTGGCTCCCAGACTCCAAATGCTGTGCTTATCTCTGTAGCAAGATATTCACCTTGTCTGCACCTGTGGCTTAGGCCATGCCCATTGGGGCAGAGACAGGGCCGGATGGGAGCTGGGAGAAAAGGCTGGGAAAGGGTCAGGCCGCCCCTTTTGGTGGTGGATGCTGGAAGGCTTAGGATCCTGTGGAACCCGCCACGTTCATCTGCCTATGTTGTGAGTTATTTCTCCCTTAATAAACATCTATTCGGCCTAATTGTTTATCCTGATCCTTATTAAATCGCAATATCTGGTGTCAGAAGTGGGATACGAACCCTCCATAACTGGCCAACAGGATTGTATCAAATACAGAGTCTCAGAGTGTTACTTGGGGCTGGTGCGGCTGTGGGCCCAGACTGGCCGGCTGGCGGGCTGGCGGGCTGGGGGAAACATACATGCTACAGATTGGCGCCCAACATGGCTATAAGAACTTTCACTTAAAACTTAATAAAAGCTTAAAAAGGGATTTTAGAAACAAAGGAACAGAGACTAGCAAGACTTCTTGGTAACAGCATTTTCTCTGTTGGATTTGTTTTGCTGTAGACAGAGATTTGGGCGGCTCCTTTAAGGGAGGTTTCCAAAATTAGCATAAGCGGCAAAAACAGCCTTGCTTTTAAAGAGCTCTGTTAACAATTCATTGGTGTGTACGAGAGCTGCAATGAAGGTTTACCCTGTGTTTTAAAAAAAAATACGCTGGCTTGGGAGAGAAAAAGAAACAGGATAGAGGTTTAAAAAAGAAAAAAGGAAATAGAATGGATGGGTGTGATGGCACTCGCCATTAATCCCAGCACTTGGCAGACAGAGACAAGCAGATCTCTGTGATATCAAAGTAAACCTGGTATGTACTGAATTCCAGGACAGATAAAAGTTACACAAAGAAACCCTGTCTCAAAATATGTAAAAATAGAAGTAGAAAAAATAGAGTAATAAAAAAGCCACATAAACATGGGAAGCACAGAAAAATTTTGGATACGATATGGGACTCTGTTGTCTTTAAATTATTTGATTGCTGAGAAAATAACACCTACTGATAAAAGAAATGCTGCTAGATTAATTCAATTTATATATTTTAAAAATGCTTTGACTCCAAAATTTAAGCCTAAGGACAAGTTACTGGGGAAAAGGATTTCTATTTTTGTTTCCACAGAAAACGAAAAACTATGGATTTCTTCCAGATTAATGTGGTTTGATCAAGCAAGACCCCCTGAAGCAACGTCAATGGGAAATTGCAACCTTACAGACCACTACAGCCAAGATTTTTATGTCTTCTTAGGATCCTCCATGACAGCACCCCCTACCAGCAGGAAGTAGTTTGGAAAGAACAACGCCCAAATTTTCAAATATTGTTTATAAATGTTTGCTTTCATTTAAATGGGCTTGGTTATAAATGGCTATAACCACAAGCAATCTTTTTAAAGGTAAAAAGGGAATTATGGTTTAGATATGAATACTTTGCTTTGGAATGGATTTTCTTTTATTGATACAATTTAAGGTCAATTTTGTGATATGTATATTTCTCCTCTTGTTTAGGTATTGTGTTTATATAGCTCATTTAGAAATGTAATGTATAATTTAGTACAGATTAGAGAGTTACCTATGATAGTCAAGCTTGGAGTTAGTTAGGATTTCTAGATATGCAGAGATGTATTTGAGATGAATAGGCATTCTTCAAACCTTTCAAAGACCTACAGAATATGGCATTTAAAATGGTTTAGGGTTTTTCTTGACAGTGAGGCACAACTGCTCCTGGTAACACCACCTGCATCAGAAAGGAAGATAGACATCGAAGAAACACATTATGGAGTTTGCTTCTAATATGGCAAGACTAGCCATTTGGGCAAGGTACTGCTCTTCTGGACTGTTTGACTTTATTCTGTATAAACCGGACATGCAGGACCCACAGAAAGGTGACTGCTAAGATGCAAGATGGACATTGCTACAGGATTCCTGCTTCATGGAAGAAGCAGACATTCTGCAGGACACAGAGAAAAATGACTGACAAACTGCCAATACAGGTGGACAGTTTAAAGTTTCCTGCTTTGCTGAAAGTCTGCCAGACACATTATGGCCTATGGGCTAAAGATGGAACATTACAGAAGAACTTCAGGTGACTGACCAGGTAGTGCATTGTCTCTGTCATTTTTAGAGTTTATATATTATCCTTCTGTGGTCTTTGAAGGAGTTGAAGACAGATAGTTATGGTTATAGTTTTCCTTAGTTAGAATTAAAGATAAGTTACATATAGGACTTTAGTCTCACAAAGATAGGATAGATGATATTTTCTTTTTAAGTCTTACAAAATGTTAATGGACTAAATATTGTTAACTGTGATTCTTATTTGATAACTGTTGTATGGTATAGTTTGCTATGTCAAGGTTAAAACCTTCTTTTTATTTTAGACAGAAAAGAGGAGATGATGGGAGATGTTATTCTGTAAATATGTTTCTCATACTGGTTAATTAATAAAGCACTGTGGCCAATAGGAAACAAGATAGGTGGGGCTAGGAGACAAGGAGGAAAGAGGAAATGGTAAGGAGTAGTCAAGATGTAGACAGGGGAGGAAGGAAGACGCTGGCCGCGGCTCCCCATAAGACGACCACGTGGAAATACTTAGATAAGTAAATATGGGTTAATAATTAAGACAGAGCTAGCCCATAAACAATAATGGTAACTGGCCAACAGGATTGAATCAAATACAGAGTCTCTGAGTGTTATTTGGGGCTGGTGGGGCTCCGGGCCCAGACTGGCAGGCTGGCGGGCTGGCGGAAACATACATGCTACATATCCCATCATCCCAAACACATGGAATTTTCTAATCAGGGAAGAGAGTCCTGCTTGCTTTTTCATTGTTTTTTGTTTGTTTGTTTGTTTTTGTCATTTTTTTCCAAAAAAAAGAAATTACTTTTCACACTGGGGAAAGAATGCAGATGTCACTCTCCTTAGAATGACCTGATATCCCAATAAACCCATGAGAAGTTGAACATGAGTACAACTTATGCAAGTACACTCAGCATGCCTAGATTATGTATTCTGATACCATAGCTTTGCAATGATGAAGAACATGCAGCACACAGTTGTTTGCTTTGTGATACTTGGCTGACTGGGTGCTAGGACATGTTACCTCCACCTAGAATGACGAGAGAAAATAGTACCACATATAGTTAGTCTTGGAAAGGCCAAACTTAGGTGAAAGGTATTTTGAAATATGGTTTCTATCAAACACCTAATGTTTTTGCATCATTCGGTGGGGGGTTGTCAACCATCCTAAACCTTGAACCATCTGTACAGGGAAGCCTGCTGCATACAAGGCAGGGTGAAAGGGAATGCTAAGGGGAACTTCACAGTTGTCAGTTCATCTTGAGTCCCTCTTCTCTGCAGACCCATGCAGCACATTGGATCTACACTCCTGCAGCAGGTGACAACAAGGTGGGACCAACTGTTCTACAAAGAAGGGAAGGGGGACTCTGGTGATACAAGATGCTATGCAAAACAGAGAGCAGGGATCTCCCTGGGAAAAAGAGAAGAAGAAATTATCTCTGGCCCAAGTCTTGAAAAGTTTGTGGTGAATACTCTGGGTGGAAGAAAGTCACAATTCTCATGTAGAGAAAGATATGTGTGATGTCCAGAGTTTAGGAGCAAGGTTGACCCTGCAGTGTGTTGTGTTTAGGGAACAGTTGTATATGAACACTGTGGTGGTGCCAGAGGTGGAGATAGCTGGACCACAGGGTCATACAATACAGCCTTGAGTGCTCTGCTGGGGTTGGATTATAACTACTACCCATGCGGTTTGGGAGGAGAATGATTACCATGCAGTCTGAAAGATCCCTCTGGCATTTGAAATGGGAAAAACTGATGAAGACTTGAGACATAGTCCATGTGAAGGATGGTGCACCAGCATGAAGAAACACAGAAAGGACGGAAAAGGGAGTCCACTCCAGAGGCATGTAGGATGCCAGACTGACATGTAGAGGAAGGATGAAGAAAAAGAGGATACAATCATCTTTATTTTTCTACTTCCAAAATGTTAAAATGCAGGTGTCATGCTGTCCATTTTACAGGTGACAAATAAGCTCTACATAGCTTATCAAAAGGAAATCACACGAGAGTATTGAGGAAACACACCCAACAACAGTTCAGGCCTGTAGTGCCTCAAGAAGTACATTTGAGTGCATTATAGAAAACTATTTTAAGAAACAATATCAAATTATTCCATGGGAAGAGTATCCTGACCCTTAGAGAAGATTGGGCAATACACTCCAAGGACAAAGTGCAATAAACAGGTCTTAGAAGTCTCATTCTCCACACTCCTCCACTTCGTCCTTTCTCCTATCTCTGTGGAGGAAAGTCTTGTCTGCATTGTGAGCATTTCAGTTAAGTCTGCTGCCAGCCTTTCCTGGCACAGTCACACACCTCACCCTCATTTCATTATTTCTGGGTGAGTGGTCTCACCACCCCACTGCCCCTTCCTCAGGGATTCAGAGATGAAAGGATGCAGTAAGTCAGGAATTTATCCTGTAACTCAAAATATTGTGGTTGTAGTTTAGAGACATCATTACTCATGTATAGAATTGTGATTGTAATATTATGGAAAAGGCAATCTTTCAGATTCCAAAGGAAGAAGCACACAGACCCATTTCTGACAGTTGTAAATGGCTTCAACCCTCACAGGCAGCTACTAGCATAACCAGGCAATGAAAACTAAGTGTTGAAAGCTACCCACAAGGAACATCTCTTTTTTTCCTCTTTCCTCATCTTCACATTCATCCATATAGTTTCAGATGCTGGAAAATATCAGGACTCCTCAACTAACTCATCCTTCCAACACTAATTTTGGGACATGGGCTAGAAGAGTCTTAGAACTAGACAAAGCATAAACTAGAGCCTGAGTAAATTAGCCTGGGTCAATTAGACCAGTCCTGTGTTCATCACTAGTGGTGAGTTCCCCAAGGGTCACAGTGTTGATCTTTCTAGGATTCCAAGGTGGAGTGCAAAAACCCAATAGTTCCCACCATCTTTATTATGCTTATTCCAAGGCCTGCTAAAAGTTTGTTTTTACATTACTTGTTCATGTATGGCGGGGAGGGGAGAATACTACAGAGCACATGTTAAGGACTGGGACAGTTTTGAGGGGTTAGTTTTTTCCTTTCATCATGTGTGTTCTGGGGATTGAATTTAGGTTTCCAGGCTTGTGGCAAGCACCTTTCCAAGCTGAGCAATCACCCTGGCTTCCCTGGCCCATTTATGGTTAAGATTCACTGCCTCAACTGTGTTATAGAGGGTTTGTAGGAGCTATAATGAGCCCCCTGAATCTGGCTCACAGCCTACCACACTGATCTGTTCACTGTGCTTTTGCATGACACTATGAACACTTATGCATTAAGAAATTCTTGGTACTTAATGCTCACTGAAGTGTCTCACCTTTAAGTTAGATATTATCATTTCCACTTTGTTGGGAACCATCACCATCCTCACAACCTCAAGTCTCTTAAAGAAATAAACAGGATGTTCAGCAGAGCATTCCAAGGTACAGGCTTGTAGTTTCACAGCCAGCTAAAGAATAACTCAGGGCTGCAATTTACAGCCAAGTACAGGTTAGCTAAGCAATTTAGGGCATTCCTTCTACTGACCTTCTCACTCTGCCTACGTGCCAGTGCCCATGCCCTCGTTACGTGCAAACCCTGCTCACATCCTGCCCACGGTCCTATATAAGCCTCCCCTGAGAAAATAAAATTTGTCAGCTTGATCAGAATATTGTCTTGCTGTCCATACTTTGTATCTCTTGCCCCCCATTTTCTCCTAGGTGTTCCCCAGCACAACTTCATAGTTGAGTACGCTGAGTCACAACAATAAAGAGAAGTAAAATTTGAACCCAGGCCACAGGAACTCATCAAGCTAAAAATGTTGCTAATGTCAATTAATCTTTTTGTTTGTTTGTTTGAGACAGAGTTTCTCTATGTAGACCTGCCTGTTCTAGAACTCTTTCTGTGGATCAGGCTACCCTCAAACTCAAAGATCTGCCTGCCTCTGTCTCCCAAATACTGGGATTCATGCCTGACTGCAAATTAATTTTTATTTATTTTTATTTTGTTTTATTCTTCTCTCATGCTTACATCCCTCTTGCAGTTTCCCCTTTCTCCACTCTTCCCAGTCCCTCCCCCACCTCCCCTTCCCCAGATCCACTCCTCTTCCACCTCCCCCCCCAAAAAAAGAAGGCCTCCTAGGGATATCAACCGAACATATTATAGCATAACAAGCTATAATAAGATTAGGTACAAACCCTCATATCAAGTCTAGATGAGGCAACTCAGTATAAAAAGAGTCAGAGACCCCCCCCCATTCTCAGTTAGGAGTCCCACAAGAACACCAAGCTATACAACTGTAACGTAAACGCAGAGTACCAAGCTCAGACCCAAGCAGGATCTGTGCCTGTCACTTCAGTCTCTGTGAGCCCCTATGAGCCCTGCTAAGTCGAGGCTGTGGGCTGTATTCCTGTGATGCCCTTGATTTCCGCTGTTCCTGCTACCCTTCCTCCCTTTCTTCTGTGGTGGTGGGGAGTTGGGGGGTTCCCCTGGCTCTGACTAGTGCTTGGCTGTGGGTCTCTGCATCTGCTCCTATCAGTTGCTGGATGGCATTTCTTTGGTGACAAATAGGCTAGGCTTTGATCTATGAGTATAGTAGAATATCATTAGGAATCATTTCATTGATTTATTATTAATTTAAAATCATCCTAAGTGAGGTAACCAGACCTAGAAAGACAAACATGGTATGTACTCACTTATAAGTGTATATTAGCTGTTTTTCAAAGGAAGTAAGATATGTGTCATTTTTCTTTTAGAAAAGGGACAAAATTCTTATACTGCTATTGAGTGTGTAAGTCCTCAAACCAAATACCAATAATAATAGTGGCTTCAGACTTAAAGCTCATTCTCTGGGATAAGATGCCCTGGATTCAAGTTCAGTCCCACCCCCTTTTGCAGTGGGACTTTCATCAAGAAACTTAATCTTCTAGTGTCTCCTTTTCTTCATTTTAAATTGAGGTTCCAGGCCAGGGGTGCTCTTTACCAGATTATATTGGATTATAATGGATTATGCTCACTGCTAATAAAAAGCTGACTGACCTATAGCAGGGCAGAAAGACATTGAACCCAAGAGCCAGACTTCTGGGAAGAGGAAGGTGGAGTCAGGGAATTACTGGCAAATTCAGAGAAGCAAGATGAAAATGTTGTACTGACGAAAGGTACCATGCCGTGTGGCTAAACATAGATAAGAATTATGGGTTAATTTAAGTGTAAGAGTTAGCTAGTAATGAGCCTGAGCTATCAGCAGAGCATTTATAATTAATATTAAGGTGCTGGGTGTTTATTTGGGAGTTTCTGGCAGGACAGAAACATCCATTTACAATATTTGTCTATAAAATGCATTAATAGACATGAAATGCTTAATGCAAGACATGGTACATGGCATAGGGTTGGCTGTTATACTGGTGTTCACCCGTGAGCCCTGGATTCCATGACTTAAAGCCCTTTGTAGTCCTCTGGCTGTTAGGATACTAGCAGAGTTTTAGTCAGGTCTTGTCAATAAGGGGTTGTCCTCTTTTGGAACTTGTTTCTGGAGTCCTGAGTTACCACATAAAGTTATTGGGATTCCTGTTGGAAAAGAATATCCGGAGAAGACACCCAGGCCAACTCCAATCTTCCAAGCTATCTTGCTGAGACAGCAGATGCCATCATAGACATTTCAGCCCTATTGGCCTCCACCAGAACAGAAGAACCACTCAGCTGAACCTGATCAACCTATAAACCCCTAAAAGATAAGAAAATGCTGTCTTCTGCAATTACATTCTCTGGTGGCTAGTGCGCTCTCAAAAAATAGCCGTTGTGTTTTAGGTTGTCATTATCTACTATCTTAAATTCTTCTAAGAAATTTATTATCAACTTCAATAATAAACAAGTTAAAATAAATTAATAAAAGACATGGGAAACTACTCCCTAAAATGTATTCACCCAAAAAATAATGTGCTAAGTTACCATGATGTGCAGAGCAAAAATAGATTATTTCCTGTTTTGTTTGTTTGTTTTTTCTTTATAAAATTGTGTCCCCCACCCTAAAAAAAGTAATTCTAAACTCTCAGATATAAAAGGCAGAAAAAATTTAAATTTCACATCATTCTTAGTGAGTGATCACAGTTTTTATTATTTTTTTCTTTTTCTTTTTTGAGCCCCTTAGGAAATACATCACAAATTAGCACTGGGCCAGGTCCTGTGTCTCACATACTTTTTAAGAGGAGGTTGAAACCCTCAGCATTACATCAAAACCATAGACTACCAAAGATGAAAGGGCCTTTTAAAGTTACCCAGTGTGCTCTACTCTAGGTGAGGATTTCCTCTCAGCATCCCCGAGAGTGGGGATGGCTCCAGCATTTAAAGTTCTTCAGGTTCTGTAGCAGATACCAGGCTGTTTCCAGAGGAAGGCCCTCTTGCGTCACACTTGAGGCTACTACTCTATGGCCTGCTGGTCTCAGGGTCCTGCTTGTGTCCAGGAAGCTGCCTTGCCTTGCTTTCCACACACCTACAGGCTGTGTGAGTTAAATCCAGTTGTGAAGAGAAGGAAGTCTGCCTGCCATTCCTGCTCTTGACCACTAACTACCTCAGGGACCCATCTGCTTTGTTTAGAGGCCAAATGTGTCTTAGTCTTGCATATTTATCCCTCTAGGTTTTCCTCCCTCCTAAGTGAAACACTCCGTGTGTGTGTGTGTGTGTGTGTGTGTGTGTGTGTGTGTGTTAATGTGCAAAATCACACCATCACCAAGTTATAGAAATAATGACCTTATGCCCTGTTGTTAACACAATTTGATGATGGGAAAGTAAAGGCCACTCTAGCTCCATCTTAGTCTTTTTAAACTTTGACTGGGGGTGGGAGTCCTGGAGGAGACCAAGAAAAGGATTTGGTTTGAAGACAAATATTCACAAAGAACCTCAAACTTAGACATTTAACATTGCTTCCAAACATGGTCATAAATACAGTCTTAAAGGCAGATGCTTCTCATCAACTCTAAACTCATGCCCCATGATTGTGTCATTCTAACTCTAGAATACTGCCAATTAATTAAAAAAAAAAATAACTAAACTAAACCAAGCTCTGCAATTACCCATGAATTCCATAGCTATATACCATTCCATTTTTGTAATTAAGGCTTATCATTTGTTAAATAAAAAGGTTAAAAACAGTATAATTTTGTGACCCTGTTTTGACAGTTCTTTATAATACTAATAACTAAGCATTTATGGAGAGCTTATGTTAGGGTCTTAGAAAATTCCACAACAGTTTAAGTAGAAATTAATGTCATTCTATTTTACAACTGAGTAAATCATGACCCTGGCCTATGGAAACAAATGGGCTCAAGGCCTGGTGGGGCTGGGGGCTGGGGGCTGGGTCCAAGTGGTCTGACTCCAACATGGATGTGTCCAACCTCAGATCTGCTCCTCAGCTTTGAATGTCCCCGTGTGTGTGTGTGTGTGTGTGTGTGTGTGTGTGTGTGTGTGTGTGTGTGGTCTCAGAAGTGCTGGGCTAGCAGAGGACATCTGTGGGAAGGCTGGGATGGAAACTGTTAGACAGGACAGGAAGGACACCATGGAGCTGTGCTGAAGTATAGGAAATCAAGGGTGCCCTTTCTGGAATCTTCTTAGCATGAGCTTGCCTTCTCAGCTCTTTTCCTATATCAGTGCTGCAATGTGCTTCTGTTGCTTCAACTTTAGCCCTCTTTGTTCAGTGTCACCTCTGTCCATACTCTCAAGACTCCTGTTTGTCTAGAGCCTTGAGTCCCACCTGTTCTCTTTGTGCCTAACCTTGCCTGTAGCATCTGGGTGTGGATTTCTAAGCAAATCTATGGCAGTGCCCTGGCTAGTCATGGGAAGCCCAAGGCCCAGAATCTCTGTTCATGGGTGCTATGGATCAGTGCCTCCAGGTCTGAGGTTTGGGCTGTTGGGAGCGTGGGAGCTGCAGAGGACCCATGAGTGAGAGGGTCCAGGGAGAAAAGGTGGGCACAGACAGTGCTGTTTGCTCCATGAACACCTTGTAACAAGGAGTGTGGGAGAGATGTGTCTTTCACAACCCTCGGTGTCATGGAAACCTGCTGACACTGCAGTTCATCTTGTGTGCAGTGACACGGAGACAATTTTATTCACCAGACTGCCAACCAGCCTGGGCCACACAGATAGTCTGGTCACAGCTATTTGCATCAGGCTCCAGGGACACACAGAGCTTGTGAACTTCCCAAAATGTATTGGGCCTGCCTGGGAAAAAAAAATTTAAAAAAAGGTTTCAACAACAGAAAATTAAAGTATAAAATAAAAATAAATGTCAACTAAATGCCTGCAAACTATAACAGCATGTCATCTAGTTAGCCACAAGTCAGCTCTTGTAAATGTGATTTAGTGTGGAATTATTTCCAGTGCTTGCCATGAGGGGAAGGAGGTGGAATTACATGTGTGGGAGAATTTGCATGGGGAGGGGTCATAAGTAGACAGCACACATCTTTAAAAAGGCACAATGAGACAAAAGGGGCCGTACCAAAGATAAGCCACCCATTCCCCCTTTCCTGTTAAATAAAATTGTGCAAATTGCAGTCTTGGTTCAAGTGAATGTCTTGCAGAAGTCAGCCAGGGAAGTGAGTGGGTGGTTAGCATCGAGGCTTGTCTCTGCCAACACCTCTAAAATTAAACCCAGTTCCATTCACCTCCAATTATATGTCCAGTATCTCAGAGTTGAAGGGACTACCCTGTCCTCTGGGCAACAGCAGCTTCCTGGTGGGTCTTCTGTTTCTGAACAATCTTCTCCCCAACAGAAATGGTGGCTATTCAAACTCAGTATGATGCCCTGTTTGGCTAAATTCCCACCTCCTCTGCTTTAGCAATTCTTACAGTCTGCCCCTCCATATCATTCCCTGCCAATCTCCAGACTTCTCTCCAGGGTGCAACTAACTCTGGCCTCTCACACCTGCCTTTATTTCCATGAACATGTTTAGGTCAGCCAGACACCAGAACGTTGCCCTGGGTGTTTCTCTCTGCAGAAGAGTTCCTCACAGGCCCTGGTCAGGGCAGTCTTTCAGAGAGGGTTCCTCCCACTAGGGCAGAGGAATTTGCAACACCTAGGAACCTCATTTGCCCTGTTTCATTTTCTCCATCCAACTCTTTTCCCTTCTGAAAATGTCTTTTCAAGTTCTGAGTTTTTTCACCTCTCTCTCTGTCTCTCTCTCTCTGTCTCTCTCTCTCTCTCTCTCTCTCTCTCTCTCTCTCTCTCTCTCTCTCTCTCTCTCTCTCTCTCTGTGTGTGTGTGTGTGTGTGTGTGTGTGTGTGTTGCCCGCCTCCCACCAACCAGCATGCCATTGCTGCTACCAGAACAGGAATGTACCTGTGGTTTAAACAGTATTGCCATTGTTTGTAACCGTGGAGATTCTTTGCAGTTCAAGGGTTGGAAGTAAACTAATTTTCACCTCATCATGAGTCTCCAAGAAGCATCTGCTTTGTGAATGTGTTTAATTATACTGTACCTCACTGCAAAAGAATCCATGTCATTTTCAAAGACGTGTCTGTATCTCTCTGTATCTATGAAGAAATATGTAAATATAATACAACAAAAGTTTTAAAGGAAACAGTGGGGAGGAAATAATTGTTGAAAACTTCAGGCGAAATGTGGGAAAGATTGATTTTTACTGTCACAAAGTTTTGCCTTTCTGGAACTAGACTAAAAATTTAACTTGAACTTCTGAAGGGCCAGTGATAGCTACCAACATCATGAGGGGGGGGAGGGAGGGAGGGAGAAAGAAAGGGGGAGGGAAGGAAGGAGGGAGGGAGAAGGGAAGGAGGGAGGGAGGAAGGGAGGGAGGGGGAAAGGAAATAAAATCTGTATCGCTGCATTTTTACCTGTTGCCCTTGAAACATAATTATGTGTACTATTTATAGCATATCTGATTTTTACTGATCTGTGCCGCGCCTGACCCTTGCCAGCAAGGAAGACGTGACTCCGGGAAGATCTTCTTCATGCAGTTTTAATCAGGATCCTTGAAACATGTTCTTCTGACCCGTAGGACCCGGGGGACCCTTGCACAGGCTTAAACCCTCTTGCGCTAACCCCAGTGAGCTACTGGACCCTGCAGATAGGCTACTCTAACTCGGAAGCAGACAGGCTGAACAGACTTAACTAAATAAGGGCTTGTTTACGCCAGAGAGTGCTCACCCTTGGGGAGCTGGAAGGTGGTAGCCAGCGCCATCTTTAAGGCGTGGCACTTTGCAGCTCTCTACAGTTCCCCCTTTTTGTTTTAATAACGCAACAGGCAAGGGTAGTGGTCTGGTCTCCAGTAAAGCAGTGGACATTGTAATGACCCTGAATCCTGGTAGTCAGCCAAGTCAGTGCCACACCCATCCGGTATCTTTTTCCTCGGACACCAACACACATGCAACCAAACTTGCCCTTCTCGGAGTTGCTCACTTCCAGAGCTAACTCAGAGTGCAGTGCTAAGCCATACAACCTGAGCGTGAAGGATCAATTCTTGTTCATGACTGCGAGCCATGCTTGGGGAGACTGTCCTGCCTCAATGGCTGTAAATGCCTGGACAACCATAGCTGCATACCACTTCTGAGCAAACCTCATCTTACAAAGGCACCACAGGCCCACGAAGGAGATAAGCAACAAGAGGACAGCCATGGCTCCCATTCCTGCCCACTCTTTCAGATGATCCATGGCAACGGGAACCACGATGACAATCTGGCAGCCAATCCCGCATCCACAGGTGTCGAATTCACTGCAATGATGGCCACTAGCAGCTGTACCATTAAGTCATCAAAGTCAGCAGACCAATTTCCTAAAAGATAGCTAGACAACTGTTGTGACAAATTAGCAGCACGTGTAAAGTTCTTATACTGAATGCTGGTAACATACAAACCTGGATATTTCATTTCCCATCCCAAATGGGCCAGCTGCCACAAGGTATCTATTTGTTCCTGCACCAGATCAATTCTTAGGTTTACAATCATTAAACCTCCTTTTAGTTGAGCACCAATTGTGGATTGAGCATCTAAGGCAGAGTTGTCCACATTTTTGGACAACTCATTTAGCTTAGAGGCTGTCTGCACCGATGTGCTCATAGCCATGGCAGCCATGACTGAACCCACAACTGTAAAAGAGATAGCTGCAACTATGGCTGCTGTAATGCCATAGTTCTCTCCCGGAAGCCTCTACCAAACAGGCCATAAAATCTGAAAATGCTTCCATTGGGCCTTGCAGTATCTTAGTGAGGTTACCACTCACCTCTCCCTTATTGGGTAATGACTTCCATGCTTTTATGGCAATCTGATTTACTTGTTCAAGACTTAAGTCATTTCGTAAGGCTTTCCAGACCTCAGGGCAAAAGGAACGCCCTGTACCTCGGTCCCGCCCTTCCTCACTCTGATCAGGAGAAGGCGCCGAAGGCATTGTTCCAGGAGGGTCCCTCCCCTCCCCACATCGCCATTTCTCCTCTCCCTTTCCCCTCTGCCCCTTAAGGGATTGTTTCTGAACCTTTTCTACCAGGGATTGCAATTCTTCCTCAGAATCTGTTTCATCTGTACCTGACTCTCCTGTGCTCTTAACCTCTTCTGATCTTTCTTCTTGTAACATTTCTAGCGCAGCTTTCCCTTTTTCCATCACCTCTTTACAGTACCTCTGGTCTTCAATACAGTTACGCACTAACTTCCAAACAGGTCGGACTCCGGACTTTAGCGTCCCTTGTTACCAAGCAAAGTCAAGATCCCTGCCTAACTTGTCCCAGCACGCTAGTGTGAGGTCTCCCGAAACTGCGAACCAAGGTACAATGGCATCGCATTCGCTCAGGAATCTTTCTAGTGTGCTTTTCTTTATTTTAAGTTTCTTTGACAAACGTAGCTCCCGAAGAGCCAGAAAAATTGGATGAGACTGAGAAGTCCCCATTTTGAAAATTTTACTTTCTGTTCGTTACAATCTCTCACTCAATGCCTGAGACTTTATTGCCGCTTAATTCTGCTGTCTTTAGTTTGGTCCCAACTTACCTGGGACTTTTTATTGCTCCTTACCGGAGACCTTATCGCCTCTTTACCGAGGGCTTTAGCATGGTCCCAACTTACCTTGGGAACTTAACCAGTGCTGCCCTGACTGCAAGAAGTTCTGATCTGAAAAATTTTCCCCGTACGGGCCACCATTTGTACTGCACCTACCCCTGTCAGCAAGGAAGACGGGACTCTGGGAAGATCTTCTTCATGCAGTTTTAATCAGGATCCTTGAAACATGTTTCCTCTGACCCACGAGAGCCCGGGGGACCCTTGCACAGGCTTAAATCTCCTTGCGCTAACCAACCCCAGTGAGCTACTGGACCCTGCAGATAGGCTACTCTAACGCTGAAGCAGACAGGCTGAACAGACTTAACCAAATAAGGGCTTGTTTACGCCAGAGAGTGCTTACCCTTGGGGAGGTGGAAGGCGAAAGCCAGCGCCATCTTAAGGCGCGGCACTTCGCAGCTCTCTACACTGATCGTATGTACTCAATGGGATCAAACAGTTCAACAAACATGTGCTACTCGCACAACCTGGATCAACTTGAAGGAGGGACAGTCAAGGCCTCTGGGTGACTCAGCTTCTAATCTCATTTGGAAATACATGCCTGGGTTGAAGTTTCAGGCTCTGTTAATGGTGTGGAGGTTTGCTTTCTTTCTTTTATTATTATTATTATTTTACATGTCTATCCCAGTTTCCTCTCCATCCCTCCCTCCCTCCTACCCTCTCTCCCCCTCACATGCACCCTGACAAACCTCCCCTCCCATCCCGCCACCCCCATTCCACATGTAGGGCTATGCCATCCAGGTGGGGTCATGTAAATCTGTCAAGTCATTTGAAGTAGGGACTAGGACTTCTCTCCTGTCTCTAGGTTAAAGGAGTATCCCTCCATGGCGGATGTGTCTGCAAGGTCCTTTTGTGCACCAGGAATACATCCTAGTTCCACTGTCTGGGGTCTCTTAGACTGCTCAGTCCTTCTAGCTGAGACCCATATACAGGGGGTCTGAGGCAGTTCCATGCTGGATTCCCAGCTATCTATCTGGGGGGCCCATTAGCTCCTCCTTGCTCAGGTTAGCTGTCTCTGTGTGTGTCTGCAATCTGGTTGTGTCCTCCCTCTCTGCATCTGGATTCTAGTTCGACTCAGTGTTTAGTTATGGGTGTTTGCTTCTGTTTCCAACAGGTACTAGATGAAGGCTCCATGATGGTGGATAAGTTAGTTGTTGATCTCACTGTCAGGGAAGGGCATTTATGGTAGCCTTTCCACGGTTGCTCAAATTGTTAGTTGGGGTCAGTCTTGTAGGTCTCTAGACCTTTCTTTAGGTTCAGTTTTCTCTTCAAACCAATAATGGCTCCCTCTTTTATGTTTTCTCTCTCTCTCTCTCTCTCTCTCTCTCTCTCTCTCTCTCTCTCTCTCTCTCTCTCTCTCTCTCCATCTCCTGTCTTCTATTCCTCCTCTGATCAATCTTCCTAGTCACACATGCTTTCCTCTCCTTTCCTTCTCTTTCTCCTAAGAGGTTTGCTTTCTTCTGCTACTTTCTCAGTCCTCTCCTGTGAAGTCGCCCAGTGGGCTAACCCCTCCCCTGTGCACAGGCTTTCCAATGCTGTCCTTTCAGTGTCCCTGTCTCTTCCTCCCTTTCTGGCTCACACACATGCTCAGGCACACACACTGAAAGCAGTGTGTAACTGCAGAAAGACTTGGCACACTGGCTGAGTTGCTTAATAGCCGTGTGCCTCGGTTCCTTGTTGTGCCCACTCCCTACAGTGGTAATGGGCATTAAATGCATTTGGAGGGCTTGGCACAGGGCAAGCACTATGTGAGCATTAGAGTCTGTTATAATTAAGTGCCATTTCCCTTTAACGTGGCCCCCCCATGTCATACGGTTTATTTATTCCTGTTGTCTCCTGTCTCTGTCTGTCTCTGAGTGTAACTCCTTTCTGCTCTTCTGGCTTTTGCTATGTCTATTCTTGTTTTCAGACAGGGTCTCACTATGAACCTGCCTGGGCTGGCTTGGGACTTGGATTCCCCTGCCTCACACACCTGGGAACTTGGGTTATGTTACACAGCTATTCTTTCAGCTCCTTTTATTTTTTTATATTTTTCATTAGTAATATAATTTAAATTTTTTACATGTTGATCCCAGTTTCCTCTCCCTCCCTCCCTCCCTCTCTCTTACCCTCTTTCCTCCCTCCCATGCACCCTGACCACCCTCCCCTCCCATCCCCCACCCCCATTCTACAGCTCCTCTTTTCTTGTGGAATGCTTCTTCATCCTTTACAACAAACCTTACACATTTTGTCCCACAGAGAGCTTTTATTAGAACTTGTTTTGACTTGCTGGTTGTGAGTGCTTTGTGTCCATGTGTAATGTGCACCACATGTGTACCTGGTACTCCAGGAGGTCAGGAAAGGGCATCTGATTTCTTGCGACTGGAGTTAACCATGGCTGAAAGCTGGAAACCAAACCTGGGTCTCTGCAAGAAGTACTTTTAACTGCTGAGTCATCTCTCTAGCCCCAGAAAAATCTTTATTAGTTGACTCACTGAAATGTTCCTCTGGGCACTCATGGAAATGTTTTAATGGTTTGTTTTGTTTTGTTTTCATAAGACAGGGGCTTATTTTGTAGCCCAGGCTGGCCTCGGTGCCTAGCTTTTCCCACTGCACTCAGAATGCTTAGTAGGTGGTATGTGTTTTCTTGCCTTTCTCCATAATGGACTGTAAGACAAGGACCAAACTAAACCTTGTGAATCTAGCATTGCTTGTTTTCTTGCTGTATAGGGTTGTTTAGTTCAGTGGTGACTGAGTCCAGCGCTGATATCATGGAGAATGAGCAACCAACAAAACAGCAGTCCCCACAGCATTATGCATCTCATGGTATCATGCTTACCAAGCCAAAACTGAACAAAAGTAATGATGTTTAGGATTCGTTGCTTAAATAAGTTCAGATTGGACTCTTCACAATGGAAGATGAAGCCCTATTTATTTTGCAACAAACATTTTAGGTACACTGTGTTCCATGTTGAGCCATTTCCTATACTGGTTTTGAGCCCCACTTCTGTACAAGTTGTGAGATTTAGGGCAAATGGGTAAGTCTTCTAGAGATTCAGGGTTCCCATCCGGAATTAGACATTATGGTACTGGCTTCATGTCTCTCTCGAGTTTCCTGTTGTAACTAGACCTGATGATTACATGCATGTGCTTTTGCACAGCATATTACCCAACTCTTTGCAAATGCAGATTGTAGTATTTGGGGTGAAATGAAAAGTGAGAAGCTATAATGGCTACAGGAAATATTTTTACTTTTAAGTCTAGACTGGTCAGCCGAGTTATCTGTACATCTGTCCTTCTCAATTGTACCATTACATCCGTGTTGAAAGATGTTTTCTGTGTAGATTCTGCACATGCTATACCTTAAGAAAGCAATGTCTTCGGACTCCAAACCCTTGGCATTCTGTCAGGGCATGTTCAGTATTTCTAGGAAAGAGGGTGACTTCATAATTATCTCAAAGGAGGGTGGGGACAGGGTAAGGGACAAAGGCTATCTTGCTAATTCTAAACACTGGTCTGTGCGGTTATGACTATGTTTACATGGCAACTGAACCAAGAAATCTTCCCTATATTGCAACTTGCCAGCTAGAGAAGGCTACACACCAGTTCGCTAACATTTTCTTTGCTGCTTTCTGATTTTATTGTGATGACAACAAAAGAAAACCACAGCATTTCCCACCAGCAGAATGTGTCCATGAATAACTAGCAGACTGCATACCGTTTTCTCAAAGCCAAATGTGGGTTGGTTTTGTATATAAAGTACCAGTGTGCCTTTTCCCTTCCAGTGGGAGCTCTCTGAAGGGAACAGTAAGCTGTGATGAATAACAGTCCCTCCAGAGAAACCAGTGTGAAACATGCATTTCATCCCACTGAGTGGAACACCACGCCTATCACCAAATGATGGGCCTCCTGCCATTAAATGACATACATATATTTGTCATTTGGCTCCTTCCACGTCTTAGGTGCTAGAGAAATAAAGCATTTTTTATTATTTGTAGACACAAGGATATCCTTAGTTTTTAAAAATCTTGTTTAACTTTACTAATTTTAAATTAAAAAATTAAAATTTTGTTTTTGTTAAATCTTCCCCCTCTTTCTTATCACTTACATTACATCTTCCAACTCCTTATATATGTCATAATCAGTGACAATGTTCTTACCAACATAAACTTGTTCTATGCAGATAATATTTTAATCAACATATCTTTATTCTACCATCTTCCTCCCAGACAAGGATAGCAATAGTTAACTTTTTCTAAATATCATCATTCTCATGTCACTGATGAGGAAATCGGGGTTTAGAGCAGTTAGCTTTCCTAACTCAGCATAACACAATTTGATTCTAGATCTGTACTTTCTAATTTTGTTTTCATGTAAGAAGCCATAAAAGCATTGTTCAACAAATCCTACCCACTACCCAATAGAATCATAACTTTTGTTAGTGGTTCTCAATAATTATTGTCAAAACCTTTCATTTTTTATTTACACATTTTATTTTATGTGTACCCATGTGTGCACATGTGTGTGGACATGTTAGGTGAGCAGAAAACAACAATCTGATGTTATCAGGCACCAATTTATTTTGACACAGGGCTTCTCATCGCCTGGAGCTTGACAATGAGGCTAACCTCACGGCCCACGAACCCTAGAGATCTACCTGCTACCACATCTCCAGCGCTGGGAATCCAAGCCTTCTCCTATGTGGGTTCTGGACATTGGGCTCAGATTGTTGTGTTTGCAAGCAAGAATTTTACCAACTAATATATCTTCTCAGGCCTGAGACATTTTAATTTTAAATTCAGATTATTATTTTGAAGCAAAGAAGAGACATTGGGACAAACATCCAGTTTTCAGTATTGTTTAAAGTTTGTGTTAGATCTAAATACTTATTTTAAAATAGTATTATCTGGCCACTGGTTTAATCCTATAAATTTTAGTTTGTCATTTTGACTCTATCACTCTTACCACTGAGATGAAAGCTCAAGTTGAAACTGTACTTTGGTGGCAGTAGCCCACCTCCTCATCCCCAGCTACCGTGGACCTGGTGTCTATCGACTCAGATCCAAATTCTTTATCTCAAACCCCTCAATAACATGGCTTCTGACTCACACTTATGTCCCACAATTCATCAACATTCACTTTTATTTTTGTTCAGAGTGACTCTTCACTGTCTTCAGGCACATTTTAGTTCTCTTCTCTGATTCCACACTGTTAAATTCACAATCTCTATTCCAGGGAACACCCCACCCCCCACCCCAACACTTTAGTACCCCAAGGCAACTTCTTCTTGAAAGCCATTTCACCTTCCTTTCTCCAGCCTTCTTCCAACTCCATAGTTATGAGCAGACAGTTAAGGCAACAATTATTTTTGTAATTGCTAAAGATGCAAAGTCTGTTGTCAGCTACCTAAGCAGAAATGTTAGGTTATGAGTTCTCTAGATTCTTCAAAATTAAAAAGCATGATTTGGAAAAGACAGCAGAAAGTCAGTGTGAATTCATCAGGAAATAAAAGTTAAAAACAACTGAACTTGGATTTAAAGGCCCAAGTTTTCTAATTTATTAAATTTATATTTTATTTAAGTAATGATCTAAAGAATTGGGATGTACTGCAGTAAGCATGTAAGACTTATTATTATAATTATTCCTATGTAGCCACTTGAAAATGTTCTTAAAAACATGCTAGCAAGTACTAGATTGGTAAGATTAAATTATTTTTTAAAACATGTTATAAAAGTATGTACAGATTAATCTCAATTTGAAAGCTGTAACCTTAGCAGGATATTAAAAAATATTAACCACAAAAGAATAGACTGACAAGTTAGATTTTGTAAAAATCTTCCATTTACCAAAATATGTCTTTAACAGAGTAGTAGTGAGTTTGACAGCAGACTCACTGTCACGCTTGAATATAAAATGGCCCCCTGCAGGCTCACATTGAACACATGTCTCTCCATGAGTGAGTTTTGGTGATTTCAGGAGGTAGGTAGTTTGATGACAGTTGGTCACTGTGAGGGAGGGGCTTAGGAACCAGATCTTGTCCTACCTCCTTTCTGTACACCATTTTTCTACTACCTGTCAACCATGATGTGAATTTTTCCCCCCCTATGGTGCCTTTCCTGCCGTGATGAACTTACATCCAGAAGCTAAAGTCTTTCCTTCTAAATGTTCTCTGTCAAGTGTTTTGTGATAGCAATATAAAAGCCTACAGCTCATATTCAAAATACACTTCAAACATCCCTACAAATCAGTAAGAAAATGGAGATATTATTTATAACATGGAAGAATAGCTTGAGTAGACAAAATATATATAAATGAGCAATAAAAACCAAAAATGTAGCTAGCACCTTAGTCATCAGAAAAATGCAAACGAGCACTATACAGGTACAGCAATACATACTTACCAAATGGCCAAGATAAAATAACCCAGCAAAATTAAGAACCCTGTCAGTAATAAAACAAACAAGTTAATGATGTCAGATGCTGGCAGGATATGGCACAGGACTCTGTGACTTCCCATTGCCACCCTCACATGAAGCACCCCTTCGTGAGTCTTGGGGTTTATAGTTCACATCCCATTTTACTGGCATGAATAGTCTTTGTTGCTTCTTTAGGAAAGCATGGGTAAAGCCTAACTATGTGAGGATTTGAATTCCCCACTGTTTTCCAGTGCCTGGAGTTGCCTTTCAGGAAGCTGAAGCTCTTTTAATTCCTGTTCTGCATACTGTGAACTTGAAAGACAGGGTTGCATTGTAGGGTTTCCTCTTACTTGTTGTTCTAGAATTTTAAAATGATTTGCCTAGAGGTTTCTGTCTCTCTCTCTCTCTCTCTCTCTCTCTCTCTCTCTCTCTCTCTCTCTCTCTCTCTCTCTCTCTCTCTCCCTCTCTCTCTCTCTCCCTCCCTCCCTCCCTCCCTCCATATACACACAGATACTACTTCACTATAATGAACTTCACAAGCCCAGTAGCTCTGTAAATTTTCTGTACGATTTCCTTCATCTCCTCATCCCTCATCCTCTGTTTTTCCATCCTGGATTCCTGTTGGACTTTGATCTTTTTCTCTTTTAATTTTTATTCCTTATTTCTTTGCACTTCACTTGTAAAGGAATTCCTTTGACTTTATTATTCCACCCTTGACTTTTTCTTTTTATTTGCAGCAATAAACATGTCTGAAATTTTCATTTTGACTATTATAATTTTCATGAGCATATTTCCTGTTGTTTGATTTTTTTTCCTGTTTGATTTATTTAACAAATGCAATAGCTTTTCTTTTTTCCCCCAGAGGCTATGAATTCTGATAGCTTTAATTTTTTCTCTACTCTTTTTATAATCATTCATTTATCTACATTCCTTTTGCATATTTATTTGGGTGTCACTTGCTTTCACATTGGAAAAGTTCTATTTTTAATGTTGATGATCCTTGAACCCATGTTCATATTTTAGTGAAAAGAATTAAAGTATATAAACCTGTAAGAATGTTATCTGGTGTGCTTCTTTCTAGAAGAAAAATGACAAATATTATTTTTAAAAATATTCAGAAATGATCTCTAAGGGGAGAGTGATCCATTCCACCCCAAAGAATCACAAATAATTTTGCTCATGGAAAGAATAAGTGGGTAGATGTAGAAGGAAATGGTTAAGTCCTAGAGCCTAGTTTAATTGTGTCCTACAGAGAAGTTGAGGAGACAGATCTTAGTCATGAAGTTTCATGGATTATAGTAAAGTAAGACCATAGTTGATTCTGAGTGGTCAACAGTTGAGCTTTCCAAGCCATTGTTAAGGAAATTATTCTGTCAGTGCAGATTTATGCATCACGATCTTGACCCCCACCCCCAGCTCATATAATCCCTCCTCCCTTTCTTTGACTGGATTCCTGAGCTCTGCCTGGTTCTTGGCTGAGGTTCTGCATCTGCTCCCTTCAGTTACTTAATGGAGGGTCTATGATGACAGTTGCGGTATAAACCAATTTGTTTATAGGGGGAAGGCTAGCTCAGGCACTCTCTCTGCTATTGCTAGGAGTCTTAGCTGGGGTCATCCTTGTGGATTCATGGGAATTTCCCTAGCACCAGGTTTCTCCCTAACCTCATAATGGCTCCCTCTCTCAAGGTATCTTTCATTGCTCTCCCACTCCCATCCCTCCCCCAACTGGACCATCCCATTCCCTCAGGATCTCATTCCCTATGATAAGATGCCTTGCTCAACCTTGATGCAGAGAGGAGGGGGTTGGTCCAACCTGAACTTAATGTGCCAGGCTTTGTTGACTCCCCATGGGAGGCCTTACCCTTTCAGAGGGGGTGTTGAGGGTAGAAGAAAGGGAAGGGGGAACTGGAGTTGGTATATAAAATGAATAAAACATTAAAGGAAAGAAAATTATTCTGACACATTATTAAAACACATGTTGTCTCCAGGACTACTTTAAGAAACATAATTTAGAGATGACTTTGTTATGTAGTAGACAAGCGTCCTAATGGGTTCCTTTCCTTCTTTGTTTTAACTATTGTACAGAAACACACAGTGCAATGCACATGACTATTCCAGAGTTCTGTGGGTAGTTGGGATTCTTTTTCCCCTTTTCACCTCTTGGTTTTCTTCTCATGAGTAACTAAAGCTTCAGTAAGTCTGTATCACAAAAATGAGAACACCATTCCTCAAGGTTGCTTTTCCTGTCTTGTTAGCAGAAAGTCTTCAAAATATAATATCTTTTGAAAAGGTTTTCAGGAGGTATTAAATTCATTAGGCACTTAAGGGAAATGACACTTGTAGATACCATCAAGCCCTGTTGACTCTCTTTCATGTACACTATTTGCCATCATATCCTTTGACATAATAGCCTCATTAAGTCATCAGCCTTGGTTTCCTTTTGCTTTTTCCTCCTTTCCTATTTCCTCATCATTATTTATTGGTGACCCCAATTCTTAAAGGCAGCTTTGGTCTTTGTTCTTTGCTAGACTGCTGTCTGATTATTTGGGGGAGGAAAGGGACTGGAATATCACAACAGTGCCAACCTGCCATCATAAAGGTGCTTAGAGAACAGATCATTGCTTGATGAGCCTCTCATTTTAAAGGGAATTGCACAGTTGCCTTATCTATCTATCTATCTATCTATCTATCTATCTATCTATCATCCATCCATCCATCCATCCATCCATCCATCCATCTATTTTTGCAGCTTGATTTTCTGCCCAATGAAGTAATGACTGAAAGTTGTTACTTGCCTGAAGATGATTCCATGTTATTACATCAGAAAAGAGCTGAGGCTTGTGTGTAACTCATATCATTTAAAATGTTAAAATAGAGAAAGTATAGCTGGGATACACACTGCAAGAGCATGAGGAACAAGGCACACACGAGGACAAAGCCATCCTGTTAATACAGTGCAGCCCTTCCTGCTCTCAGCTTCAAACTAAATCTGCTTGGGGGGTGCTTTGATTCAAATACCTAGAGGTGGGTTCCATTCTAGATCCATTGAAACTGGGTCTCTGGGATGTGGCTTGAGAACTGGCATACATTAAAGTTACCAAGTGTTTCTGATGCATTGCAAGGGTTAAAAACAATTGATGCTGGGCCAGGTGGTTCCATAATGAACAGGAATAATAAAGTTCCCAGCTCTCGGTCAGGTGCATTATGGGAGAAGATATCAAAACACAGGAGACACAGCACAGGTTTTCCTGTTCTGTCTGAGAGGTAAAAGAAGCATATGTGAGAAAGCTACACAGGCCATGTGTGCCAGGGGACACTGGGGCACTGGCAAGGAAAGTCCTGTTGTTGGAGGGAAAATAGAGGCTTTAAAGATACTGATTAGAGCTTCCAGGGAGTAGGAAATGGACACTTGGACAAATAGATGGAAAGCAAAGTGTCAGGGCCGGGTGGTGGAGTGGAGGTAGGGGACACTAAGTGGGCTGTCCCATGACTGGATTAGGGCTAGTCTTCACATTACCACCCTTCAATGAGTGCTTTGCATTCATTGTTGCTGGAATGCTTTTGCAACATCATTGCAAATAGGAAAAGTAGCCAGCAGAGATTTAGGGAGCTTGTTCAGTGCCAGAGGGCTGGACTGGGTCATCTAGGGGCCTGTTCCTGAGTGACCAAAGAGAAAGAAGGGAAAACTCACTACAGCTGTGATGATAGGAAGGGAAGAGACATGGGGACCAGAGGGAGACCTAGCAGCAAACTGGCCTGTACTGTGAGGGCAGCTGAAGTCTTCGAGAGCCCAGGTGAGGATGGCAGGCTCAGAAGACTTCAGGCCTGGGCCAGGAGGTTGAAAGCTGTGCTTACAGTACACCTGTGTGCAAGGCAGGGCCTTCTAATATGACGACATGGGTTCCTAGAGGACACAAATATTTCAACTTTGAATAGCATTCACAGCCTTTTCTATTGTTGTGTAAGTCTTATCTAATGTCAATTGATATGTATCTCGAAACTCCCTTACCCCATATATGACCCTGAATCTGTAGATAGGCATTTTGGCATCTGAGACAAACAGTGGGAAATAATTCATGATATGGCTTACAGATGGTCATTATTAACAGTGGATACCATCTGGCAGCTTCTCACTTTAAATCATTACTCTTGCTAAATAGATATTAAACTTCCAAAAGCATTACTTAGAGTTTTGTGTCCTCCAAATCTTCACGCTTCAGATCCAATTCCTTCCCATGTGTGACTCTTGTCCATCCTTGTTCCAGACTGCTCAGGCATGGAGTAGGGGCTGTGCATATACATTGGAATGAGAACAGTTAAGTGTTTAGTGACTTCTGTCTTAGTGCTGTGAAATAATGTTGCCACACCCTTGATCCTCAGAGTCCTCTTCAATACAAAAGGAACAAATGGTGGTTATGTCATTTGGATTGCTCTGAGAATAAAATAATATAATATACCAATTGTTTTGTTAACACCAATGACCTATATAACATGGATTTTGAAGATTACTACGTTGATAAAAACAGGTTAGAATATGATGTAGCAGAAGTTTCTCATAATATAACATGGGGAAATTGATAAGTGAGTAAATGTTAAAGATAATCCATTGTGGAAAATCGATGTAGACTAAGCTATATCTATGCTGAAGTTATGTTACTTGTTGAGGTTTAGGGACCTAATAAACAATGCCCCCCATGTTCTTCTGAATTTGGAGTCATTACAATACTACAAAGATCTCCAGATCAAAGTGAACATTTTGCTACTGATAAAACCTAGCTTGGCTTAAGTCACCTCTCTGGTTTCCATGGAAGAACCAGCTCACTGTAGACGCTCAAAGTAGAGACCTGATCCATGAGTTCACGTGTAGGCTGCAGATCCAGCACCTCTGAGGCTAGGAGGCCTGCACAGAGCAGGGCGGAACACATGCAGTGCATCCTCCTGGGTGCTCAGGTACTATTGCTCTCCAAGGAATGGAGGTGGCTAAGCTGGTCCTTCTCAGGTGCCTCAGTGTTGTGGAGTATAAACACAGAAGGTGGGGATGTTCCCATGCTGGTTAGACTTATGTCAACTTGACACAAGCTAGAGGTATCTGGAAGGAGAAAACCTTAATTGGGAAAATGCCTACATCTGTAAGGCATTTTCTTAATTAGTAATCAGTGGGAAAGAGCCAGCCACTGAGGGTGGTGCCATCCCTAGGCTGGTGGTCCTGGATTCTATAAAACAGCAGGCCAAGCAAGCCTTGAGGAGCAATCCAGTAAGCAGTCCCCCTCCATGGCCTCTGCATCAGCTTCTGCTTCCAGGATCCTGCCCTATTTGAGTCCCTGTCCTGGCTTCCTTTGATAATGAACAGCAATATGGAAGTGTAAGGCAAATAAACCCTTTGCCCCCAATTTGATAGCAGGCTTTATAGGGGTATGGAGCATGGGGAAAATGAATGTGTGACTGCAGTGACGGTGGAAATGTGTCATATTGGCCATTAGTGATGACAGGGCCATTGGGGCTGAGTCACTGAAGATTGAGTGGGGGAAGGGGGAATACCTGACTCTGTAATGAGAGGGGTTCTTAGTTGACTGACTTATTTCCTTTGTCATTAGTCACATGTGGGGAGTCCCATAAAGGGCTATATTTGAGACAACAGACTATAACAGAAACTAATTTTTTTCTTTCTCTCAGTTTTTAAAAATTAACAGGAAGTTACACTTCTCTAATTTCCTATATAGCTTTCTCAATAGATACTTACAGACTGAGGAAAGGAGTAGGCCAGAAAGTCTCTGCGAATGAAGGAAGAGGGGCCAAGCTGGGGAGCTCTGGTCTCTCCTTTTTTGTCCCTTACAAGAATACAAAGTCTCTCAGTGTGCACATATTGCTTTGTAGTATCTCTGAGAGAGACAAGATAATGAGTATTTGTCTTAGTTCATTTGTGAAGTTAATATATGAGCCATTCTTAATTACATCTAGGAACATTTATTCAACTGAGTGTAAATAGTAATTTCCAAGCATTCCCACCAAACCAATGCCATACCAGCTCTACTGAACAAGCCCTGAGATTTCATCTGGGCTTTGGAGACCAATGTTGGTGTTGGCTGTGTAAGTGAATCTCCTTATTTCCTATTAATTGTCTAGCCTTTACTGTCTTTGTTTCCAGGACAAGATGTTTTATTTATTTTCGGATAACTTTTTCCTACCACCAATATGATTTCCATCTGAGAATTGTGTTGCAGGAACCACACTCTGGCAAGGCCTCCCCACACACCAACCCTCCCCCAGCCTCCCACTCCCCTCCATTTACCTCCCCCCTACACACACACACACACACACACACACACACACACACACACACACACACACACACACACACACTTTCCCCACAAACCCAAGAACAGCACAAAAAAAGAGAAAGCAGAACTGCCTTCCTCATGCCTTCCAGCCAGGACCTGGGAAGAAAACAATACTGCCTCAGAGCTTCTCCTGATCTCTTTAGAAATGGAAATGCTACACCCCCTCACTCTGCAAGGAGGAAGTTATGAGGCTCTCAATCCACACTCAGCATACCAAAATGCGAATCGTTTGGAGAAAACAAGTTGAATGTGGTTAGCAAAGAGCAGAAGAAAAAGCCAAGCAGCACATGAGAAAATTTGAGGAAACCATGGCCCACCTGAAAGGTTTTTCGGCCTAGGCTCCAGCGCTTCTGGATTGCTGTGAGGGAGTCTGCGTACATGTGTGGAGTTTGCGTTCCTGTGTGCTATGGTTTGAATGTTAGTGCTGTGTGTCTTCGCTCTTGACATAAAAAGGGTACTTTATTTGATATTTCAGGAGCCCATAGTTGAGAGATCTTAAAAGTCTTTAAAAGCAAAATTTAGAGTTTTATAGAAAATTAAAATAAAAACCTGGATATCTTTTAAGGAATAGCTTTTAAAAAATATTTGCGTTTATAAAGCTATGGGACATTTTAAATTTTATAAGATATTTTATTGTAATGTCTTTATTAATACATGATCTTGGTAAATAGATAAATGAAAGACTAAAAATTAGGGCCACAGCAATAAACATCAAATACAAGAGGCTGAGCAAGACAGTGACCTAAACAGCCTGGCAAACACTTTTGAAAAGATCCTGCACCCTGATAAGCCTTTCCATCAATGCAGCAATATAAATCAGACCAAATCAAACCGAATTAGAAAAAAAAAAACATATTTAATGTATACAAGGCTGCCAGATGCCCTTTCAATCCCCCAGAAAAGAGACAGGGAAGAAAGGCAGGAAAACTACATGTCTATTTTCTGGGGAAGAGTTTAAAAATGGAAACTCTCCCTGTGGGAGTGGTCTTGAGCATCTCTGGGGGAGGGGCCATCATTTGGCAGGCTTTCTGAGATGCAGTAGGGTTTGGAGAGAGTTAGGGGAAGGGGCTTGTGTGGAACTTCCACCATAATATTCCAGACTCCTTGGCTGTATGGATGCCAGTGGCTGTGGTGAACCTTCCAACATAACAGTTTCTCCTTACCTAAGGTCTATTCAATGGATGTGTTAGGATGGAAAAATTTAGCCTAACTCTCCACTGACCCCAGGAAGCTGGGAGTCTTAAATCCCAGGCTGATTGCTCTGAGAATAAAATAATATAATATACCAATTGTTTTGTTAACACCAATGACCTATATAACATGGATTTTGAAGATTACTACGTTGATAAAAACAGGTGAGAATATGATGTAGCAGAAGTTTCTCATAATATAACATGGGGAAATTGATAAGTGAGTAAATGTTAAAGATAATCCATTGTGGAAAATCGATGTAGACTAAGCTATATCTATGCTGAAGTTATGTTACTTGTTGAGGTTTAGGGACCTAATAAACAATGCCCCCCTTCTTGAATGTTTACAACTGCACCTGTGAGTGAGTGAATATAGGAAATGAGCCTCGTCACCCCACCCCACCCAGAAGCCTGTACGAAAGCAGACTTCCTGGGTTAAGTGCAGCTTGGATAGTTTAAGTTAATTGATCTGCACTGGTTGCTTCGAGGTGATTGCTTCACGATGTGCGGGCTTTGTTGTAACCCTATAAAGCTGTCTCAAGCCTGTATCCAAGGTCCTCAGCCCTCTAACCCTGTGTGGCATATGGCTGTTGGCCCCAGTGCACTTAGAATATAAAGGACCTCATGCTTTTGCATCAAGACCCCTTCTCATGAGTGATTGGGGGGGGCACCTTTCCTGAGTGGGAGTGCGAGGGACCACGCTCTTGTGGTCTTACAGATATATAGCATCCTTGCTTTTGCTACCATTGTTAAGCTGTAGCTTTTGGTAAACTGAGTCATATAAAAAAACTGTTATAGTTTTTTTTATAATAGGTTCCTAGTCTCTTTATGGATTATGTTTATGAGTTAAGTCTTATTTTGATACTAAAAGAGCTTTAATTCAAATTTTTTTGTTATAAATTGATAGAGATGATTAAGCTTTAATATATTCAGAACTATGTTTGTAGTCATGTTAATTACAGGGAAAGATTTATTTAGCTTCCTGTATAGATAGACTTAAAAGGACTTTTCATCAGGTTAAAATACCCCTGTCCAATCTATGTATCTAGCTCTCTGGACAGAGGGAAAATGTCATGCTTTTGACAATATAGATTTCAGGACAACAGTAATGCTAATATATTTAGAAATTTCATCTCCTTTTGTAAACTAAAAATTTATGTAGGCTTCAGGGAATAAAGGAAATCATAAAATTTAGATCCATCTCTGACAGGTCAAATGAACTCTGGATAAGTGCAGCCTAAGTTTCCCTACTTGTCTATTCCTGAGAAGGGATCCTGATCTTAGGATTCCTAGGACTATGGGACTAAAAGTTCCAAATGTAAGGTTTCCCTTTAAGCTCTTCTGTCCTTAGGCTATGTTTATCTCAGCAGATGTCCACCTGGCTGACAGGCATCATCGAGGGGATTACCTTCGAACTGCAAACTGCTGAGTTCTGGACTTGTTGAAAGCTGATGTGAACCACCACAGCTGATGTAATTGTTCCTGTTTCTTCAGCTGGAGCAGCTAATCAGATACTTCTGATAAAGGTCCCATTACCAGGCCTTTTGACTAGTCCTTGAGCCCTCCTGGGCCCTGACAATGGTGTCCTAGTTTCAGCTGGAAGTAGTTACAAAAGAGAGTACATCATCTCTTGCCCAAATAACAGGCTGAAATGCTAATTCAAAAGGAAACTCCCTGGTACAGGGAACAAAATGGCTAATTAAAATGCCAATTGTCATACCAGGAAAGTGGGCACAGGTCTGCCATCTAGTAGATTCATTAACTGAAATAGTTCAACATTATGGTAGGAAACTTGGCCTGCTTTATGCAGAACAAAAAGCCATCATATAGCTCTAAGAGAAAATTATTATTATTGTACAAACCATTAGGATTATAATCTGGTTGTACTAAAAAAATACTTATAAAAAGGGGAACTGAGATAAAAAATGACTGGTGTCCCATCTTTTTTCAGGTTCCTTCTTGATAGTAACTCTGATGTCAGCTATCATAAGGGCTTGTCCAGTGCTTCTGCTAACTACTGTTGGCTCTTACATCACTGATACAATAAGTAAATAATAATTCCTATCTGGGTACCATTAAGCTGATGGTTATACATCCCCAAATAAACAAGTATCCATCATAGAGTCAAGGATTTGATATAACTCAAGGGGGTAATATAAGACCTGGTTAACCTGTAAGCCCAACCCACCCAAGGACCAGATAATTTCCTGGAATGCTGGGAACTGTAGTTCTTGGAAAATAACAAGGCCTCTTGGGGAAAATGGTAACAGTATGGGTTTTGTTATGATAAATCCTTGAAAACCTGTCTTGGGGCCACTTGGCTGGGAATTCCAGGGAGTGGTCCTGACCAAAGTCCATTGTAATCAGTGTTTTTTTAAAGCTTGCTTCAAATTTGGCTCAAATGGTGGAACTGGTTTTTCTCGGGCCAATCCTGGGACTACCAACTAACTTGATATGTACCTCTACACTAGCATATATCACAAAGCATGTGTATAAAGAACAGAAAGGTAAGTCATCCTCACTGAAAAGAGTGTACAGATATTGAATATCTTTATACTCTTTGTCCAAATAGGCATGAAATAAAAGCTCATTGTGGGTTTGATTTGCACTTATCTTATGATTTACAATGTTGAACATGTTTAATGTGTGGGGCATATGTATGCTATGTTTATAAAAATGTTTACTCAAATTCTTTGTCATCTAATACAGTTATATGAATTTTTATTGTTAAATTATATTAGTTTTTAAAATATTTATGATTATTCCTCATAAGATATATGATTTGGATATATTTCCTTCCATTCTGTAGGTTATCTCTCTCTCTCTCTCTCTCTCTCTCTCTCTCTCTCTGTGTGTGTGTGTGTGTGTGTGTGTGTGTGTGTGTGTGTGTGTGTGATGAGAGGGTGAGAGTGTGGGTTAATGTTTGCCTCCATGTATGTATTGAGGGTTTCTCCTTCCACCTTGAGTCAAGCTCTCTCATGTTTGTTTCTGCCATTCTGGCTGCATTCATCAAGCTGGGTGTCCCATGAGCTTCTGGGCAATTCTCACCTTCACCTGTCATCTCACGGTATGAGGGCTAAGACAATCTGCACCATTGCCTCTATCTTTTTTTTTAATGTAGATTCCAGGGCTTAAACTCAGGTCATCACGTTGTGCAGCAAGCACTTTTACCAGCTGGGCCATTTTGCTGGCTTAGTATTTTATGATTTGTTAATTGGGCTTCAAGGTTATCCATAGTCATTGTACAGAAAGAAATACAGCTGATTTCTCACATTTTTTTTTTTTATATTGCAGTTTTGATGAATTGGCTGGCTAGTTCTAACACCTTCTTTGTAGACTCATGAGGATTTGTACAGATAAAATCACTGCTTAGGAACAGGGGTGATTACAATTTGGATTGCTTTTATTTGTTTTTCTTATCTAAGTGCTCTTGCTTTAATTCTCTTCATTTTTAGGGTTAGAAAATTAATGCTTAGAGATGGTAATTAGCTTGCTTGAGGTAACAGCTAAATGGTTCAGTCTGAATAAAAACTTAAGACTTTGAACTCGACAGTCAAGAATGGAGTCAAATACTGAGCAGAATTTTAGCAGGTTGAGATGGAAAGAGTAGGGGATGATGAGCAGGTAAATTCTGACTGGTTTAATATGGCCCTCTATATCATTTGGAGATTACTACACACTAAATCATTAAATACAAACACGATTAAAGGGAAACCTCAGCTGAATATAATTACATCTTAAAGAATAATAATTTGGAAGACAATATTTGCTGTCAGATCAGTTTGAGTAGCAGTGTTAATTGGAGTGAATCTGTGCCAATGATGGACATGATGTAAAAACTGACTTTGTGAATATATCCTTGAAACCATTTGTGTTCTTACAGTTATCTCTCTCCTTTCTGTCTTTTTCTTCCTCCCTTCCTCTCCTCATCCCTACACATATTTTGAGACTTTTAAAGTTGAATGATACCTTAGAGAAGAAAACAGAGGAGAGAAAAAACAAGATGATAGTTTCTTCCCCTCCTCTTCCCTCCCCCTCATGTCTTCTCCCTCCTTTCTTATCTCCCCTTCCTTTCCTGCCTATTATAGACAGAATGCAAGCTGCCCAGTAGCTGTGCATAAAGCTCATTTAAAGGAGAGATGGTTTCTTCTATGATCTTACTCCATCTCCTCAGATGATTATATTATGTTTAAAACTTGATTGGTCCCCATCTTTATAGACACCTGCTATATAATTTTTATCCTTAAGAAAATCAGTTTAAAAAAGAATGGTATCATGGTATTCCTGGGAATCTATAATTGTATTTACTTCACTCTGTAACTTACGCAAATTTTATGTGGTGAAAAGATTGCTGTGGACTCAACCAACACTTTCAGATACAATTTGTTGTGTGATGACTAAAACTCCATGGCAACATAGATCACTGCCAGTTACTAGAAAACAAATATTAGCATTTTACTACAAAAGCATTTAAAAACTATATTTTCCAAGAGTTCCATTTTCTATACCTACCAAAGGATTAAAAGGGGAAAGGAGCAGTTTCCTAGCATGGTTCAAAATCTTTCCTAGTAGTACAGTCTTGGATGGAGAACCTAGGTAACAAAAGCTTTGAGAAGAACCAAATGTTGGACCTATTAAAAAGCAAACGCTTACAATTTTCCCCAGGCTTTATCTCTTCCTCTCCTCTTCCAAGGCAAGTAATGTCTCTCCCAACCTTAACAAGTGTTGTACCACTTCTGCTACCAACTTACATATTTAGAAAAAAAACCTTTAAATGCTAGATATGATGAAACACTTGTTGTGGTTTTCTTTTTCTTTTCTTTTTTTTTTTTTTCTTTACCCTGTATGAAAATACATTGCTGTGATTGGTGCAATAAAACGCTGAATGGTCAATAAAATAGCTAGGCAGGAGGTATAGGTGGAACTTCTGGGCAGAGAGAACTCTGGGAAGAAGGCAGAGTCAACAACCAGATGCAGAGGAAGCAGCATGAGCAGTATGGATAGTTGAAATAATGAGCCAGGCAACTGAATATTGATTAAAATGAGTGGCATAATTTAACTTATAAGAACTAGTGGTACAAGCCCAAAGCTAAGGCCAAGATTTCGCAATTAATAAGAATTCTCTGTGTTATTATTTGGGAGCTGTCTGGCAGGACAGAGAAAGACTCCTTACAAACATTCCTTAAACTGTCCACCGTGTCTACCACATACACAGTGTGGAACTCCATTCGACCCTGGGTGCTGTCCTTTGACTCTGCTGATGAGGAAGCGGAGGGCTATGGGACTTTTGTCTTTTCAGAAGTTGTGGAGCATGTGAGTGACTGAGCTGGCATTTGAACAGGTCACTCTTGGCTCTTGAGAGACCCTAACACTGAATTCCCCCAGGAAGTCTCCTCAGAGTGGGGGTGTGCTTACCCACCACCCCATGTGGCTGGGATTCCTTCTCAGTTCCTCCAGTGAGGCATGCTGGACTGTATGAAAGTCATTGGATTTGCTCATCCCCCTCCCTCTCAACAACTGGATTCCAGGATGAGCATAGCAGTCAAGACTGTGCTGGAGAGACCTACTGAAACAGCTGACCTGACCTAGTGAGAGCACAGAGACCCCAGTCAAAGCTGGGGAACCAAGCATTGGACCAAAAATAGCCGTCTGAATGTGAGTGCTAGTCAGGAGGCCTGGGCTGTCCATGGGACCTCTAACAGTGAAACCAGTATCTATCCCTGGTGCACAAAAGGTATTTGAGAGCCAGTTCCCTATGAAGGGATACTATTTCAGCCCAGATACATGGAGGAAGGCATAGGCCCTCCCCCAAATGATGTGACAGATTGATGTCCCTCACAGAAGGCCACCCTGTCCTTGGGGAGTGGGTTGAGGGGGTTGGTGGAGTGCATGAGAGGATGGGAGGGAGAGAGAATGAGGCGGTTGATGTGTAAAATAAGATTGTGTGTGTGTGTGTGTGTGTGTGTGTGTGTGTGTGTGTGTGTAAGAAAGTCATTGGTTTTGAAATAAGAACAACCCCGATGGCCATATGGAGATTAGCTATTCTGCCTACATTTTAAATTAACCTTATTGATGGATTTCCTGCCAAGCTTAGTTCCATTTATTATGCATGTTCCTTTTGGTGGGTGGAAGAAAAAAAAAAAAGTGTGAGCAGTAACCTCTAAATAAAGCAAAGTATAAACCAGGCTTATAAATTTTTCTAAAGCTTATTTTTATTTGCCAAGCTTTTATTGTGCTTTCTTTAAGGTGGGGGGGTGTTTATTAAATATAATGAAAAGTGATATCTTGAAACAAGGATATTTTGGTAATACACAACTGGGAGTGAGTCTTTCTTTTTTTCATTCATCATTGTCAGCTGAGAACATTCCCAGCCAGCAGCCAGGGTGAAATGATGTCAAGATGGCTGAGCCAAGTCATTGTTTTCTCTTAAGCTTCCGGAAATTTCAGCTGAAATTTCATCCTTTCTGGCAATATAACTGTCCTACCATGTAAATAGATTGTGACAGCTCTAAGACATACCTTGAAGTTTTAAGTATGGGAAGGAATCTGTGGATGTGACGGCCTTCTTGTCTTGGGTTACAGGGTATGAATCAAGGCTATGGTGGCCGGGCAGTATAGTCTGTCTGAGATACTCTCAGCTTTTGGATAACACTGAACATAAGTAATTGAATAATAGGTGACTTTTGTTATTGTTATACATAAACTATGCAGGAGGGTGTGTACTTAGTGATTTCTTTAATCACTTGAAGCTCCAGAATTATCTTATCTAACTGAGAAAAATAATGACCCAGATTGATCATCAGTTACTTCCCTGGGTTTATTCACAGAATTTGTCAGCCCACATGCCTTCCATATGTAATAACAAATTACATGTCAGCCACATGTAATAACAAATATTTAAACACCCCTTTAGCTATCCTGATACAAACTTACATGTCATACATCATGAAAGAAATACCCTGGGGCTGGAGAGATGGATTGGCATCCACATGATAGCTCACAACTGTCTGAAATCTAGTTCCAGGAGATCCAGACTCTCTTCTAGCCTCCACAAGCACCAGCCATAGACATGTATGAAGGCAAAAAAAAAAAAAAAAAAAAATCCATACAAATTAAGATACATAATACATAATACATACCCTGTCCTAAGAAGAAAACTAAAAGGAAATCAGTTCTCAATAGCTGTGAATATCAATGGTCAAACACTAGACAAGACTAATGTTGAAGGTGCTGTTCTGAAGATACAGGCCTGACTCCCACCAGCCATGAAAATGGCATGTGTGTGCTATAATTAATGGATGTTGGGCTACCAGGCAGCTATAGACACCTGTCTAAGAGAGAAACCAAGAAGTGCACCCTTACACAGATCAGGAATACTGATGTAAGTGCACAGATGCAAGCAAAGCTAACATTCTCAGCAGAGGAGGGGAAGTCCGTTGAGCCTCTTATACACGGGATAAAGTGGACAGGCGTTGTTTTCTAATCATTATTAAGAATCTGCCCTTAACAGAGTTGAAGACAAGCTCACATAGACTCAGAAACAACCGGAAAGTCAGCAGTTTTTCCATTGCAGTCCAGTTCTCCTAACTGTCATTTCGTGAAATAAACATACACCTGTGATTATATGAAAACACATACAGGACAAAGCAGACTGACTAAACTGTTGCCCCAATTATGTAAAATGCTGCCTTTGGGAAGATTTTGAAGCGGAAAGCAAATCCTGGTGAATTTCTGAATACAAAAAGTACACTTCTTTTACAACATGCCTTGTCCTCCTGGGAAACTGAAACGACTTGAAAACAATTTGTATGTCTACTTAACAGTTCAGTCTTGAATGAACACTGTTAAAAGAATTTTCTGGTAGTTATAACATTATAGTTATGAATAAAAGGAGAGTAGAACGTGCAAAATCTGGCCCCTCACAGCAAATTCTCTTTCCTTCACTTTGCAAGGGATCCACCTCCCTGCTTCTACTTAGCAAATGAAAGTAGTGCTCTCCCAAAGGTAGTGTTATAGGAATCAGCACTCTCCATGCAGTGGCGTGCTGAAGAGGGCCCCTGGCAGCACTGTCTGCTGGCCAGAAGGACAACTGTGGGGAAAGGCAGGTTGTCTTCATGCTGAGGCCGACACAGACAGATTCAGTATCTCAAGAACTGAGCATGTCCTCTGAATGGTCCCCTTCCCAGGGTAACTCTTGCCCTGGGTGAAAGACAAAGAAGGCTTCTCTTGAGTGCCACCCACCTCCATGCTTTTAGTTTGATGGAATGTCAGTTCACTTCTGTACTCCTAAAGTCTTTTGGCCTTCAGTGGCAAAGAGAAAGATATCAGTAGGGGAACTCAGAAAGAAAATGACTCAGCCGGACAACTCAAAGGGACAGAGTAGCCCAGAAAATGATAGGACACTTACCAACCCATTTGGTAATTGCACCCTGAATCAGTTCATGTAGTGCTAATTCCAACTAGTCTTAACAATAAGAACTGGAGTCAGATATTTGGGGGTAGATGCTGGAAGATCAGAGAAGTAAAGCAGCCAGCCACTAAAGTTCTTACCTCTTCAAAATCCTCAGACCAAAAGAGGGTGAGCTCCTGTCTCCTCCCACCATATATTCCTCTCTCTGCCCAGCCAAACCGCTTCCTGTCTCCATCTCTCTAGTGTTGGGATTAAAGGAGTGAGAGCCCAAGTAATGGGATCAAAAGTCTGAGCTCTTTTAGACTGTCTAAAAAGTCAAGTCTCTTTTAGACTGGTTAAATCTCATGTAGCCCAGTATGGCCTTGAACTTCCGATATTCCTGCTTCCACCTCCCAAGTACAGGGATTAAAGGTGCATGCCCCTACTGCCTGGCCTCTACTGTTAACTAGTGGCTTTCTCTACCCTCTGACCTTTATTTGTTAGAGAACAAACAAAATATCACCACAGGCCCACTATTGTTTGATCTCTGATTTGTTTTCAAGGAAAACTAGTAACCTAAATTTATGTGTAAAAATTTCAGTTCTTAAATGTTAGCTCATATGTATATGTATGTAGAAGATGATATACCTATCTGCCATGTATACTTATTATTCCTCATAGTATGTATACCCATGAATAAAATAGTCAACACCTTAGGTACTGACCATGCTCTTCATTTGAACTAGAATGACACTTAGGAGTTAGGTATAATCACTCTATCACAAGAGATCAGAAATAGATGCTAAGAGAAACCGAGCAAGTTGTCTAGTCACTGCATAAGTAATAGGACTCAGATTCTAATCAGGACACTATTTGCAGACTAGGGTTTTGCCTAGTCTATGAAGACAACTCAAGACACTGCAGTCTTCATTTTTAATCACTCTAAGACAAAAATAATATTTTTAAAATGCAATCAAGCATTCAGCAGTGGCTGGGAGACATAGTTCAGTGCTGCTCCCAGCAGCCAGGGGAGGTTTGCTTTAGGGAACGCCACTCAGGCAAAGAGTAGGCCTCAGGAAAGAACTGTGGGGCCAGTCAATTTGAAGCAAAGATACTGAGTGTATTTAATAGAGGCAAGGGGGAGTACATACTTCAGATTTGAGCCCGTGGATTTAGAGAGGAGGTTGCCCTTGGGTGTCTCCATAGCATCCACTTACATGACTCTTTGACTGTCTAGTTATAGTACTTAATGATGTAATTTATAACAAGGATTGAAGATTAAATGATATGCAAGAAATAATTCAAGTTTATAAATTAAAAAGAACAAAGTGGTTCACCGTTTTTTTTTAATCTTAACATTTTCCTTTTGGGTTAGATATTTGTCTCATTAGTAGAGTTCTTGCACAACAGTCTGGGTTGCATGCATGCATATACACACACGGGTCCTTTTATAAATACAATTATACAGTGATTTTATGCGATACATTGTTTAGATTTGGGGATGAGAAAAACATGCTAATACATTTAAACCTAAAAGCCACAAATAACTGTGCTAAAAATAAGCATAGTTCCCCCCAATTCCCACCCTGAGGTAGGGACTTATGTTGCTCTAGTTGTCCTGGAACTCACTGTGAGACCAGGCTGGGCTTGAACTCACAGAGATCCTCTTGTCTCTGCCTCCTTAGTGCTGGGATTAAAATCTTATGCCATTGTTCCTGGCTCTAATTTGTTGTTGCTGTTTATTTTTGTAATTTACACGTGAATGTGTGTGTACATGTTTGGAGTGCTCACTGAGTCCCTAGAAACATTAGCTTCCCTGGCACTGGAGTTGCAGGTGGTTTTGAGATGCATGCTGGGAACTGAACCCAGGCCCTCTGCAAGAGCAGTAAATGCTCAACCTCTGAGTCGTCCCCATAGCTCCAGAGCATGTTTTCCCACCCTGCTTTGAGTCTTTATGAGACAGCATTAGCGGTGTCACAGTTGCAGTTGTCTGTTGTGTTTATAACTGCCAGCTAGACCCAGAGCAAGGGACTTCGTCCGTCTTTCCACAGCCTCTCAATTTTCTTTTTCTAGCCTGACTCACGAAGGAGCGATCCCCACTGAAAACAACAGAAATGCATGTATTTAATTAAGTACAGTCCACTTTTCTCAGTGCTCTGTAATCCAAGTCTCGGAAGCTTTCTGGACAGGCCAGACACCTGGGTTTCCACACAGTTTTCTGGGAGCTGGGTGAGCTGTTTGCTGATTTGCCTGTTGGCCACCAAAGCCTGTGTTGAAAATGACTGTGGGTCTCTTACGAAACCATTAAAAGCTTGCATTGAAAGGCTCTCCTCATCAGGCCACAGATGAGTTTTTTATTATGCATTCCTCTTTTGACCCTAAACGCCCTGGAGCCCTGCCAAATGTCAGGAATGGGTTATTCCGAAGTACTTAAGCAGTAAGCCTGTGGCAGGTCTTTGATGGTCCTTGGCCTAGAGTTCTGTTCATCCCCAAGGGGCAGGGACACACTGCAAGCAATGCCATCTGTTAATGTCTGTGGATTAAGCTAGCCTATGGAAAGGGGAGAGGTTTAGTGTTTAAAACAACTTGATTGAAATAATTGTATGATGAAAAAGACAGGCTTGGCATCCTGAAGGAGCTTTTATTGTAACAGGGCAGTGGGATTCCACCACAAGTACCTCATGAACTCCCTAGAAAGTCTCTAATGGTTTTTAACCTGTCTGACTGTATATCTATCTATCTATCTATCTATCTATCTATCTATCTACCTACCTACCTATCTCCATCTATCATCTTGCTGTTACTTATTCATCTATCATATATCTAGTCTATCTCTCAATTATCTATTTTCTATCAATATATGTATGTTTGTATATATCTGTATTTATCTATCCATCTATCATCTATCTCCATCATCACCATCTATTTATTATATCTATCTATCTACCTATGTAATTTTGTCCATTCTTTTATTGGTTGGACTCAATCCCACTTAAGGTGTAGTCTGTTTAAATAGATAGATGTTCTGTTTAAATAAGCAAGCATTTTCCATCTAGAGTGGAACTTCCAGAAAGATATCCACAGAGCTCACCAGACTAAAAAGGAATTTGGGGGCGGGGTGGGGGGGAGGGGGATATAGGTATAGGATTTTTGAGTAGTACTCTGACCCAGAAACTTTTCTGCTAATCTCTCTTTGTGAATATTTGTTTGGTAGAACAACTGTTATCCTTACTTGGATAATTTAAAAATAGCATCATAATTGCAAACTATACACACTTTGGGCTTATATCTGAAGCCTTTAGGGTCAGCCTTTTGTGTATATTGCAAATCATCTGCCATAGTGTGGGGCTCTTCATCTGCTGAGGAAGGTGGACAAGGGATGCTAATGTGGGAATGAGACATAGGGCAGCATAAATTGCATAAATGAAATCCAGACTGTTTCTGGGAACATAATTTCATGAATAAAGATGAGCCAACATCTCTGAACTATGTATTTTAAGATTAATATTTCTCAATAGTTCTTGTCAAAGTGACTGGCAGTAGAATCCATAATAAGTACTTTATTGAATTATATTTAGTTTAAATATAAATGTAGAAAGACACTATGAATTCTCATGTCAAATTATGTTACCTGAAAGTTAATTAGTTGTACCATGATTCAAAAAATAATTATTTTTAATTTGGCAAATACAGGTTTGTATTTCTAACAATTCGATCAAAGACATTTTAATTAATGAAATTTAGTTTTAAGAGCGTTTCAGGTGCAAGTCAAAGCTGAAAGTACAGAGAGTTTCTGTGTACCTTCTGCTCCCACACAGACACAGCCCTGCTATTGGCATTGTGCACCACAGTGGTACATTTGTTACAACCAGTGAACCTACACCAACACATTATTGTCACCTCAAGTCCCACAGTTTACATTTGAGTTCACTCTTGTATTATACATTCTATTCAGTCTGACAAAAGGCTAATGACACAGTGTTAACCATCACAGAGTCTCACACATTAGTACTTCTGCCTGGCCCACTCTTCTATCCTTCCTAGCAACCACTGATCTCTTTATTGTAATCATTCTTTTACCTTTCTGATGATGATACACATGGTGCTTTGAATAGGAATGGTCCCCATAGACTCTGTGTTTGAATGCTTGGCTCATAGGCTATGAGTGGCATTATTAGAAGGTGCGGCCTTGTTGGAATAGGTGTGGTCTTGTTGGAGGAAGTGTGTCACTGTGCGGGTGGGCTTTGAGGTCTCAGATGCTGGAGCCAGGCCAAGGGTGGCATTTACTTCTATTTCCTGTGGATCAAGATGTAGAACTCTAGCTCCTTCTGCAGCACCATGTCTGCCTGCAAGCTGCCATGTATCCCACTATGATGAAACTATAAGCCAGCCCCAATGAAATGTTTTCCTTTATAAGAGTTGGTGTGGTCATGGTGCTTCTTCACAACAATAGAAACCCTAACTAAGACAATATACAGTTGGAAGTTTGGCTTCTTACACTTAGTAAATTTTACTTTCTTCTATCTTTTAATAGTTTGACAGTTTATTTCCTTTTAGTATTGAATATTGTCACCTTGTCAGTATATTCAGCAACTTTTATCTGTTCACCAACTGAGAACCATATTGATTGCTTAGAGGTTTGTTTGGTTGGTTTTTTTCAAACAGGGTTTCTCTGTGTAGTTCCGGCTGTCCTGGAACTCACTCTGTAGACCAGGCTGTCCTGGAACTCACAGACATCCACCTACCTCTGCTTCCAAGTGCTGGGATTAGTGTGCACCACCACTGCCTAGCTACTTACAGTTTTTGTTCTTGATGAATAAGGCTTCTAGAAATATCTATGTGCTATGTGCTAGTTTCTATATAGAGTTGTCAATCCCTTTGCATAAACAAAAAGAAGTGTAATCCATAGATTGTGTGACAAGAGCATGCTTAGTTTGTAATCACCTGACAAAGCAAAGCAGGTTTGAAAAGTAGGGAGACACAGGAAAAGAAAGGAGCCCTCACTCAGGAATCTGATAGGAAGCCAGAAACTTCAACCAAACTGATAAAGTTGAAATTACAGAATCTCATAGAACAATCCTGCTAGTGTCATCTCTAAGACAGAACAACAACCTATACTTACTTTGGACCAGAATGTTTATAGCTTTGAGTTTAACTATTTTCACTCCTCTCTTTCATTACTCAATCTAAATATAATGAATCTGAAAACCACCTTACAGTTTCATTTACAAAAAGATGTTTTTTAAGAGAAGAAAATTAAGTAAACTGTATTTTTTTTAAACTTAATTTTAGATGTTGGGTAATTTTTAAATCTTGCTTTATTTCAAACCTGGTTGTAAGTTGCACCCATTGAGCTATGCACCTTATGAGATTGACAGGGCACTGGCCACTGTACTAAGAAGGCACCCGAACAACATAACTTAAAAAGCCACAGAATCACATACAAACTTTGTGAAGGAATCTAACTGATGATGCCCCCTTCTCCAAGCCTCTGCAATTAAATCTAAAGAACACAATCCCTTTTCATTACATAATAAACTTGTTAACTTTTTGAAGGAGGTGAGTGTGATTGAAACAGGCTGTCTTGGAACTCATACAGACCAGGTTGGCCTAAAACTCACAGAGGTGCACCTGTCTCTACCTCCCTAGTACTGAGATTAAAGGCATGTGCTAGTATGCCAAGCTTAAGAGATCACTTCCTTTAGCACATTAAAACTACAATAAGGAGATGTAGTGTGACATACCCAGAGAAGGACTATCAGGATTCTTGCAGGATAATTGGCCACCTAAGCTGTAGGGGCCACTCATCACCTGAGAAATGACAAGATAAGATAGGCCAGTGTTTTCCAGTCCTGTATTTTAAGGGCAAGTCAAAGAGTGCCCCATATTTTTATGTGAATTTTTCTTTTTCTTTTAGATAACAAGTGAAGCAGGGACAAAGCTATGGGTAACCAAAAATTTACACTAAGAACTTGCCTTTAGTTTGTATCTTATATAAATAGGACACTTAAAAAAATGACATCAAGAAAAGAAATTAAAATCTATACTATCCTGTTTGACCACAAAATAGCTTAGCAAATATGAAAGGCTGAGCCTACTGAAGGTATCCTAACTGTACTACTTAAGGTATCCTAACTGTACTACTGAAGGTATCCTAATTGTACTACTGAAGGCATTTTAACTATGTTACAATCTTGCAATTTGATTTGGTTTGCAAAAGGAAAGGTAAATGATCTTAAGATTCACGTCCAGATATCTATAACATTATATCAGAACCCAAAAATGGCTTGGGATTCACAAAAAAATGTCTGGTTACATGACTCTGGGAACTAATGACTTCCCCTATCAGATGTGTCCTGTCTATTGACATTGCTACATAACATTATCATCTACAGAGTTCACACCTGAGAATTACATAATACGCTTACCCCTACCCAGAAGAAAGGAAGAAAGAATGAAAAAAAGAAAGAAAGGAAGAAAGGAAGAAAGAAAAGTACCCTAGTGTTTTAGGTGGGCCTGTGATTTTTCTGTTGGGCCACTGTACCAGGTAGTTGGTGTTTTGTTTTTTGGTCAACTTGACACAAGCTAGAGTTATCTGGGAGTAGAGAATCTCAACTCAGAAAATGTTTCTATCATCTTCCCTGCAGACAAGTCTGTAGGGTAGTTTCTTGTTTGATGATTTATGTGGGTGTTGTCACCCCCGGACAGATGGGTCTTCTAGGCTGGCTGATGAAGGTATGGAGAGAGGACAGTAAGCCGAGTTCCTCTATGGTCTCTGTTTTGAGATCTCTCTCCTTGAGCTCCTACCCTCGTATCTCCCAATGCTAACCAAATAAACCCTTTCCTCCCCAAGTTGCTTTTAGTCATGGCATTTATCACACCAACAGAAAGCAAACTAGAACAGCCATATTCATATCTCTTCTTGGCTCCATGGGCCACAGGTTAGACACATCTGTGAGAGGAAATTAGTAAGATCCCATCAAGACAGGCTATTCTTAAATGACATCAAAGGCTCCAAATGAATTGTCAAATCCAGGGCCAAAGCAATTCAATAATTCAGAATCCAGGGACTCTTTAGATCTAATTATTCAACAGCTCCAACTCCATCTTTCAACCTTCAGTCCCTTCAACCCCTCCACCTCTGTATCCTGCTTAAACAGAACCTTAGCTTATTTGAAGTAATTATGAGTGAAACTTCTTATCTCCTCACTACCCTTAATGAGCAAATATGTTTCCACTCTGGGGAGTAGCAAATGGGGAATGGATTTTAATATCACTTGTCCTCTTTCTTTACTCCATACCATCAGAAATCAGGACACTTTGAAGAGTATACTGATAGAACTGATGATGGTGTCAGTCCTTGGGCATATCCTTTGAGCTAACTTAGGCATATTTGCATATAACTATCTATTTGCTGCATTCCTAAAGAAAAGGGATGAATTTGGGCACCTTGTGGGCAGAAATTCATACTAGAGAACAGGAACAGTCTATTGGATCCACTGATGTCCCAAATCTGGCAGTGAATTTATAAAAACAAGCAGAAAACAATGGTCTAACTTTGCACATCAATATAGTTACTTAATCAAGAAAATGCACAGACCAATACAATCTGACAGTAAACTATGATTGTAGAAATAATCTAAAATAAAGATGAGATTCTGCTCCTATTTTTAGACTGTCTTACTGAGATGTTAGAGGAATATAGAAAGAAATACTGATCTCAGCTCTAAGGAAAGTGAGATCTTGCTGGCTACTTAGTTTGTTTTTCAATCTGCTCTAAACATTAGGAAGAAGCTAGAAAAATAGGTAATGGGATCTAGACATATGTAAAAACAACTATTAAATTTGGCCTTGGGGTTTTTAACCACAGAGATAAAATAGAGGTAGCTCAAAAAGATCCAGTGGAAATGATTACAGGCATAGGAAAAGCCTAATTATACCCTAAATCCTAAGGAATAATATATTTTCCCAAGAAAACAAGTTCCTGCCTACCCAGAGAAATTCCAAATTAAAAAAATAATAATAATAAATGAGGACTATAAAGGGTCCAGGGCCTGCTACCACTCTGAAGAAAACAGAACAATTGTATAAGAAGGGCTCACAACAGGGTCTTGAGAAACAAACAAACAAACCCAGGACTTTGCACTCTTATAAATAGATGAGACCCTGAGAGCAAGATTGTTACATCTCCAAAGGAGGGATGGACTCTTAGCTCCAATGATGGCTGTTGGAGACTTCCTACTGAAGCCTTGCTAAAGTAACTGTAAACTAATGGTGAAAATCCCCAAACAACTCTTTATGGGACAGGTAAAATAAATAAATAAACAAACAAACAAATAAATAAATACATAAATAAATAAATTCCTCTTAGGTGCTATAGATTCATTCTCTGTATTAATTTATACTCCAGGACCCCTTTCCAAATAAAACTGTGGTAAACTGATGGTTAAGGAACCCAAACCAGAAGACTCACAAAGTCTTTTACATGCAAACTTGGAAGAGGGTTTTCTTGTAAGCTTTCTTAGGTTTCCCTGGGTGTCCTGCTGGAAAGAATTTTAGAATCATAGTAACCCTCCAATTGCTCCCAGAACAGATTTTTTAAAAAATAACCCTAATGTAAACTCACTGGCTCACTAAGGTAGACTTGGGTGGGTGGTTTCTTTGTTTGTCATGGATGCCCTCTCTGGGGGAAAAAGGTGGTTTTGTCTCTTGAAAAAAAAAATTACACAATAGGAAGTCTCACCCAAAAGCAATGGGACATTCCAAGATCTGTAGCCTATTTCTCTAAACAACTAGACCCTGTAGGATGTGGATGGCCAACATGGGCAGAAGCAGCTACAGGAGGGCTAATAAGTCCTCGCTTATCAGCCTACAACTAAGTTCACTCTGGAATACTCATCTACAATTCTGTTTTTGTTGCAGAATATGCTATTTTTTTGTTATTGTACCCGACAGTATAGTCTGAAGTCAGGTTTGATGATATAACTACATCATTGTGCATTTGCATAAGATTGGTTTGGCTAGCTGGAGTCTCTGTGTTTTTCATATAAATCTTAAGATAGTCCTTGCATTTAAATAGAGAATGGGCATAAGAGATTTTTTGCTTATTTTTAATAGAGATTGCATTTAACCTATAGATTTCTTTTGTTAATGTAGTCATTTTCACAATATTTTAGAAAACCAGATAATAAGTTTTCACTTAATTCTAAATTTTAGAGTTTGCTTCATCTTTAAACCTTATCAGTTTTATCCTCTGAGCAATGTAATTACTCACAGAATCACATACAGAGTCACCATGAAGACTTCCACGGGTGTCCCTGTCTCAATGGCTTACGTCTATGGCACATATTCTCTTTTATCTCTTCCTAATAAATGCTCTCACTTTGATTCAGTCTGAGTCGTCCTACAATTTTTTTTCAGTCCATCATCAACAATCTGGCTTTCCTGAGAGTAACTTCTCAGACTACTGGTGTCAGTGCTAGGCTTGAATCTGCAGGGAGCTCCTTTGATGCCACTGAAAAAAACCACGTGGCTACTATATTTTAGTTCCTACCAACAGTGAACGAAAATTTCTGTTGTTTCATATATTTTTGCCCACATATCTTAGTTTGAGTTTCTTTTGCTGTGATAAAACATCACAACCAAAAGCAGGGTAGGAAGGAAAGGGTTTATTTCTACATCACAGTCTACCACTGAAGGTAGTTAGAGCAGGAGCCTGAGCAAACAGGGCACGAACCTGGAGGCAGGATCTGGTGTAGAGGCCATGGAGTAATGTTGCTTAGTAGCACCCACAGTTGGCTGAGCCCTCCCACAACAATCAATTAGGAATTTTTTTTTTTAATGCACTAAAGACTTGCCTACAAACAAGTCTACTAGGGTACTTTTGCAACTGAGTCCTCTCCTGAACAAGCTCCAGCCTGTGCCAAGTTGACATAAAAACTATCTAGTACACCACATTCTGTGTTTGGAACTTAGTAGTTACAGTGTCTGACATTGTCTACACCTTGCACCACTCTAATGATATGTGATGGCAATCATTTTATTTTATGAATACTTTATCTATGTACATTCTCATTGGTGAGTTGTATATTCAAGTTTCCCAACATTTTAATTGAGTTGTTTGCTTTCCTATTATCAGATTTTAAGAGTCCTTTGTATATTCCATATTGATTATTGTAATACAGCTTTTCCTTTGGTGCCTGCCATGAACATCAGCCAATATGGAGTATAAATGTTTGATCACATAGCCATAACAATAAAATAAGTAGGACAATAAAGTGACAGCTTAGTCTAGAGGTAATGGTATGGTGCTATTAACACTCCCTAGTAAAAAGAGAAAGAGGGATAGTCATGGGGCTCTGGCCTGGGATTCTACCCCCTACTCCCAGCTGCACTTGATCTTGGTAGATAGAGGCATATATGGAGGGCAGAAGAGGACTCCATGAAGCAGCTTCTGTGACTGTGTCATCCATGGTAGAATGTCACTCATGATGGAATGGGTGGGGCTTTTCAGGGATGTACTTGCTTTCAGCTATCTCTATGTCTATAACGACTCCAACAACATGGATTTAATCATTGCCTTGACCTCTCTTGGGTGTCCTACCTGGGAAGGACAGTTGCTTGTTCATGTTTCCCCAGTAAAAGTATATATGACATAGTCCTTTGTTATATTTTGTGTCTTATAATATATCTATCTAATGTCATAAATATTAATCAATAAACTATCTCTGTACTTCAAATTTTTAATAAGTTGTATTTTTATTTTTTATGCAGTTCAAAATATTTAAAAATATCTCTCAGCTTTCTTCTTTGATCATCTATTACTGAGATCTGTATTATTTATCCTCCAAGTATTTTGGACTTTCTAGAAATTTTTCTGTTGATTCTATTGTAGTCTGAGAGTAAACAGTGTATGATTTCTCATCTTATGTGTATGTGTATATATGTAGCATATGTATGTACACACACGTGTGTTTGTGTGTGTGTATGTGTGTGAAGAGACCAGAGATTGATGGTCAAAACCACTTTATGTTTTTGAAATAGGTTACACTGGCTGGCCAGAAAGCTTAGGGGATTCACCTGTCCCTGGTCTTTTAGCTCTAGGTTTACAGACATATTTGGCCATCCCTGGCTTTTTATGTGGGCACATAGGCTCTGAATTCTGGGCACTTTTCTCTCTGAGCATTTCTCAGCCCTGATTTCTTATCTTTTACATTGATGAGGTGTGTTTTGTGTCCTGAAGTGCAGTAAGTCTATCATGGTCAATGTTCCAAACAAGCTGGAGTAGGACTCGTGTTTTTTTTTTTTTGTCACGGAATTAAATACTCTATAAATGTGAATTATATATCCATTTGATGGTACAGTTGAGTTCAACTATATTCTGTTAGATTTGTTCACTGCTATAGACAGCTGTTAAAGACTGGAAGTACAATAGCAGATTTAATCTGTTCCTCCTCAAAAGTTCTATCTTTTTTTTTTTTTTGCTTCATTTATTATGGTGTTCTGTTATTAGGCACATGCACACAGTACATATTGTATGGTTGTATGTCTTGGCTCTTTTATTGTCGTGTCATAGGTCTTTCCCTTGCTCTGAAGCATGCTCTATATGAGATAGGTATAACAACTCTACTTTCTGCTGTTGGTGTGGCATGTTGTTCTCCACCTACTTATTGCTAATCCTTATGTGTATTTATGAGACACATCAGTGGACACAATCCTCTTCTGGAAGTATTTGTCTGGGGTTATGCAATGCTAGGTAAGATCTGTTAAAGACGGATATTTATTTCCAGGTTAAACTTTTATTGCAAACATTCCTTTTGTTCTTTCCCTTGTAAATGACTGAAGCTATTAGAGGCAACACAAAAACTGATGGGCAACTATCAGATTCCTCTCATGTGTTGGCTCCAGCAGGCAGAGCAGGAAGACTTCCCAGGTGTCCCATGGAGCTATGAATGCTATTGCTATAGCTCCTGCATGTCCCTCAGGACTGAGGAAACCCAATCAGTCCTTCCATCTTTGTGGAGGCTACAGGAGCTGTCAGTCAAGCAGCTATGTCTCAGCAATCCCTCCCAGCTGCGCTAACCACCACACTCAGAAAGACTCTGAGAGCTGCTGTTACTCAGGAAAAACTTCAAGCCAGCCACAAACTCCTGAGAAGACATTTCCCAGTTGTGGAAACCACTGCCACTGTCACTGTCACCCTAAAAATTATGGCTTTTCTCAGGAAGGCTTTGATTTGATTGCAGCTGCTCCAAATACTCTGAATAGCTCAAGCGGTTTTGGCCATGGCAGCTTCAGATGTTAGTTAGATGACCCAACCTACAGCTGCACCAGATGCTCAGCTAGAATCTCGTTCAGGCTTATCCACAGCAGTCCTCAATCTGGTCAGACAGAAACCCGCCCCCGGAACGTGACAGATGGCGCGTACACGGATGGCTGCCTGTATAAGCAGTATTCATTTCACTCTACGTGAAAGGCTGGGAGAACTCTCTTCCTCTTACACTTTGTCCCTCTCCTGGCTGCTGCAGCCTACACCCCCATAAAGCCTCCACGCTTTTTATTACAGGTATAGAGAGCAAGCTAAGCTGGTGACACAAGCAACAGACATGGCCCCCTGGACTGGAAGCTTCAGACATACCCGACAGCACCAGACAGTGGGTAGGAGCCGAGTCCGTGGGTACTTGAGACTGGGGGCAGTCCAAGTACTGAGAAGGTAGAAGGTACAGAACACACATTACGGGGAAGAGCCAATCCGTGGAACGCGAGGGGCTGCCAAAAGGTGAGAGTTTGGAGGAACCCCAAGTTGGATTGCCAGAATTATTCCAGAGGGCTACTGAGTTCCAACTGTTAAGGATCTGAAACAGTAGAAGCTGATGTTTTCAACATCCTAAGCTCAGAGATAGTACTGAGAATTGTAGGGTGTTGGGAGCTGGCCTTGAGTCACATCCTCTTGGAGAACTCTAATTGAGCCTTATCTTGGTACACAGGAACCTGCTTGATAAGTGGTCTCTTCCACTCACCCCAGGTACCTGGAACTGAGATGAACCAGATGCCAGGTATATGGTCTGATGTTTATTGTCTGGGATAATTACCAGGACCCAGGAGTCAGCAGAAGCTACCCTTCCCCATTTCCTCCCTGCTTTGCTTTTTACCTAATAAAGTTAGACCTTGACAAATCCACTGCTTGGTCTCCTTCCTTCTTTCTCTCCCATTATTTTCAGGTTCTAGCCCACCTCGACCCATGAATAACTAGGCCCCCTGACCCTCTCCCCCCAAGGTCAGAGCTGTAACACTAAGTATTCGAGTTCTGAGTCTCTGAGTTGGAGTCAAAACAGCAGCTTTAAGGTACTTAAAGCCCAGGAAGGTCACAATGATCAGGAGGGTCTCAATACTCTTAATTTTGGGGTTGTTGAAACCAAGATAATTGGGTTTTGCTTGTCCACAATTTTTCCTTTCACTTTTTGACCAACCCTGACCAGCTTTGGCCTCTAATGAAGGTGTTCTGATCACTGGCATTTGAAATGACCGTAGCTCAGTGTTGACACAGTGAATGTTTGTCATGGTTGTGTCTGGTTTCCACCTGTTGCCCTTACTCTTTGCCTTTGGGTGTCTCTCCTTTTCCACCGTTTGTGATTTGAATGAAATATTTTTATATTAGCTCTTATAAGACATTTCTCTTCTTAGTATATGGATTAATTTAGAAAGTTCTAGTGGTTCCTCTTGAAGTTCAAGTATGTATTTATAATGAATCCACTTTTAATTGATCAACTTTACCCATTCATAGTAAAGTAGCATGAGCACCATTTAATAACAAAATATTTGTAATTCCTCTAACCTGTCCTTTCATCATTGTGCTTGTTCATTTTACAAATACAGTGAATGTGTAGCAATGTGCTGTTATTTTTTGACTAATAGTTAACTCTTAGATCAATTAAATGTTTAAGAATAAAAATTCCTTCTCTAAAACTCTTCCTTTCTTTACAAAGATCTGAGTTTTAAACTGATACCATTTCACTTTGCTTTGGAGAATTTCCATTAATATTTCTTGAGACAGATCTAATAACAGCTTTATATAATTTTGAGTGTCTGAGCTCTTTATTTCTTCATGGTTGAAGGATAGCTTTATGTTCTCCTAAATTCTATGTTGTCAGGCATTCTCACTCAGTGCTTTAACTAGTTTCTTCCACTCCTCTTCTTGCTTTCATAGCTTCAAAGGGAAAAAATGGACCTAATTCTCTCTATTTTTAAATTTTATGTGTGGGGGAGTTTTACCTGTGTGTCTGTGTGACACTTCTGTGCCTGGTAGTCACAAAGCGGGAGTTGGATTCCTCGGTACTGCAGTTGGGACAGTTATTAGCCTCCATGCAGGTGCTGGGAATCAAACCTGGGTCCTCTGGAAGAGCAGTCAGGGCCCTTGAGAACTGAGCAATCTCTCCAACCCAATGGATCTCATTTTTGTTTTCAATCCCCTACAGGGAAGGAGTGAAAGAATGAGAAGACTATACATGTGCATTGCAGATGCCCATGTCCAAAGTAGAATCAGCCAGAGTCATTCATTTTCTTCTCAAGATCTCATCTGTATTGCTCTTTCCCCTGAACTTTGCACGGAACATGTTCAGGCATAGTTCTGTGATGGCACTCATCCTGCATGATGTTCTCTGAGCTTTCTACATTTGTGGTTTTGTGTCTAACATTACATTTGTAGAAATCCTCAGTAATTATTGTCTTACACATTTCTTTTGTTCCCACTGTTCATAAATCATAGTCTTTTTGGTGACTTGCAGTTCTCTTTTTATCCCTTCTCTTCTTTAGTTGTAGAAGCTTCTATTAGAAGCCATGCCCAATATCAAGGTGATGGACCTCTAAACAGCTATGTGGATGAGTTGCATTGCTAAGGACTGTGTAGTTGCCACCAGCTCCTTTCAGAATTAAGTTTAAGAATTAAACCACAGAATTAGTTACTACACAGTCCCTGCTTTTGTGAACTGCCACAGAGGTAGCTCATCTTTTCAATTTTGTCAGCTTTTGAAAAGACTCGGAATCACCTCTTATTATTGCAAACAGTTGGGTTGGTCTATGCTCTCAAAGTGCTGATCAGAGGTGGCAATTTCCCCTTTTCCTGGGAGTGATTTTCCTGTCACAAAACATTCTCACCAGTCTTTGAAGCGTGCCGAGTACTGGCTGATCAGACAGTCTCACTGTCATCTACAACTGCCCAATTAGTTGTAAACTCAGAGTGGGAGCTGAAACCCAAAACGTAGAGGTTGTGGAAGAGGGACAGAAATGGAATAGTTTGGTCATTTTCCCAGCAGAGGAAAACTGGGTTGGGAGAGACAAAATGAGTACTTCCAGAATAGGTAGACAACATTGGGAAATAATGGAGAAATTAGAGACGCTATTAATGCTTGTGAGAGGGTTTGGCGAGAACACTGCTCATTTCAGCTCAGCGTGAGTGGTTTGCACTGTTATGTTTTGCTCTATACTTAGCCTTGAAGAAAGCCTCAGAACACAATGGTTAAATAAAGCTTTTGAAAATGAAAAATAGCAGTGTCAAAAGTTCTGAACACCACTGGGGTTGAGTACCTTCCATCATCCTCAAGCTGGGATGCTGAAATTCCACCCTTGTTCTCCCACCACCAGACATTTAGCCCAGTTCTTTATGAATTATGTTGCTTATGTAACAAATACATTTTTGAAACAGATTTCCATTTGGGGTAATGCACTTTGGCCTCAGGGTTTTGGTGGTCTCGTTGCCATAGTCTCTTTAGTGCTAGGACTATGGCTGTGAGCTTTATTCTACTTATTTTATTACTAGCTTTATTTTACTTATTTTAATGTTCTTCCATCCTGTTAGACTGGGAGGTTACCCTGAGAGTTGCCCAGAAATCTAACAGATGGGAAGTTGCAGGTTGAGAATTTTGTGAAAAAGCCAGAGACACATCTGGATCTAAAAGAATAAATATAGTAATGTTTATTGCCTGCTCTACATATCCTAGCCAACATTGCTCTGTAAGCACACTCTGCAGCATTACTTAATTTATCCTTATAGCAACCTCTTGAGATACAGTAATAAAACAGATGCAGAAATTAAAGAGAGAAAAAACCTTAACCTACAAAATATACCCATGCCTTAGCAGGGGGAAATTTCCTTCCTGTGGTGGGCCCCTATATGTGAGGCAAACAGAGCCTCACTGTCCTAGTCCCCACTATGACTATCCTTTTCCCTTCCATAGTGTTCCAAATTCTAAGGAGAGGTGTTTCTATTACTTTCTCCTTTCTTTGCCTGGGACCATATTTTTCTTTTCACATACATACAAGATTAGAGAGTGCTAGCAGAGGCACAGAAGGTGGGGCCCAAAATGATTTTTCAAGGAAAAAGTAGATCAATTCTCTGCCTTTAGGTCCAGACAAAGAGCTCATACAGATGTGGCAGTTTTCTGCTCGTTTGCTGAGATCAGGCTTCGTGCTGCCCTGAGTAGCTAAACATTTGTGAAATAGCATTTTTTTCCAGACTGTGCTTTATGCAGCAGACTTAATTTCACAAGTAGTCTTTAACTACATATATTTTTTTTTACTTTTAAAAATTATATCGATTTATTGTGTGTGTCTCTGTGTGTTTGTGTGTGTGTCTGTGTGTATGTCTGTTGACTATGGGCGCATATGTATAGGAGTCAAAGGATACACTGGCTCTCTCTTCACCATGTGCATCCTGGGGTTTGGACTCAAGTTCTCAGGTTTGATGGTAATAGCCATTGTGTACTGAGCCATCTCCCTGACCCCTCTGACTCCATCCATTTTGAGGATAGAGAATGGATCTGCCCCTGAGTGGACCTGTGAATGGCACCATATGTCTGGCAGCATCCACATGGTGTAAAGTGACAAACAGCTTATTCCTAGGAGTAGAAAAGATGCCACCCTGTAAACATCAAGGTGAACTGGTAGGGTAGAATTATATGGGCACATTAAGAAAACTAGGCCTGAGAATTTAATGGACACATCAGACCATTAAAAGGTTGGATTCTCTCATGTAAACCCCAGTGGACACATAGCACTGCAATGAAAATAGCCCCCAATGACCTGTCATCTGTATCAAGCAACTCACAAAAGAAGTCCCAGCTGTCCCTGGGGACTTCAGCTTGGTTCCTGCCATTAACATGGCCCTTTCAACTACTGTCCACCTTCATCTGCCAGACCTCCCTCTATTTATCCACCCATTCCTTTGTCAGGACTTGGTCCTGCCTCTTTGCCTCAGCAGCTGAACTCAGCCCTGTAGTTTCATTCAAATCACAATAGCCTAAATTACAGCAGCAATAGCAGTACCTCAATAGCCAGTTCATCCCACAGACACTTCTCTGCATTTCTATCCATCACCAAGCTTTGTCCTCTCAGCCCTTTTTGAAACTTTGTGCTACTTGAACCATTTGTAGTCAGCATGTGACAGAAAACACACACACACACACACACACACACACACACACACACACATGCATACACACACAGAGTGTGATATACAATATGAAGTCTGAGAATTAATATTAGTAACTAAAATTAGAACAAAAGAATTCATGCTTGCCTTAGCTAGGGCTATCAGGGAAAGTAGGACTATCTGTCAAGTTGTTACCAATGAAACCACTGTAACTTGTAAACGTTTTTTCTATTCAATAAATTGTGACATTGTGAGAAAAAAACCAGACATATCTGTGTTTCTGACAGAGAATGCTTATGGCATCATTATGTCACAAAAAACCAGTAGAAGGCACAGCTTAGAGAAAACACTGGAGGAACTAGGCTTGTTACACGCATGGACCTATTTTCCTCAAAGGATGAAAATGATGACACCTGGTCACATGGAAGGGTGAAGTAGACATTGTCTGATAACCCTGTGATCTTTTTGCCTTCTATGGAGCCAGCCTTCCTGAATCCCCCAAATCCTGGGCAGTGCTTAGGCCCATATCCTGAGTTTTGTCTCTTGGTGAATAGAACCATCTTTTATGAAAGAGTTCCCATGTTCTTTGCATTTTCCACCAAAAGAATTTATCCTTATGCATACTACAAATCCTCCCTCTCCAGGCCTTAGCCCTGAGCTCTGTTTATTAGCCAGCAGAATTCATTCTTATTGAAAAGGTCACAGGGAGTATCTGTGAAGCTAAGCCTAAAGCTTTGTTGTGATAATTGTCATGTGGAAACCTTTTCCCAAAGTTTTACTATGATTAAATGTGTAAAACATAAATAAACAAACAAATAAATGAATAAATAAACCCCAAGGTCTGACTCTGGAAGTTTTGACCCAGCACCTACTAAAGTGCTACTGATCTGAGTTTCATTCTTTACCTCCTGTGGGCCATTCTCTGCTGAGTGTGATGCTTGCAGGAGCCCACACAAAACACCATAAACTTTTCCCTTTAAAAAAAAACAGGGAACACTTTTCTTTGAGAAAAATAAAAAGTGGTTATTCCATTTTTCCCAAGCCCAGACTGGAATAAACCCATTTTGCCCACCAACCGCTGCTTCTAATATGGTCCAGCAGAAGTGATAGAGAGCTGAGCTCAGCTGAATAACAATAGAATTATTCCTAACTGTGACAGTGTTCATTATATGAAATAAAGCAGCTGAAGAGATTTCCTGTTCTTTAAAAGCAACTACCTAGGAGAATGCTCCCACCGGGCCAGCACACAGAAGCTCATGCAACTGCTTCATAGCAGGATCCATGCTGTGGCAAAAGATAACCCGGCAGTGTTATCCACATGGTACTGGTCTTTAAAGGCATGGCAGATGCAGAAATGAGGGTCTTGCTCCATGCCTTCTGAGAGCAGCTGAAGCCAAGCAATGTGTATCAAGATCAGAGTCCCTGCAACGAGGCCTTGAGATGTCACCATGTAATGCTGTGAAGGTGTCAACTAGGTTTCAGTAGAGACCCCAGGATGTTGGAGATGCCATGACAGACAATAGGACACCTATCTATAAGAGCTGTGGCTATGGAATGGAGATGACCAAGAGAGAGACTGCTGCAGACGGCAGAGCTGGAGGAGTGCCGTTTCATCATGATCTTCAGATGCTGGTAATGGAGCTACAGGATTTGACATCTTCTCTGGTAGATTTTGGGTCTTGCATTGGTCTGATCATTCTTTTCTATGCCCAAGTCTTCCCTTCTGAAGTAAGAATGTTTACTCTGTGCCATTGTACATTGGAATTAAATTTTTTATAGGAATTCACAGCTAAGAGACTTAGACCTTTTAAAAAGTGTTTGAACTATTAATGCCTATGGGGACTTTTAAAGTTGAACTGAATACAGTTACATGAGTCGTCATGAGCCTTTGGAAGGAATGGGAGAGTGTGGTTTAAAAGCAATGTGTTTGGATATCAAGTTAGCAAGAGATAGAATTGTGGTAATTTGTTTGTTGCTGATGGGGCTGTGGGACCAGGCTGGTGGGAAAACTGCTCGTAACAAAATGGTGCCTATAATGTGGGTACTAAGAACTTCCACTTAAAACTTAACAAAAACTTAAAAGGGGATTTTAGAAACAAAAGAACAGAGACAAACAAGGCTTTTTAGTAGCAGCATTTTTCTCGGTTGGGCTCTGTTTTGCTAGCGATAAGCAGAGATTTGTGTGGTCCTTTAAGGGAGGTTTTCTGATTCAGCATAAACCTTGCTACCCTGCTAACAATTTAATTGTGTGTATGAGAGTTGACAAAGACAGTGACCACATCTCCAAGCCAGCAGCTTGCTGCTGGATGATAGCATAGACCAAGGCAGTGAGCACAGCTCTCAGTGCTGGTGGTAAACGTACCCCCACCATCTTGGAAAACAATGTTGTTTAGCAGATAAAAGACCAGAAAAAAGATAAAGATTTACAGTACAGACAGATTCAGATAAAGAAAAACCACTAAAGGTTTACAGTGTGTTTTAAAAAATACGGAGACATGGGAGAGAAAAAGAAACAGGATAAAGTGGTTTTAAAAAACATTGAAAGAGAGAGTAGCTGGGTGTGGTGGCACACACCTTTAATTCCAGCACTTGGGAGACAGAGACAAGCAGATCTCTGTGATTTCAAAGTGAACCTGGTATACAGAGTTAATTCCAGGACAGGCAAAAGTCACACAGAGAAACCCTGTCTCTAGAAATGACAGAGACAACTCACTGCCTGGTCAGTCACCTGAAGTTCTTCTGTAATGTTTAATCTTCAGCCTATAGGTCATAGTGTGTCTGGAAGACTCCTCAGCAAAGCAGGAAACTTTAAACTGTCCACCTGTATTGGTAATTTGTCAGTCACTTTTCTCTGTGTCCAGCAGACTGTCTGGCAGACTCTTCCATAAAGCAGGAACCCTGCAGCACTGTCCATCTTGTTTAAGCAGTCACTTTTCTGTGGGTCTTGTATGTCCAGTTTATATAGCATAAAGTCAAACAGTCCAGACAAGAGCAGTATCTTGTCCAAATGGCTAGTCTTGCCATATTGGAAGTAAACTTCATAACGAAGAACTTCGGGTGACTGACCAGGCAGTGAGTTGTCTCTGTCATTTCTAGAGTTTATATATTATCCTTCTGTGGTCTTGGAGGGAGTTTAATCTTTAGTTAGGATTAAAGATAGTTACATATAAGACTTTAGACTCACAAAGATAGGATAGATAATGGAATATTTTCCTTAAATCTTGCTAAATGTTAATGGACTATTGTTAACAATAGTTCTTATTTGATAACTGTTTTGGTATATATTTTACTATGTTAAAGTTAAAATCCTTTTTATTTAGACAGAAAAGAAGAGATGATGGGAGATGTCATTCTGTATACATGTTTCTCTTAATTGGTTAATGAATAATGCACTGTTGGCAAATAGGAAGGCAAGCTAGGCAGGGCTAGGAGACAAGGAGGATTCTGGGAGATGTAATGGAGAGTCAAGATGTAGAGACTTAAGAGAGAAGAAGTCCGAACCCTCTCTCCGGTAAGATAAGACCACATGGAAACACTTAGATTAACAGAAATGGGTTAATATTTAAGACAGAGCTAGCCAATAAGAAACACTAGTAACAGTGTTATAACTGTTACTATAACTATAACAACTTTATATCTAATACAGCATCTGACAGAGCAGTGGGACCAGCCTGGCAGGAAACTGCTCCTAACAAGTTTGTGTTGTCAGCTTGGCAGAATATATAACTACCAGGGAGATGGACCTATGGGCGTACCTGTAGGTGATTATTTTGGTTATGTTCATTGATAACTCATATTAATTGAAGGGGAAACCATCCACTAGGCAGATGACCCTGGACTATATATAATGGAGAGGACAAGCAGAGCACTAGGATATATTCACTCTCTGTTCTTGAATGTGGATGCTGTGTGACTTCCCTGCCATCATGGATGTAAGTCAAGATAAACCTTTTCTCCTAATTACTTCTGCCACTGTATTTTATCACTGTTACAAGAAAATAGACTAAGACATTAACCTGCTTTATAGAGAAAACCATTTAGCCAAGAAGGTCACTTTCCTAAGGTCACATGGCTGATAAATAGCAGAACTAAGGTTCACTGTGGCCACAAAACCTTCAACCTATAATTTGTCCAGCATACAAGATGTATTGGGGTAAAGGTGGTACAGAAATTTTGGGAGTGACTAGCCAGTGACTGACCCATCTAGAAAGCAAAATAAATAAACAAATAAATAAATAAATAGTCAATGCAATGACTCCTAATGATATCCTGCCTCTCTTATAGATTGATGCCTAGTCCAACTGTCAGCAGAGAGGTTTTACCCAGCAATTGATGGAAACAGGTACAAAGACTCATAGCCTAACATTAGGTGGAGCTTGGAAAATCCTGCAGAAGAGGGAAGGATTGTAGGAGCCAGTGAGGTCAAGGACACCATAAGGAAACCCACAGAATTGACTAACCTGGGCTCATAGGGGGTCACAGAGACTGAACTGACAACCAGAGAGCCTGCATGGGACTGACCTAGGCCCTCTGCATATATGTTACAGCTGTGTAACTTGGTCTTCTTATGGGTCTCCTAACAGTGGGAGTGGGGGCTGTCTCTGACTCTGTTGCCTGCTTTTGGGACCCTTTCCTCCTACCAGAACACCTTGTCCAGCCTTAATAGATGAGGAGGATGTTACCAGGATATTACCATGGCTGGCTAATATACATGGGAGGTCTGTCCTTTTCCAAAGAGAAACAGAAGAGGAGTAAATGGGGTGGAGAGGAGGGAGGTGAAGGGAAACATTGGCCGGGATGTAAAGACAAAACAAAAATAAACAAAAAAGAAAACCTCTTGCTAGAAAAAAAAATGGAGGCAACTGTAGATAATCATATTTAATGGATTAAGTCAGTCTCAGAAATACAAATACCAAATATTTTTCTTATTAGTGCTATCTAGACTTTATAAATACATAGAATCATGCATATACTGATGATTTGAAAAGAGAAGCAAGGGGCTTGAGAATGGCTTACACTGCTTTCACAAAGGACCCTAGTTTAGCTGCTAGCACTGACACCCTGTGGCTCACAACCATTTGTAACACCAGCCTCACAGGATCCAGTCTGATGTCCCCTTGTGATATCCAAGGGCATCTGCACTCATATGCACACACACACACACACACACACACACACACACACACACACACACACATACAAGTGTGGGCTATTGGTGAAAATAGAAAATAGAAGCAACACTGTCAGGGGAAATCAAGGTTTGATTTTACGAGATTATCAACTGCTCTGGAGATAGATCTTTGATTCCTAACATATTTTCAACCGCTCTGCACTGCTACTTTCAAATGGAGGTTCCTAATGTCTTAAGCTGACTATTCAGCCTAAGACACTATCTTCCTATGCAGTCACCTTGCCAGGCAGAGTTTCCAGCCTCTATCTTCTTAGCATTTTTGGTGGGATGATTCTTTGTTGTTAGAGACAGATGTGCATATCAGAAGCCATGTAGTGTCATCTCTGGACCCTGGGTACTAGATGATAAATGTCCCTCCCTTTCTCTCTAGAGGTCTCCAGTCATTGCCAAATTTCTCCTGGGGAACAACATGGCCTCTAAACCAGAAACTGTGCAGTAAGTCTAGTGGGTACCATGTGATTACTAAGCCTTTCTCATTTCCAAAACAGGGTCAGTCATGCTCAAAATTATTGAAGGTATTGTAGAGGATATATAAAGCACCAATTCAACTGAGCAACTACCTTCTGGCCTGTAGTCTGTATGTTCATTCATTAAAGAATGTACAAAGGAAAACAATGTAAGAGAAGCAATAGTTATTAAGGATGAAAACAGATGGATTTGAAGGCAAAGGGTCTTCATTTTGGGCAGAGAGAGACAGAGAGAGAGAGAGAGAGAGAGAGAGAGAGAGAGCAGAGACAGAGAGAGACAGAGACAGAGAGAGAGAGAGAGAGAGAGAGAGAGAGAGAGAGAGAGAGAGAGAGAGAAGAGAGAGAGAGATGTGCCTTTGAGAAACAAAACAATGTATTACATTTGGACTGTGAGCTTCTGAGCCCACACACTCTTGCTTGTTGCCCCTCATTTCATGGTCTTAGAAAAGGCAATGAGGGTGATGCTTAGAGATCAGTTGCAGTTTTTATATAATAACTTATCCAGTGTTGGAGAGGTGGGGGGATGTTTTGTAAGACCTACCAAAAATAGGATCAGACAAGGAGACATCTGGGTGAGAAGACAGATGAGAAGCCTCACCACTGAAACTCAGTGGGAGAAAATAGTCTAAGGAACACACAATAAGTTCTTTTTCTTGCAAGAGACAATGCATGTTTTAAGTCGGGCAAAATCCCTACTGGGAAGCAGGTGGGAGCACTGAGATCTCCAGACTGCAGTCTTCCTGAATGACACCATGCAGGGGGATGGCACCACGCAGGGTAATCAAGTTGCCCACAGGAAAGCAATAGACATTGCATGGTAAATACTGTTTTTCAGGCACCAGACCTGCAGGATAAAGAGAGGGTGAGATGGAGTGCAGGGCTCCAAAGGAAAGGACTTGCTCCTTCCTCTTCTCCACGTGCCAGAACTACACAGAACACATGGAGTCTGTGTACCTGTGGCTTCCATTGCCCCTCCTCCACAGGGAACCAAGTGTATCCTTTTAGAGCTACAAGGATCCGAGAATTTCTTCCCTTTGAACTTAGTATAGCTGTATCATCAATAGCTTCCACTCTGTAAGTTTTCTTCAAATTTCTTATTTACTGTTACTTAATCTTCACTCTTGCATGTGCCTATGATGGTTTCTCTTTTGTCTGTATATTTCTCAGTTAGGTCTTAAGATTGCTGTGTATTTTCCCCAACAGTCCATTATATGGCATTCCCACAGTATTTTTCACCCACATCTCTTATATTTTCCTTCTTCCTGTGTTTTTCTTATCTTATCATTAGCCCCTCCTACTTCAATTTATTAATTATAACTTTCCACTTTCTTAACAATCTCTAAAGTGTGCGGGTACTAACAATATCCTGACATTATTTTCCCAGATAGTTTTATGTTCTCTATTTTTTTTTCCTTTTTAAACACTATCTTACCCTTATTTTGATCTATTTTACTTCTCTCCCACATATAATCTTAGTAATAAAATCTGACTATACACCATAGTATGCTTGTTTTTTTGTCCTCCAACAGTTGACCCAAACCTGCAGGAATAAGGGTCCTTAAAGGCAAAGTGCCAAGGGGAAGGACCAGAGATGAAAAAGCTGGGACTGGCAGGTTTTGCACAAACTATTGACTTATATCAAGCAGGATTATTAAACAGCACAGTTTCTTACTATTTGCAGGGGGGAAATGTCCAGGGTCAGCAGAGAACTAAATCAGATAATGTTGGCAAAGAGAACACCAGATACCTTAGACACAGCTAGGACTGATAACCACAGCACAGAGGGAAGAATCCGATCCCTAGAAACCACAACCTTGACTCCTTCGAGGGCCTGGCTCCAGCCTAGATCTGCTCCTGGAAAAGGACACAAAACTAACTTTTTCTTTTCCTTTCATCAGGCATTCTGAGAAAGCCGTGTATCAGCCTGGCTCTCAACAGTCATTCAAGCCAAATGGTAACTGCTGTTAATTGGCTAGTAGGATACTTGCATGGTGGGAATATGCAGTCAGTGGTAATTTCTCTCTCAGGAAATATAGCAGTTACATCAAACACCCTGAGCAACTGGACTGAGAACTATTTTCTGAACGAGTCAGCTCAAGTCTACCATAGCAAAGTCCCATGTGAACACTGCAAATAATTCAACTGAAAGAATATAGCTAGAAGAAAAGAAAACAAGCAAAAATGATGCGTACGCCCTGGTGTAATAATATATAAGAAACACACAGAAAAAATAATGCCTCCAAAATTTGCCAATCTTACAGTCATGGCATCCAGTGAGAAAGAGATGAAATCCTAGAGAACTCAAAAGAATAATTATAAGTATGTCCAAAGAAAGAAAAATGAAATTAAGTTCCTGATCTAGATCACAAATGGATGACTGAAATAAGGAAGGGAATGTAAAATATGAAAAAGGAATTCAATGAAGAGATAGAAAAAAATGAAGATTTATTTATCATGGAAATAAAAAACACAGTTGTTCTGGGGTATTACACAGAGAAGACCACTCAGACATGAGTTTAAACCAATATAAAGTTTTTATTAGCTAGCCAGTAACTATATTTGGTGTTTGGGGTCCCAGTATATCCCTGAGTCTTTCTTAGGGTGAGCTTTTAAGCACAAAAATCACATCCCGGGCTAACATACTTTATGAACAGAATTAGATAGGACAAAAATTTCTAGGGGCACAAATATCCTTGAGGCCCACAGACAGCTAGGGAAACCAGGAATGTTAAACATGCTGGGGGCTCTCCTCAAATGAGGAAATATATGTTTTCTGCCCAGAAGGCTGAGACTGGATATTGCTGATGACATTTTGCTATTTGACGAGGTGACCTCACCCAAATCCCCCAGAATGTTTATCCCAGAATCTCACATACTAGACTTTATCTTTAGCTCACAGTGAATAGAACCTATCTTAGGGACAGTGACACATGTACTTTATGTTCAGCTGATTTCTACCTTATCTCAGTCAGAGACCACAGGAGATTCTAGGCATTTTAGCTATAGAATCAACCTTCATGGTCATGTGTACTTTGTAAAGGAGTTTCTATGTAGTCTCAGTTTTGTGGATTGCTGCCTGCTTTGACACCTACAGAGACTTCCTTTAAAAAAACAAGTTTAATACATTTATGGACTTTCCCATAACTATAGCTTATAATGGATTAAGTTTTGTTTTTGTTTTGGCAGGTAGTGCTGTCTGTGTGCTGAGTTTTATGGTATGAAATCATGGAGTCAGTTGTGCCTAAAGTCTGGAGCCTACCTAGGTCTGAGGGCCTGTTACAATAATAAATCAAATAGTTTTGTGGAAAATCTCACCAACAGAATGAATCCAAAAAAGAAAAGGATATCTGAGCTTGAAGAAAAGGTGAAAGAACTGAAACAATCAAATAAGGGTGTGCTGGATGGTTTTATGTTACTTGATACAAGCTATAGTCATCTGAGAGCAAAGAACCTCAATTGGGACAATGTCTCCCATAAGACTGGGCTGTAGAGCTGAACTCCTAGAATCCAGTTGCAGAGAGGAAGGAGTGATGAGCAAAGGGGTCAAGATCAGGCTGGAGAAACACACAGAGACATCTGACCTAAACAAGGGGGAGCTCATGGACCCCAGTCTGATAGCTGGGAAACCAGAATAGGACTGACCCAGACCCCCTGCATGTGGGTGTCAATTAGGAGGCCTGAGCAGGCTATGGGACCTCTGGTAGTGGATCGGTATTTATTCCTAGTATATGAATGGATTTGGGAGTCCATTCCACATAGAGGGATACTCTCACAGCCTAGACTCATGGGGAAGGGCCTAGGCCCTGCTCCAAATGATATGACAGACTTTGAAGATCCCTCATGGAAGGCCTCACTCTCCCCAAGAAGCAGAGAGGGGATAGGACAGGGATTGGTGAGGGGCAGGGGGAGGAGGGGAGAGAGAGAGAACTGGGATTGACAGGTAAAACAAGCTTGTTTCTAATTTAAATTTTAAAAAAGAAAAAGAAAAAGGTGGGGGGGGGGTGGAGTTGGGCTGTAGGCATGCCTGGAGGGCATTTTCTTAATTAGTGATTGGTGGGGGAAGGCCCAACCCACCATGGGAGGTGTCATCTCTGGGATGGTAGTCCTGAAAAACCAGGTTAAGAAGTCATGAGGAGCAAGCTAATAAGCATTCCTCTGTAGCTTCTGAATCAGCTCCTGCTTCTAGGTTCCTGCCCTGTTTGAGTTCCTGTCCTTACTTCTTTCAATGAACAGTAAAGTGGAAACATAAGCCAAATAAACTATTTTCTATCCAAGTTGCTTTTGGCTATGGTGTTTCATCAGGACAATAATAACCTTAACTAAGACAAAGGACAAATATAATATAATAAGGTATGAGTGGGGATGCCAAAATACATGTGACATTAGAAAAACAAAAAAAAACCAAAATCTACAGAGCATGGGCATATAAAAAGTAAGAGGCCAGACTGGTCTACAGAGTGAGTTCCAGGACAGGAAGGACTACACAGAAAAACTCTGTCTCAAAAAACAAAAAAAGTAGAACATTGTTCTAAAGTCATGGGAATTTTTCAAAAGAATCATAATAAAAAATTCCCCAGAGTCAAGTAAAGAGATGCCAATACAGAAACAGAAGGAACGTAGGACACCAAATAAACAAGATCATAAACTAACTTCCCTTTGTCATATTTTAACTAAATCTTTAAATATAGTTTGTTTTTTTTTTTAAAAAAAAAGTGTATTGCAAGCACTAAGAGAGAATCACCAAGTCACATATACCAACATGGACTACTGTACCCAGACAAACTATCCATCATTATTGAAGAAGAGACATTTTCTATGATAAAATTGGCTAAATTTATGACCACCAAACAAGCTCTATACTACAGAAGACACTTGAAGGAATTCTTTAGGGCGGAGGAAAAGAAAAAAGAAATAAATTCAAAATAGAACATATAGTGTAAAACATAATAATAGATTATATAGAAAATAATATACAATAAACTTCTAGCCAACACTATGTAAAATGAGAAAATTTTCAAAGCATTTCTACTAAAATCAGAAACAATACAAGGGTATCCACTGGCACAAACAAACAAACAAAAAAAAAACCCAGAGGTATTGACCAAAAGAATAAAAAGTATCTAGTTTAAATGTGTTAATTAACAACAACAACAAAGGGGTTTGAAGGCAGGTGTAATCAGTGGAGAATGTTGCTCCCAGAAGCCATAGACTATTAAATAAAACTCCCAGTGCTGGCATGTGATATTGCCTGAAGCTCCCAAAGCCAGGCATGCTATTGTCATTATTGCCTTCATCTTGATTGTCCATGAGAACTCCGTGGTAAGACACTATTGCTAATGACACAACAGTTTTGACCGCAGGACTGGAGAAATGAAGCTAGTACTGACTGATTTCAAACTTCCTCCTGCTATATGGCATTCACAGTGCACTATGGTGCTATGCCAGCTGCTGAGAGAGAAAAGTCATCACCATTCTTACCCAGCAGTGGACCTTGCGTCCTGTAATACCAACCTACCAGGCAAGCTGGGCACTAGAACTACACTGGCCTGACTGTTACATGGGTAACCAGCTGCTTTCTAATTGGATTTGAAGTGACATACTTTTCTTTCTGCAGAGCTCTATATCCTAAAACTTCCATAAACTCCCTAAACAGAGACACCTTTATAGGGACCGAGTGTTCAAACGCATCAGCCTATGGAGGACATTTTTCATTCAAACCACCTGTGACTCCATTGGTTTATATGTTTGAATACTTGATGAAACTGTTTGGGAAGAATTAGGAGGTGTGGTCTTATTGGAGGAGGTGTGTCACTTGGGGTGGGCTTTGAGGTTTCAAAAGACTTGGGGAATTTCCAGTGTGCTGTCTCTCTCAGCCTCCTGCTTGTTCAAGTTGTACACTTTCTATTGTTTGTGCCACCGCCGCCAGGCTTCTGCACCACTGTCACAGACTCTAACCCTCCGAAACTGTAAGCTCAGGTAAATGCTTCCATCTATAAGTTGCTTCGGTCACATTGTTCTGTCACAGCAATAGAAAAGTAACTAAGACACTGCCACGTGGGTTCTATACCTATCCATCTCGTCTGAGTCAAGCTTTCACTAAAGTACTCAGTCTGGTCTTGAATGTACTCTGCAGCCCAGGAAGGCTTTGAACTTTTGATACTCCTGTCTTGGTCTCCTAAGTAACTGAGACATGATTACTCTGCTTTTGAATAGTAAGAATAGGGAAAATATTTTATACTGGAACTGTATCTCAGTGGTAGAGTGCTTACATAACATGCACAAGGACAAGGCCCTGAGTTTAATGTATAACACACACACACACACACACACACACACACACACACACACACACACAGGCACACACGCACACCTTGCACTGCTCCTAAGCCTTTGCCATCTTTGTAGACTCCATGTTTTGATGGTGCTGCAGAAAACATATTTTAGGAAACTGTGCCATAGCCTAGGGAATGGAAAATCAAAATAGAGAAATAGCCCCTTCTAGCCTACAGGGGCAGACCTCATCAGCATTCTGTCTTCTGTTTTTCCTTCCATCAGAACAAGGAGCTGCTTGGTATATCCAGTCTCTAAGACAGGAAGGAATAACATTGCCTTGTGACTGGAATCTCTAGGATTTGCTCTGACCATTGTCTCAAACAAGAACTGACACTTTCCAACATGGAAGACAGAGCTTCATCGTTTGACAATGAGTCACTATGACCTATCTTTAAAAGATGCAACGAGGCAAACCCAAATCTCAGGGGAAACAAAGACCTAGAAGGCAGCACTAGCAGGCGTAAGTGAAGCTCTTTCAACTCTAATTGAAAGACTTTATGAAAAGCACGGGGTGTTTCATCTGCCTTTCTGCAAATAACGTAGTTGCCTGGATGATCAATAGTCCTTTCAAGTGCCCAGGAATTGTTTCAGTTTTGACCAAAGGCAACTAAATAAATGAATTGTCCTTCAGGGCTATAACATCAAACCCTTTAAATGAAAGCAGCTTACGTGAATGCAGACTAAATGTGTCCCTTGAGGTCATTATAAGCATTAAATATCAATCAGGAGAGTGTTTTTAAATGGAGAGGGTGGATCCATGGTGTTGTGGCTATAATCCTTTATGTTGAAAGAAAAAGAATAGCTTGATAAGGAAGTATATTCTACATGACTTTGTCTGCCTTCCCCCTCTGAACATAAACATACCCATAAAATCATTAGTATTAGAAACTAAAGGCAGAACAGCCAAGACTCACTGTTAAGTGCCTACAAATCCCACTTTTTGTATTGACTCTCAAGGGCATTGTCTTTGAGGGATATAAAAAAAGAACTAAGACATACATTTACATGGACACTGATCAACAAGAAAGATTGGAACAGTAATCATCTATTTACACAGAGAGATTCATACCCAGACACACAGACATGGACAAACACACACATTCAGACATCCATATACAGATTTAAGCACACAGAGTCACACAGACACACACAAAACATGCACACAGACACACACAGAGAGACACATGCACACAGACACACAGATATATACATATGCGGAATATGCACATAGGTACACAGTTACACAGGCACATACACACATAGAGACATACACACATATATCCAAAAATACATAGACACACACATTCAGATACACATGGACAAACACTTATATACAGAGACACACAAACAGATACACATACAGAAACACACATGTATACACATACATGCTTAGATACACAGATATACCTACAACTACACACACACACACACACACACACACACACACACACACACACACAAGAACACACACTGGCACATGCTAACTTGACTAGTTAGGAAGTGCCAGTACACAGATACTCCCCAGGAGGAAGTACTCTGTTATGGGCTATGGTACTTCATATGTCAGACTGGGAGCCTTACTATATTATTTGAAACAAAGCCATATCACATATCCTACTAGTATCTCTGTAGTAGGGCTATTGTTGATTCTGTAGTCATGTTATATTGTAGTTTCAATATCTGAGTGTATTGTGTACCATAGTGCAGGGCAAAATACAAACTATATGGTTACATTAAAGAACTCAATTGTCAATAATCTGGGTTTTAGTTTAGTGAGGCTGAGAAAAAGATGGACTGCAGGATGGTGGATGGTGTGGCAGCAGTCAGGAAATTAAGAAGAGAACAAATGTTATTGCTGGTCTTGTCGGATACATGAAAGTCCCCAGAAAAAATTACTCAGACACCATCTGAAAGATGAATATAAAAGTTGAGGCTTGCTCACTTGTTCTGGTATACAGTATGACTTCTTCAGAGGAACATTTACTCAGGAAAAGTTTGCTCCTTCTTGACCTGGACCCACCTTATTTCTCCAAACGTTGTCCTTTAGGTCAGACACAGTCCTCTGGGTAAAAGTTAATGATTGCATTGGTTATCTGAAAGCACGTATGTAAGTACTTGAGAAAAATATTTGCTAAATAAGTAAGTGTTGAACAAAAAGAAAGTGAGCAGATGGGGAAATGGAAGTTGTTATGACCCACTCTGATCGCCTAACAATCCCATGAATCCTCAGTATATACGCCGCTCCTGGTCCGGCACCGCTGTAATGGGAAGGCACCTAGTGAATGAGCACATTTCAGAGGGGCAAATGGGACCTTCCATTTCATTCTGGCTTTCTCTCATGCTTCAAGCTGTCATTGGCTTCTCACATTCACCCTTACATAAGAACTCAGAGTTCTCTTTGTCAATACGTACTTATGCTCAGCATCATATGACACAAAAGAAAGACTCAAGCCACAAGTTAACTTCATGTGGAGAAAATGGGGAAATGAGGGAGTGGCCTCCTAAGCACTGCTTTATTGTCACTTTGATCTTTAATTGACTATTGAAGAATGATGAATTTAAATTTATAAATGCCATAAGAAGCATAAAGCCACCTATATAAATAAATAGATGCTGAACCTATATATAAACACATAAAGAAGCCATCAACTGATTCAGATAATTACTGCATGAAGGAGATGAAGCACTTCGTTAGCACGGTGACTTCAAACACAGCTAATCTGGAGCAGGTGGCCATCAACTATAATACAATTGTAATATAGACATTGAATTTCAAAAGTAGTTGTAAAAGATTTAAAAGCTCAACTCCCCATTTTATTTCAAAGTACACAATGGCAATCTTGCAAAGACACCTTTGTATCTTCTTGCAATTATAATTATACATGCACTTTAAAAATATTTTATTAATTTTTGAGAATTTTGTGCAATGTATTTTGATCCTACTTCATTCCCCACTCCCTTCTCTAGCACCTCCCACATCTAATACCCCAACGTCACATCCATCCTCTCTTTTTAATCAAATGTTCTATCAAGTCATTTGTCCTGTCCATATAATCCTGCATGTGTGTCCATCCACTGAGTATGGCCGATCTACCAGTGTCCTTACACTTCTAATGTAAGGTTTTAAAAATTCATTATTTCCACCTCAATAATGCTCTTGTCCTCTTCTGTATTTGAACAATAGTGCATATTGCATTCTTCTCAACAGGACTGAGAGTGGACACAAACACAAGAGAAGTTATAATTTCTGGAATGTAGGTAGCCTTTCTTTGATGCCAAGCTTAATCTGCAATACCCTTAAAATTTGAACCTCAGAGGCATTTTCTAAATTTCCTAAAAGTACCCCAGACATCAGCTATACTTTGGAATTGCCTTGGAAATTGCTTAAGGTGCTGACTCACAGACTTCATGGAGGGCTATTTGTAGACAGAGGGATGGAGGCCAGCAGTATTCATTGTTACAGTCTTTATGATTCTAATCCAGTTTAGACTGGAATCTATCAAGCGACAGCCATGGGAACTGAGCAGAAGATGCTATCTCTCAGACTACTGATCTCCCTCATTTAAAAAGCACATATGTATTAGCTATGAAGAAATAGCTTAGGGATACTTATAAAGTTCAAAAATTTCCATGGCTTTTATCATTTTTGCCATATTTCTGCATCACATATCCTGTTATTCAACTATTTTTTTACTCTAAATTAACTTATATTCAAAACTCAAGTGTGAGAAACAAAAAACCAACATTATTTTTTTTTTTACAAGTGGCAATAGGACATCAGTATTGTTTACCACGAAAAGAATACAACTCATTTGGGCTACCTTCTTATGAGTTACTGATAAGTGAGGTTCCAAGACCCAGAAATAATGTAGGCAATTGCCATTGCTGTTGGCTAGTAAGATCATATCGCTGAAGATACCACATACTCTCTTGTATTTGGATGTAGAAAACTTACACTGGAAATGAATTGGATGCATTCTTCCTACTGGATAGCCTTCCAATGTTAGAAAGTGCTATATAGTTACTGAAGGACAATTGTCATCAATAGTCGTACTCAGCTGTGGCCCTTTATGTTAAATTACTGACAGGTCAGCAAGATATTTACACTGATACGATAGCAGCACATCAGTAATAGGGTAACCAAACACTTTGTGGTTGGACTTGAAGCCCACTCATATGAAGGATTTCATATCTGGTACTGTAAATCTGGTCAAAGCTCATGGCTTGTGAAGTTATAGATCCTAGTGCAGAAACTTCTGCTCTTTTGTTTGTTTATCCTTCTCCAAATGGACATTTCTGATGATTATGCTTGTGTCCATAGACTAGTGCTCTTTTGGATTTGATCAGAAAAGCTCTATTTTTGCAGTGGACAGTGATTACTGCAGAGATTTGTAATTAGTCAAAATCATAAAAATAAACTGTTGAACTTTTAAGCTCACAGAAGCTGTAATTATCTGCACAAAACTTGAGTCTATCAGCATCCTGTCACTGTGTGTGTGTGTGTGTGTGTGTGTGTGTGTGTGTGTGTGTGTGGCTTCACAAGGTTCCATCCCCCACTAAGGATCTATAGGAAGTTAACAGTTTCTGAATAAAGGAGAAACATTTTTTTTTTCATTGGTATAGTCACTGGGTTTCCAGTAAGGAGCCTATGATCTTGTAAGCAACATTAATGAAACTCACTGGGCTCCAAAAGAGAAGAAAAAATGGAAGAAAGGAAGGAAGAAAGGAAGGAAGGGAGGGAGGGAGGGAGGGAGGGAGGGAGGGAGGGAGGGAGGGAGGGAGGGAGGGAAGAAAACATGAAAGTAGGAGGAATATTTGTGAAAAGGAGGGGGAACAAAAGAGGATAAAGGAGTGTGGTAAATATGATCAAAATACATTATATATATGTAAATATAATGAAATCAATTCTGTATAGTATATGATAATATAAATTCTGTATAATTAGTATATGATAATAAAAAAGCAGCTTAAAAAAAATGAGCTGGGAGGTGGTGGTTCACGCCTTTAATCTCAGGACTCAGAAAGCAGAGGCAGACCAATCTCTGTGAGTTCGAGGCCAGCCTGTTCTACAGAGTGAGTTCCCAGGACAGGCTCCAAAGCTACACAGAGAAAACCTAACTGAAAATAAAACAAACAAACAAAAACAAATTCCTCTTATGTTGAAGCTCAGTCAGTCAGTCAGTCAGACACTGTTTCTTACCTGTCTTAGTCAGTGTTCTCTTGCTGTGAAGAGACACCATGATCACAGAAACTCTTTTAAAGAAAAACATTTGATTGTAGCTGGCTTACAGTTCAGAGATTTAGTCCATTGCCGTCATGGTGGAAAGCACGGCAGAATGCAGGCAGACATGGTACTGGACCAGATCAGCAAGCAGTAGAAAGAGAGAGTGACAGTGGACTTGTCTTGAGCATTTGAAACTTCAAAACCAACACACACACACACACACACACACACTTCCTCCAACAAGACTGCACCTACTCCAACAATGCCACACCTCCTAATAGTGTTACTCCTATGATCCTATGGGGGCCATTTTCCTTCAAACCACCACATTTTCCTAAAGTATACAGACAAAACCTGTCTCCTTTTTGTTAAAAAGGAGGTAGTTCTCATTCCCTTGTCAAGGACCCAGGGTAAAGGCTTGGAGCAATTTTTGGCTATTGAGACTCTTCATGAAAAGCCAGGTAAGACAAATTGTGAAACATAAGAGGGAAAATTTCTAGAGGACTAAGGGGGACAGTTGTTGTTAACAGCCTTATCTATCAGTGGTCTCTGTATGCTGCACTACTGGCAGCTTAGCAAGATATGCACAGTAATGCAAAAGTAGCAAGTGGGTTTTGGTGTTGCCAAGTATGCATTTCAACCTGTGCAGTGGTTCTTAAATCTAATCAGACACAGGTTGGTTACATCCATGACTTTCATGGCACTGTTGTGCCAGTAGGCACATCTTGCCAGCTGGTCATGATGGCAGCTCTCAGATTTCACAGCTAGCTTAAAGTGATGAGTAATTTTCTGCTCCAGTAGAACACACAGCACCTTCTAGCACTATGGAAATTAGTGAACAGCGATGGAGTTTCCAGATAAGTACCACCTCTATTTCCCCACACTCTTTGTAAGCTAATTTAAGACAGAAGCTAATGTTTGCTTTGTAACTCACGGCACTCAGACGTATTTTATTGCCAAAACAAAAGCTTACATACACAAAAACCATGCTTGCATACTCTGGCCAAAGCCTTCTGTAATCTCTTTTACTGGTGCTTTCTTATGTTACATATTTGTTTGTTTCACCAATGATGGCCATCACCTGTCCCTCAGAGATTGAAGAATTTCGAAAAAGAAGAGGAAAGGACATGTTTAGAAAATGTACTCAGACACAATGCACCAAAATATCAGCATAGCTAGGACTACAGGGGATTCATTCTTATTTTCTAATTTTTGTCTAATAAATACCTATTACTCTTCATACCGAATTTAACTTCACCATGTTAATTTTTGATTTGTTCCCAAGGCTTTTCTTCTCTCAGTCAACTAATCTTAGTTCTGTTATGTAGTGCCTGTTTCAAATGTTTTCTGTTGCTGTGATAAAAAATTCTGACCCCCTCCCCAAAAACATGAGGTTCTGGGTTAGAGTCTGTCATAGTAAAGAAATAAACTCACGAGGAGCTTGAAGAAATGGATCACATCCATCATTACAAGAGAGCAATAACTGAGTGCGTGCTTGGGCTCAGCACACTCCACACTTACACAGTTCAGGATCCTCTGTCTAGGGAATGGTACCTTCCACAGTGGACTGGTCTTTCCACCTCAAGATAATACCTACAGGCAGCCCTAGATGTGTCTATCCAAGATGATTCTAGATTCTTCCACAGCAACGATTGACACTAACCATTCCTGGGTAGGGATGGTAACCAGAGCTATATGCAACCTCTGCACCTAAGTCACATTGAATAGCTCGCACATAACTTATGATCCCTACTTGGCCATAAGATGCAGCTCTCAGGCACTGCTCCAGGGCCATGAGTGCTGCTGTGCCCATGCTCTCTACCATGAAGATAATGGATTAAACCTCGGAAACTGTTAAGTAAGCCCCCAATTATATGCTTTACTTACCTTATTTTTATTAGAAGTGTTGGGAACCTGCTTTCTCTAGACCCTGTTGGGCCATGCCCAACCCCCCACCTTTTTAATAACAATAAGAGGTGGGAATGTTAGGAGCCTGCAGTCTCCTGACTCTGCCTCTGACGATGGGTGGGACGCCCATGACAACTTCATCACTACATCAGGCTTTACCTAGCTGTTCAAACTTTTACCTGGCTGCGCAGGGGACCCGGTTACGCATGCCCAAGCCCCCCTTTTAAAGCAAGCGCGCCGAGTGCACCTCCCTCTCTCTTGCTCCTGCTCTTTCTCTCTTGCTCTTTGCTCTCTTGCTCTCTCTCTCTCTCTCCCCCCCCCCCGCTTTCAGTTGGCCACCAGTACCCCCCTTTTTCCTCTCCCCTCTCTCAATAAACTCCACGTGGGTGCTGAGTCTCGTATTTGTGTTTCTTAGGCAATAGCTGCAGCAAAAGAACAACAAGAAGATTTATTTATTATGTGTACAGTTTTCTGTCTGCGTGTATATACTTTCAGAACAGAAGAAGGGACCAGATCTCATTATAGATGGCTGGGAGCCACCGTGTGGAATTGAACTCAGAACTCAGTGCTCTTAACCTTTGAGCCGTCCCTCCAGCCCCATGCTTTGTTTTTCAAGGGTTGCCTTGGTCCTGGTGTCTCTTCACAGCAATAGACTGGTGACTAAGACAATGGCGTCACATAAGACTGGCTCTCCAGCAGAGTTGACATCTCTGGTTTTTGAAATGTGTGGTGCAGCCCAGCCTGTGACAGCTGGAAGAATGAGGAAACAGGCTCTGTACTTGTCTGACATCAGTGGCTGCAGCCACTTTTCAGATTATTTCAACATTTTAGCTGTTAGCAAGAAATGCCCTACCGCTGGCTTCCTCTGTACACTGACTTCTGGTTCTGGTGTTTACCAAAGTGAGTGCAACAAGAGGGGAAACACCGAGCTGGATCGCCCACTAAAAGGTCTGCATGGAATCTGCTTCATGGCTGCTGTCCCTGGGGATGACTGATTTATCTCATTCCATTGACGGAGGTACCTGTTTTCCCATCATGCGTGGCCTGAGCTAGTAGCAAATGTGGTCACTCAGGAATATTTTAACTCCTGAATCTTTTGATTTCTCAGGCTTTTAGCCACTGTAGTCAGAACCCCCATCAAACTTATCTCATAGGCCCTTGGAATCAGCTACTCCAGTCACATAGGCCTATCTCTGCAGGAGCTCAGGGCCCTAGTTGTGCTCAGGTGTGCTCTGCTGAGTCTCCATGAGCCTCCAACATCTGGAAGATATGATTCAGAATTCTGGAAAACCTGGGGAAAGCATTTCTTTCCTGTCCCTCTTTTGTTCACACCTCATAATAAAAGTGCTTTTGGCAGTTTATAAACAGAGTGCTAAAATGTCACCTTTCTGGAAGTGTGGCCAGCCTGTGGGAGAGGGCTGCTGAGAGTCAGCTGGGCCAGGTGTGATAAGTGGCTGAGTTGGCTTGAGCTGGCAATTTGACAGCACACAGATCTTTGTCTGCAGAGTTGGCCCACGCTGGGAACTTCTGAGGTTGTCACTTTCATGTTAACAACCAAATGACCTTGCTGATGCTCTGAAAGTCAACATGGAGTTTCTGTGTGTTTTACACAATTCCTGACACCTCTCAGACCTACTTGGGAACAACAATGTGAGAGACAGCAGTGTGCAGGATGCACCGCGTTGGTTTCAGAGCAGAGACACCAGCCTGAGTGAGAGCCACACCACCTGCTTGCTCCCTAAAGGAGCAACAAGCTCTAGTCACTGAGTGAAGCAGACATTTACCAAAGCAATCAACCTGCAAACAGTAAATTAGGTCATCCTGGCAGCGCAGCTGTGATCCTGAGAAACCTACGCTATTGTCAAACAAGGAGACACATTATTTGCATTCATGCTCAATTAATGCAGAAATTAGCTGTCTGCTGGACTCGGATTCCTCTGCCCCACACAGCAGATGGGAGTCCTTACTGATACTCTCCTCATCACACCATGGAAGGTCGTTCATGTGAACTACAAAAAAGCCCTGGCTCATGATACATACGTCAGTTGCTACATAGGTCATGTTGGAAATCAGGCAAAAGGAAAAAAACTGAAATCATATTTGAGGAAAAATACTAGATACCTTGGGAAAGGAAAATTCCCCAAAACTTCATAACAAGTGGGAAGGGTTCTTCAAGCAAAAGGTCTGTTTCCATTCAGCATCTCTCTGGTCCACTGATATGCAGTGGACCAAAACCTTCTCAGCTGAACAGTACAATTCTTGATGACAAATGAATCATCAAAGAAAACTGCTTTGCATTTAGATGGTTCCGATAAACCAACCTTTTGACCCGAATTTTCCAACTGTAGCTACAACTTTTTCTTCTCTTTGGGGATGTGTATTCGTAGAGTGATGCTGTCCAATATGGCAGCCTCTACCCACAGCAAGTACTGGGAATGTGGCCAGACCCTGATGGTGGGTGCTATAAGACAGAACGCATGGCATGCTGTCCAAAGAAGGACAATGATTTGTGTGTGTGTGTGTGTGTGTGTGTGTGTGTGTGTGTGTGTGTGTGTGTTTTAGTAAAACCAATGGTTTCAATGAGGTGACTTATGTTATCAAATCTCATTTCACGTATTGCTTTTACTCTCTTTAGTGGGGTGCCTTGTGAGGCTTTGTATTTGTTTTGGCAACAGACCAGCACCAGATTAGTGCTTTCATCCCTAGTATGAAGAGTGTCCAGCTCTCTTTCACACACTTCTCCAAAAGGCTTCTTCTTTTTCTGTTGTTTTAAAGTTTTAGAGTTGATTTTTTTTTTCTATAGTTAGGGACAAACTTGCATACAAACTTCCATTACATGTGTATGCTTACAGGGCTTGGGAAGCACAGGTATACCATGGAACAGACACATGTATCAGAGGATAGCTTGCTGAAGTTGGTTCTCTCCTACCATGTGGGCCCCAGGGTTAAAACTCAGGTTGTTAGTCTTGGTAGAAAATACCTTTACTCATTAAGACATCTTGCCAGGACAATCCAGTGATTTTTAAATAAGATATGACGACTCAATAGCTTTATAGTAGGAAAACCAGGCAGAAGACTATGTTTGGCCTTTCTTACCTTAAGTGTGTGTGTGTGTGTGTGTGTGTGTGTGTGTGTGTGTGTGTGTGTGTGTGTACTAGAGGTCTATTGTTGAAAGTAGCAGGTTAATGTGCTTACAGATAGCAATAGAGAAACCAGAATTGTTAAACATGCAGGCTTTTCCCCTCAACAGGATGGACGTACAAACCTGTTTTCCATCCAGAAAGCTAGAAATGCTAATAACCTGGTCATCTTTGTTATTTGGTAAAGCCAGGCCTCACCCGAATCCCTCTGACCCTGAGCATTGTTTATCGGTCAATAGAATCCATCCTTATGAAAGGAGGTCCATGTACTTTGCTTAAGAGCTATACTATTACGCTTATTATAAACTCTCCTTCACAGACCTTTATCTGAACATTGTTTCTCAGTCAATAGAACCCATTCTTGTGGCAGAGCTCACAGGTGCTTTGCGAAGGAGTTTTGATGTAGTCATGCCTTTAGCTTTGTTGTGATAATTGTTGATGGGAGATGTTATTCTGTAAATATGTTTCTCATTCTGGTTAATTAATAAAGCACTGTTGGGCCAATGAGAAAGCAAGATAGGAGGGGCTAGGAGACAAGGAGGAAAGAGGAAGTAGTAGGGAGGAGTCAAGATGTAGACCTGGGAGGAAGGAAGACGCCAGCCGCAGCTCCCCGATAAGATGACCACGTGGAAAGTAGAAATGGGTTAATAATTAAGACAGAGCTAGCCGATAAACAATAATGGTAACTGGCCAACAGGATTGTATCAAATACAGAGTCTCAGAGTGTTATTTGGGGCCAGCACGCCAGACCAGCGGCAGGCGGGCTGGCGGAAAACAGCAAGCTACAAATTGTCACTAGGTAAACTTTTTTTCCAAAGTTGTACTGTGCTTTAATGTGAAAAATAAATAAGTAAATAAAATAAAGTGCTCAGGTTCAGACTCCAGAAGTTTGAGCCAGCCCTGCTAACTCAGTTGAGCTGACCTTGGTTTCCTTCTTCCCTCGCACAATTTGTTTCTCTGCTGGTAGAGGCACTTGCAGGGACCCCACAGCCAATTTCAAGTGTCCTCCTCTATCACTTTCCACTTTGCATTTCGAGATAGTCTCTCACTGGTATGGGAGCCTGCCGCTTTGGTTGAACTGGTTAGCCACCAGAATCTGTTTGTCTCCCACACTGAAGTTACAGATGCATCCATTGTGTTTGACTTGTAAGTGTGTGATGGAGGTCAGCTTTCAGGGCTTTGTGCTTGCACAAGTACTTTATCTGCTGGGCTGTTTAATCAGCCCAAGAGATGATACTCAAAGGGGCTATGTCGCGGACGTCTAAGTTCACACACTGAATTTTCTCAATCATTTTCATTCAATATCCCTGCCTTCCTATCATCCAGTGATATGTATGTTATTATCTGAAAGTCAAGTTCCCAAAATTTTATGCACTAATACACATAGACTTCTGTTAGACATAAAATACTGAGTGTAAGTAGCACAAGAACCAGTAAGATATATTAAGGCTGCATGTAACACAAATAAATAAATGATCCAGAGACTGATATTTGGGTTCAAGCTGAATATGAAAAAAGCAAAGCAGTTGGCCACTAACTTCTTACCTCTTACCTTAGGCTGAAAGGGCTGGTCCTGTCTCCACAAGTTCTCAACAAGCCTCAGACTGTAACCTTTCCTCAGCATGCCTGGAGAATGAATGTCTCTCTGAGACCTTGCTTCTGTCTGTTATACTTCCCTAATGTTGGGATTAAAGATGTGAGCTACAGTTGCCTTTCAGACTGCTTTACTCTTGTGTAGATTGGGGTGTCCTTGAACTCACAGAGATCCAGTCTACCTCTTAATCCTGAGTCCTATGATTAAAGGTGTGTACCACCACCTCCTAACTTCTGGCTGTTGGGATTAAAGGTGTGTGCCTGGCTTCTATGGCTTGTGGCTTTGCTTTCTTTGCTTTCTAAATCCTCAGGCAAGCTTTAATAAACCATAAATAATATATCACTGCTGCTGCAGGCTATGGAAAGGCATGAAACTCTTCAGGCTGACATCTAGCCATTCAAAGCCATTTATCTCTCAAGAGGTCATGTTATCTTCTAAGAAAGATCAGATTCCAAAGCTTCTTCACAGATAAATTCATTTGGATGGTCTTCATATGTTGGGTGTAATTTGTAGCTAATATTAGATCTTACTGTTTCTGACACTGCCACTTTTGTTGGTGAATGTTGTTGGCATGAGCATTCTGTCACATTGAGGTATTAATGGCTGATATTGAGCCATTTGCTGAGATAAGGTTCCCCCTCTTCTTCCACTATTATTTGACTTCTTTATGTAAACACAGTATCACAGCAATTTAGATTAACATACTAAAACTGTAACTCCAACACCCATGGGAAATTTTTTAATATTTTCAATTTGTCTGTTTTTTTCTTCAATACTGATGGTTGAATCCAAGACTTCACTCATTCTAGGTAACTAATCTAGCCAATGAACCATTCTCCAGCCCAATAACTTTTAATTTCTTTTGCTAAAGGGAGTTAATAAGTTGTCCAGTGTAATAATAGCTAATGAACTTTTTTCTTTTTTTGCCCTATAATCAGAATCCCTTGCTTTATTGCTTTCTAAGTTTAATGAACAAAAGAAAATGAGGTTGGGGAAAGGCTGTATCATGATGAGAATCTAAAACAAACATCTGTCCCATTCTTAGAAGAGATTGACATATTTTTAGGACTACTAGCTGGTAAAGAGAAGATGAACAAGACACAAAAGAGAAGACTGAATTGATTGGAATGCTGTACACAGGTACCATCACACTGCCTTGCCTCACATCTTTCTTCAGGCCTTCCTTACCACCATACCAGTGAGGTTACTCTGGTCAAGGTCACTGTCTAGATAGGTGCTATGGGTACCACTTTGCTCAAGCCTATTTCATCTTTCATGACATGTAATTGAACAGCCTTTTCTTTTCTTTTCATTTCTTTTCTTAAAACAAGGCCTCATTATGTAGCCCTGCCTGACCTAGAACTTACTCTGTAGACGAGGCTGGCATCAACTCACAGAGATTACTTGCTTTTTACTCTGGAATGCTTGGATTAAAGATAGGTTCCACCGCATCTAGCTAGGTTTGTAATAATACATAGTTTTCTGGCTACACAAATGCTTTATGATCGGTGGCTGGAAGGACTTTGTGACCATAATCTAATAAACTTTGTGAGTCAATCCTAAATTAGTTACATTTGATCGTGTTTGTGGCTTTGGGATCAACTGGTGTGTCTGAGGGTTAGAAAAAGCCAGCTACAAAGTACTGTACAAGGACTGAGCTGTAAAAAGACTTTATAGGTGATTTGTGTTCATAATGAAGTGGCAGGAAGCAAGTGTAACCATGCCCCTGTGTTTTCTTGACATATGCTGACCATGGAGATCTTATACCCTCTTTACTGTCCTGGTGGCTGATGACACAAGAGTGAACTCTTAATGTCCTATGGGATCTTTGGGGCTGTGTGTGAAATAAAATAAACCCCATTGTCACTTTAATAGAAATTCTGAGCTTTTCATTTCAAGTAGGGTAGACCTTTGTCCACCCAAGAAGGTATCAGGCAATGCCAGAACATATTTATATCCTTAGAGAGAAGTCACCCAAGTGAAACCCATTGTCAACCTTCTCCTGAGTATGCCCTTCTCCTTTGTGCTGGGATAAGGAGGGGTGACTTGGTTCAAATTCCCAAGTTAATAAGGAGACAAAGATTCGGGCATCTGTACTGGCCTGTCTGTGGGGTTCTGATGGGATATGCTCTCGGATACTAAAAGCACCACCTGTGAACCTTCCCCAGATTCCCTTTTAAAGGGACCCAGCCCACCACCCATCCTTCTCTTTCTCTTCCTCTCTCCGTTCTGCTCTGTCCCTTTCTCACCCCCTCTTTCCTCTCTCTGTCTCCTGCTGCTCCTATCTCCAGAGGCCAGTCCCCCCTTTTCCCCCAATTTAAAACAAAACAAAACAAACCTCTGACATGAGGGTGGGCCTAGGCCCTACCCCAAATGACTTGACAGATTTTGATGATCCCTCCTGAAAGGCTTCACCCTCCCTGGGGAGTAGATTGGATGGGGAATGGGATGGGGGAAGGGTTGAGGGGATTGGGAGGATAAAAGAGAGAGGGAACTGAAATTGATATGTAAAATAATGAAAAAAATAATAAAAAAATAAAAATTCAGATGTCAGAAATTGAAAAAAAAAAAAACAAAAACAAAAAACCCTCTGCCTGAACCCTGTATTATATCACCTTTCTCTTGTGAGCTGCTTTTCTTAAATTACAACAGATGGGTTAGATCCTGACAATTTCTCTGATTGTAAATTTTAATCCCCACCTCCAAGTCATTAATGACTGGGATAGTTAACATTTTTCCCCAGGTGACATGAATCTTGAAGTCCTTCAGTGATTTCCCATTGGTTGGCTTGAGGCAATAGCTGCTTGTGCTTCCCTTGTGTCCATCAGCCATTTCAGCTAATCTAATCTGACCTAGAGGCCCATTTCTTTTCTGCTTCTATGGAGAAGGTCTTACATTTCATTCCGGGATTAGGGCTATTGGACTGTCTCAGCTGGCCCTGGACCACTGCCTTTTTGGCAACTGCCAGTTTGCTCCCCTGTGTAATAAGGAAATTGCCTTTTTGGTGTTCCTTCTAGTGCATTAGAACCTCTGTGTGTAGCCAGACAGTTTCTAAGAGACAATCTCAGGTCATATTTAAGTAGAGAGTCTTCCCTAGCCAAGATTCATTTCTTTCCAAATAGCAACATGACCTCAGCTCATTGTTGAATATCAAGGATGACTAGCTTTAAGAACAGTCTCCACCAGAACAGTCTGGTGGAGAAGGTAGAAGTCACATGTAATACTTCCAGGTCAGGTGTGTGGGGCTTGGGGAGCTGTTTTGTGCACGTGAGTTATATTACTTGTTGCAATCAGGCTGTGCTCTGCCCTAAATTACTCAGTGTCATGTAAAATGGTGGTTTTTCAGACTGTCTTTCCTAGAGACAGGATTTCACTGTACAGGCCTGGTTGGCCTGGAACTCAATATGTAGACCAGGCTGGCCTTGAATTCATAGCAACCCCACCATTCTCTGAATTCCTAGCTGTAGCAGGCTTTCTTTTGGGACACTAACCAGCTCTCAAATCATGACACAAGAACCTCCTATTAGCATGAATGTTTGGTCTAGCTTAGCTCTTGTTCTAACCGGTTTCTCTTTATCTACATATTGCCTCGGGGCTTTTTACCTTTCTTTCATGCTGTATGTCCTACTTTCACTGTTTGCTCTGTGTCTGCCTGGCTGGCTGGCCCTGGACCTAGAGTCCTCCTCCTACTTATTCTTTCTGGCTGCCAGCCACACCTATCCCTCTATTCCCTAGTTATTGGCCACTAAGCTTTTTTATTAGACCAATCAGGTACCTTACTTAGGCTGGCAAAGCAACACATCTTTCCAGAATTAAACAAATGTAACATAAGCATTACTTTACATAGTTAAAGTAATATTCCCCAGCACCTAGTACTGGGGTAAAAAAGATAGCCATCATACCTGACTTACTTATTTTTCAAAAGCAATTTTTAAAAATCACTTTATTCAGTTAGGGAATAAGCCACAGGGTAGAGATCGTTAGAACATCTTAATTCCAAAAGAAGTTTTAAAAATCATTAAGTAGTTATTCAGAATCAAATGAGATTTAATATTTTGCCACTAGTAGGTGAAAATTCCTAACGTATAAGCGAAGAACAGTTCTAGTCCTCAGTTATCAGCCTGTAAGCCCAGTTCTTGGAAGGCGGAGGCAGGAGGAGTGCTGTGAGTTCCAGGTCATCTGGGTGACATGGCGAGTTCCAGGCCAGCCAGCACTACACAGAGATGTGGTCTTTAAAAATACAATGGGGAGCCAGTTACAGTGACACTCACCTTAAATCCCTGTGAGTTTCAAGCCAGCCTGGTCCACATACAGAGTTAGGGCAGGGCAGGGTTATTGGTGAGAGACAATGTCTTAAAAATTAAGTGATTGATTGATTGATTGGTTGGTTGGTTGGTTGGTTGGTGGATGGATGGATGGATGGATGGATGGATGGATTGATTGATTACACAAATGTCTGGGCAAACACCAAGGATTCCTATTCCTAATGGTCTAGGAATGAGATCTGCAGGAAGTCAGGTAGAAGGAAGCTTCTAGTCAGACAGTGGAGGCAAGGAAGACTTCCATGATCCTGGGCTCTGCAGTGGGCGGAGCTTCGGCTGCGCCAGATGCTTGGCTAAAGCTGTGGATTCAGGATTCTGGGCAATTCCTTGAGGCTGGGACGGTTGCAATTGAACCTGGGGCAGAGGCTACACCTGCTGGAGACTTACCTGGGTCTGTAGCTCTTGATGCCAATGGGCCAGTGGCCACTCCATCTCAAAATTTCCCTACCAGCACACCAGGGTGCTACATCCAGTTCACCTCCCACCCGAGGCCTGATACCTAAAGGACTGGATTGAAGAAGGAAGCTGACACACCCAATCGGCCAGGGTATCTGGTAGGGAGCTGCATAAAAAGGGGTTTCGACAGGGCACGAAGGTCTCTAAGGCCACTGGGGACATGGGGTGGCTCCTGGCTGCACATCCCAGGGGGCAGCTTTAGGTATTGCTGGAGATGCTGACTGAGAGTCCGTTTTATAAGCAGATGTTGACTGCATTTGAGGCTAGAGGATCCCCTCTGCACCTCGGTGGATATGTAAACACATCCCTCATCACCCACATACCACAGACCATAAATATTCATTATTAAAGTTAGAAAGGCCACCCCATATACTTATCAAAGTGAATTTGGACTGAAGGAGTACATGGACATATTAAAATCATACTAGAAGGGCCAGCCATGTTCTTCAGCTAATGTGAAAAAAAAAAGCAGCCTAGAAAATCTGATGTGTTGTACTCGGTCCTGGGGACCCACAGTGGAAGGAAAGAACTGTCTCCCCAAGTTGTACTCTTGTTGCACACACATGTGGCCACAGGGGAGAGGGTGGGTAAGTCGGGTTAGAAAAGCTAGGTTCAAGAACTTCTATTGGGCATAAAAAACGGAGGGAAGGATGTGGTGGAGCTTGTACCAGGCACTGCTCCTGCCACTCCGTGCTGACTCTTCTGCTTCCCAGAACAGAAGAAACAGAGTTTTGTGGCCTAAGTATACACACCCACCACTCTTCTCCCATTCTGAACAGACTTGTAACACCCCACTCCCCTGCACATACACACTTGGAGTGAGGGGAAGCAAGGCACAGGATCCAGTACTTATGCCTATCTGGTTCCTTCCTCTTACATCCTGTCCACGACTGAGAAAGATCAAACCAATTAATAGCAACCTCCATTCATAACAAAGAGCCGGCTTCCAGAAGACTATTACTGGAACCATATGACTTTGCTTCAAATATAGCAAAGAGCCACATCGGACTAGAACACTCCCTAATTTACAAGCTCTGTGGATAACCCGTACAGTGTGTGTAAAGGGACATTGGAGATTAAATTGTCTCCACATCCCTAAGTGAAAGCCAGTTTCTAAGTACTAATACTGAGATAGTATAGCAGGCTTTCTTGGACTTTCAGCCCTCAAATCATGACACAGAGACTTATTATTAGTTATGAATGTGCAGTCTTAGCTTAGGCTTGTTTCTTGCTAGCTTTTTTTTTTAAACTTAAATTAACCCATTTCTATTAATCTATGTGCTGCTCCAGGCACGTTTACCTCATCTATGTACTGTCCATACTGCTTTCCTACTCCTGGCTCATCCCCAGCTAGCTGACCCCTGGCTGCCTGGCTGGTTTCTCTTTTCTCTCTGCCTGCCAGCCCTGCCTATCCCTCCTCTGCCTAGCTATTGGCCATTCAGCTTTTTATTAGATTAATCAGATGCCTTAAGCAGGCAAAGTAAAACAGCAATATATCTTTACATAGTTAAACAATTATTCTGCAACACCAACAAATGTGACACATCTTTACATAGTTAAATAAATACTCTGTTCCACAACAAGAGTCTCAATCCCAATCTCTTGGGTCTGACCACTGAAGACTGATGGTGCCCTAGTTCAGAAGCACCAACCATCACCAGTTCACAAAGCTGCACCCAAGGGTAAGCAGCATGGCAATAGGTAGGTCAATAGCTCCTCTTTTTGGACTCAGCATTTGTCCATTCAATTTTAATTGAATATGTAGGACCACTGGTCCTACCTTCTATCTTTCTTGGAGGGTTGATAGCGTTATGACCAACCCTAGAGAATTCTGCCACTTTCTTGCATTTTAGACACTAACTTTTACTCATTCTTCCCCAAATAACCTCTTACCTAGCAACCCAATCTCTTTCAGCCTAGGATAGTCACCTTCAAAGGTAGTTGTGGTTCCTAACAATCAAAGATTTTTTTGCAGCATAAAAAAAATAAAAGACCCAGAGACAGATACTGGGTAAAGTAGCGGGCCACTAGCTCTCACCACTACCTCAAGCTGCCTCTCCTCAGAGTGACTGGAGAATCCAGAGACTGAATGTCTTCCTATCCCCAATGTGGCTGGAGAATGAATGCTCCATACTGACTACTGAAGACCCTGATCCTATCTTTTATACCTCTCTAGTGCTGGGATTAAAGGTGTGAGCTCTGTTACTTTAAAAAAAAAAAAAAAACTAATTCAATCTCACATATCTCTGGGTGGCCTTGAACTAAGTGATCTGTCTACCTCTTAATCCTGAGTCCTAGAATTAAAGGTGTGTACCACCACCTCCTAGCTTCTGGCTGCTGGGCTTAAAGGCCTGTGCCTTTGGCTTCTATGACTTGTAGCTGACTTTGCATTCTGAATCTTCAGGCAAGCTTTAATAAGTAATACAAAGAGAGGTGGGTGGCTTTGCCTCTTTTCAGAAGGGAAATGCTGATTATGGTTAGAACTGCAGCAGAGAGACTAGCTGACCATGCCTATAGCACCAGACACAGGCATCAGAGTCAGGACAGAAGGTTCCAAAGTTCCTTAGGGACCTCCTGGTTCATATCAGTTGGTGACCTATTAAAATCATTTCAGTTCTTATATCCATAGCTCCCTCTCTAATCCATCTGTTAACTTAATTCAACAGACCACTATCCAGCATGTCACATGGACTCACATTTGATGTGTGACTACAGATACCAGCATCCCATCCAAGGATCACCTTACCCACTGACCAGCTGGCACATGATGGAGAAGGAGGAGGAAGTAAGCTTATCCCCCAAAATTCCCCAATTCAGAATGCAGGTAGTAATCAGAACTGAGGTCAATGTTCCTGATTTCCTTTAACCCCTATTCTATGTAGTGGTTTCTTTTTATGTAAATGAAAGAATGGAATGATCCCAGATGCCACTGCTGTGAAGGGTTAGTCACACTCCCCTGCATCTTCTCTGCCATTTCAGGTTCAGGAGACAGGTTTTCCATGACATTATGAGAATACACATGCTTCCATGTAAGGCTACATAACAAGCTCAGCTTCCTGATGCACAGGCCCAAAGCAAGCCTGTATGCCCTCCAGTACCCTCACTAAGCACGTAGAAGTCCCAAGTGGTTTTTTTTTTTTTTTTTTTAGCTAGAGACCCATTTCATGTACTTTAAAAGCATATAAAACTAAGCAATTTCCCCCCTGTGGGTTGTTGGATCTCTAAGCCCAGTCTCTCCTGTTGTGGATGGCCAGGGTTACAAAATGGTATTTCACTGGGGATGCTTCTCTGTCAAAATGGAAAAGAAAATCTCTCTGTTTCAAAGTGGCTCACCCTCAAATGTGCTTTTATGAGGAAGTCAGGAATCTAGTTTTTCCTGGGTAAAAGTCTCTAAAAATAATTCCCCAGGCAGGTGCACCACAGAGCTGTCTGTGTCTCCACCAGTGCTTATATTGAAATACATCAACACATGCTACTTGTGGGCAGAATGTGGACTTTGAGACTTTGGATTAGGAACACAGTTGAACCCATCTAACAGACCTTAATGGGCCATGCTAGGAGGAGCATGGAAGACAGTGGTACTGAGAGCAACGCAGATTGTGACAGCCCAACTCAAAAGCTTTAAAAAGGAGAAGAATATTAGTAAGTGGCCTAGAGAACATTCTTGCGATATCTTGGCAAAGAATGTAGCTGCTCTTTGCCCTTGTCTGAAAAAAATCTTCCTGAGGTTAAATTGAAGAGTTTTGGATTAGTGGCATTGGTGGAGATCACTTTAAGACCACCCAGTACTGACTTTGTCGTGTGGTTATTAGTGATTACTCTTATGCATGTCTACAATGAAAAGTAGCAAGCTGAGAAAGGAAAAAGAAATACAAAATGCACAGTTTAAGGAGAAATCGAGCACCAGGAAATGTAATGAAGTTAAATCCAATGCCCAAGGAGATGAAAGGGTTAAAGAAAAGCCTGATTCTAAATGGAGTAAAGGAAGTGGTAACCTCAGGGCAAGATCCACCTAGCTAACCTTTCAACTTGTGGAAAGAAATTAAAGAAAATCTTAAGCAATGAAGGAAGGAAACCATGGACAACAGAGGACTGAGAGAGCCCAGCAGTTTTGGAGATGCCAGTACCGTCGGATGACTGCTAAGTAGAGCAGGAGTGGTTGAGTGGAACTAGCCTGAGCCCAGGAGACTAGCTGCGTGCTGCAGAGGGTAGGGCTGGAGAAGTGGTCCAAGTCTCTTGGACATGCCCAGAAAATTATGAGTGAATCACAGATGATTGGACATTGAGTTACTTATGCTTTTGGAGTTTGGTTTTACTTTGATTTGATTGTGACTGTGTCCTGGTCCTTGCCTCTTATGGTAAAGATGCATTTAATTTATTTTCCATTTTACAGGAGCCCATAGTTGGGAGTCTGAATTTTTTAAAAAAAGACCAAATTTCAAAGTCTGTAGGACATTTTATGTGTGTCAAATGTTTTATAGTATGATATTGATATTAATGTATCATCTTGGGAATGAATAAGAAAGGGAAGTTTGCAGCTTAACAGTGTGTTTGTGTCAAGTTGTCAAAGGGTCCATTGTGCTAAGGCAGAAAGGGAAGAGAGAAATGTAATTGGATTATAATCTCAAAAAAATAATCTATAATGTTTGATGGCCTATGGAATCCACTTGGTCAACCTCTCAAAAAGAGGTAACCCATTCCTGGTGCTGGGGTTTTTATTTGCTAGTATATAGAAGATAGTTGGAGAATTGGCCCTATTTTGAGGTAACTCCATTTAACCCACCTTTGAAATACATACTTGTATATTTTTCAGGAAGTTTCTACTTTTTAAACTTTTCTCTGAGATTAGTAACTACTCTCATTCTTGAAGAAGAAGAAGGTACAGAGGGGTGATCAGAAAAGCTTAAGTTCACAAACCTGCTGCATCTTGAAAGAGATTAGGAAACAATTTGATAAAAGAAAATGAATTTACTTACAGTTTGGTCAAACTGGGGAAAGATTACCTAGTTTCTTTCTGCTTTCTCTGTTACAATATCACAAATACAGAAAAGACTGAACAAAAGCTAGGAGATAATGTACATGTTCATTTGTCCAAACTGTGGTAATGTGTCTCTGCCAGCCAGAGGGCTCTAGTCTCCATCTCCCCCAACATAGGATTCCTGGAGAAATTTTAATCCTTTGGGGTCCATTGTTTCCATAGTCTGAGAGTCAGTGGGAGGGGCACCAGTGTCTTTCTTTAGAGCCTCTCTTCTGCCAGAGGGATGTGTAAACATGCTTTATAAATAGGAAGCCTGTGCTTCCGGAGGTCCTTTTTTTTTCTGGCTAGGATGAAACTGTGTCCTCCAAAGACTATGAGACAATGCCTCTTACAGTTCTCTCACTGGGTATGCTCTAGCAGGTCTGAGCTGGGCAAACCTTCTTGGAACCAGTATAATGGAGAGTTAATGTTGGCTGCTTTGTAGCAGTAAACATAGCTTATTCCACAAGTCTTAGTTCCCACTGGGACCTGTGTGGCCAGTCAAGTGTTCTCTGCTAGGAATGAACAGCTCCAAAAGAGTGACAAGAAGTGGGAAACAGGTTAATAAAGAAGCAAGAGTTGGCTGGGTGGTGGTGATGCCCACCTTTAACCCCAGCACTTGAGAAGCAGAGGCAGGCCAATTGATCTCTGTGGGTTTGAGGCCAGCCTGGTCTACAAAGCATTTTCTAGGACAAACAGAGTTGTTACACAGAGAAACCCTACCTTGAAAAACAAAACAATAATAATAGTAATAATAATAATGATAATGATGATGATGATGATGATGATAATAATAATAAAGACTAGAACGTTTTTGCAACTTAGGAAGTTATTTAAGGTGCATAGAGAATGATACTTAAAGTTTTTAAGTCCAAAGATTAACAATTACAAGGATTAGCTAAAATGTATGTCTAATCAAAGTTCACTTGAAATTTTCTGGTTATTGAAGTAGTATAAATAGTTGAAAGTACCAGAAGACTGTAATGGATCTTCTGTGTGTTTAATAACCACAGTTGAAGGCTAGTCTAATGTGCTCCAAGGAAATAAAAGCAAGAATATTTTCTCCTCACCCTCCAAGATCAATGAAGTTCCAGGAAACGGGGGTGGTGGGGGGGAGAAGATCTCTAGGAATGCTCTGTAACTATGGACAGTCACCTGTTCTCTTGTTCAGGAAGGCTATGGAGACCTCACTCAATGAATTCTAACCACAATCCACTCTGTAAGGAGGAGGCTCCACACAGAGGGAAGACTCCCTCCATGCTTCCAAAGGAAGCCACAGTCAAGCTAAGCAAAACCTTGGGCTTATTCTCACATAGATAGGGGCTTTCCAAAAGTGGGGGGTTATGAACAAAATAGGCTGGGTTACATGAGCAGAACATAAGCATAGCAAGTTAGTCATAACAACCTCCTGAAACAAAGACATGACTGCAAGGTGTTGGTAGCAACAGGTAGCCATAACAAGGTAGCCATACAACTTTTCTGAAACAAAGGTAGGGTTGAAAGATGTTTATTAACTTTTTGAAACAAAGACAAGATTGACATTACCGAAGCAGTCAGTATAGAACCATTTGTAGTTAAGGTTTCAGGTGGGGCATAGTCCAATCCTTGAGAAACAGATGTTTAATCATTAACAGGAATGAACCTAGTTTGTCTTTACTATAAGATGGTCTTTAAGCCTAAGATGGAAGCAGGCTGATCCCTTCACAGCATTCACAGGACCTGCCTAAGATCAATAAAAATGGATCAAGGAGTTTCTACATTAGTAATTAGATTGTTACACCAAAACTTCTAGTGACTAACAAGTGCAGAGATGATTCAAGAGCAAGGTTTTGATATCTACTTGGTTTTTAGAGCAACAAGAAACAAAGCCTTGGGGCTGGAGAGGTGGCTCAGTGGTTAAGATTACTAGCTACTCTTCCAGAGGACACAAGTTCAATTCCCAGCACCCACAGGGCAGTTACAACTGCAACTCCAGTCCCAGGGGATCTGACGCCTTCTGTGGGCATTTGGTACAGACATGGTGCACAGACTTACATGTAAGCAAAATACCCACATACATAAAATACATTTAAAAAGAAAGAAAAGAACACCTTGTGCTCCATGATCCCAGGGCTAGAAGAGCTGCTAGGAAACCCCAAGCTGTGTAGAGATTGCTCAAAATGCTTTCTCCTAGAACAGCCTGTTAGCAGTCAGTAGTTCAAAGCCAATCTGCACAGGAGGAAAATGAGCCGACAGTTTATGGACATGTTTTACTTGTGATAAACAAATTATGTATATTCTGTCATCTGGAAACCCACACACATGCTTGACAACACAGAAACAAAAGTACGAATTCTAAATAAAGCTGAATGAATAGATTTCTCTGTGGTTTCCAAATGTAGCTCATTTAATTTTCATAACAACCCCATGAAATGACTGCAACAACTGTTCTTCCAAATCCATATTTCATGACCTTTCTTAGTCTCCATCATGGTCAGATTGACGGTATAACAGACTGAAAACACAGGGAATGTGAGTATACATTACACACCCCTTTCCACCCTGGCAATATTATATCCAACACCTCCTTCTCTCTCTTCTCTTTCTTCTCTGTCTCCAACTGGTGACTTAATAAAGGAACCTAGGTGTTTGGAGAAAGCCACACAGAAAAGGTATCCATTTGTGCCCATGTGTATAAGGCATTAATAAACCTCCAGATTTCCAACCAAACATGAACAATCTAGATCTCATTTTTTTCAGTCCTAACAACAAATAGAAGTCTGACCGTTTGGTTTTGGTGAAGATATTTTTTGTGTTTGTTTATATCACAAAGGCAAGGTCAATGAAAAATTAGATAAGCTTTATCTCATCAACATTTTAAATGTCTAAATATTGAGAAATATAGGTGTGTTTAGTATGATTTAAATATTATACATGTATTAAGCTTAATGTATCTGCATTAATTGCTTCTCACACTGTTCTGACCCAATATTTGACAAGGAACAACTTAAAGAGAGAAGGGTAAATGGGATGCAATCCATCGTGGTGGAGAAAGGATGGCAGCAAGAGCAAGAAGCCACTGATCGCAGCGTGTTTGCAGTCGTGAAGTGGGGAGCAGACAGAAAGTGGAACTGTGCTGTAAAACCCCAGGGCCTTCACCAAGGCTACACTGCTAGAATTTTCACAACTTCCAGAACAGCATGACCAGCTGAGACAAATACCAAACACACGAGCCTGTGGGGGACATTTCCCATTCAAAAGACAGCAGCACTCCATAGATTCATGAAATATTTTGTTTTATATATCCACTCAAAATTTGTTTTCATTGAAAGTTCAAGTAGAAGTACCTGTTACCACACCCTCTCCCACACTCAGCATACTGAGTGAAATGATGGTCTCCCAGAGATGTCCATATCCTAATCCTCAGCACAGATAAATCTGGTAAGAGTAATAAAAGAATTTTCGGGTGTCGACAGGTATAATGATGCATGCTTTTAATCCCAGCATTTGGGAGGTGGAGTCACACATATCAATTGAGTTCAAGGCAGCCTGGTGGGCTACAAAAAGAAGACTTTGTCTCAAAAGAGAAAAAAAAGTACCATTATCCAAAAGTACAAAGGCTAAAACCTTAGAAAAAGCCAAGCTGCAGCAATTAAACTTTGTGTAAAGGTTGTGACAGGCAGATGCCAGAGAACAAATACAGATACCTGTATATTCTAAGCATCTGGACACATATGAAAAGATATTCTACACTATGTGTCATCAGGGAAGTGGAAACTAAGATACCAATGAGACACAGCCTACTACATATATAACTAATAGAATGGTTCAAATTCAGAATAAAGATAATACAAAATGTTGGCAGGCTCATTCATTTCAGATGAGAATGCAAGATGATACAGCCACTGTAGAAGACAGTTTGAAACATTCTTACAATATAAACATATTCTCAACATATGTTTAGGAGTCATAATTCTTGTTATTTACTCAGAGGAATTGAAAATTTATGTACACATAAAATCTGTACCTGAGTCCTTATTGTTGGGGGCACCAAGGACCTGTACCCACACATCACTAGGGAAACCAGGACTGTTAAACACACAGGGGCCTCTTCTCAATGGAGGAGATAAAATATCTGTTTTCCCTCCCAGAAGTCTGGGAGTGAATTTTGTTAATGACCTGTGACCTTTTTGACATCCATGGAGGCAGACCCCACCCACCTTTGGCTCTAGAGGCAGACTTCATCCAAATTCCCCAGAATGATATCTCAGTCTCTCCCTGGATCATCACTCATACTTAGGGGAGATGTCAAAAGTACTTTATGATCTGCTGACCTCTATGTTATCAGTTAGAGAAACCACATTAGATTCTAGACCTTTTAGCTGTAGAGCCCACCCTCATAGTCACATGTACTTTGTAAAGAGTTGTTATGTAGACACACCTTAAGCTTTATTGTGCACCTGGAACTGGACTAATTGTGGCCTGGAAACCTCTTCCCAAATTGCACTGTGTTTTCAATATGCAGGAAATGGAAAGCCTTGTATTAGACCCCCAAGCCTGATCCTTGTTGACAAAGTCAATCTGATCAGGCAGGGTTTTTGTCTTACCTCTTCTCACCATTCACTTCCCTGTCTGACACCTGGAAGGGGGGGGGAGGTCCTCATACTGCAGCTTTGTTCATCATTTCCAAAACTTTGAAATGATGACAATGCCCTTTTAGCACATAAATAGATAAACTGTGGTACATCTAGATGATAGAATATTATTCAGCGCTAAAAGGATGTAAGCTCTCACATGGGGAAAATATGCAGAGGAATCTTAAGTACTGCCAAGTGAAATAAGTTGGTCTCTCACTAAATACCGTATGATTCTTGCTGTAGGACATTCTAGAAAATACAAAACTATCAAGCATATAAGTGGTTGGTTTCAGGAGTTAGGGAGGAGGGAGAGCTGAGTGGGTGGAACCAGACAAGGGAAATGAAACCACTCAGTGCGATACTGTAGTACATGCACATTATCATTGTCTGGATAAATGTAAAATGACAACAGCACGAGTTTGCCCAGCATAAGCTATGGACTCTGGCTATCTTGTTATATTACTGTAGGTTCATCATTTGTAATGAATGTACCTCTCTGTTGAGGGTGTTGGTGATAGAGGGCAGGGTGTAACTATGCCTCTGTGGGGCAGAGATCATGCGGGACATCCTTGATTCTGCTTCTCAAGTTTACTATAAATTTAAAATTGTTCTTAAAGGCCAAGCCATTTAGAGGCTCAACCCTGAAGAGTACATACTATCCTTGCAGAGAGCCCAGGTTAGGTTCACAACACCGGCAATGAGTAGTTCAAAACTGCCAATAACTTCAGCTCCAAGGAATCCAATGATATTTTCTACCTCTAAGGGCTTTATACTCTCATGCACTAATCTCCTCTACCCCAACATGTACACATAATTAAAAATAAAATCTGTTAAAATAGTAAAGTCTTTTAAAATATAAATACTTTGCTATGTTAAGCTATTGAGAAGCCAGCCTATTTATCACAGCAGCACAACCTGCTCTATCCTAGTGCTCATTAGATATCCCACTATATCAGCTACTTTTTGTTGCTATGGTAAAATACCAGGATTATGGTGGTTTGAAAGAAAATGAATGACCCCCATAGGCCCATTAGGAGTGGCACTATTAGAAAGTGTTGCCTTTTTGGAATAGATGTGGCTTTGTTGGAGAAAGTGTGTCACTGTGGGAGTGGGCTTTGTGGTCTCATATGCTCAAGTTATGCCTGGTGTGGTATGCAGTCTCCTGCTGCTGCTTGCAGATTGAGATGTAGAACTCTCAGCTCCTTCTCCAACACCATGTCTACCTGTGTGCTACTATGCTTTCCATCATGACAATACTGGACTAAACCTCTGAAACTGTAAGCCAACCCCAATTAAATATTTCCCTTCTTTATTAGAGTTGCTGTAGTCATGGTGTCTCTTCATAGCAATAGAACACTGACTAAGACATAATATATGATGAAACTTTTGTCTGGTGGTACAAATGATAGTTTCAACAGTTCTCTCATGGGTAAATTCCTTTGGTGGAAGTTACTGTCATTCTTTAGAGCTGTAACATCCAAGTTCAGATCATCTCTTTTCTTACTTTGAGCCACAGAAACCTTCAGTGAGTGATATCTCACCTTAAATGCATCTGATTGGTCAGTTGCTATGGCTTGCTTTGTTATTATTGTTATTATACATTTTTTCTTATTTTACTTATTGATCCCAGTTCCCTCTCCCTCCCATCCTTCCATGCCCCCCCCCCGGGGCTCCCTTCCATCCTATTCCCCACCCACTCAACAGGGAGGGTGAGGCCTTCCAGGAGGGATCATCAAAATCTGTCAAGTCATTTGGGGTAGGGTCTAGGCCCTCCCTCCTGTCACCAGGTTAAGGGAATATCCCTCCATGGGGAATGTGCTTCTGAAGTCCTTTCCTGTACCAGAGATACATTCTGGTTCCACTGTCAGAGGTTCCTTAGACTGCCCAGGCCTTCTAACTGGGACCCACATTCAGGGGGTTTGGGTCAGTCCTATGCTGGTTTCCCAGCTATCAGTCTGGAATCCATGTGCTCCCCCTTGTTCAGGTCAGCTGTCTCTGTGGGTTTCTGGAGCCTGAGTAAAAAGGGTCAGGATTTCAGCTCAGTGTTTAGCTGTGGGGGTCTGCTTCTGTTTCCATCAGCTACTAGATGAGGGCTTTGGGAGGGTATATGAGGTAGTTATCAATCTCATTATCAGGAAAGGACATTTAAAGTAGCTTCTCCTCTATTGCTCAGATAGTGACTTAGGGTCATTCTTCTAAGTCTCTGGATATTTCTCTAGTGTCAGTTTTCACTTCAAACCTCCCTCTATTATGGTATCTCTTTTCTTACTCTTGTCTATTTGTCCCGACTTAATCTTCCTGATCCCTCATGTTCTCCTCTACCCTCCTCTTCTCCCCTTCTCTTTCTCCTAATGCTCTCTCCACACACTCCCATTATGCTCAAGAGATCTTGTCCTTTTCCCCTTCTGTGAGCAACATTGTATGACTCTTCTAGAGTTCTCCTTGTATCCTAGCTTCTCTGGTGGTGTGAATTGTAGGCTGGTGATCCTTTACTCTATGTATAAAATCCATATATGAGTGAGCACATACCATATTTGCCTTTTTGTGAAAGGGTTACTTCAGTCAGGATGGTTTCTTCTAGCTCCATCCATTTGCCTGCTAATTTCAAGATTCCAATATTTTTTTTTCCTGCTGAGTAGTGCCCCATTGTGTAAATGTACTACATCTTCTTTATCCATTCTTCCGTTGTAGGGCATCTAGGTTGTTTTGAGGTTCTAGCTATTACAAATAATGCTGCTATGAACATAGTTAAACAGATATCTTTGTTGCATGGATGTGCATCTTTTGGATATATGCCTAAGAGTAGGATTGTTGGGTCCTGTGGTAGACTGATTCTCATTCTCCCCAGGAACTGCCATACTGAACTTAAAAATGGCTGTACAAGTTTGCACTCCCACCAGCAGTGGAGGAGTGTTCCCCTCTCTCCACATCCTCTCTAGCATAAACTGTCTTTGGTGTATCTGACTTTAGCCATTCTGACAGGAGTAAGATGGTATCTCTGAGTTGCCCTGATTTGCACTTCTCTGATAGCTAATGATGTTGACCACTTTCGTAAGTGTCTTCAGCTATAATGGATTCCTCTACTGAGAATTCTCTATTCAGTTCTGTGCCCCACTTTTTAATTGGATTATTTGGTGTTTTGGTAACTAGCTTCTTGAATTCTTAGCATATTTTGGAGATCAGCCCTCTGTCAGATATGGGGTTAGTGAAGATATTTTCCCACTCTGTGGGCTGCTGTTTTGTCTTGTTGACTGTATCCTTTGTCTTACAGAAGCTTCTGTGCTACTGGTGTTATGTTCAGAAAGCGGTCTCCTGTACCAATTCATTCAAGGGTACCTCCCACCTTCTCTTCTAAGAGGTTCAGTGTGGCTGGCTTTATGTTGAGGTCTTTGATCCATTTGGAGTTAAGTTTTGTGCATGGAGATAGACATAGATCTATTTGCAGTCTTCTACACACCAGCAATGAGTTATGCCAGCACTGTTGTTAAAGATGCTTTCCTCCTTCCGTTGTATAATTTGGTTAGCATTATCCCAAGATCTTTTATGTTGTAAAAGGTGATGCTTCTCTGATTTCTTTCTCAGATTCTTTATCATCTGTATATAGTAGGGCTACTGATTTTTTTTTTTTTTTCTGAAGGTGTTTAACAGCAGTAGGAGTTCCACATGGTAGAGTTTTCCAGGTCACTTATGTAAACTATCATATCATCTGCAAATAGTGACAGTTTGACTTCTTCCTTTCCAATTTGTATCCTCTTGATCTCCTTTTGTTGTCTTATTGCTCCAGCTAAAAATTCAAGTACAATATTGAAGAGATATGGAGTGGACAGCCTTGTCTTGTTCCTTATTTTAGAGGAATGTCATTGAGTTTCTCTCCATTTAGTTTGATTTTGTCTGTTGGTTTGCTGTTTATTGCTTTTATTATGTTTAAGTATGTTCCTGTTATCCCTGATCACTCCAAGACCTTTATCATGAAGGGGTGTTGGATTTTGTCAAAGGCTTTTTCAGCATCTAGTGAGATGATCATGATTTTTCTTTTCCAGTTTGTTTATATGGTGAATTACATATGATAGATTTTCTTATGTTGAACCATTCCTGCATCCCTGGGATGAAGCCTACTTGGTCATGGTGGATGATTTCTCTGATGTGTTCTTGAATTCGATTTTCCAGTATTTTATTGAGTATTTTTGCATCAATGTTCATGAGGGAACATGTAGTTCTCTTTCTTATTTGTATATTTATGTGGCTTAGGTACAAATGTAATTGTAGCCTTGTAAAAAGAGTTTGGCGATAAACCTGCTTCTATTGTGTGGAACAATTTGAGGATTATTGGTATTAGGTCTTTTTTTAATTTCTGGTAGAATTCAGCACTCAAAACATCTGGCCCTGGGCTTCTTTTGGTTGGGATGCTTTTGATGACTGCTTATATTTCATTAGGGATTATAGGTCTATTTAAATTACTTATCTGTTCGTGATTTAAATTTGAAAAGTGATACCTATCCAGAAATTGGTCCATTTCTTCTGAATTTTTGAATTTTGTGGAGTACAGATTTTCAAAGTATGACCTGAAGAGTCTCTGGATTTCCTCAGTGTCCGTTGATATATCCCCCTTTTTATTTCTGATTTTGTTAATTTGCATGTTCTCTCTCTGCTTTTTGGTTAGTTTGGATAAAAGTTTGTCTATCTTGCTGATTTTCTTGAAGAACCAACTCTTTGTTACATTGATTCTTTGTATTGTTTTCCTAGTTTCTACTTTATTGATTTCAGCCCTCAAATTGATTATTTCCTGGCGTCTACTCCTCCGAGGTGAGTTTGCTTCTTTTTGTGCTAGAGCTTTCAGTTGTGCTGTTAATTCTCTAATGAGACTATCCTCTCTTTTCTTCATATGGGCACTTAGTGCAATGAACTTTCCTCGTAGCGCTGCTTTCAAAGTGTTCCATAAGTTTGGGTATGTTGTGTCTTCATTCTCATTGAATTCTAGGAAGTCTATAATTTTTTCCTTGACCCATGAATGGTGGGTGCAACTGTGCATTGTTCAGTTTCCATGAGTTTGTAGGGTTTCTGCCATTTGTGTTGTTGAATTCCAACTTTAAAGCACTGTGGTCTGATATAATACTGGAGACTATTCCAATTGTTTTTGTATCTGTTGAGGTTTGCTATGTTGCTGAGTATGTGGTCAATTTTAGAGAAGGTACCATGTTGAGCAGAGAAGAAAGTATATTCTTTTGTGTTTGGATGTGTTTAGATGTCTGTTAAACCCAACTGACCCAACTGGGACATAACTTCTGTTCTTTTGATTCTTAGTTAAGTTTCTGTCTGGTGTTCTTGTCTAGTGGTGAGAGTGAGGTGTTGAAGTCTCCCACTGTGAGTGTGTGAGGTTTTATGTGATATTTGAGTTTTAGTAATGTTTCTTTTACCAATGTGGGTACCTTTGTATTTGGGGCATAGATGTTCAGAATTGAGACTTTTTACTGATGGATTTTTCCTGTGATGAGTATGAAATGACCATCTTCATCTCTTTTGATTGATTTTGGTTTGAAGTCTAACTTGTTAGATATTAGGATAGCCACACCTGCTTGCTTCTTGGGTCCATTTGATTAGATCTTTTCCCAATCCTTTACTCTGAGGTAGTGTCTGTCTTTGAAGCTTAGATGTGTTTCTTATATGCAGCAGAAGGATAGGTTCTGTCTTCATATCTATTCTACTAACCTGTTTCTTTTTATAGGCTAATTAAAACCATTAATATTGAGGGAAAGTAAGGACCCTTGATTGTTAATTCTGGTTTTAGATTGTTGTTGTCCGTGGTATTGTGAGTATATTTGCCCTGCTTTTTCTTTTGGGTTCTGGTAAAATGGGATTATCTATTGCCTATGTTTCTGTGAGTGTAGTTAACTTCCTTGGATTAGAGTTTTCCTTCCAGAATTTTCTGTAGGGCTGAATTTGTGGATAGGTATTGTGGAAATCTGGTTTTGTCATGGAATACCTTGTTTTCACCATCTATAGTGATTGAGAGTTTTGCTGGATATAGTAGCCTGGGCTAGCATTCATGTTCCCTTAGTGTTTGTAGAACATCTATTCAGAACCTTCTGGCTTTCAGAGTTTCCATGGAGAAGTCAGGTGTAATGTTAATAGGTCTGCCTTTATATGTTACCTTGCTGTTTTCTTTCTGTGCTCTTAATATTCTTTCTTTATTCTGTAAGGTGTTTTGATTATTATGTGGTGAGGGTACTTTTTTGTTTGTTTGTTTGTTTGTTTGTTTGTTTGTTTTTTGGTCCAGTCTATTTGGTATTCAGTATACTTCTTCTACTTTCATAGGCATATCCTTCTTCAGATTGAGAATGTTTTCTTCAATGATTTTGTTGAATATGTTTTCTGCACCTTTGAGCTGGGCTTCTTTGTCTTCTTCTATGCCTATTATTCTTAGGTTTTGTCTTTTCACAGTATCCCACATTCCCTGGATGTCTTGTGTTAAGGATTCATTGGATTTAAGATTTTCCTTGGTTGATTAATCTATTTCCTCTAGTTTATCTTCAGTGCCTGAGATTCCGTCTTTGATCTCTTGTATTCTGATGTTTATGTTTGCATCTGTAGTTCCTGATTATTTACCCGGTTTTTCTGTTTCTAGCATTCCCTCAGTTTGTGTTTTCTTTATTGTCTCTATTTCAGTTTCCAAGTCATGGACTGTTTGAATGGTTTCCTTTATCTATTTGATTCCCCTCACCCCCCACCCCCTTGGCTTTCCTTGCTTTCTTTAAAAGATTTGTTCATTTCTTGCATGTCCTGCTTGTTTTTTTCCTCTATTTCTTCAAATTTTTGTTTTGTTTTGTTCTTCCATTTCTTTAAGAGATTTTCTCATATCATCTTTGAGGGACTCTATCATTTTCATGACATTTTTTAGGTCATTCTCTTATGCTTCATCTGCTTTGGTGTGTTCATGTCTAGTTAGTATAGAGTCCTTAGATTGTGGTGGTGTCATACTGGTCTTTCTATTATTGCATGTTTTCTTGTATTTTCATCTTCCCATTGCTTCTTCCAGTAGGTGCAGGTGGTCTCTCTCTCTCTCTCTCTCTCTCTCTCTCTCTCTCTCTCTCTCTCTCTCTCTCTCTCCCTCTCCCTCTCTCTCTCTCTCCTGCTCTCCTGGTAGGAGTAGGTGAGTCAGGACTTCTATGTCAGTAACTCTGGATGCTGTGAGCTCTCTTGGAGGTCTCTCAAGCAGAGGCCACAGCAGGGTCAATGATGTGAGGAAAGTAGGCTCCAGATGGTCCCTCGTGGAAGGTCTGGTCCAGTATGCACAGAGCTGGCCCAGGAAGTTCCAAGGAGAGGGTGGGTGTGTTGGGCCTGAGCTCTGGCCAAACACTCACCCTGAGCAGTAGGCCCAGTAGGGCCAAGGATGAGAGGAAGGCAGGCTCCTGATGGTCTGGCATGCCAGGACTGGACCACTCAGGCCAAAGGTGTAGAGGAGTTAAGATGCAGAGCTGACCCAGGGAGTTCCAAGGAAAGGGTGTGGGGGAGAATTCATCCTGGGCTGGTCCCAGACTCATCTCAGGCAGAAGGAAGGCCTGTGGCTTGATTTTAAGACCTCTGACTGCAAAGAGATTGTGATTTTATAAAACTAGAGAGCTTAGGCATAGTCCCCACCTTCTAAAACTAAAGTTTTCAAACTTGACTCAATCAGCTATGAAAACATTTACTCTATAGTTAGGCTTTAAATCTACCTCTTCCTGTCTGTCCATTTTACTTTGTCGTTTTATATGTTATTTTACTTTGCTCATATTTGCCACTCTGTCCTCATTCCCCTATTCTTCCACTCTTAAAATAGGCTCTTTTTTGCTTTCATGTCTTATATAAATATGCACATATTTATATGCAGATTCTGCATATGAGGAAACACATGGTATTTTGGCTCCTCCCATCATTCTGTCTTTCCCCTCTTCTATAGATCTCTTCCTGACACATCATAGTCCTGTTTTCTTATAATAAGTGTTTTTGTTTTCCTTATCCAAGCTCTCTTCTTGATGTCACACTGAGACAGCTCCTAATCTTTCTCACCCAAAACTTCAGCCTTTGGTTTTACATATCACAAAACTGAATAGAAGCATCGCCTCTCTCATTCTTCTGCTGCTTCTCAGTGTCACATATCTACAAATGGTGCAGAGTCTTTGCAGAGAAATGCAAAGCCTTCAAAGAACCCTGACATGCTTCTCATGAGAGTGGGAGCAAAGAATCACCAGACCACAGCCCCAACTTTTTAATTCAGGATCAAGATACAGAAGCACATATAAACCTTGGGACAGACTCTCAATTGTCCAAGAGGTATAAGGTTCTTTACTTTTATTTGATAATTATATTAAAAGTTTGGCCTTTATCTTTCCTTCTGGCACAAACTTAACCTGATCAGTTCTGGATTCCCCTTAGCCCATGAGCTTGCACCTAAAGCAGAGCAGGCTGCTGAAATGCCATGGCCTAGGGAAGGAACATCTAGATTTTAGTGACTGGCAGCAGTAGTGAGATACACGCTGCCTTAGTCCGTGTTCTTGCTGTGAAGAGACACCATGACCAAGGCAAATCTTATAAAAAGAAGCATTTGGTTTGGAGCCTGCTTACAGTCTCAGAGGGTCGGTCCATTATCAGTATGGCGGCGAACACAGTGACACACATGAGTCTGGCTGGTACAGTAATTGAAAGCTTCAACTTGGTCCTCAGGCAGAGAGAGCAAACTGGGCCTGGAGTGGGCTATTGAAACCTCAAAGTCCACTCCCAGAAACACACCTCTTCCAACAACATCCTGTTCTTCCCAAACAGTTCACCAACTGCGGACTAATCATGCAAATATTGCAAGCCCATTGGAATCATTTTTCCTCAAAGTGTCACCCATCCATGTGCTGGGCTTCACAGACGTCTCAAGGGGAGCTGGGGTCTTGACGTACACCACTGGAAAATGTCAAATTGACATGACTTGTCAGTATAAATAAAAGTTGGAGTTCATTAAGCAGAAGACAGAATATGCTCAGGTTTAAGACAGAGACATGTCCAAACTCTCAATAATAGCCTGTGTTTGTGCACATATATGACTTTGTAGCATTTTGAAGTCACGATGTTCAAGAAATGTCATCTGTATCAAAGTTTCAGAAAGTAAAAAAGCTTGGTATACCTTTTTTTTCTGAAAGAGATTTTGTTTATAAATGTGATTATCAGGGAGTGTGGTGTTCTGTTCAAATGAGGAAGGAAAGCTAAAAAGACAAAAGAGAGAAAAGTCACAAAAGGTCAGAAGAATTCTTATCTCACAAGGAGCTCTTGTGAATTCTCAAGTCACAGGGAAGTCAAGATGCACGTTCTGTCTATACAAAGATGGTTCAAAACCTCATGAGTGAGATTTTCTCAGATTGGGGGGTGCATCTTCTGGAGGCCCTTTGGTCAGCTGTCTTGAAATTCTTGACTGTTAGCCAGCAAGAAATGTAAACCAGGCTGTAGGGAGCCACAGCTTCTTTTCCTTTTTCATGCCCTCTTCACTTTCCATCATTCTTGTCTGAGTAACCACCCACTAGGCAGGAATCTAAGATGCACACCTTTCCTCCTCATCGGTACACACTGTGCTGTTTCTCACCCCCATTTCTCACCTCTTAGCCTCCTCAAGTGTGGTTACTTTACTTCCTTCAACCTGCTTTGAGGTCTACTTCTTGGTGCATCTCTCATTGCACTTGGAACCAGGTGGTGATTCTAGGAGGCCACTTCAGGTCATCTTCCCAGATACCCCTCATAACCATCTTGATGTGCTTCTGCTTAATGCACATGGTCAATTAGGCAAGTTTTCCACTCTTCTGGTCCCACTGGGAAAACCAGAATAGGTACTTTTATGGCTAGATCAATGAAATCCTTTTGTTTTCCACTCTTCCGGTCCCACTGGGAAAGCAACAACAGATACTCTTATGCTAGGATCCATCAAATCCATCTAGACTCCCATCATTGTCCTCATTCTACCTCCAGGATACTGCCTGCAGAAGGCCATGCTATGGGTACCTCTTCAGGGGTCAAGTTTCATTCCCTCCCTAGTCCTCCTTTCCTATCAGCCCAGAGAGCGCATAAACCTAGTTAGGAAGGTGGAAAACACTAGCTTAGAGCCATTATGTTTTCTTTGGAATCATTCCCTCTACATTCTTTCTGGATCCTACTGTGGGTTGCACATTAAAAACAAAAAAGACATTTCTTTCTCTCCATTGTGTGGCTCTATCCTATGGCAGAGCAACTTAAGCACGCTGAAGCTTGAGTGGGAGAAGTGTGATAAGCAAGTGCTGGGACCTGAGTGAGGAACCTGTGGTTAATATCTTCAAATATTATTCCGCCCCCGGGGAAGGGGGTGCTAAGACACAATGCTTTGCTGAAAGCCTTTTTAAAAGTGAGTTCCCAAGAACATTTAGCTCTTGTTCCCTCTCCCCATGTAAACAATAATTAGATCCTGAAGCCAGGCATCAGAATGGTCAGTAAACTAGATTCCTTCAATCCTTTTCATTTATTTAAAGGGAAAATCTTGTTTCACCACTGTTGCAAATAGGGAGTGTGCTGTTCTTACTCCACATTGTGCAGAACAGTGATTTCCCAGACTTCTTGCCCTGAGAGACTCCATTTTACAAGCAGCATTTGTTTCCATTTTGAGGATAGAGGGGCACTTTGCTCCTGGGTAGACATGTAAACTGCACCATTTATTCATGCCACCCACAGGACACAGACTTACTTGGCATCAGAAGGGTGCCACACTACATATTGGAAGAGGAAAACTGAGACTGTAGGGGCACATGGATGCATTAAAATCATACCAAGAAAACCAGCCCCAAGAACTTATCAGACACACCAGACAGGAAAGGATATAACTCTTTTCACTGGATCCCATAATGAGGTGAACACCCAGCTTTGTAATGGCAATCATTTTGTGACCAAGTTTGAGATTACAGTCTGCATTCCCAAGAATCCAGGTTTGCTTGGTTATATTTGGAGGGGCTGACACAGCAACTCTGTCTTGGTTTGGAGCAGGGTGTTTTCACAAAGCCTAGGCTGACCTCAAATATAGTCCTTTGGCCTCCCAAGTTATAAGATTATAGGCACATGCTACCACATCCAACATGTCTGCATTTCATTCATTTCCCTTGTCTCTGAACAATATTCTATGAAGATTTTGCTGATTAAGCATCTGGTGATTTATTCTCCACTGTAACACAAGGCTAGGCCATGCTCCCAACGTGGTTATATTTTTTCTATTAATGTGGTTGATCTAAATAACTTCTCAGGAATGGATTACTGAATCTGGCTCCTGGTGTACAAGCTATGGCCCCAAGTTCTGTAACAGCCCCACAAACCTGTCATCTCACTATCCACTGTGTGTAACAAGGGATCTATAGACATAGAACACAGGACTATCCCAGGGCCTTCAGCTTGGCTCCATCTCTGCCAAGGCACGTCATGGTCTACTCAAATCGCTGTCTTCCCATGTACTTGTTTGCCCACCTGGTCCTTCTCTCCATTCACCTGCCTATTCATGATTCTGGGCCATGTCTGCCCTATTGCCACTTCAACTGGATTCATGCCTGTGGCTTTGTTCTGATCTCTGACCCAGTCATGGTAGCAGCAGCAGTGCCTTTCCAGAGGCCTCTGGGCTTGTTGGTTATCTCATTCCCACAGATCGTTTGGGGCAATTTTACCAACAAAGCCACCTGAGCTGTAGTTTTACTTTGTTTTGGAGGATATGAGGACATTTTTAATCCAGATTTAATTCTTTAATTAGCATAGAATATTTATAAGTATAGAATTTCAACCTTTTTTTTCTGTATGTGTGTGTGTGAATGAGTGTGTATCTGTGTATATACACATGCATGTTTGTGTAGTGTTTGTGTTCATTTGTGTGATCATTTGTGTGCATACATGGCTGTGTAGATTCATGCATGTGTGCATGTGAAGACCAGAAATCAATCTCACCCCTTTTTGCCACTGACTTTGGCAACTAGTGTTTTTTCTTTTTTATTCTATGTTTAAGCTTTACCAATTTTATAGATATTTTAAAAAACGATTAGCACTTCTGTTTTGTTCTCCTTCTGCCTCCAGCACACTGATTTCTCCTCTCATCTTTATCCCATACCATTTGTTTGTGTTGGTTTGATTTTTCTATTGTCTTAGAATGAACACTTAAAATCACTAATGTCCAGCCTTCTCTTTAAGTAGCAATCCCACAGGATTGCTTTACCTCTGCAGCACATGTTTTGGTGTGTTCAATTTTAATGCTTTGACTTATCCCTTGCATTGAAATCTTTTATAGGTAAGGCAAACACATGAAACAAATACTACAAATGCATACATATGTAGTGGAAGGTAAGTTTACCATCTTTATGACAGACTTTGCCCCAAAATAAGAGTTTCCCCAACCAAAATGGTGTAGGTGAAGATACTTTCATAAGAACTGCTGTGGAAATTCTTACACATCTAACAAATAATATCATGAAAGGGAGGTGATTCACCAATGCTACACCATCACTGCCTTAGTTTGGGAAATTGCGGGACCCAGTGTTATCAGAAATTTCCCAGAGCTAGAGCAGAGTGAGGATGTATATGAAGATGAGGAAGAGAATCATCCTGCCTCTATTCTCCAGGCTTCCAACTTAAGCCATTGCTTCTCTTTAGCTAAAGCCAAGCCAGTCCTTAAGTGGGGCTCAAGAAGTCCTTGAAACATAAAATTATTTAAAGAAGAGTACAGAGTGAGGGCATTATAGGACACAATTGGGTGACAAGACTCAGAGATGTTGGTTTTCAGATAGCACTTTTCTCTGTGGGCATTACTTTAAGTGCAGAGCATGCACTACCCAGTTTTGGTCTGTTTTAGGACTTTTTCCTCACTTTGGAAAATATCACTCTCACTTTCTCTGCCCATGCCCTACACAAAAATAAAAGCAAGCCTGATGTTTTCCTATTTTGTGTTCATATTTTGGGGGCTAGAGGAAATGAACATGGGAAGTTGGCCTTTAAGGTTCTTATTAAAAATAATAGGCTCAGGTAAGATGCTTTAAAAAGATTCATTTTGTACATATTTGTTACAAACAAAGCATCTTAAGGTGAATCATGTAACACAAAAGAGACTGAAAAATTGTTTTAAAGTCTTGACTACATACAGAGATGTGTGATGAAGCAAGTATAGTCCGATGCTAATTTTAAAATTTAGGTTGTGGGTATACATGTGCTCACTGTAAATGACTTTCAACTTTTGTTTATGATTGAAATTTTCTTAATAAAAGGTTGAAAAAAAATCTAGCATTTGCACAGGAAGTAATGAAAATTAGGACCCTTCACATCTGTGCTCCAGCATGGACAAATGATCCATTTAGGTTCCTAATGAGTGTTCAGCCATCTTGGTGGTGATCAAATGCTGCCTGGGTCACACACTTGCAAAGTACTGTTTAAGGTTTCAAAGCTCTTTCAAATTTACAACCACATTGACCCACCACCTGTGATCCCACCTGTGATCCACCTGCAATCCCACCTGGGCTGCTGACAGGACAGATTTCACCACCACCATTGATTACTGTTTTGCAGATAAGAAACTGAAACTCTGAACTAAATGACAGTGCCCCTGGGAGATAAGCCAGGACTCAGACATACAGTTCTTTGTCCTTTGCTGGCTGCCTTTTCATTGTCTTTAGTTGGAGGCTATTCTAAATTACCAGGGAGACAAAGGGACCTGATAAATAAATTCAAGGAGTAGAGTTAACCAAGGAGTTGGTAACTTAAAAGTGCTCCTCCTATCTGGGGTATTGGCTGTTTTAAAAAGGCAAATGGAAAAACAATGGAGACAGTTCTGTACCCAGCCTTTAATTATAGCTTCAGACACAGTGGAGCAAAGACTGATAGGGAGGTACTGCACGTAGACAGTTGTTGGGGATACAGATGGCAAGTTGCCCATCTTAGTCTATGTTAACAATTTCTCCATCTGCCCCTAAAGCTGCTCTACTGAAGTGAACCCACACACTAAGGACATTCTATATGATAGCAGATTAAGTAAATTGCAGGCACATGTTATAAATTCAACTTGCACTTTTAAATTTCTCTTTGTGTTAAGGAATTCTTCCTTGGCTTGGTATTGATATTGATCTAGTCCTAATTCAGATTTATAAATTTTCCACTTGCTGGTTTAGCTTTAAAGATGTTTGTGGATTCTCAGTGAGAACCAAAATGTTGTAAGCAAAACAATAAAAGTCAACTACCCTGTGCTCCTGTAATTTCTTGAACTCAGACCTATAGGCAATTACTGACATGATCAACTTAATGGTGCATTCTCTCACAACATGAAATGGTACACTTGCTTAATTAGGTTTGTTCTTGAGACTTTACCAAGGCTTTAAAACTAATGATAACCCCAATAGCTTAGCATAATTAAAGAATCTTAAGTAAAAATTCTTTAAATATGAGATGTCACCATGACCTGAGAGAGTACAGCGCAAAGCATAAAATTGCTTCCATAAGCATGCTTTGCTAGAAACACACATATTTATATCTTCCCAAAGTATCAGAACTTATTGAATAATACAGTTTCAAGCTCCATTGATTCAATTTACTGCAATTTGTCAAGTGGATCGGATATCTCTTGATAGTGGACCATGGGCAAACATGGGTTCTTTTTAATGTCAACTCTTGGATCTGTGTGTGTGTGTGTGTGTGTGTGTGTGTGTGTGTGTGTGTGTCACATACTACATAATAATTATATCCGTATTGATTACTTAATGGCTACAGAGGGTTCAAAGAAGCCACAGCTGGTTTGGAAGAGTTCACAGAGACCTTCCTGGAGAAGGAGTTAGAAAGTTGATAGACATGTAAAGAGTCTTTGCAGCTCTACCCAGTTGACTGCTTCCAGAGGCACACAGCAGGACCTCAGGGTTGCAAGTAGGGACACAAGGTGGGAGGGTTGGGCAGAGGTAGAGGCAAGGTAGAGGCCATGAAAAGTGCAGGATCATAGGACTGTAGAGGCAATATTGAAGGTCTAGTCTGATCAGACAAATGGATGAACAGATGTTTAATAACTGAAATAGGTTGTGTCATAGTTAGGGTTTCTATTGCTGTGAAAATACATAGTGACACACCTTGTCCAACAAAGTCATACCTCTTAATAGTGCCACTTCCTTTGGGGTTCATCTTCTTTCAAACCACCACATTCTACTCCCTGGCCCCCAAAAGCTTGTAACCAAATCATAATGCAAAAGTGTATTCAATCCAAATTCAAAAGTTCCCACAGTCTGTAACAACTCAAACTTGTTAGTCTAAAGTTCGAAGTCTCTTCTGAGATTCATGCAATCTCTTAATCGTAATCCCCTGAAAAATCAAATACAAAATGCAGATCACATACTTCCAACATATAGTGGCATAGGATATATATTACAAAATGCAGAGAAGGGAGCATAGTGAAGAAATCCTAAACCAGAGCAAGACCAAAATACAGCTGGACAAACTCTGCATTTCCATGTCTGATGTCAAAACGTTCTTCAGATCTCTAACTCCTTTAAGATTTGGTGTCTGCAACACACTTCTCTCTCTTTGGTTGGTTCCATTCCCTGTTAGCAGCTCTCCTCATTTGGTATTATACAGCTTTGACATCTCCAATATCTTGGAGTCTCAAAGGCAATCCAGGTTTCACCCTCACAACTTCATACAATAGGCTCTCTAGGCCTCCATTCAGGGACACCCAACACATGCCAGGCAGCATCTTTTCTTAGTTGCAGAGGCAAATCCCATGACCCCTTTCTTTTATTCTTAAAGCCAGAACTATGTGGCTGAAGCTGCCAGGTTCTTCTGCTTGCTGGGGCTAGAACATGGCCACCTCAGTCAATTTTACCTTCCCAGCTTTCTGTTTTTGATGGTTTCCTTCTCTGTCTAAGCTTGGCTGTCCTGAAATTGGATCTGTAGACCAGGCTGGCCTCAAACTCAGAGATCTAACAACTACTGATTCTGGAGTTCTGAAGTTAAAGGCATATACTACCATACTTGGCTCTAAGCTTTCTTTTAATTCATTTTCACAAGTTAGAAACTTAGCTAGGTGGAATCTTGTCCTGAGGTTACTACTTCCTTTATTTTATTTTTTTTAAATCTGTTCATATCCTTGAATTTGAATGGACTTAATTACATTCCACTTTCAGGTGGTCCTTTTCTCTTTCAATTGTACATTTTGTATTTTTCCTTGCTCAGCTTGCTTATTTTCATTATAAATCTTCATTAGAGTTAACACTAACAACCACACTGCAGAGTCTAGACTAAGCTGTTGTTGAGATTTCCTCTGCCAATGGAATTAATACAAGTCTCTCAACTTTAGCCTTGGAAAAGGCAGCCACATTCTTCACCAAATATTACAAGAATGATTTTTTTAGGCAACATATTAAAATTCTTCTCCTTTGAAAACTCTTGAGCCAGGCTCCCACAGTTCATCAAATCACATTTAGCACTGCTATCTCCATGCTCCTACTAGTACAGACCATTAAGCAGCACTTAAATCACAGTCTAAGCCACAGTCCTAAGGTCCATATCCCTTCCAACAGAAACATAGTCCAGCCTATCACAGCAACACCCCAGTCCCTGGTACCAACTTCTGTTGTAGTTAGGGTTTCTACTGCTATGAAGAGACATCATGGCTACTCTTGTAAAGAAAAAAACATGTAATTGGGGTGGCTCACAGTTTCAGAGGCTTGGCACATTATCATCATGGTGTAAGATGGTGGCACACAGGCATAGTGCTGGAGAAGGAACTGAGAGTCCTACATCTTGACTATCAAACAACACTGGGTGTAGCTTAAACAAAGGAGACCTCAAAGCCCATCCCCACAGTGACACACTCCAACAAAGCCACACTTACTCCAACAATGCCAACCTCCCAATAGTGCCACTCCTGTTGGGGACTATTTTCTTTCAAACCACCACACATTGTATGAAGAGTGGGAGCCCCAAGAGAAATTCTTTGCTTATTAATACCTTTACACATATACTGAGTAGTCACATGACAGGTTGGTGGGACCATTATCTTGGCTGTATTAGGTTAGGTGTCTTTCCTTTTTGTTTGTTTGTTGGTTAGTTGGGTGGTTTGTTGGGACAGGGCTTCTCTGTGTTGCCCTGGCTGTGCTAGAACTCACTTTGTAGACCAGGCTGTCCTCAAACTCAGAGATTCACCTGTCTCTGCTTTCCAAGTGTTGTGATTAAAGGCATACACCACCATAGCTCAGCTTCTAGGTATCTTTTCCTTGTGGGTCCAAGTAGGAATGTTGCATCCTTCCTACGGTGTTCAATAAGATCTTGGGCTGAGTCTTGCAGATTATGGCTTCAAAATGCCTGTGTATTAATATGGTCCCATTCTACTGTGGGGTGGCTGTTATTCATTACTTTGTCCCTCTTATATGTTACTAGATAAGTAATGGTATCTTTGTGCATGAATAGGTACCTGCCTCTACACTTGTATTCAAATGGGGCCAAACACTACTTGCACAGGGTGGTCACACAGAGCAAGGCACAGTCTGAAAACCAATTTTAGACAATATGAAGTAACTTTTAGCTGAGCACAGCCTAATGAAGAATGTGCCCCACTTCACTACTCACTAAAACTTTATCAGATGTAGCTGGTAACTACCTATGTAGACCAAGATAGCCCTCAAACTTGTGGCAGTTCTGTATCTTCCCCAACAATGCTAAGATTATGGGCATTTACCATAAAACTTGGCTAAACTCTTCAAAGATAATGCATATTGAAATTATTATATCTAAATACTTAAATATGTAATTCACCAGGTTTTTGAATAATCTAAGTTATGCAAAAACCATCAAAATATGATTTCTGAATGTTGTCTTCACCCCCAAAGAAACCCTATAGCCATCGGTGGTCATTCCCATTCCACTTTCCCTAAGCTCTTCACAGCCCCTAGTCTACTGTCCATCACTATTTATTTCCCAACTCTGAGCTTCTTGTTTGGTTTTGAGGAAATCTCTCATATAGACCATGATGGCATTGAGCTGTCTATGGAGCTGAAAAGGACCTTGCTCTCTTCATTCTCCAATTTCTACTTCCAAAGTGCTGGGATTATAGGCATGCACCATTTGAGGCACATGGACAATAGGCTTTTCATACAAATAGAACCAGGCAGTAGGAGACATGTTGGAACTAGTGTCTTTTACTTCTACTTTCAAGGTTCATCCATGCTGGCCATTAACCAGACATTCATTCCTTCTTATTGTTGAATACTTTTTGTGGATGTTCACATTTTTACCTTTTGTGGATGTTCACATTTTTATCCATTCATCAATTGAGGTACTAGGTCATTCCTGCTGTGGCACTCTGATGAATTAATGTGGTTGTGTGAGCAGGTGATCTGTGGGCATGTATTCCCATGCTCATTGAGCATGTACCTAGAAATAGAATTGCTGGGTCATATGGTAACTCTGAATTTAAAATTTCAACAACTGCCAACCTGTTTCCCAAAGCGGTCGTTCCAGTTTATATGATCAGCCACAATGTGTGGAAATCCAAGCAATGTCCCAAAAGAAACTGAGTCTAAGGCTTAGAGATCTGTGCTAGAAAGACTAGAACAGATGGCCTGAGCTTAGAAGAATCTGAGCCCAACCATCCTCAGCTGCCAACTGGTGCCAAGTCATTCTTGCAGAATCTTGATAGTCTGAGTGGACCTATGACTTAGCAGCATGTGCCTGGGAGCTTGATAACCTGTAAATCTCAGGTTCCACCCCAAATCCACTGACTAATTACAACTGCATCGATCTGTATATGTACAACAACTTGCTGATCACTGCTGTACAGTCTGAGTACCTGTGCCAGATGGGATTGACAGGTGTTCAAGACAGGCTCCAGGAAAAATAGCATGCAGACATATTTGTCTCCAGGATCTCCAAGCCAACCCACTCAATTCTAATTATTTCTTTTTCTACTTTGAATCTGCTTGTTTCTATACTTTTTTTTTATAATCAGTCCTTCTCGTTATTTGATCCTGCTCCTACTATATATTTTTTTGCATAATAGCACAATTGCCATTACACCACACACACACACACACACACACACACACACACACACACACACACACACACACAAAATTAATAGATCCCACAATTAATGTTTTTGTAAAACTAAGAAATAAGAAGCCCAAACCTTTTGAAAGAAATCTGAATGTTTTGAGATTTTGGGGCTTTTTCTAGGTTCTGAACTCTGCTTCTGATTTCTTAGCTCAAATAATCTGATCATATTTTAAATGACAGGGATGTTGGAGATCATCTATGCTAGCCTGCACACACCAGCAAGCCAGAGAGCCCCCGAAAGTTTCACAAGACAGTCATCGCTGACCTTGCCAAAGCAGAGCTGCTGATGTTTTCCAGGACACTAGCAATGGACTGCCAAGCCATTAAGATAAAGAGGGCTAGGCTAGCAAAGCTTCACAGTGGCTGGAATAGGACACAGTGTGGCTTATATATAAAGGGGATCATTTGCTGGGATGTGGAAACAGTACTAACCTGGTATTAGCTATGTGAACTCCAGCAAGTCATTAATCCCCCTGGAATCTCCTTGCTAGTAATTAATATCTGACAGTAAGCACTTATCTAGACTCTTAGTACCTAATGTGAATATTCATGTAGAAACATCGCAAAAAATATAAAGATCTAAGGAAGCTGAGGCACAAAGATGTACTTGCCCAAGGTTACACAACTGAACACGATCAAATTAGAGTCTGGACTTTGTAAATTAAGGGTTGAATAGGCACACACCCTTTCCAGTTGTGCTATTAATTTGCATTCCTGACGAGCTGGGATAATCACCAAACTGTTGCGCAGAGGGTGAGGCAGCACACGGTAGGTGCTCAGCACAGTGTACATAAAGTGCTCAGTAAATATCACCATTGTTCAACACTTTTCCTATTACCATTTCCTGGAACAAGCCCCTTCTATCCTCTCTTCCACAGCTGCCTGAGTTGGAATAACACAGTTATTCCAACTGAACTGCTTAATACATTCAGACAACAGGTCAATTCAGTCATAAACGCAAGCAGGCCTGAGCTGGTGCTGGGCTGAATTGTGTACTGAGTCCTCAACACTATCCAACTTTTTGCACTGATAGGAATGCTATATATTTGTGCCATCCAGTGCAGTAGTCACTTGTACCACATGCTCCTGGAACTTTTAAAACATCTCATGGCTGAGGGACTGAATGTTTAATTTTTAAATTTTTATTTAATTATCAAAATTTTAGTGGCCACATCTAGTGGCTTCTATGTTGGACAACTCCAACTAAGTGTGTCTGGCAGCTGGGAACTCTGAATGGGCAGGCACTGTGGGTCATGCCTCTGTTGGTTGCAGATTTGTTTTAAAAAAATAATAATAAATGAATGTCCAGGCCACCAGGAGGCTGTACAATTCACAACCCCAGAAAAGCTAGATCCCTCTTCCAGAAGCAGATTTGGAGACCTATAACTAACCATTGGGATGACCACCTGGAGTACAATCGAAGTAAGGGAGGAGTGATAATATGAACAAAGGAGTCAAGACCATAATGGAGAAACCCACAGAATCAGCTGACCTGAGCTAGTGAGAGATCACTGACTCCCCACTGTCAACTGGGGAACCAGCATAAGATTGAACTAGGACTCCTGAATGCAGGTGACAATGGTTTGACTTGGACAGCATGTGAAGTCATTGGTGGTAGGACCAAGATCTAACTATCATGCATAAACTGACTTTTTAGAGCCCATTCTCTATGGAGATACAACTTGCTCAGCCTAAATGGTGGGATGCATTGGTACTGCCTCAATAAGATGATGGGACAGACTTAGTTGACATCCTAGAGGAGGCTTTATCCTCTCTGAGAAATGGATGGGAGGTGTGATGAGGGAAGGATGGGGGAATGGGAGGAGAGGAGGAAGGGGAAACTGGGATTAGAATGAACAAAATTAATTAATTTGAAAAAATGATGGTAACAAAAAAAATGGAAATTGACTTGGACACAGTAACACACACTTGTAATTCCAGTATCTGAGAAGCTGAAGCAGGAAGCTCACAAGTTCCCTACCAGCCTAGGTTATGTAGCAAAAAGCCCTCCTGAAAAACTAAAAGAAATAATCCACAATGTCTAAGTCTTTTGCACCTTGTAAGTAGGGATATGTACTGGGGAAGGAGGAATGAACTCTTCTCTACTTTCCTCATTAGTGTGTCTTCAATTGGTTTTGATTCCTCAGTATTGTTTAAAAAAAATATTGGAGGGCTAGACTCAGTTGGACACACCTGTCTAGCACTAGGCACACAGATTTGAGGCAAGCTTTGTTACATAGCAAGAACTTGTCTCAAAAACACAAAACTAGTTTAGGGATTGGTTATTACACATAATGGTATTGCATCTTTCGAAATCTCAATTTTAGTATGAACAGAAATGAAAAGTATTCCCAGTATACAAATGGACATTGGGAGCCCATTCCACGTAGAGGGATATTCTCTCAGCCTAGACACACAGGGGAGGGCCTAGGCCCTGCCCCAAATGATGTGACACCCCCCCCCCCCGTGGAAGGTCTCATCCTTTCTATGGAGCAGAAGAGGGATGGGATGGGGGTTGATGGGGGGCATGGGAGAATGGAGGGAGAGGGAACTGGGATTGGTATGTAAAATAAGATTGTTTCTAATTTAAATTGAAAAAAAAAACATCAAAAAAAAAAAAAAAAAAAAAAACCGTAAAGGTGCTTTTAATCAGGCCGGAATGCTCAATTAGACAAAAGCAATCAATTCAGATGAAAAAAGAATCACATATTTGAAAGGACTGCGTGATAGAGTATACAAATTGGTAACTGACATAACTCATATTCACAGCCTCAGAACACATAACACTGCCCTGCAACTGGCCCTACATCAAGAGAGAAAGGGCTGTCTGTAAAGTGGTGTCAATGCTGCCTCCAGCTTCTGCAAGGATTTGCCTTCCTGCTTTTTTTCACTGTTACTATGAAGAACTCAGCAAACAGAGTTGAGTCTAAACATATACCTTATCACTGTGTACAATACTAGGCTTTGTATCTTGTTCTAGTTCCCAATATTTTGATCAACTAAGAAGCCCCCCTCTTTTGCTTTCCAGCCCCACCAGCACTGGTTGGGTGAATATTTCAATGGCTGCCCAAATTTGCAGAAAATGAGATTGAAATCTAATGAGACTTGCTTGTGTTAAACCAATTGTTAAATGATAGTAATTAAGGGAGTTTTAACACAGAAAGAGCTTTGTTTGGATTGCAATGGTAAAAGCCACAATGAAGAATACAAGAGCGTTCTGCACGGAGCATTCATCCTTCGCTGCCTTGAAATCATGCTGACCATTGTGTGAGCAGTGAATGCTAACACAGTGGCTGCGCTGGCATTTGCCCTACTCCGTCACTGTCCTGTTGAGTTAACCTCAGAGAAGGCCTTCCATCAGGACTGTGGCTTCTTGGGCTGCCTGCAAACAGACATCAGGCCATCTGCCCTGTCGCCTGCCATCCAAACACAGCTGTTGGGCTCTATCCCAGCTTCAGCCATCTGGAGATGAACAAAGGTCCTCTCCTCATCCTCCTCCTGACTGCTAGGGGACACTGGGGAGTTTTGGTGTGATGTTGGCCTCAGTAAATACAGGGAAATGGAAGCAAAAGATTCCTTCGTGGCAAGCAGCTCCTTCCTCTATATTTGTCAGGGTTAGTGAAACCTTTAATCATCCTCTCTAAGTATGGCAGTTAGACCTAGACCAGACTTCCTCGACTCAAGAATAGGAGCAGTCTGTGGCCTCCTGCACCCTCTAGGAAGGATGACAGACTTGAACATAGCCATGTCCACTGCAAAGAGATGCTCAACCTAGACAGAAAGGTCAGAGAAGCCTTCCCACCCAACATGGCATTGGGCCTACAGTCTGAAAATGGGGCTGCATTGGGTTACAGAGAAGCATATGCAGAAAGACTGGTCCGTGTGATGGGTCAGAAGTGGGAAGAGAGATGCTAGACAGAAAGCCAGGTAGTATTGATATGCAATAACACAAAGAGAGGCACAGGCAGAGGAGGGTTGGAGGCTCTTGTGGGAGCATCATACTTCTTGGTGCCCAGGAAGAGCAGGCAGTTGAAGCAACAAAGCCAACTGAGAAAAAGGTGAATGGAAGTTCCTGGGAAGGTCCATAACTTCCGCCAGGCTGACTGATGGATAAGCTCTTCAATGATTGTGGTGAGGTTGGAATGTCACGGGCCCAGAGCCAAATTACAATTTATCCTAGGCTATCTATTATAGCCCTTTTAATACCATTCCTTATGCACCTCTTTGCGTGGCCTAACATTCTGTGACTCATAGATAAAACCTTTTGAGTATGTTAACTTACAGACCACCAGTTTCTATGAACCCAAAGGCTAAGATGTCATCAAATAAGTACATGAGGTCTGTGCTAGAGAACCCCACATTCTGCTGCAACCCACCTACCCGATATTTCATCAGTGTGTTTGAAAAGCATCTTGATTTATGAATTTTTTTTGTTCTGTGACTAGAAATTGTCTTAAAACTGTTACCGTGTTGGATTGTGGAACTTGGGGTAATGGGAATCTGAGTTCTCAGGCCATTGTCGCTCAGAATAAAGTACCTCTTATTCCCTTGAATGTGAGAGCTGTGTTTTCATGTCAACAGCAGGCAGAGATCTATAGGACAATCATGGTGGCTGAAAATAAAAGGCAATGGTGGAGAAAGAGCCAAAAAGAGCATCCCCACTTGCTGTTGGTCTCACATTTAATAACATAAAGGAAGAGGTTTTTTTTTTTTTACCATCACACGGTCTTTAAGTGACCCTGCTTAAAGGAAGAAATGATCAGTGAGTTCAGTGCTTACTATGTAAATGGGAGGGGCTGAGCTTGATCCCCAGAATCCACACACTATAGCAGCTTTTAATCCCAGTGCTGGGGAAGCAGGGGCAGATGGGTTCCCAGGGAATGCTGGCTGCCAGGCAGCCTACTTGGTGAGCTAAAGGACACTGAAAGACCGTCTGTCTTAGGGTTTCCATCGCTGTGATAAAACACCAGGGCTGGAGAGACTTGGGGAGCAAAGGGGTCATTTATTGCATGCTTGCACACTCTGATCACAGCCCACATACCACTTACTTGCTTGCCCCTCATGGCTTAGCCTGCTTTCTCATACAAGCCAGGACCACCTTCCCAAGGATGGCATCACTCGCAATAGGCTGGGCTTCCTACATCAATCATTGATCTGGAGGGGGCTTTCTTTTCGTTGAGTTCCCTTTTCCCAGATGACTCTAGCTTGTGTCATGGTGTCAGAAAGAAAACTAGTTTTGAAATTCTGAAAATTTTGAATAGTTATATTTTATTACCCTAACTTTTTCCATGTCTCCAGTGAATGTATATTATCCTATTATATATATGTGTACACACATATATATATATATATGGATGTACATATGATATGTAACATATGTAGATCTTAATGACATGCACATGCATGTATGCCGTGGGAAAATCTCCTTGTCCCTTTTGTCTGGCTGAAGTTTGGCTAGAAAACACAAGCAAAAGGAACAATGGGGGCTTAGATAAACACTCTCTTCCTGCCCATCTCTGAATGTCGAGGAAGGTGGTCATACAACACTCATCTCTGGAACATCAACATAAAAATGGTTTACTTAAGAATTCAGATGTTATAAAAGCAGCAATCATTCGTCTCTTTCTGGCTCCAATTGTGATGACTGCAGGAATTCTGAGGGGAAAAGTCCGCTTTGCATTTCTCCCCTCATCAGCCAGCCCACAGGATCTTCCACCTCCTCCCCTGATGGATTTTTTCAAGGCTCGTGTGGGCATCTGCAACATGGAAACCAGATGGCAGTTTTCTTGAATCTGCTTCCTTCTCCTTTAACAGCCTCTTTATAAAAGTTGCCCAGAAGGAGATGCTGCAGGTTGGCTCAGCAGGAGAAAACAGCAGAATCCAGTTTCCAAGAAGGAGAGAGTCCCAAGTACAAAGTAGAAATAAAGACAAATGAGAGCCAAAGATTAGTGTGGGGGCTTTAAATAGTCCATCCCTGGGTAAGGATGCCATGTGATGGCGTATCTGGACCATATTTCTGTGTTTATATGAGTTACATAATTGGCTTTCCCCTTGCAGGTAGAGGCTGACTGGTGGGACAATGTTTTGCTATCTCATGGAGATGAGTACTTGCTAAAGACTTTGAAAGCATATCTTTATCTCATGGTGAGCATCTCAAGATGGGACAGCTTGGTTACTGGTTTTTGGTTGCTATGAGAAAATAGTTAGGGTGGCATACCGGTGGAGGGAAGGAAATGTAGGATTCTGGGATAACAAATGATACAGCGGTCCTTGGTGTTCAAATGCCAGTCTGCAGGCTGGCAACAAGCTGGCTGCTTCCAAATTGCTTGGGGAGCTTGTTAAAAATAGACATTTCTAAAACCTACCTCCAGAAATGTTAAAGTTACATCAAATTATGCTCAATTCTGATAGTTAGGTTTAGGGATGAGAGGGGTAGTTAATATGTAAGATTTAGAAGACTGGTGTGCATGGTTATTAATGTCAGCTGCATGAAAATTGCCTGATTTAGTTGGCAATAACAAACATGTAGGAGACATGCTGTGATGGTTAATATTAGCCCCCAGCTTGACTAGATTGAGAAACATCTAGAGAATGATTCAGGTATACTTCAGGGAGTGACTAAGAGGGTATTTCCAGAGACAGTTGGTATGTGGGTCAGGCAGCTGAGTAGGGAAGACCTTCCCCGAATGTGTCTGACACCACCCAATAAGCTTGAAGCTGAGTCAAAGGGAAAAAAAGGCAGGAGAGGGAAGCTTGGAGCATGGACACACCAGACTCTAAGCAGGTGCATTTTTGCTGTTGCTGTGGTCTGTGAACACCAGGTTCCGGTCTTTACAGCTTTTGAATGTGAACTCACACCAGTCTCTTGGAGTTTCCAGGCCTTCGGCTCCGGAATGGGGTTGGATCTTTGATTCCCTTGTTCCGAGGTTTCCAGATTCCATGGATCTCTGCAGATAATCCATGTGACTATTCGGCCTCTGATAAGTTAAGCCAATAATAAATCCCATTACATATACACACACAGACAGATACACACACAAAGGTGGGAGTACACCCAGGTGTGTGTGTGCCGGGACGGGTATTCTCTTTTCCTATGAATGAGACAAAATATCTGACAAAAGCAATATTAAATGGGAAAAGATTTGTTTGGGCACTTGGTTTCAAGGGGTTCAGTCCATCGTGGTGGACGAGGCATGGGAAAGTATCTCCATGGCAATGGGAGCTTGTGGTGGAAAACTTTGTAACAGGAACAAACTAGACCAGAAGGAACCAAGAGTAATATATTCCCAAGGACCCATCACCAGGGATCTATACCCTTTAGTTAAGCCTCATCACCTAGAGGATCCACAGCCTTCCAAATGGCACCCCCATTTGGAGGCCAAGTGTTCAGACATTATTTGGGGGCTGGCAGTCCAAAGACAGACTGACAAAAGAAGACATTACAGACTTAGACTGTAACATCTACATTTATTGCTTCCTTTTCTCTGGAGAACCCTAATGTATACAAGATAGTTTTGAACAGAATGGAAGACTAAATAGGTGAGTAGATAAACAGCAGACAGATACATGTTTTCAGATACCAGCTTACAGCTCATTGGGATAGAAAGAAAAAAAGTAAAACTATGATTTCTAGGGAAATCGAGTAGGAATTAAGTAAGGAAGAAAGAGGGGAAAGGCTTGGCAGGTTTACTCATAATCATCCATGGTTGAGATATCTAAAAGTTGGGCAAGGCAAATACTAAATTAACCTCATATATTTGCAAAAAAAGGGGGAAATTTCAATGAAGGCATATATGCAGTACTTACCACAATGTATGTAAATGTCAGTAAATGGTAGGCACTAACTATAGATGATTAAAAGGTATGGGGAAAGTAACTTTTTAAATCTCTCTCTTTGCCTTCCCCCCTCCCTATTATGGTTTCTATAATTCCATATTCTTTAAATGGAAACTTGAAATATTTTCTAATTTCAAGCCTTTTATTAAAGAAACGATTTTTAGAAGACACTAAGGCTTTAATAGTTAATTTAGGAAGGAAGAAAGAAAGGAAGAAAGGAAGAAAGGAAGAAAGGAAGAAAGAAAGAAAGAAAGAAAGAAAGAAAGAAAGAAAGAAAGAAAGAAAGAGAAGGGGGAGGCAGCAGGTTGATGGCAAGAAGAAAGGCGAGTCAGAAAGGACATGAAGCTGTGCCACAGATTTCCATGTTTCCATCACAGTCTCTGTAGAAGTTGTCTTCCTAAATTAACAGTCAAGGTGAATATGTGGTTGCTATGGCCTTATAGAGTCCCGGTCCTCTCCAGCCAGCAATTCCTTCCTTCTCTTAGCATCTACATATGATGAAAGAGAGGACAGGGAGGGTCCATGTGCTTCCATTGATGCCCCTACCCCAGATCTTTACAAAATTATTCTGCTCAAATTCAAATGGTGAGAATCAGTCATTAGGCCGAGCTAGACATGAGTGGTGTATGAGAAGAGAAGGCTGCGAAATGTAGTCCCTGAGGGAATCTTTGATTTCTGAGATCTTCGAGCATGACTGTGACAACACAGTCATGAAAGGAAGTTGGAAAGCAAAACATGAACTTGTTAGTAAGAGAAAGGCCAAATCAAGGACAGTTCAATAATTTTTTTTTCAAGGAGAACAAAAGAATTTGAGAGGAGAAAAAGCATTTGAAAGGCCAGTAAGGGATCAGCCATAGAAGCTCCAGGTTTACAAATCAGAAATGCCTGGGAAGAGGCCCAGTGGGTAAAGTGCTTGCCGTGCAAGCATGAGAACCTCAGTTCAGATCCACAGCACACATGTAAAAAGCAAAGTGTGGCAATGTGCATCTGTAATCCCAACTCTGGGGAGGCAGAGACAAGAAGATCACATGAGCTCAATGGCAGCCAGCCTACTCAGCAAGCTCTGGACCAGTGAGAGACCCTGTCAAAAAAAAATATGATGGAAAGCAGACAAGGAAGACACCTGACATAAACTTCTAGCTTCCATATGTACACACATATGTGCTTGCACACATAAAAGTACACATATCCATATATGTACACCACACACAAAAATTAATCAAATAATTAATCTAAAAAATAAAAATGACAAGGCAGGGAGACCAAATACATGGAACTGAAACTTAAATGGAACTCTGGTTTTCTGAGGAGCAACACGCACCTCCTGGCCAGCCGGGCTTCCCAAACCCTCTGCTTATCTGTAGCAAACCATGTGGAATGTGAGCAGAGCTCTTATAAAAGATGCACAGAGCATAGATGTTTCTCCTTTGGCATCTTTTCCTGTCTGTAGCATCTGCAAAGATAGCAAAGAAAGAAGGACCTGGCAGGTAGAGAAGGGGCTTCTGCATGAAGACATGAAAACTGCCTTGGACAGGAGTGACTGGCAAATTAGCCAAGTGTTTGTGATCGCAAGGTGCATCTGTTTAAGCAACTCCCTTTATAAACATATTTTAAAAGTTAGGGGAGGTCTTTGGGAAGCAGAGTTGAAACTCTAGGATAAGAACTATGACCCCTTTCAACTCCTTCTTCCCACAAATAATTAAGCTAGTGCTGAAAACACACACACACACAACACACACACACACACACACACACACACACACACACCTCTTTAGACAGCCATGGTGGCAAAGTTAAGAGCTTTTCCCTCCTCTCCAGACCCAACAGCTCAGCTCCAGACTCCAGACATTTAGAGGGCATAGTGGTCTTTTCGGAGGTCTTTGCTTATCCTCTTCCCAAGTATTTTGTTCTAGATAGAAATTGTAGTAGCTAGGAAGAGGTCCTCTAACTTGGGGGGGGGGCAGATGTGCAAAGATGCAGAATAAGATGGGCAGAGGAAAAGCTTCATTTTCAAGATGCCGAGTTGGTTGCTTTCTAGGAGAGTGTTGCCCTGTCTGGTCCCTGAGTTTGTGACTCAGGATGGGTCTTTATTTGGCTAACACCGCAATGGGTTTCAGGTGAGCAAACTTTGGCTTGCAGTTTGGTTTGGGTGGGGCGTGGGAATATCATGAGGTGCCAGAGAGGTTCATGGGATGGGAGTACGTGGGATGCTCTCAGATATAGGGTAACTAGAGGCGGTTACCTGCACAAAGTTCAGGATTACACTGTCTGATCAGTTTTCTTTTTTCCCAAATGCTTCATATCAAAAGTACTTTCCGTGAGAACTTTTTCAAGAAAAGGCGTGTGTTACAGAGAGAATCAGTAAACAGGTGGGTGTAGGCTCTCAGTGGGGGCTGGGGTCACCCACGACCATCTGTGTGGTTAAGGGCAGTGCTTTGAACACAATGGGCAAGTGCTTAGACACTCACAATCTCTTGAGCTAACAGGAGACAAAGCAGGTGGTCTGGCCATGCCTGGAGGCTCCATTACTGATGGATGGATCCAAGTTGTGTTGGAATAGAGAAATTTCTTTCTGAAGCTTACAGTCACCTGGGTTGAAGGACTCTTGGAGATGGTTTGATGTCAACCTCCACCTACATCAATTTTGTTCCTGGGTCTCCCAGGGCCTGGGACTAGAAAGTAGAGGACACAGAATGTGTGGTTTGAAGACCAGTCCATCTTTCTCCCACCTCCGCCAGTGATATAGTGGACAGCACACACCATTTGAGCCCTTTGTGTGCTGCCTGTAAATGCCTGCCCCGGAGGAGGATTAAGTCAAGTTTGCCCAGCAAATTCATGGATTCTGCTCCCCTGGGTTCCCTACGAAAAGCTCTGTTAACTGCGTTTTGGGATCATTTCCTCCGGCTTGCTAAGGAGAGAAGAACAGTTACCTGCTAAACTCCTAGCTGTCGTAAGGAAAGATGTCCTGAACCCTCCTCCAAAAGACAGGCGACCCTGGGACATTCCAGATTAGCAGACATGTTCTTGTCCTTTAAGGCTGCACAAGGGCTCTGCCTCCCGGGTACAGAAAACCCCCACTGCCCAGCTGCCATTAGGCAGCAGGGACTGGAAAAGGAGCAGCGCCACCTGGTGTTATACCTAAGCATGACCAAAGGCACCTAGCTTCATTAACCCTCCAGGAGGAAGGGCAGTAATGGAACCAATACACGGTTGCCCTCTTGAAATTTAATAACAACAACAGCAACAAATAATAATAATAATAGTAATAATAATAATACCTACGCACCCACCCCCAAAACAAAAACATCTAAATCCGATGATACGTGTGAAAATGGCACGATGTGACTAAATGGAACCAGGAACCAGGGAGGATCAGGCTGTCTTAAGACCTTGCCAGTCAATGACGCTGAGAACTGAGCATGCCATGGGTGGGCTCAGACAGAAGCTGTGAGAAGCACACACACACTGAGTCCTGTTCCTCTATAGCTTCTGGGCATTTGTTTTGGTAATTAATCAGTCACATATGATGCTCATAGGTTGAATGTTAGTTTATAATGTCAAACTATGGACAAAAGTGGATGCCTTGTGATTCTGCTAATGGGGAGGCTGAAGCTAGGGGCCCTTCGTGGTACAAGTTCAAGGCCAGTCTGGGTGAACCTAGTGAGAGTCTTCTCAAAATAAACAGTGAAAAGGGGGATGGAGTTGAGACACAGTGTGGCATACATAAAGCCTAAATCCAACAGGGAGAGGTTGTGTGTGTGTGTGTGTGTGTGTGTGTGTGTGTGTGTGTGTGTGTGTGTGGTATATGGTATATGTGATATGTGGTGTGTGTGGTATGTGTAGTGTGAGTGTGGTGTGTGATATTGGGTGTGTGTGGTATGTAGTATGTAGTGTGTGGTATGTAGTATGTAGTATTTGGTGTGTTTGTGTGTATGGTTGAATGAAGGGTTGAATGTACTCTCACCAGTACACAAAAAAAATTCCCTTTCTCCCTCTTCTGATAGATTTGATGATGTCACCATCCCTTGGTGGTTTGTGTGACTGTTCCTCATTTCTGATTATCAGCATATTTCCATGTGTTTCTTGTGTGGCATCCTCCTTTGTTGCTTTTTAGTAATATCTGCCTTTTCCTTAATGATTGCTCTGGCCCTTACATATTCAGCTAGGAGAACTTTATCATTGTTTATGGGTTCATAATTTGGGTGGAATCTGTGTAGATTTATCTCTCAGTATTTGACATTTTATGCTTCTGTAAGTGTTCTTTTTTTAAAGATAAGAAGTTTAGAGTGGTTTTATGTTTACAGGGAAATGAGCGAAGGAACAGAGTTTTCTTATACATTCCCTCTTTCTGGCTTTACACACTACTGCCCACACTACCACACCTCTGCTAGAGTGTGTAACTGATAACCTGTGTTGACACATCATTATAATCCCAAATCTGTCATTTACATTCATTCTTTTTTTTTCCAGGACAGGGTTTCTCTGCTGTGTATCTTTGAAGATCAGGCTTGCCTCGAACTCACAGAGATCCCCTGACTCTGCCTCTGGAGTGCTGGGAATAAAGGTGTGCGCCACCACCGCCCAGCCTACATTTATTCTTGATATGGAGTATTCTGTAAGTTTCAGAAAATGTAACGGCAGACATGTCCCATGGTTGAATATTTTAAATAAATATGTTTAAAATAGAGTATTTTCTTGGCACTAAAGTTTTGTGTTCCATCTATTCATACTACCTCCCCTCCTACTTGTTGCCTCCATACTATGCCTTTTCCAAAACGTCATAGGAAGTTATTTCTGGTGTTTCATCACAGCGATGGCAACTGTGATCCATCCAGTGGATGGAATATTATGCAGCACTAGAAAGGAATGAACTATCAAGCAAAGAAATGTATAAAGGAGCTGGAGACATGCACAACTGTGTGAAAAAGACCATCTTTGTCTACATAAAACCAGCCAGCATATCAGTTTTTCCAGTTACGTGATGAAACATATCACCATTACTTTCAAGATTTCTGTTTCTTTTTTGAGACAGGGTCTCATAGAGTTCAGCTGGCTTCAAATTCACTCTGTATGTGTGTTATTAGACTTCCAGTTAAGCATTTTGTTTTATCAAATGCTAACATAAATAGTGTTGTACTTTTTGTTTGTTTGTTTGTTTGTTTGTTTGTTTGAGGCAGGGTTTCTCAGTATTGCTTTGGAGCCTGTCCTGGAACTAGCTCTGTAGACCAGGCTGGCCTCGAACTCACAGAGATCCACCTGCCTCTGCCTCCAGAGTGCTGGGATTAAAGGGGTGTGCCACCAATGCCCAAATTCCACTTGTTCTTTGCTGGAATATAAGAAAATGATTCACTTTGTGTGTTAACTTTGTAACCTACAACTTTGCTACAGTTAGTTCCAAGAGTGTTTTGTCAGTTCTTTCAGATTGTCTACACAACCAATTATGTGACCTGTAAGCAAAGGAAGTGTTTTATCTCTTCCTTCTCCATCTGTGTGTCTGATGACAGCAGCAGTGTTGGAATTATTATGGAGAAATTTTAATATAGGTTTAAGCATTGGGGCTGATGGATAAGTAGGTACTCAGGGCAAGGTAGGACACGCTCAAACGCTGCTGTGGGCTTCTCAACAATGGTCACATGTACGTCTCAGCAGTAGCCACAGAAACAATTTCAGTGACTCTCAAGTTACATCTCAAAGGGTGCTTTAAAAACAGTGTCTACCCACCCCCATCCCTTTAAAAAAAATAATATTATAGACTGCTCTGAAGGCGCCTTGGATGGGACAACCATTGGATGAGACAGACAGGACTACGGGTCATAGAATGTTGTACAAGGATGTCAAGTTATGCCTTTTACTGCAAGTATCCCTGGTGAGATTCCTAAAATATTGCAGCTCTACAGTTGGGTAAAGAGAAAGGCCTCAAAGGTCGTATACACCTGGGCTTTAAGCATGGCCCATTATTTTAACATTTTTATTTGAATTATCACTACATAAAATAAGTGTTTTCTCTACATAGGCAACCTTCAAAGGAAATCTTGCTAATTGTGCTGTAATGAGAGGCTTTGGGCAGGCTTCAAACTGTTGGCTTTTTCCTTTCCAAGTCTTTCTATCCAGCTTCAAAATAATTCTGCTTCGTGTGTGTGTGTGTGTGTGTGTGTGTGTGTGTGTGTGTGTGTGTAGACAGCACCAAGAGACACAGGCTGATAAATACCTTATTCTTACAAATATAAAGGTACCATCTATAATCTTATCCAAATAAATCAGAAACATATGAGCATTGACATAAGAAAATACACCATATTGCAAAAACCAATGTGAGAACGTGTTGAATACACAAGACCAACAAAGGGTACAAGACCCTTATCTGAACCCCACAAAAGGAAGGACAGTCCATACTGCAATAGCAACAGTTCGCCTACCTGTCATCTGATCACCAGTGTGTGCATCAAGGGATGGACAGGTGGAGAACTCCCTACTGTCTCTGGGGCTTCAGCTTAGCATGGTTACCCCTGCTTAACAAGGCCCACTAGAATCATTTTCACCCATCCATCCATTTCTCTGTCTATACTAGGTTATGTGCTTTTCCTCCAAGGTCCTATGACTTCTGTGCCTAAGCTGTGACCCTACTGCACTACAGGAAGCTCTTTAGTTAGTTAATATCTTATCTCTCTTTGCATCCAGTATCTTTGCTTCCAGTAAAGCCTCTATGAACCCCAGAACTTTTTGTAACTGTTCTGTGTATGTATATATAAACATAGATAGGTAGATAGATAGATAGATAGATAGATAGATAGATAGATAGATGATAGATGAGAGAGAGAGGTACTGTATACTTCTGCAAACACACACGCACTGCAATATGTTATTTGAGAGTTAATATTGGTAGCTAACAGTATAATAAAAGAGCCTATAGCCAGCACAGGTCTACTTGGTCAATTATAGTCAACAAAATCAATAGAGTGTGTATATTTGATGTTATTCAGTAAACCCTGACATTGTGGGAAGGAACATACATTTCTGTCTATGCTAGATAACACTCATCTGACCACTCTTCTTTCTTCAAAATCTTTATAAAAGTTTCCAGTAAGCATCAATTTAGCATGCTCTGTAACTGGAGCCCTAGGCTAGAGGCTTGGATGCTAGGGGGGGTGGGGAGGGCACAGTAAATTAGTTCTAGCCAAGTACACAGGAAAGTAAGGGTGGCGGTTAGGAAAGGATTTTAGTCAATAAAATGGAGACCCATCTTCTGGATGTCAACTTGATTGGATCAGGAACTATGTAAGAGACAGTACTCCGAGTGAGTATGTAAAGGTATTCCCTGGAAGGAGTAACTGAGAGGGTGCAAATCTTCCCCACGGTGGGAAGTCCATTCCAGTAGAAGCCCAGGTATTAGGAGATCCAAGAAAAAGCTGTTCTTTTTGCCTGCTTACCTTTGCTGGTGAGGAAATCTAACTTCTCTATAACACCAGGGTCCAGTGTCTAATCCATCAAAATGGACAGAGGCCAGTGGCTCTCTGGGAGTCCTCCGGGCCTTCAGCAGAAGGTTGCAAATGCTGAGGAGCCAACTGTTATGGAGACTGCACCCACCAGGTTCTCAGCCTTGCAGTATACAACCACTGTTGGGCTATCCAAGTATGTACCACGTAAGTTAGTACACCAGTTCTGCTCTTCCAGGGATCCCCAGCTGACACAATCAATATGAGCTTTTACTTTAAACAGAGGAGAACTCGTGGCAGAGGACAAAGGGTGTGTGTATACTGGAGTGGTCTTGACTGAACAGTAATCTAATTAACCATGTGATCTAGTTAATCCTGGTTTGGAAGATGATTTCAGAGAAGTCTGTATTGCTTAGAGGGACAACCCAATTCTCATGAGATGATTGTTCCACTCTGTGCAGTCGTCTCCTTTCCATCGTGGGGTGACCTGTCTCTGAAGCTTCACTGTTCCAGTCTAAACTAACTATAGGACAATAACCAGATACTTTTAGAGACATGTTCAAAGGTCTATAACAGGATACTATAAAAGCCAACAGTGAAATACCTTAGTACTTAACCTTAACTTTGTGCTTTCATCCTTAGGGGGGTGAGATGGTTGGGTACCACGAGGTTTTAGAAATATACTCCTTGAATGGTTAGTGTGTCTTTCGCCAATATCTTGCTTTGGATTCTCCTCAGCTCCTTGTAATTTCCATTGAAAGAATTTAGAGGCAGGCTGGAGAAACACCTTAGTGGTTAAGAGTGTTTGCTGCTTTTGCAGAGGACCTGACCATCTATGTCAGGTGGCTCACAGCCCTTGGTAACTCCAGCTCCTCAAGGTCACACACACACACACAAACTAAAAAGATGAATCTGAAGACCATTCATATTAAACACACACAGAGTAGTAAACAGATAGGCAAGACTCATTACTAGGGATACATAGAGTGAGCATAGGCCTCTGACCCAAAGACTCCATCTACATTTTTGGCAGGTTTTATACTATTTTAAATTCTCTTGAACAGAGCTCATTTGTAGCTGGAAGCTGTTCTGTGACCTGCCCCATCCTGCAGCCCCTTATAAAATAATCACTCAGAGGCTTAATATTAATTATAAGTATTTGGCTAGTGGCTCAGGCTTATTACCAATTAGCTCTTACATTTAAATTAGCCCGTATGTCTTCTCTATGCTTTGCCACGTGGTTCATGGCTTGTTACCTCATTTTCTACATGTTTTGTTTCATCTGGGGCTGGCTCATGTCTCCTCAACTCCACCCTCTTTCTCCCTGTATCTCTGTTTGGATTTCCCACCTAGCTATATTCTACCCTACTGTAGGCCAAAACAGCTTTATTCATCAACCAATAAAAACAACACATACTCACAAAGTACAGAAGGACATCCCACATCGCTCACTCCTGAGGATGTTTTCCTATCTAAGTATTTGACAAGCCCATTTGGATGGCATGCATGAGGGGACAAGGGTGCATCCTTTTCTGGCTATCAACAAGTTTCCTGCTAGACAATAATATTGTGAGATTTTGAGCTCCAGGAGTTATGTTTGGATTCCTATGACCAATAATTATAGTCCCCAGTTTCAGTCCTTGGTTATACCAGCTGTTGATGAGGGAGGGTCTAACCCTAATGTTTTATAATTTAGATAATATCTGACTCACTACCTACTAAGTTGAGCCACAGTCCACTTTCAATAAAGAGACAGACACAAAATGAAAGTAGAGACACCAGGGTGTTTTCTTACAGAAGTCAACACCTTTTAGCAAAAGCATATTCTAAGTACCTGTTATATTCATGTCTGTTTTTCACAACTTGATGACAGGGCTCTGTATTGAAATGGAATGTCTACAAACCCACATTAACAGACAAAGGGGGTGGGAATCAAGATTTTGACTTAGGAGAGGAAGCACTGTGTGGTAAGAGGAATTTTTCTCAAGTTGTTTGTGTCAATGATAGCTGAGGCAGCCAGACAAATTTACAGAAAGGGTGTTTGTGAATGAAGAGAGTCCCACAGGCAACAAAGAAGAAAGAGTAACAAAGACTTACTAGGTAAAGAATACATGAAAGGATAGGGCGGTAAGAGGGGCAAACTCAGGATCCAAGTATTTGATAAGATGATAGAGCAGATTAACTCTGTACCCACCAGGCTGCCCACTAATCTCCCTTACAGGTTCCATGGATTTCTCAACAAGACATTTTGTTGGAATATAAAGACACTCCAAGAAATCCAGAAATCAGTGATAATGGGTGTTTACCACACAAGCCTTGAAAGAGAGTAATTGCTTCCTTATTGCCTTGTCTTTTGTTACCAAGTAACAAAACACAAATTGTTTGTTTTCAAATGTTCTTTGGTGTTCTAGCAGTATTTGCATTACCCCCAAGAGATAATTGGACAAAGACAGAAATGGAAAACTCTCAGGGTTTGGCAAAGAACTGGGCTGACTTAGGAGTGCCTCAGCAATCAACAGGGGGGTGCCTTTTAGATGGAAACTTAAGGATGCCCAGCGTTAAATTGTGTGTGGGAAACCTGGAGCCATAGTTTGAGACATTACTGGGCCTCAGTAAATATTCTGATTATTGCACTACTATTTGGTGAAATTTCAGTATGATGTTATTCACCTGCAAAATAATATTTTGTACATTTGTACTCCGAATCCATTTGGGGACAAAATATCCAAAGGAGACTAGCTGCTGATATGAAGCAGTCCCGTTTGTTAAGGCCATCTGAAGTACAGCCTAAGGAGATCTTGGAATGTGGATTTGCTAGACAAACTACAGTGCTCACTAGTGGAAAATCCTATTAAGATCATGGAAAATCTATTACAGGGGCATTCCCTCTAACTCTCAATCTTCCTAATGCTGTGACCCTTTAATACTATTCCTTGTGTTGTGTTGACCCCTAACCATAAAACTATTTTCATTGCTACTTTATAACTGTAATTTTGCTACTATTATGAATCATCATGTAAATATCTATGTTTTCTGAAGTCTTGGGTGATCCCTGTGAAAAGGTCATTCTCAACTTTCAAAGAGTTTGCAACCCACAAGTTGAGAACTGCTGCTCTAGAAGAACCCATATATCGCTTGTCTGGGATCATAAAGTAATTGATAGATTTTACTGGATAGTTCAGGAAGTCACAATCAAAGTCATGCATATAGTTTTAGCTCTGGCAGGCCTTGCCCTTCTCCTCCATTCCATTTTCCTTACTAAAAAGAAACTGTTAGATTATACCCCTAAAGATAGCCACCAAAGTCTATTCCCATATTTGGCCACTTCCTCCTCCTGAGGCTGACTACCAAGGTCTAGCTAGCAATCAGAAGCCCCCTTTGGCTCACCTAATTAACATGCCCAATGAAAATTAAATACCTCGTCCTAACATGGGGTTTTCCCTTTGTAGCTTTATAAGCTGCCATTTTCCTATGTGCCATGTCTGTCTCCTCTATCCAGAGGCAGTCCTTTGCCCCTCCTGGACAAATACATCTTGCCCTTCTCTTATTTCCTCCCCCTTCTCCCTCATCCTCTATTTCCTGTCTTTGTCTCTTATTCTCTGCCCTCTGTCCCTCTGGGGCAAGTAAATCTCCTTTGTGCTGAGAATTTAGCCTTAGGGATCCTGAGCTGATACTTTTCCTTACCCTCACTGTGTCCCAATCACTATAATGTGTATGAAGTCACTCAGCATTTTCAAATGTTTGTGGAACTAAATTACATGTTATTTCTACAAATCCTTGGTATGGGAAGAAATGAGTACGTTCCTTGAAAGAAGTAAAGTTTTGCCTCACCAAATTCAAAGTTATCCTCCCTGGTATAAAGTTATCCTCCCTGGTATTCATCTATAGGTCATGTAGGGTCTCATTCTCTTCACTGAACCCCAAGATACTTTTACTGTTACTAAGACCACTCAGATTCCCAAGGCATGAGGGAGCCAATACAGCCTGGAACATTGTTCAGTTTGTTTGTCCTGTTCCAATGTTAATGGAAACATTTTATACTATAATTTTAAGACAAGAACAGTGGGGGACGTTTAGAAAGAGGGTATTCTCGGGGAAAGTTAAGGGAATTGAATTAAGTGGGTAGTTTCAGTTCTCACAAAAATATTGCCTTTGTCCAAGTCCTCTCTAGGGTCTGTTCTACAAACAAATTAAGTCTGCGAAGAAAAAGTCCAGTGGAATTCAACCCCAGAGGAAGTTTGTTATTTTTAAGAGTAAAAGAAAGAAATCATGATGACTCTGGCATTATCATAATCGTGTAAGTAGTGATTGTGTGGGCCCATGCAACTTTGCAACAAAAGAGATGTCAGAAATTACTAACTGCAGTCACTGATAGGGAAACAACAGCCCAAAGGCATTACTGGGTTGGCCCTTGGTCACAAACACCTTGGCACTGGGTGGAGAAAGGAACCAAGGACCCTACATCTGAGGGGCAGTCTCTCTGTCCCATCATGTCAGCTACCAAGCTTAGGCCACCACCAAGCATTTTCTAAAGTAACACTTTTTACACATTCTTGGATAGCCAATGAGAACCTTGAGGTTCAGAACATACCACTCTATGTCTGCAAGAGACCAGGCTATGTTACTCTATACTTCTGTGGTAAACTTCCAGTTTTTTATTCTGGGAAACTACAGACATAAGTGCAACTCCAAAAAGGTATCTTTTGTAAAAGAATTTACACTTACAAAGAAGTCTAAATTAAGTACCTGCTGACAAGAAAAAAGAGTTGCTAAAAAAAGACAGAGTTTATCACCTGCAGTCACCATATGTCCCCTCCTTCATTGTTCAGTGGTTTGTATTTACCATCTCTGGAAACCCCGAGTCCATGTTTCTTCTCATAGCTCAGGATCCTGTGTAAGGCTGAATCACCCAGCTCCCTTTGTGCTTGAGACTTTGTGGGAACCATGTGTGCTATGTGTATATAATTAAATACATTTTTTTCTCCTCTAATCTGCTTTGTGTCAATTTAATTTGTAGTTCAGCTAAAGAACCCCACAAAGTGGATGGAAAACATTTGTTCATTGTCTACAGCCTCTAACCTAACAACAACACACTTTACGGATTATGTTCATCATCACATTATCCATTTGCTGCGCTACTTTTCCTACAGAGACTACACATAGAAATCCCCATCCATCCCAGAAGCAACAGATAAATGAAGGAAACAATTCCATCTAAATTCGGTTTAGAGAACCCAGGACTTCATTGAAGTTACTTGTGTAAGCATGCATGCCTCCTTGGCAGCCACATTATAGAAAGCCTCTTCTTAGAACTCCCCCAACCTCCACACACACAAACACACACAAGCCGCATCAACACACACACACACACACACACACACACAAGCTGCATCATGAAAAAGCCCCAAAGGGATATGGGTCACTACACTACTGTCTAGTAAATCTCTCCCAAATTAGAGCCTGGCAGCTTTCTCTCTATCTGAAAGATAAACCAGCGTTGACATTACACCTGCTTCCAGCTACCTTAACTGTCTATGGTAGGTCTATAAAACAAACTTGGTTAAAGTAGCTGTTGACCTTGTTCGGGTAACTCCAGAGTCTTTGGTGATAGGCCTACCTGGAGGCAGCTTAAGTCCCCTCAGCCCAGAATCTATACAGGCTCTGTGACTGCTTTGATCAACACAATAGAGAAGAAACTGTTGTATGGCTTTTCCCAGGCACTGGCTTAAGGATCTGGAGACTTCTCATGGAGTTCTTTTCATCTGAATACTGTGAGCCACCATACAATATCTGTCCAGCCATAGTGAATTCTTAACAATGGAGAAGCCATTGCAACTGTAGTTGAGAGATCCTGCTGATTCCTGCTCTACGGTCCTTGCTGCTAAGGCTCCAGACATGTGAATGATGCTGCCTTGGACCAGCCAGTGATCTAAACCAATTCAGAAGGAAGAAAATCTGCCCAGCTGTTGCTAAGAGCCTGACCACAAAGTCAGGAGATAGCATGGCTGTTGCCTGAAGTTCTAAGTATTTAGAATAATTAGTTAGTAATAGACACCTAGAATAGGCACCAACCAAAATTCCAAAACCAAAACAAACTCAACTCTCAGTAATTTTATGTCCACTTCCTGGGATCCTTTCTCACTACAAAAAAAAAAAAAAAAAAAAAGGAAAAGGAAAAAGAATGTTTAACTGAAAATACTGAGAAACACACATTTTGGTGGCCTAAACAGACAAGTCCAGAACTAGGGGCAGGCAAAATCAGTATAGTTTCTCTAGGCTGCTTCAGATATTTGGGCTCCTTCCAATTCCTGTCCCTCATGCACACAGGAGGACTGCTGAATGGCCTGCAGCCAGTGTAGCAGTGTTCTGAGTTAAAAAAAAAAAAATCAAGAGAGAGAAGGGAAAATCAATAGGGAGTAAGTAGACTTGCTTCTTTTGAACACCATATTCCATGACTTTCTTTTACATTTCATTGGCAAGATAGGGTTACACATAGACCACATCTAGCAGCAAGAGATTTTGGGAAGGCAAGCATTATTACCACAGAGCATCATCACCTTCACAGTAACTGGATTCTCCTAGGACAAAGGAATGATATTACATAAGTAGCTGGGGTCTGCAACAATTACTCCTATCCTGGAGGCTCAACTGAGTCATGAATAAAGGCTGTTGAGTTCTTATGGGAAAGTGCTTTACAGCATAAATGTCCAGCTGTCATAGGATGGTCACCAGGTTCAGCTTACATTGGATGTTTATTGAGGATGACTTAGTGAAATCTATAAAGACTTCTTTGTAGGGGAGTATGTCCCCTCAACCTGTCAAACATCCACTGGACCATTAGAGATGACACTTTCTTCTTGGGCGCTGAAGCATCAGGCTAGTCATCATTATTCTAAGGAACGATTTGAAATTTGCTCTTCACAAATATAAAAGGCCCTAATAACTAGGTCAACCTGTAACAATCACTGCCACACGTCTTTGCATGACAAATGGACAAAGATGTAAATTCACTTTCGAAAGCACCTCACACACAGAAACGCGCGCGCGCGCGCACACACACACACACACACACACACACACACACACACACACACAGAGAGAGAGAGAGAGAGAGAGAGAGAGAGAGAGAGAGAGAGAGAGAGAGAGAGAGAGAGAACAAACAAAAAATCCCGGCTCTGGTCTGAATACCTTGTGATCACTTGAACGTGTAACACGGCCTAAATGTTAATGAAGCAATTCCACTCACTCAGCAAGATGAGCAACAAAAGGAATGCTTTTCAAGACACAGCTGTCAACAATTACAGTCAGTGGGCTGGGGCTGGCTGATAGTCAGCTTCTTAAAGCTCATGGAAATCTGCAGCCTGTTTGACAGGAACCCACCCCGACTCCTAGGAAGACAGTAAGCCCATGTTTACTTGGCAGGCCAGGGAATGGAATATTCTGGTTAGCTGAGCATCCCCGCCCAGCTCCGAAGCAAATGGCAGGGTTTAAAAAGTTCAGAATGGTCACAAAAGCACAAAAAAGAGACTCAGGATTCAGTCCACACTTTGTGGATGTGGTGACTCAAATGCCATTTTTAGTTAGGCCTTAGGTTCCTTTTTTTTTTTTTTTAATTAACTAGTTTAGTTTTGTGTGTATGGGTGTTTTCTTTGTATGTATGTCTGTGCACCACATGAGTACCTGATGCCCACAGAAGCCAAAGAGGGTGTTGGATGCCCTAAGACTAAGGCTATAGATAGTTGTGAGTCTCCATGTGGGCTCTGGGAATTGAATCCAGGTCCTCTAGGGGAGTAGCTAGCACTCTGAACTGATGAGCTATTTCATGCACACATGTCACACACACACACACACACACACACACACACACACACACACACACTACACAGTGGAGGTGGGGGTGTTCGCTGGCAATTCCCTGTGGCCCTTGATCTCAGCAGTAATGCTTAGCTAAAGTGAAGCTACCAGGTTCCTTTTGCTGGGAAACTGTAGCATTGGTTCTAAAAGGTCGTAGTAATAAAAACCTGGAATCAGATATAGGGGAAAATGCTGAAAGATCGGAGAGAGGAAGGAGCAAACCACAGCCTCACCTTACCTCACCAACTTTCCAGCAGAAAAGAGACTGGACTCCTGTCTCCTTCCTCCTACATTCCTCTCTGCCCAGCCATCTCACTTTCTGTCTGTACAGACCTCCATCTCTATGGTTAATTAGTGGCTAGTTCCATCCTCTGATCTTCAGGCAAGCTTTAGTAGTTATAGCACAAACAAAATGTTGCCATAGGAAATGGTGTCAGAAAGTGAAGAAGCCTCACATCTCCTCCAGTTCCCTTGAGATGAGATTCAGAGATGGTGGTGGACTTACCACAGTGACAACTCAGCAGCAGGGGAAGAAAAGGGCAGGATGATAGAGTCCTGGGCTATTGTGACCTGCATAGTGAGTGCGTTCAAGGCCAGGACGGGCTACATCAAGAGACTCAAACAAACAAAAGAACAAATTACTCAAGCAACCAGAAGGAACATGTGCCAAGTGAAAACAAAATATTCTGACAACAGCCCCTGACAGACATGCCCAGCATGCCACCTGGACTCCCAGTAGCCTATAGTTCTGACTCGCCTCTTCCCATGAGGCCAGACCATCCCTCCATGCTGTTTCCCACAGACCCTTGTGTACTGACCTGCCTACATAACCCAGCTCGGATGATTTGTTTGGCAGAGGGCGGCAGTTCTCTCTCAATCGGTATTCTCTCTTTTCTTCCTCACTGGATGATATCCAGCTTTATTCTCTAAGAAAAAGCTAAGATAAAGGTCATGACCCCCAAGCCTTTCTTGTAATTGAAGTTGATGGCAAGTGATTCATTGAGACTTCCAAATCTCTTCAGGAGGGCAGGCTCTCATTTTCTTTTTGTTGCATGGAAAGCAGGTATGATTACTGGGATCCCAGCAACAACCTGTGGTCACACCACAACATCAAGGTTACCATCTAGTGCTTAGCTTGGTGAAATAGAGAAAAAGAAGGAGCCTTGGGATTTTTACCAAGTGGCATGCGTGTCACAGCTCATGTTCTACACACTTTTCTTTCAGCCCAGAGTCCCCTGCTCAGGCAATGGTTCTACCTACAGTTAATATGGGTCTTCCCACACCACTAATTTAGTCAAGATAATCCCTTGAAAACATTCTTAGGAAAGAACTTTAGCATAGAAAATCCTTCAAAAGTGTGCCTGGGTGCCTAAGAGTTAGTACTTGCTAATATAATTAGTACTAACCACCATTAGAGTACAGTTGGGAGAATTAACATTAAACATTTTTAATTGTTGATTTTCTTGAGACCAATGATAGCATTTGAATGATTATTCCTCTTGGGGAAAGTTTGCTGAAGTAGTAGGGGTTAAGTATCATGACTGACAGACATTTTGATGCATACATAGAAAAAAATTCAGTTATAGCCCTGTATATACAGATAAAGTTGGAGAGAGAAGAGAGATCATTTAAAGCTATATGGAGTGGAGATTGTCATGTAATTTCATCCTTTTACATGTGTAAACACTTTGAGGAAATAAGAAGGTATGGTTTAATTCTGATCTTTAAGTACAAACCAAATTAATTTTGTCACAAATTTTAGATCCCCAAACTATTGCTGTTTTGTTCCCAAATAGTATCAGGTAAATTATCCTGCTTGTTCACAGAGACTTTTTTTCCCCAAGAGTTAAACAATGGGACTACATGCTTCCTATAACATTTGACTTTAGTAAAGTTTTGGCTTGGGGTCTTATTATCCTTGTCTGACTGGCACGCATTTCCTCGGACTATGTCACCCACAAGGGGGCGCAGTTCACACAGGCAACTGGAGAGTAAGCCCTGCAGCAGGGCATGAGCAGTTAGTTCCTCACAGTTCTCTCTGAGTGGGCGAGTCTGTGAACTGGAGGGGAGGCCCTAGCAAGCCCCACCCCTGTGGTCCATCAGCCCACATGCACTGGAGGGGTCTGGATGTGTTTGTACCATGTTGACCTGCAATGTGGCAGGCCTTACCAATTAACATGCTGTCCTGGTATTGTATGATCTGCCTCCATGTATGACCCACAATAGCCACATGTCAACAGGTGCTGACTAGCTAAAGGGTGGTCAATTTCAAGGCTGTACTTCTAGCACTATGCAATCAACTCTGTCAGATGCAGGCTTCTTCATGCCTTATTGCTTATTTTCAGCACATGGCTGCACCTTAATCTACTGCTATTTCAGCCAGCCTGCTTCTCTGGCTCAGGTAGCAGCTTGGCAGGAATCCTGTTCCTACAGGCACAGGCTCTGCCTCTAAAGGTAGTTCTAACTAAATCTCTATTGTTTTATTTATAAATAAGATTCAAAGTTTGGGGTAAAACCCCGCTAACTCAGAAAGGCTGGGCGGCAATTAGCTAACCTTCCCTCTTTGCTGGTGTCTTGGAAAGACCCATGGTTCCTCTTCACCAAAACCAGAAAAAAGCTACACCACTCCAAACCTCTCCCTACTACTTAACTGCATCTCTATCACTCCCAGATGCCCTCTGATGCTCTGATTACTTCTGTCAGCTAGTTCCTAACACAGCCTCCTGACCCAAAGTTAATTTTATTTAATTAATGCAAATGCAAACTCAGGGTCCACAGTATGATCAAATACCACCCCCTAATAATGCCTCCAATATTGGAGGACAGAGAGCCAACACCAGGGTCCTAACTAGCTATCCCTCTGTGTTGTCTCCTTAGATGACTACATTCTTCTCTTGCCCTTTACCCAATTCTAACCCTGCTGACAATGGAAGAACAAGAACAAGCTGAGACCTGGAAATGATAATTAATTGTCCCAAAGCCCCAAAGCTCGTAGTGATAAGACAGAACTGGGAACTCAACCCATCAGAGTTCTAGCTCCTAATCACTCTGCTGGCACGCCATATCCACCACCAGCAAACTTCTCCCTGCCTTTGACTTCCAGCTAAAGCTCACATTTTTACATGCATTGATATGTAGACCTGTGGGATCTTGCTGTAGCATGGATGTGACCTGAGAGTTGATATTTCCAACAGGACAAACCCTAAGGTATTTTGTTTTAGCAACAGAAAGTGCACAAATACAGACCCCCCCCCAAGGGATGCGATACTCATAAGGATGTCAATTCCAACAGCAAAATGCTTTAAAACCCTTCACGTTCACTGTCAGATGGGCACCCACCCACTCCACACTATAAGGTGCTATAGTGCTTGAAAGCCACTTACCTGGCTCAGCCCTGTCTTAGAGTAATCACTGCTGTGATGAAACATCACAACCGAAAGAAATGTGAGAAGGAAAAAGTTTATTTGGCTTACATAAAGTCAGGGCAGAAACTCAAGGAGGGCAAGAGCCTGGAGGCAGGAACCCATGCAGAGGCCACAGAGGAGTGCTGCTTATCGGCTTGCTTCTTGTGGCTTGCTCAACCTGCTTTCTTATAGAACCCAGGACCACCAGCCCCGTGATGGCATCACCTACAGTGGGCTGGGTCCTCCCTCATCTGTCACTAATTAAGAATATGTCCTGCTGGGCTTGCCTGTAGCCTGATCTTATAGAGGAATTTTTTCAGTTGAGGTTTCTTCCTCTCAGATGACTATAACTTGTGTCAAATTGACACAAAACTAGCCAGCACAGTCCTCCAAAACAATGATCCTGAGCAAAACATTTCAATCTTATTTATATGACACAGTGGGGGTAAAAAATATTAGAGCTTGGCTGATAAGGGGGTCTGTGATCATGAACTGAAAATTCTTCCATTTCTCAAGATAAACACACTCAACATGCCTCAGAGCAATTCAGCCTGGGCTGGAGTTTTAGAACCCAAATATGAAATGATTAAAAACAATAGACTTTTGACATTTAATCCTTGAATCTCCTGAAGGAATCTAGGCATGGCCAAATATAATATAAAGTTAAAAATTTTTTCTTTTGATGATTTTTACTTTATTTTTATATAATTTTTATTCATGCATATGTAAGTAGTATGTATGAATATGTGTGTGTATGTTCACAATGGGGGGGACAAAGTTGGCATAGGTGACTTCCTTTACTGCTTTCCATTTCATTTATTAAAGCAAGGTCTCTCACTGAGTTTGGAATTTATGAGCTCCGGCCAGCCTGTCTTTCCAGAGTTCCCTTACCTCTCCTTCCTGGATTTTTCAGTGCTTTGCTTTGTCTGTCTGTTTACTAGCTTCTGGGTTGTTTTGCGGTAATGAGGATGGTATTCTGGGCTCACACTTGCTAGGCAAGCATTCAACCCCTGTTTCAGTAACCTCAGTCTCCCCAGCCTGCCTCCCAGGTCCTCGTTACACAGATTTCAAACAAATCCACCCACTTTCTTGCCCCCAATCCCCTCTTGTTCACCCCCTTATCCCTCTTCCCATGGCCCTTTTGAGTTTTTGCTTTTAAAGAATAGCTAAAAGCTTTTGCTGTATTGGGAAATCTGCCTCTCCACGACCTCTACTCTTTGCTGAAGCCCAACTTCAGTCAAGAGCCCTTCAAGTAATTGATGATGGTTATTACCCCACATTGAGTGAAGGGTATTTAATGCACACTCCAGGCCCCAGAGTTCTTGCTTTTAAATGCTCTTCATCAACATTTGCTTTATATGTTCCATGTGTTCAATAAATGGTTTAATGCAATCGCTTCCCTCTCTGGGAATATTTTTCTAGCCTGGTTGTCACCCTGTTAATATGTGATTTCATAAATGTTACACTCAGCTGGAGGTTTGTGGTTTTGTTTCTCAAAGGACTTTTGGAGACTTTTTTAAATTACCATGATGGCAGGGGGTAGATAAACTGTCCTTGTAGGTGGAGGTCAAGGATACTGCTAAATGTCCCATGAGACACAGGACACTCTCCACAGCTGAGAATTATATGGCAACTACCAGGAATGTCACTACACTGCTTTGTACTAATCAATGTGTCCAGGGTCTAATAAAATCAATGCATTTAAAATCAGAGAGCTTTCTAGAACCTAGTTTGTGTGGCCACTATTGTTCAGTTTATACACTTTCTTTCACAAGACCCACATCCACAGCATTGCTCCTTCTTTCTGCGATAATGGGGCTGAGAAAACACTCAGTGTTCAGGTGTGCTGGGGAGAAAGTAGCTCAGAAGTGAAGCTGCTGTCCAGTGAAACATCAACAAGGAACTCCTTTCTGTTTTCAGTGCAAAAAGATGATGTGACACTTGCCTGTGTGTGACCAATGAATTCAATGACATGACCTTTGCATTTCTGGCTCGAGGCGGGAATGTTCCCTTTTGTGTAGGTTTCAAAAAGAACAAACTTGCCAGTGGAGAGCAGAAACTACAAGGCAAATGGAGACAGCACAGAGCTGAAACACACCATGTTCTTCCAACACAGGCCCACATCAGCAGCTGGTCTGAAAGCAGTGGATCCCCTTGGTTCTCCTAGGCAGTAACAGAAGATGAGAGGCTTTCTCTGGGGAGCACTTGGAGAATGGATGTATTCTGCTGTTATTGGGGAGGCAGAGAGGTTTACTGATCCATTTTCCTCTAATGCATAATTAAAATTAATTCATAGTCAAGGCCCACTGCTTAAAGGGCACCTCTAGTTCAGAGTTTCTCGACCTGTGGAAAACACATATTTCCGATGGTCTTAGGAACTGAGACACTGCTTGGTAGCAATAAATAAAAATAAATAAATACACACAACATACATACATACATACATACATACATACATACATACATAGGTGTTTTCCAATAGTTGTGACCCACAGGTTGACACCCGCTGCTCTAGTTGACAGTCAATTCTTATATTCTCCATCCTCCACAGACCCCCTCAAGCTGCTGGGAGGAAAAGCTCCCAGGAAAGTCCTCCACAAGCATTGCTGGGGTGCTTCCGTGTACAGCTGTGCACATCTGACTCTTCGACAGGTCTTCAAGTGTAGATGTGCCTTGGCACTGTATTGTTGAAGTATGTGTTGTGGGATAATCTTTTTTGTACCCTGTGGAGATGTGTTCCTGCCAAAACAAGTTCTGATTGGTTTAATAAAGAGCTGACTTGTCAATAGCAAGGCAGGGGGAAATAGGCGGGACTTCCAGAGAGAAAGAAGAACTCAGGAAGAATCTGAGGTATGCAGGACTGAGCCAGAGAGATGCACAGGAAGTCAGACCTACAGAATGGAGGAGAGGTTAAAAAAAGCCATGTAGCAGAATGTTGATTAATAGAAACAAGTTAATTTAAGTTATAAGAGCTATTTGTGAACAAGCCTAAGCTAATGCCAAGCATTCATAACTAATAAGAAGTCTTGGTGTTATTATTTGGGAACGGGTGATCCAAAGAAAGTCTAACCACATATACTTACCATATTTTATAAATATGTGTATAAGTAGATTGTTTACCTGTGAATTTTATTTCTAAGTGAAAAAGAGGTCATTAATTTTCTATTGGTTGGTGCATAAGAATTACCAAGAACCTAGGGGTTTAAAGCCATGCTGGTTACCTCCAGTTTCCTTGGGCAGAAGTCCAGCAGAGGTTCAGCCTGGTCCCCTGCTCACAACCTCATGAAGCTAGGGTCAGGGTTGACTATGTAAAGACCAACTTACACGGATACTCAAGCTATTGGCCAGATTTGGTTCCCTGCAGCTGTGAAAGCACATAAGGCCCTGCATCGTTCTTGAGTCCCCCTGGGCCACTCAGTAGTGACAAACTGCCCTCTGGGAGTTACCACATGACTGTTTTCAGAGAACCTCTTGCAACCAAGCAGCTTGCTTTGTCCCAGCCATAAAAAAGTCTTCTAATGTGTTATTATCTTTCAGAGGTCAAGTTCACACAGGATAATTTCTTCTGTTGTTTCATAGCTGAGTAGCAACCAAAATTACAGGATTGATTCTGCACCAAGCTCGCTTGGTTCACTCATGCTCTGCAGAGGGACCATGCATGCTGGCACATGATATTGGGGGTGGCAAAAATCTTAGGGGTAGCCAAGCAACTATTATCGAAAATGTTGAGTCTCAGGGAACTGAAGAGTGTTGCATGTCATGAACAGTTTTGCAAACTTCAAAACAATCTTTTGTTATTTTTTGTTGTTGTTGACCCTCCCTTAGCCAATGTGAATAACTGCTTAGGCAAACTTAAAAAGTGGTTAGGATCACAATAACATCAAGAACACTCGCACACCACTTGAGGGGATTAGAAAGAAGCTTGGAGATGTTTTAATTAGGTGATGTGATTGTTGTACGAGTTTGAGTAGTAAAGAAATCAGAACCCTTTAATGTGGCTAGGAGGAATGTGAAGTACTAAAAAAAAGTTTGACATTTATTCAGGACTAACTAAAATTACTCTAAGACTTGTTGGTTCCATGTTTCTCAAAAGCAGAGAACAGCAACTTGGACAGGTGCTTCTGTGCCTATTGCAGGATTCTAATAAGCCTGGATGGAAGTACCCTTCTTTCTTCCTTCCTTCCTTCCTTCCTTCCTTCCTTCCTTCCTTCCTTCCTTTTTTTTTGTTATAATTGGTGAGTTTGATATGAGATGACATTTCATTGTAGTTTTTGTTGCTGTGGTGGTTTGACTAGGAATGCCCCCCAACATAGACTCATGTATTTTAATGCTTGGCTCATAGGGAGTGCCATTATAGGAGGTACAGCCTTATTGAAGGAAGTGTGTCACTGTGCGGGTGAACTTTGAGGTCTCATGTATGTTCAAGGTATGCAGATTGTGGTACACAGTCTCCTGCTGTCTGTGAAATAAGATGCAAGAACTCTCAGCTTCTTCTCCAGCACCATGTCTGCCTGTACTCCACCATGCTTCCTGTCATGACCATAACAGACTAAACCTTTGAAACCATAAGCCAGTTCCAATTAAATGGCTTCCTTTGTAAGAGTTGCTATGGTCATGGTGTTTCTTCACAGCAATAGAAACCCTAAGACACTTGCATTTTTTTTCTATGAAGAGACACCATAATCAATGCAATACTTATAAAGAAAAACATTTAATTGGGGTGGCTCAATTATAGTTTCAGCGATTCAGTCCATTGTCATCCTGGCGGGAAGCGTGGCAGCATGCAGGCAAACATGGTGCCAGAGAAGTAGCTGAGAGCCCTATATCTTGCAGGCAACAGGAAGTTAGCTGAGACACTGGGTGATATCCTGAGATAGGAAACCTTAAAACCCACCCCCACAGTGACACACTTCCTCCAACAAGGCCATATCCACTCCAATAAAGTCACACCTCTTAACAGTGCCACTCTCTATGAGATTATGGGAGCCATTTACATTCAAACTACTACAAGGGGGCATGCACAGATGACATGGGATTATAGGAGAAATGACAGTGGAGGTAAGAATTTTGTGTGTCGAAGGATGAAAGGGAAGAAGAAAATCATGACATAGCAAGGTAAACATCAGAAAGGGGCAGACAGAAAGTGGGCCTACCAGGGGGAAAGACTTCCTACGGCCTTCATGTTAGAAAGCTCTGAGGAACTTTGGAGAAAGGGTCTGCCATCACTCCAGGCTCCTCCTCAGCCCCCTACCTCTCTCTAACTTGTGGTTAACAGTGAGCATTCTGACTTCCTTAATTATTTCTTTGCTGGCCACAGAGAGAAGGCCAAAATGAGAACGCAAACACTTATCTGTACCACAAGAAGTGATCCAGGATGCCAGGGGACCCCAGTTCTCAGAACTTTTGTACACAGCCGCACAACAGGCAAGGCCCATCCTATGGAAAGGAAACAGCCCGAGAAGCTAGGCACTGATCTAAGTTTAGCTATTGAAGAAACCCTGCTGAGAGTCAGCAGGGTGGCCTTGGGGCACTGCTCACAATCCTACTGGAACTTTACCTTTCCTGATAGGAGGAGGAGAAGCCCAACTTCAGCACAGTTGCTGGTGTGAGATTTATGGCATGGCAATGAAGGTGGGCTGACAAAATGAGCTACAAAATGCAGCCTTGACCAAATTATCCTCCTGTGGCCCCTATTGCCAATTCATGCCACAACAGCAGATAGAGAAAGGCTACAATCCTGTGGAACGAAAGAGCTTGGAGCTGGCCATCCTAATCACCATTGTCACTCTTATCCTACTCCCTGAGAGGACTGGACATCAGCCATACATGAGCCAAACCTGTGGGACAAAGAACTAGGGCTGGTGGGTTAGAGTTTCTGTAATAAAATGGGATGTGCTTTTAAGAAAAGTTCAATTCTCTTTAATGAAATGGGTTATGCTTTTGTTGTTTACTTGTTTTTCAAGACAGGGTTTCTCTGTATAATAGTCTGGGTTGTCCTGGGACTCGCTTTGTAAACCAGGCTGGTTTTGAACTCACAGGGATCCACCTGCCTCTGCCTCCTGAGTGCTGAGTCTAAAGGTGTGCACCACCACATCATCAGGGGCTCCATCATTCAGAAGGCAGTAGGATGGGCTAAACTGAAGAGTTCAGAGGTGGGATACCATGCTGGTGTTGCACCCTGTCCCGTATGGAGGCAGCTGTAGGGAAAAGCAGCCAAGTAGTATAGTATCTCTGACCTGTCCATCCCTGTGGTCACACAGACACCAGCTAGCTTCCAAATGGGCCACTCAGGCCACAGGACTAGGTCAGAAGGAAGAAATCATGTTTACAGTTTGTACTTGTTTTCCATTGTCTCCCCAGTGTCCAGCATGGAACCTGGCACACAGTGAATACAGTTCTTACTTGCATCCATGGAGAACTGGTTTCAGAACTAGCCCCAGAATCCCCAAATCCAGTCTCTTATATAAATTGCCACGGTATTTGCATATAACATGATCACGTCCTCTCATATTCTCTAAATCATCCCTATTCATAATACATAATTATTCATAATGCATAGCTATCAATGTAAGTGTTATATAGTCATTTTGTTTAGGGAATGGTGATAACAAGTGTCTACATGTTCACTACAGGTGGATTTTCTTTTCAAATATTCATCTGCGGTTGAATACATGGAAGAAGAGCCATCTGGCTTAAAGAGTGGGTCAAAGTGTCCTACTCCATGGTGTAAACATGTTTCTAAAAAGTTGTCCATGTCTGATGAAATACGATAGAAGACCTAAGGTTAGTTTATAAAGCCACTAGATTCCATCTCGTGAACATCTTTCTTGGTCATTCTGGGGGATGCAGGTGCTATGTGGGAAGCTGTTCTATGTGATGACCTACCTACATGTCAAGGCACTAAGAAAAGGAAGGCTCCAGTCAACAGCCAATCAAGAATGATGTCCTCAGCCCAATAACCCACAAGGATAGTCTCTTGCCCACAGCAATGTGAGGGAGCCAAGGAGATGATTCTCTCTGGTGAGTCCTCAGAGGACAACAAAACCCACCACCTCCAGCCACAGCAGAACAGGAGGCACCCCACTGGGTCTATGCTTTGACTGACATATCAAATTGCTAGCTTGGGATCATTAGTTAGCAGTGAGGGGGCTGCAAATGAGAGACACAAAGCTACAACTATTGAAGTTCAGCAGGTGGCCGCTCATAAAGCACATTCACTTGGTCATTAAAATAAGCTTCTGAAAGTCAGAAGAATTTGACATTTGACATAAAAACAGAAGGATATTTAATGACAGGAAGAGTTAGGTTATTCTGGCATGAGAACTTTAGTGTCCACACAGGTGGTATTCCCTTAAAAATTGTCACCTGGGGTCAGTGGACACTTAGTTCATAATACTGTTAATCCAGATAATCTGGAACAAGGCTTAGCTGTGTCATTTAAAATAGCAAACAAGTTGTTGGTCAGTTCTCAACAGTAACCTATACTGTTCAAGGAGTCCGCTTCCTTCCTTCCTTCATACTTCTCAACAAGTTCCTCTGGTAAAGAAATGAAAGACTATTTCAGGCCATAGGTCTGAGTGTATCATATGCCCTCAGTTGGCTTGGAGCCCAAGCTCTCTTGAAGGTCTTGGGGGGTTCCCCACACTCACAGGAAGAGAGCTTGGAAGGAAGGAAGTGGACTCCTTGAACTCAAACAGGAAGACAGTTCTCCAGCTTTCCATGGACTGTAGTCAGTGGTGTGCTCCAATGGGTTACTACAGACTGTAGTCAGTGGTGTGCTCCAATGGGTTACTACAGACTGTAGCCAGTGGTGTACTCTAATGGGTCACTACAGACTGTAGTCAGTGGTGTGCTCCTATGGGTTACTACAGACTGTAGTTGTTGGTGTGCTCGAATGGGTTACTACAGACTGTAGCCAGTGGTGTGCTCTAATGGGTTACTACAAGACACAAATTTCCTAGGGCCTTGTTAAGGACCAAGAATCTGAAGCATCACAGGTTACATAGGTCTTAGTCACTATGCATCAGTAAACTAAGGGCAGTGTGGGAGGTACCCTTATTTGGGCAGTTCCATCAGTGCAGAAGGAAGTGTTGCCTGTCTGAACAAGGAATCCAGTCAACTGTCAAGAAAGTCCAGGCCCAGGAACCCATAGTGTGAGCACTTGGGAGTAGAGGGGCAGGAAGGCCTGGTGGGATTCCTACCCCCTAAGGCACCTTAATCTTTGTCTCCACATCCCTGAGACACTTCCACTATTTATTGGGAGCTAAGTAAACTACCTATTGATTTGTGTATCTTCAGAAACCCACAGCTCTTTATTTTGATATAATTGATCTCAAAGCATTCCACTGGACTGAAAATCCATTTCCCCTTTCACAGGAAATGCCGACATTGTCTTTGTTGATGAACCAAAGAAAGAATAGCTCTGTTGTCTTTTATTATAATTTCAAATGTTGTAAAATTTTGAATGGTTGTAAAACTCGTCTTAAAATTTTTATTATCTTCAGATTCATAAAGTCAATGACAGTGATGATGAAAACTTCAAACTGCTCATCAGTATAGTCCTGAGTACTTGCTGCAAGGAGCTAGCTTATGCACTGAATACAATACAGAAGAATTAGGGGCCTGCAAACAAACTCAGTCTGCTCATTTACAATGTCAAAAGATCTGGAAGCTTCATACAAATCCAGAACTTACTAGTACATAAGAAACATACAGCAGATTTTCCATCAACCCCCATATAAAATAAATGCTTACAAATATTCCTCAGTTCCAGCTTGTGTTCTAGTTTTTCACACAAACATTGGCCCTGTCTACATATGTGTGGGATATTCAAAAGCTTGGGCAGTGTTGAGACCATGCAAGCAGCATTTCCGCTGGGTGTAGATGTATTCAAACCTGCTTCGGAAGAGGTGACCTCAGGTTTCCCTCACCACAGCAGCTGACAACGAGATCATCCCACCTCTTCCCTCTTTAAACACCTTTTCCCTCCTTCCCGCCTTTTGATAGCAAAGTTCCATGCTGATTGGTCCTCAGTCCTCTGACACCACAGCATCTAGTTGGTGAAGCGTAAGTTATCCTCGCTGTAAGATGAATTTCCAGAAATGCTTTTTGTGTCGCTCACAGCTAAATCCTACTGGGTAAAACACATTTTAAACATGGCTAATAACATTTAGAATCCCAAAGAGGCATGGCATAAATTGACTTTGCTTTTGCATTTTTTTTAAGTGGACTCAGAGACAATCTCTTAAACAAAACGCTTTGGGTATGCCTGAAGTAATCACATTGGTTCCTGTGGTTGCAGGGAAAGCGTCGATTAGATATGAAATTTAAGATGCTTAATTAAAATCATTCTCATTGCTATCTGGCTGCCTCGGAGGCCTCTGAGAAGCAACTAAGATGGCCTTATGCTTTAATAACATTCTAACAATTAAATTTATAGCTCATTTAGAGGATTATCTTCATGAAGGAGTATAAATGATATCTTAACAGCTTCAGTTAAGAATTATTGCAAAATACTGACAGTGTCTGCTATTAATTCATTTCTCTGAAATTAAAGGGTAAAGGTGGCATGTTCAGCAAGGCAATTAAAACTCATCAGCACGCTGCTGCAAGAGGCCAGCAGGTGTGCACACAGATGTGCAGACACCTGGATGGCACCCTCACAAAGCAGAGTCCAGGAACCACAGTGGTCCTTCCCAAGCCCAGAGTAGCTTTTCCCTCATTTGCTGTCTGCTTTTTGATTTGCCCCATTTGCTCTAAAGTATGTGCATATCCATTATTGACACGTATTTTTCATTTTTGGAGATACTCAGAATCCAGTTATGACTTGGCACATGCTAAGCAAAACACTGAATCACTGAGCTATACCCCGAATTCCATTTATTTACATTTCATATAGCCCAGGATGTCCTCAAATCTGTATATAGCCAAGAATGATCTTGAATTCCTGATCTTCCTATCTCTACCTTCCAAATGCTAGGGATACAGGTTTGTGCCACCATAACTGATTCTGATTCATTCTTAGGAAAATAATGTATACTTATTTTTAAAATTTATAACAATATAATTTTTGATATGATTAAAGTGTTATCACATCTCTGCTTTAGTCACATTTCTGGTTTTTCTTAGTCTCACCCTGCCAAGCTCTCTGGAGACTTCCTCCCTCCTAGCTTGAGCTCTTCTCCCACATTTTCTATCTGGGTTCAGGTGAATCTCTTGGGGGTCCTTCCTGTCACTAGCTGCTCTATTAAGCCTGGCTCGTCACATCACTGGCTCCCTCTTGTGGCTATCGGAGGTTATTGCATACCAACTATGGTGCGAGGGACAGTTTGTGGCATTGGCTCGCCCATGAGTGAATGCTTCTGGATAAGAGCTAAGCATCAAATAGAACCCAGAGGGTGTCTCACTGAAGCGGCAGGGGGATGGTCAGCTTCAATCAAAACCATGGCTCTAGAACACTTCTCAGCAGTGCCTTCTACCATGTCTCTCCCAGACACCCCAAATACCTCCCCATTTAGACTGAGCATGCGCCAGACTTGGTTGATTAGTTTGGTTGATCGAATGTTTTTGTCAGCAAGGTTGTTGCCACTGTCTAAGGCTGTGACAGAGCCTGACAATGTATAAGCTGTATCAAAATGCCAGTGGCCGATTATGTGGACACCCTTTTTTCTCTGCTGAGGCCTTTTATGGGCAGCTATTGAGTTAAAGTCCCCAGACCAGTCTTCTGCAGGTCCAGAAGAGGTGTGGTAGATTATATACTCATTTCCTTATCCATGCAGCAGGAACTCTAGAAATGGCCCATGACTGCCCACTTTCCCGGCGTAATTCCTCCCCAGAGCCTCTCAAGGTCTCCTGATTGATGCTCAGTGCTCTTTGCTGGCTCCCTCCCCATCTATCTCTACCTTTGCTTCCTAGGATCCCTTCACAAGCAACCTGTTGCACTCAAATCCTTGTGTGGGACACTAATTCCAGGAGAGCCCAACCCAGGACAGCTGGTGCTAGAAGTATGGGAACAGACACAGCTGTGGAGGAGATTCTGGACTTAGGTTCCTTACTAACTGGGTAGGAATGGAACGTGAATCGAGGCAGAATCCTCTAGAAGGAGATACCCTGACTTACACAGAGCTCTGGTCCTCTAAGGTTGAAGTGGCAAAAAAACAAGAATAGGTTAGCTGGGCTAACTGTGACAGAAACTCCCACACCAACTGAGACTTGGGGCACAATGTGAAAGGTGGGAGGTTTCTATGGCAGCATTTAGCCACTGTTATCTCTGAAGAAAATTCAGTCCACAGTCTGGTATCCTGAGCCCTCGAATAATTAAGGAAGATGAATGTACACCCTAATAGTCCCGCTGTGGGGAAGGGAGAGCTCTGGTAAAGGGTGAGACCTAATGCCCAGGATAGGATGATGTTGGTCCTGTGGATTCCTATGATCCTCTAGTGGCAGAGTGTTCTGTCCTACTCGTTAGAGGAAGGCACTTTCTCCTTACCTAAAGACTAGAAAAGGTGTCCTCTGAAACAAGTACTTACTTCCTAGGGAATGTTTGCTATGTTGGGAATTGGTCCCACCTCTCCAGTATTTATGGCCACATCTCATGATTATCTCACAGCCAGGCATCTCAGTAGCACTTGGCTACAGAAGCACCACTCGGGGAGAACAGATTTGCCAGGAAACTGAGCCACAGTTGTGTTTTTAGGGCAGTACTAACTGCACGAGATGGGACACTAGAATTTGGTCTGTTGTCAATGGATGGTGCTGTTCTGTAACACTTAAGCTAAGTGGTGGCAAGGTGGGAGTGATTGTCACAAAACAGCAAGGCAGAAAAACAAGCCAATGCTTTCCACCTTCAGACCTCCGAATGATCACTGAAAGGCCACACCCCTGGTTTATATGATCCTGAACGTGGAGCCCAGGACTTCACACATGCTACGCAAATCCAACAAACACCAAGGCCTATATCCCCAGCCCTCACTTCACCAAGTCTGTACTGAAGAAAGGATATTACTTATGTCTTGACAACTGTGGACTGCTATCATTATCAGCTTCCAGCAGAATCAGTTATATATTCACTTACCCGTTTTTAACGACAAATAGCACATCCTGAAACAATAACTTGTCCTTGCTGACCCCACGTTGGCAGCTATCTTTGTAAAATAAGCAGACTCTGGGAAGGTGTCATGATTTCAGTCTCTAGCAACTGCTGCACTTTCACTAACACTTCTAAACCTCCATCTTTGCAATCCCACTTCCCCTGACTCCTTTCTGCCCCTTACCATTGGTCCCCACACAGCCAGAACTTTCCTTCCACCCTTGCCCACTTACCCGGGTGTCTCTGTGGTCAGAACAGCCAACCACAACAATGTTTCAACTGGGAGGAAACAGTCTTCACACTCCTGGGATTTCCTATTATGTGATGCGCAACCTTTTCCAGAAACAATCCAACCTAAAAATAGAAAGTGCCTGGATTTACCTTCATCTCAACACAATGACTCCATGGTCACTGTAACTAGCCTTGAAGCTACGCCAGGCACTTTGAAATACAGGCTCATCAGTGGAAATGGAGGAAGCGCTTCCAGGGACTCCCAAGTGAGGGGAGGCAGCTGTTTACTTATTCCCCACTCATTGTTATTGTGTTGGCTTTTGCCAGGAAAACCTGGCTAGGAGGAAGGAACAAGTAGCAGAGGGGATCAGAGGGACACAGATTAGCAAGCAGAATTGGTGACCCTGGGGTAGACTAGATGGCTCCAGAGGAATTAGATGAATTTTTGGGGGAGGTGGTTGAAGTGGAGAAGAAAGGGGAGGAGAAGAGGGTTGAAACAGGATTTCCGGTGGTCCACATAGCTGGAATGTCTGGGCTTTCAGCACGGGCACCTGGCCCCCTGAGATGGGAAGGAAGGAGGTTGGGTTTCATTGTCACCACCATTCTCTCTCACATTCCTCATGTTCTTCCATGAGGAGGGGAAGGAAGACAGTGAGGAAGGAACACAATCTAGAGCAGACTGGAGCTTCTGCCTACCCATCCCAGACAAAGAAAATACACTGCAATTAAACCTGGATCCCACCAGAGTGATTGATCCTGGGATGGGAAACTAGGACTTTACTTCCTTTTTCGTTTCTTTCTTTTTATTTACTCAGCATGCTTTTCACATCCTGCATCTGGATCCCATTCATTCCCGTCCCTTCACATCCTTCCTCCCTCTGCCTCTGCAACAGCCCCCAAACAAAACAAAATTTAAGAGAAAAAAATAAAAGACATAGAAAGGAAAAAATTAAAACTCTTTTCATGGAAACTACAGTGTGGCACAGCGAGTCAGGTAGTAAATGTCTTTGTCATTATATTTTTACTTGCAAGTGTTTATTGCAAAGAGTCACTGTTCTGGTTCTAGGCCTCTGGTTTCTATTACACTATCGATGCTGGGCCCTCACTGGGACTCCTCTTGGATATCCTGTTGTTACCCTGTGTCATGGAGATCCTGCAGCTTTGGGTCATAACCCTGGGCAGCTGCAAGGTTGGTCAGCCTTCCAGTTCTCCCCCATCCTCACCATGAGGGCGAGCTCTCCAACATTGTCCCTCCCCCTCCCCCCTCCCCAGCTAATTCATCCTTGCAGCAAGGAGTGAGAAGTGGGGCCAGAAACTGGGAGTTTTCAACAGTGATGCTAACCTGGAAATGCAAATCAGATAGAGAAGAGATGAAGAACCAGGAGAGCAGAGCTTCAAGGTTCTGAATGTGAGATCTTCCCAAGCTCGCAGGCTCCCAGGACTCAGGGTTAAACAGCCCAGTGTTCTAACCCAGTTATTCCCATCACCAGCTAGGTGGCTTCTCTGGATTGACACATAGTTCCTGGGGTGTTGGTGAGGGTTACATGACATGGGAATAAAAAGCTCTATTTCATTACATTCGGTTCCAGCTTTGTGACTAGAACCAAGATTCACCCAGAAGGATGTAGTTGGTCAGGTCAGGTTGTTAGAAATGCAGGTACAGTATGAGCCAGGATGGAAGTGTCTCGTTTACCTAAAGAATAAAGACGTTCTGGGAGGTAAGCTAAACAAGAAGAAGGAAAACTGGCTGTGAGGAAGGAGCCAGGTGTTTGTATACACTGTGTCTTGGGTACTCAAGATGTGCGAACTTTCTCCCTGTAGAAGCATCCAGCAAATACAGGAAGATCAATAGAACCAAATTACCACCATTTTGCACCTTCAAAGAAACTAGGAAGGTAAATAGTGACCATTGTGTTAGTTATTAACCCACGGCCTTTCAGCCCCAACCCCACCCTTCAGCACCTGCTCTGAGGTCAGTCATTGACAGAACTAGCATTTCTCCTTCACAATGAGTGTGATCTGGAGCTTCGTCAGTAGAGGGCACTGGAGAGACACTGCTGGACGAAGGGGGCTTTTCTCCCGGTTTTTCTCCGTTCCCCTGACCTCCAGCTGTGCACTGTAACTTCATCAACAATGCTCTGTGTCATAGTATCGTCAGAGTGGAAAGTCCTTCTGCAGCCCCAGAGCCCCAGCCTGGCCTGGGAGACCCTTTGCCTTCACCCTTATGATGTACAAGTTTCACACCTACAGTGGAATCCTACCTCCTGACCGCTTTCCACCATCATCTGGCTGACACTTGGGGACTTCTGACAGCCATCACAGTGGGAGCACTGCACAGTAACCCTTACACCTCCTACTGTGCGGTAGGTAAACAGCCTTGGCCTCCACCTGCCTGTACCGATTGGGTTCTTCCCTTCTCGCATGGCAATTAGGAACGCACTCCTGCCAGATAGCCCAGTGTGCCCAACCACTCAGGCTTTCCTAAACAACACCAAAACCCCAGCCCTGGAGGAGACCCTATTTCAGGTTGTTTTTCTTTGGTATTCTCTCTCAGATATAAGGTGCCCTTTAGAGGCAGAGTTACATTTTCACGGTTATTATTTTAATAATCCTGTGCATTAAATTTCTGTTATTTTAATTACTGTATAGTCTTCTGTTTTCCGAAGTAGGCCCAGTGACACAGATAAGGATGCCTGGTAAGCTCATGAAGAGACAGAAAACTTGTATGGTCTTGTTGGATATATACAACATGGTAATTCAAGTGTTCTTGACAAAAGAACAAGCCTGTTTCTGGCCAAGCCTCAGATCTAACCAAACATGTGTAAGGAGAGGAACACATTAAATGACACCATCAGATGTAGTCACAAGATCAAGGCTTGAGGGGGCTCCATAGGAAAACCAGAATTCTCCAGTGACAGTGGGGAAGAATCTATCTATCTATCTATCTATCTATCTATCTATCTATCTATCTATCTGCATGTCTATGCCTTGTTATCCAATTAGAATTAAGGACTTCATTTGAGCATCAATTCCAACAAATAATTAAAAATATTTTAAACAAATGAAATTTAACTGTCTGGCTATTTGATAATACTAATTATTTTTAAAAGTATAAGAGATAATGAAGAAAATATGAGTGCTAGATATTTGTTAACATTGTGAGAATTCTCTTTATGTTTATGTGTGGTAATAATAGTGGTGTGGGGGAATTTTCTTAAAAATAATAGTTGTATGGGATAGAAGTGGATGAACAATGTATTGTCTGATACTACTAATATTGAAGTAATAGTGAAGCTAAGCAGAGAACACGTGTTCACTAAGACAATTTTTCTTTTCATTTGAAGCAAAGTCTCACTTTATAACCCAGGCTGGTTTGAAACTCATATGGCCCAACCTACTCCAGCCTTCTGAATATGGGCATTTATAGACATGTTCCACCATTCTTGGCTTCATTTAAAAAAAAAAAATCTACAAACTGATAAGAGACAGGGTAATCTACCTGGCAAACATGGAATACAAATAAACAGTTAGTGAATAAAGTGTACATGCCACCAAAACACGTGAAAGCATCCTGTAAAAACAGAGTATCCAAGGAAACACGGGATTGTCCCTGGTACAATCACACTGACGATTTCCAAAATGTAGAGCAGGCATTGCTGTAAACCTGATTGTTTAATCCTGGATGTGTGTCTTGGAAAGACTGTCAAATACATCAGCTAAAATATGTGTTCACTAGAGCAATTTTTATAATGGCAAAACACTAGAAGGAAAGCTAATACTCAGCAGTGTAGGGGTGGCTAAGAAAAAGAGGTAAACAGAACATGAGTACAGGGCCCTCTGTGACAGTCATGTGGGCCAATGTGGCAAAGCCTCCAATTGTCACTCAGCAGAAAGCATGCCACAGAGTGAACTGTTGCATTTGACCTCGATCTTGTAAAAATAAATAAATAAATATAGAGAAAGCTAGTTAACACACTAGGATAAACTTCCCTAAAATGAGACATGTATAAATATTTACGTATGTATATTGACTCGTTTATGTGTATGTACATGTGTATGTATGTGTGTGTACATATATATATATATATGTACATATAATGTGTAAGTGCTTTGTTGATTCTCATAAAAGTATATTCACATTGCTTGTGAATAAAGAGCAGCAGGACAAGCTCTTGTCAATATGGGCTGAGCAGCTGTTGACTGAGTTTCACAAACCTGTAGTCATTGGGGATCCGATGAGAAGCAGTTCCTAGGGTACAGTAGAGTATCAATGCAGCAGCCTTGGACCATGCACAGAGGGTGGATCGGGGCTAGGACCCGCCCACCTGACTCTGGGTCCACCTGACTCTGGTCTCTTTAGTATACAGGTTACACGCCAAGTTTTAAGCTACAAGAAACTCAGCTTTTTCCTGCTCCAGAAGAAATCAACTATGCCCTCACAGGGTTTTAAGGCAAGTCATCTTAGAAACCAGCTGATCCCGTGGCTAATTTTTAAGGTTCGGAAAGCCAAGGTTGCAGTTCATAGTGCTCAGAATATTTGACATTTTAAAGGAGTCTCTAGCTTAGTAGCAAGAAGGACAGTGTGTATTAGCTATGTTTCCATCGCTGTGACAAGGCATCTCCTCAAGATTGTACCGCCTTCAAAATAGCTCCACAAACTCCAAAGTCCGGAGCTTAAAACATGAAACTCAGAATGGCATTTGTATTCAAATCAAAACAGGCAGAAGAGCATGCCCAGGAAAACAATTAAGGTTTTCTGCAAAGCCACAAATGACTGGCAACTGGTGACAAGCCACCACAACCAGGATCAAGGACATGAGCTACCCCAGGCTTTGGATTTTGTAGGACAGCACATTCCTCCCCCCCCACCCCACCCCCACACACCCAGGGCCTTTCACATCAGGTAATCACTTCAACCATGGTCACAGTGCTGAAGGACCCTGCTAAATTTGGCCTCATTCCTGCCTTGGCAGGCTGCCACACATGGTCAGGGTGATGGAGGAGTGTTTTAACAAGTGTCAAGCCCCAGGAACACTGTCTTCATCCTGTCTGATAAAGCCCAGAGTCTGACAAGCATAGCAGGTCTTAGTTCCATCCCAACACTAGCAGTTGTAGGCTTGGCCTCGTCACCAAAAGCTTTTGCAAATGCCAACTTAATAGCTACAATTTCCCAGCTCTTATGTTTGAGAAACCATTTGGGGATAGAGGTGGTTTTCAGTTTGAGTAGCTTTTATTCCGATTTCCCTCCCCAGGGCAGAGTGGGAAAGAAGGTCAAAGCACAAGAGGCCAGAAGCCAGCCACCAAGAAGGAGCTCATGGCTTTTCCATCCAGGAAGGCAAGGTTGACTGTGGGCTCCTGTGGCTGCGGTGGTGGCTGGGGAGGGAGGGAAAGAGACTGTGGCACACCTACCTTTTCTTCCCCATGCACCCAGTTATGTTTAGCTTCTTGCGGCCATGACTCATGAATCAAATACAAAATAAGAACACACATGTGATGAAATTTCTCTGGGAAAAAAGTTTGGGAAGCTGGCTGGTTTGGGGTATTACTAACAAATAAGAGCAGGTAAATTTCACAGAATTTTTTAAAAATATGAAGTGAACTAGGTATTTTTTCCTTGGAAGTTAGTTTAAAAGCAGGAAAAAAAAAGATGATTAAAAATATTATCTATATTCTTAGCACTCAGATTCAATTTTTTGGTTTGGTTTGGTTTTAGGGTTTTGCTGTTGTTGATGTTGTTGTTGAGACAAGGTGTCACTCTTGTGGCAGTCTGAATAAGATTGGTCCTCATAGATTCATAGATCGAATGATTCATCACCAGGGAGTAACACTATTAGACCACTATTGTGGCCTTATTAGAAGAAGTGTGTCACCGTGGAGTTGGGGTGGGGGGTGGGAGGGGCAGGCTTTGAGGTTTCAGATGCTCAAGCCAGGCCAGTGTCTCTCTCTTCCTGCTGCCTGACAATCCAGATGTAGACTCAGTTCCTTCTCCAGCACCACATCTGCCTGCATGCAGCCATGCTTCCCACCAAGCTTCTGGCCATGATGACAATGGATTAATCTCTGAGTTTAAACTAAACTAAGCCAGCCTCAAATAAGGGCTTTTCTTTATTACAGTTGCTGTGTCGTGGTGTCTTTTCACAGCAACAGAACTTTGACTAGAGCAACTGTATAACCCAGGTTGGCCTTGAACTCAAAATAATCCTTCTCCCTCAGCCTCCCCAGCGCTGAGTTTACAAAACATGTGCCACTATATCTGGCTGCAGCTTGAACATTCAACATCGTGTTTTTCTTCCTTGATACAAGAACATGATATAAATGTTTTCTTTAATAAGTAGTTGATCCTTTTTAACACTTTTGTTTTACTTACATTCAGGAAAGTAAACTATAAAGTTGGGCAAATGGAATACTCTAAAAATTACAAAAATAAAGACCATTTAATGCAACTAAGCAACAACAGAGTAATTGATTGCTCCCTCTGCCATCGTCACCTCTGTTTTCAAAGGAACCTGAGGCAAAAAGAGGACCCTTTGAGTAAGGACCAGAAGTCACCACATAAAAATATAACTCCTTTTTGAAGTCTGAATCAGTGTGTAGGATTCAGGACTTAGCAAAATGCCATGTGGAGAAGGAGGGCTGAACTTGAGAAGAGGTGACAAGAGCCAGCATGCAGGCCACTGGACCACAAGAGGAGGAGCATTGCCCTGGCTCAGTAAGAAAGCAGCTGATGTGCCAGCCAGCCTTCAGGGAATTCTCTGCCAGCCGGGTTCAGTTACAAGTACCAGTTCTCATTAGTAATTCCCCAAGCTCAGACGTAAGACTCCACACTGCCCAGTTTCTAGAATTCTGTTCCGGACTTGGTTGATGTTTTTTTTTTTTTTTTTAACTGAGCTGAGAGATGACTACAGGCTTCTCCTCTGTGGCTGCCTGTGAGCACTGAGGCCACGTTTTCCATTTGCCTTAAAATGGCTCAACATTTTTGCTGCATTACCAAGGCCACTTTAATTTATCACTTTGTTTTAAAGAACTGCACCATCCCCAAAATAGCACAAAATTACTCATTCTGTTGGAGGGTACTGCAGCCTTACATAAGACATGCAATCTTCCACTGACGGGGCCAGACTGAGCCCAGGCCTAGCCTTCTGAAATCTACCAGTCACCAATGGAAGCTGCTTGATTTTGGAAGCAAACTCTAGGTTTTACGTTTTTGTTTTGAAACAGGTAGTCCAGGCTGGCCTTGAACCCCAAAGTAGCCAAGGATGATCCTTCTGCCTCTACCTCCCCAGTGCTGGGATTACAGCCCTTTGTCAACACACCCAGCGTTTGGTTTCTGTGGTTGCCTTTTGTTTGTTTTGTTTTGTTTAAACCACCAGCGCCACTAAAGAATGTCTGAGTAGCCAGAGAGATGCCTTGTAGCTGAGTTCTACCTTACTCCCTCTCTTATTCCTATTGCCTGTAAAAGTATAGAGAGAGCTGGCTTCCTACGACTTTTTTCTCCTAGTTTTCCTCGAGGTCATATTAAAAAATCTGTGACCTTATTGCTTTTTAATATTGAGTTTCATATTGAACTCCATATGTTAACTATGTAAAGAAGTTAGTCTGGGATTTCACTGAAGACCAGAAGACAATTTAAAAAGTTGTTTAGTTTTGTTTTTTGTTTCTTTTGTTTTCCATTTGAGAAAAAAAAAATCAAGTTTGTTTTCAGGAAACTTTGCTGGGATTGTGTGATTTGATTGTCATCCCCCTGCTCTGTTGGCCTTCCACTGCATCTGTGAACTTTAGACAGCCTCATGGTGGTCTGTCTTGAAAATCATCATAATGGAATATATATGAGGAGCAGGCAGAGAAATGCCCAGTCTTATTAAATCTCAGTATTCCAACTTGCTTTTGTGTTTCTTATTACCCCTCTAGTCTCTTCGTGAGAGGAAAGAGTAAGTCTCCAAGTCTCATAAGAAATCCATCCCCTCCCCCAAGGTCAGAGGAACCTAGCCTGGGGTCAGTCATTACTGAAGCTTTCAGCCTTTTCTACTTTTGTTGACTTTTTTAAAAATTCTATTTTAGAGGAGACCTTTGGGAGATTCTTGCAATGAAATTCTGCCAAGGGGGAAAATCTAGCAGTTAGTGGCATTATTAAATGGCCCCAATTATACCATAGAATCTGCCATTCACAACCCTTGTCACTTGGGAGCTCAGTGAGTCTGGATGTTTTACTTTATTAATCCTCACATTCCATGTGATGAGGAGGGGAATGGTCGGCTTTAAATCAGAACTGCTTAGACAGTCTTCATTCACAACCCCTTTCCATCTGGGGAAATTTTAAGTGACTCTGAATACACAGGTATTTAAAATAGGTATGCAAATCAAACATGCAAAGATGACAACTTTATTTTAAAACAATTCATATATTATTAGAGATGAAAGCAAATTTATATACTAATGAAATAAATGTGCTTGTTTATTTTTACACAAAGAATTAAATCTTAGCTGAATATTTATTTGATGCTACAGGACACAGCATCTCCAACAGTTTCTAGAGCTGATTAATATTTTCATTTCATAATCATTAATTCAAAGAATGCCACTACACATAAATATATAGCACAAAATTACAGAAGTATGTTCTGGGCCATTTCCATTTCAGAAATTGTTGGAAATTCTCTCCTAATCTCAAGCCAAAATTCATTTAGCAATCTTTCAAATGAAATTCAAGCCAGCAACACAAACAACAATTTTAAAAGTCAAGCATTCTAACAAAATGCAATCCAAAGATGTGCTAATTTGATATGCAATCCAAAGATGTACTAATTTGATATTTAAATGCTGAGAAATGTTGGTAGAAAACATGAAAAGCCTTTGTTTCCTGTAATTAAACCATTGTTTCCATAGGAGCAGACAACTTGGTATCTATAATAAAAAGACCATAATTCATAGCACACAATCTCCTTGAATCCCAGTTGAAACATTCCAGGCAGGACTGGCTGGCGTTGCATGCTGTGACAGCATGAACAGTGCAAAGCGTGAATGTTGTGTGTCCCCAACCAACCACAGCTGCAGTGAAGACACAGAAACAACATGGGCCCTGAGTGCTCCAGAAACACCTTCATGTCAGCACGTTTGCTTTTCAACTCATTTTTGGTCATTCAGAAAAACACTGGTAATGTTTTATGACCCCTACATTCAATTGTGCAGTCCCATCCTTGGGAGCCACAGTTTAAGGAGCTGGGTTTAAATGATTGCTCTTGCATGGCTACAGTAGCACCATGTTGACCCCCAGTTTCTCATCCAGGGCTCTTCCAACTCAGTAGAAAGGTGGAGTTTCTGCAAGGGAACTAATCTGATACACAGTCCAAACATTTACCATCTTGATGTTTAAATGTTGAGAAATGATGATAGAAAACATTAAACATCTTTGTTCCCTGAAATTAAAGCACTGTATTAGAGGGAATCTGGTCAGGGTTTGAAGGCTCTGGTAACTAGTCAGTGAACCAAGTAATCTACTATGAAGGAATGGGGAAGGAACATGGGAACAAGCAAGGGATTTAGGAGCCCACAGATTAGCACTGGGCCCAGTGCACACCTTGCTCCAAAGCACATTCCCCTACCTTCCACTGATAGATCTCTCTGGCAGCCTTCACTTCAAAGACCTAATCTGTCTATCACCCTAGTCTCATCTCCCTGAAGCTGCCAAGAAGAATCTGGGTCAGTGGGAGTTTACAGTTGCAGGAGTGGTCAGACCAGGATGTGAGCAATGATGACTGCACTCCTTAGCTTGTGACTACAGTGACTGTGGATTCTCTTAGCAGAAGTCATAATGGCTGAACTGTCTATAGGCAAAGGACAAGCCTGAACCATTTCTTTTTTCTCTTTTGACATCCGTATTTCTTCTGAAAGTGAGAAACTGTCATCCTACACACACACACACACACACACACACACACACACACACACACACACACACACTAATGGGGGAGCTTCTCCCAGGCCCTAATTAGGTCTCCAACTTCCTTTGTTCAACCTACTTTAGAGAAAATGTACTCAGTCATGCAAGGCTTTTGCACATCTTGTAGGGGGATTTGTCCTTGAAAGAAGCAAAGAATAAAACCAATATTATGGGAAATTTGCAAGTCAGGTGGGGGAAGCATTGCAGTCACCACAGATCTCTCCCCGCAGATATCTATTGGCCTGCTCAAACACAGTACAGAGAAAGAGCTAGGAGGAGCACTCTGGGGGTCTCAACAGTGATGGAGTTTGAAAACTTTTCCTCCATAGTTGTAGGTGTGTCACTGCAGAAGGATCTGAGGAGGAACCCACTGTATCCAACTCCTCCGCCTCCTGCTTCCTCACAGCGGGAGTTACTGTACAGAAAGTAGTCTCATACGCCAGGAAAGGCCAGCACCACCCAGCAGAGCATCTAGCTTCTAGATTGCAGAAGCTAGCTTCAGGCCTGGGGCCTGAACAACTGATTGCTACAAACAAACTTTCCAGATTCTTCTGTGATTTTGCCTCTCTTCCGGAAGTACTGTAGCTGGAAGAAAAGTACAACCGAACTCCCTGTATTAGAGCCACCCAGCTGAGAGAGCTCAGGGAAGGTTCAGGAGAAAACTCCAGAAGACAACTACACTGCTACCAGGACCAGAGCAGTCCCCACAAATGTGACAAAAAGGAGGGGCTGGTCACTGACAATGTCATGTGTTATTTTAATCTTCTTGAAATGCTCTTAGTCTGTGCAGCTTGTCCTATGCTCTGATATTTCCCAGGTGATTCATAACCAAATGTTATTGACTTCAGCATAGACATAGAGGGAATGAGATTGAAGACACACCTAGTGAACCCTGGAAGGCATACAGCACAGGCTTGGGGTATGTCACTAGACCTGCTATATCCATGAGGGTAGATACTGAGGATCCATGCTAAGTCCCTTCTCATCCCTGCAAGGGCAGGTATAGAGAAAGATAACCAACACATTATGAGATATAGTTCCATAGAACTATGGAGGAGGAGTCCTTGACCTACCATAGTGATGGGATGGGGAACTTGGAGAGATAAAAAGTGAGGTTCCAGCAGAGAGTTAGAGAAAGAGCATTTCCAACAGAGGGAGATTGTGTGTGTGTGTGTGTGTGTGTGTGTGTGTGTGTGTGTGTGTGTGTGTGTAGGTAGGTGGGTGGGTGTATGTTGGACAGGAAGATGAGAAGTAGGAAGAAGACAGTGGCATGAATAAAAGAGATGATGTTAACTAACATTTCCTATCCTTAACTCATATTTCTTCAGAGAAAAAGAGGAAGTACATTTAGGGATGGCTTTAACAGCTTAAAAATATAGAATATTATCAGAGTAATGTTTCTAATAGCAACAATATAGACAGGAAACTCAACTTCCAAACTGCATGAATATTTATTTACATGGAAATAGATGAATACTGAGCACCTGTGTATATTAGGGACTTGGATATAGTCCTTTAAAAAGAACAAAAGAGCTCTATGTGCAAACTCAGGAAAATGTCTAAGAAACATTAAATAAAAAAGCTAGATCTCCAAGTGTGCTGGTCATGTCTGTGATACCAGTACTTAGAAGGCTGAGGTAGAAAGGTCACCGTGAGTTCCAGGTTAGGCTGAGCTTTAGAGGGAGACCATGTTCAAAGGTCAAAATGAAACAGGAAAAAAAGAAAGAAAGAAAGCTAGCAAGTTATATGTCTTCCTACTTATATAAAGAAATTTGAATATTTTACTACAAAGAAAGGTATTTTTATTTTTATTTATAACAATAACTAGTGTAGATCAGGCTGACCTCAAAATCACAGCCCTCTGACCCGGTATCCCCCCAAAATGTCCCCCAAAAATGTTGGCAAAGTATGTGGCACCATTTCTTGTTCACAGGGCCTACTCCTTTTACTTATTTCACTTCTGTACTGACTATATCTTTACTTGAGCAAATGTTATTTGATCAATTTTTTTAAGTGAAAGGGGAATGTAACTGGAAAGAAGTACATGACTCTCCAAGCCATGTGTGTTGCTTGTGCCTATAATCTATCAAGAGAGCAGCTTCATGTCCAAGGCTAGCTGGCACACATTTCTAATTCTAGACCACACAGGGCTTTATAGTGAGAACCTGTCTCAAATGAAAACCAAACAAGAAAGAAGGGGTAAGAGAGGAAGAGGAGCAGGGGGACTTGGGGAGGGCAGAGAGGAGCCACTGGACACTCCTAAATCTAGAAGAACATAAAAGAACGCAGTAAGATAGGAAAGATACGGAAAGTTAAGTGGACGCAGTGAAGCGGGCACTTAGAAGCAATTTTTCCTAATGCCTCTGGTATCTCCTTCACTTGGAGTGAAGTTATAAGGTTATCATTGCCTGTAATCTTCCCTTTGAGTCCCCTCAGCCTTCCAGAAGAACAGGAACTCCCAGGGCAGATGCCTCCCAGATAAGGGCAATTGTCCATAGCAGGAAGGCTGTACTCTGGACAGAGGCAAGCATTTCCTGGGCAACCTGGTCCCCTCAGGGACAGGACTTCTTTGGTTCCCATTGTGCAACCCGCTGTTGTTCCATTTTACAAAGCAACATTTACCTCTATTTTGAGAACAAATAGAGACCCAGAAAGATTGTGTCTCGACTGTGTACATAGACGCCTTTATGGCCATCCTGGAAGGAGAAATATCTCAGAAAGAGAAACACTTGTATCATTCCCTTTCTCTGTCTAATTATTGAAATAATGGTCCCCAGGGAATTGGAATTTCCTCAGAAATCTCATGTTAGGAGAAAGGAAAAGCTGAAGCCTGAGGCCAGCCAGAGAAGCATCTCTCAGGATACTTCACACAAACCTGACAATTAGATCATTTTGCCAAACAGCAAGACAGAGACAATGCAGGGTCAATGATGGCTGAGACTCTGCCTTGAGCAGCACTGCTTAATTTATGGATAGTTCTTGCCTTCTGACCACAAACCACAGGTCAGATCCCTAAAACATGGACTTGGGAGTAGGGTCATTAGAACCCTGTGGCTGCATTAAATAAACCTTCTCCTGCTTCTCATTCTTACTTGAGTCTCTTAATGTCATGGGATGTGTGATCAAGCCCAGCTTGTTAGGTCTGCCAGAACCCAGGCTTAGACATCAGACATTTAAGGAAGACATAAATGTGTCTGTTTCTGTCATAGATCTCACAACAATGAGACATTCTCATGTCCAAATTTGTCTAAATGTGAGCTTTGCCATTGGACATGATTTAGAGGGCCCATAGCTGGTAGGATAGAAGCAGCGGGATCCACCATCATTTTCACTATCCACTGTGTGGCACTTCGCAGCTTTTCTTTTCTCAGTATTAAGGCCTCACGAACGGGAGGCAAGCATTTTATTGCTGAGCTTGGTCCTCAACTCTCTTTCAGTTTATTTTGAGACAAGGTCTCACTGGCTTGTCCTGGGGGCCTTGAGCCTCCTGCCTGGGATTACAAGCCAACACCATAAAACCTGCCTTAGCTAATTTCTATTTTGGATGTGGCACACAGCACAGAGTATTGTACTGTCAGTGACTATAACTTAGTCAGTGACTATAACTTAGTCACTGACAGAATCACAGAAAGTTAGCATAATATTACAGTTGTCTCAGAGATCTCAAAATACCTGCCATTGGCACAACTGCAGAATTTCGCACCACAGATAATAAATGGGACCTCATGAAATTGAGAAGCTTCTGTAAGGCAAGGGACACCACCATTAGGATAATGCTGCAGCCTACAGAATGGGAAAAGATTTTTTTTTTACCAACTATACATCTGCTAGAGGGCTAATATCGAAAATATATAAAGAACTTAACTAGATATCAAGAAAACAAATTACTCAATTATAAAATAGGGTACAGATATAAACAGATAATTATCAAAAGAGGAAACTCAAATGGCTGAGAAACACCTAAAGAAATGTTCAACATCCTTAGCCATCAGAGAAATGCAAAGCAAAACTACTTTTAGATTTCATTTTACACGTGTCAGAATGAATAAGATTAACAAAACAAGTGATAGCTCATACTGGCAAGGATATGGAACAAGGGGTACATTCATCCACTGCTGGTGGGAGTGCAAACTTGGTGCTATGGAAATCAGTGTGGCAGTTCCTCAGGAAGATAGCAATCTATCTACTTCAAAATTCAAGCTATACTGCTCTTGGGCATATATCCAAAGGTCATTTCATCCTACCACAGAGACACTTGCCCAACCATGTTCACTGCTGCTCCGGTCATAATAGCCAGAAACTGTTACAACCTAAAGTCCCTCAACAGACAAATGGATAAAGAAAACGCAATACATTTACACAATGGAGTATTACTCAGCAGTTAAAATAATAAAATCATGAAATTTACAGGTAAATTACTTGAAAAAAAATCATCCTGGGTAAGGTAACACAGATCACACAATACAAACATAGTATGTATTCCCTTATATGTGGATATTAGCTGTGAATCGATGATAACCAAGCTACAATCTATAGAATCTATAGAGAGTAGGTCACAAAGTAGACTATGAGGACCATAGACTAGGGGGAGCAGATAGAACTCCTTAGGAAAGGGAAAGAAAATAGATAGATATGATGGAAGAAGGGGATGGAATGAGAGGATCAAATGGAGAGAGGGAAAGAAGAGAGGAATGAGGGAGAAATGCAGGGAAAGACAGCTAAAATTAAGGGCCATTGAGAGGTACTATGGAGATCTAATACAGTAGAAACTTCCTAAGATATAGACATATATGAAGGCAATCTAAACGGACTGCCAAATAATGGGAAACACAAAGTCCCAACCAGGCAACTCTTGTCACCAAATGAAGTCTTTAGTACCAGGATTGGATTGCATCTAGTTGAGTTGTTGAGTAAAGGAATCCATGGGAATCCCAAAACAACCCTGGCTGTTGCAAAGGCTACAGGTTGTTCTCTGCAAACTGACAGCAAGGCCCCATTGCTAGAGATAACACTACATAACTCATTAAACATGGAAAAGTTGAGCTGGTGCCTACACAGAGCCTTCACCCTTTATTCTAGCATCTTTAGTACAGGAAGGTACTCTGCATGCTACCAAAGGAGAAATATAAACACCAACCCAGGTACATACCTTTTGATCTACAATGGTGTTAGGGCAATGGTAGCACCAAGTTTGTGGGAGTAACAAACCAATATCTGATTTGACTGAAGGCCCACTCCATGAGATGGAATCCATACCTGACACTGTTTGAGTGCTAAGAACCTGACACTACATCAGGATGGGAGGGTAGTTGGGAGTGTTAGGTCTCAAGCCTGGGACAGACTGAGGTGCCTATTAACACATCAAAGTAGCTGCTGGCTGCCAGGTTCTTCAAACAGCCCTGAGTCCCTGCCTGCTACCCGGTTCTCCTGGCTGGCATACTCCACCCCCACCGCACTCTCCAGCCAGGTGCTGGGGCTGCCTTCACTGTATGATCCAGCCATTTTTTGCTGGAGCAGTCCTTTTCACCCATTTTGATCTCCTGATCAGCAGTTCCTCTCTTGCTCTGCTTACCCTCTCTCCTCATCTGGCCCGGCTCAGTCTGGCCATGTCTACTCTGAACCATTCCAGTTACCTTTAGCTATATTCTCCCTCGTAGCTACAATGAACCTTTTCCTCCACCATACCTAGGGGCAGTCATGTCCTGCTTTTTATTTGTTTTGTTCCTTGTTTGTTTGTTTGTTTTACATGCTGAGAGGAGAAGAGGGAGGAAAAAACTGTAATCAGGATATACTTTGTTGGGAAAAAAATCTTATTTGCAATAAAAGGAAAATAAATAAATAGGACACACCCATATGTAATTAACAAAAGAAATAATCATTATCACATATATTAAGATATTTCAGTAAGTATACTCTAATACATTCAGATTATAATCTAGTGTATTCTTCTACTGCTTTATTTAGAGACCAGGTACATAAACTTTACCAGACTGCCAAAGGGACCCATGCCTGACTGACTACAATTAGATTGAAACTTGAGGTGGTGGTGCAAGTCTTTAATCCCAGGGAGTTTGAGGCCAGCCTGATCTACAATAGTGAGTTCTAGTCCAGTCATGGTTTCATAGTGACATGAAAGGAAGAAAGAGAGGGAGGAAGGGAGGGAGGAAAGGAGAGAGGGAGGGAGAGAGGGAGGGAGGAGGGAGGGAGGGAGGGAGGGAGGGAGGGAGGGAGGGAGGGAGGGAGGGAGGGAGGGAGGGAGGGAGGGAGGGAGGGAGGGAGGGAGGAAGAACCTACCTCTAGATGGGGTTAGAAGTCAAATGTGTGTAAACCTAGCTTGAGAAGACTGAGGCAGTACAATTCCAAATTTGAAGCTATCTTGGGATACTGAATAAGAACCCTGCCTGATAATAACCAACAAATATAAATGGGGTGAAGTGGGGCTCAGGGCCTGTGGTGTCACTGTCTGTTTACACATTCCTGAGGCTCAGCCTCCAGCTCACTGAACACTCCTAACCAAATAGGCTGAGGAACACACCACATCTGTGTAAACACCGCCCCACCCCAGTGTCAGGTTGCCCATCTGCACAGTTGCTTTAAGTTGGTGGCATCAGAAAGGTCAGATGCCCTGAGTAGCCAAAGGAAGACAAGAAGGCGTCTTTGGAATTACAATCCGGCCAATGCTGTGAAAATAGAAGAATAAATCAGACCCCCCTAAGCTGCTTTTAATTTTCATGGTGGGTGTTAGGATGTCACCTAACTGCTCAGCAGCGTGGTTAGGAGTTAAGACTTCTATTGAAGGTCGGTAGGCCCAGACAGAGTTTTCACCTACATCTCATCCATTCACCCAAGTGCTGGGAGGGGCCGGCCTCTGCACCATTTCCAGTCACAAGGAGGGAGAAGAGGCTGTGAGGGCCTGCTGGTCTGTGCTAAGGAAGAGGGGACATAGCTATGAGCATGCCCTATAATTATCCAGATTCCAACTGGTGCCGACAGCTACCTTTAGTAGACCCAGATAAAAATACATTCCTGAACATTCCTTCCACATGCCATGTGTACTGAATAGGAAAGGAAATCTCAGTCCCTCTCATTAGGTTAACAGAGAAAAAAATAATAATAAATAAAATATTTTAGAAACTGATAACAACGAGCACAAAGTGTACCATGACGATCTGGAGGACTATCTGGGCTGCTGAAACTATTACAGCACTGGGACGGAAAACAAATTTATTCAAAGTAACTAACTTGATCAAAGGATGCTGGGATCCACACGCTTCTTGCTTTGACCTCATGACTTCTGCTCAGAAACACTTCCCCCTATAGTGCTTACTGACTTAGCTCCTTTGAAGACCGTTTGAGGGATTGTGTGTGTGTGTGGGGGGGGGGGCAAGCATGCCCAGAGGGTGCCTACTGATCCTGCAGCCTCTTACAGAGCTATTTCTGAAGCATTCTCTTCCCTGTGGCCAGGGAAGAGGAGCTGTTTCCAGATGAGGCAACCTAGACTCTAACTGATGTCAGTGTTACCAGTTCTCTCTTTTGAGTACAGTGAGTTGCTGGTCAGCATTCTGCATGCCTATGTCATAGCCCCCTGAAGACAGCAAGTCTTTTTTTTTTTTTTTTTTAAGAACAAGAAAATAAACCAATAGTCCTTTAAGATTAAAAGCCAGCTCCTTTACCTGTCCGCTGTTCGCCAGGGCCCAGGAGAGAAACAGCAGCTCTGGCTTTCTTATCTTCTGCGAGTTTCCACAGAAATGAAAGAATCTACATGGCCGCTTACACTTTGTCCTGGAGTCTGAACAGTTTCCCCTAATGCACTCCTCAGCCCAATTGTGTACTTGTTTGGGTGCTTTAAGATGTGGACTCACTCTGTAGCTCAGGATGGCCCTAGTCATGATCCTCCAGCCTTAGCCACCATTCTAAACACACCCCACCAGACATCCTAGTTAGAATCATTTTTTTTTTGATTCTTGTTTTTGAGAAATTATGAAAAAAGCGAGTCTTTCTATGTATTAATTATTGACTGATTGGGAAAGGTGGTTATGTGATACACGTTCAAACATACAAGAAAAGAAGTGATATCAGTATAGGAGACTGCCTAAAACTGAGCAATTAAGATGACAGCATATTACACAAACTCACACTGTAAAGATTGCAGCACTATGCTGGCCTGCCCCTGTCGCCTGGCAGAATGCACTCAGGCAGTACCCTGGCCAACCCAGGGTTCCATGATTGTGTAGTCTGCAAGTAGGTGCAAAGAACCCTTTAAAAGACTGATCCTGCCCACTTAAGCCCTCTTTTCTGTTCCTCTTTTCTCTTTCTGCTCTCTCTTTGCCCTCTCCTCTCTTTCTTGCTCTTCTCTTTCCAGCCCCCCCCCTTTTTGGGGTTCCTCTGGGGGCAGACAGGGCTTTTCCTGTCTCCCTCTTCTGTCCTCTCTCTGTCTCTGTGTCTCTTTAACTCTTTTCTCTTTCCTTTTCCCTCCCTCCCCTTTCTAATAAAACTTCTCACTTAAGCTCTGTCTGCCTGGCCTGTTTGTGCCACTCCACTCCCACCCCAGCCTGCCATGGAATCTACCAAGATCCTCCATGCAAGGTCCCCACACTTCCTAATGGTCTTCTTACACCAATACTTGGAACCCTGGTACCACCTTTTGCACCAGAAAGTAGTCCCATTCTCTGATCTCTTAACCAGCATTGAAGCCCTGGGATCTGGCTCCAGAAGCGGAATTTAGCCAATGTGTGTGATGCAGGTACAACAACCCCACAGAGGCAGTTTGAGAGAGGAAGGGTTGTTTTGGCTCACAGCTCAGGGTACAGTCCATCTGACAGGGCATGGTAAGGGAATTCATAATCTATAAGAAGTCATTTGCACTCTGTTCTACCGGAAGGGATCTGTGCATACACACCCATTGAGGGTTTGTTTGCACTGAGTTAAACTCCAGTCTAGATCTCTTCAAAAGGATTGGCTCAAGAGGATGTGGCCTTGATATTTGCAAACCCACCCCCATCCCTGGAGAAGAGCCAATAAGGAGAAAAACATCAATACCATAAATTTCAGCGACAAGTTGACCACCTGACCCGAGGGTAAAGATGGGCCTGGGAGCTGGTTGGTACCCTTAGTTTCTCCTTCCTCCTATATAATCTGCTAGCTGAGGATGACAGAGAATATGGGTCTTCAGGATGCTGACCATTGTCCTCTCAAATTCCTGGCTCTTGGAATAAAACACAGCTTACAGGTTCAATTCCTGGTTTTTGCTTAGGTAACAGGAATCAGGGCCAGGGATACATCCTAGAGGGAAGTCAATGGCAGCTGCAGCAGAAGAGAGCGACCAGTGCTGGTGGTCCACTCCCTTTCTCCTTTTATCTTTTAAATTTTAATTTCATTTTTTTTGATAGTAGGACTGGAGACAACTCATTAAGAAATTAAAAATCACTCCCCAGGGTGGAAGTTATTTCATGAGTTCTGACCCTTCATGGGCTCATTATATAGCAGCCCCTTCTCCTGTGTTTGTATGGTACAGTCTGCCCCTGCTGGCACACACTCTATTACACACATGCTAACTGATGAAGAACAGTTTCCTGGCTCTGACAACTGACTGCTTTCACATGCTAATTTTGATGCCCCTTTCTCTAGTCCTTGCTATCTTGGTGGCTGTGGTTCCAGAAGTCTTTTATGAGAGCTGAAAGGTGAAGGCCTTCTATCACCGTGATGAGGGACATAGTCTCTGCTCTAGAGGGACCCATAAGATTTTGATTTACCTATTGGTTGAGCAGGGGCCTTTGGCTTCTCTGAGTTAGGAACTGCACATCCTTGCATCATAAGTTTAGTTGGTAATTGTGATGTCTCTTAGAAGACACACATTTTGTAAGATTAAAACACAAATTTTAAGCAAGTCATGATTATGCTAACTGATGATCCAGAAAGGGGAGAGCCTGGAAATCCACAGCCATGCTTTTCTCAAGAGAATCATTCTTTGTAGCTTACTGTCCAGGGTGGGATCCCTTGGGCTGTTGACAAAACTTACTGATGGTTATATACCCAGAATGTGGGTGAGATACAAAACAAACAAAACAACTTGTTTAAAAAGGAGTTTAATTTTAAAAAGGAATAGGTTTAAAGGAAGATAATGTGAGACTGTAACCATGGAGTTACAATGTCAGAAGAAACACAGTGCTAAGTGAATCATACAGTCAGGTGCAGAGGCTGTGTCTAGAACTGGAATTTATCTTTGTATTACACTTGGGATGGCTGTGGTCATGCTAACTGGCACATACTAGCCTATGCTCAGGGTTCAATGAGGAGTCCTCTAGGCCTGAAGTATTGTCTGCCCTTTTCTTTTAAAGGTCTAAACTACTTCTTAATGTTTTTGTGTTATTCCCAGTCATTTTGTTATCAGGCTTTACTTCCTGATTAAAGACTATGTAGCTGGCAACAACAAACAAACAATAACAACAACAAAATCCCTAAGCTGACCATTAAACTTCTTGGGGTTACTCTTGGAGACTTAGGTGAATCCCCTGGCCTCCTTTAATCCTCTACCAGCGTCTTGCTGACCATGAAGCTTCCCTTGGAAGCTCTGAGGAGAGTCTCCTCTTTGGAGAACATACACTGTTACAGTCCAAATGGAACACCTGGTCTCATTTAGCTATTCAAGGGAACAACTTCAGCTTTTTACTTTCAGTATGATGTTGACTAGAAATATTTCATGTACACCTTTATTTTGTGAAGGTCCAATCCCTCATACTTTATTTTGTACCTAATTGGTTGAAAATTTTCTATTTATCATGAATTATGGTGAAATTTATCAAATGCTTCCTTTGTGTTTATTGAGGTGATAGTAGCAGTTTTATCCTTCATTCTACTTATGGGCAATGTGTTGCATTTACTGTTTTGTGTGTGTTGAAGTCTCCGGGGCAAATCTCACCTAATTATATTATATGATCTTTTTGATGTGGTACTGGATTTGCTTTGATTTCGTGAGAATTTTTGCATTATGAGAGTAATTTCTCCCTCATTGTCTGATTCTGATATTCGGATAAAGTTTTGGGTCTGGAGAGATGGTCACCTGTAACTACAGTTTTAGGGAATGCAATAAACTCATGCAGGCACACACACACAAATAAGAACAAATAAAGTAAATCCTTTCTCAAAAGTATAATAAACCTGGCCATATAAACTGAGTGAGTGAAGACTGTTTCTTTTCATTCTATATTTTTTAAACTCATTTAAGAATCCAGTCTCTACTTCACCTTTAAATGTTTGATAGAATTCAGCAGTCTAGCTTTTTAATTGCCCTTTTCCCCTGAGATTTTTTTTCTGTGACCTTCTAGCTCAGTTTCAGCAGGTTATATGTGCCTAGGTCTTCCCATTTCTCCTAGGTTTCTAGTTTGCTATTGAACAATTTTTCATAATCCTTTGTGTTTCTGTGATTTGTGTTACAATATCATTCTCACTTATCTACAGTATCTCTGGTTTTATTTATTTGGGTTTCCTTTTATCATTTTACAGTGACCTTTCTGTTTTTATAATATTTTGATACATCTATTTTATCTAAGTGTAGCAATTTCTGTTCACTTTTGTTTTATATTTGTGTGAAATATCTCTTCCCATTTCTTCACTTTTAGTCTGTTATTATCAATGAAACTTTTGTAGGTAATGTATTTCTGATCCTCATTATTTTTATTTTAGGTGGCTTTCTTTTCCTTTCTTTCTTTTTTCTTCTATCTTTCTTCTTTTTCTTATTTATTTTATTTTAGATGAACTCTGGACTCACATGACCACTGCCTCTTGAGTGCTGGGACTACAGTTATGTGCCACCACACTACCTTGGGTCTCTTTAAAGAAAAGAAAACAATACAATATGATACAATACAAAAACAAAACCAACAAAGCAAAAAAGGCCTCTATCCAGGCACTCTAAAGTGGGTTTTTATTTGCTTGTATGTTGGTTTGTTGTATTTGAAGACAGGGTTTCAATATGCATCCCTAGCTGCCTGTGAACTCTATGTAGACAATGCTGTCTTGAAACTCATAGAGATCTGCCTGCCCCTATCTACCCACTGAGTGTTAGGATTAAAGAGGTATACCACAATTTCCTGCTCCTTTCTAAAGTATTTAAATCTATTTACATAAAGATTAATTGATGGATAAGGACTTACTCTTGTCAAAAATTTTTTTTTCTGGCTGTTTTGTATATCTTTTGTTGCTATCATCCTCCCTTGTTGGTTATCTTTGAGGTTTGATGTTTTTCTGTATTAATAATACTTGACATATATGCTATACTTGGGAGTTCCATGCTTTTCTGTGTAGTCATTATTGTAGTTGTCTTCTTTAACTTCTAGATGTAGTAGCAGTCCTTTAAGCATTTCTGGCAAGGCCAGTGGACCAACAGTGGCAATGGATTCTCTATTTATGTCTCACAAAGACTTTATCCACCCATCATTTCTGAAGGATAATGCACTGACTAGTTTTTATCTCAACTTGACATAAGTTAGAGTCATTTTGGAAGAAGGAACCTCATTAACAAAATGTCTCCACTGGATTGGCCTATGAGCAAGTTTGTGGTACATTTTCTTGACTGATGATATGCTAGAGAAGACCCATCTCATTGTGGTTGGTGCCATCCCCGGGCTAGTGACCCTGAGTGCTCTAAGAAAGTATGTTAAACAGGCTATGTGGGAGCAAGCCAGAAAGCCACAGTCCTCCAAGGCTGCTTCAGCTCCTGCTTCTAGGTTCATGACCTGTTTGAATTCCTGTAATGGACTATGATGTAGAACTAAAATAGACCCTTCCTCCCTACGTTGCTTTTGGTTATGGTGCTTTATCACAGCAATAGAACCCTAACTAAGACAAATAGTATATGTTTATTTCATGGAAGCCATGTCTCAGTAGCCTATTTTCAGGAAGTTGTGCTACTGCCCCAGTATCTGTGAATAGCTCTCTCAGACAGGGCACATTTGCTAATGACTTTAGAAACTGTTGTATGCCTAAAATTAAAAGTCAGGTGCCCATTGGTTTCCATTAGTGAACAGGTGTGGCACCTGTTGAGCACCAATAACAAATCAACAATTGCCATAGATCACTTAGACAGGAGGACCATTTAGCCAGTCTGGACAAGCACACATAGCTGCAAAAACAGGGTGTCTTCTTCTACTTCTGTGGCTTGGGGTTGGTATAGTCTCAAAACGTCACCACACATCAGGCTGTGTCATTGAGAATAGAGCATAGACTGTCCTTTTTTACAGCATGCAATAGTGCATGTTCCTCAGCATGCTTGGGGCCTGAAGGGACTATGGCATTCCCAATGGGAAAATGGTGGCATTAAAGGAGGTTACCAGAGGCCTTCTGTTGACCTATCCCATCTCATAGAAAGTGATGATTATGAACCCTTGTCTTTGTGATTCAGGGGGAAATTCTTGAAAGAAAAGATACCTAAGTCAAAGTCTTACTGAACATGGTGGTGCAATTCTGCAGTCTCACCATTTGGGAAGTGGAAGCTGGAGGACCACCAGTTTGAGGCTAGCCTGAGCTACCTATCCATCGATACCAACAGTGTGAGACTCTGACTCAACCCTTTCACTGCCTCAAACATAAATAAATAAATAAATAAATAAATAAATAAATAAATAAGAATGAATGAATGAAAAATAAATACTTAAAGAAGTATAGGATAAAAGGGGGGAAAGTTTTGAAACAGGAAAAATAAATCCTTTTACACCTGCAACACCAGCACTCAGGAGGCCCAGATAGAAGGCCAATGAGTTTGAGCAGAAGCTGGACAGCACAGTCTGAGGATATCCTAGGCTACACAGTGAGCTCCTGTATCACAAACAAATAAAATAAACAGACTTGTAGATATGGCTCAGACATTTAAGAGCTCTTGTAGAAGATCAAGGTTTGCTTCCCAGAACCCACATGCCAATGAATGCCAGTCTGTAACTCTAGTTTCAGGAAACTTAAGGAGTTTAATACTGTCTTCTGGTTTCTGCTGTCACTACACACAGGTGGTACATGTACATACATGCAGGCAAAACACTCATACACATAAAATCAACATAAGATAACTCTTTAAAAATTAAGCAAACAGGATAAGGAGGCAAACAAGTGGACTTAAGTCAATAAGAGAGAATGACAAGGGTGATGTGGACATAAGAAAGGTAGTGAGGTTAAGGTTGGAGTCTTAGGGTTCTATTGCTGTGAAGGGACACCATGACCACAGCAACTCTTATACAGGAAAATAGTTGGGTCTGGGTTACAATTCAGAGGTTTAGTCTATTATCATTGTGGTAGGAAGCATGGAGGCATGCAAGCAAATGTGTTGGGGAAGGAGCTTGAAGGTTCTACATTTGGATCCTGAGGCAGCAGGAAGAGAAAGACGCTGGTCCTGGCTTGAGTTTTTGAAATCCCAAAGTCCACCTCCAGTGACATACTTCCTCCAACAAAGTCAAACCTATTTCAATTAAGTCCATACCTCCTAATAGTGCCACTCCCTGGTGACCAAACATTCAAACATGTAAGTCTATGGGGCCATTCCTATCGAAACCACTCCCTGGCCCCCATAGGCTTGTGACCATATCATATTGCAGAAATGCATTCATTCCAACTTCAGAAGTCCCCTCAGTGTATGTCTCAACCCTGTCTAAAAGTCCAAAGTCTCTTCGGAGACTCATGGAAATCTCTTTTTTCTTCCCTTTTATTTATTCTATGCATCTTTTACATCATGTATCTTGATCCCATTCATTTCTCCATCCCTTGACAATGGCCCTCTACCCCTGCACCCTCCCCAAGAATAAAACAAAATTTAAGGGGGAAAAAATGAAAAAAATGTTGGCATGGAAGCTGCAGTATGACACAGTGAGTCATGCAGTAACCTGTTGTGTGATATTTTTTGTTGATAAAGAATGAGAACCAGGTCACATTTTATCTTCAAGCAGACCATTGAGCTAAAGGAATGAGACATGGGTGAAGTTCAGCTGTGCCCATCTTTAAAGGATCTGACTTGCCTTTTACTTTTGCTCCCCTCCCCCATCCTTACAATTTCCATTGTAGATGTAATCTCTTATGAGGTTTTCCTCTAGCTGCACTGTAGAAGACATTCAGTTATCTAGATCCATTTTCCAATCTTCTATTGATAAATAATAATTAAATACCTCAGTAACTCCCTTTGTCCATGATCTTTACTTGTAAGTGTTCATTGCCAAGAGTCATTAGTCTGGTTTGAGGCCTCTGGTTTCTGCTACACTATAGATGCTGGTCCCTCAGTGGTACTCCTCTTGGATATCCTGTTGTTGCCCTGTGTTGCAAAGATCCTGCAGCTTTTGGTCTGTGGTTCAAGTCCCTTCACATAGATGGGGTGGGGTGTTAGTTCTGGGTCTACACAGCTGCAGAATTGGTCAGTCCACCAGTTCTCCCCAGTCCTCATGACCAAGGTGAGCTCTCCAGCATTGCCAAGGCTAATTCACCTCTTGTAGCAATGAGGTAGGGGTGTGGCCAGTTCTCCTGCTTTCATACTCTCAGAGTCAGCTCTCCTACACCTATACCATTAGGGTCAGCTCTATTGTGTTGTCATAGCAATCTCTTCACTGTACTTCCCTAAAAAAATCAAAAGGCAGATCACATACTTCCAACATACAGTGGAATATATATATATATATATATATATATATGCATTCCAAAAAGGAAGAATATTAGACCAAAGTGAGAAAATATTGGACCAAAGCAAGACCAAAACCCAGCTGGGTAAACTCCAAACACTACATCTCCATGTCTGATATCAAAGTACTCATCAGGTCTCTAGCTCCTGCTTTTTTGACTGCAACATATTTCTTTCTCTTGAGCTGGTTCCAATCCCTGCTAGTAGCTCTCATTAGCAGGTATCTTGAGGTTCTGTCATCTCCAGTGTTTTAGGGTCTTTAACACAATCCAGGCTTCACATTCACAGCTTCACACAGTGATATCTCTAGGCCTCCATTCAGGGATACTCCTGATACATTGGCTTCAGCAGCTTTCCTTAATCTCGGAGGGAAATTCCATAACCCTTTTTTGTATCATTGATCCTAAAGCCAGAACCACATGGCTGAAGCTGCCAAGTTCTGCTGCTTGTTGGAGCTGGAACGTGGCCTCTTTGTATGTTTTCACCAGCTTTCTGGTTTTGATGGTCTCCTTCACTTTAATGTCCTGGAGCTCAATCTATAAACTAGACTGGCCTTGAAATAAGAGATCTGCCAACCTTTGACTATTGAGAGCTGAGTTTAGAGGTGTACATCAACACACCTGACCCTAAGCTTTTCTTTTTAGTTCCTTTTCATAGGCTGGAAGCTTAGCTGGGTGGGGTCTTGCTCTGAGGTCACCAATCCTGTCTTAGGGTTTCTCTTGCTATGAAGAGATACCATGACCACAGCAATTCTGAAACTGTAAGTCAGCGCGATTAAATGTTTTAATCCATTATAATCATGGCCAGGAGCATAGGAGTGTTCAGGCAGACATGGTGCTAGAGAAGGAGCTGTTACATGTTGATGTGCAGGAAGAAGACTATGACAGTAAGTGAAGCTTGAGCAAAAAAGACCTCAAAGCTTGACCTAAGGTGACACATTTGTTGTTCTTTTGCTGCAGCTATTGCCTAAGAAACACAAACACGAGACTCAGTGCCCACGTGAGAGTTTATTGAGAGAGAGGAGAAGGGGGTAGCTGGTGGCCAACTGAAAGCGGGGAGAGAGAGAGAGAGCATGGGGAAAAAGAGTGGCGTCAAAAAAAGAGAGAAGGGGCCCCAGAGAGAGAGAGAGAGAGAGAGAGAGAGAGAGAGAGAGAGAGAGAGAGAGAGATGCGCTTGGTGTGCTTACTTTAAAAGTGGGGCTTGCGCATGTGTAACTGGGTCCCCTGCGCAGCCAGGTAAAGGCTTGAACAGCCAGGTAAAGCCTGAGTAGTGATAGCATGGCCATGAGCCCCCGCCCATTGTCAGGGGCGGGGTCTGGAGACTGCAGATTCCTAACATTCCCACCTCTTATTCTTATTAAAAAGGTGGGGGTTGGGCATGGCCCAGGGAGTCTGGAGACTACAGGTTCCCAACATTATTTCCTCCACCTTCTCCAATACTTTAACAAGGCCATACCTAATAGTGATACTCCTTTTGGGGGACATTTTCTTCCAAACCACCACATTTCCCTTTACTCCACTTAGCATGAGTCTTTTCTTGTAATTAGTTTTCACTCCCTGGGTGCCCCTTTTCTCATCAAACTGTACATCCTATATTTTTCCTTGCTGTGTTTTGTTGTAGATTGGGCCACTAATTGCCACACAACACAGTCAACACTAAGCTGTTTTGAAATCTCCTCTGCCAACACAATTAATCCAAAACTCTTCAATGTAGCCTCAGACAGACTTTTTGGAGAAGCAAAAAGCAGCCACATTCTTTGCCAAAATATCACAAGAATGGTCCCCTAAGCCACATACACATGTTCCTTTCGTTTTAAACCTCTTGAGCCAGGCTCCCACAGATCAAGGAAGTCTCAGCACCACAGTCTTCCATGTTCCTATGAGGATGGCCCATTAAGTCCCACTTAAAATGTCCAATCACTTTTCTAGTGCAAAGTCTCAAAGTATTCCATATTTCTCCAGACAAAAACATTGTGTGGCCTATCACAGTGATACTCCAGTCTCTGGTTTGAGTAGGAATGTTGGTGAATGTTGGTCACTAGGGAGTGGCACTGTTAGGAGGTGTGGCCTTGTTGGTGTAGATGTGGCTTTGTTGGAAGCAGTACGTCACCATGAATGGGCTTGGAGGTTTCAGATACTCAAGCCAGGCCCAGTATCTCTCTCTTCTTGCTGCCTTCAGATCCAGATGTAGAACCTTCAAGCTCCTTCTTAAGCACCATGTCTGCCTGCACACTGTCATGCCTTCTGCCCTGATGATAATGAACTAAATCTCTGAATTGTAAACTAACCCTGATATATATATATATATATATATATATATATATATACATACATATATATATACACATACATATATATATACACATACATATATATATAACATACATATATATATATATATATATATATATATATATATATATATATATATAGTGATGGTCATGGTGTCTCTTCACAGCAATAAAACCTTAACTAAGGTAGCTGCAAAAGAAAGTAAAAGCTACTTCATATAACCTTAAGTGCACACAATGAATTTAGGGCCACATCCTTGCAACAGTAGATTGTCACTTTATGATAAAAAAAATTTCAATATTGCTTTCACTGCTTTGGGAATGTGGAGTTTTCTTAATTTTTCTTTTTTCAGCAATGGCAACAGCATCACTTTATACTTTTTTGTAGTATTTGGGATGAAACCTAGGGATTTGCCTGTCCTAGGCACTCTATCATAAAGCTACAAGCCCCTAGGTCATGGAGTTGTGAGAAACAAGATTGTATATAGGAAATTCAGCTTCTATCTATCAGGTGGCACAGGCTGGATCCCTAAATACAGGCAAAATAGTGGACATGGAGGAAAATAACTCAAGAATGTAAACATGAGTAGATTCATGTGGCAAACAAACACTCCACTCTAAGTCTACTTTGTTGGGCTTCCATTTGTAGATAGATTTGCTTGGAGCTGTTCCACTTGCCTTTGAGCTATGGAGCCTGAGCATAGAAAAGTTCCATTGTTAATAAGAACAGTTAATAAGAGTCTTCAGGAAGGTTGGTTTTTGGATCTCAAGCCCAATTAGTAAGTACATTGGGTTTCACTACAGGTACCAATTCTGATGGATGAGGCTGAGATGAGCGTCTTCAGTTTATTTTGGGGAGCAGGGATAGGGGAGCATTGTAACATTCTAAGCCCAAGCTTCACAGAACACTGGAATGCCCTTTAAAGTAGCACAGGACCCACAGAGGCTCAAGAGAAGTCTGCTGGACAACATTTTTCTCTTCTGTTTTTGTGCCACTATCAGTGAAAATATCCTGAGACACCTCATTGCTTCCATCACCTTCCATGTGTGCTCTGCGGTTTCAGTCTTTCCCACTGTAGTAAAGTTTCCCTGTGCCTTGACAACAGTGTGTGCATAACAATGACTACAGATCACCTTCACCTTCACCCACAGATCAAGTTCAGAAGCCCTAAGAATTGTATTGCTCTAATCACTTAAGTCTAGAGGGCACAACTTGTGGAAACTTGGAGATCCTGCTTCAACTGCATGCCATAGAGTATTCGCCAAGACAGTGGCATCTATTAGCAGCCTGTAATGGTTTGGATGAGAAATGTCCCCCATAGGCTTAGGTGTTGGACAGTAACACCTTTGGAAGAGGAGGTGCCTGCTGGAGGAAGTATAACATTGGGGCAGGGTTTGAAGGTTCATAGCCTCATCCCACTTTCAGCCAGTTCTCTCTTGTTCTCTCTTGTTCTCTCTTTCTCTCTCTCTCTCTCTCTCTCTCTCTCTCTCTCTCTCTCTCTCTCTCTCTCTCTATCTCTCTCTCTCTCTCTGCTCATTTTTACAATTAATCATGTGATCTCTCAGCTTCCTGCTCATGCTCACATGCCTGCCACTGGCTGTCATGGATTTCCCACATGTCATGACAAAATCATCCCTCTGAAACCATAAGCCAAATAAACTTTCCTCTGGAAGTTGCTTCTAGTCATGGTGTTTTATTACCACAACAGAAGAGTAACTAGTGCACAGCCTGTAGCAACTTTTTCTGAAGGAAAGAAAAAATTGGCAGACTCTGACAAGAGTCTCTTAGGAATAAACTGCCAGTTATATTTCATTGTCTGTAAGCAACAGAAGTCACCACTGGCAAACCTAGGTAAAACAAAATACACTGGGAAAGAAATGAGCAGGGAGCTAGGGGCTTGGACCTACGAAGCAGGAATCATAGGTCTGATAGGCTTTATGGCAGGGATCAGTGCATACCAAAGAGAAGCAGTTCTTCAACAACAGAGATGGTAAACGTATACAGAGCCCAAGAGAATCATTACAAAACTCAGAACAATAACACTTAAGAGTGAAGGCGGTCTGATAGCTGGGAAACCAGCATAGGACAGACCCAGACTCCCTGAATGTGGTGTTGGGAGGACTGGGCAGTCTGTGGGGCCTCTGGTAGTGGATCAGTATTTATCCCTAGTATACGAATGGACTTTGGGAGCCCATCCCACATACTTTCTCAGCCTAGACACATGGGGGAGGGCCTGGGCCCTGCTCCAAATGATCTGACAGACTCTGAAGACTCCCCATGGAAGGCCTCACCCTCCCTGGGGAGCAGAAAGGGGATGGGAAGGGGGTTGGTGGGAGGAACAGGGGAGGATTGGAGGGTTCAGGAACTGGGATTGATGTGTAAAACAAGCTTGTTCTAATTTAAATTTAAAATATAAAGAGTGAATGTGGATATGCTACATAATTTGTGGGCCTTGAAGAAAAGCAAATTGTCGATTCATTTGTTCCAATACTATAGATTTCCAAGGAGGAAGATGAAGAATATTGAACCAATCATGGGGGAAGAGGGCCATCTAAGCACAGATTATCTGAAGGCCTTACAGACCCATGGGACTGTCCTGAGAAAAGGAGGGCTTTCCACTGCTGAGGAGCACACAGAAAACCATTAAAGGCTGGCAATCCAGATGGTCCTGCTACATGAATCTTTGTAAAAAAAATTTACAAAGATTTATTTGTAAATCTTTCATGCAGTTCTGTGCACTTTTCCCTAAGTGTGTATGTATTAGGCAAGGTTCTCCAGGGGAACAGAATAGTTAGAATCTATAAACATTATAAAAGGGGATTTATTAGCTTGGCTTACATGCTGGGGGCTGGGTAGTCCAACAATGACTGTCCACATGCTGGAAAAGCTGACAATCTGGTGACTCTTAGTTCTTAAAGCTGAGTGCATCAACAGTCCCAGTCTGGTGCTGAAGTCCCAGACTGTCCCTGGAGAGTTCCTGGTAGTCAGCTCACGCTGGAAAGCTGAACCTTGTCAGTGGAGGATGGCCATGCTGACAACATGGACATGCTCACTCTGGAAGAGGTGAAGTCAGGCTACATTACTTTCTTCCGCAGACTTCTTTATGTCTAGGCCATTTATTGGAAGGTGTCATCCAGTCTAAGGGCAGATCTTATCCCTTCACTTAATCATTCCTGGGAATATCTTCATGGACACATTCAGATGTCTGTCTCCTGGGAGATTCCAGATGCTGTCAAGGTGATGTCACAGTGTCACAGTTCACAGTTTAAAGAAAAGTATATTCTCTGTCCTCATACCAACTACATAATGTTCAACAAGGCATAAACACTGCATGGTCACATTGAAGTCAAATGCCCTTGCCCTGGATGTCCACAGGACAATAACAGGAAGAACAGAGGAGCAGACAGAAGAGCTGACACTGGCACAGCAGGAGCAATTACCCATTAAGGGAAACCTAGACTCTTTTGGTCAAGAGGATGATGTCTCTGATCTGGGTGAAGAAATAACATTGCACACTACCCAGACAGAAACAAACAAGCTAACCCATTCAGGCCAGCTTCACCTAACCAAGAAGCCACCTCTTAGGAAGGCAGGACCACCCCTATGAAGTCTGAAGGCCATCTCACCTTAAGCCATCTAAAGAATGGGCAGAATAGGCATTCCCCTTAATGATAAATCATGCTTTCCCTTCTCAGAATTCATGCTGTGTAGCACAGTCCCTAGGACCCACCACTTCTTCTCCTCCATTCTCCTCCTCCAGGCAGCTGTTGAGATTTATAGCATGACTGTCTTGGGATATTTAAACTCTAATGAAATTGTCCTCTTTGAATAAACTTGGGCTTTGCTTCACTTTCAAGCTTTTTCTGCCTTTTAATTATTTAATCCATGGAGAAAACAAAAGTATGATATATATGACAATTCCACAAGACAGAGCTTTTTTATTAGTGTATATTAATTGTTCAAGATAATGGGTTTCATTATGACTTTTCATACATGTGTATAATATACCTTAATAATATTTCACCCATCGTTCTGTCTTCCCCTTTTCCTCTTACTCCTAATCACACTAATTACATGTTTTTATAGAAAATTTTAGATTCTGCACATGACAGGAAACATACAATATTTGTACAAAAGGTGCTTTTCCTTTCAGTTCCCAGAGTGAGAAACGGGTGTTCAGATTGAACTGCCAAAATCTCACACAGTGAGAGGAATACGAGTCTCTAATGAAAAATTGAATATGTTGGTATTCAGAAGGGATTATGATAGACAAGAAAAACAAAGAAACCGTACAAGGATCAAATAAAAAAGAGAGCCTCATGCCGATCTACCACTCTGTTCTTGTATTTCAGAATTATTAGCGGCTCTCAAACTCTAATGACACAAATTAGGGAATATGTAGAGAAAAGTTGAACAAAACAATAACTTTCAAGTGCTAGCTCTCTTAAGAGAAAGGGATGGAAGTGGCAATAATATCTCTAAAGAAACGTCACACACTAAGAAATAATGTATGATGTTCTTATAAGTAAACTGGATTTATTAAAGTCAGCAGGACCTTATTCTAAGGACAGCTTTAGTCCTTTAACAACTGGACTCAGAAAGACCAAACCTATTGAATGCATGCCTTCAGATTTAATATAATCACACCTCTCGTCAACTATTGCCAAACTGGAACAGCTGAGGAGCAGAAATGCACACAATTACTGCAGGAATACACAAGGCTCCCAAGTGGAGTCTCCCTAGGGGGGAGACGTCTGGCAAGCACATGTGCAACCCTATATGCACATCTAGAGAGACACTGGCCTGAGACTTAGGGAAAGACATCTTTGATCACAATGGCTACAGCAACACATTGAGACCTGTTACAACAGAGGAGACAAAGACAGGCAATTAGCAGCTATCCACTTGCCTCAGAGTCAGGCAAAAACATAGAATGGGGTCTTTCTCTAGGAAGCTCAAGTTCAAGTCCTTGGAGTACCTCTCCTTTGGAATTGGATTAGAGAACTAAAGGCATACACTGGAAACTTACATCCACCACATCAGCTTGGACAAGTTACTTCACTTTTCCATGTTAGCGTTTACTATCTCCAAAACAGAGATGACTCCTTTACAGCTTTGTTGTGCAGATTAAATGGCTTCACACACACACACACACACACACACACACACACACACACACACACACACATGCACACGCACACACACACACACCTCGGCATAGTATTATTAACTATATCCTATGTAAATTAAGGGAGTTGAATAAAGTGATGTTCATGTAATTCTCTGTCTAATTAGTGTGTTTCTGCTACTATAACAAAATACATGAAGTTGGGTAATTTGTAAAGAAGAGCTTTATTTAGCTCACAGTTTAGAAGCCAAAGGTTCTAACTAAGACCTGCTGGTTTGGCCTTTATCTAGAAAAGGTTCCATAGCAGATGGTATGACAATGGTTGGGTTGTGTACAAGAGAAAGAAATCACATGATATAACAGGGAGTCAGAGTAGAGAAACATCCACCTTGCTCTTTGATGACAACCTTCTTGAAAGAACTATGCAGGCTCCCAGGAGAATTGTTGTAGTCCATTGTGAGGGCAGTGTCCCTAAAACCTAAAGATCTCCCACACAGCCTACCCCTTGAACACCCCAGCACTCTTTTTTATGCTATACTTTTATTTTCTCTTTAGTATACATTAATTACATATATTCACGGGATTCCACATAGTCATAAACATGCATGACATGTATAGGTTATTTATCAATACAGTCACCTTCTGCCACCTTCACAATGCTCCCAATTTCTGGAGACTCTTCAATTCCTAATAATTAAACTTCACTTTTCAAGTCAACCTCCCTCACCCTCACCCTCTTTTTTTAGTTTCAGCATATGAGAGAGAACTCACAGTACTTGAATTTCTCTGTCTGGCTTATTTTCATTTAACACAGTTTTTCTGTTTGATGCCACCCTTGAACGACATTGACAACACTGACGGTTAACTATGCTTCCAATCTGTGACTCCAGGAGGACACACGGAAATTATACTGAAGCCAAAGCACTGATCAGAGAAACTTAGGTAGTAGTGCTTGAGTCAGGATACTACCATTTATTCATTTCATTCTTCAAAATGCCTAAATGTTTAGGACTTGGGATTTCTGTTAACAGAACTAGCTTTTGGACTGGAGGCACTAAACATGCATGCATTTTCACTCATGTTTTCATGTCTATTAAAATCTCTGATGATTTGAATTGGTGAGGTCACTTAGCTTATAAAAGTGTTTGCTACCAAGCCTGAGGACCTGAGTTCAATTCCCAGAACCCACAGGGTAGAAGGAGAGAATGGACTCCAGCAAGTTGTCCTCTGACCTCCACAGCTATGCATACACACACACACACCACACACACACACACACACACACACACACACACACACACACACACAACAGACAGACAGAGAGACAGAGAGACAGAGACAGAGAGAGGGAGAGACAAAGAGAGAGATGCCCATATAGTAAATAAATTTATGTAATTAAAAAATTCTAACATTTATATACTGGCTTGTGGGAAAGACAACTATTTTAGTTTTATCCTTTTGAGGTTTATATGACTTGTTTATTTTTATTCTGTTGTACCTCTCACAGAGAGTTCATTTAAGGCAGGATGACTTAAGGCTGAGAGTGGCACAAATACATGTGAAAAACAGATAGTCATGTGACACGAGAAGTCTACATTTAGAAATTCAACCTGGAGATTATACTGCTGGAAATATTCTTAATGTATATTTTAGTGGTAAATTGTTGACATTCTTTCCATACTTCCTGGCCTCAGCTATTCAATCTTCTCTGCTGTGGTTAAGGGAAAAATTCGGGAATAGATAACTTCAGAGAATTAGGGAGACAGTGCTTTGCCTGTGGCTAGAGAAAAATGAGGAAAGGAAGAAAAGGGGGAGATGGAGGAAAGAGAGGAGAGGAGAAACAAGAGAAAAGAAAAAAGAAGACGACGAGCTGGTGAGACGTGAAGGCTGGGAAGGCAGAGGAAGGCTCCCGAGAGGCTCAGCTCTCACTTTTGCTGGGCTAGAGGGAAAGACAGATTGGCAGTCAAGTAGCCCAGGCAAAATATTAGAAAATATTAGAGGGGTGGATGTGCTCAGACATTTTATATAAACTGCAGAAGAGAAAAGCAAACTGCAAGAGTACGCGAGGCATTTCAAATTACACTGCAGTATCTCCAAACTAGTAAAATAATCTTCTGATACAACCTCAAAAAGACATGTTTGTTTATTGTAGTGTCACATTTATGGCCCAGATGAGTTGCAACCAACTAGCAACACTGTAAAACTGGGATATATGAGCATTTACACTGAGTTTTTCCTCTTATTTGGGCCCCAAACTTGATAAGACTACCTCCCTATTTACATAAGGACTTTGAAATTGGGAGCTTTGGAGACTGTGGACATCATGGTTGCTGTGGTGACAGTTTCACATATCTTTTGTTTTTCTTGGGGCCAGAGTTACATGCATAGGGTTAAATTCTTGATAGAATCTCTCTTGGTTTCCACTACAGCAGTAATCAGCTAAAAAGACTTTGCCTGGGCTAAGAACTCTAATAAAATTATGGATGAATCATTTGAACTGATCCCAGAAGGAGAAACTGTGACTTTTAAAAACTGAAACCTTCAGATTCTTCAGCAATGGTTTGGTAAACTCATTACAGAGCGCAGATTTGTGAGGCCTGGGGCCTGACAACATTACTCCTGCAGATGCCTGGCCTGTGGAATCTAGAAAGAGAACCTCTTTGAGAGCCAAGACCTGCCTTAAGGCTGCCCACAGCCCTGTTCTGGGAAAGCCCTGTAGAAAACAATCATTTTAAATAGATCATATTCAGTTTTATTAAAAACCCAAAACAGCTGGGGCATTGATTTGCAAACTTTGTAATGCTGTTGGTATGTCTGATCTGGCCAAGATATTAAAAAGATATTTAAGGAGATGTCAGTAAGTGTCTCCAGCCCAAGCTTTGGCATAGTCAAACAGTATCATGGTGCCTTGGGTAATTTGTCTTCCTTTATGTTTCTCTGTGCAAAGAAGAGGGGAGAGAACACTTACAAAATAATTTACTATGACACATCCATTATAGTGAAAGCATGTGCCACTTGCCGGCACTCCCAGACAATCTGCCCCCTCCCAGATGCTCAGCCATGTGTCCTAGGCTTGATGTGAAGGCCTAGGCATTATGTTGCTGGAGAAGAATTTCTGGGCCCTGGATATTTTAATAGAAATCCCAGAAAGCTCTGGGGTGGCTGGCTCAGGTAAAGAAAGCAGTGGGAAGGCCTGGTCCACTAAAGGCTTAAACATGCTTTCACTCCTGACCCCAGGATGAAATGAGGTTGATGCTCTCTTTGGGACGTAGAGTCATGCTGAGAATCGCTCAGGCTTAGTTTGTAGAACTTTCTGTGGTTCTTGGCCCCAGTGTCCTGCCTTGCCATCCTGCCACTCCCATTGCTCTCCAGTCTGTGTCTGTTTGCAGCAGCCTAATCCTTGGTAATCAGAGTTCTGGCCTGCAAGTTCTTAGCTGCACAGGTTACTAAAGCTATAAGGAAGCAGTTGCTGCTTGGCCATGCATGCTCTGGCCTCTTGCATATTGCAAAGCTAGCTTAGCTGCCCCTGCTCTTGGAATAAAACTAACGTTTATTGGATACCTACTATTATTCTATGACATCATAGAACACCCCATGAAAAGCAAGACAAAATGTGGCATGCCTTACAATTGTCTAATTGGGTTTTGGTAATCTCCTCTAGGTCCTGGCAAACTTTAGCCAAGTTTCCTAAACTCTTTATTCTACAGTGTCTCCATAGGCACAATAGTCTATTCGATTGCTGTTGAGAAATAAGGATAAATAATAATAATAATAATAAGTACTAGTAATTTTTGGCTAGTAGGAAAGAGGGTGATAAAATTATTTATCTGCCATGTTTTATATTAAGAGTTTTGGGGGCTGGAGAGATAGCTCAGAGGTTAAGAGCACTGGCTGCTCTTCCAAAGGACCTGGGTTCAATTCCCAGAACCCACCTGGCAGTCGACAGCTGTCTTTAACTCCAGTTCCAGGGGGAGCTGACACCTCCCCTCACACAGACATACTTGCAGGCAAAACTCCAATGTACACTAAAAATAAATAAATACATCTTTAAAAAAAGTTTTGAATTTTCACTGTGCCATGTAAGGTGGACATTGCTTTTACTCTCCCCGCCCCCCACCACTTAATACAGAGAGGCTCTGCAGCGTTGGGTGAACTTTCCACATTGACAGAGGTCACTCCTGACTTTGTAAAGACAAATGAAATTTTAAATAATGCTTCTAAGATACTAGAGGATATATGGTAACATGACAGCCAATGGATTTCCCAACTAGCCTTATGGGAAGACTCGGTGATGAAAGTGCCCTTCAGGGTAGAGCTACCAAGGCACAGTGCTTTGCTCTTCCTGGCAGTAGGGGCAAGGAGGACAGAGAATTCCTGGAGCCCGAGAAGGATAGATGTATTATGAGGAAAGCTGTCTGGCAGAAGCTGCCTGTAACTCTGGGTAAAGGGAATCAGTCAACCTGCCCATGACAAGCAGGGAGTAAGCCAGCAAAATAAATAGCCTGTCTTACCCTCCCCCACCTCTCCTTGCCAGAGCCCTTGGGCCAATAAGCTCCTTGCTACTGTCTTGGAGCCCATACTCCCGGGCAGGAAAGGGTGGAGGAACACAAAATGGTCCAGGGGCACTCTGCAAGGAGGCAAGGCCGCCTGAGCAGCTGGCCAGCTCCTGGTTGCCTCTGTTATTTTCCTGTGTTGGGTGGCTTGTGTCCAGCCCAGGGCTTCTGGGCACACAATAAAGGAAGAACTTCCCTGTTTTTATTGTTCTTGTTGTTGCTTTGAGACCAAGGCCTTGCATGTAGCCTAGGCTGTCCTCAAACTCGAGATAATCCTCCACCATACCCAAATAATGAAATCATTTTCTAAACCGTGTAATGGTATAAGTGTAACTCAACTGAAAAGTCAATTGAGTGCTTTTGCCTGAAAAAAAAAAAAAAAACCTTACATTTTTAAAGAAAGTTTTTTTTAAAGAAGTCTTGGAAATCATCTTTTTAAAACACAACCTTTGTGGTTTGTTTCACTGGATGTTCTGACAGAGGAAAGGGGCCTGTTTGTTTACATTGCTATGCAACAGGAGGCACTGTGTAAATGGTTTCCCAGTTTTTATTATTTTAAACTTCACCCAGGAGAAAATTGATCCAAGCTTAAGAAAGAGCAGAAACAGAATCTAGTGCTTTCAGAAGTCTATGCGTAATTTCAAGGAACAGACAATATTAACAAACAGAAAAGAGATTAAAAAAAAAAATCAAAACCTCGTATTTCTCATTTCCAAGATAAAGTCCATATAAAGCTATACCTTTACTTAAACAGACTATTTTATAGCCAACTTGTAAATTTCACACTAATAAACTCTGCAAGTTGGAAGTATGTCACTTGTCACCAGATGTTACCAGAAGGTTGGGCAGCTGTAGGATTCTTTTTCATTTCTCTTTCTGACATCAAAAACACAGACCGAGTGCCCAGCTGAAGCAGTCACAAGCAGGGACAGAAGAGGGCCAGATGCCTCCTCATACCCCTCCCCAAACTGTTTTTACACTGCCGGGCGACCTTCTGTATGACATGCATGTCTGTGCTGATTCTATCTGATTGGCAACCTCTCTGCAGTTTCTGGACTCTCTGTTCAAGCTAGAGGGGAAAATGCACACGAGTACCCTGAACTTGGTTAAATCAGACATCTGGAAGCCAAGGGTGGGGAAAGGGAGCAAAGGTTAGGGAAAAATAATGGTCAGTAGCAACCAGCAAAACACAAACTTGTGTAGAGCAACAAGAAGACCACAGGAACAGGCATCTGCCTGGGCATAGCTCGTCTTTTAGAAGCAGTGTCCTCTTGCTGTCTAAGGCCAGAGATACAGGAATGAAGTGAATGAAAGCCAATAAATACATAAATAAATGCATAAATAAATAAATATCATCACCACAGACTACCATTATTCATGCTTTCATTTTATTTTTTTAACCATTTTTTACATATATTCATTTCTATACATATGCATAAATATAAGTTTGAAGAGAGAAGCAACAAGTATTTTCAAACTAAAACGGAGTTATTGCAAGCATACAGTTTTATGTTCTTTATTTAAGTTGGACTTGTTTATATATTTTCCCTGCTACCAAATATTCTCAGAATAGTTGTTTTAATTTAACATAAAACAGTTCATCCTAGAATACAGAGGCCTTCTGAGCAGCTTATGCACATAGCTATTTCAAGGTCAAGATGGCTTGGAAGGTAAAGTTGCTTGCACATGCCTGACTAGCTGAGCTCCAGCCCTGACAACCACATGAACATGGAAGGAGAGAGTCTACAGAGTTGCCCTCTGACCACACACACACACACACACACACACACACACACACACACACACACACACCATAGTGTGTGCACACACAGATGACATCATACACAATAGTAATACATTTTTTTAAAAGAAAGGAAGGAAATACTCATTTCATTCACATCTGGCTGATCTCGAGGGTTGTCATCTTTAAAATTCTGGGTCTATCTGAGAAGTAGAAAATGTTACCTTCAGGTTTTAAAATGTCATTATCTGGTTAACAGTAACTCTGAATATTTACTTACCATGCAAACTTAGCTTTGGGGTGATTGCTTTCCTTATGAATAAACTAATCCTTGAGAAGAGTCAACCTCCATCACAGAACATAAGAGCACCTTCCTAATATAAGCATCACAAACTCCCTAGAGCCCTTCATTTTTAACAACAATGCCAAACAATAGATTTTTTTCTGTCCCACTTTGTAATATAGTCACACCAGCTCTCAATAGCCGACACATCCTGGAATTATAAGCATAGATTTAAGCAAAGCATACTGGCCACTATCCAACCCAGAGTGACAAAGAAGCATCTCTGTCACTCAGCCCACAGGGGATGCGGCAGGGACTCAGGATCTAGTAATCTATTAGTAACCTATCACTCACTCACTCACTCACTCACTCACTCACTCACTCACTCACTCACTCACTCCTTGCATGCTAAAGACCCTGCTTGACAGGTGGGTCAAGTCTATAGATCTCTTATTGTAATACCTTTAGTTGTGGTGGTTTAATAAGAATGGTCCCCATAGGCTCATATGTTTGAATGCTTAGTCACTAGGGAGGATTAGAAGGATTAGGAAGTGTGGATTTATTGGGAGAAAGTATATTACTGGGGGTGAACTTAGAGGTTTTGGAAGCCTGTGCCAAATTCAGTTCCTCTCTCTCTCTCTCTCTCTCTCTCTCTCTCTCTCTCTCTCTCTCTCTCTCTCTCTCTCTGTCTCTCTCTCTCCCTCCCTCCCTCCCTCTCTCTCTCTCTCTCTCTCTCTCTCTCTCTCTCTCTCTCTCTCTCTCTCTCTCTCTCTCTTTCTCTCTCTCTTCCTGAGGACCAGGATGAAGCTGTCAGCTATTGTTCCGGTGCCATGCATGCCACCATGCTTATACCCTTCTGAAACTATAAGCAGGCCCCCCAGTTAAATACCTGTAAGAGTTGTTTTGGTCATGGTGTCTCTTCATAGCAATACACAGTGAGTAAGATAGTTTTATTAGGTATAACAAAATTATGAAGGAATCCAGTCACATTAAAATATTCTTATAAACATTTATAAAAAATCTTCATCTTTGGCATAGTGACATACATGCTCATTTATTTACATTGAAAGCTAGAAGCATGCATGCACTCACACACACACACACACACACACACACACACACACACACACACAGAGAGAGAGAGAGAGAGAGAGAGAGAGAGAGAGAGAGAGAGAGAGAGAGAGAGAAGAAATACCAGCATTTAAAAGTGGTAATGAAGGTACAGATATTTCAACATACCTACAGCGATGATGTAATATGGATTCATTTCTGTCCCTGATAAAGTTCAGGTATTGAAAGGACTGTTATGGGCCATTGTCTGACTTGCTTCAGTGAGTACTAGTAAAAGATGTAATTGTGTTCTCATCACTGAACACTTGAGTTCCTTCCATGATCCCCTGAACTGAAGGGTCAGCTGGACAGTAGTGGCACATGCCTTTAATCCAAGGTAGGCAGATCTCTGAGTTCGAGGCCAGTCTGGTCTACAGAGCAAGTTCCAGGGCAGCCAGGGCTGCACAGAGAAACCCTGTCTCAACAAAACCAAACAAAACAGAATTCAATGGTCAGTCAAAATGCTCAGATGCTGAGAAGACATGGTCCCCCACCTCCTCCCCACTATTAACTATTAGAAATCTGACATTTTCTCCAGGCTCTTTCTTTCTTTTTCTCTATTTGTCACCACTCTGGGAAATTGTTGGAACGGTGCATTGGGATTAGCTACAGTGGGAGATCTTAGGGAAATGGCCGAAGTCACCCTGTTAAAATTACTGTGGTTGATAAGGCTGAAGACCTGTATGCTCTGACCATGAGCTATTCTGCTCAACACTGTGAGTCAACCCTCCATGCCTGGCACAGAAGCCCAGAGTTGCAGGCACGATTATTCTAACCAGCTGTGTGACTGGAGAAGCCCCTGATATTTCTGAGTCTTAGATTTTCTTCATTCAGAAAATAATTTGGCAATGCACTGGTTCTAATAAATCCACAGTTGTGTAAGATGTTACAATCGGAGGAAGCTGAGTGAAGGTCATAAAGAACTATTACTATTTTTGTAACTCTTTTGTAAGCCTAAAATTATTTCAAAATAAAGAGTTACAAAAATTTTTTAATTTCCCTCTTATGGGTAAAAATAATAGTAATTTGTAAAAGAGCTTATTCTCCTTCCAGCTCTCACAATGTTTGACTTGAAAACATCTGAACTCCCATGGTGCTTTGGTGGTGGCTGGATCTCTCCAGGAGAGTATTTGAGTGTTGAGAACAGAAAACCTTTCTTGTTTTCTGAGGCTTCTAACTCCTTCATCTCCACCAGTCTGTTTAGTTTTTCTTCATCCCTGTTCAGTATATAAAATGAGTGTATTCCCTCCCTGGAAGCTATAGACTGTGAACTCATGCTGACTCCGAAGTACAGCTTGAGCCAAGAGGACCTCAGGCCTGGCACACTATTCTCCCCTCTGGTCCCAGGGACAGAGTCCATTTCAACACTACTTGTCATGTGCTCTGCCTCTGCCCCAATGCTCTTGCCTCCCTCAATAGGTCAATTTACTCTTGTGTGTTTTGACCCCTGAGATCTTAAGCAGGGATTTCTATGTGTTGTACTGTAGAGTATTTCATTCTGTTATTTAAACAAAGACCACAGAGTAAATATTTCTTATGGCTTCTCCTTCTCGATTTCCATATGTTGGAAACGTTTGGCACTCTGCTGTATTCATGTGATTGAGCCCAGATTGAAGGAGTGCCCTGAGCCTTGGGTGTCAAAGACAATAGGAGTGCCAGTTGAGTGGGGTGGCCTGGCTGGGACAGCATGGCTCCCTGTGCCTTAAGAATACTTACTGGGCTAAAGTGAGAGACTCAGGAGCAGCCTGCTCTTGGCAAGCCCAGGCAGGGTTCTCTTTGATGTGAAGTTTTGCTTGATCCTGCTTTGTATGTCTGCACTTGTCCTTGGCAGGCAGCAGGCAGTTCCTCTCCAACAGTGAGGTGCCCTTGAGTATAACAGCCATTCATTAGAGTAGGGATACATGTAAGCAGCTTCCATGAGGTAGAGGAGGCAGGTGAAGCCAGGGTTGTGTCTAAAGGGAATGGGGCAGACACTTAAGGTGAGTCCAAAGCCAAGACTGTAAATAAGGAAGCTACAGCAGGCCCAGAACTTCAAACTAGGGTTCGTAGAGCATTTGACTCATTTTTATTTGGTATGGGGATGGTTTGAGAGGAATACAGAGAAATTAGGAGCAAAATGATGAAGGTAATTTTATTTGATTAAAGCACAAAACATTTACAAATGCCCAATGTTGTGGAATGTTCTTTTAGCTATGTAAAGATGTTACATTTGTTTATGTTGCAGAATATTACTTTAACTATGTAAAGGTGTGTTGCTGCTTCACCTTGACTGCCTAAGGCACCTGACTGTTTCAATTAAAAAGCTGAATGGCCAATAACTAGACAGAGGAGGGATAGGTGAGGCTGGCAAGCACAGAGAAAAAGTAAGAGAAAGACTCTAGGCTTGAGAGAAGAGAACAAGGATGAAAAGAAGGAGATGCCTGGGGCCAGCCAGCCTAGCAGCTGACAGTCAGCCAGACACAGAGGAAACAGGAAAGTAGGACATACAGAATGAAAGAAAGGTAAAAAGCCCCAAGGCAACACATAGATGAAGGGAAACGGGTTAAATTAAGTTATAAGAACTACCAGAACAAACATCAGATAAGGCCGAGCATTCATAACCAGATAATGTCTCCATGTCTTTATTTGGGATCTGGTTGGTGGCCCCAAAGAGAGATGGCTCCACACACTAATTGTGTCAGTTACTCTCAGTCAGACACTGGCTTATGCATATGGTGGTTTGAATAAGAAATGTCCCCAATAGTCTCCAGATGTTTGAATACTTGGTCCCCAGTAGGTAGGAAACTATTTGGGGAGGTTTCAGAGGTGCAGTCTTGTTAGAGGAAGTATGTCACTGGGTGAGAGCTTTAAGATTAAAGAGCCTTGTGTCTTAGTCGGGTTTTCTATTGGTGCAATGAAACACCATGGACAAAAGCAAGTTCAGGAGGAAAGGGTTTCATTGGCTTACATCAGCACATAGTAAATCCATCATGGAAGAACACTCAAACAGGACAGGGACTTGTTGGTCAGGAGCTGATGCAGAGGCCATGGAGGGGTGCTGCTTACTAGTTTGCTCCTTATGGCTTGTTCAGCCTGCTTTCTTACAGCACCCAGGACCACCAGCCCAGGGATGACACCACCCACAATGGGCTGGGCCCTCCCCGCATCAATCAGTAATTAAGAAAATGCCCTATGGGCTTCACTACAGCCATATCTTACAGAGACATTTTCTCAGTAGAGGTTCCCTCCTCTCAGATGACTTCAGCTTGTGTCAGGTTGACATAAAACTAGCCAGCACACCTCATACCACTCCACTTCACTCTCTCCTTTGTGCTTGTGAGTGAGGGTATCAGCCCTTAGTGTCCAGCATTGGCCACTATGTCTGTCCCCGGCCGCCACACTTCTCTGCCTTGAAGGACTTTTTATATCTCTGGAACCGTAAATCTAAATAAGTTCTTTCTTCTATAAATTACCTTGCCTATGATGTCTTATCACAGCAACAAAAAAAGAAGTAATACAGTGACTCTTACTCATGGAAAATGACTAGACTTCGCTTGCATTCTGGGTGGACGTTCACTGCTGCTCTTGTTTATTTCCAGTTTTCCCTCTTTCTACTTCCTGGGTTCCTTGTGGCTCAACAAGATCACGTGACTAGTTAGTAGACAAGTGAGAATGATATGGGTTGTTATTTGTTTGTTTTTGTTCTTCTTGGTATTGAATTAGTGCTGCAAGGCTCACCAGAATTCTCTTCTCTAGAACCAAGACCACAGAATTGGGATAGAGTATGAGAGCTCTGTCATGTCAGAACCTGCCAGTCCACCTAGAACAAGCAGCAGGACCAGGGAATCTACCTATGTTGTTTGAAGTTCCTGATTGAACGTTGCTTAAGACAGCAGTGCCTGTATCAATGACAATTGTCAAAAACCCAGAAGACTCCTGGTCTGTGTCCTGTCAAATTCATGGAGATTGGACATTAAAGTACTGGAGAGATCCTCAACTTCCTTGAAAATGTAACCCACTCGGTTGAAACTGGAATTTCTCACAGCCCCAGTCTTTCTCCTAGGGAATGGCATCAACCTTTGAGAAACCTAAGGGCTTGCAGATAAGACCCAGTTAGGCTCAAGGAAAGCCAAAAAGTGTTGATCTAATAAAGGAATCATGAGAGAAGCTCATCAATAGAACATATTAATTTAATCTCCATAATTAATTGGGATATGTTGCTGTGGTCAGAGAACACAGTTGCTGAGATGTTTTTATATGAGAACAGACAGAGCAGAGGTAGAGGGATGTGGTTGGAGACATACACAGATTTAGAAAGATTCCAGAAATACTTGCTGGGAGTCACAGGACACTGCTTGGAACCTCAAAGGGCACCATGAATCCAGAAAGTTTCAAGGAAGACGTTATTTATAAGAAATACTTAGCTGGGTGGTGGTGGTGCATGGCTTAAATCCCAGCACTGAGGAAGCAGAAACACACAGAGCTCTGTGAGTTTGGGGCCAGCTTAGTCTACTGAGAGAGTTCCTGGACAGCCTCCAAAGCTATAGAGTAACCCTGTCTCAAGAAAACAAAGAAAGAAATACTTGACATTTAGAAGTGCAGATAAAAGGGTGGGTGAGGAGGACAGGCACCCTCTGGTAGGCAATTTTTAGAAATTGATCAGAAGTTAGAGGTTTAGATTGTGGGGCCCAATGGTGTACTGCACTTTCAGATATAGACATAAGATAAAGAGAGGTTAGGTGACTGAGGATGGTCAGATACATAATGAAGAATTTTTATAACGAAGGAACTAGCTGGGTAAATACTTGTAAACCCATTTGCTTCAGAGACTGAGGCAAGAGAATCAAGAGTTTGAAACCAACTCGGGCTACATACTTAGATCCTATCTCAGAAATATAAAACAAAGCCATATGTGGAGGACTGGCTATGAACCAAGTGCAGTGATATATGCATGTATGTATATATATATATATATATGTGTGTGTATACATATATATATATATATACATATATATAACAAAGTAGCTCAAGTAGATATGAATTTAATATAAGAATTTAAATGCAACAAAATCATTTTAGTTAGGGTTATTATTACTATTGCTATAATGAAACACTATGACCAAAAATCAATTTGGGGAAGAAAGGGTTTATTTGGCCTATACTTCCACATCTAGTTTGTCACTGAAGAAAGTCAAGACAGGAACTCAAGAAGGTCAGGAACCTGGAAGCAGGAGCTGATGCAGAGGCCATGGAGGGGTCCTCTTACTGGCTTGCTCCCCATGGCTTGCTCAGCCCACTTTCTTATAGGACTCAGGACTACCAGCCCAGGACTGGCCCCACCCACAATGGGCCTTCTACTATCAATCACTAATTAAGAAAGTGCCCTACAGCTGGATCTTATGGAGGCATTTTCTCTCAGCTGAGGCTTTTTCCTAGCTAATGATCTAGCTTGCAGTGAGTTGACATAAAAATAGGCAGGACAAAAATCATTGGAAGCTGTGCAGAAAGAAATACAAATGAAGAGATGGAGAGTCATATGGCTATTTGGTTTTGAGATTATAATCCTGATACTGTGAACCAGAGGTCAGGAAATCATTGTTAAGGGCTGGGGGATGTAGCTCAGTAGATAGAGTGTTTGCTTAACAGGTGCAAAGCTCTGGGTTCAACCCATTGTATCCTCATAAACTGGACATGGTGGCCCCAGGACTGGAGAAGTGGAGGCAGTAGGATCAACTTCATCATTGGCAGTTTATGAAATTCAACAGCATCCTGGGCTTATGATTCTGTAAAGGGGAAAAAAAGAATGGAATAAAATGGAAAAAAGAATGAATAAACAGCCACCAGGCTCAGTTGCCCCATGTCATGAATCTGATCATGAAACAGTGGAATATGAAAGCTTTTTTTTTTTTTCAACAAAAACTCTTTTCTGCCAGAACCTGCCTTTGTTGACACAGTAGTCTGAGTGCTCTCTGCTGTATTTCACCTTCCATATCTTGTGGGAGGGATCTTATTTCCTCGACTTGCTTTAAAATACTGCAGGAAGGGAGCCTAGAAAACATAGCCATTAGTCTTGGCACCCCTGTGATGTTGAAGTATGCAGGAGAGGTGGAGAAGAATCCTGAGTGCTCACATCTACTTCACTGTGCTTTCAGGCATGGCCAACACGTCCCACGGACAACTTTCCTATTATAAGTTTTTGGTGTGGTTTTAGAGAAAATGATCCCACTGTGTTACTCCAACCAGCCTCAGATTCATTATTTGGCCCAGGCTGTCCTTGAACTCATGGCAATCTTACTGCCTTCCCTCCAAAATGATGAAACTGCAGTGGTATACTGCTATGCACAGCTGTGCTGATGGTTTCTTCAGCCAACTTAAAGCTATTGTTAAAGGTGGGTTTAAAGGAGTCTACAAGACCCAGATAAATGATTAGTAGGTATTTATTAGCAAAGCACTTACACAATTATGGTAAATAAGTAATCTCCTACTCCTGAAGATGCAGTCTCTGCCCTTCCAGATCTCCAACTCCAGCCCAAGAGAGTGAGCCAATTCCTCCTCTTCCTTATAGGGGGTCACATCTACACATGTGAAGCCATGTCCCTAGGCTGCTGCCACCACCGCAAGTCCACTTTCAAAACAAGATGCTGTAGCTAGTTGTTTTCTGCCAGCCTGCCTGGTCCCATTCATTTTTCCTCCCTGCTGGCCGCTGCTGGTCTGGTCCCATAGCCGCGCCAGCCCCAAATAACACGCAGAGACTCTGTATTTGATACAATGCTGCTGGCCAGTTTCTATCATTGTTTATCAGCTAGCTCTGTCTTAATAATTAACCCATTTCTACTATTCTAAGTATTTCCACGTGGCACATCTTACCGGCCAGAGGCTGGCAGTCTACCTCTCCAGGCGCTACGTGCTAACTCCTCCTTCCTACTTCCTCTTTCCTCCTAGCCCCGCCTATCTTGCTTTCCTATTGGCCACAGTGCTTTATTCATTAACCAGTATGAGAGACATATTTACAGAATAACATCTCCCATCAAGATGCCACTATTTACTGTCATTTATTATATTTGATACTCTGAAGTATGCAATGATAAACTGTTTTCAGGTCACCTTGAATCCTTCTTTTCAAAAATGTGTGATAGTAACTATCCATGGTTTTGCCTTCAATGGTTATGATTTCATGGTTAGCTAATGTTCTAAAAATTAAACAGAAAATGCTAGGAATAAATAATTCTTTACTCTTAAATAGTTTACATTATAATGCATTTCATAGTTCTGTTTTTAGATTTTAAATTCCATTTATTTATTTAATTATTCATTTATTTATGTGGGGGAAGCACCATTGCCATGGTGTATGTGAGGTTTATAAAACAGCCTTTGGGAACTGGTTCTCTCTTCTACCACGTGGTTCCCAGGGATTGATCATGTTCTCAGGCACTTTTACCCACTGAGCCCAATACTTTTAGTTATTCCTAATTGCTTATTGTTTATGTTTGTTATTGAACATAATATTAGATACTTACTATTATACTATTTTATAAAATAAACTTTATTATGAATATAGGTATAAAAAAGAACATAATAGACATTTGATGCTATCTGCAGTTTTGAGCACCTATGAGGGTGTCATAGGTTGCATCACCCTTGAAACTATTATATGTTCAATGTCTATAAGGTGCTCAGAAAACCAATCAGTCCCTCCTCATTATCTATCAAATAAGGTTAAGTACCTTAATTCAAACCTGAAAGACTGTCCACTCTGTAGCATGATTAATAAAACCAGATACAGATATTGGGGTTCACGCTGAAAGACCAGAGAAGAAAAGCATCCAAGCAACCACAGAGCTCTTACGTCTACCAAGGCTGGGGCATCCTGTCCTCAGTGTGCCTGGGGACTAATGGCTGAAAACTGGCTACTATTTTATATACCTCTCTACTGCTGGGATTAAAAGCATGAGCTCTGTTTCTCTTTGAGACTGATTCATTCTAGTGTAGGCCAAGGTGGCCTTGAATTCACAGAGATCTATCTGCCTCTGTCTCCTGAGTCCTGTGATAAAAGGTATGTGCCACCATGGCCCAACTTCCGTGGCTGTGGCTAGCTTTGCATTCTGATCTTCAATGGCTTTATTAGCTCATAAATAATATATTACCCCAACAGTCCCCAGCCTCAACTCATGCTCATTAGTAGCATCAGCTTCCATTTTTAAACTTGAGCTCTCATGCATCAGGGAGACTTGTTGGTTTCTATTTTTTGCATGCAGACCTCTTGTTTCCACAATCAGTGTTTCTTTAGTGGCATGGTTTGTCCCCACCCCCTCCCCTCTCACATGTTCTTCTCATCTCCACATGTCAAATGCTGCTGGTCCCTTAGTGTCTAATCAAGTCTTGTCTTGTAAAAAGCTGCTTCTGACACCTTACAGCTAGAGATCACTATTCCTCACTAAGAACACAAGAGGCCGGAGCAGCTCTATTTTGCTGTGGAGGGATTTAGAATAGTCTATCTTCTGTCATAGTTTCATTGGTTTTTATTTAAAAATAAACAATATTTCTTTTCTAGTAGAGCAGAAACTTCCTTATTTATCTTTTAGTGTCCAAGACTATAGAATTAGTAAACACACAACTGAAGAACAGTTTTTCCTCCAGGAGAATTTAACATCTAATAGTGGGAATTTAAAAAAAAAAAAAACCATGATCCCTGTTTTTAGACACGGAATCTATAAGTCTTTGCCTAGAATTTTATTTTTCCTAGATAATTCAATATCCCTGTCTTAATTCTTTAATTTATTTGACAAGAAAAGCACTTTTGTTCTCTCTGCTCACCTCTTTCAACTTTAACTTTTCATTATTCTTGCAAGTAAGTGTGTAAATTGAATCATGCTATTTCCATAAACCACAAACAAAATGAAAATGTCTCCTTATACTTATAGCAATAAAAACAGTAAATTACATTTCTAATAAAAAAAGCAACAATTAGTGAAAAACATGTAGCTTAATTATAAGTGGCAGAGAACATAGTCACAAATATACTTTCAAATTCTATGTGAGGAAAAATCCACTCACCAGTTATTAACACTTCTTATTATACAAAATGGGTCTTGGACATTGCCCTGCCATCAAAGCCAAATACTTTAAAATAGAACCACACACAAAAGCGTTATAACTAGATGATAGCTTTTTCTGCCAAAGAGAGGCCTTGCTGCTTTGCAAAGCCACAATGCTGAACAGTGCTCCAATGTCCTTGCTCAGAGGTTTTACATGTTTCTCTCCCTGAAACAACCCCACATTCTTCAAGGAAAGGTACACAGTTTATTTCCCATCAGCCTTTATTCTCTCATGTTCTAATTCCTTACTATTCTGATCTTTGAGCAGCTAAACTTTCAAACATTTAATATCTTGTTTGAAAGAAATGACTACTGATTATAACATGAAGTGCTAGCATTAACATCATTGTATAAAGCTATTCTCTAAATATCACCTACCACCTCCTACTCCATGTTCAATAAACGATGCTTTTTCTAAAGGTCTGCAATGATCGAACCTAGGTCTGCTATAGAAAAGGTAGCATGATGGTCTTCTCTGATATTTGTGTAGACAGTAATTCCACTGTCAGCTTCGGGCACAGATGCTTATTTCAGCAGTGTCTATGACAGTTACTGCACAGGTTCATAACTAGTCATGGTTCAAAGCTGAGCCCTGAATGATACACCTCCATCACCCTCTTCAAGGCCCAGGGAGTATTTCATAAGAAGAGAAAAGGATGTCAGAGCCAGAGGAAGGAGTAGAGTGCTGTAGAGTTCTGCTTTCTGGTTATGGCATGATGACCACAGCACTCTTGAACTTAGGGCACTGTATTTACTTGCAGAAGATCTGTATGAGGTCAGTTAGGCCCATCAAGATCCTTGGGGAGGAGGGATGGCTCACAAGGCCACACATCTCCCAGCTAATAGTTCTGGGAGAGGGAAAGAGATTTCCTTCAGTAGCGTCCCACTGGTAAGCTGCCCATGCTCCTATAATTAACCTCTCATCCACATTCCTGTAAGGTACTCTAATTAAACTCATTGTGTTACACATGTACATACACATGAAAGTAGAAGGAGGAATAGTTAGGAAGAGAAAAGAGATCAGCAGGAGTTCGAGGAAGAATACAGAGAGTAATGGGGAGGGTGAATATGGTCAAAATACAACACACACACACACACACACACACACACACACACACACACAGAAAATGTTAGAGTGAAATCCATTATTATATATAATTAATAGTTGTTAATTAAAAACTAAAAAAAGAGAGATAACATAATCTGGAATAACTGGGCATGGTGGCACACGCCCATAATTCTAGCACTTGGGAGGGGAAGCAAGAATCAGGAGTTCATGGTCATCTTCAACTACATAGTAAGTTCAAGGCTAGCCTAGCCTAGGTTATTAGAGACCCTATCTCATGGGGTGGGGGAGCATGATCTGAAATGAAATGCACAAACTAATTCTAATTCTAATTCTAGCACTTGGGAGAAGACGAGGGGGAGGTCAGGAACTGTGGTGGTCAGTTGGATTTTTAGGTCAGCTTGACACATGCTAGAGACATCTGGGAAGAGGGAACCTCAACTGAGAAAAATGCGTCCATCAGACTGGGCTGTAGGGAAGTCCATGGGGCATTTTCTTGACTAATGATTGATGTAGGAGGGCCAGCACATTGTGAGGAGTGTGATTGCTGGGCCGGTGGTGCTGGGTTGTGTGTGAAAACCAGCTGAGTAAGCACGCCTCTGTGGCCTCTGCTTCAGTTTCTGCCTCCAGGTTTTTATCTCAAGTTCTCCCTTAGCTTCCCTCAATGGACTGTGTCCTGGGATATGTAAATCAAATAAATACTTTCCTCCCCAAGTTGCTTTTGGTCAGGATTTTATTCACAGCAATAGAAACCCAAACTAAGACAGGCGCTCAGGATCATCTTTGAATATATAACAATTTTGGAACCAGCCTGGGCTACATGAACCTCTAGAGAGAAAGTCGGGGAGAGGAACATGATCTGGAGATACAAAGGGAAAAGTCTCCTAGCCAGCAATAGAACCACCTAGATATGGTAGGTTGACATACTATCATTGAAATCAAGATGAACTCTAGAGCAATATAGTAGAATAATAACTTCTTGGGCTTATCTTAACTAGCCACCAACAGTCTTTTATCAGACATACAGCTTGGTTATGCTTCTGAGTTTTTATGAGGGTCCCTTGACCTGATTCTCTCACTGGTTAGCCACCAAGCGCACACTTCTGTTCATTATAGCATTCCTCAAACCATCCCTTTCCCTGCTTCTTTAAAAGGCCCCAAAGGTGACCATTCATCTCCTCGGTCCCTTATAGCTAGTAGTATTCACATGATCCCACTCTGGCCTTGAAGCAGAGGAGTTACTCTGCAAGGGTTGTTTCTAAGATGGCAAATACAGATGAAGAAACCACTCAGCTGTTTTCTGCTTCTCTTCCCAGAACCCCTCATGGCCACCCATGGGAGCCAGTAGTTAAGGCAGCATGTGAGGTAAGGAAGCTCTGTATGGGATGAAAGCCAATACTCCAAATGCAGCGGAGAAAATGGACCTTTTCTGTCTGCCTTTGATTCATGACATCAAATGCTTACCTCCATCTAGGCCCTGGCCACATGGGAAACAACTGCAGAGTCTTGTATGCAGCTTATTATATCCTAACTGCTCATACAAAAAGTGGACTCATTTTTTTCTTATGCTTTGTTTTAATCTAACCAGTAAGCCTTCTTTGGTCTTAATTGTGCCCCCCAAAACCTACAAAATTATAATTTGTACCTGTCAAGAGTCTATAAGGTCTGTTCACTTTTGATCCCCATTTGAACACTGCTGTTGTTTTTTTAATGCTCAATCCAACTCACTCGACTTTCTTGTATTATATATATCTTTTTTAAAATAATTACAGTGTGTGTGTGTGTGTGTGTGTGTGTGTGTGTGTGTGTATTGGAAGTCAAACTGCAGGAGAATTGGTTGTGGGGCTGGGACTTGTGGGATAGAGCTCAGGTCCTTGAACATGGCAAGTATCTTCCCCACTGAACCATCTCTAAGGCCCATTATATACATTTTAATTTTCTAGATCATGATAATATGATTACAAAAAAGGATTCTGTTCAAAAACTGAGAATGTTGTTTTATTGAAGGTTTCAGAAAAGAGGGGGACTTCCGTTTCTGTCTCGTTGCCCATCATGCCAATAATTCCCAAGGCTGTTAATAACAACTCTCAGCAACCATTCCAAGATTTTGAATGAGAGGACCCACAGTTGGATTTTAAGAGTCCATGAACCTTCTAGCAAAAAGAAAAATTTCTTTGTATACATAGACAAAAACGTGGCTGGAGGTATAGATCTTCATCTATTATATGAAGAACACACAATGAAGAACAGCGGACTGTCACATTTATCCCTCTGTCATATTCAAGCCCCTCTTTACCCTGCTTCTCCCTGCATCTCCACTGTGGTCCATTGGGGGTTTGCTATTCTGTCAAAATGCCGATGCATGAGTACTCAGGGAATGCATACTCAATAAATGTTGGTTGGCTTGCATTTCAATGTCTGTTGACGTATTTAATTATTTATACTGCATTTGGTGTCTATTGGAATGCCAGTCTCCAGTTGCTCATTCTAGAGGCTCTTGAATCCATTGCAGCTTCCCAGTGGGCTTTGTGAGCTACAGACGCACAAATCAAAATAGAGGGAAGGAGGAGGAACCCCATCGCCATCTAGCATTATGCATTTTTCATGAGAAGTAGATCATTAGCAGCCATCACAGTGGTGTGTTCTTATTCTGATGTGCCTTCATTCCCTCCCTGTCAAGTTATTTTCCTTTCTTCTTCTTCCTGTGCTTCCGCTCTGCTTTACGATTCTGTGTTATGGCTTTACCAGTTCCTTTTCTCATTAATGGATTTTAACAGTTTCTACATGATGTGTACTTTTAAACTGCTTTCTTATGTGCTTGAGTCTGTCCCCTTTCATCACCTGGCAGGCTCTTCCCCAGCTGCTGTATACTACACTGTCACATTACAGCTGATACATGGCACATATCTTTACAAAGTCACCATTTCAATTCCTAACACATAGAAAAAGAGACTCATATCCTGTTTTACTATAACGTATTGATTCTTCCCGGGAGATTTAAATTTACTGTCTGTTATAATCTTTGTCATTTCTTTTCATGCCTGTGGACACAAACCCAATAATTTACTTACACAAATTCTCTATCCTGTCTTGCAAATTCTATGTCACTTTCCTCCCAAATGATGGAATGAAAATGATTGATCAACCCACCACATTCCACAGCTCAGCTTTCTTGCCTCTGGTTAAAATTAGGGAGATGTTTAAATACAACAGAGATTTTTTGACAATGTGTGTAGTGAAAAGGGAATGCGTACAGGGATGCCAGCAAGGGTTGTTCTATAAAAAGCACCTAAATAAGTTTTAATCTTCACTACATTTTAGTTTCATGCATAGAGTAGACATCTGGAAATTATCTTCTTAATCAGTGTGAATTTTTATGGTCAATCAGAGTCCTATAGACTACAGGAGTTAAGAGAGAGCAGTTGTAAAGGTCTGCACACTGTTCTTTGTTTTAAACATCTTTAAGAAATCATTAGAATTCAAGGCAGTCATGAAACAGGAAACTTTCTAATTTATTTCTTTACATGTCTTTCTCCAGGGACAGCAGTGAGGTTGGAGGATGGGATCCGGTATTGGGTTTTGTTTTGTTTGTTCGTGATGTTTTATTTTAAACTAATTCATTTGTGAAAGTTAAGAAGCAGTAAGGATCCTAAGCCAGGCAGATAAATGGGAAAACAATAAGATTCAAAAACTACCCAAGCATGAAATTCCCTTGGACCAAGGAATGCTTTGAACAGTAAGTTCTCCATGAGCTGTGGATGATGACATCTCAAAAGTAGGTTTTAAAGAACAGCTCATAATAGGAAATTTGATCATACAAAATTAGCCAAACCTACCTCTTACTATCCTAAAATAACAGCTTAAACCTCTGTCCAACAAGACCTAAATAGCAGCCTGCATCCCACCCCCATAATAACTTGGCTTAAGGCCAAGAATTAATACATACATGACACTCAGAACTGCATTCCGAGAGAGGGGGGGCATTTACTGTCTCCAGAGAGCTCTCACAGGCAGCCAAACATCTAGGGTGAGGTCAGCACTTAACTGTACTCCAGGGTGAGAAGCCTGGAGTGACCACACCCTTCTTTGGGATCCAGGCTCCAGTTGCAGCCTCAGTAGAGGTTTCCCAAGTGCTCTGTTCTGTCATCCATTCAGAAAGAAATTAGGAGTCTTCATCCTGAAAGCGGAAGTCACACAGCACCAGACTGCTGGGACAGGGAGTCAACACAAGGGAAGTACCATTATGCTTTTTGGATGGGTTTTTGTTGTTGTTGTTGTTGTTTTCCAGTTCATGGCTAAATCACATGGGTAAAAACAAGGACCCACTGCAGCTAGGAGCATAAAGGAAGTTACTCTGAAGGCTACCAAAAAGAGATACAAAAACACCGACCCAGCCACAAAACCTTTGACCTACAATCTGTCTTGCCTGCAAGAAATGGTAGGGCAATGTCGGCACAGAACTTGTGGGAGTTGTCAATCAGTGTCTGATTTCACATAAGGCCCACTCCACAAGATGGATCCCATACCTGACTCTGCTTGGCTAACTAAGAATTAGAGCCTAGGTAGCCCAGAGACCTAGGATAAAACCAAACACTATTGGTCTGAAAAAAAAAAAATCAATAAAATGATTCCTAATGATATTCTGCTATACTCACAGATCAGTGCCTTATTCCATCATCATCAGATAAGCGTCCTCCAGCAGTAGATGGGAGTAAATATAGAAACACACAGCCGGACATTATGTGGAGAGACAGTCTAAATTGGAGATCTCCATCAAATCCTTCCTTCTCAGAGCTCAGGGAACACTGTGGAAAAGGAGGCAGAAAGATTATAAGAGCTAGAGGGGATGGAGGACACCAGGAGAACAAGGCCCTCTGAAAAAACTAAAGAGGCCTCAGATAGACTAACAGAGACTGAAGCAGTAAGAACAGGGCCTACACCACGTTCTCTGCATACATATTGTAGCTTTCAGTTTAGTGTTTTAGTAGGATTCCTGAGTATGTGGATGAGTGGGTCTGATTCGTATGCCTGCTCTTGGGGCTCTTTTCCTTCTATTGGGTTACCTTGGCCAGCCTCAATGTGATGTGTTTTGTTTTATCTTACTATATTTTATTTTGTCATTATCTCTTTTTAAAATGGGGAGTGGGGAGGAGGGGAAAAGAGAGAGATGAAGATGGAGAAAACAATGAAAGAGAAATAACATAATTCCCAGGGGAAATTGTTGTGGACCTGAGAAATATTTGCCAGTGTGGTGTCTTCACCCATCCAATATGGTATTTAAAAAATAATGTATTTTTTAAATTGGATTTTAATGTTGCATTGGAATGACAGTGAGTATATGAATTAAAATACTTTCAACTTGAAAGGATTTTAGAATACTGCCGTACCCCAATTTCAAAAGAAATGAGATTAAAGTAGGTTATGCCTATAGTCACAGCACTCTGGTAGACTGAGGTAAGATGACCATGATTTCCAAGACAACCTACACTATATAGTGAGACTGTCTAAAATTTTTTCAAGTGCTCTCCTATTGTGAGGTCCAGGCACTAGACCCTGGTAAACTGAGTGAGGGAAAAGAAGATACAAATGGAACACCAGAACAAGGAATAGAGTTAATCATCAATAGAAAAATTCAGTAAACATACATGTTTCTGTGTTTCCATAATCCACCATTGTGTCAGCTGACCTTCACTGAATTGTTACTAAGTGTCAAGTTTATTACATACTTTATCTCACACATTCCACACAAGAATCATTAAATGAAGCAGAGGAAGATGTCCCAAGAAGTATTAGGGCTCCTGTTTTCTCTTCAAAGTTTACATGCCAAGTCTTTAAGTAGTCTTCCCACAATTGTATATGTTTCAAGTGCATACAAATTTGCTCTCAAACTCTGAATCAACCATACAACTATGTAGAATAAACCCATACCCACAAAATACAGTGAAGATAATTGAATACATAATGACCAAATGACTTGCAGAATAATTGTAGTTACAAGACTATTTGCTGAAAGACAGACTTAGAGAGATTGAGTTTGACTTACAACAAATCTTTAGTCAAACTAGAATAATTTAGATGCAATCATGAGCATAAGGTTTCCAGAATTCCATCTCCATCCCATTGCTCCTGTGTAATCTCTTTAACATCCCTTGCTCTAGTATCACCTTGGCCTCTAGCTGTTTCATTTAGGCTTTCAATTACCAATAGCAATGTCTTTACCCAAATATTTCAAGCCATAAAGAAACACATACAAGACCAACTAGAAGTAGAATTAATTCCCAAGATGGTGACACCCATCATGAAAACAGGTTCTCTCTAGTGTTTGAAGTTCAGAGTTCATCACATCTCACAGTTAGGCATCTTAGCAGCTGTAGAAGAGTGATAAGGTTGTCCCTGCTCTAGGCTTCTGAGTCCAAAACCAAGAATGAAGCTTCCTGAAAACACTCGTTTGCTTGTAAGTCACGGGAACTAGTTCAGGTGCCAATTCCTGAACCAATAACCAGCAAATAAGACTACTTTTATGTAGCCAGGCATACCTGGAGATGAGTTCGAGCTCCAAATCACACTGAGTGGGGAGCAGAATAGCTTCGTGGAGGAAGCAGTAGAATCTGCTTAGCAGACCCACACAGAGAATTCCTAGAGATCTCCTCATCGTCTGGCCGTTGGCAGCCATCTTCAGAACAGTAGGCCTGCAATTGAACCCAATCTGCCTTTAAAAATTACCCCACCTCCCACACGCTTTACTTTATTCAACGTTACAAAAACAGAACCCGAAAACAATCTTCAAATCCTCTCACATCTTCAGCCTCCATCCCACTCCCGTCATTCCTTGATGTGTGGTCTCCATAGCACCAGTTCCCTTTGCTCTACGTCTCCACTGTTACCAGAAGAAAGGCTCTGGACTGTCTGAGTGGGAAGGAAAGACCATACCACTGTATATGTAACTTCCTTTCCCAGCTTCCTTTAGCTCTTTAGCTGCCGATACAGTTCCTGTATGCCGCTGTTATTCAGGAAGTACTTACTGGGAGCACACTGATTAGATTATAGGAACAGTGGTCTGAATAAGAATAAGAAGGTGGACAAGGTGGATCAGGACCCCAACTTCACCTGGCCCTGGTGGCTCACAACTTTAACCCCTGCATTTAGCAGAGGCAGGTGGATCTCTAAGAGTTCAAAGCCAGCCTGGCCCACAAAGTGAGTTCCAGGACAGCCAGAGATATTACAGGCTGAGGGATCACTGGGGTTAGGGAGTGAATCAGACATGACTAATTAGGAAGTCCAAAACCAGCCAACAGCCACTGATAAGTTTTAAAATCAATCAAATGCCTAATCTTTGATGAAGGAAAAAAGCTAAACAAAAGGAAGGAAGAAAAAAGAAAGCAAAGAATGATGTTCCTTGTTTCTAGTTCTCTTTATGTTCCAGAATTCCCAGTACCTTATTTAATTGCCCAGCATATTTCACATTTATTTATACATTTTCATATCCTTTTGTAGTAAGGCTCAATTTTCTCCCCAGTGCCAAAATCTTATGCAAAACATGATTGTTGTTATTTACCTACTTTTTAAAAATATGCTGCATTGGTCTCTAATTCCCCTTATTAGAGCAGGGAGAGGAGAGAGAGAGAGAGAGAGAGAGAGAGAGAGAGAGAGAGAGAGAGAGAGAGAGAGAGAGAGAGAGAGATTTAAGAGTCAAATTCAACGTAAAAAATTTAAAACTATTGAACATCTTTACAAATGAGGAAACTAATACCTCAAAAGCTTAAAACTGCTACCTATTAGCTCTCTATAGTGGCACATTCCTGTATTCCCAGTATTCAGAGGTTCAGGCAGGAAGTTCTTAAACTCAAGGCCAGTCTAGGCCATATAACAAATTTGAGGCCAGTTGTGTTACGTGGTAAGAGACTGTCTCAAAAAGACAGAAACAATGACAAAACAACAAAAACACTTGCTTAAGTTCAACAAGCTTGTCAACGGAATTTTGTCTGATAGCCATAGAAGATTAGGATCATTATGAATGTCAGTTCCCATCCAAAAAGGGAGTTAAAAACAGTGTGAATGCTACAGCTGAGGACCTCATGGATGAGGTAGATCCTTAGATCTCCATGGTCTTGTCCAAGATGTCAGTTTACAAAATATGTAACAGGTTGGTTCTTTATTCAATGCAGTACTTTCCATGAATTTGGCCTCTTACATTCAAGATTTTAGGGAATGTCTTACATTCAAGACATTTTGGGGACTACATAACCATAAATGCAGTATACAAATACTTTTTGAAGTTTGATAGCTTTTTAAAGAGTCATATCCTAGTAATAACCAAGGTTATGTTTATCTGTATGATGTAAGTTTGCTTTTTAGAAGATAAATGTGGCTGGAGAGGTGGCTCAGTAGTTAAGAATACTTGCTCCAAAATACTAAGGCCAAGACTTCAAATCCCAATGCATACAGAACACATTGGACATCCTGCAAACTCCCATAACCCCAGTTCCAAGGAGCAAGTGACAGGAGGATCACTGTGGCTTGCTGGTTTTCAGCCTAGCTGAGATCTGAGCCAAGACCCCACCTCAAAGGATTAGATGGAGAGTGATAAAGGAGGGAACTCAAGGTCTCCTTTTGCCATCTGCATATGCACAGGTGCACATACCAGCATACACATGTGTGTGTTTACACACACACACACACACACACACACACACACAAATATAAACAAATATGTTTAAATAAAAGAGAAAAATGAGTGTGGTATACTAGCAACAGCACGTTTTGAAGTTTGGCAAGAAAAGCAGCTTCACTGAGTTATGCAGAATACTCTGAAAGAATCACGCAGCTTCTCAAAACCTTGCAAGCCAAAGTCGTTAACGCTCTAAAAATCAGCCTTGGAAAATGTCTGATGCACAGATGCTTCTAATGAGAATGCTAAAAGCACAGGAAATATCTCTCATCAGCACCAACAAACATTTGTTAGGTTTATCGTATGGATAATTCATAAGGATACAAAGGCATTGGGTATCTAAAATTGAATGCTACCTCAAGATGACCCTTAGATTCTTAAGGCTGATTTTTAATAAACAGCCAACCTCTGAAATGCAATAAAAGTAATTATGAAAGTATTATTGTTTTTCTTTTGACTATGCAACTAATTGCTGAAATGTATTTTTACATAGAACAGGGTTAAATTTTAATGTATTTAAAGCATAAACTTTGGGAATTTTTAGTAGAATTTATTTCCCCTGAAACCTATTGGACCATTCTATTATATCTCACAGAGACAGTCAGTTCCATTAGAGATTAAAATGGTTGTTTGTGGCCTTTACACTGCACTTTTCCCTACCTCTCTAGAAATGCTGGTTATCTAATCTCCTTACAACCCACAGGACAGGTGACAAACAATGGCACGTCTCTTCCTTTTTCTTCTTTATAGATATGAGTTATGAGACCTGACAATCCAGGTATTAACACACAAGGCCACTTTGTCATAAAGCTGTCCAGACAGAAGTCTGTCTGCAAATATCTTTGCAAATTGTGGGTAGAAGATAGTCCTGAATTTGTGATAAAGGTCCATCTTGTCAACAGTAGGGTTCACATCACATGCTAACTTTATGGAGATAGTCCAAGAGGAAGCAGCAGAGCAAATAGAAACTTTGGAAAGCTGTCAGTCACAAAGAATCAGCAGTTGGTGTGTGATTGGGTAAGCTGCCATATCTCTGGGTCCGAGTAAATGAGTACATTGTGGTTTCTCCATTACCTAGCACAATACACACACTGAGGTCCTTGCCTGCCTTTGGAAGAGTCAACATCAATATGGCATCATCCACAGCCATGGTGGCAGGAGAAGAGCTGAGAGAATGCTTTTGAGCCCAAGAGGCAGGGATCAAATATATTTAATTCACTGCCACAATACATGCCCAGGAGTTCTGAGCTGTATTTGTTATAAAATAGCATTCATTAATGCCTCAAATACTGTGGCAGGTTCCCAGTAACATCACATTCCACAAGAGAAGCTCCAGTGGTGATGGACAAAAGGTGGCCAGGGACAACCTTTGTTCATCATTCCATCACATGGCTCTATAATAAATATTAGTCACTCAGTGTACACATAGAATGTGGCAAAGCTTCCTGAAAGGACAAAACCCTCTGCCAAAGGTCAGAGTACAGTCACTGTTCTAGGCAGATAGATCCCTAATCAAATTTATTGTCTTTATATGGAGTCACACTTTTCCCCTGTGGGGAGAGCAGTTTGAACCTTTACTACACAGACCTTCTCATTTTCTTTTTTCCTTCTGACTCTCACACAGTTGTGGCTCCCTTGTTTTGATTAAACCAACTTTGTGCTTTCTAGTTTTGTTCTCTTATCTAGCCCTAAGTCAATACACATATCCAAATGATCTCCTTATTTGGCCCCATTGACTAGAGAGACACACCACAAACGCAGGAGTCAGCTGGGTTGTGGTGGCACATACATTTAATCCCAGGACTGGGGGTGGGGTTGGGGGGAGCAGGCAGATCTCTGTGAGTCCGAGGCCAGCCTTGTCTACAAGAGCTAGTTCCAGGACAGGCTCCAAAGCCACAGAGAAACCCCATCTAAACAAACAAACAAAACAGCAGCAACAACAAAAAACAGGAGTCATGGCTACTTGGGGCATAGGCCCATCTCATCAGACTTCTGGTCTTCATGAAACACACTTATCTCAAACATGGCTGTGAATCCTTCCGGTGGCCTCAACAGTTATAAAGTCACCCTGTGATAAGCAAGATGGGATCCACAACGTGGCAGCTTATACTTCTGAACAATACCAATATGCGGCAATTCTGACTTTATTTCTCCAGTAGAATAGCGTGCTTTCTTAAGCATTCTCTCTAGGTGTGGGCAGAGAAAAGGCACAGCAGTCGAGAACATATATTGTTCTTGTAGAAGACCAGAATTCAGCTCCCAGCACCCACATCAGGCAACTTCATTCTCAGGAGATCTAGTGCCCCTGGCCTTCTTGGGTGCCTTGCACATGCACAGACACAGCATACACACAATTAAAACTAAAACAAATATTTTTTAAAGAAAAAAAATCCCTGTATTAAAAGAAAAACCACATTGTGTCTTTTCTTATTCAAGAAAGCACCAAGGAGAGAGTTAGGAATGATGGAAAGTGTCATTACTTTAGGCACACTGAGGTTAAAGGAATTCAACATGTACATAGAAAAACTCTTGTGAGCATCTTCGGGAGCAGTGTACCCATTCTACAGATTCTGTCTTGTGCAGACAGAATGTGGCCTGAGCCACATCAGAACCCTTCACTATGAATTCTCCCCTTACAAAAGACTGACAGACCCTCGATAGTCTGGGGAGATGTCTAGGGTGCCTGGTGGCTAGAGCAAGACTGTTTCTAGGTCCTCATCCCATTCCATCGCTCCATCCAAGTACCTCACGCCTGTTCTGATTCTCCTGGCTGAAGCAACATGTATGTCATGAGAACTCTCTGAATATGTGGGTTCTTTTGATGTATTTATAAATCAACATATCAATATGAACAACAACAAAAAACTTGTAGCCAGTCATTCTTTGTACTGTGAGTTCCCAATAATGACACAGAGACTTATTATGAATCCTTGGCCTTTGCTTAGGTTTGTTCGAAAACTAGCTCTCTTACAACTTAAATTAACCCATTTCTATTAATCTATGTCCTGCCATGTGGCTCGTTACCTCACCTCCATGCTGTACATCCAACCCCCTCCATTCTGGCTGGCTAATCCCGTGGACCTCAGATTGTTTGAAAGTTCTTCTCCCTCCCTAGAAGTTCCACCTATCCTCTCCCACCTAGCTATTGACCACTCAGCTCTTTATTAAACCAATCAGAAGCTGCCTTAGGCAGAGACACATCTTTACAGTGTACAAAAAGATTATCCCACAACAACCTTTTTTGGTTACAACAGCAGCTGACAAGACTGACATCTACCACATGCCTGCATTTGAAACTTGTTTTTAACTGGAAGTCACAAACAAGGCTGACAAGTGTCAAAGACATTTTAGGCATGCTATGGCCAAATGCATCTTACCTGTAATGCAGTCTCCAAGCTCGCCATCTGCTAGCCACTTTTCTTGTTACTGCAACAGCACACCTGGCTGAAGCAACTCAAGGATTTTTGGGGGACTTTTGGTCTAAAGGGGATACAGTTTATTATGGTGATGATGACATGGGTAGGAGTAGACCACAGCTGTGGAATTTCTCTTATATTGTCAGACCAAGAGGGGACAGGGAGGAAGCAGGAGTATGTATAAGCCTCACAACCTGTGTCACAACAACCATTCCTCTACCTAGGATCCCCTAAAGTTTTACCACCTCTTTCAACAGTCCATCAGTCATGGGAACCTGTCAGAGATAGTCACATCCACACTACACCATCACTGTCACCTATTTAACTTTACATTCCTCCAATCTCTGGGAAACTACTCCTGTTTTGTCAATGTCCCTCTGTTCATAATATAAACTGATGTGATATTTCAGCCCAGTCTGCTAGTCTGGACCAATGTTGAGATCCTGAAGCCCACAGGCCCAGAGATCCACTTTGTGCCTGACACCTTTTGTGTGCCTGTTCTGAAGCCCTGGACATCATTACAACACTGAGTGTTCAGAGTTCAGTGGGGGGTGGGGACATTTTCTCAAGCCTCAAACACTGGGGACTTCGATGACAATATCACATATAGCAATCCAAGAAGAGACTGTCTGAGAAATAACACTAGGCTACAGCCCTTTCCTGCCGTGGTCAGTTCAAATCAATTAGTGACTTTTGTACTTCCTAATAATTTTAGGATTGTGTAAAGAGTGCTCTAAATCTTTCTTCAACATTGCCAAGAGCAGTTGTAGAAAGAGTCCAGAAAATACTCTTTTAAGACCAGGAAATGAAGCAGGGCATGTGAAGTTTTGTATTTACAATTTCTTCCTATAGTGTGAAAGTACCCTATAGAAAGTACCTTTTCGTAACTCTGTTTTGCTTGCTGAGATGTGGTCAGTGGAGTCACTGAAGGCTGAATGCCTTTTTTGTTAAGTGGCTTGGAAAGCACTCCCTAGAGCCTATGATACTTCCAAAGTAAAAATTAAACTTCTCAGAGGGAAATTTCCCACACAATGGTGGTGCAGGCTCTTATGAACCCTCATATTAGAACTTGGTGAAACAGGCAGCAGCTTGATGGGCTCCTGTGCTCCTACACACTCTTCCTACCCACAACCCCACAACTCCATGACTACGGAAGGCCCAAGGCTTTTCTCTCCTCTGTTAAAGTGTCTCCTAGGAGACCAATGTAAACAAAGAAAATAGAGTCAATTTACAAAATACTGAAAGTAGTAAAGTTTATACTTCTTAAAGAAATTTGAAAACTCTTTTAATTGGCTATTGTCAGAACTGTTCATTTTTAATATTCCAGACATGGAAGCTCTCTTCAAAAAACAATCATTGCAAAGCCAGACATAATGCCCAAATCCCAAGACTCAGGCAAGAGGATTACTGCACCAGTCTTAGCTAATAGCAAGATCCTGTTTAAAATACAAACAAGTAAAAAAAAAAAAAAAAAAAAAAAGCCCAAGTATCTAAATGAGTAAATCGAGAAATACTTGGTCATGGCCCTTGCCTTTCCCAGTAGAAAACTAGCCAAATCTTCAGAGATTTAAAAAGTCACCATTCTAAACCAGTCCCTTCAATTCACAGGTGACAAGCCTGAGCCCCAAAAGAAATCAACTTATCTAATACTTCCCTGTGAAACAAGGACAAAAGTTTAATGTTCCTGAGACCTACCTAGACCTGAAGTTGGCCCCTGAAAGGCCTATAATAAATCTTAACTACCTAAATGTAGCAGTTTATGCTATGGTGTTAGTGACCTATTACCCCTCTTAAGAGTATTGACTTTTCCCCAGAAAGGATTTGGTCCTGTCTTAGTTTGGTTTCTGTTACTTTGATAAAATGGGCAGAAATGTGTTTCAGCTCAAGTTACTGTACATCTATTCAGGAAAGCAACAGCAATAGAAGCTAGACATAGCTAGTCACATCCCTAGTCAAGACAGAGAGGAGCAAATCGATGTACCTACGCTGTGCTCACCTCCATGTCTCCATTCTTATACAGTTCAGGACCCCTGCCTAGGGAATGGTACCACCCAAAGTGGGCAGGTCTTACTATCTCAATTAGCAATCAAGGTAACACCCAACATTAGGTTGGCCCACAAGCCAATCTCATAGAGAGAATATCCCACTGAAATTCTCATCTTGGGTGATTCTAGATTGTATCATGTTGACACTTAAAACTGACCATCACCTGGAAGCAGATGCAGAAATCCACAACTAACCATTGGGCCAAGCTCCTGGAGTCCAATCAAACTGAGGGAGGAGCAATATGAACAAAGGAGTCAAGACCATGATGGGGAAACCCACAGAATCAGCTGACCCTGACCTGAGCTAGTGAAAGATCATTGACAAATAGGGGATCTGCATAAGATGAAACTAGACTCCCTTAATTTAGGTGACAAATGTGATACTGGGATAATTGATTAGGCCACTGGCAGTAGGTCCATGATCTAACTCTAATGCACAAGCTCACTTAGTAGAGCCCATTCTATATAAAGATATACCTTCCCCAGCCCAGACATAGGGATGCAGGGGTGGAGAGGTACCTTGGTCCTGCCTCAATGAGATGATGGGACAGACTTAGTAGACTTCCTAGGGGACGCCTTACCCTTTCCGTGGATCAGATGGGAAGAAGGGAGGAGTAAGGGGAGCAGGAGGAGAGAAGAGAGGTGTAACTGGGGTTGGAATGTAAAAAAAATATAGTAATTAAAAAAAAACTGACCATCGCAGGTTTCTTAAATCAAAGAAAATAGCAAAGAACAAATAAGTAGCTGTTGATAGATTTGCTTGAAGTAGCAATTTGAATGAAAAATGTCTCACATAGGCTTGGGTATTTGAATGCTTGATTCCTAGACATTGTCACTATTTAGGAGGGTTTAGGTGGTAAAGCCTTGATGGAGGAAGTATGTCACCCTACTTTCTGTTCACTCTGTTTTGTGCTTGTGTTTGAAGACATGACCTTGCAGCTTCACGTTCCTGCTGCCATGCTCACTGTTTGCTTCAGGCCATCTTACAGTTGATGGACTCTTTTTCCTCTAGAACCATAAGCACAAATAAACTATCTCTTCAGTACACTGCCTTGGTCTTGGTGACTTTATTACAACAGAAAATGCACTGATACTGGAGAAAACTGAGGGCAGGATAACAGAACCTGCTGAGTTAGCTGCTGTGTCCTTTGAGAGCCACATATAATTTTATGGTCTAATTGTGTGCAGGTCATGTGTAGGAAAGGAAGGCGCTGAAGCACTGGAGCTAAGTCATATCATTACATAGTATCATTTCCTTCAGACAGAAGCCCTTAGTCCTGGAAACAAAGGGAACTAAGAAAGGGATAGGTTTACAAGGCCTGCTCCAAGGCTGTGTAAGCAATGGCTGGCCATGGCAGAGACTTTCCTCCATAGCCAAGCTGCCTTCTCCTCTGCTCAGCTTTCATGCCCAGTCATCACATGGAGAGGGCTTATCAATATGAAGCTACCATGGATTCAGGCACCCATGATCCTCTAAGTGACCCCAAAAAAGTCACTGGTTTGCTAAACTGCACTTGGGTGGGATGTTCCTTCGCTCTGTTTTCAGTGCCCCATCTGGGGAGGAGAGATGCTTTTTTTGCGTCTACCCAGAAAAAGTCAGACATTAAAATGAAACAACAACTAATATAAGAAAATATAAACCATAGCCAAATCTGGTAGTTTGCACCTGTGATGCCAGCACTGGGAGGTGGAGGCAGGAGGAGCAGAAGCTCCTCATCAGCATTTTGTGAGCTTGAGGCCAGCATTCAGGGTTGGTCCTTAAGGTTAGAACATGCGTAATATATACCATTCTGTGGTGCACCGTGATCTTTCTATATTTTAAGATGAGCATAAGGACTTTAAAGTTTGCCAAACATTAGAACAAAAGGTGTCTGTTTTTGCCAAGTTCCAATCTGGCCTAGCAACACATCAGTTCTGCTTTCAAAACACTAGCTTTTCTGTCTTGCTTTGTGAAGAGACATGAGCTCTCACACAGCCCTTACTTTGCTTCACACACAGCCTTGTTGAGAAATGGATACATTTAAGAATGGAAAAAAACCCAGTTTATCTTGTATGCATAACCTCTCCCAGTATTCTGGAAGTTGAGGCAGAACTGCCACAATAGAGGTTAAAAATACCTATTTACAAGATTTCGAGCATAGTTTATAAAGTGTGACTGACACATAGTAACATCTATAACTTGCAAACACCTGCCCTAAGAGTTATTAGTACTCAAGTATCCCTTGCATTCTCCTCTTGGGTTCTCCCACACAGCTCATTATCAAGCAGAGAGCTGAATTTCAGGTTCCATTAGGGGATGCTCCTCCCAACCTGGTTCTGCCATCATGACGTCCTGTCCAAACACATGGAGCTGAAGGACCATGGATTGAGCTACAAAACCACTAACCAAGTAAAAGTCTGCAGAAGTAAGTTTCTTTGACAGCAGATGATAAAGAGAAGAAACACACTGTTTGCTATGGATATCGGATTACATTGTAGAATATTATTCTCATCTAATGAATTGTAGGTATTGCAAAGTCAGCTTTTACATTTTGGGTTATTTTGGATTGCTACATATGTTGCACATGTTTGATACATGTTTTTTTTTGTTTTTTTGTTTTTTTTTTTTTTTTTTTTTTCTTAAGATGGGATCTTACTCTGTAACTAAAGACAGACTGGAATTTACAGGGATCCTCCTGCCTCTGGCCTCTGTTCCTTCAGGGTTGGGATACCTGGGATGCCCAGGTAATACATATGTTCTTAATAACTGAAGGAAGAACAAAGAGGCCCTACATGTATTGAGTAGAGCATTCAACAGAGTTTAAAGTCTTAACTTTATAGCTCTTAGAAGTTTTCCATCTAATACAAAGTTTTTCATGGGTCAGAGCACAATGTTGCAGTAACTGTTCTGTATTTTTCAGAACATTTTCTGTGTCCAGATTGTTGTCAGTACCTTCTGTCAATTCTCCATTTAGACATTTCCTTTTCTTCCTCAGCATGATGATGAACATCTAGATTCTTAACACTTGGGAGGTGGAGACAAGAGAATCAAGAGTTCAAGGCTATTAGATTACAGATGCTGTGGGTCTCCTGTCTCAGTGTCTCTGATGCAAGATGCAAGTAACTGTGTTACCAAAACATATTTTACCTAAAATCCATCTTAATGCATCTCAATCAAACTTGAAAAAAGGTTCCATTATTTCAAAAAAAGCTCATTGTCACCTATACAGAGTTTCAGACCCTCCAAAGCTATGCCACAAACAAAAACCAAACAAAACAGCTATGCTGCAAACTTGTCCTTTAAAAGGATGAGCCAGGCACTGATGAAAAAAGCTTGGTTCCATAGAAATGGAAGCATTTTGTCAAGTAAAGGACAAAGTTGCTAACCTCTAAATCTGTAAGATTTGTATGCAAAAAATAAGATGCATGCCAAAGGACACCATCCTTCAGAAAGAGACTCCAGAATGGGAGGTGTTTTTGTTTTTTTGTTTTGTTTTGTTTTGTTTTTTTTTGTTGTTTTTTGTTTTTTTACCAACTACATATCCAATAGAGGAATACTATCCAAAAATATATAAGAATTTAAAAAAATAGGTATCAAGAAAAACAAATAATCCAATTTTTAAAATGTTGTACAGATCTAAACAGAGAATTTCAGTAGAGAAAACTGGCCGAGAAACACTTAAAGAAATGTTCAACATCCTTAGCCATCAAGGAAATGCCAATCAAATCTCCTCTGAGACTTCATTTTACACCTGTCAGAATGACTAAGATCAATAACAAATGAGTGCTCATGCTGGCAAGGATGTGAACAAGGGTGAACACTCATCCATTGCTGGTGTGAGTACAAACTTACACAGCCACTGCAGAAATCACTATGACAGTTTCTCTGAAAATTAGGAATCAATCTACCTCAATATCCAGCTATACTACTCTTGAACATATACCTGAAGGACTTTCCATCCTACCACAGACACTTGTTCAACCATGTTCACTGCTGTTCTGTTCATAACAGCCAGAAACTGGAAACAACCTAGACGGATAAAGGAAATGTGATACATTTACAAATGTAGAATTACTCACCCATTAAAAAATATGACATGAAATTTGCAGGCAAATGGATGGAGTTAGAACATAATCCTCCTGAGTGAAGCACTGCAGAAGCCCCCAAAAAGACAAATGTGATTTGCATTTGCTTCTATGTGGACATTAGCTGTGAAGTCCATGAAAACCAAGCTATATTCCATAGAACCACAGAGGGTAGGTCATAGAGTAAGGACTAGAGGGAGCAGATAGATCTTAGGAAAATAAAATAAAATAGATAGATATGGATGGATATTTCTTGTCACCCAATGAAGCTTTCAGGCCCGGGATTAGGTTGCATTTAATTGAGTTGTTGGCTACTGGGGCATCACAGGAATCCTTGAACAACCCAGGCTGTTGTGCCAAGACTATAGGTTGCTCCCCACAATCTGACACCAAGGCCCTATTGCTGAAAACCATACCAATATTGAACACAGAGATGTCAAGCTGGTATCTACATAGAGCCTTTACCCCTATGTCCCAGTGTCTTTTTTTATAGGAAAATACTCTACGTGGAATCAAAAGAGAAATGCAAACACTAAGCCAGCCACAAAATCTTTATCTACAATGATGTTCTTTCTACCTGCAAGATATATTAGAGCAATGGTGGCACAAAGTTTGTGGGAATGACCAACCAATAACTGATTTGACATCAAGTCCAATCCATGAGATGGGACCCATACCCAACACTGCTTGGGTGACTAAACTAAGACTAGATAGCCTGGGGTAAAAGCAAATAATACTGGTCTTAAGAAAGAGGTGGGAAATGCAGAGATGAAAATGACCCCAATGATATTCTGTCAGATTCATAGACAGTGCCGTGTTCTGCCATCATCAGAGGAGCTTCCTTCTGTAGCAGATTGGAACAAATAGAGAGACCGCAGCCGGACATTACATAGAGAATGAGAGCCCTTGGAATACTCAGCCCTAAATGGAAAGTCTCCATCAAAGCCATCCCCTCAGAGCTCAGGGGACCCTTGGAAGAGGAAGTGGAGAGTATAACAGCCAGGGGGATGGAGGACACCGAAGAAACAAAGCCTGCTAAATCAATATAAACAAAGCTCCTATGAATTCATAGAGGCGGAAGCAGCATGCACAGGGCCTGCAAGAGTCTGTGCCAGGTCCTCTGCTTATATATTATGGTTTCCAGTTCAGTGTGTTTATCCTTGAGTGTATGAATGAGCATCTTTCTGATTCTTATGCCTTTCCCTGGGCTCTTTTCCTTCTGTTGGTTTGCCTTGCCCAAATTCGATGTGATAGTTTTTTGTCATACCTTATTATATTTTATTTTGTTCTATTTTATTATCTTGTAGAAGCTTCTTTTCTAATGAGAGACAGATAGTGAGTGGATCCAAATTGTGGGGTAAAATAGAAAGAAACAGGAGGGAGTAGAAAGAGGGGAAACCATAGGATATATTATATGAGAAAAAACTTTTCAATAAAAGGAAAAATAAATTAAAGAATATACACATTACTTTTACATTGTTCCTTAATCCATCTAGTATTAGTTTCACATTTATATCTACATTTCACATGCTGAGTCTTTTCTTTATTGTTGGGTAGTAAAACACAATTTGAGGGGGGAAAAAATGACATAGAATGAAAAAGAAAATACCAGGATACATAGTCTACTAAGAAAAATGTAATAAGGCTGTGCAGACATGTACTATAATCCCAGCAGAGGCAGAGGCAAAGGCAGGAGGGTCATGAGCTAAAGGTTAACCTGAGTGTCAAACTAGCCTATGTATACAGGAAGACTAATCAATCTCAGGAAACAAAACAAACAACAAACAGAAAAAAAGAAAGAAAAGAGATTATTTTCATGAAAAGTTTATTTTGATAATTCAGATTGACATAAATGTCTGTGTTGTTATGATATACACTAACATTTCCTGAAGTTATTGAAATGTCTCAGCAGGGTAAGGGGCTCACAGCCACACCTGGACCCTTGAGTTCCATTACTAGGACTCACACAATAAGAGAGAATCAACTCTTGTAACTAGTTCTTTGACCTACACACACACACACACACACACACACACACACACACACACCACATCCCTGTCTAATACAAAATTAAATTTAAAAATTCAATTTAAATAATATTTACTGGTCAAACATAGTGACACATGCCTTGGGAGACAGATACAGGTGTACCTCTTCAAGTTCTAGGCTACCTTGGACTATATAATGAGTTCTAAGCGAGTTGGGGCTAAATAGTGAGACCCTGTTCAAAATATAATGAATGGATGAATAAATAAATAAGTAAATAAATCAATAGATGTGTTTCCCATCTATTTATTCCCAATCCTACCAACAGAAGTCTAATCCCAGAAGTGTGGAGTAGAAGGACTGTAAATTTGAAGATTTGCCTTATCAATTTAACAAATCCTGTCTCAAATTGGAGAGAGAGAGAGAGAGAGAGAGAGAGAGAGAGAGAGAGAGAGAGAGAGAGAACATGCTCATGCATGCCCATTAAGAGCTAGGGCTAAAACTTGGTAGTAGGAGATTTGAGATTCAACACAGAAGGAAATGTATATATTTGGTAATATATTCTGTCTTTATTGGCTCTTAAAAGAAAACACCTCTCTTCCCACCATCTTATTGGTATGGTGTATTATATAATAAATAAAATGAGTTTCCTATAGACCATGTGCATACAGATGTTTTGAGGATTTTAAAAATATTGCCCACAGCATGTCACTCATAGCAAAGCCCACTCACTCACTGGTTTCTTCAGACAGCGCTTTCTCCACAGCTCAGCAATGCTGGCTTAAAATTTATTGCCATAGATTATTAGGCTTCTTCCTGGTAAAATTACTCAGTTCACAATTTCTCACAAGCAAAGAGGAGTCAGTGGTCTAATTTCCAAAACTCGTGGATCTGGACCAACTGAAATGAAACTCAAAAGTGCAGGATATTACTTATTTGACATGGATCACAGATGAAGGAAGGTCAAAGAGCTTCATAGCTCCATGGGTCTGTTAGCATCTTCCAAGACCCTCACTTCCTCCTCCAGTGTCTATGTGGGCACCACCCCTTCCCTTTGTCTTCCTTCTGTCTTTATGGCCCACCATTACAGGCTCTCTCACTTGTTTTCTTAGCTCTTGGCAAAAATGTCAGGCAAAGTTGACATGAGTTAAATATTTCCAAGAATCTTGCTTTTAAAGGACAGCTAAAAGCAGCTCTTTCTTCTCCCCTCCTTGCCTCCACACCCTTTCCTCCACTCTGTAGAGATCACAAGATGTCTGTAAAGGATCACTGTTGTTGAAGAAAGTGATCTCATGTCCTTTACAATGAAGGGGACTCTAAGGGTAGTAGTCAAAATAAAAGAGGATAAGCAGATGTACAGTTTTAACATTACTTATCCTATTTTCTGTCAGTATCTTTAGTTAAAAAGATATACTATTCATTAGGAGAGAACATTTACTCTTATGAATATTATATTCTTTGTACAAAAATAAAATGTATTTTGCACACACACACACACACACACACACACACAAGCACAGGTACATTAAGTCCAGTACTTAGGAAACAGGCAGGAAGATCCCTGTGAGCTTGAGGCCAGCCTGCTCTACATAGCAAATTCTAGGCAGCCAGAATGAGATCATGTCTCAAACAAACAAACAAATAGTCCCCTGCCTGAGCACATGACATTTCTTTTTCCTCTATATGGTGTATTAAGAATGCATGACTTGAAGTTGTATGGGGAACCCCAGAGCAAACCCCTTGGGCTGGGGCAAGGTTGCATCTATTTTCTCAAAAATTTTGTGTGACTATTACTATTGTTAAAAGCTGGCTTCTCCAAAACTGACTTTAAGAAAAATTATTTTCTTTAAACATGAGAAGTATATGCTCATTTTCTGAAATAGACATTAAGTGATTTGGGAGCTGGCCTTATATAACTGACACTTTCTACTTTTTACTTAAGAGAGCCTGGAAAACACAAGAGTTGTGCTCTGTGTGTTTTGCATTAAATGAAACTGAAGACTCATTTTTCTGCTCTGAACTTCTGAGCCTTGGCTGGGCTAACTGCCTTTTCTCCTCCAGCCTTGCAAAAATACTCTTCAGCAAGAACAAAAACAATTGACAAGTTGATTATTCATTTGTACAGTTGTTTTTACTTTAAAGAGAGTGTCTCATGCTGTCCAGGTCTAGAACTCACTATGTAGCTGAGACAGATCTTGGACTCCTGATCCCAAGTGCCTCCATCTCCCAAGTGCTGGGATTATGGGCATGTACCACCATGCCTGTTTCATGTTGAAATTTCCCCCCAAGAGAACCCACAAGGGTAAAAAAAGCCATCTCTCTTCTGAACCTGGGTAACTTCTTCAGCATGAAGTTGAGGCAGTCAAAGAGGAAATTCTCCTGACTCTATTCTTAAAAGTCTTTTTAATAATTAAAAAATGATTGATTCTTACAGGAATTTATGTGTTTCTGTGGCAAATACCATCTGTCTTGACTTTTACACCATGACATGCACTGAAATGTGCCATCCTAATCCTGAGACTGTCTCACAGTTTGAGACTGAAATTGAGTGCACTTTGTTTGGATGTGTCACACAACAGCTTGCCTGCTGTGTTTCCAGTAATAATTTTTCATGTCTGGTTAAACAAAGGGGTAAGTAACTGCTTCATCTCCTTTTGCACTGACATGAAAATTTTTGTTCTAGTGTATAATTGGCATGGATTCATAGCATTGGATTTTCATTTTTAAGAGAAATCCACAAACTGACTTCTACTAATTTATTCGCCTTTATTTTATTGAAATATGTAATTGACCAAAGATGAGCTTCATCTTGGGAGTATGCTGTCATAACACTGAAGTGATTTCCCATCACTTAAATTAACTGCTGTTCCATGTTAATATGCATATTTCTGTATATTTGTCAGGATGATGCTTGCATCTTATTTGGTGTACTAAAGCAAATAAACTTTCTTCTTTAAACAAAAACATTCAAAAAATTCTTTGATTCTTTTAAACAATATTTAATCATTTCAAGTCAAGGAAAATCAACTTTTACATTGTTGTAGTGTTTCTACTGTATTAGATTTCTTCTGCACTGCCTGGGGGATGACTTTGTAGCTACATATTGGGTTTCATTGTATTATATAAATCTAAGCATTTGTTAGGGATAGAAAAAGGTTAAAGTTAATACGGGGCCAATTATTAAATAAACATCATGAAAACAATTGGAGGACTGTAAGAAATTTCACAAGGCAAGAGTAAAGACAGATTGAATTTCTTTCCTCCTTATTGAACTATTACCAGTAAATCTCAAATGATCACAAAGACTCACACATTTGAGTTTGGTGACACACACCTGTAATTGCAGGACTTGGGAAGTAGAAGCCTCAGGAATTCAAAACTAGCCTCTGCTACATAGGGAGTTCAGAGCCAGCCTGGGCTACATGAGACCCTATCTTAAAATGCAAAATTATATACAATGCAAATGAGCTGATCTCTATGTGGTGGTGGTCCATGCATCAACTTATCAACTATTACATTAGTTTGGTTCCTTTGAATCTTGTTTCTTTTGTAGTTATATAAACAAATATTTTCTTTGTCAAAGGCTGAGGAAAGGGGAAAGTCATCAACATAATTATGGAATAATGACAACCAGGTCCAGTTAGCACAGCTGATCTGAGTTGTTCAGAGTGGACCCTGAAGCAAGTAAATCCCAGATCCTGCGCCTCTTCCTCCAAGCCAGGAATGTTGCCATTCTCTCTCACACAGGTTAATTGCCCTACCTACCACATTCCTGTGGTAGTTCAAATTTAAAGGTCACTTCCCTCCAATCCAGAAAAAAGAAAAACAGGAACTCAACTAAACTGTTTATCCTTTCAGTCTAAGAAAGTTTGCCAGAGCCCAAACTTTTCAAGAAGCAACACTATCAAGCTTTTGGAGCCTAGAAATGCCTCCCTCACTCTCCATTGTCTTACAAGGAAAGTGCTCCAAAAGAGAAATACTTGGGAAAGAATCAAGACACTACATTATGATGCATTTTGTTTCAGTTTTTATTAGTCTTTTAACCAGAGGTAGTGAAGTGTCAGATGAATGGGATGGGTAAGTGAGAAGGACAATATTAGGGCTGAAGCAATTATTCAGTTGTGTAGCATTTGTCTAACAATACACAAGGCCTGTGTTTAATCCCCGGGCTTACAGTGAGAGTGAGGTGGGGTATGGGGGAGCCCCTGATAGATACCTATGACCTGAGTTTTGAGGCTGATGCAGGAGGATTATGAATTTGAGGTCAGTCATATAATGAGAAAACTAGTTAATACTCTGAATCAAATCCCAAACACCATCACTTCTGAGGCTTTGGACACAGCATTTTTCAAAGATGACTTTTTGATGGCATGGCATTACCTTCCACTTCTCAGGCCAGGAAATCCAAATGGAAATTGAAAACTTTAGGTGTAGTCACCACTGTGGTTAAAACAAATCTTACAAACTTGTTATACCCCAAGGGGAATTTTCACTGTATTTCAAGATTGATATCAGTTAATAGCCAGTCAGGTGTCATATTTGTTGAGTGCCCCTTGACTGCTAGGCTGTCAAACTGGCTTTTAAAAAAGATCCATGGTCTGTATACACCAACACAAAGAAATAAAAATAAAAATACACACAAGTTACCAAAGGAAAAAAATTGTATTAATAAAGTCATAGTTTTTGTTAGGCCCTCCAAACAATATGGGTTCAATATATTAGAATTTCAAACACTGACAAGAGTCTCATGAATAAATAGAAAAGCTGAGGTGATCCCAACACCTTCAGAACCTTCAGATAATTGGTCAAGATTCACACACACACACACACACACACACACACTGAGAGAGAGAGAGAGAGAGAGAGAGAGAGAGAGAGAGAGAGAGAGAGAGAGAGAGAGAGAGAGAGAGGAGAAATATTTTTGAGTTTTAGAGGTTCTGTTGTTTTGGTTTATGTTTTTTATTGATGTTGTCTTGTTTTTGTTTTTCATTTTGGTTTTTTGGTTTCTCATTTGTGTTTGTTTTTAACCAAGTCAAAATATTCCTGTAAGAAAGAGCCTTTAGGGCTTGCACAGAGCAAACAGAAGCACTTTACAGAGCCCTCTGTCCCAGAGGACTGCCATGTGGTAAAAGCAGGCCTCATTATTGGGTTGTTTTATATTTCAAACTGCCATCTTAAAAAAAAAAAAAAAAAAAAAAAAAAATCCCAATCTAACCGCCTATCTTCACAAACTTGTGGGTGAGACTCAAAAAACAAAATAGATGAACTGAAAACCAAACCAAAACAAACAAAAGTTACCAGACCGGCTTAACTGTTTTAGTTGCCAATTTAAAAAATGCCAATTAAAAACAAGCAAACACACAAACTCCTCTCCCCTGTTTGAATTCCAGCCTTGGAGTCTTCATTCCTCATTTAGCCCAACCCCAGAAAAGAGCCGGTCTTTTCATTGTTTGTCTTAAGTATTGACTTTTATAAACATCACTGTTAAAAGAACGGTGTAATGACAAGGCACTTTTACCTTTTTTTTTGCCATAGATGGTGGTTTGTGTCCGTCATCTCAGCATTTAGAATATGCATTTGGTTTACAAGCAGACACGGTGCTGGAGCTAAGAGTGTTGAAGGCAACAGGAAGTGGACTTTTAAAAACCTAGCTCTGTCCTGAGCATAGGAGCCCTCAAAGCCCACACCCACAGTGACACACTTCCTCCAACAAGGCCACACCTACTCCAACAAAGCCACACCTCCTAATAGTGCCACTCCTTATGAGCTTACATTCAAATAACAAAGGTATATAACATGACTCTTCCATGTAATAAACTTGATGAAGTGATTAGTGTGGCCAAATATATTAATAAAATAAAAACATATCCCTTAGCTCACCCAACGTTTTTGTGGTAAAAGTACCTAAAATTCTGGATGGGCGAGATGGCATGGGGGAGGGGCAGTGGCCGTGACTGTGACTATGGCTGTGGCTGTGGTGGTAAAGACACTTGTTACCAAGACTGACAGCCGGTTTCATCCTCAGGAGCCCACATCATAGAAGGAGAAATTGATTCTCACTTACATACACATACAATTAATTAACTATTTAATTAACACAAAATTATTTTTAAAAGGCACCTAAAATCTACTTTCTTAGCAAATTTCCAGTGTGTGGTATCATAGAGTCCCCATATTGTTTATTAGTCCTGCACACTCATTCATCTTGCAGAACTGCCACTGTGTTGTCTTTCCTATTTCTTTTGCCCTGACACTACAATCACCCACTCTTCCCAAGTACCTGATTTTCTTTCAGATGCTACATACAAGTCCTCAGTGAGTTTTTTTTTTTTCTTCCTATCTCTGGTTTGTCTTACTTTGCATAATATTCCCTGGGTTCATCTGTGTTCCCGTAAACCACAGATCTCCTCTTTACTAAGGCTGAACAATATTCTATTGTGTGTACATGTACCATGTTTTCTGTTCTGTCATTGATAGACATGTAGGTTGTTTCCACAGCATGGGCATTGTGAATAATGCTTCAGTGAATGTAGGCGTGTGGATATCTTCTCTGGGTGGTGATTTCATTTCCTTTGGGCGTGTGCCCAGAAGAGCGATTGCTGGGTCATACTGTAGTTCTATTTTTAATTTGTTTAGGAACCTTCACACCATTTTCCACCTTGGCTGCATCAATCTATGTTCCCACCCCAAGTGTTCCCTTATCTCCACACCCTCCCCCCCCCCCCCAAATTATTTCTTTCCCTTCTCTTAAAATCCTGGACACAGATTTGTTATGACAGTGTCTTTATTAACTATGAATATTGTATGATTCAGATTTTCAATGTTTATTCATTAAGGCAAGACTGAAATTTAAGCCTGTTGGGGATAACTTAGGAATTTTTTCATATTTTATTATCCTCAAATGTCCTGAATACAGGCTGACTCTTTGCTAAGTCACTCTTACAGTCCTGAGTTGGTGTTAGAATTGTTATGTTAAGAACATTTACTAAAGGAAACTCCAAGCCATAGGGAGAAAATGCCATTCCAAAAATTGGAAAATGTAAAAAACATTCTCTGGCTTCAAAAAAATAGATGTTTCCTTTTGTAAAAGAACCATCCATACAGTTACTCATTCCATGAGCAAACCTCTTCATTCTAGTACCTTTGTTAACATACTGTTAGTCATCCTAGAGAACCCAAAAGGTGTTCAGAGGTCACCAAACAGAATTTTGAACACAAAAAGGGAGCAATCGCGAATGCCAAGAAAACAAATTCTCTCTCTCTCTCTCTCTCTCTCTCTCTCTCTCTCTCTCTCTCTCTCTCTCTCTCTCTCTCTCTCTCTCTCTCTCTCTCTCTCTCTGCCCCCATTCAACAATTTTTATTATCAGTCTCATGCTTCATAGGAAAAAAAAGGTAGGGAAAAGGTCAAGACTGAAAAAGAAATACATAGCCAAACAAACAGAAACAGAGTTCGTACACACATCTTTCTATTTCCTCATGTGAGTAGGGCTCTCCCCACAGGACCTGCAGGCGAGTGCCTCTTGGCAGCAGTGCCAATGGGCCAGTGTTGCACAGCCCCTCAGGGCTTCTTTCAAGGACAGTTTTTGCATTGGCTTCTACAGGACTGGAGTGTGTGCAGGAGCCACTGGGACCCTCTGGGAGCAGAAGCCGTGTCTGAAATCAGAAAACAGTTGCATCCGAATGTACTAGGACTTGGAGACATGGCGGAAAGGACTCAAAAGTTTTTAGGGGCTTAAAATCTACAATGCTGTGTTTGCAAATGGAAAAATTACAGCCTGAAGTATCATGCCAATTGTCCGAGTTTCTCAGTCGCAAGAACCACCCGATTTCAACAAATGTACCCTGACCCAAGCTGCTCGCTGCCCAATGTGGGTGGTCCCTCCACCCCAGCCAGAGGACAAAACAGTGCGTGAATAAAGTCACAAAGTGAGCGTCAAAACCCAGAGAGCAAAAAGTGAAAAAGCCATCTGGAAGTGAAGGAATCATTTGAGATGGACCTTGAAAACAGGACTGAGAAGGTCATGGAAAGAAGAACCAGGGAGGAAGGAAACTGGGCCCCCAGGCTTCCTGCATTCACTCCAGTTGGTCTGCTATTGAAATAGCTCTGGTCTGAGTTCCTGCGCTTGTTTGGTTTTGTCTGTACAAGGGTGTAACTTTAGGTCAGAAAATGGTGCTGGAATGGTGAAAAGTTCTCAAAGGTAGGGACTGCCTTCAAGATGCCTCCTGCTGATCACCCTAGGGAGAGATAGAACTGATAGATTATAGGCACCAGCAGGGAGCCCAGATGTGCAAACTTCCCAGCAGCAGAGAGCTGCTTTTCAATTACACATAGGTAGAAAACAGGAAATATTTTGGAAAAGTACATTAATTTGAGAATTTGAGTTTCCATGAAAAAGTGTGTGTGTGTGTAACATATATTCCTTTGGTTTTTTATTTAAAGAAATTTGAGTCTTCGGTTTTTGTCTGGATTCTTTAATTGCTTATCCAGGCTCCGAGTTAGAAGCGTTGACTTCTTAGGAAGGACCCAGGTCTCTGGGGCAAGGGCAGAGGAAAAGCTCTCTCAGCAGAATAGCTTCAGAACAGATCACCTCAGTGACCACAAGGGCCAAAAGGGCACAGACAATAATCTAGGTGTCAGAGCAAAGGCTGGAATTCAGCTTCACTGGTAAATGTCTGGATATGCTGGACAACAGAGTCAACCCAACATCACCATCTCCAGCCTCATTTTCTCTGTCAGCTGGGAATAACAGCAATTATTGGTTGAAAAATCTATTAGAAGTTCCAGCTCTTCCACAGAAAGTTATGAGTAGATCATTGGATTTTAAACTGTTTTTTAATAAGAGAACACTTCCATAAAATGAAGTCTGGGATGGCTACGTAATACACAGATGAAAGGGGCATGTCTTTATAAGTCAAAATGTGTGACATTTCCTCACACAGTATCTAAAGCAATCCTGACTATGGCTGCAATTACATCGTTGAATTATAATCTATCACATATCTGAGAAGTAAACATTAATCACTAGGAGAGTGTTTTCTCTTTAGAGTTTTATTTTTGGTGGTGCAAGCTCACCAAGTCAGACCAGAGCTATTTCAATGGCAGACCAACTGTTGTGAATGCAGGAAGCCTGGGGGTCCCGTTTCCTTCCTCCTGGGGTCTTCTTTCCCTGACATCCTCTGCCGTATTTGTAAGGTCCATCTCAGACGCCCTCTGGAAGGCTTTTCCATTTTTTGTTCTCTGGCCTTATGACTTTATCCACATACTGATCTTTAGACCTAGGTTGGTCCCAAACTCATGACAGTTCTTCTGTCTCAGCCTCCCAAGTGATGGGATTGCCAGCATGAACCCAGCCTTAGTTTTTAAAATAACAAAATAAGTCCAATCAAATGTTTGTGGTCCAAGGATGACCCCAACTAAGACTACTAGCAATAGGGGAGAGGGTACCTGTACTGGCCTTCTCCTGTATTCAGATTGCTGATTATCCTAATCATCATCATAGAACCTTCGCCCAGAAACTAATGAAAACAGATGCAGAGATCCACAGCCAAGCACTGGGTGACCTCCAGAAATCCAATTAAAGAGAGGGAGGAAGGACTATATGAACAAGAGGGATCAAGATCATGATGGGGAAACCCGCAGAGACAGCTGACCTGAGCTCGTGGGAGCTCAGGGACTCTAGGCCAACAGCTACGAAGCCTGTATGGGACCAACCTAGACCCTCTGCCTGTGAATGACAGCTGTGTAGCTTGGTCTGTATGTGGGGCCCCTAGCAGTAGGACCAGAATCTGTCCTGATAAATGAGTTAGCTTTTTGAAACCTACCTCCTATGGTGAGATGCCTATCTCAGCCTTGATGCAGGGGGTAGAAGCCTGGTCCTGCCTTAACTTGATATGCTAGGTTTTGTTGACTGCTATGGAAGGCCTTACCCTTTCTAAGGAGTGGATGGGGAGGAGGGTTAAAATGAGGTAGGGGGAGAGAACGGGAGGAGAGGAGGGATGGAAAACTCTGGTTAGTATGTAAAATAAACTTTAAAATTAATTTTAAAAACGATAAAAATAACTGGGCATTAAAAAATGTGTGTGATCCCCTAACATACTTCTGTGGTCTCTTTGGTTTCTAGATAAAATGGTGCTGGATAAGTGTTGCTCTGCAGTCTCTTCTGGGTCTGCTGCCAGACAGTTTAAAGAAAAAAAAAGGCTGTCAAGAACAGACCAATTGCAGTTCTCCCACATGAAGTAAGATGACTTCTTTTGAGTTTCCCAGCAGAACCCTTGTCTCATATCAAAATCTATTACAGTGAGGAATTTTAATTTAGTTTCTTTTTTCACAAGTTTTGTGACCAAAATATTGCAATGTTTTTGATGATGTCATGAAACTCATACTATGAACTTTGGCTCAGACACTTAATGTAAATCTGTGTGTTTCCAGAAGCATCAGGAAAGAAAAGGAAGAGGGAGGAAAGGATGAAGGGATGGAAGGAGGGAGAAAGGGAAAGATAGACAAAACAAATAATAGTTTGTATGAGGAACTAAACACCCAGAAACTCCAGGAATTTTTGCATGATGAGAATTGAACCCAGGACCTTGCAAACACTAAGCACATACTCGATTACTGAGCTGTACCCACAACAATCATTTTAAAAATATATTTTATTTTTAATGTATTCTCTGGGAGTTTCAGGCATATCTGAAATGCATTCCCATATCCATTCCCATTTTCCTCAGAACCCTTTTGTAGGCAGAAGTTACTATTCATATGTTCACCTCCCAACTTAATGTCTTCTTTTTCTGTTTTTTAAACAACACACCAAGTTCAATTGGTACTCCCTGGTATGCATGCTGTAGGAGCATCCACTTGCACTTAAGCAACCTACCCCTGGCCAAATCATCAACCATCAAGAGGAGGAGGAAAAGGAGGATGAGAAGATACCACCACCCCACTTTCCCCAGCATCTATTAACTGCCAGGAGCTCCCCAGTAGGGAGTGAGGTTTTGTGAAGGTGGGTTTAAATGAGCCCACTAGACCCAAGATAAATGATAGTTAAGTGTTTATTAGGGGTCTTCCTGCTCCAGAAGATGTAGCCTCTGCCTTTCCGATGCTCTCTGCTCTCACAACCCAAGAGAGCTGGCCCCTCCTCTACTTGAAACCACACCCAAAGGGTGTGGCCACCACCACAATTTCATTGGCAATGCTAGAGGCCACTATAGTTGTGAGTGTTCCTCCCTATCTGGAGTTTTGGCTGGCTTGGTCTGTGCAGGCCTTTTGCAGGACCACAGCTGCAGGACCACATGAGAGCAATTGCCATATCACATACAGAAGACAGCATTTCACACTCCTATTTCTTCCTTCCCACTCTTCAGAGGTGTGTGTGTGTGTGTGTGTGTGTGTGTGTGTGTGTGTGTGTGTGCGCGCGCGTGCGTGCGCACATGCATACAGTACACAAATAGAGGTCAGAAGACAAATAGCTGGAGTCAGTTCTCTCCTTCCACCATATGATACTGGGGATTGAACTCGGCTCATCAGAGTTGGCAGTAAGTTAGGGTTAGGGCGCTTAGCTATCTCATCACCTCCAACATAAACTTCAACTAGCTTAGAAAGCTAGTGAGATTCAGCTTTGTAAGACATCCTTTGTGATGGCTAATCTTGGTTTCAAGTTGACTGAATCCAGAATCAACTAAAACACACACTTTTGGGGCCCTCCTATGAGAGATTTTCTTGATCAAATCATTTGAAGAAAGAAGACCCATCTTAAATGTGGGCTACATCTTCTGGTGTCAGCCTAGATAAAAGGACATGAAGAAAATGTTTTTTGCCTACTTGCCTTTTCTTTCTCTGGAAAATTCATCTACCCTGCTGCTGTTGCATTCCTTTACTGACACTATAACTGAGTTCTCTGGGCTTGTAATGTGGACTGAAGACCGCCAGCTCTCCCAGAATCTTGCAGTTTGTCAGCACCAGAATTAAACTTTGGAGGTGTTCTGTCTCAGGGACTGGCATCATCTTACCAGTACTGTCCTTTAGAGAACTCAACTCCCTCTCAAAAGTTACCTCATCACCCTTCTTCCTAACCCTTCTTGCCCCCATCTCCAACTAAGCTTCTGGCCCCCAGTATTTTGCCTCCATTTATATCACATGTGTTCCTCTATTGCTTCCCCCATTACAGTTCCTTCCCTTTCCCCTCTCATTGGCCTTTTCTGGCTTTTTGACCCCTAAGATGCTGGAAGTCAAACATACAAATCTAACACTTCAAAGTTGGGAACCACATGTGACAGAGCATGTGGCATTTGTCTTTCTGAGTTACTCCACTAGCTTTTATCTTTTTTTTTTTTTTTAATATTTCATGATTTTTTTTCTCTACAGCTGTATACAATTTCATTGTGTGTAAGTACCACATTTTCATCAATTAACAGACACATAGGCTTGTTCCATTGCCTGGCTATTGTGACCAAAGCAGCAACAAACATTGATATTCAAGTGGCTCTGTAGTGGAATGTGGGGTTGCTTGGCTATACATCCAGGAGTGGCATAACTGGGTCATATGTTAATTATAGCTTTAGTTTTACAAGAAACCTCCACATTGATTTGCATGGTGGATGGACCAATTTACACCCCACCCCCAACCGTGGGTAAGAGTTCCCCTTTCTTCACAGACTCACCAGCATTTGGTGGTCTTTATTTCTTAATAATAACCATTCTGACTGTGGTGAAACTCAAGGTAATTTTAACTTGCACTCCCCTACTGACTAATGACACTGAACATTTAAAAACATTGACTAGGCATTTGTGTTTATTCCTCTGAGAACTTTCTGTTTGGGTTCATAGCTCATTTTGGATTGAGTTGTTTGTTTTCTTGATGTTTAATCTTTTGAAGTCCTTGTACAGTCAAGATACGAATGCACTACCAGATGCTATAGCTGGCAAAGATTTTATTTTATTCCATACATTGCTTCACTTGAAGCTATTTTTGTTGTACACAGGCCTGTTAGCTTCATGAAATCCATTTGTTGCTTATTGGCCTTATTTCGAGAGCATTAGGAAAACAATTGAGAAAGTGTGTGTGTGTGTGTGTGTGTGTGTGTGTACACGTGAGTCTGATACCTAGATCATGAAGTACACTTCCGTCTGTTTCCTCTGCCAGTTTCAGATTTTAGATCTTATGTTGAGGCCCTCAAACTATTTGAAGCTGATCTTTGTGTAGTGAGATATAGGATCTAGTTTCATTCTTCCACATATACACATCCAGTTTTCCCAGCTTGCTATTTTGTTTAGGTTTTTGTTTTTAGTGTCTTTGTCTAATATGTAGTTTCATGGCCTTGCATGGTCCTCAATTCTGTTCAGTTGATCTGTGTCTGTTATTGTGCCACTACCATGCTAATTTTATTTAGTAAGGTTCTCAGTACAACTTGAAATCAAGTGTGGTGACACTTTACAGTCCTCGTTCTGCTCAGAATTGCTTTGGCTATCCTGAGGTCTTTTGTGTTTTTGTATTAATTTTAAGTTTTTTATTTTATTTATATGGAGAATACCACTGAGATTTTTATTGGTATGCATTGAATCTATAGACGAATTTGGTAGAATGGGCATTTTCGTAATATTTATCCTACCAATTCAAGAATGTGGGAGCTCTTTCCATCTTTCTCAATTTCTTTCTTCAATATTTTAGAGTTTAAATTACATAAGTATTTCATATCCTTGGTTAAAGTTATTTCAAAAAAATTAGGCTGCTGTGAATGAGATTCTTTCTCTGGTGTCTCTTGCAGTATGCTTGTCATTGGCATAACACACTGCTCTCTGTTTGTTAATTTTATATCTGACCACTTTGATGAAAGTGTCCATTAATTTTAGGAGTATTCTAGTCTCTAGAGTCCCTTTTGTACAGTCAGACCATCTGCAAATGCTCTCACTTTCTCCTTTCTTATTTGTATCCCTTTTAATTGTTTCTCTTGTCTTATTGCCCCATCTAAGACTTGCAATATTATGTTGTGTAAGCATAGAGTCTGTGGACACCCTTGATTTTAGGAGAAATGATTACCCCCATTTAGTATAAGGTTAGCTATAGTTTATCATATATAGCCTTTATTATGTTGTAATGTATTCTTTCTATTCTCAACTTTGAAAGAACTTTGAACATAAAAGGATGTTAGATTTCATAAAGTCGTGTGTGTGTGTGTGTGTGTGTGTGTGTGTGTGTGTGAATGAGATGGCCACATGATTTCTGACCTTGAGACATGTTGCAGCTTATAATATATAAACTTATGTATATTGAAACTCCTTGCATCATTGGAATAAAGCTAACTGCTTTATAATGAATGATCTTTTTTTTTAATGTGTTTGCAAGTATATTGTAAAGAAGTTTTGCATCTATGTTCATCAAGAAATTTACTCTGTAATTTTCTATGTTATTTCATCTTTGTCTTGTTTGGGTATCAGGTTAATAGTAGCTTCATAAGGAATTTGGTGATGGGTGGGCGGTGGTGGTGGATGCCTTTAATCCCAGCACTCAGCAAGGCAAAGGCAGGCAGATCTCTGTGAGTCTGAGGCCAGCTTGGTCTGCAGAAATAGTTTTAGGATAGCCAGAGATACACAGAGATACCCTATCTCAAAAAGCAAAACAAACAAACAAACAAAAAACCCAAAGAATTTGGTGATGGTCCCCCTCTTTCTATCTTACCGACTGTGCATATGTGGAGGTCAGAGAACAGTTTGTGGGAGTCAATTCTCTCCGCCTACCACATGGATTCTGGGGATTGAACTCAGATCAGTCAAGGCATCATTCAGGCCACATTTTTTGGGTCTTTTATCTCTATTCATTGATTTTCTAAAAAGTTTATCTTTTCAGGGAACCAACTCTTCTTAACATTTTAATTTTATTCATATGGGTGTTTTGCCTGTGTGTGTGTCTGTGCACAACTTTTGTGGCTGGTACCTGTGAAGAATAGAAGAAGGCATTGGATTCCCTGGAATTGGAGTTACCCATGGCTGTAAACCATGGTGTGAGTGCTGGGAACAGAGCCTAAATCCTCTGCAATAGCAGCAAGTGCTCTTCACAGCTGGTCTGTCTCTCCAGCCCACTCCTTCAGTATTTCTATCTCTTCGTTAAATTCCTGTCTTATGTCATCCATTGTCTTCCTGATTGCATCTTTGAATACAGCTGTATTCATCATTATTAGTTCTCTGCCTGAGATTTCTTATAACCCATTCTCATTAGATTCCATGACTATTGGCGTTTTTTGTTTGTTTGTTTGTTTTTGGTTTTTTTTTTTTTTTTTTTTTTTTTTTTGAGACAGAGTTTCTCTGCATTGCTTTGGAGCCTGTCCTGGAACTCACTCTGTAGACCAGGCTGGTCTTGAACTCACAGAGAGCCACTTGCCTCTACTTCCCAAGTACTGGGATTAAAGGCATGTGCCACCAACACCCAGCTGACTATTGGGTTAAGACATTATATCTCCTTGATTTTTCTTGTTTCTTATCTTACTGCATTGGTGTTATCTTTTTGATTGCTGTATTCTTTCTGCTGAAGTATTTGCAAAATTTAGGATTATCACAAGGGATGGGATATCAGCGAGAGAATGATGGGGATGTCCTTCTGAATGTTGTGAATACATGTTTCTCTTATTGGGTGGTGAATAAAAGTTGATTGGCCATTAGCCAGGCAGGAAGTATAGGTGGGGCTACCAGACTAGGGGAATTCTGGGAAGGGGAAAGGTAGACAAAGAGTTGAAAGGGAGACACCATGTAGCTGCCAAAGGAGTAACATAGCGGAGTGTTGCGGGTAAGCCACAGCCCCATAGCAATACATAGTTTAATAGAAATGGGTTAATAATTAAGAGAGAGCTAGCAAATAAGAAGCCTGACCCATTGGCCAACCAGTTTATAATTAATATAAGCCTCTGTTTGTTTATTTGGGATTAAATGGCTGTGGGACCAGGCAGGACCGAAACTTCCATCTATATGAGGCATATATAAATCTCTGGGTCTTTTATTTGTCATGTTACAAGAAGAAGAATGGGCATGAGAATAAATGTATATATGAGATGTGATTGGAATATACAGTAAAGAATGTCTCATAGTGAACTGCACAGAGAAACATAGACAGCCATCTGATAACCCAACTGAGTAATATGCAAATCAAAGCAAAACCATGATGAGACATATAGGGAAGTTCGCATAAGGCTCCTGAGTGGTGGAAGCCACGCCCATGCATGGTTGTGATTGGTCGAATTTCAACCTTCTAGTTAGACAAGCAGGTTGTTTAGAATCATCTAAGAATCTTCTCTTCTGCATATTAATTGCCGCCACCCCAATAAAGACTTCTCCCTAGTGGTCTTTTGGTTTAGTAACAGTTCTTTATTATGGGTAGATCTAGATGGTTATAGAGAAACCCACAAGCAATAACAAGGAGGGAGCTGAGAAGTTCAAGGGGGTCACCAGGAGCTGAGGATTCTGATATTCAAAGTCTGAGTAGAAATAACTGGGAGGTAGCTAAGAGTTCAAAGAGCAACAAGGAAGAATCTACTAGAAGCCACAACTATGGAAGACAGCAGTAAATAATCCCGGGAATGCAAGAGATAGCAGAGAAGTGGGGACTATAGGAGATGCAGCACAGAATCAAAGGTGGACTGGGCCTGGTACCATTCACCTGCAACTCCAGCTTTTGAGACAGGCAGGAAGGTCAAAGATCCATGGCAGTGTAAGCTTTATAATAGGAATCTATCATGGTCCGTGGTGGCCCATGCCTTTAATCCCAGCACTCAGGAGGCAGAGACAGGCAGATCTCTGTGTGTTTGAGGCCAGCTTGGTCTGCTGCGCAAGTTCCAGGACAGCCTCCAAAGCTACAGAGAAACCCTGTCTCAAGAAACAAAAAACAAACCAACAAAAATCTGTCTAAAAACAGACAGCGAACAAACAAACAGAGCTGGGGGGGCAGTGGTTTAGTGGATAAACAGCACAAGCATAAGGAGACCTGATTTTAGACCTGGGGGTTGGGTATGCTGAAGGAGAGAAGCAGAGACAAGGAGATATTCAGAATTCATTGGCCAAGGGCTCTAGCAAAAATGTCAAGTTCTAAGTTCAGAAAGAGAGACCCTGCTTCAATGACAGGAAAAATACCAGACACCAGCCAGCCTCTGGCCTTTGCATGTCCAGGCACAGGTGCAGGCAGACATGCATGCATGCACACAAGCCACCACCCCCGCCACACACACACACCAGCTAAAGACAGGTGACTGAAAGCTCCACTCATCAGAGGCGTCCAGAGAACCAACCAGAGTTAAAGAGCCGAGGATCAAGAGACACACTGGGTGCTGGCATTCTAGGCTCCATGCAGGAAGTGACCAGCTTTGAAAATGTGTAGGCATAAGCCTCTAGCTCTCCAAACTTCAAACAGCATCTCTGGATTTGGAAGCATAGTTTGATATTTTCCAGAACTGGGGACTAGCAGAACTATGGGAGACTGACATTTGCCTAGCCGTAATTTCTCTCTACATAGAACAACAGAACCCCAGCCAGCTGTTCCTGACACTGCAAGCTAGTAATTTCAATCTTTCCAAGGAACATCTTTTGCTTTGCTACTGATGGCCAAATAGAAATCATATTGATTGCAGGACTCAGGAATTTGCCAAATGAAAACTGGTGGGATCTTAATCATCCTGTATGTAATGTGCAGTGTTTTCAACCAGAAGATGCTTTCAATACAACCCTCAACTTCTTCAAATGATGTACATCTCATTGACCCAAAAGCCCTATGAGTATCATGGTCAGTTTCTCAGAGACCCATATATTATGAAGGAATATGTCTGAATTTCCCCAAATAGGCCAGTTATATATGTATTCATAGGGCATGCCTGAACAATCTTGGTACTGAATGGAGAAGGGACACTGTAAGTTCAAACATGAAGAACAGAATATAGAACTAATCCTGTTAGCTTCTGTGTGTAAGCTCTTGTCCATATTTGATGCTGTTTTTTTTTTTTTTTTTACTTACTCAGCACATAGCTATGGGGTTAAGCAAAAGATACCTTTTCATCTCTGTGGGTTTGGAGACACAGTTGTCTGTACAAAGTTCAGAGCCCTCTGCCAATCCAATAGGCTTTGCCTCTGATATATGCCTCAATCTACTGAGTAAACTCTGCTCTGTGATACCGATCACTCTCATGTTAGCAACTGATCATAAAGGGAATCTGATACAGGCTCTGTACTTATGACTGAAAAGCACATCTAACTGGATGACTGAGTCTCTAGTGAAGAGACTTGAGCCTCTGACTGTTAGAAGAAGATGGTTTTAATCTTGTGATAAAGCCAGCTAGTCCATACGTCTCTGTGCATGATGGCAGCATGGGGGATATGTTATGATAAAAATCCCAATTATGCTGTTACCATCTGTTGATAGCATGTGCTTGTGGACACGTTGCCAGGAAATATTGAGAACAAAGAAGGGGAGGCCCTCATTCCAGAGACACAGATCTCAGCCCCCACTGGGGTTCACTGGTTTAGTTACAGATGTGTAGGGGCCCTCCAGGGCCAGCCCCACACAGGCTGAGGCCTTAGGAAAGAAAAAACTCACCAAGGCATATTTAAGAAAATGGACCCAGTGGAAAGTAATGTTTCTATTCACAAAGCAACAAAAATAAAATTAAAATGTGTGGGGAGGAGAGAGAGAAAGAGATCAATTAGCTTCCAGTTTATGTATGTACAAAGCTAGATACTTACTATAATGTTTTTAAAATGCCAAGGTTTGACAACACTGGTGGTGATGTGTCTGCAATCTCAATGCTTGGAAATTAAGACAAGAGAATTAAGAGTTTGAGGCCAGCCTGGAATACCTATAAGCAAATAATACTCAACAAACAAACAAACAACAACAAAAAATCCCTTAGAGAAAAAGCATATACAGGTCCGTGTGTGTGTGTGTGTGTGTGTGTGTGTGTGTGTGTGTGTGTGTGTACATTTTAAGCCCAGCATAGTTTAAAATTTATTTTTTTAACATAGCCTAGACTCAAACTCATAGAAATCCCCCTGTCAACTTTCCAGGTACTGGGATTAAAAGCTTAAACAACCATGCCTAACTACGTGTTGTGTCCTGATCCAATTTTTATAAGAAGGATAAAAGATTAACTTTGACTAACTTAATATGAACCTTTTTATACCCAGGGGTTTTCCTCTGCAAGATGTTAGAATGACCATAATGAATGTGATGCAGTTGTAAAAAGGACCAGTGACTTTCCAGGGATCATCACAGCCTACACACCAAGTGATGAAATACTGCCTCCACCTTTCACTGACCTGGAATTAGAGGCAACTACTCATAAACATTCTTTTACAGCTTTCAGATAGATCTTCTACTTATTTGTTGTATCTGTGGAGAAGGTACACTGTAGCTCAGGTTGATTTGAAACTCACTCTCTAGCCAAGGGTAGCCACAAATTTGTGGCAATTCTACCTCATCCTTCTGGGTTCTGGGACTGCAGGCATGAGCCACTGTGCCTGATTTAATATTTGTTTATTCTAGAACATGATTCTGGGACAGAGACATGCCTGGGGGTACATATATGACCATGTGCTTTTAAATAAACTTATAGTCTGTTTCCGTATGGCTTTTTCACAGATCCCTTGAGTGATTTATCTCTTCTTTCTCCGTCTTCCTCTGGATTATCTTCCTTCCCCACTCAGCAACCTCTCCCCTCCCCCTCTTTCCCCTTCCCTATTTCATAGCTTCTGTGTTCTACTATCTTCCTCTCTAGGGCCCCTACCATTGTCTCATTCTTCTTTCCTGGCTTCAAAAGTAGGATCCACAAATAGGAGAGAACATGCAGCACTTGTTTTTCTAGGTCTGGGTTACATCACTCAGTATATTTTTCAGTTCCCTTCATTTATCTGAAAAGTGCATGCTTTACAACTGAATAGTATTCACTATTTACTCGCACCACATTTTCATTATCAGTTCATCAGTTGAAGGATATTTAGGTCTTTTCCATTTTCAAATATATGGGGTAGGATACTGAGCAAATATATGGGGTAGGATACTGAGTTCTTTGGGCATATGGCAAGGAGTCATGTGGTCGATCTACTTTTAGGATTTTTAGAATCTTATAACTAGAACTGTGTGTAAGGGAGCCCGTCCAGGCAGACCAGCCCATCTGAAATCTGCCAGCGTTCTGGTCCCACCACTACACACAGAAAGAGCCTGCCTTCCAGTGCCATGCTCAGAGCCTCCTTAGGACTGGGGACTGCGCATGGAATAACCCATCCCCGTAGACTGGACCATCCACAAGTCTGCCAGTCCCACATCCACCCACTAGATGAGGGGAGCTATCAGAGTATTGGACCTACTTGTACCTACCAGAAGATAACCTTGGTCCTATACCCATCAGGAGAGGAAGAGACCCCAGTGGTGTGCACTGGAAGAAGGGATGGGTAGATGACAGTATAAAAACACAGTCAAAAACAGAAAAATGAATATGATGCCCACAGAGTCTAGGGACTCCACACCAGCAAGACCTGAACATCCCAACACAGATGAAGCAGAAGAAAACAACCCTAAAAACAACTTCATGAAGATGATAGAGACCCTAAAAGAGGAAATGGGAAAATCCTTTTAACAAATGGAAGAAAAGACAAACCAAAAATTGAAAGAAATAATTCAAACAGTGCAAGGTTTGAAGGCTGAAACAGAAACAATAATAATAATATAAAAAATACAATCTGAGGGAATTCTGTAAATAGAAAATCTGGGTAAATAACTAGGAACTACAGATGCAAGCATAACCAACAGAATAAAAGAGATGGAAGAGAGAATCCCAGGCATTGAAGATAAACTAGGAGAAATAATTCATTGACCAAAGAAAATCGTAAGTCCAACAAATCCCTAACACAAAATATCCAGGAAATATAGGACCCATGAAAAGGCCAAACCTAAGTATAATAGGCATAGAAGAAGGTGAAGAAACCCAACTCAAAGTTACAGAAAACATATTCATAGAAGAAATAAAATCATAGAAGAAAAAAGTTTTCCAACCTAAAGAAAGACATGCCAATGAAAGTACAAGAAGCTTACAGAACACCAAATAGAGTGGACCACAGACAAGTCCCCTCACCACATAATAATCAAAACACCAAACATACAGAATAAGGAAAGATTATTAAGAGCAGCAAAGGAAAAACACCAAGTAACATATAAAGGCAAACCTATCAGAATTACACCTGATTTTTCCATGGAAACTCTGAAGGCCAGAAGATCCTGGATAGATATTCTACCAACACTAAGAGACCACAGATGCCAGACTACTATACCCAGCACAGTTTTCAATCACTATAAATGGAGAAACCAAGATATTCCATGACAAAACCATATTTAAACAATACATATCAACTAATCTAGCCCTATGGAAAATTCTGGAAGGAAAACCCCAATCCAAGGAAGTCAACTACACCCACAAAAACATAGGCAATAGATAGTCCCACTTTATCAACAGCCAAAAGAAAAATGGGGGAAAATCCACACACAATACCAACAACAACAACAAGATGCAGCAATTCCACTCTTAGGCATATACCCAAAAAAATGCATATTCATACAACAAGGACATCTGCTCAACTATGTTCATAGCAACATTATTTGTAATAGCCAGAACCTAGAAGCAACACCTTCAGTTGAGATGTCCCTCAACTGAAGAATGGATGGAGAAAATGTGATACATATACACAATGGAGTACTACTCAGAAGAAAAATACAATGGAATCTTGAAGTTCTCAGGGAAATGAATGGAACTAGAAGAAACCATCCTGAGTGAGGTAATCCAGTCACAAAAAGACAAACATGGTATGTACTCACTCTTATATGGATTTTAGACATAGAGCAAAGGATCACCAGCCTACTAATTCACACCTCCAGAAAAGCTAGGAAACAAGGAGGACCCTAAGAGACACATACATTGTCCCCTGGAGAAGGGGAGAGGGAGTTGGGAGAAAGAGAAGGGGAGAAGAGGAGGGGAGAGGTAGGCATGAGGGAACAGGAAGACTGAGACAGGGAAAGAATAGAGGAGAACAAGAAAAGAGATACCATAATAGAGGAAGCCACTATCGATTTAAGGAGAAATCTAGCACTAGGGAAATGCCCAGAGATTTATAAGGATAACCTTAACTAACAATCTAAGCAATAGTGGAGAGGCTACTTTTAATGCCCTTCCCCAATAATGAGATTGCTGACTACATTATATGCCATCCTAGAGCCTTCATCTAGTAGCTGAAGGAAGCAGAAGCAGACACAGCTAAACATTGAGCCGAACTCCTGGAATCCAGTTGCAGAGAGGGAGGAGTGATGAGCAAAGGGGTCAAGACCAGGCTGGCGAAACCCACAAAAAAATGGCTGACCTGAACAAGGGGGAGCTCATGGACTCCAATATGATAGCTGGGAGATCAGCATAGGACTGACCCAGATACCCTGAATGTGGGTGTTAGTTAGGATGGCAGGGCAGTCTATGGGTCCTCTGGTAGTGGACTTTGGGAGCCCATCCCACATTGAGGGATTCTCTCTCAGCCTAGACTCATTGGGGAGAACCTTGGCCCTGTTCCAAGTGATATGACAGACTTTGAAGATTCCCCATGGAAGGCCTCACCCTCCCTGGGGAGCAGAAAGGGGATGGAATAGAGGAGGGGGGGTAGGATGGGAGGGTGAGGGAACTGGTATTGACATGAAACACAACCTTGTTTCAAATTTAAATAAAAATATTATCATAAAAATAAATGCTTGTCAAAAGAAAAAAAATCTTATGACTATGTCCCGTAGTGTTTGCAATCCCACCAACAGCGAATAAGGGTTCTTCTTTCTTCATATTCTTACCAGAATTTGTTGTCAGCTATTTCTTTCTTTCTGTCTTTCTGTCTGTTTTCCTTTCTTTCTTTTCTATTTTCTTTCTTTCTTCCTTCCTCTTTTCCTATTTTACATATCAATCCCAGGTTCCTCTCCCTCCCTCTGTCAGTTGTTTTTTTGATCTTGGCCATTCTGACTTGGGTGAGACAGTATCTCCAAGTGGCATTAATTTGTATTTCGATAATTGTTAAGGATGTTGAACACATTTAAATGTATTTTTTAGTCGTTTTTATTTCTTCTATAGTGAACTCTGTTCAAGTCCATGCCCCCCTTTTTGGTTTGTTTTCTAAGTTCCTTGCTTTTTGAGTTGCCCTCCCCCCCTCCCCCACATATTAATCTCCTGTTAGATGTTTAGCCAGGGACGATTCTCTCCCACTCTGTAGGCTTCCTCTGCACACACCCAGCTAAATCCTAGAACTGGGGAAGCAGAGGCAGGAGGATATCTGTGAGTTTGAGGCCAGCCTGGTCTGCCTGTGAGCTCCAGGACAACCAGAGCTACAAAGTGAGATCCTATCTAGAAAACAAACAAACAAACAAACAAAAAAAAACAACTTTTTAGTTTTATGAGGTTTCATTTGTCAATTATTGACCTAATTCCTGAGGAAATGGGGTCCTATTCAGGAAGCCCTTTCTTGTTTTAAACTGCTTTAGTTCTTTGATAATGTTTATAATTCTTCTTTTAAATTCATCCAGGTAATTCTCACTGGAGAGCATTTCTATAGGATTAGCAGGTTTTGAAGGGGATGTCTTGTCATGGCTTATCATACATCCTGTTTGTGGTATTGTGGTGTTGCCCAAACATGTGGACTTGTTATGTGTGTCTGATGTGAGTCTAGCCTGCCTCTGTTGAATGGAAGTTTGGTTTTGGTTTTGCTGCTGTTCAAGCTTGGTTGGTTTTGGATCAGGTATGGAGAGTTGGTAGGTCAGCCCTTCCACTCCTCTATGCTGATTTCTGATGGGAGGGGCTGGAGTGATTTCAAGTCAATGATAATCAAGAGAGTATGTGAACGGGGTACAAGGCTGGGTCTGATGTGCAAGCTGTGCTACCTCAGCTAAGTCTGGAAGTGAGAGTAATGTGGGTGGGCTGGAGAGGTTGGTTTTCTTTCCTCAGGCCTTCAAAAAATATTTGAAAACATAAATATAATGATTGCCTTCTACTTTGTTATGTATTTCACATGGAAAAGATTTTGGGTTCTATACAGTGGTTAACCTTTTTTGTCTGTTTTTGACATGGTGTTACTGTGTAGTTCTGGTTGGCCTATAACTCACAATGTAGATCAGGTTGGCCTCAAACTCAAGAAATCCTCCTGCCTCTGTCTTCTGAGTGTTGGGATTAAAGCAAAATGCCACCCACTTGACATGGATAATCTTCCCCACCCATTTTTTTCTTTTATAAAAAATAGATTATTTTCTCATACATTTATATCCTGATTATACTTTCCCCTCCCTCTGCTCCTCCCAGTCCCACCCCGCTTTCCCTCCCCTCCAGATCCATTTCTTTTCTGCCTCTTAGTAGAAAGAATAGGTTTGTAAGAGATAAACAAAGATGACAAAATAAAATATAATAAGATGAAGCAAAAACTATCATATGTAAGTTGGACATGGCAACCCAGCATGAGGAAAAGAGTCCCAAGAGCAGACACAAGAGTCAGAGACCCACTTGCCCAATAAAAATACTAAGCCAAGAGCTGTAAAATATATGCAGAGGATCAGGTGCAGGCCCATGTAGGCTCTGTGCTGTCCCTTTCAGTCTCTGTGAGTTCCTATGTGCCTTGCTTAGTTGACTCAGAGGGACTTGTTTTCCATCCCCTCTGGCTTTTACAATCTTTCCCCTTCCTCTTGCATGGAATTCCCTGAGCTCTGAAGGAAATTTGATGGAGACCTCCAATTTAAACTCACCCTTTGAATAATGTCTGACTGGATTGAAAAGTTTCTACACCCCCATAAGCCTCTTCATTGATGCAGCCGTCCAAATTAGGCCAAATCAAATCAAATTAGAAAAAGCCACATTTAACAGATACAACTCCCCAGGGTGGCCTTCCAGTCCCCCAGGAAGTCTATTTTCTGGGAGGCAGTTTCAGAACTGTGGGAGTGGTCTTCAGCATCCCTCGGGGTGTGGTCATCATTTGGTGGGCTTTCTGAGATGCAGCAGGATTTGGAGGGAGATGGGGAATCGGGCTTGTGTGGAATCTCCACCATAAAATCCAAGACTCTTTGGGTATGAGGATGCCAGGGGCTGGGGTAAAGCTTCCTCCTTAACATGGATCTCTGCATTTGTTCCCATCTGCTGCTGGAGGAAGCCTTTCTGATAATGACAGGATAAGGCCCTGATCTATTAGTACAGCAGAATATCATTAGAAGCCATTTTATTGATGTTTTTTCCTCATTGTTTAGACCAGTAGTGTCTGGTTTCATCTTGAATCTCTGACATATCTAGTCCCTGGTTCTTGATTACCCAAGCAATGTTGGGTATGGGATACTTCCTGTGGAGTGGGCCTTAGATCAAATCAGACATTAGTTGCCTTCTCCTACACGTTCTATGCCACAATAACCCTAGCATATTTTGTAGGCAGAACACACTGTGGGTCAAAGGTTTTATGGTTGTATTGGGTATCCCCATTTCTCTTTTGGTAGCCTACAGACTACCTTCCCACACCAAAAAGGCCTCAATGAAGGGTTAAATACTGATTCTATTGCCAGAGGTCCCCTAGACTGCCCAGGCCCCACAGCCGACACCCACATTCAGGGGATCTGGTTCAGTCTTATGTTGCTTCCCCAATATATGAGCTCCCATTTTCTCAGGTCAGCTATTTCTGTGGGTTTCTCCAGCATGGTCTTGAACCCTTTGCTCATCACTCCTCCCTCTCTACAACTAGATTCCAGTTCAGAAAATATTCTGTTTCTGCTTCCATCAGCTACTGGATGAAGGCTCTTTGATGGCATTTAAGGCAGTCATCAATCTCATTATAGGGGAAGGGCATTTAAGGTAGCCTCTCCACTAGTGCTTAGATTCTTAGTTGTGATCATCCTTGTGGATTCCTGAAGATTTCTCTAGTGCCAGATTTCTCATTAAGCCCATAATGGCTCCCTCAATTAAGGAATCTTTTTCCTTGCTCTCCTTCTCTGTTCTTCCCCTAACTTGGCCTTCCTGATCCCTCATGTTCTTCTCTCTCCTTTGCTTTCTCCTCTCTACACCTCACTCTTTGTGCTCCAATTTACTCAGGAGATCTTGTCCCTTTCACCTTCTCAGGTGGTCCATGTATGTCTTTCTTAGAGTCCTCCTTGTTTCCTGGCTTCTCTGGAGTTGTGGATTGAAGACTAGTTATCCTTTGCTGTATGTCTAATATCCACTTCTGAGTGAATACATACCATGTTTTTCTTTAAAAAAAAAAGAAATAATCACATTAGTTTCATTTATTATCACCTATGCCTTTAAATTATAGAATAGAAGCAAACTTACCAATACCATAATCCCTTTGTGTTACCCTTCTTCTATGTTTCAAAACTCTTACTGAACAATGAATTTTGGGTTGCAAATGAGGATTTATTTTTGTACCTGCATAACCTGCCTTTGTCCATCAGCTGAACAAAAATATATACAAGTGCTGTCAGTTTTTCAAATTGTTGAGTACTACTCCATTGTCTAAATGTATCCTATTTTCTTTATCCATTCTTCTACTGAGGGATATCTAGGCTGTTTCTAATTTCTGGTTATTATGAACAAAGCCATAATGAACATGATTGAGCAAGTTTCCTTGTAGTAGCATGGAGTATTCTTGGGGTATATGCTAGAGAGTGGAATGGCTTGGTCTTAAGGTAAATCGATTCCTGACTTTCTGAGAAACTACCATATTGATTCCCAGAGTGACTGTGCACTTCTACAAGCAATGGAGAAATGTTCCCCTTACTCCACATCATCTGTAGCATGAGCTGTGACTTTTTTATTGATCTTAGCCATTCTGACAGGTATAAGATGAAATCTCAAAATGGTTTTGATTTATATTTCCCTGATGACTAAGGATGTTGAACATCTCTTGAAGTATTTCTTAGCCATTTGAGAATCCTCTACTAAGAATTCTTTGCTTGGGTCTATTTCCCATTTTTTAACTGGATAATTTGTTGTTGTTTTTTGTTTGTTTGTTTGTTTGTTTTGATACCCAGTTTCTTTATATATTTTGGATATTAGTCCTCTACAGATATAGAGATGGTGTTTATAAAAAAATCTTTTCCCATTCTGTGGGCTGACACTTTGTCAAAATGACAGTGTCCTTTGCCTTACAGAAGCTTCTAAGTTTCATGAGATCTCGAGTTAATTGTTGATCTCAGTGCCTATGCTATTGGTCTTCAGTTTAGAAACTCCTCTTCTGTGTCAATTTATTCAAGGATATTCCCCACTTTTTCTTCTAATCTGGTTCAGTCTATCTGTTTTTACATTGAGATCTTTGATCCCCTTGGACTTGAGTTTTCTGCAGAATGATAAATACAGATCTATTCACATTCTTCTATATGCAGACATGTAGTTTGACCAGAACCATTTGTTGAAGATGCTATTTTTCCAGTGTGTATTTCTGGCTTTTTTATATATATAAAATCAAGTATTCATATAAGTGTGGATTTATGTCAGGGTCTTCATTTGACTCCATTGATCAGTGTGTCTGTTTTTATGCCAACACCATGTGTTTTCTATTACTATAGCTCTGTAGTACAACTTGAAATCAGGAATGGTAGGACATCCAGCAGTTTTTTTTTATTGTTCAGGACTATTTTAGGTATATCCTTTGTTGTTGTTGTTTTCCACATGAAGTTGAGAAGTGTCCTTTCAAGATCTGTAAAATAAGTGAGTTGGACTTTTGATGGGAATTGCATTGAATCTGTAGATTGTTTTTGGTAGGATGGCCATTTTTCTTATTTTAATCCTACTGATCTATGAGCATGGGAAATCATTCCATCTTCTGGTATTTTTTCTTCAGTTACTTTCTTCAGGGACTTAAAGTTTTTTTATCATACAAATCTTACTTAACTTGATTATATTTACCTCAAGATATTGTATATTAATTGGGGCTGTTGTGAATGGTATTGTTTCCCTGGTTTCTTTCTTAGCCCATTAGTCATATTATATAGGAGAGTAGCTGATACTTTTTTTTAGTTAATCTTGTATCTAGCCATGTTGTTGAAAGTGTTTATCAGTTGTGGAAATCAGCCAGTAGACTTTTTATAGTCACTATGTGTACTATAATATTAGCTGCAAATAATGATGCTTTTAATTCTTTCTTTCCCATTTTCATTCCCTTGATCTCCTTCAGTTGTCTTATTGCTCTAGCTAAAACCTCAAATACTATATTGAATAGATATGGAGAGAGTGGACAACCTTGTTCCTGATTTTAATGAAACTGCTTTGAGTTTCTCTCCATTTAATTTGACACTGACTATAGGCTTTATTTAAATCTCCTTTATTACATTTAAGTAAGTTCCTTGTATCCCTAATCTCTCCAGGACTTTTATCATGAAAGGTGTTTCTTTGTAAATAATTAGATAGAAAAAGGTCTAAAGTTTAAAGCTTAAGTTCCAAAGGTCTAAGAAAAGTTCCAAGAGTCGAAGAAGGTGTTTCAAGGTGTATAAATGCAAGTTATAAAGGTTTGAAGATGTGAAAGCTTAAATTGTGAGAAGAAAGTGACTTAAGGTGTTAAATACAAGTGATAAAAGTGTATAATGCAAGTTATAAAGGTCTGAGGATGAAAAAGCAAAGTGGGTACCTTTTGGGCTCTGACATTAAGCAAACAGACTTACTAACAACAGAGTTAGTGCAAGAGGTTTATTGGGGGAGTGGGAAAGTAAAGGTTGTGTCAGAGTAAGGACATGAGACAGACAGACAGGCATACAGACAGACAGACAGATTAAGGAAGAAACAAGAGAAAAAAGAGTGGCAAGAGAAAAACAAGAGGTAAGAGAGGAACAAGAGGCATGAGAGTGAGCTATGTCCAGAGGGCACTTTTAAGGGGTGCACATGTTGCATAGCAAATGGAAAGGAAACTGGTGATGGCTGATGATGTAACTGCTTTAGCAGCTGAGGCAGGCTACAGCCACAGAGGAAACTAATTATAGAATTTTGTCAAATGTTTTTTTTTTTCTGCATCTAATGAGATGATCGTGTGTTTTGTTCTTTCTTTTCTTTCAATTTGTTTATTGATGAATTACATTGACTGATTTTCATGTATTGCACCATTGCTGCATCTCTGGGACAAATGGTGTGATGGTCATTTTGATGTGTTCTAGGATTCAGTTTGCAAGTATTTTATTAAGCATGTTTGCATCTATGTTATAAGGTAAATTGGACTGTAATCCTTTTTCTTTGTTGAGTTTTTATGTGGTTTGTGTATCAGGATAGCTGTGGCACCATGAAATTAATTAGGTAGTATTTTTTCCATTTCTATTTTGTGCAATAATTTAAGGAGTATTGACACTAACTCTTCTCAGAAAGTTTGGTAGAATTCTGCACTGCAACTTTCTGGTCCTGGGCTTTTTGAGGTTGGGAGAGTTTTAATGACTGCTTCTATTTCCTTGGGGACTATTGTTTATCTGATCTTGATTTTACTTTGGCTAGTGATTGCTATTAGAAAACTACCAGTTTCTTTTAGATTTTCCAACTTTGTGGAATACAGATTTCTAAAGTATGTTCCTTAGTGTCTTTTGCTATGACCCATTTTCATTTCTGATTTGTTAATTGGGTATTCTTTCTCTGCCTTTTGGTTAGTTTGGATAAGGGTTTGTTTCTCTTCTTGATTTTCTCAAAGAACCAACTTTTCATTTCATCGATTCTTTGTATTGTAGTAATTTATTGTTCTAGTTTATTAATAATCAGTTTGATTATTTTTTGCCCTGTATTCCTCTTAAGTGTGCTTATTTCTTTTTGTTTTAAGGTGCTCTTAACTCTCCTTATGCTGCAACCCTTTACTACATGTTGAGGTGACCCCTCTCCCACATAAAATTATTACCACTGCTACTTCATAACTGTAATTTTGCTAGTGTTATGAATCATAGTGTAAATATCTGATATGAGGTCCCTGTGAAAAGGTTGTTGTGACCTCAGGTGAAGAATCATAGTTCTGGAGCTCTCAGGTGTGCTGTTAAGTTGCTTGTATGAGATATCTCCAATTTTTTGTATAGGCACTTAGTGCAATCAACTTTCCTCTTAGCACAGCTCTCATTGTGTTCCATAAGTTTTTGGCATTCATTTTCATTGAATCCTAGAAGATCTTTCATTAATTTTTTTTCTTAATTTCTGTCTTGCCCCATTTTTAATTTATTAGAGAGTTGTTCATTTTCCCAGAGTGTGACATTTTTGTTGTTTCTGTTGTTGACATGCAACTTTAATGCTTGGTGGTCTGAGAGGATTCAAGAAAATATTTCAATTTTCTTATATCTGTTGAGATTTATTTTGTGTCTGAGTATATTGTCAATTTTGTAGAAAGGTCCTTGAGGTGCAGAGAAGAAGATATATTCTTCCATGTTTGGTTTAAATGTTCTGTAAATATCTATTAGGTCTATTTGGATTATAATGTCTGTTAGCTCCAGTGTTTATGTTTAGCTGTGGTCTGCATGACCTGTCCAGTGGTGAGATTGGGTATTGAAGTCTTTCACTCTCAATGTGTGGGGTTTATTATGTGATTTAAACTGTAGTAGTGTTGTTTTAAAAAAATATTTTTTTGAGTACATTTGTGTTTGGGACATAGATATTAAGAATTGAAATGCCATCTTGATGGATTTTTCCTTTGATGAGTATGTAGTGTCCTTCCCTATATCTTTTGATTATCTTTGGTTTGACATCTACTTTGTTAGATATTAAAATGGCTACACCAGCTTCCTTCCTAGGTCCTGCTTGGAATGTCTTTTTTCAACATTTAACCTTAAGGTAATGTCTATTCTTAATACTTAAGTGTGTTTCTTTGATGTAGCTGAAGGATGGATCCTGTTTTCATATCTATTCTGTTAGTCCATGTCTTCTTATTAGAGAATTGAAACCATTTATATTGTGATATATCAATGACAAGTGATTATTGATTCCTGTTATTTTTTGTGATGGTGGTAGTGGTGGTGGTGGTGGTGGTGGTGGTGGTGGTGGTGGTGGTGGTGGTGTGTGTGTGTGTGTCGTGTGTGTGTGTGTGTGTGTGTGTGTGTGTGTGTGTGTGTGTGTGTGTGTGCTTCCCTTGTTTTGATTATGCTGATGTGAGATTATTTATCCCCTACATGCAGTTAACTTTATTAGGTTGGAATTTTCCTTCTGTAAGTGTGGATTTGTAGACAGATAATGTTTGTTTGTTCTTATTTTAGATATTTTATTTTATTTTTATGTGCATTGGTGTTTTGCTATGGGTGTCAGGTCCCCTGAAACTGGAGTTACAGATGGATGTGGATGCTGGGAATTGAACCCAGATCCTCTAGAAGAGCAATCAGTGCTCTTAACCACTGCGACATTTATCCAGCCTCATGATAGATAATTTTTAAATTGGAGTTATCATGAAATTACTTAGTTTCTCCATCTAGAGTGGTAGAAACTTTTGTTGGCCATAGTGCTCTGGACTGGCATCTGTGGTCTCTTAGAGTCTGCAGTACATCTGCCTGGCACTTCTGACTTTTAGGGTCTCCATTGAGAAATCAGATGTAATTCTAACAGGTCTGCCTTTATATGTTACTTGCTCTTTTTCCTTTGCAACTTTGATATTCTTTCTTTCTTCTGTACTGTTAGTTCTTTGATTACTATGTGCTTAGGGAAGTTTCCTTTCTGATCCAGTCTGTTTGGTATTCTGTAAGCTTCTTGTACATCTATACGTAGCTCCTTCATTGGGTTAGGGAAGTTTTCTTCTCTTTCGTAATTTTGATGAACACATTTTCTGTGAGATGGGAATCTTCTCCTTCCTCTATCCATATTAATCTTAGGTTTGGTCTTTTCATAGTGTTCCAGATTTCCTTGATGTTTTGTGTCAGGAGGTTTTTTTTAATTTAACATTTTCTTTGATGGTTGTATCCATTTCTTCTAGCATATCTTCAACACCTGAGATTTTTCTGTTCTATCTTTTGTATTCTTTTTCAAATTCCAGAATTTCCTCAGTGTAGGTTAGTTTTAAGGTCCTTTATCTTGTGGATCCATTATGTTGGAATATTCAGGGCCTGCTGTGGTAAGATAGCTGGGCTCAGCATCATACTAAATAGAAAGAAATGCAAAGCAATCCCACTGAAATCAGGAACAAGACAAAGTTGTCCACTCTCTTCATATCTATTAAACATAGTACTTGAAGTTCTAGCAATAAGACAACAAAAGGAGATCAAAGGATTACAAATTTGAAAAGAAGTCAAACTGTCACTGTTTGCTAATGATATAATAGCATTCATAAATGACCCCAAAAATTCTACCAGAGAATTCCTACAACTGATAAATACCTCCAGTAATGTAGCAGGATGCAAGATTAACTAAAAAAAAAATCAATGTTTACAATAGCCACAAATAACTTAAAATATCTTAAGGTAACTCTAACCAAGCAAACAAAACACTTGTATGACAAGAACTTCAAGTCTTTAATGACAGAAATTAAAGAAGATATCAGAAAATGGAAAGATCTCCCATGCTCTTGGACAGGTAGGATCAACACAGTAAAAATCTCAATCCTACCAAAAGCAATCTACAGATTCAATGCAATTCCCACCAAAATCCCAGACAATTCTTCACAGACTTTAAAAGGCAATACTCAACTTCATCTGGAAAAACAAAAAACCCAGGCTAGCCAAAATAATCCTGTACAATAAAGGATCATCTGGGGGCATCACCATCCCTTACTTCAAGCTCTATTATAGAGCTATAGTAATGAAAACAGCTTGATATTGGCATAAAACCCAACAGGTGAACCAATGAAATCGAATCGAAGACCCAGATATCAACCCACACACCTATGAACACCTAATTTTTGACATAGAAGCTAAAAATATAAAATGGAAAAAAATGTATTCAACAAATAGTGCTGATATAACTTCATGTCAACATGTAAAAAAATGCAAATAGATTCACATCTATTGCCATGCATAAAACTCAAGTCCAAATGGACCAAAGACCTCAATATAAATCTATCAACACTGAACCTCATAGAAGAGAAAGTGGGAAATACATTTGAACACATAGGCATAGGAGACCAATTCCTAAATAGAACATCAGTAGCACAGACTCTGAGAGCAATAATTAATAAATGGGACCTCCTGAAATTGAGAAGCTTCTGTAAAGCAAAGAACGTGGTCAACAAGACAAAACTGCTCCCTACAGAATGGGAAAAGATCTTCACCTCCACATCTGACAAAGGACCCATCTCCAAAATGTACAAAGAACTCAAGAAACTAGAAATCAAAGAACCAAATAATCCAATTTAAAAAAATGGGATACAGATTTAAATAGAGAATTCTCAACAGAACAATCTCAAATGACAGAAAGACACTTAAGGAAATGCTCAACATCCTTAGTCATCAGCAAATGCAAATTAAAGCCACTCTGAGATTCCATCTGACACTGAGCATAATGGCTAAAATAAAAAACACCAATGACAGCTTATGCTGGAGAGGATGTAGAGAAAGGGGAACACCCCTCCATTGCTGGTGAAAGTGACATGAAGTTATATCAGCACTATTTGTTGAATACATTTTTTTTCCATTTTATATTTTTAGCTTCTATGTCAAAAATTAGGTGTTCATAGGTGTGTGGGTTGATATCTGGGTCTTCGATTCGATTTCATTGGTTCACCTGTTGGGTTTTATGCCAATATCAAGCTGTTTTCATTACTATAGCTCTATAATAGAGCTTGAAGTAAGGGATGGTGATGCCCCCAGATGATCCTTTATTGTACAGGATTATTTTGGCTAGCCTGGGTTTTTTGTTTTTTCAGATGAAGTTGAGTATTGCCTTTTAAAGTCTGTGAAGAATTGTGCTGGGATTTTGGTGGGAATTGCATTGAGTCTGTAGATTGCTTTTGGCTCTGATGCCATATGGTCTATGTCAAGGCTATTAAGCTCTTACTCCAACATGAAGGCAACTACATGAGCCAGCAAGTGAGAAGCACTCCTTCTAAAATTTTTTATTTCTGATATGGAAATTATATTTCACATATTTTCACATATAAATTATTAGTCTTTTAGCCCCCTCCCTTATTTAAAAATGTAAAAACAACTCTTAGCCCAAAAGTTGTCAAGAAATATGAACTATAGCCCCCAATACCCAGGTTGCAGAAGGCACATATGACTTATGCTGGGTATGGTGGCACATGTCTGTAATCCCAGCATGCCAGAAACTAAGTGGATCCAAAATTCGAGGCTCAATCACATATAGACCAAGTTCCAGGCCTTTGCCACAAAGTGAAATTGTATCTCAATGGGGAAAAAAATCACCATGTTATTATTTGGGATCAGAATAGTGGCTATTGTTTGACTTGTTTTAAGAAATTAGCAAAATATAGGAAGTTCTCATGGTGAATGTGAAAGCCAATGTCTATTATGAAGTTATTATTTTATATTATAGTTTAGAAATAATTTTATCATTTTCAATTATCACATTTTCTAAGACTCATAAAAGTCTAGAGTACAAAATGAACCAGTCAGAAACTAAAGATTCAGGAGTTAAAAGAACTGATTCATTTAAGATAAAATTGGTTTTTTTTAAATAAATAAATCAAAAACAAAAAAACCTAGGCTTTACTAAAAGTATAAATAAAAACTAGAAATCAGCTTTTAGATAAATATTTTTCAATTTACTTTTTTAACAACTAAATAATCATATGTTTGCATAAGTAAGGTGCTAGACAAATCTGAGTTATTCCTCTTCATAACACAACATAACAACAAAACAGATAAATCAACACAAAAGGTGACTTAGAATTGTAAATCCAGCATGACCTGAAGTATTTGGCGTTTTGTTAGTAGATATTTTCATGTGGTAAGTTTCTAAAATAAGACAGCAAATGGATGAAAGGCTCAGACGTGAATAAAAGCATGAACAACTGCAAATAAACCAGATTCCTGAGTAATAAATCTTGAATCTCACTGTTTGATCACCCTTATCAGGAAGAAGCCTGAGAAAATAGAAGCACTCTGCATCCTGCCCAGAAGGTCAAGGACACACTTGGCATCATCAGCTTCACATTCCGAAGAGGAGGATCCTCCACTGAGAATGCAAAGAATGGTGTTTGGGTCTTGATGAAGCCGCTGCTGAGGGGCTGAATTCCCACTGGAACACAGCTAAGGCAGCATTCAAGGGGTTTAAAGCTACACACTTTGATGCTGCTCAGATATTCTATGAAGTCTTTGTTGATGTGGGCCAATTGTCCCACGTTCCATTAGATAAGAAAAACTCACACAAAATTGCAAGCAAAAATGTGATACGATTTTTAATCAAGCAACATAAGAGAAATACACATGGAAAAAATAGCAAAAGGTCTTGCCAAGCATAATGGATGCTGTCTCTGTGTACCAAGATTTAAGTTGACTTGTTGACCTGTTTCCTTTGACTTTTTCTTTGTTTTTCAAGTTTGGGGCTGAATGTGTTCATTTTAAAATAGAAAAGTTATTTTTAAACAAGACTATGTCAGGAAACGGTTGCTGATAATAAAGTGATATTAAGTAAATAAAATATAAAGTTTTTGACAGTACTAGCCAAACAAATCAACGTCCTATCTCTCAGCACATTATGTCTTAGTATGACCACAAAATGTTATCTTAATGCTTTAATCTTTTGTATAGAGCTCAATTAGGAAGTATTCTATGTACTAGTTACTGTTACACTCCATGAATAAATCAAAACTTGTGGAGAAAGATGCCTATGAAATTGCATATTCACAGTGAACACCCTGAAAATAATTCCAAGGTCTGAACCACAAACCCTGCTGAATTAGACTTGTAACAACTCTTAGCTCAATGAATTATTACTATTAAGCTTGCATGATTGCCGCTATTGATAAAATAGCCATCATCTCCTTACACATTTTCTATTTTAGTTACTGACACCTGTCTGTAGTTCTGCAAGCTCTCTAACAATGCATGGGCCCTGGAGCATTGCCATTGTGTCTGCTTCAATTTTCAGAATCTCCCACTTTGTCCAGCCACTAAAAATAGGAGTGGCTTTTGGCTTAAGCCACTGTTCCCTAACTTGATGGAAAATAGAATGATTTTGTATCTGATCAGATGTGTTTGCCAAATTAGAAATATAAACTTAGAAAGACAACATTCTTCCAACTTCTTGGCTTGGTGTCAGTTGACACTTCTGTGCAGTCTTACCTAACGGGTTGGTTACTTGTCCCCTGACCTGATTGCTGAAGGTGCTTGACAAGTCATGTGTTCTCATCATTACAGAGTCAGGTTCTCTGAAAGCTGAGAACTTAGCTTCTGAATCCCAGTCCCATGGCTCTTCAAGAAAGGGGACCTAGCCCAGCATGGTAGCTCACACCTGTAATCCCAGAGTTCAAGTGGCTGAGGCAGAAGGATCACCTGGAGTTCAAGACCAGTTTAGGATACATAGTAAGTTCCAGACTGACCTGGACAACTGTGTGAGACACTGTCTCAAAACATCTTCACTCAGGAAAGTGTGCCCTGTTCCCTGCCTGGGCAGCACAGTGGAGCTGACCCTGTTGGCAGAGGTGTAGGTGAACCAGCCAAGATGCTGTGACCATGGGGGAGCTATTCCTATTACTCATCTGCCATGTGGTGGCATGGGTGGGGGAGAGATGCACTACACCCACCCATCAATGTCTGAGGCAGGTGAAAAAGCTGACCCCTGAAGTCATAAGAGCAGGAGAGCTTGCTGCTCTCTGGAAAGTGGCCCCTGCCTCATGCCTGGACCTGGATCTGGCCCTGAAGGTATAGGTAGGGGAGATCAGACCCTGAGGATATAAAGTCAGGAGAGCTGGCCCTGCCCCCTGCTCATGGCTACAAGGGGTGAATTCACCAGGGCAGTGAAGGAGAGTTCACCCTGGTGATAAGGACAAGGGAGAATGGGGCTGACCAATCCTGCAACTACTCAGCCCCAGAACCAGGGTTATGGGTTGGCCCACCCCAGTGTTCATCCTATCTGTGATCTGCTGGAGCGTGTGAAGGGCTGGATCCCACAGACCCAAAGTGACAGGATCTCCACAATACAGGACAGCAGCATGATAACCAAGAAAAAAGGAAACTTTCATGTGAATACACCCATCTGCCTCATTCCCAGTGCCTCAGGCTGTGGGTATAGTTCAGTAGTAGAGTGCTTGCCTAACATGTACAAAAATGTACAAAGTCCCTGTCTTAGTTAGGTTTTTATTGCTGTGAAGAAATACTATGACCATGACAACTCTTATAAATGAAAACATTCAATTGAGGCACTTGCTTACAGTTTCAGAAGTTCAGTCCATTATCATCATGGCGGAGAGACTTTTTCATCTTGACTCAGAGGCAACAAGAAGTTGACTGACTCACTGGGCGGTATCCTGAACACAGGAAATCCCAAAGTCTTCCCCCATGTGACACATTTCCTCCAAAAAGGCCATGCCCACTCCAACAAAGCCTCACCTCCTAATAGTGCCTCTCCCTGTGAGATTATGGGTGGCAAATACATTCAAACTACCACAGTACCCCACAAAAAAGCCAGGCATGTATAATTCCAGCACTTGGGAGACTGAAGTAGCAGCTGTCATGAATTCAAGACCAACCTGTGCTACAGGGTGAGTGAGACCCTGCCTCAAATAATTAAGACAATAGTTTTATATCCATGATCAGATGGAGAAACACAATTTGATCTCCCAAGGTTCCTCTCAACTCTACGGAATTGAACATTTCCCCCTATGTATTGATTCAACAAATATTTGTGACAGCTTGGGGAGTTTATGCTAAGATGTTCCTGAACTCTTGGTTGCCAAAGGCACACCTGTAGTCCTCAACAAATTTTCATTACATGTGAGTTTGCTTTCTAGTTAGTAATACAAATTCTTTCCCAAATAAATAATACCAAAATAATTCCATTCCCAGACAGTAGCCTATGTATTTTAAGAAATCCTTGAATCTGCTTAATTTATTTGTGATTTATTTTTAATAAAGAAATCACCTTTACAGAATTCATTTGGAAAATTTTAATTGATAATCCCTGTGTACAAAGTTGAGTTCCCACTGTTCTTCCTGGGGGTGGTAGGAACCTAAAGCCAGATTTCTGAACAGCCAGCTTGACTTATGTGGATAGTACAATGTGGATTATTGAGGGCAGGTAGCAACTTCTCTGAGTCATGCTGAAGGATTACAATGATTCTACAGAGGAACCACAGACTATGAGTTTCTTATCCATATTGAATGCCCCTTAACCAGCAGGACACCACAGTTCCTCTTTTTTCTCCACAACTCAGCCCTCCTCTTCTGATATTACCATTCCTCTGTTCAGACTGTCTTACTATTAGTTGTTCCTGGTGTTTCTGCTAATAGTCTAATTTCCTTCTAAGACCAGCAGAGCTTCTTAACTTTCTGTTTCAGAAACTCCTCCAATGAAGCACAAAGCTTCAAGGCAAGGAGCAGAAGATGTGAGAAAGAGAGGCTTTGCTAGCCTCCTCTCTCTGCCCCCAAGCCACACAAGGGAACTGTCATGGCCTCCAGGAGACGCAAATCAGGGCACACCATCTCAGCTCAGATCTCCTTATATTCATTTTTTGTGTCAAGTTGACACCATCTAGAACCATCAGAGAGGAAGGCACCTCAGTTGAGGAAATGCCTCTATGAGATCCAGCTGTAAGACATTCTCTCTTATATTTCTGGTTGTGAGACTAGCCTTTAACAGCTGATCCATCTATATAGCCCATAAGGCAATTTCCTAAGTAGTGATCAATGGGGGAGGGCTCAGCCCATGGTGGGTGGTGCCATCCTAGAGCTGATGGTCCTGGAGTCTATAAGAAAGCAGGCTGAGCAAGTCAGTAAGCAGCACCCACCAGGGTTTCTGCATCAGCTCCTGTTTGAGTTCCTGTCCTGACTTATATGAATAACATGGAACAATAGCAATATTGAAGTGTAAGCCAAATAAATCACTTTCTCCCCAACTTGCTTTTTGATCATGGTGTTTCATCACAGCAGTAGAAACCTAAGTCAAACAGTAACCATTAACTAGTCTAGGCTTTGACATCGTAACAGATTTTCAGAGTCTCAGAAGAGCAAGCTCTGTACCTGGAAGACAGAAGTGCTATGCTGGAAGAATAAAAAATCAAAGGCTGATTCAACAAATGGGGATTGCATAAAATGCTCACATTCTCTTTTCTCCAAAAAAAAAAAAAAAGTGAGAGAGAGAGAGAAATGATTGTTAGACCTAAGAATTGCCACTGGTATCAAGAAACACACAACAGATAAAGATTCATCACTAAAACCAGGAACGAAACGTAGAAGTAAGTGCAGAGGTGAGCATAGAAAGCCAGGTTAAAAAGAATCATTTTCCAAAAGCAGCAGACCAGAAGTCAGAAACAGCTTCATGATGGAAGGACTTTGAAGACAGTGACTGGGGGAAACTGAAAGGGAAGGAAGGTGTGGTTGTTATTGTCTAAAGAACTTCTTAATCTTCTCCCCCCATGTCATAAGTATCCCATGTATTCCCCCCCCATATATAAATAAGTATCATTTGGCAACTAGGGAGCTGGGTATGGTGGCACAATGCCTATAATCTCAGTAGAGGCAAGGAGATCATGAATAGAAGCCAGACTTGACGACAAAGGAACTTTAAGAATAGTTAGTACTGCAAGAGACCCTAGCCCAAAACAATAACAACACACACATATACACCCCAAATCGTGTGTGTGTGTGTGTGTGTGTGTGTGTGTGTGTGTGTACTGTACGTGCCTACCCCTCCCAGCAAGGAAGATGCGACTCTGGGAAGATCTTCTTTATGCAGTTTTAATCAGGATCCTTGAACCATGTTCTTCTGACCCGCAAGAGCCCGGGGGACCCTGCACAGGCTTAAATACCCTTGCGCTAACCAACCCCAGTGAACTACATGGACCCTGAAGATAGACTACTCTAATGCGGAAGCAGACAGGCTGAACAGACTTAACCAAATAAGGGCTTGTTTACTCCAGAGAGTACTCACCAAAGGGAAGGTGGAAGGCAGAAGCCAGCGCCATCTTTAAGGTGCTGCACTTCGCAGCTCTCTACAGTTCCCCCTTTTTGTTTTAATAACACAACAGGCAAGGGTAGTGGTCTGGTCTCCAGTAAAGCAGTGGACATTGTAATGACCCTGAATCCTGGTAGTCAGCCAAGTCAGTGCCACACCCGTCCGGTATTTTTTTCCTGGAGGTGGGGCCTCAGACACCAACCCATATGTAACCAAACTTGCCCTTCTCGGAGTTGCTCACTTCCAGAGCTAACTTGGAGTGTAGTGCTAAGCCATACAACCTGAGCGTGAAGGATCAATACTTGTTCATGACTGTGAGCCATGTTTGGGGAGACTGTCCTGTCCCAATGGCTGTAAATGCCTGGACAACCATAGCTGCATACCGCTTCTGAGCAAACCTCATCTTGTAAAGGCACCACAGGCCCACGTAGGAGATAAGCAACAAGAAGACAGCTATGGCTCCCATTCCCGCCCATTCTTTCAGATGATCCATGGAAACGGGAACCATGATGACAATCCGGCAGCCATTCCCACATCCACACATGTCAAATTTACTGCAACAATGGCCACTCGCAGCTGTATCATTCCTAAAAGATAGCTAGACAACTGTGGTGACAAATTAGCAGCACATGTAAAGTTTTCATACTGAATGTTGGTTAACACACAAACCTGGATATTTCATTTCACATCCCAATTGGGCCAGCTGTCATAAGGTATCTATTTGCTCCTGTACCAGATCAATTCTTTGATTTACAATTATTAAACCTCCTTTTAGCTGAGCACCAATTGTGGACTGAGCATCCAAGATGGTAGCCACATTCTTGGACAACTCATTTAGCTTACAGGCTGTCTGCACCGATGTGTTCATAGCCACAGCAGCTGTGACTGAACCCACAACTGCAAAAGAGATAGCTGCAACTATGGCTGCTGTAATGTCAAAATCTCTCCCTGCAGCCTCTACTAAACAGGCCATAAAATCTGAAAATGGTTCCATTGAGCCTTGTAGTATCTTAGTGAGGTTACCATTCACCTCTCCCTTATTAGGTAATGACATTCATGTTTTTATGGCAATCTGATTTACTTGTTCAAGACTTAAGTCATTTCGTAAGGCTTTCCAGACCTCAGGGCAAAAGGAATGCCATGTACCTGGGCCCCGCCCTTCCTCACTCTGATAAGGAGAAGGCGCTGAAGGCATTGTTCTAGGAGGGTCCCTCCCCTCCCCACATCGCCATTTCTCCTCTCCCTTCCCCCTCTGTCCCTTAAGGGATTGTTTTTGAACCTTTTTTATGAGGGCTTGTAATTTTTTCTCAGAATCTATTTTGTCCGTACTTGACTCTCCTGTGTTTTTAACCTCTTTTGATTTTTTTTTGTAACATTTTTAGCACAGCTTTCCCTTTTTTTATTGTCTCTTTATAGTACATTTTGTCTTGGATACAGCTACACACTAACTTCCAAATAGGTCGGACTCCAGATTTAGCGTCCCTTGTTTCCAAGCAAAGTCAAGATTCCTGCCTAACTTGTCCCAGCATGCTAGCGTGAGGTCTCCCGAAACTGTGAACCAAGGTGCAATGGCATCGCACTTGCTCAGGAATCTTTCTAGTGTGCTTTTCTTTATTTTAAGTTTCTTTGACAAAAGTAGCTCCTGAAGAGCCAGAAAAATTGGATGAGACTGACAAGTCCCCATGTTAAAAATTTTACTTTTGGTTCGTTAGAACCTCTCATTTAATGTCTGAGACTTTATTGCCATTTAATTCCGCAGTCTTTAGTTTGGTCCCAACTTACCTGGGACTTTATTGCTCCTTACTGGAGACCTTATCGCCTCTTTACCGAGGGTCTTGAATTTGGTCCCAATTTACCTTGGGAACTTACCAGCACTGCCCTGACTGCAAGAAATTCTGATGAAAAATTCCCGGTACGGGCCGCCATCTGTGTCGCGCCTGACCCTTGCCAGCAAGGAATTCTGATCTGAAGATTCCCCATACGGGCCACCATTTGTACACACCTACCCCTGCCAGCAAGGAAGACGCGACTCCAGGAAGATCTTATTCATGCAGTTTTAATCAGGATCCTTGACCCGCGAGAGCCTGGGGGACCCTGCACAGGCTTAAATACCCTTGAGCTAACCAACCCCAGTGAGCTACATGGACCCTGCAGATAGTCTACTCTAACGTGGAAGCAGACAGGCTGAACAGAGTTAACCAAATAAGGGCTTGTTTACGCCAGAGAGTGCTCACCAAAGGGAAGGTAGAAGGCGGAAGCCAGCGCCATCTTTAAGGCACGGCACTTCGCAGCTCTCTACAATATACGTGTGTGTGTGTGTGTGTGTGTGTGTGTGTGTGTGTGTGTGTGTGTGTGTGTATACATATGTATACCCTTTTTAGCATGTGGTAATAATTGCACAGGAAGTTTCAGAGAGCTACAGCGCCTCAGTGTTGGGGTACTCAATGACTCCTCATGTTGGGGTACTCAATGGGCTGCTTTATTTTGTATTTAATTGAAAGTTATTCCTTGCAAACCAACCTTTGAAATGAGACTCTGTGTGCTGTCTAATGTTTCAGTCAATGCAGCTTTGGAAAAAGCTAGTCCTCTGCTGTAGGAGTTAGGGAAACAAAGCACATCACAAGGTAGCAGAAGTTTCTATCCTGCCCAGTCTTGCAGCTGTTTAGTCACAAATCAACACACAGAGGCTTATATTAACTATAAACCGTTTGGCCTATTCCTCAAGCTGTTGCTCTTACAACTTAAATTAACCCATAATTCTTAAATATGTTTAGCCACATGGCTTGGTGTCTTTTCTCAGTGTGGCATTCTTATCTTGCTTCCTCTGCATCTGCTGGTGACTGCAACTATCTTTTCATCTTCCCAGAATTCTCCTAATCTGGTTGCTTTGCCAATACTTTTGGCCTGACTACTGGCCAATCTGTGTTTTACTAAACCAATATGAGTGACAATAAATCTTTACAGTGAACAAAAGCATTATCCCACACCATCACAACTGCCTAGAAGGAGGCAAGATTAGGGCCTTTCCAAGCTCAGCACAGGTTAACCCCACCACTGACTATATAAATAGCAACTCTGAGACACTTGCCGACCTAGGAGATTTGCTATCACTACAGTTGAGGTTAGTGATTGTTTCTTAGATACATGTGTGTATCTCTGAAGTCTAAAGTCAGTGGACAGTGGATGAACTCTGGAAGAAATGGACACTATGTAGCTAAATTAGAATGTTAGCAAAATGCAAATGCCAGTGGTTAGCATTTGTGGGGATGTGCTGAAATTGAGCAATATGTATAATCCATCTCCACCATGAAAATCCAGTGTCAAAGCTGGTCACCAGAGGGATTAAAGTCTGGAACGGAGTTTCTAGTCCCACTCTCATGTGTAGCCTCCAGGCAGGGTTGCTCATTTAGGAGAACATAAGAAATCAGAACTCCCTCTGGCTTTCCTGGAAAGAGAATCAAGGGTATTCCTGGAACTATTGCTTTAGGGGCCTAGCCAGTTTCTTTCTCCTGGCATCACATAATCACTGTGGAATCCCATCAGTACCTATCTACTGAAGCTGAAAACTGACTATAAGACAAGGACTCATAGGTTTGGTTTGGTTTGTCTTGTTTCGTGGAGATAGGGTCTCAAGTAACTCAGACTGGCCTTGAACTCCCTATGTTATCTTGATCCTCCTGCATGGACATCAGAAATGCTAGGATTATAGCGTGAATCATGTATCTTAGCTAGGGTTTCTATTCCTATGATAAAACAACAAGATCAAAAACAACTTGGGAAGGAAAGGGCTTATGACATTATACACTTCTGGGTAACAGTCCCTCACTGGAGGAACTTGGGACAGGAACTCAAGCAGAGCAGGAACTGATGCAGAGGACATGGAGGGATGCTTCTTAATGGCTTTATTCCCAAGGCTTCCTCAGCTTGCTTTTCATACACCCTAGGGCCACCTGCCTAGGGATGGCACCACCCACTATGGGCCTTCTGTGGGCCCAGCCAAATCACTAAATTAGAAAATGTACTACAATCTTGCCCACAGGCAAAACCTGTAGGTGCGTTTTCTCAGTTGAGAGTCCCTCTTCCCAAATGACTCTAACTTGTCTCAATTTGACATAAAACTGTCTGGGACAGTGTGATACCTATGTATTGACCCTTGAAAACAGAATAGCCAAAATATGGATGGAGTGATGGACCATTTTCTGTTTAAGTGTTAACCTCGTGCAAATCTGGAAGACTTTAGCCAGCAGTAAGAGCTTTATAAAATTTGCTTGGTGAAATGAATGAATGAAAGAATGAATGAATAACTTACCTAACTTGTAATCACCTTCTGCAATCCCTGTCTACTTCCTAATCAACTATGGTAAAGTCAGTGTAAAAGATGGTATATCATCACCTAAATACCCTCTGTATCACATTTTCTTAACCATTTGAGAAAATCCTTCAATAAGATGTATAATGGATTTGCTATCCCTTTTGTATCTTTTAAATTTTGCTCACTTGTTTTTTGAGATAGGCTCTCATTCTCTGTCTCTGATTAGCCTGGTCGTCTCCTCCTTTCCCAGACTGACTTCTAACTCATGACAATTATGTCTTGGCCTTCCAAGCGCTAAGATCATAGACATGCGCCATCATGCTGTGGACAATTGAATTCTCTAAAGTCGGTTTCAGCTTTATCAAGGTTTAGCAAAACACAGAACAGTCCTACATCCCACCTGTGCACAGCTGCCCCACCCCCAGAGTCCTGCACGTTTGTCAATGCTCAGTGACCTTTCTTACTGCTGAGCATCAAGGCGTCTGCGTTGACTTTAGATAAATGCCTCAATCGTTCTAAGACATGTCTTCTGCATGTCCTTTCTCCCAGCTTGTGATTTGTCTGTCTTCTCTTTCCCTTGACTCTGATGATGTCATCACATGTAAGCCAAAAGATAGAAAGTGTTCAGTCCAGGAAGGGATCCCAAGCCTCCACATCACTGAGCTGGAAAACCCTCGTCTTAGAGGAATGGCCCCAAGCATTATGGGGCCATAATGCATGGTCCTATGGCATTTAGAAGAACCCCAACCCTAGATCCATTAGATGCCTATCACAGCCTAAGGATAACAATGAAAAATATCATCAGACAGAAGCAAATTCCCTCTAGCCACAAATTATGCCTGACTGAGAGTTCATAATCCAAAGGACTGAATCAATGATGATAAAATTGAAGTCAGTAGTGATCAAAGAAAGCACTGAAACATTTTCCTTCGAAGACCTCCCCAGAGCCTCAGAAGCCACAACAGTGGCTTTATATTGAGTTCATTCTGTTCTGTGGACTGAGCCCACATGCTAATGCACCCAGCATCTAGTTCCACCACTTACCACAATTAAATGTACTCTTTCCTTCTCAACCATATCCCTCAATCATGTCCCAGGCCTGGGAATCTGTCAACAGGAGAGTGCCTTCCTTCAATACACAAGACTATGATCCCAGCACTGAAGAAACAAAAGCAAAACCTATGTTAATGACCAAGCCATGATGACAAGTGACAAAGTCCATAGTTCATGTGGAACTACAATCTGATCTTTACATGGTGGCCCTCTGGCCTGGGAAGCCTGTGGTATCTACTTGAGGGTAGTTGGCCATTCTATTTCACATTCAAGCGCAAGGCAAAAGGAAGCACGAACTCAACCATTTCCTGAAGAGGCCCTAGCTGTACGATGTACACTACAGCATGACTCACAGAAATAAAAGGTCAGTGGCAGGACCCGGTGCATGCCTGACTGAGGAAATGCTCAGCAAGGCCAGTATGTGCCCAGCTGCACACCACTGCAGGGTAATTCTACAAAGTGTGAATGGAATGTGACAGTGTGATTGTAACAGCTGCTTCTGTAGCACGGCGCTGTGCTTTCCTCCAGTTTGTGTCAGAAGGACGCAGAGCGGGTCACAGTCAAGCAGAAATGAAGCAAGTGACTCAAAACGACCCTTTTGTTTGTTCTGTTTTGTTGAGACAGGGCTTCTCTATGTAACCCTGGCTGGCCTGGAACTCGCTTTGTAGATCAGGCTGACTTCAAATTCAAACTCACAGAGATCCACCTACTTCTGCCTTCCAAGTGCTGGAATTAAAGGAGTGTGCCATCCCCACCTGGCCATAAGGACCTATTAATATCAGGTGACTGGCAGTCCAATCACTGTCTCTCTAGTCTCGTTTTGGAACCAGTACAACTATCAATACAGTAACACTTTTTAAAAAAGACTGCTAAAATTGGTTTTATTCTGATTCTGTAAATGAGTTGTTACTCAACTAAACATAAACATCGACAGAGTAGCTAAAGCAAAGAATAATGGGAGGGTGATATTGCTGTGTCTAGCCTCGGCTACAAAGCAGGTTCCTGTCTCACAAAACATGAAAGCCAAATAAATAATAACCAGCAATCTACCTGCATTTACCATATTTTAAGTTAAAGGAAAGACGGGGTTCTGTTTTCTAAGACTTTTAAGCCATCTAAGAATTTAACAAAAGCATATTTTCTTTTCTGTTTTTGTTTTGTTTTAGTTTTTGGATTTTGTCTTTCATTTGAGACAGAGTTTCATTCTGTAACCCAGGCTGACCAGCTAATCATGTAGGCCAGATTGGCCTTAAACTTATGGCAATCCTCCTGCCTCAGCTTCTAAAGTTCTGAGTTTACAGGCATGAGTCATTATTCCTAGCTCAAACATGTACTTTTTATAAGGGACGTGGAAAGGCAAGTAGGTCATATCATTAAAACTAGTTTCACAATTATCACCAAATACGTTGCTCTGTATAAGTGTCTCTTGCTATCTGACTCCAACACAGGGGCCATTTTGCCTGTCAGTGTCCAGATCACATGCCATGCCCTGAGTCACAGCTAATGTCACTGAGTAGTGGCTATGTTTGAGCAGTGGCAAGTGTTCTGCCTGTTTTAAATCAGTATTTATGACTAGCTTGGCAGATAGAAATGACATTTGTACACAGGGAGTCTGGCCCCAGAGCCCATGTCTCCAGCATTGTTTGAGGCCAGCCACTAAAGTGACCCAGGGAATTGGGAGGCTTTCTGGTGAAGGTCAGAGTAAAACTGGCAGCACATATCATTGATTGGGGGCAGGTGGGCAGGTGGGCAGCTTCTAAGATGCTCTTTTGTATGAGTGGGCATTAGCTGCCAATTCAGGGCTAAACTATGTTTACCTAGATCTCATGTTTAATTGGATTTAATATTTAGAATCAGAAAACATTGCTTCTGACTTTGGAAACTGAATTCTAGAGGCTCAAGAAGGCTGCTTGGTCTTCACATGGCTCTTAGGAAGAAAAGGCTTTCTTACATGGAGTGCAAATGAAGGCTCATACAAGGCTGACATTTCTGCTGAAAGCTAATGTTTGAGAACCAGTGGATGACAATCTCAGGAAGGAATACATGTGACTTCAGAAGGCCTGGCCCTGCCTCGCTCCTGACCACTTTATTCTAGTCTTCCCTTAGCTGTGGCAGAGGAAGGGCCTTCCAAGATAACTGATGTTTTAGGATGCAAAGCTGATGAAAACAGCAAAGAAGGGCTGTGTGTAACAGCATGATGGCATGAAACGTACTACATAGTCCACACTGGCTTTGATTTCACAGTCATCTTCCAGCCTAACCCTCCTGAGTACTGAGATTGCAGGCGCAAACCACTATACTTGTAAAGTATCAAGTATTGTGTTTTAAAAAATGAAAAGGAAGTCTTGGTATTGTTAGGACTTGAAAGATGGAGGAAATCTCTCCAATCCAGGGCAGGACAGCCCTCTTCTTCGTGGCTATGTCCAGTGTTAAGTACAAAGTCCTTTGCTTACATCCCATCCCTCTGCTCTGCAGTACTGGGAAGACAGTGTTCACAGTCTGCTGAATTACTTTCTGTTTCTCCTCCAAATGAGCTGTGAATTCCTTCCTTCCAAAAGTAGGCTTCCTGGGCCTCTTGGTTCCGCTTGTCTTGGATTAGATTCCCCTTAAGGCTGGGAGTTCTGGAATCTCAGCTCCATTTCTGAGGCAATTTCTGCAGAAAAGCAAGTTTGGCACAGAAAGTTTTAATATACTCAGTGGCAGGGGGCGGGGGTGGAGAGGGAGTGAGGAAGGAACACAACTCCACTAGCCTGAAAATTGGCCTGAATTGGCTTCTGAAACCTGCCCATTACTCAGACGACAAACTTGAGCAGTGTGCTAATGAATACACCGTATGATAAACTTTGGAAGTCATCCACAGACATGAAAACAAAACAAAACAAAAAACCCTTCTTCTTTTTGGGCCAGGGTGTCCACGACAATCCCAGAGGCTCTGGGGAGTTTCAGGAGGGTAGTATTTTAAGAACAGAAAGGACAAGGTTGCATGTGGATTGCCAGCTTCGATGTTCTCATCTCACTTTCCGACATCTTTGGAAGAAGGCTCTGGCTGGCAGAGGGACAACGGTAGCAAGAGCCAAGCAGAAGATTGGCAAAGACACAAAGGACTCTCAAGGAGACTCTTAATTCCTAAACAATAAGTGACCATGAGGTTATAGACTGGATTTGAACCGGAAAGGAATGGATGGACACTAACTCCAGCTTGTCAAAGGTGAAGCTCACCCAGAGGGTGGCACCAGGACTGGGTCTCACCTGTTTCAAAGGAAGGTCCACGGGGAGGGTTTGATGCGGAGAGCTCTGAAGCCTCCTGTGAAGTCAGGCCAGTGTACTCCCCAAAGCAGATGGCATGTCTGAGATCTCAATGATATTGCTTAAGAGAGAAGTGCAGAGAAGAGAGTGGTGTTACCAACTGTTTGGCTGGGCAGTTAAAGTCTTCTGAGATCACAGGATCTTGAGTGTCAGGCAGTTTGATTGGAAAACACAGGGAATTCAGCTACTGCACACTTATGAATGTCTTTAAGGGTCGCCCTAACTACTTTGTAAATATGCTATGGATTAAATGTTCTTTTATATGAATTGTACTAATTAATTAAGCAAGATTATCCCTTGGTCAAAACAAAACAAAACAAAACAAAAAACAAAAAAACAAAAAACAAAGCGTCACGACTAACCAAGAGTAGGTCTTTGATGATTTAGCAAAAGCATTTTTAGCTCACACACAACATAGTAACTGTTTTATGTGTGCATACAACTCTGTAGATTTTGCAAATATGAAAAATCACAGTAGCTCATCACAGTCAGAATAGAGAAAAATTTTTTTATTCCTTTACTTGATTCTTTCTTCGTGCATTCATTGTTGTGGGAGGGGTCATGCATGTGTGCATACATGGGCATGTCACAACACACATGTAGAAGTCAGAGGACAACTGTGTGGTTTCATTTCTCTCATACCTTTACATGGGTTCTAGAAACTGAACTCAATGTGGCAAGCTCCTTTACCAGCTGAACACCATCTTCCATGTTCTTTGCTCTTGTGGAGGCAAACCAACCCTTTACCTGACCTCACCCCCATCTTGCAACCCCATACTACAGTTTCTTCTTTCTCCAAACTTTTTTTTTTTTGAGACAGTCTTACATAACCCAGAGACTGACTTCCAATTCCATATAGTGTCAAGGCTGACCCTGAACTTCTCTGCTTTCCAGTCCCAAGTGCTAAGATTATAGGCATACACCATCACACCCAGCTTTTGAGTTTCATTTCTCTCACTTAGCATTAAGTATTTGAACGTCATACAGGTAAGTGCTCAGTAATGCCTTATTTATTGATGAACAAACCATTGTGTGGATAGACAGTATCCACGCACAAAAGGATATTTTTGGAAGATCCTACTTGTTGATAGTTACCTATAACATACATAAATGTTTGAGAATTTTGATTTCTTCAGGTAAATAGCTAAGAGGAGGGTGGTTGAGTCCTAGGAAATTGCCTCTGTTTTCCAGAGTGACTCTAATTACAGTCTTACCAGAAATGTGTGACAGTCCAGTTGCTCTGTGTCCTTGCCAGCATTTGGAAATATCTGATTGTTTGTTTTTTTCAGTCCCAACATATGTACTTTTGTTAGGCTTTACTGGGCTGTTTACCTTTTATGCTAAATTACTTTATTTGCTCTTTCAGACAGGATCTCACTCTGTAGTCCAGGCTGGCTTAAAACTTAATATGTAGCCCAAGCTGACTCAAATCCAAACAAGCCTCCTATCCCAGTCCCCTAAATGCTGGGTTTATAGGTTTGTGGCACCCCACTACACTTGTCTTTTCATTCTCTCTAGAGTGTCTTCTACAAAGTAAATGTGGAAGAACACCAATATTCCAACTTTTTAAGTGTCTCATGATTTTGGCATTTTATGTAAGAACTTCTTACCTGGCCCAAGATCATGAAGATTTTCTCTTTCATCTAAAAGCTGCATAGAATTGTTTTATTTTACTTTAGAATTGATCTATGATTCATTTTATATTATAATCTTAGAACTTCTTAAAAGAGAGGTTACTCATTAACTGAATCAAAATTGAATCAAGATGCCCATTTGGTTCCTTGTATATAAGCTTTAGCACTATATTTTTATCAGAGGTATATCCAGTATTTCATGTTCTTTAATCAGTCAACAAATATTTATTAATAGGTTATTTGCCCTTCATTACTGTTTTTTGAGTACCTTGGAAATTTCTTATTGGATATCCTGTACCCCAGGTCACAGCTGTGGATTTTACAGTCATCACCAGCTTGCCCAGCTTTCATTAGCAGCCTACTGACAGACAGACCATCAAGGAGTCTGGAGTCCAAACGAGTAGCTAATTGTATCTCCTTTTACAAGAATTCCAGTATTTTCCCCTTCCAAAAAAATATTTTAGGCAAGTATAACGATGGCTCATGCCTGCCATCCCCAGCACTTAGGAGGCTGAGCCAGAACCATTTCTGTGAGTCTGAGGCCAGCATGGACTACACAGTGAGTCCTACCTTGGGATACATAATGGAAACCTTTTCTCAAAAATCAAAACTTTTTTTTTCTCTAACAAGCAAAGAAAAGAATAAGATGAAAGTAATGTATCAGATCCTTTAAGCATACAATGTTCAATTCAGTATCCCCCTGTGGTCGTCAAAGATGTGAGAGTTTTACACAGAGCTACAAAGACCTCAAAGGTCACCTTGCCTTTATCCAATCACTTAATCAGGTCAACAAATATTATTACCAAGCAGCTCCCCTGAGCCAAATGCCTTAGTACAAGGCAACGAGTAAAGTGAATGTCGGCCAAAGGGAGGCTCCTGCTCTCAGTCTATTCCAGAGCAGGGGCTGAAATCAGGATCTCAGATTTCCATCTCCTGTTGGCTTCCACACACACTGCAAGGTCCTAGCATCCTGGTCTTCTCCCTCCCTGCAGCAGTGCTCATTCTAACAGAGTGTGACAGTCTTTGTTTCCAAGGAGACTACAGGCCAAGGATTAGGAGAAAGACTGTTGGGATAGGAGTTTGCAGAGTAGCTTTGGATAGGTTTGGGTGATGAGACCATCAAAACGTACGGTTTAAGAATTTTAAAAAGATAGATGAGGTGCTACAGTGGCTCACACCTGGATCTCAGTACTTGGGAGACTGATGCAGAATTGCCATGAGTTCAAGGCCAAACTGGGCTACATAGCAGTAACTTCCAGACTAGCCTAGCCTAGGTTCAGACCTTGTCTGAAACAATAAGAGGCTATTATTGACAGAATTCTGAAAGGGGGAGTCTATAGTTGTACGCGCCTGACCCTCGCCAGCAAGGAGGGACGCACTCCGGGCAGATCTTCTTCATGCAGTCTTAATCAGGATCCTTGAAACATGTTCTTCTGACCTGTGAGAGCCTAGGGGACCCCTGCACAGGCTTAAATACCCTTGAGCTAACCAACCCCAGTGAGCCACGTGGACCCTGCAGATAGGCTACTCTAACGTGGAAGCAGACAGGCTGAACAGACTTAACCAAATAAGGGCTTATTTACACCAGAGAGCGCTCACCCGTGGAGAGGTGGAATGCGGAAGCCAGCGCCATCTTTAAGGTGTGGCACTTTGCGGCTCTCTACATATAGTATTGAGAAGGTTATAGGAAGAAGAGGATACATTCCAAAACTAAATCTAAAAGAACAAAAATACAATTTCAAACAGTAAGTATTAGCTACTTTCAACCAACCATTCCAAATGCTTCCTTCTTTTAAAGACAGTTTGGACTTGGGCAGTGGTGGTGTACACCTTTAATCCCAGCACTCAGCAGGCAAAGACAGGCAGATATCTGTGAGTTCAAGGCCAACCTCGTCTACAGAGTGAGTTCCAGGACAAGCTCAAAAAAAAAAAGCAACTTTCCAATTAACTGATAGCTATGGAAAATTGCCAGAATTTAAGATTATCTATTCTCATTGTGGTAGGATAGAAATCCTCCCTTTTTCAAGACAATCCAGAGCACCAAAGCAAGTAGCCATGGGTACAAAGTATTAGTTTAATACAAGCAGCTGGAGTCAGATGGGATAGTTGTTCCTGTAATCCACTAAGTAGGATGACCAAAAATTCCAGGCTAACCTGGAATAGCAAGACTAGGTCTCAAAATAACAAAAATAAATAAGACAAGTAGCTGTTCAAAAATAATTTAATATTCATAGCATCAGCATTCATTATGGCAAAAAACTGAAATGTCAGTCAAATAATGAACATATCAACAAAATATGCAATATATGTATGTATGTATATATATACAATATATATATATACATAATGTAAAACATGATTTTGATCCCAAGAAGTTGTGATATATGCTGTAACATGGATAAACCTTGGAAACAAACTAAGTGAGAAATGTAGACACAAAAGGCTGTGTATTGTGCAATCCCATTCATACACAAAATCTAGAATATGCACACACTCACAAGGAAAGCAGATCTCTTTCCTAACGCACTCCACCATGCCCCTGATTCTCCATGGACACAGGAGCCTCAGACCTTGGGGCTCTTCTGAAATCAGGAGACAAAATAAATCTTTTCTCCTCTGAGTTGGTCTTTTCAGGTATTTTGTCATCACGATGACAAGGATGTATTTCTTGGAATCAGTCCTGTTAAGTACAGCGTGTCTGTATCAATGAAGGATTCCCCTTGCTTTACCACCAATACCACTTGAAAGACATGTGTACCTCTGATGCTGGTTTGTGGTCTGGCATATGACAGAAGCTCAGTAGGATGCATTGGAAGAGATACACAGGACGCTCTCCCAGGTTCACCAGTCTTGGTTTATAAGAGAACAGTTCCATCTCCCAAGCCTTACCATTTCCACCCTCACAGGGGTTTCAGCAAAAGTTATCTTCTCCTTGTGTCCAGCAGCATCTGCCTAATGGGCTACATAAAACTCCTACTGACACCAAACTTCCTCAGTTCATCCTGGCAGTAGTGAGGTCTATCATTCCATGCTCTGAACACCAGTGTTAGCATACACACACCTCACAGTATATTCCCTACCATTACAGCCAGTGTGCCTACAAATGAGCAAGGTGGCACAGCTTGTAGGAGGAGCAGAAGGGCTGAGTGGGAGGCGGGGCTACAAGCACATCTGTGTTCCATAAACAGGAACATTTGCTCAGCACAATTTACTTACCTGTCTGCCTGTTCCAATCGGGATTTAAAAGCTTAACAAAAGGCATGTAAAGTAACTTAATTCCAATTGACCTTGTCTGAATTTTCATTTCCCTAATTATTAAGGCAAATTATTGAAAATTAAATCAGATGTTGAGTAGAAGACAGTATTCTATAAATGAACTGTTGTGGTTGATCTGTCTATACATTGATCACACTGCACTATATTTAAATTTAGAATTTTGTGCAAATTAAGTTTTCTTCTGAGGAGATAAATTCCCGCGTTATAAGATAGTCTGAAAAATAGATTATTTTCATTATAAAAGAAACAGTCAAATGTCAAAGGAGGTATATTTACTTACTTCTCTTTTGCATAGTTGGAGATAGCGTTTCCCTCTATAGCCCTGGCTGTCCTGGAATTCACCAAGTAAACTGGACTTATCTAGAACTTGTGGGGAACCTGCTGCCCCTCCCTCTCAAGTACTGGGATAACAGGTGTGTGCTACCATGGTCAGCATCATATGTGTTTTAAGAGACAAAGTAAAATACTTATTGAGAACTTATTATACCTCAATCATGGTAGCCACTGTGACGTTTAAATAAACAGTAAAATGAAAGAGGAATCTCCTATATTCCCAACACTCCAAAGCAACTACGGTTAACTTTGTGATATTTAACTTCCAGTCTTTCGCCGTGTGTATTTCAAGTGTACTGTTGTTTTATAAGCTGCTGTGTTCACTTCACAAGGTGTCATGAACACTTTCCAGATCACTAGCTAGCTGCAGAATAGTCTCTCCTTGGCCAGCTCAGATCTAACTGTATCGCAAATGCTAACCCACGGGCAGATTAGAGTGGTGAGTGGGAGGAAGCAGTCCAAACTGAACTGTTGCTACACTGTATTAACACCTTTGTGTTCCTTCCAAAAATGGTGAGCTGAGAGAGGAAAATCCTAGCCCCAGCCCAAGGGACTGCTGCCGTAGGCTGTGGACAGTGAGCAGAGCAGAAGGGTGAGTGGCCTCTTACTTACTGAAGTCCACCTATTCTGTGACTCAGTCCTCCTCTCCAGAAGTTTCTTTAAACTTCTGGCCATGAGGAGAGCCGGCATCAGCTTGATTGGACTTCTGCCAACCTTTAGGAAAGAAAAGCCCGATTCACACTGTCCCTTATCTCTGGGTTTGAGCCCCATATATAAACATTAGTTTCCTTCCTTAGTGGGCATCAAGGGCTACATACTCACAGTTTCAGTTGAACTCAGATTGAAGGGAAGCAGCTCTTTCTAGAAACATTAAATCTGCCTGGATCTTAAAGAGGCTTCAAGACTATGTTATGTCAAGGAGCCATCTGGGTTCAGTCTTCCTTAGGTTTATAGCTCAAGGAGATACTACATGTGTGGGGGAGGTGTAGCTCAGAGGCGTTCTTTAACAACCAGAAACTGCTTATCTTTGTAGATTAAAAACTGCCAGCATGTAGCTACCATAGATATATTGAGTATATTAAGGTTTGGGGTTTCCTTGGGTTTAAGAATGTAGTATAATATTTGTGAGGGCATTTCAAAAGTTTTCTTCTACTGCTTCATTACTGTGGGTAAGTGCCTTGACTTTTATTATTATTATTATTATTATTATTATTATTATTATTATTATTATTGCTTGTATCCTCAACTGTATAAAAAAGACCAAAAAAAAAAAGGTCTAGAAAGACGACTCAATGGTTAAGAGCACTTGCTTTTCTTCTAGAAAACCCAGGCTCTATTCTGAGCACCCACATGGCAGCTCATAACCATCTACAACTCCAGTCTTAGGAAAGCTGATGCCCTCTTCTCGCTTTCATGGGCACTAGGCGACAAGTGGTACACACACAGGCAAAACACTCATGCATGTAAAATAAAATAAAAATTACTTTTAAAATTAAAAACTAAAATGAAAGGACATAATGTAAGTCTATATGAGTTTAAAAGTGGATGGTGTCCAGACTGAATCTGTGTTGTACAGCATTCATCATGGTGCCTGGGTTACCAGAAGTTTCATGAATGTTAGCTACTGTATTCCAATTTTTAGTAATCTAAGTAAAACAGGGGGGTGCATGTTTCTGTCATAGGAAGTCCTTTTGTTCAAAAAGAAAGGAAAATATGTTCATATAAGACATCACACCTAGTAATCCCAGCATTTAGGAGGTTAAGGCAAGAACTTTGTGGGTTCATGGACATCTGGAACTGCATAGTAAAGGAGAAAAGGCAGGTAAGCAGGCATGCAAGAAAGGAAGGAAGAAAGGAGGGAGGCAAGAAGGGAGGGAGAAAGGAAGGAAGGGAGAAAGGGAGGGAGGGAAAGGAGAAAGAACAGAGAAAGGGGGAGAAAGAACTGATGAGATTGTTAAGATTTGTTGATCGTAATTTGTAAAGTGACCCAGTTTAGAAACTTAACAAACATTTGGTGGAGTAAGGGTTTTTCAAGTATGTCTTTAGGATTATCTGGATTTCCTTGTTGTTTGTTGCTGTGTTCCCCTTTTTGTTTCTGATCTTATTAATTTGGACATTCTCTCTGTATCTTCTAGTTTGGATAAGGGTTTGTCTATTTTGTTGATATTCTCAAAGAACCAATGCTTTGTTTCACTATTTTTTTTTGTATTGTTCTCTTTGTTTATATTTTATTGATTTCAACCCTCAATTTGGTAATTTCTTTCTGTCTACTCCTCTTGGGTGATATTACTTCTTTTTGCTCTAGAGCAATCTGGTGTGCTTTTAGGGGGCTGCATGGGTCTGTACCTGGTCCTCGATGCATGTGTTATGGCTGTTAGCTTGGTGTTTCTGTGGGACTCCTAACGGGGGGGGGGGCAGCAGGTGTGTCTCTGACTCTTTTGCCTGCTCTTGGGACTCTTTTCCTCCCATTGATTTGACTTGTCCAGCCTCACTACGAAGGCTTTTGCCTTGTCTTATTGATTCTGTTTCGTCCTGTCTGACTGTTATCACTTGGAGGCTTGCTCTTTTCTGATGAGAAAATGAAGCGGGGGAGAGGATCTGGGGAAGAAGGGAGGTTGGAGGAGCTTCAAGGAATGGAGGGAAGGGAAACAGTGGTTGGGATATATTGTATGAGAGAAGAATCTATTTCTAATTCTTAAAAATTGACAATTTTCTATTGTCAATAGTCTATTGCAGGTTTACTACAACACCATATAACGTTCTGTTATGTTTGAATATAAACAGACGCTTGGTTGATAAAGAGAAACATAAAAGGTTTCTGTAACAACCTCTACCTCCTCCGCCCCACCCCACCTCAACAAAAAAGTAACAGCTTAGACAGAAAACAATCTAAGAGAATTCTTAAAAATTGTGATAAGGATGCTGAAGTGTAGTTCTTTAAAGTTGATGGCTTCTCATGAGGGTGTGGGGTGGTGAAGGATTCAGTTTTCCTTAAGGGGCTGACCACCAGGAATTGGACCATGCTCCAATGGGCAACACAAATTGAACTTTTTTTTCCCCTTTTTCTTCTTATTTTTACAGGAGGATCTGAGAGGACTCAGAAGTGAAGGTGCTTGAGATTCATGATGTGACATTCCCAAATAATCAATAAAAATATTATGAAAAACTGTATTTCTATGGAGGGGAGAAAGAAAGAAATTTAATGAGCAGGATGCGACTCTGAAGCTTAAATAAAACTTGGAAACCACAGTAGGTCTGCTTCACTAGCCCTATTCCCGATCACAGGAGAGCTCGCACATATATCCACACCCCTCACCACTAGACAGAGAACAGCTGTACCAATGTCAGGTCATCTGGGAATAGTTACTGATGGCCTGTACCACCTCACTTGGTCTCATTCCATCTGAGACCTTCATAGACTCAGCTGCCAGGCCAGGGCTGGACATAATGATATTGTGACTTGGCACCTTCAGGTAAATAAAACCAATTAAAACCATTGTGGACAGAATCCTTGCAGTGACTAAGACCTGAGCACTATCTATTCTCACCTGATCCTTCAATTCCTTCTAAGTGGACCCAAAACCATAAAGGAACAAGTTTAAAAAACAAACAAAACAACAACAAAAAACCAAGTCTCCCGTTTGTCATTGATCACCACCTTGGAGCTGAAATGAGCTCAGTGGAAGACCACAGCTTCTGGGAGGCCCTGGGTTCTCATCCCCAGAGCCTGAAAAATAATACTGATCATCACTTTTTTCAACACCTATGTCAATGACATCAGGAATTGTTTAGTGATATCTTAGGATCCCTAATGAAGAGTCTCTCACCTTCCAAACATTACTTCCTTACCATTACCAGAAAAAAGAAAAAAGAAGGAAGGGAGGGAGGGAAGGAAAAAGAGAGGGAAGGAGGAAGGAAGAAAAAGAAAAAAAGCTTGTTTATAAACACGTGAGTACTGACCATATTCTTGTCCCCCAAAGAGTATGTCATTACCCTGGAAATGACAGGTGATTACATTTTCTTCTCATCAAGTCCAGCTTTGTCCTCCTTCCTGTCTTCCCTCCTCCCCTCCCTTCCTCCCATTCCTCATTCCTAACCTAAGACTCTCTGTGTCGTTTTTGTCTGTGAAATTCAGCCTTCTGAAGAGGTTGTTAGATCCCTACCCAGCGGGTCAGTCCCTTCACTCTAAGTTCACTGTCTTCCACTTTAACTGTTCACTGTTGACTCCTTTTTTCAAAAAATGGCTATTCCTGTTCCAACAAAATGACATACATTGGTAATGTGTGTTAAATTAGAAATAATCCACAACTTAACTTCATTCAATATCTCATTAAACATTCATCATACAACAATAATAGATAAAAGTATCTTAATTATACAATAATAATAGATGAAAGTATCTCAGTAAGGACTTGGTTAAAAGTGCTTAGCAACAGAACTATATCCAACAGCTTTAGTAATTAATTATACCTAGAGGTATCAACCTTATGTCAGTACTTCACAGTGGATACATGGGTTTGTTTTTATAACTTTCCAAAGTATAGGTAATAAACAAATTACCAAACTGTCTCTGCCAGTTCTGGTTCTTTAGCTATGCCCATCAGCTCACCAAAAGTTTGTCATTGGCCATAATACTCAACTATGTTTGAGCTTACAACATGACAACAATACTTACAAAGAATCAGTTTAAAAATGTAACTAGGAGTGATTGTAGTTTTAAATTATGAATGATCAAGACCCCATAAGGCATCTTGGTATACATTTTAAAAAGAACAATTTTTTCATGGCATACTCTACCTTCCCCTGTGGTATCCAGGGCACACAGCTTGTGGAGTACAGACTAGATGTCAATGCCTACTTAGACCCAACTTGAACACATGCTCAGTAGCCCTGGAATGGGAGTGGGAGGGTAAAATAGAACAGAATTTAGAAAGCCATTCATCTTTGGTGTACTCTAACCAAATGGGTATCTCGACAATTTGAATCACAAGCATTGTCAGTTGTTTTAAAATGGGGAAGAAGGGTATGACACAATGAGTTACCAGATTCATGGGGATATTTGAACAAGTGAAACTGAATTAAACCACCTACTTGTGGGGTAGGAATCAATTGGGTACAGGTACATTTACCTATATGTCACTTTCATGGGACTTTTGATTTTTTGTTGTTGTTGTTGATGATGCTTAAAAAAAATAGTAATAATATCTTGCTGTGCTGCCTAGGCTTGGCCTCAAGATCCTATCTCAACCTTGTAAGTCCTGAGATTACAGGCATGTACCACAACACCTGGTTAAGACTTTTGTTTTTGACAACTTTCTTTAGAAGACTTTTCTTATTGGTATGGAGCATTATCAAGGTTTTAAACAATGTGGTTTTAAAACTAATGAACGTATATTTGGAGTCAGAGCTTCATGCATGCTGGCCAATCACTCTCCCACTACATCCCTAGCAGAGGCTTTTAATTCTATATAAAGATATAAACAAAGAATTCTCACCTAGTACTGGTGCAAAAGCATTGTTATGATATCACAAAATAGTGAATTTTTACAGGTACTATACAAATATCTAGCTACTTTTGAACTTACCCAGTTCTAAATAGATGATGTCAAAAAATTAAAAGTATGCTCCTTTTTTAGATGTTTTTAATGAAAAAAAATTAAATATCACTGTCTCTAAACTAAAGAAGAACTAATCATTTTTTTTTGACAACATACATTCCCCAATCTTACTGACATGCACGGTATACTTGTTTTACTCCATTCTCTGTGGGATTGGGCATTAATATTTTCAGCCATGTCAGAAAAAACAAAAGCAAAAACAAACAAACAAACAAAAAACTTTATTGATGGGAGATGTTATTCTGTATATATGTTTCTCATACTGGTTAATAAAGCCCTGTGGCCAATAGGAAACAAGATAGGCAGGGCTAGGAGACTAGGAGGAGGAAAGAGGAAGTAATAGGGAGGAGTCGAGATGTAGCCCGGGGAGGAAGGAAGACGCCCGCCGCGGCTCCCCCATAAGACGACCACGTGGAAATACTTAGATAAGTAGAAATGGGTTAATAATTAAGACAGAGCTAGCCCATAAACAGTAATGGTAACTGGCCAACAGGATTGTATCAAATACAGAGTCTCTGAGTGTTATTTGGGGCTGGCGCGGCTGAGGGCCCAGACTAGCGGGCTGGCGGAAACATACACGCTACACTTTATACTAATCTATTAGCCACAATTGGCTATTTCCATTTACTTAATCTCACAATTAAAAAAAAAAATAACATTAGTAAGTAACTCCTATTGTCCAGAGCCATGGAAGACTGAATGCTTTACTTTGTTAGCACACCTCACAAAATTCCAAACATACATTACTTGCACCATTTTGTAGATGAAGAAACCAAGTCTAGCATGCTATAGTTTAATCTGAAATATTCCTCACAGAAGATATGTTGAAGGCTTAGTCCTTGCTAGTAATGTTACCAGAAGGTGTAGGAGCAGGAGACCAATAAATTCTTCTGTAGCAGAGTGTTAACAAGGGGACATGGAATGGATAATTAGGAGATGGAGTCTGCCTGAGGGACATATCTTTGGAGGGTCTGTCTTGTCCCTGTCCCCTTCCTGTTGTTGTCTTTGCTTCCTGGCTATCATAAAGTGAGCAGTTTTCCTGTCTCAAGTAGGGCCTGAAACAATGGAGGCAAAAGACTGTAGGCTAAATCCTCTGTGACCATGAGCCAAAATAACTCTTCCCACCCTTGAGCTGTTTATCTTGGGTATTGTGTGGCTACAATGAGAAACTGACAAGCACTCTATGTCTGTCCATACCACAGGTAGTCTGACATAGGGGTGAGGTGTGATTCTCACCATGGTGTGTGACCCCAGTGATGGTGCTATATTGTTAGGATGCAGTCTCTTTATCTGTTACACTTTTTAAAAATATTCCCCCAATGTAGTTTATTTTTGTGTTCTTGTGTTTTATGGGCAGAACACATTAAAATTCAAATTGATTTAGTTTTTGGAATTTCTTGTATTACTTTTGAGTTTCAGCTCCAGAGAGCTAAAATATATTCAAACGCATCTTCCCCTGTGCGTACGTGCATGTGTGAGTTGTATGAATAGATATATTCATAGATATATGTGAATATGTACATGCTTTTATATATAAACATACATATACATACTCTTTAATCCATATGATCACTATCTTTGTGTACAGTGTGATGTATCTAGGGCACTTTTGTGAGTCACAGGGATACTAAGCCACCAGAATTCAAATCTTTGACTTACATTTGTGCCAAGTGATATGATTAAGCCAAGACTATTTAACTCAAGCCCCAGCAAGTCATTCCAAACTCTTGAATCATACTGGCTGACCTGACAAAGTTTCTGCTGAATTATTGCCTTGAGAATTCTTTGCATGGCTGGTTGAATACTAGATGTCTTCAAGTCTTGTGATTTATAGCCATTCATCATCTAAGTGCATGTCTGACCCAATGGGCACACCCATTATATTTCCACAGAGAAGAAATGTGCTTCGTATTATATACTGGTAGATCCAAATTAGTTCTAAAGTTTAGGTAATTAGAGGGGAGTGTATAGAATACTACAATCATTGTATGTGGGGGGACATGTATATATAAGTGTATATGTACGTGTGTGTAGATTTCCTCTGTGTATAGAAAAGGGTGAAACTACAGATTAAAACATGGAAATATAGAAATGTATGTAGATACAAAATAGAATACTTACATAGGGAGGTAGAGTATGGCTAAGAATTTTTCCTGCTTGTCCTTTTATACTTTCTGAATTTTGTTTAATGGATTTAGATTATCTTTTCATAAATAATTTTTATAATTAAAATAAATTCCTACCTTTATTTACTTGTCTTTGGATTTCTTTGTTAATTTCTTACTAGCATATATATCAACTATGTATAGTAATAGTTTTTATTATGACATTTTTACACATGTACATAATGTATTCATGAATGCACATACACCATTATCTTTTGCTTTCTTCAAGGTAATCCCATTTCTCTTCCCTGCTTGTCTCTCTTCTATTTTGATGTCTTTGTATGTGTGTGACCCAATTAGTTTCTTTAGAGTTGTTTACAGGAACATGGGCAACCTACCAGTGGTTATAGCAAGGAAAAAAATATTTTTCTCCTACTCCCACCCCTCAAATTAACTACTACCTGCATGTAAACCCTGAGAGAGGGAGGGAACCCCATCAGCCCTTCCTCATTGCACACAGAGTGTCCATGGGCCCAATTTTGTGTACATCACAGCTGCTCTGAGTCATGTCCTGCCTGGAAGTCTGCGTTCCACACCCTCCCCCCACCTTCCTTCCACTCTTACATTCTTCTGCTTCTTCTTCTGTGTTCCCTGAGCCTTCAAAGAGATGATATAAATGTCTCATTTAAGTCTGAGTGCTTAGCACTCATTAATTCTAAGTACTCTGGCTACCTATGAGTCTGTGTAGTCACTGCTTACCATTGCAAAAAGAAGCTACTCTGACCGAAGCAGGCTGCAGCACCAATCTGTGGTCATACCCAGAGTGATTTAGAAGGCAATTTGACAGCCATGTTATTTCCATTAAGCAAAATAACAGCAGCAGCTTCCACACTTGGGACCTATGACCACACTGGTCACTAAAATAGTGAAATTTAAGTTCACAAATTTCACTGATGGTATAGCAGTATTTTTCTGGATATTTATTTATTTGTTCATTTGCAGGTTCTCACTACATAGCACTTGGCTAACCTAGAACTCATGCTGGCTTCAAACTCAGAGAGATCCTCCTGCCTCTGCCTCTCCAGTGTTGGGATTAAAGGTGTGCACCAGAACCCCCCAGTTTGATAATAAACAATATTTTCTAATCACCTTGTGAAAGTAATGCAATATTGATTATAGAAAAAGTTACCAGTTACAAGGTAGTTTAGTAACACTGCATATTATACAAAATTGATTTATTTTAATTGTTATGCTAGAATGTGGAGTCTAGTTGCTATACATGTCCTCAAACCAGGACCCTACTTGGTTTCAGAGAACTATACTTCCCAGGTTGCTTTGACTTCTGGCTACTAGCTAGATGCAGCCAATGGAATGCCCTCACAATAGAATGAAGAGTAAAGAGCAGGAAGAAGTCAGGGCATGTTTGCCATCCATGTTCCTTGTCTAACACTCGCTGTGTCCACTCTGTGGTCTCTGTTCCAATTGGAGAAACCCTGCTGTGGTGTTAGTTCCTACTAGTAGAACCTAGTCCTGGGCTCTGATAGTGCAAATTCCTCCCCTTGTCCTTCAAGTCTGTTTGGAGTACTTCCTGTTGTTACTTATCTCTGGGGTACATGTTAGCTTTTGAGTTCTTCCATTTAAAATTTTCCATCAGAAAATTTAAGTGTCTTCTGTTTTTCTGGCCTGAGAGAACGACTGACTACATTTTCTGTTTCTTATTTGAAATATTCTTCTTTGTCCGTGAGTAAGAAAGATGTGATGTCTTTATCACTATCTAATCCTAGCATGTGATCTTAGAATCAAATTGCAGGAGTTCAAACACACTGAACTTCTAAACTTTTTTTTTTTTTTTTTTTGAGATAAGGTCTCACTCCATATCCATATGTAGTGAGTCTTGAACTCACTACATAACCTAGGCTTTTCTTGAGCTTGTGACAATAACCCTGCTTTAGCATCCTAAGTGCTCATAGTATGAGTATGCTCCACCATGTCCATACCATTATTCAATGTCTTAGATAGTTCTCTCTCTCTCTCTCTCGGTGTGTGTGTGTGTGTGTGTGTGTGTGTGTGTGTGTGTGTGTGTGTGTGTGTGTGTTTGTAAGGGAGAAAGACAGAGACAGAGAGAGACTCTAAGTAGCCCAGGCTGGCCTCAAACTCAGAGATCTGTCTGCCTCTGCCTTTCAAGTGCTGAGATTAAAAGTTTAAGTCATTACACCTAATTGTAAATGGCTTTTTAAATGTTATTCTTTTTTAATTAAAAAAAAATTGTATTTGCTTAGGAGCATTTAGAACATCAACAGAACAGCTGCAGGGGTGTGTGTGTGTGTGTGTGTGTGTGTGTGTGTGTGTGTGTGTGTAAGTACAGAGTAATACTCAGATGACAGAACACCAGTTATTGTGTATAAGCTGCATTGAACACAACTAATTTGTGCTTTAAATTATCCCGTGCACTTTATCAGACAATGTTGATGGCTATTGCTAGGATTAGATAGTGATAAAGACATCACACTGTTTCTATGGAGATTAGCTAAGCCTGCTTCCTTATTCAGCTGTATATAACCTTGTCTCCCTGTTTATCTGTATGTAATAACCCCACCTCCTCCTTCAGATGTATGAAATAGTACCACCTCTCTGTTCAACCGTGTATAATAAACAGGCTGAGTTTTCGGAGTGCTGCAGGTTTCTCCACTGGAGAGCCCAGGCTACCCCATCCCATTCTGTCTGTGTGTTTCTGTCCTTGTTTTATTCCCTCGATGCCCCAGTCAGGTCAACTCCCTGGGAGTTGTGCGCAGACTCGGCACTTGACCACTCCCTTCTTTCTCTTGAGGTTTGTCTTTAGCTCTATTGGCAGCGGGTCTGTTCCACAGCATCCACAGCAGTGGTGTTCCGCCTCAGCAACATAACAATGGATAATGGATTAAGCAGGGTGTTCTCCTTTAATTGGGGTGACGCTCAGAAGAGGCAAAGTAAGGTGCATGGGAACACTGGTACTTCCTTTTCGTTCCCTTTGAGAAGGATCTAGGTTTTCATTTCTCTTTCATAACAAACCTTGTCTGACTTTAAGGATAAAATATTCTTTTTCTTTAGCAGTCTCCGTCTTCCACCTCTCCTAGCACTGGTTAGGAAATTCTGAAGCTGGCTGAAATAGCTGGTCTCCCCCTCCCCTCCCCACCCCCAGCAGTTTTCCACAAAGATTGTGTATTATGACATTTCCTGTTGGCTTCTTAAGCTCTTTTTGGGTTAGGTATAGAGTTTTGTCAGCAAGTCACAGAGTCACCCATTGCCCATTTGGTTCTCACTTGCCTTGGTGCTGTTCCTATGGAACCCAATGTCCCACAATGCCTGTGAGGGCAGAACCAGACACCAAGGACATCATATTTTAACAAGAACTTTCACATTTCTTTCCGAACCAGAACACTTAGAATATTAAGTAGGAAACCCTCCAGTCAGACTTCTCAGAATCCTGGGCTAGAGCTTGCATGAAGCACACATGTGTAAGCTACTGGAGAAGGCTGGTGGTGTCAAGACCCTCTCGGGCTGCCGGCAAAGGGGAAGTGTCCATAGTTTAATGGATTCCTGTGACATTCCAGTACAGATAACACCTCCTAGCTAGCTTTGTTTCAAGTTCTCTAGTGGAAGAAGTCAAACTCCCATTTACTCATTTTCTCAGGAAAGGAGATTATTCTCCACCAAGTTACCAGGCCTAAGTCCTCCCTATTATAAGTTCATCCGGGGTTTGCCAGCCTTCCATTTTAGTTTGTCATGCTCTGACCTGCTTGAGTGCTACCATTCTTCATAATTACAGGTTGTGTCTCATGTGCGGCTTCTGACATAGGCATGACACTTACTCTAGTCTACCCTCTCCCTGTCCATCTGGACTCCGAGGGCTGCCACACTTTCTTATACCTTCGTTCCACCTACTGCAGGTGAGGATGTACACCTTTCTTCCCTCACAGTCCTCTGACTACATTTTCTCTCTCTCTAGTGGCAGCAGATGTGGAGCTAACCTGAACCTCATCCTCTTTCCGCTCTAGAACTGGCCTCCATTCTCATCCCCCTGTGTCACCCTTTGAACAAGCCCATGCATCCTTTCACGGATTCTAATAATACCTACCCATGGTCCCAAATGCCACTCCAGAAGGTCTGTGATCCGGAACAACCTGCCATTAACCCTGACTGGATCAAGATGACACTATCCCTGGTACAGGAAGAAACAGCCCAGCTGTAAACTGCTCCATTCCCCTACACTGGCTCTGTGTTTACTCCTCATGCTTCCTAATTGCTCCAAGCTATTTTTCATCTGCTGGTTCAAACTTCCATCCATCGGTCATTACCCTTGGTAGGACCCTAGAGTAGAGGCAGATTTTATTAGACTGCTAATAAAGCTTAGATTCCAGGCGTCCTAGCTCACACAGCTTCCTTTCAATGTCTCGTACTTTATTTTGTATTTATGATTGTGAATTCATCTTACAGAGGGATCCTCACACAACAGAATAATAGGCCACCACAAAACCTGGACTTGTTCCTGCTTAGGTGATGGCTCTCCTGATTATTTCCGAGTTGTGGGCATGTTCACCTTTCAGGGGAAAATGTACACTGCTACTCCACAGTGAACTCTGGATGCCCTCAGCCTCACAAACATTGTTTAACATTGAATTTCCTCTTAATTATAATGCCAGGGCTTTGTTTTACCTACTTTGTAGGTTAAATGGATTTTTGCTATTTGGCTTTGAAAATCAACCACTTAACAAGTAATTTGTAAACAAACTTTTGGACTGTCAGCCAGTTCTAAACTGCAGGCTTCAAGGTCTTAACTTAGAGGAAAACCCATAAGCCACAGGTGTGCACACTATTTATACCTAAGTAGAAACCTTTGTTATGTACCTATACTGACATTTTGCCCCAAGGAATTTGCCAATTAAATCCAATCAAAAGACATAGAGATTGTAAGATTCAACTAGTCATGATGTATATAATACTACAATCAAATAATCCACATTTTGTGAATCACTCTCCATTTTAAATATGGAATATCTATTATTTCCTTATGGAATTCTGTTACTTCATTGTCGTAAACCAGAGACAGTTTAGTACCTAGCACACAATAGGCACTCAAGAAATGCATGCCAAAAAAAAAAAAAAAAAAAAATGGCAGACTAGTAGACTGATTTTAATTTTAATACTGTAATCAGTGACAATATTTACGATGGCCACATACAAGCAATATACATCGTAATGAACTTATTTGTTTATGTGCCAGGATATTTTATAGCTGGGGTGATGTTTAATTAGTTATGTAGCTTAGGGTGTCCTCTAATTCCTCCTTCCCCATTTCTGGGATTACAGGTGTGTGCCATCACACCCTGCTTACACAATGCAGGGTATCAAACCTAGGGCTCAATGCTTGATGCATGCCAGACAAGCACTCTACCATATGGGTTACTTTCCAAGCCTCTTCTATGTTTGTTTCCGTGAGATTGGCAATTATGCAAATTTATATAGATTTCTAGTCCCACTTGCAAAATAAAATGTCTTACATTTCAATGGAAGATACAATATGGCCATTAATGTCTCTATCTTTGGCAAGACAACTATTTACCAAACAGGATTATACAATCTCTTCCAGAATTTTATGTGTTTAATTGCTTATCGGGGGAAAAATGATTTTATATCCACTTGGACATCCAAAATGTTTTCTTTTTAAGTAATCAATATAGTTACAGCATTCTATGTTCCACATACTTCTGCTATATACTAAAATACATTATGCACATTCCTATTTTCTATCTATGAACTCATTAACTTTTGGTGAGTGTATGGCCTCCCTCCAGCAAATAGATTAACAATGTGGTTTTAATGATGAGAAAGCTTTTAATGTAAATTGTCTTAAGGCTTCCAAAGCCCCAAAGGGGTTATGTATAGTGGAATGATGGCCAGAGATGTCTGATTCCTGCATTTGGGAATGCCCCAGAACTTCGAACTGGCTTCTTTAACTACCACCCTTCTCCTCTATCCCACCCCTTTGGTCCCAGCCCTCATGCTCCACTAGGAGCATAGTTAATAGTTAACTCTTTGTGGAAATAGATAGTAGTTAACATTTGTAAAGGAAACAAATATTTTTAAATGTCAGATTGACAATGAATTCCTAATTCTAGGAAAATATGTAGCTTCGGCATCAACTTCTCCACCAGGACAAAGGCATGTTCCCTTTTCTCTAGAGCACACAGAACAGGTGCACTGTTATAGATAATTATTTTCTAAGTATAGGAGTGGTTGTCAGGGTCCAGGAAACCTGAAGAGGTTTCCAAATTACCTAAAAGCAGGATTATACTTAATTTCTTTGGAATATAATTCCAGACCCTAAGTAGAATCAGAGTGTCAGGTAGCTGGTTTTCACCTTATAAGCCCATCCTTCTGACCCATGCCTACATTAGAAAAATTAGCTTTTCAGAGAATACCAGTTTCTCCCACTTCCAAGAGCAACTGCAGAGTAATTACTTACTTACTCCTGGGAAGTTTCTCCAAGACCAAAGCATTCCCATTGTCCCCTCCTTTATTGTTCATGCAAAATGAGGATTTTGTTTTTTTACTTCTCTGAATTGACCCAGGAAAAATTTCAATAGAGAACTTGAGATCAAATTTCCTAAGAGCCCACTGCTACCATGTGCCATGGTTGGCCTTGTTAAGGAGGAGGTTGAGGTGAGTGTGGTACTAAATAAATAAGTAAAAATAAAATACAGGATAAAAGTGAAAGGAATAAGTTGTTTCCTCACTGTCCCCAGGACTTCAGGCAGCCTCTTCATGGCGCCATGTCTACGCCTAAGAGAAGGAGGCAGCAGCTCCCTCTGGTTCCAAGAAGATGGCCATACAAGTCTTTGCTCACTCACCTCCAGCAATTTACAGTTTTTAACTACTGCTCCATGCTAGCAGAAAAAGGGAACCTCAGCAAGTGGCTTGGAACCAGGTTACTCCATGCTAGGTCCTTTCCTGCCTAAGGTATGTGAGACTACTTGATGAATTTCTGACCTTGTTCACAGACTTTGTTTTCAGTGGTCAAATAGAGTAACCTAACACCACTGGACATTTGCCTGATCTAACAAATCACCCTTTTGAGCTACTTTCCACTTCCACCTGGAGCTTCTATTCTTCAGTGTTTGAGAAAGATGATGAAAATTGCTTTAAAGCCAGAAAGGAGGCTACAGTTATTAGTGATCTCAGAACAGGCCTTCCCAAAGCTGCTTAGTTCACCCAATAACTAAGCATGAACTCCATATCTTCTCCATCTAATGAGGTGAGGAAATGCATCACAATGGTTGCAAATAGAGCCCTAGGAAGTAAAGGTCAGAGAGGGGAGAAATTGGAATTCCCATTCATAATGGTGAGAACATACAATGGTATACTATGCAAGGGAGTCTTCCAGTTTGTTATAACTTACAATAGAATAATAAAAAAAGCATATCCACACAAATGTATATGCATGAATTCTCAACCAGTGTTATTCAAAATAGTCAAAAGAAGGGAAATATTCAACCATTTATGCAACAAACTGATGAATACAGTGTGGTATAGCCATGCAAGAAGAAATCATCCAACGATAAAAAATTATGGAGTGCTGACACAGGCTACAATGTAGATTAATTCTATAAGCCTGCTTTGTGAAAGAAGCCATCATAAAATGCCATGTACTATATGATTCCATTTATATAAAATATCATGAATAAGAAAACTTATGTAGAGTCTGAAAGTAGAACAATGGATGTCCAGGATGGTAGAAGGCAATGACTAGTCAGGCACAGTTTTATTTTGGGATGGGTGATGAAATTTTCTAAAATTACATATTGGTGATGTTAACATGCTAAAGTTCACTGAATTGAATATTTCTGATGAGGCCAGGCATGCTCGGCGTAGTATTGCTGTTGAATGAATGTTCCAATGTGTAAATCTGATAATGCATAATCAAGGTGTTCACGGTGGCATATGTCTGTCATCCCAGCAATAGGGAGTCTGAAGCATGAAGATTTTTAAGTTCTAGCCCAGCTTAGGCTACACAATGAGGCTTTCTCTTAAATTTTTTTGAAAACTTGTCAGCTTGATATAATACATAAATCATATCTTAATATTATGATAAAATGAAGAATTTGTTACAGGAAGAAAGATATTAAGGAAAGGAAGGAGGAGAGGGGGAATGAAGGGAAAGAGAGAGAGAGAGAGAGAGAGAGAGAGAGAGAGAGAGTAGAGTAGACTTATTGAAATAAACATTGATCTAAATTTACACTTCAATATCTTTTTCCCAATACTTGTGGGGAAGGATGGCTCTCTTCCTCTATTTGACCATATTTGCTTATAGGAAACAAATATGTTACAGATAATCATGACCTCAAGCATCCTTTAATTCATGAAGCTATAAGACCCGCGAGAGCGTGGTCCCTCGCGCTCCCACTCAGGAAAGGCGGCCCCCCCAAAATCACTCACGAGAAGCGGTCTTGATGCAAACGCATAAGGTCCTTTATATTCCAGTATACTGGGGTCGTCAACCATGGTAGAGGGCTTAGCGACGACCCCTAGCACAGAATTGAGACAGCTTTTATAGGGTTACAGCAAAGCCCGCGCATCGTGAACCAATCACCTCGTAGCATCCAGTGCAGACCAATTACTTTAAAGTATCCAACCCCGCCCTTAGCCCAGGAAGTCTGCTTTCGCACAGGCTTCTGGGTGTTCATTCACTACCGTAAACATTAAAGTAGGTGACCATCAGCTTGGGATTTAAGACTCCAGCTTCATGGGTTTTCTGGGGAATTAGGCTAAATTTTTCCATCCTAACAAAGCTATCTACCATATCCAAGTGTCTCATCCCCCTATGCTATTACAGCTGCTGGGCTATGTACTGAGAGATGTATCCTGCAGAGAGACAAGCCTTGGGTCCTCTGCTGCCACAGGAACTGACTGTTGGGATAGTCACTCAGAGGGCCCCATCACAGGCTACTGTCATCTCAGTTCATTAGCTCACTGCTGCTTTGCAGCTGGTAAGAACTGGTGCCCCTTGAGCAGTCACTCAGAGGCCTGCTCTGTTTCCAGCTGACTGCCTGGGGCAGAGAAGGGGCAATTGGCACTTATACTTCCTTTACTGGATGTCCTGTGAGTGCCTTTCCTGTCCTGCCTACACATCTGCTCTACTTGGCATGGGATAAACTTATCCCTACAGAGTGTTCTGGAAGAAGTTGTCTCAGCAGTATAAACTCAACATCTGCAGTTCTCCCCTCCTCATGCCAAGTCGGTAGAAGGTGGGTCTTACATAAACATTGAAAGCACTTTTTTCTCGGCAAGTGTTCGTTTCGCTTGATTTTCACAGTAGCCTTGTCAAGAAAGTACCATCATCCTCTCCTTTCAAGATAAGGAAACACATCCAGAGAGGGAAGCAATTCATAAACTCACATCGATTTGAACAAGTGTCAGGGACCATAAAGATAACTCCACTCCATCTTGACTAAAGGCCAGAGAGTTCAAAAACTGTCCTTAGTCATAAGACCTAAAGGTCAAGGCATGGCTACAGTAGGATCTTTGATCTTAGCCTTGGATGTCTTATACAAATAACAATGGACTTGATCTGAGGTGTGGTTACTCTTGACCATCAAGGCCAGATAATGAGAAATTGAATCTAAGGTGTGGTTACTGAATCCTTGGAGAATTGGGGAAAATAAAAGTCTGTTTGTTCCATGTACATAATACCATGTTCCCCTTTTTTGGTTAAGGTATTTAAGAATGGTGAAAATATAAACTCGGGGTGTTCAGTATGGACATAATGGCCCTCCTGACAATATTCCTTTGTCTCCATCTTTTCCTTTAATGTCTTTAGCTAGCCTTTCTTAATCCATACTCCCCCTCTCAGGTATGAACCGTGGCTGGCTGGCTCTGACTGCAGCCCTGAAAAGACAGCTTCCCACAAATCAGGACTCAAACCCAGAACTCTGTGAAGTTCTTCTTCCTTGAATAACAATCCCTGCCACATTTGGAATAACTACTGTGCTGGGTGTCACACTTGACTGACAAGTTTCATTGAGTCTTAAACATTCCAAAATATAGATAGGAGCAACCCATGTAAGATATGGGAAAACTGCGGTCTGGAATGATTGTATAACTCCATTTTTATTTGGTTGGGGTTTGGGGAACTTTTTTTTTCCAGACAGGCTCTCACTTATAGCCCAGGATGACCTCCAACTCAAAACCCTCCTGCTTCAGCCTTTTAATGCAGGGTTATCTGGATGATTCTATAACTCCTGAGATTGTGTAAAATTATATTGTATAGATGTTTCTTTTTTCTGATAAAGGTTAAAAAAAAATCTCTGAATTTGGATACAATGGTTAAGGTTAAATGATTGCCAAAACCAGTTCATAAAAATATTTTTCCAAATGTCATTAACTTGATAAACAGCAATCTGCCTTCAGAGCTCTTGTTATAGAAGAAAGATGAACTCTTGTTTACCTAGTCCACTGCAGGTAGCTTTTCTGTTATTTGTAGCCAAACCCTTTCCTAACACGTAAGTGAAGGTGTTATTACAAGTTGTTCATAAAACAAGAGTGCAGATACAATAAGTATTTTTCCAAAGCCACACAAACAGTAAGTGGCTGTAGTCCACTGATAATTGACCTTCCTATTCTTTTAGTAATTGACTTTTGCAGGGTATAGATGGCACATAGCTGCCCCCAATGATCACCTTTTTCGGGGTTCCCGGAGCTTCAGGGGCCATATGATTACATTTGTGCTAATGGGATAAAAGTAGAAGGAAAGGGTATGGCTGGCTTCTTGATCCTGCCTTCTATTTCCTCTTCCCTCTGTTGGTAATGGTGAATCACCTCCAGTCATGTAGACGAGGGGAACTACTCAAGGACAACATGTCAGCAGATTAAAGGAGCCTGGGTTCCTGGATGATCTTATGGCTTAGAGCTTCCCTGCATCCTATGAACTTGAGTGTTTGTGGCAGGGAGAAATAACCTTTTATTTAAGCAACTATGTTTTAGTATGTCTTGGAGTTCTATTATCTTTGTGTCTGTGTCTGTGTGTCTGTGTGTCTGTGTGTCTGTGTATACTTGCAGAGAGTGCACATAAATGTATGGTATGTGTAGAGGTCTTAGGTTAATGTTGAGTATTTTGCTCAGTTGCTCTCCATGTTTTGTGACAAGATGTTTCACTAGACCGGAGGTTATGATTGCCTACATTGGTTAACCAACAACCCCCCAGGATCCTCCTATCTCTGCCTCTTTGATACTGAGATTACATGCATACCACTGCACCTGGCTTTTTTATGTGGGTGCAAGGGATTAAACTCAGGTCCTTATATTTGCCTATCAAGCACCTCATTGCCTGAGCCATCTCTCAAGCTATTGCCACTTTATTGAAAAGAGATGCCTGAATTACACTAAAAATTTTCTTCATTGATTCTTTAGATGCTTGGATCTATTGCTAACAAAAGATAGCCCATCAAGACAAATCTACCAAAAACCTCTTAGAATAATACAGACCAAGCATTACCAAACGGTTTGACATCTTTTAAATAAAAGACAAAAGTTCTGAATGCTACGGTAAACCTACTGCTTTTTGGTGTGAGCTGATGCTGTCAAGTTCAAAAGAAGCACAGCCATGGTCCAGAGCTACACCCAAGGACTACAGTTTTGCCACCTACTTCTTGCCCAATGTTAGCTCAATGTTAGATTTTAATCAGCCTTCTACTGAACCCAGATTCAACCAGTACAGAATCAATTAACCCTGAATCCAAAGAACATTTCCAAGACTTTCCCTGGCAGGTCAAGCATACCTATTAAACTTTAAGCCAATTAAGCCAATGACTTTTGTAGAATAACTGTGAAGAACAGAAAACACATATTATTTGCAGTCATTCTCTCATTTAATGAAATAGTATTGCAATGCATCTGTCTGGAGTTTTGGTGTTTATTTTTCATCCATTGATTCTTCAAAAATTAGAGCCATTATTATTGTCTACATGCAAACTACATTCATCAAAACTAAACTACCCCTAAAGCTTTCTCTACTGAGTTACCTATCAAATTCTTCCCACGTATCTACATCCAGCTCAAAAGTTATCTTCTTGGTGGTGCCTTCCACACATTTCTTTGTCTCTTCCAGGAAAACTGGATTCATCTGCCCTCTATACACAAAACATTGAGGGATCAGGCCATCCACATATCTCTTTTGCTCATGGGTGGGGGCACAACTGAAGTAGTAACAGTATTACTGGATCATAGATCTCAGTGAGGATAAGGACACTTCAAGCACAAAAACACAAATGGAATTACTGTGCTTCCTAAAATCCTATTACAACACTAAGCATGCTGGCACATGCCTGAAGTTTCAGCACTTGGAGGCTGAAACAAAAATTTCTATGACTTCTAGGTTGACCTTGACCATATAGTAAATTTAAGGTCAATAGAAGATGTACATTCTTCTCAATGGCTTATGGAACTTCTCTGAAACTTATCACATTAAAAACCACACAGCAACTCTTTTGTTAATATAAAAATATTTTAAATAAGTTCCTGTTATCAGAACATAGTGGAATAAAACTAGAAATCAGTAGTGAGAATGACCCCGTAAACTGCACAATTATATGGAGACTAAGCAATACATTTAAGAATCCGTAGAGCATCACTGAAGAAATCAGGGAGAAAACTGGCAAATTGCTAGAATCAAACAACAACACTAGTGCACAACCAAATAGAGCCTCTGCACACTGCCAAGGCAATCTGAAGAGGAAAGTCTATAGCTACAAGCATTCACATCTCCAAATCAGAAGCTTCCCAGTTAAATTTCTTTGTGATCCACTCAAAGCTATAGAAAAATAAGAAAGGGGCAATTCTAGTGGATAGTAAAAAAGAACAAAGATTAAGGCAAAAACTAATGATTGAAAGAATAATGTATCAAAGAGTTGTTTCTTTGAAAAGATTAGCAATATTGACAAATCTCTAGCCAAAGTAACATAGAGAAAAGACCCAAATAAAACCTTCATCTCCAATATTAGACATGAAAGGTAGTTGCTACAACAGACTCCCATGGAATCCAGATCACTAGGAGATAGTTCCAAAAAGTATGTTCCAAAAAAAAAGTTTGGAAATCTAGAAAAAAAAATGGATAAGCTCCTAAAATAACATGACTCCCCAAAATTAAACCTAGAAGACATAAACCATTTAAGTTGCCACAGAGGGGGGAAAACAGTGCTAGAAAGATTGCTCAATAGTTAAGGAGCACTTGTTCATGGAAGGGGGCCCGTTTCAGTTCCCAGCATGACTCATACCATCCATAACCCCAGTTCCAGGGTATATGATGCCCCCTTATGACTTCCAAGGGCACTAGGCACACATGATGCACAAACATACAGGCAGAAAAAATACTTCTAAATAAAATATGCCTTTAATCCTAGCACTTGGGAGGCAGAGACTGGCAGATCTCTGTGAGTTCAAGACCAGCCTGGTCTACAAAGCAAGTTCCAGGACAGGTTCCAAAGCCACAGAGAAACCCTGTCTTGAAAAACCAAAAATAAAAAATAAATAGAATAAACTGCCCCAAAACAAACAAAAGATTGGAGTAATGCTCTTCCCAGGAAAAGACTCCCATAATTAGATGGGTTTATTACTGAATTCTACCAAACTTGTTTTAGGAGGCTGAGGCAGGATTTCAACAAGTTCAAGGCCAACATGAGCTACATAGTGAAAGTCTTTTTAAAAAGTTTGATAAAACTGGAATAAGAATACAAGTGTATTTTATTTATTGAGAATAGAATAAAAATCTGAGAAAAAAAAGGTGAGATAAATCCATACCCAACATCAGAGAAATCAGCAGTACTCAATGTCTTGAGTGTCATGACAGTTTTGTAGTGTATTTATACATGCTGTCTAAACTTATCAAGCTGTTTGATTCAAACATAAGCAGCTTATTGTTGATCAAATATGTCTTAATGAAAAATATGACATAAACATTATGGTAACACATAAATAACAAATATTGTACATATATTTATACACATATGCAAATAGCTAGCAGAATATGTAACAAAAAACCAATATGGCATGGTTACATTATTTTGAAAGCATAAACATTCAGAACTAAGAAAATGGAAATTGTTGAAAATAGTTCCTCAAGTGAGAAAATAATAGGGGAACAGAGGCAGGGAGGGAACAGGAGGATGGTGTCATCTAGCTCTGGATATGTTCGTTTTCAACAATGTGTATATCTGTGAATTCAGGTGTTCTGGGAAGCAGCTGCTACAGAGGAAATGTGCCGACATGAAACCCAGGAAGCAACAGGGGACAATGACACAGAAGTGGACAGGGAGAGAAGCCAGACTGAGCTCTGTGAAGGAGAAAAGGAAAGGCTGGCTGAGAAGAGCTCAGAATCTAGAGGAATTCCAAGGACTTGTCAGACTGACAAGGAGTGAGTCCCACTGAAAAGTTACTCATGGGTTTACTGAAGCAAAGGCTGGGCCAGCACTGGTGTACCAGGACCACTGTGGTATTAGCTGGGAGCAGCCAAAGGGATGTGGCTTAGAGGAAATGCCACAGTGGATCCAAAGAAGCAGCAGCTGGGGCTGTCACTCTGCTGTGTACCCACGGCAAAACCTCTTAAAGGGACACCGTATCTGCCATAGATGGTGTTAGTTCAATTTTAAAATGAATGCATTCCCCTGTTCAACAGATGAAATGAACTAATACTTCAGGTGCATAGTTTTACAGTCTTTTTTTGTTCAAAATATTGATTTCAGTAGCTTAAATGCATTTGGCTTTTTCTTAACTTAGGAATCAAAAGTTTAAATAAAAACAAAAACAACAACAAAAAGAGAGGCAGCCACTTTCTTTCTTTAAAAGAATTTTTCATAGAAGGAGGATGTGGGGATTTGTGAATACAAAGAGAGTGACCGCTAGAGAACAGATGGATTCTGATACAGCAACCCTAGAAATTACATGCAATCATTTGGAACACAAAGAACTCTCTATAAATCCTCTAACTCTATACCTCTCAATGTTTGAAATTTCCACTAACTCTATAAGAGAAAAGAGTAATAATTGATGTTCACAATACACGGTATTCAGAGAAACTGAAAAGCCACTAAAAAGTGTTTGCTTTACAATTTGGAGCCAAAGAGATATTTCCAGGTTTTGAAAAGTAAGCATGAAGCTCATTGGCTTGTGCTTAGCATGAACAAGGCTCTAAGTCCACTATCTATTGTCAAAAACAAACAAAAGCAGGATATAAAATTCCGCAAACAAAATGACATTGTAGAACCTCTCAAAAGCTGTGCATGAAGAACAATATGTGTTCTTAGGATGACATAGATGGAAAAGAGAAGACAGCCTGAGCCAAGTGATGACATTACTTCTGTCAGTTTCCTACAAATGAACACCATAACCTATAGTACAACACTTCTCATACCTTGCAGCCCCCTCACTATCTCAGCCACCTTAATCTTAGAAGAGGAGAAGATATATTTCAAATTTCCTCAAGAAGGTTTTAGATACAATAAGAGTGTAAGGAATTCAGGAGGCAACAGCTATGTTGAACAAATCATCTTCCATGTATCAGGCATGCCAGGCATTGGTCAGTCCCTGTCAGAGCCTGGCTCTAACTTTAGACACTTTTATGAGCCCTCAACATATTCAAGAATGTGAATGGGCATGGCTGGAGTACTTAATCCTCCTGTGCATTATGAATATTTATTACTCTCATTGGTTAATAAAGAAACTGATGGGCCTATAGCAAGGCAGGATTAGGTGGGACAGTCAAACTAAGGACACTGAGATGAAGATGGGTGGAGAGATGGAGATACCAGCCAGTCACTGAGGAATCAGGATGTTTGGAAAATGAGGTAACAAGCCATGAGCCATGTTGCAGAAGAAATATGGGTAAGAAATATGTGTTAATTTAAGTGTGCGGGTTTACTAGTAACTAACCTAGGCTACCAGCCAAACATTTGCAATTGATATTAAGCCTCTTATTTGGGAACTAATGAGTGGGAGAAAAATGTCCAACTATATCAGAGAGCTGGCTCAATAGTTAAGAACATCTACTGCTCTTGCAGAGGACCTGGACTGTTTCTAGCACCTACATAGTGGCTTATAACCATTTGTAACTGATGTCCTCTTCTGACCTCTTTGAACACTAAGCAGACATGTGCTATACATGTATAAATGCAGGCAAAACAGTCATATACTGTTACAAGTAGTTTTCCCACCAGCCTGGTCCCACAGCCACACCAGCCCCAATAACACACAGAGATGCTGTATTCGATATAATGCTGTTGGCCTGTTATTAGCATTTCTTATTGGCTAGCTCTGTCTTAAATATTAACCCATTTCTATTAATCTAAGTATTTCCACATGGTCTTATCTTACTAGAGAGAGGGTCCGGACCTCTGTTCTCTTGGTACTACATGTTGAATCTCCTCCTACCTCTTCCTGAATCCTCCTTGTCTCCTAGTCCTGCCTATCTTGCTTTCCTATTGGCCAATATGGCTTTATTCATTAATCAATAAGAAAAACATATTTACAGAATGATATCTCCCATCAATACATAAAAACTAAATAACTAAAATAATAATTAGTAAGAAAAGTTGAAGAAGAAGAAGAAGAAGAAGAAGAAGGAGGAGGAGGAGGAGGAGGAGGAGGAGGAGGAGGAGGAGGAGGAGGAGGAGGAGGAGAAGAAGAAGGAGAAGAAGAAGAAGAAGAAGAAGAAGAAGAAGAAGAAGAAGAAGAAGAAGAAGAAGAAGAAGAAGAAGAAGAAGAAGGAGAAAAAGGAGGACGGGGAGAAGACGATGACGACAACAATGTAAAATGTGACCTGGTACAGCCATTATGGAAATCTGAGTGGAGATGCCTCAGAAAGCTGGAGATATGCCCAAAGGACACACTACAGAAATATTTACACATCCATATTTATTACTGCACTCTTTACAATAGCCAGGAAGTAGAACTGGCTCAGGTGCTGGTCAGCAGATGAATGAGGAAAGAATAAGGAAAATGTGGTACATAAATACAAAGAAATTTCATTAGGCCACAAAGAAAAGTAAAATAATGATACTTGGAGGAAAATAAATGGAACTAAAAATTACCATTAAGCAAAATAAGCTAGACCCAGAAAGATAAGTGCTATATGGTATATGGTGACTCCAGATGTGTGTGCATGGTGTGTATTTGTGTGTGTGTGTGTGTGCGTGTGTGTGTGTGTGTGTGTGTGTGTGCGTGTGTGTGTGTGTGTATGCCTGGTGTGTGTGTATGCATGCTGTGTGTGCGAGTGGTGTGTGTGTGTGTGTGTGTGTGTGTGTGTGTGTGTGTGTGGTGTGCACATTTGTGTGTGCATGTGTGTGTATGTGTATGTTTGTGCATGTGTGTGTGTGACTCATGCAATTAGAAAGGGGGCCATGAGAAGGAAAGAAGAGATCTTAAAGTGGGGGAATTAAAAATGAATAAATGACCAACAGAATACACATGACATGAAAGCAGAAGGGGACACTATTTTTAGGGAGGAAGGGGACAAGGAAGAGAATAGTGTGGAAAGCAAGGAATAAGAACAAAGTATATTGATACGAATATATGGAAATGTAATTATAAAGCCCATAACTTTGTATGCTTACTTAAAATTTTTATTTAAGGGCGCTGGAGAGATGACTCCAGAGTTAAGAGTACTTGCTGTTGTAGAAGACCCAGGTTCAGTTCCCAGCTCCCCTGCATGGGACTGACCTAGGTGCTCTGAAAGTGTTTGACAATTGTGTAGTGTGGTCTGTTTGTAAGGCTTCAAGCAGTGAGATCAGGACCTGGCCCTGGAGCTTAGCTGGCTGTTTGGACCCTGTTCCCCATGCTGGATTACCTTGCCCATCCCTCACACAGTGGGAGGAGCAGGGTCCTACCTCATCTTGATGTGCCATGCTAAATTCAAGCCATGTGAGGCCTGCCCCTTTCTGAAAGAAATGGAGGAGTGGGTGGGTGAGGAGGGGATAGAAGGGGGGAGGGAACAGAAAGAGAGCAGGGAGGGGAACTGTGGTTGGTATGTATGCAAAATAAAGGAAAAATGTAAATAAAAAAAATTTAAAGTTTCCCATCTTCCACATGTCAGCTTACAGACATGTCACAGACATGTGACACCTGTTCCAAGGGATATAATTCCTTCTTCTCCTGGCTCTGGCTGTGTATGTGGGACATATACTTAGGCACACAAACATACCCTGAAAATAAAACTAATAGCTGAAAGTTTTTATTTAAAATACATTAAGAAAAACTTCATTAACTTTCTAAGATCCATATTCATGAGAAGTGTGTGCATTCAAGCTATGTACAATGACCCTGAGATTTGAAGTTTCCAGCTGCCCACCTCCAGAAGTGTACCCCAAATAGTAGATATTACCACAGTGGTTTGAGAAACACAGAATCAATGGATCTTATTTCCAAAAAGGCCCTCAGGAGTTATGTCCTTGAATCACAAATTATTACAAAATTTAACAGATGAATTTAATAACACTCATGGCTTCTGTGGGTTAGGGATCTTGGCATGCCTTAGTTCAGGGATTTCCATTCTGCTTCAGATTCCAGGTCTGTTGTGGGGCTGGAGTTGAGTCCTGGCTGGTACTGCAGCTTCTCAAAACTCAGGGCTAGAGGATCTTCTTCCAAGATGGCTAGCTCCAATGATCATGGGGCTGTTGGCAGGAGGCCACAATTCCGAGTCACATGGACCTTTCCATTTGACTGACTCACAATACAGTGGCTGGCTTCCACCAGAAAGACAGACAGAGAGAGAGAGAGAGAGAGAGAGAGAGAGAGAGAGAACTGCAGGGAATTTTAGAGTCTAGCTTCTCTTGTCATATGAACCAATCAATCCTAATACAATACAGGAAGGGTATGCCATAAATATTCAGATACAGGGTTTCACTTAGGGCCTTTAAAAATCCATATCCAATATCATGGAATCCATGAGAAACTAATTTTTTTCCAAAAAGCAAAAAATGTGTAATTGCCCGTCAAATGTTTAAGCATATTAAGGATTTAAGTATTTATTTTTTGTCATTTTGACAATTAGAAACTGCCCTTTTGGAAGCTTATTTTATCACAAATTGTAAGTGTAATGTGTGGCTATTTTGTTGTTACTATTATTTCTTGGGTAGGGGAGGATCAAGACAGGGTTTCTCTGTGTAACAGCTCTGGCTGTCCTGGGACTCACTTTGTAAATCAGACTTGCCTTGAACTCACAGAGATTCACCTGCCTCTGCTTCCTGAGCACTGAGTTTTTAAACGCTTATGCCACCATATTCTATTATTTCTATTTTACTTATTTTATTTGGATTCCAGGGACTGAAATCATGTTACCAGCCTTTCGTGACAAATCTCTACCTGCAGAACTACTTTACTAGCCTTCTTTATATTTCTGAGGTAATGTCTCAAGGATCCCAGACTGGCTGGGACCTTGATGTGTAGCCAAGGATGACCTTGAACTGAAGAACCAGCCTGCCTCCATTTTAGGCTTAAAACCAAATCTCACAGGGAAGACAAACTATGTTCATTCCTGTTTATGATTAAACCTGTTTCTCATGGATTGGGCTATGCCCCACCTGTAACCTTAACTACAAATGTTTCTGATTTGCCGGTTCCAGGAATGTCAATCTTGTCTTTGCTTCAAAAAGTTAATAACCATCTTGCAAGCCTACCTTTGTTTCAAAAGGGTTGTTATGGCTACATATTCTTATGACCACCTTGCAATCACACCTGTTTCAGGTGGTCATTATGACTAACTTGTTATGCTTATGTTCTGCTCCTGTGCCTGCCACATCCCCCATTTGGAAACCCCTTACTATAAAACCTTGTCTTCCTCATATCCAACACTGACCTATCAAACTCCGACATAGGGGAGGCAGCTTGCTTTAATTAATTGCTTGTTTTAATTAATTTGGCCATGGTGATTTGGGTTGGTGGTCTTTGTCCTCCCATTTGGGTGATTAACAGAATTTCTGAGCCTCCTGCCTCTACTTCTGGAGTGCTAAGATTACAGGCTGATGCCACCACAACTAGTTTGTATTAAATGGGGGTGAAGTCAGGACTCTGTGTGTGCTGGGCATGTGCTCCATCTGTTGATCTATCCACTGAGTCCCTAATGTCCGCCTTTTACAAATGTTTTCATTTCCTGGAAAACTCCAGAAGATTTTTGTTTGTTCGTTTTTCTCTTCAGAAAGAATTGTCCAGATAAAATTAAGTGTTTGTTTGGGGAGGGAACCTCACCAATTAGTGTTTTTATGTCCAAAAATAAAACAAATCCCTTTGTGATTTTCTTCCTTATTAGCTAGATTAAAATTTATTTTTAAAATATCATCCTTCTCCCCACGACTTTGTATCTTTCTTTAGTACTATTCACATATTCCCACATAAGAAAAAAGAAGCTCACTGAGTCAATATAAAAAAACTATGTAGTTATAAAGCACATGGAATGATTCCTCCTGTCCACTATAAGTGACTAAAACTGATTAAAGTAGAGGGGAAAAAAACATAAAACATCAGAGCTAAGTGTGAATTTACACATTTATTGGATTGGTTTTTATTTATTATTTATTTATTTAATATTTATCTATTTATTTATTTGGTTGGTTGGTTTTTCGAGATAGGATTTTTCTGTGTCTCTCTAGCTGTCCTAGAATTCTGTAGACAGAGCTGGCCTGGAACTTACAGAGATCCACCTGTCTCTGCCTCCTGAGTGCTGGAATTACAGATATGAACCTCTTTTGTTGGCTAAACTGCTATTTTAAATTATGATCCATAATACTAAAGAAAAAAGTTTTCTCAGCTTCTCATCTGGGCCATCAATACATAATTTCATAAATGTCTCTGTATTTACTCCCTCCCTGGGTGCAAAAATGAAACATGTTCAGTCAGCCAGCTGCTTACAAGCACTTTAACTTCTTTGGAAACACTTCTCCCAGGAGTCTGTGCTCTTGTAGCTAGACTCCTGTACAAGTTCGCAAGTTCAAAGGGGCTCTCCCGCGGGGCATCGCATTTGATAACCCAACCCCCTCATAGCCAAGTTTTCCTCCATCTCTGGATAAAATAAGGCGTTAAAGCCCAGGACTTTGGTTGTGTTCCCAAAGGGTGTTAAAATATTCTGGAAGGAGAACCCTTCTTGGCTGAAGAATGCCTGAGAGGAAGGGAACACGGGCTGGTCTGACAGGCTCATGGGCTTGGCCCTGGTTCACCGCACCCTGCCTTACCTGGACTAAATGCTGGTTCTGGTGAGGTTAGCAGAGATGAGGCATGCTCTGTGGATCCAAGATTTCACCATATGCATGAGGTCACATTTCCCCAAACTCAGGCTGGCTTACTCATCTCTGAATTACTAAATTGATTATTCACCAGGTCTAAAAATGTTTCTCCCCAGCTTTGGTCCAGGATATCTTCACTTTAGGACAGGTATTTTATCAGACACAATCAGTTTCTGGTACACACTCTGAGTTTAAGATATATGGCTTTTTTTTCTATCTTTCTTTCATCTTTCTTTTTTAAAGGCATATGTCTACTAGAAGTAGAGGGTACTCCAAAATAAACCAGATCCTCTAAAAATCAAAAGAACTGCTGTTGGCTCTTTTCATTTGTTATCTGTGCTAGGAAAGTGATTGTCCCAAATTACAGAATGAGAATAGGATAAAACAAAAAACAAAACAAAACAAAAACTATGACAGTTTTAAACTAGTTCCCCCCTGGTTTGGGGCATGTTTTCTTTAAGCATTAAAAAAAAAAAATAGATAAGAGGGCTGGAGAGATGACTCAGCAGTCAACAGCTCTTGACTGCTCCTTCAGAGGACCTGGGTTCAATTCCCAGCACCCACATGGCAGCTCACAACTGTCTGTAACTCCAGTTCCAGGGAAACTGACACCTTCACACAGACCCAGTATGTGCAGACAAAACCCCAATGCACATAAAATAAAAATAAGTTATATATTTAAATTTACAATTTGATAAAATTTAAATTTTTTTCCCCTCACTTACCCAGCCTGCCATCATAATCACAGTTCTCCCATTTTGCTATATAGTCTCTGACAGGGACAGGTTTTAGCAAGCAAAATTAGACTGGGAATTTAAAAAGGAGGAGGGGTGAGGGAGGAAAAAGTGAGGGCTATCCAAACCACAAGACATTTTCTTAAATTATTTTGTCATAAAATTATTTTTTCATAAGCACTTCATAATATACCTCAACCAGACAGTGTTCTAATTTACATTGTATGTATTAAGGAGAAGATCTAAAATTTGTTTTTGTTGTTTTTATTTTTGTTCTTGAGTTTTGAGCTGCTGGGGAACTTTCATCCTTTGCAGGTACTAAGTAAACATGTTACCATTGAATCCTAGCCCCAGGCTCTAAATTATTTTAAAGTTTCTTTTTCTTTTCTTTTTTTTCTTTTCTTTTGTTCTTTTTTTCCTTAACCTTGGTTCAACACTTTAATGTCCTTGTAAATACAATTGGTTTATTTCTGAGAATAGTTTATCTTAGAAACCATTAGCAAGGCACCTGGTCTAATCTAAAGCTACTTTGAAGTTATTGTTGTTGTTTTTCTTTTTCTTTTCTTTTTTTTTTAATTTACATTTGAAACAAGGTTGTTTTACTTGTCAAGTTCAGTTCCCCCACCCTCCTATCCTCCCCTATCACCCCCACCAAATCCCAGCCCATTCCCTTCTGCTCCCCAGGGAGGGTGAGGCCTTCCATAGGAAGTCTTCAAAGTCTGTCTTATCATTTGGAGTAGAGCCTAGGCCCTCCTCCATATATCTAGTCTGAGAAAGTATCCCTCTATGTGGGATGAGCTCCCAAAGTCCATTTGTATAGTAGGGATAAATATTGATCTATTACAGAGGCCCCACAGAATGTCCAGTCCTCCTAACTGACATCCACATTCAGGGTGTCTGGGTTGGTCTTATGCTGGTTTCCCAGCTATCAGACTGGGGTCCCGCTTGTTCAGGTCAGCTGATTCTGTGGGTTTCTTCAGCCTGGTCTCCACCCCTTTGCTCATCACTCCTCCCTCTTTGTAACTGGACTCCAGGAGTTCAGCTAGTGCTTAGCTATGGGTGTCTGTTTCTGCTTCCATTAGCTACTAGATGAAGGCTCTAGGATGACATATAAGGTAATCTTCAATCTCATTATTGTGGAAGGGCATTAAAGGTAGGCTCTCCACTATTGCTTAGATTGTTAGTTGGGTTCATCCTTGTAGGTCTCTGGGCATTTTCCTAGTGCCAGATTTCTTCTTAAATCTATAATGGCTCCCTCTATTATGGTGTCTTTTTTCTTGTTCTCTAATATTCTTTCCTTGTCTCAATCTTCCTGTTCCCTCATGTCCTCCTCTCCCCTCCTCTTCTCTCCTCTTCTTTCTCCTAACTCCCTCTCTCCTCCCTCCATGCTCCCAATTTGCTCAGGAGTTCTTGTCCCTTTCCCCTTCTTTGGGAGACAATGTATGTCTCTCTTAGAATCCTCCTTATTTCCTAGCTTTTCTAGAGGTATGAATTGTAGGCTGGTGATCCTTTGCTCTATGTCTAAAATCCATGTATGAGTGGGTACATACTATGTTTGTCTTTTTGTGACATGTTACTTCACTCAGCATGGTTTCTTCTAATTCCATCCATTTCCCTGCAAATTTCAGGATTCCATTGTGTTCTTCTGCTGAGTAGTACTTCATTGTGTACATGTACCACATTTTCTCTATCCATTCTTCAGTTGAGAGCCATTTGGTTTCTTCCTGGTTCTGGCTATTACAAATAATGCTGTTATGAACATAGTTAAGCAGATGTCCTTGTTGTATGAATGTGCATCTTTTGGGTATATGCCTAAGAATGAAATTACTGGATCTTGAGGTAGACTAATTCCCATTTTCCTGAGGAACCACCATACTGATTTCCAAAGTGGCTGTATGAGTTTGCACTCCCACCAGCAATGAAGGAGTGTGCCCCTTTCTTTGCATCCTCTCCAGCATAAACTGTCTTTGGTGTTTTTGATTTTAGCCATTCTGACAGGAGTAAGATGGTATCTCAGAGTTGTTTTGAATTGCATTTCCCTGATGGCCAAGGATGTTGAGTACTTTCTTAAGTGTATTTCAGCCATTTTAGACTCCTCCATTGAGAATTCTCTATTTAGTTCTGTACTCCACTTTTTAATTAGATTATTTGGTGTTTTTGTAACTAGCTTCTTGAGTTCTTTATATATTTTGGAAATCAGCCCTCTGTCAGATATGGGGTTGGTGAATATCTTCTCCCATTCTGTGGGCTGCCATTTTGTCTTGTGACTGTGTTAAAGTTTATTTTTCAACAAGGCATCAATGATACTCTTTATCTTTTGTTCTTAAAAAATAAAATAATTTGCATCAAGGACATGACCCTCTAAAATTCTGAATGTTATTAGATACTAGGTATTTTTTAATATATTCCCTAAGGATAAAAGTATTTTTGCCAGCCCCAGTACAAGTGAGACAAGCTTCTCACTTACTATTCTGAGAATTAATAAATGATACAATGCAAAGAGCCTCTCACCAACACCCTCTCACCTTTCCAGTCACTGGGTATTAAGGTGTAATAAAGAAAAATAAGATGAGGGCTGGTAGGTTTTAGAATTAAGCAAGGATAAAAGGGACTGTATCGTATGTTTGTATTTCTTTTACACTAGAATTTATTTTACACTGGATGTTCTCCCATACTAGAGGGAAAAAATATGCATGAGTGTGAAGGAAAGTGTTTTTTTAAATAAAAACCTTGCCTGCTTTTCTGTAGGAAATGATGCAAGTAATTTTATCTCTTTTGGGTTTTCAAAGTAAGAGGAAGAAATTAATTGACAATACTTCACAAGTGAGAAGTATACTGCTTTGTTGCTTTGTATAATTCAGCTGAGAAAGAAAGCAAGATTTCACTCAGATCTGGGTCTGTTTCATATTATGTTGAAGAATTAAAATAGAAAAGTAGGAGAAGAGAGAAAGGGAGGGAAGGAAGGGTGATCTCAAACCCTATACTGTGCCATCTCATTTACAGTTGTTGCATTAGTGTGTGTGTGTGTGTGTGTGTGTGTGTGTTTTGTAAGACAATAGCATTTTGGTATTCCCCCCCTAGCAAAATTTGATTAACAAGGTTTTTTTTTTAATGCAAGTTTTGTACACATTTTTCTAATATGATATAAAAACAAGCCAGCCTAAACCCCCTGCTGTTAGAGGTCTGCCACTTGGGTTCCCAGGGAAGGAATTCCTGGAGAGAGACTGCTGTACACTCCTGCCTTCAGCAATTCAGCTGTGCCCCATTCCAATATGCATTTTTAGTCTGTGTGTCATGATAACCTCGAATCTTGCCCCTTAGAGGGCATGTTTGGGAGATCGACCAGTGATTGAGCTTGAGCCAAATACGCTGCATGGCTGGCTGCAAGATGCTGCTATAGGAACGGAAGCAGGGTGTTTCTAACCTGTTCTGGTTTGCTCCTGATGGCAGAATGTAGACCAGGCATTCTGCAAGGGTCACTGAAATTTGCAAGCTTTCTCTGCCCCTGGGTAGTAGGAGGAGCCAGAGCTTGTAGCTTGGATTGAAGGTCATATGAAACCTATTTATGCTGGTTTTCTTTTTAATGTTCTTTCTTTTATTCCCAATCAGACATGGAGCAGAGATTGTATCTGAGTCCAGAGTAGGTACTGAAACTAGAACTCGATACAGATGAGACTCCAGGTGAACCAAAATAAACACAAACTCTTCATGAACCAATTCATTGCAGTACAACCATCTTCAAAGCCCACAGGCTCCTAGTGCTCCCACGAATCCAAACTGCACTGAAAGGATGTGCTCTGGCATCCACCCGTAGCTTGTGTCCACAGGCATCACATTCAGCTGCTCTTAAACCTGCAAATCGTTGTCTGCCTGACCATGCACAAACTCCTGTCCAGAGCTGCATCAATCCAGATGGCAGCTCTACCACTTACTGACATCTGTCCTACTCTAACTGTAGATATTTTTGCAACTAGGCAGCTGGAAAACCAGTATCTCAATTGAACTGGAAATGTCTACTGTTTGGGAAAGTGAGTGGACTAAAATTCCCTTGCATCTGGAGCATCTGAAATACTCAAACCCTTCCCCATAATTTGTACCATATTGTGTTCCTGAGAGTATCACCACAGGCCTGCCCAGGGCCTGGCAAGTTTTCACTTTCATCGTTAACAAAAAGCAAATTAGGATGCAAATGAACATGATTGTTACAAGAACAAGTGCTAGCATATTTCAGAAAAGTATTAAGTGGGCCAGCGAGATGACTTGGTGCATAAAAGGGCTTGTAGAGCAAGCATGGCTACCTGAGTTGGATGACTGAAACCCAAAGTGGGAGGAAATGCTGAGTCCTCAAAGTCGCCCTCTAACCTCTACATGTACATCATAGTGTGAGGACACACACACACACACACACACACACACACACACACACACACACACACACACACACGCAAGCGCACGGGTACACACGTGCACACACACGCACACATACACATGCACACATCATGATCATCATCATCATCATCATCAGTACATTTGCAATCACTCATATTTCACACTGCTGGCACAGACAATTAAGCATATTTAGATCATAATGTTGCTGCTCCATGTAGACCACCATTGCATAAATGCAGTTATTATTCACACACTAGAATTAGTTTGCTCACCACATTATATAAATCAGTGCCCAGGCTACAGAAAGGATTTAATTCCCCTCCCCCCCACAGAACATCCAGAAAAGGGTCATTTTGTTCTTAGAATAGAAGGAGCGCCAAGAAACATCTAATAGATGTCTTTATGTACAGAAACTGGGCAATTTGCTTTTTACAAACCATTAATCTTTTTTACCAGTTGAACTCTTACCTATCACTTTTATTTACATGAGTATGTTAGGGTGCATTTTTGCTGAATGAGTAAATATATGAATGAATGAGCCACTTCCAGGTGCGTATGAATTGATTCCTGAGTGGTTTTAGCTGTACTAAACAAGACCAGTGGCATTCAGAGACCCTGTATTTCAAATTGCCTAGTGACTCATGTGAAGTTGTGTGCCAGCTCAAAGCAGCACGGACATTCTGACTGACTCAGTATGTTCAATTATTCTTGGCAAAGGAAGAGACAAAGAGTTGTCACATGGCTAGACTTTACTAGTCAATCCACTCAACAGAAATGAGTGTTCATCACTTTTCTCAATAGTAGACATTCTGCTTTTTTGTAGATAAAGTAATGACAGTTACTTCCTTACGATAAAGTTGTATGAGAGCAAAGAAAATGGTCATTCTTTCTGGGAAAAAAAATCCATTTATTTCACGGCTCTAGTTTTGTGCCCTTCCAGCCTGGGAAAAGCAGTTAGCAAGCAGGGGCACTGGTGAATAGCCAGACAGACCTCTGTGCTGAGCTCCAGAGTCCACAGGTGTACATAACCTGAGGAAAGTGCTGCATGCCTGCCAAGGCTGTCATTAGGCTCCAGTTAACACATGTTTTTAAAAAAATTTCTGCTAGAGGGACTGAAGAGATGGCTCAGCAGTTAAGCGTGCTTCCCTCTCCTCCAGAGAATCCACTGTAGGTTCCCAGCACCCATGCCAAGTGCCTACAAGTCACAACTGCCTATAAATCCAGATGCAGGAGATCTGACAGCTTCTTCTGGCTGTCACAAGCACTGACACTCATGCTACACATGCACATATGGATATACATGTAAATAAAAATTAAAATACATATTAAAGAGGAAAACAAATGGCCCAATCCCTGAAAGTGGGAAGCATGGAAAATGACGTGGGTGGATCCTAGATTTTAGTTAGAGAAGAGTAAGAGTCTGAGAAGTTGTTGCACTGTATGGCTTTAATTATGAGCCATATGCTTGTAAAGGTTTCAGTGAATGTTGTTACCATGAAAAAAAAATGGCAAACAGGGCTAGAATGACACCTCAGTCCTTAAGAGCACTTGCTGCTCTACTAGAGGACCAGGGATGGATTCCCAGCACCCACTTGGTAGGTGGGTCAAAACAGTTTCAGGGAATCTAACGTCCTCTTCTGGCCTCCTTGGATAACAGGCCCGGCCATGGCATACGTTATACATGTAGGCAAATAATCCATAAACAGAAAATAAAAAATCCTTTAAAAAAGAAATGCCAAATATTTATGGAGATAGACACATTTAACCTGATTTAAACATACAGCAAAATATCACATCACCCTAAGTGTGTATACTTTTATCAGTTAAAAATAAATTGAATTTTAAAAATTGATTGTAAGAAAAGTAGATTATAAGAAAAAAATATTAAATCCAGTCTTTGTTTGAAACAAGTTTTGTAGCTCCAAGAGCCTTTTGTTCCCACAGGGGTATTAACTCCACCCAGAAGTCTAGGTTTCTAAATAAATAGCCCATAGCCAAGTAGAAGTTACCTCCTCTTGCCTTGGTAGTTAGGAGTATGTTGGAGACTCTCAAAACAGTACAGGCTATTCCCATTGCTCTTGGCTGCTCTCCAAAGTGTAATGGTTAGCATTCTGTTCCTGACTATACCACATACTTTGGTCATGGGGTATGGAGAAATCAAGTTGGTACTGAGCAGGAAGCTTCCTCCTTGCTGGGTAAGAGTCATAGTACAGAAAGGTGCTATGTGGGTTGGGAGTTCATGGAAGACAGTCATCAAAACTCACATACACTTGTCTACCTTGTGAGCTACAATGACCTAGTATGGTGGGACATGCCCATGGGTGTAGCAGTGGGATGAACAGTACAGGGATAACTAACTACATTGTCATTAGATTCAAGGCCCACTCTGTGGGAAGGGACACAGGCCTGCTACTGCAAATCTGGTGGCTGAGACGCTCAGTGCACACAGTAACAAACTGTCCTCTAAATGTATGTCTCTCAGACCTCATCAGAGAAGTCTCTGTGCACTGGGTGGTAGTTAACACAGAAACTCACGACTGGTCCGAGTACAGAGAGTTAGAGCCAACAGAGTGCTCAGGTACAAATGATACATCTATATAACACCTCCTTCCGTTAAGGCATAGGAATCATTTTGGAAAGATTATAAGAGCCAAAAGTTAGGGAGGACTAGAGTACAGCAGTGTCCTCTGGACTTGACAGGAGAGCTGTGCTCACAAACTCACAGCAGCTGTTACTGCCTATACAACACCTACACAAGATCCAGTCAGCCAGCATTCCAGCACAAAGGGGGAAGGTCATGAGCCCCCACCCTCAGCTAAGGTCTGTTGACAGTTGATGGCTTCTAGGGGAAAGAGTCAGTTTTTTTTCAGGGTGTGCCCTTAAAAAGGTCTCCCATGTGCCAGTGATGGCCCTACACCCATGAGTGCACAGACAGTCCCATTTGGGCCAACGGGAGCTCAGATTTTTTGAAAATGGAAATATATGACTCTCTCCACCCAACAGTACCAGGAGTCAGAAACAAGAGCTGGGAGTGTTCACGGCCGGGCATGACATGCACTGTGATTGGGGCAGTGAGAACAGATTGCTATTCAGCAACTAGGAACTGAATCCTGGGCAGAAGGTGCCACCTGGTACCCTTGTGATGTCTTGATGCTGCCGGAGAAAGGAAGGAGTGCTCTCATACAGAATTGTGGGTCACATCCCAATAACTATTCCCAGAAAGTCTATCAGAAAGGGAAAACGTTCATTTTCCAAATCCCTAACACCCTAAAATTATGCAAGGGCACTTTGTTACTTTCTGCCTTTTCTATTCTGAAATGACATTAAGTAATTAATGTTCATTAATTCTACTCAAGTATGATCACAATCTCGCTATTTTGATCTGTCATAACTTAAAAATTCATAGTTTATGCTTGATTTAAGATGAATTCAAGGCCAGCCTGGTCTACAGAGCAAGTTCCAGGACAGCCAGGGATACAAAAAGAAACCCTGTCTCAAAAAACAAAAAATACCCCAAAGCAAAACAAAAAAACAAACAAAAAGATGTCATCAGCTGCGGGACCACAGAGGCTTTGAGGAGAGATACAGCAATGGAGAATGAGTCTGCAGAGCATGCAGTATCTCTGGAACAACTGGAAAAGGCAGGATTTACGGGAAGACTGGCAGCGGTGGACAAAAGAGCAGGTCTTTTGTGAGTAGGGCTGGTCCTCACTGCGCCTGCAGGCTCCGCCCAGCATGTTGTGCCCTCTGCAAGGAGCCACCACTGGGCTGCTCACACTGCTTACCTTGGGGGGTGGGGAGGTGGGAGCAGCAGCCACAGAACTGCCCGAAGGCTGCAAGCTCTGTGTCATAACAGGGCAACAGGGGTGAGGGCAGGAAGAATGCAGCGAGCAACCTAGAGCTCTAGAGGATCATGCTCTTACACTTGCTGCCCAGACTAGAGGATCATGCTCTTACACTTGCTGCCCAGAAGACACAAGATCACCCTGACTCCAGGCAACATTTGGGTATCCCTAGATGAGTCTCAGCTATAGTCCAGTATTTGTGGTGCTTCAGAAACCAGAAACCTTGAATCAGACCAATGACTTGCCGCAATGAAGTATTTACATGTAAAACTGTTGGGTCCAGTATTTATATACTGTGTGACACACGGCAGTTTGAAATGACACTTTGATGAATGAATGTGTGATGGAGAGGTGGGAAACATGGCAGAACAGAGAAGCGCTCCAAGGCATGCACAGCAAAGAAAGGCAGAATGCGGCTGCTGGAGGGACAAAAGAGCATACAGTTGTGGAGGAAGGCCCGCAAAGCTGGTGGGACACAGCCTGGGGCTCACACAGGCTCTGTCTGCCTCTGAACTGGCTGCCATGATCACCCTGGCTCTGAGCAACAAAATACCTGAAATAAAGAAGAGTTCATTTTCTGAGTTAAGCTTCCTCAAAAGAACATCATGGTCTGCGCTGCAGCCGGAGGCCATGCTGGTGTCCCCAGTCCATGCTGCAGCCAGGGTCATGTTGGTGTCCATGATCTATGCTGCCGCCGGAGGCCCTATGAATGTCCGTGGTCCATACAGCCGGGGTGTTATGGTCAAGGAAGCTTCTTTTGCAGTGGTATCGATGACTGTAGAATCATACTAAGAATGACAGACATTGAAGGCTTTTGTGGCATTTCCCCCCCCCCACAAAAGAAACAGTCCATACCAGAACCCATTGAAGAGTCCTTTAAAAAATTAATAGATGCTGAAATTTGGCTTTTCACAGTTGATGGCTTTGGTGGGGGTGGGGTGAGGTGGAGACATGCTCAGTTATCTTTAAGGGCTGGCCACTGGAAGTTAGACCATGTGTCAATAAATATATGAGCAACATATATTTATTGTGGTTTTTAGGGGGCAAGGGGGAGGGCACAAGGGTGGGATGGTAAGCCTGGGAGGAATGAGAAATGAATGTGACTGGGAAGTATTATATGAAATTCCCAAATAATCAATAAAAATATGTTGGAAAAAATTTATTGTTTGCATAAGTCATTACCAAATTACCACTGTCTGCTCAATTTCCAGTCAAGCATTCACCTCCCTGGAGGTTTAGCCACTGTAGTTATAGCACAGGGGCCAATATAATGAAAACAGTCTGCTCTTGTAGACCTTTCTTTAGGCCGGACACCAATCCTTTACATGACTGCCGTGTTTCTCCAGGTATGGAAAGAAACTTGGCTCTCCATGTTTCTCATTGTCATAAATTCAGAACAACCAGATTCATCTGTGTAAAAGATCTCAGCTTCAGAGATAGCTAAATAAAGCCAACAAAACCACCAACAGTGATGCGACGTTAAATGATTACTGTTCTTTACATGTCATTCTGACTTCTCACCAACAGAGGTGTACAAGAGTAGGCAGCATACAGTTCTGGTAGTAAGATGTCAAGAGACTGCAACAATCAAAAAGTAGATACATCTGGGCAAATTAGATGGCAAGAAATAGCAGTTAATGACACTTAAGGAAGTGGTATTTTTTTTTTCATGTAAAAATCATCTTCCCTGCCTCACCTTGGTCCTTCCTCCACTATACCCTGAAGTAGAATCCATCAGTTTCAGGAACCTGGAACTGTGGCATTCAGAGGACTTTCTAGAAAGTATCAGCAACATCGTTCTAACAGTCAGTGACTTATTTCGGCCTGTCCCTCTGCTTCCTTCTACTACCTACTTCCTCTCCACATTGAGCCTGGAGTACCAAAGATGCTTCTACAAGTCCAGCCTTACATTATGCATAGGAATAGCAAGGAAGTTCAAGCAAAAAACAAAATAAATGAAACCAAAGCATGAGTGAATCTTCATCTTGAAGACAGTAGAGCTCCAGATACACTATCTTTTCCTGAGACAACTGTGAAGACAAGAGCATTTCTGCATTCTGGTCATATGTCCTCCCACAAGAACATGTTAAGAATGGGTCTGGGGGCTGGAGAGACAGCTCAGTCATTAAAGGCTAGACTCGCAACTAAAAATATACGAGAATGGGTCTGGATTAACTGGAAATGAAAGTAAATACATCCCCTTATACACACATAGTAACAAAGAAGAACATCCTTGAGGCGTTCTCAGAAAACATTACACTCCATTCAAATGTCTTTTGTAAAAGACAGATTTGGAGAGTTATAGAAACTTTGACTTCTGCATTCACACAAAGCATATAACACAAGATGATGCGTATCATGCATAAATTAATCTGTACTTTGTATACCTTTCCTACTTTTAGTCTTGAGTGCAGGTGTGCAGCTAGCCCAGGATTTCGGAGTAACGCTGATAATTTCAGTGAGAGTATAACTGCAAAATGTATAGCGAGTGCCTCTCTTGGTACAAGAAAAAAGAATATGAAGATGAGTGGTGGGGGAGGAAGAAAAACTGATTCTTGGAGATTTTGCCCAGAAAGGCTTTCTGCTGGCTTCCCTTCCTATTTAAGTTGGATCAAGAAGTGTTTTTCTGAGACAGTTTGTTCACCAAATGATCTGATATTTGTACTTTAAAAAGAAGACCTCTATCACAGAAGAAAAAGAATCAAGAATGTTGGTAGGGCCACCACAGAGTTCCAAAGCTGTGCCTGTCCTCTGGCAGACCAGAGCTAAAGTCCAGACCCATCCACCCTTGCTCACCCTATCCAGAACTGAAGCCCAGACCCATAAATCCTTGCTCACAATGTGCAGAACTGAAGTCCAGACCCATCCATATTGTATCATAACCCCAGGTTGAAGGGCATCTCTCTGGTCCAGCCTATTTATCTGGTTCGAGCTTGGAAGAAGGAGTGCAGATTAAGGAAAGACTTAAACAAGAGACAAGAGATAGAGTTAGTAGGGCACCCAGTGAATACTGGGATCAGCCCCAAGTTTATTACTCAAAGCTCTTATATACCCCAATCAAAAGCGTGAAAGGTAAAAGACTTCCTTGCCATGATACAAAGAACAAGCAAGTATAATTACTTTCTCAATACCCCAAACATCTGGTAACCACACCCTAAGCCAAATATCCTGTTGTCAAGGTAAGACACACAATAGCCACACCTTAGGACAAACATACTGAGTATTTAACCTTGAAGGGGCAATAATAGGCTTGAGCTCTCTGACCTTAAGTCAAAATGAAACAGAGCCATTTTTATGGGCCCCAACAACAATGTCCAGAGCTGAAGTCCAGACCCACATGTTCTTCCTCACAATGTTCTCTCTTTAAAATAAGAAGCAAAGATAGAAAAGCAAATGAAGTCCTCAGAAAGTGTTATGAGTTTATCTATTCCAAATTAAATTATGATTCCTTTTTTCATAAGGTCGTGAAAAGTTGTACACAATTAAAATTTGTCCTTTTGTAAAATGGAGGGAGGGCTCAGAGGTTTAGGCCACTTGTTGCTTCTCCAGATGACCTGGATTCAGTTCTTAGCGCTCACAGAGGTTCATAACAACCCAGAAAATCCAGTATCCTCTTCTGATCTTTACAGGAGCCAGGCACGCACATGGTGTACATGCATGTATGCAGGCAAAACATTCATACACATAAAATAAAGTAGATAACTCTTTTTCAAAACTTTAATAATGAAATAAAACTTATCATCTTTGTAATTTACATGAGTTCATGCCAAAAGTTATGACAATTGCAATTGTAATTATTCTTTTGGAACATTCTCTTCAGTATTACTTATTAATACGTATTAAAGCCATGCATGGTGGCCCACCCCTTAAATTCTAGCACTCAGGAGGCAGTGGCAGGTGGATCTCTGTGAATTTGAGGCCAGCCTGTTCTACATAGGGAGTTCCAGAACAGAAAACAGTACATACTGAGATCCTGTCTCAAAATAGAAACAAAAACCTCATACATACTTTTTATATTATTATAATATATGAATATTTTACTACTTGGAAAATACATGAACCTTACCTTGAAGGAGACCTACACATAATACATACTTTCTGGCTAGATGTGTGATTAATTACAGAGACTCAACTTCTGTCCTGCACTGTGCCTCCCCAGCCTGGAGCACTTCACACAAATAGTTGTGATCTCCCCATGTCTCAACTTTTTCATCTGTGAAATAGAACTAAGGACACTAATTTTCCTCCACTATTCAATGGGGATTAATTAACGTTTGATACCTGCTAATGAAAGACTCTTTGAAAGTGCAGTATAATTGTTTATTATACAAACAATAAAACTGCATTTGTACACAGCCAGGTGTGATTCACATGAGAAGTGATGGATTCCTATAAACTGTGCCACCTTCCAAGACTTTTAAGTTGACAACTTTTAAAGGGACTAGGTAAGTTTCATAACATACTTGACTTAGTATGTTATATTTGAATATCATTTCAACATAATTATAAGCAAGGACTGAGGTTTTTTATTTTATTTTATTTTAACTCTTTGAAATCCAGGCATATTTTCAACTCACAAACACAACTTCATTTGGTCAAGGTTAGTGCTCATTAGCCTCTCTAGCTAGTGGCTCCCATGCTGGAAAGGACTGTAAATGTCATCCATTGAACCACTATCTTTAATTGCTCTTGGGAAAACAGCTTGGTAGAGTTGTCTTTGTCCTCTTCATCCTTTGCACTACTGGGCTACAGAGATAATGATTCAGGGAATCCTTGCTTCTAGCAATTCTCAGGAGATTAGCAAGATGGAAACAGAAAAACATTCCAGAGTTGGGGAAACCCTTCATTACTTCTCTTGTTCTTCAGTGAGTGCCTTTGGGCATTTCAGGCAAGCTCCTTCTCTATTTGTTACAGTGACCCCCAAAATATGTTTGATATCTCACAGAAAATACATAGAAACATTGTGGAGTTAGAGTTAATCACACATCATATCATAGTTCCAAATCTCCACTTCATAACATTCAGTCAACTTTAGTGAAATAAAGCAAATTATGTTGTTTGGTCCATTTTACTTCATTTGGGAAGAAAAATTGGAGCAACTGTCATTTCTGGATTTGAGTGTGTGTTTCTTGGTTGGTTAGGCTTGTATGTGTAGAGTTCTGGGTTATTCCCATTTGGGGGGAGGGACTAGAGATGGAATGTGTGTGTGTGTGTGTGTGTGTGTGTGTGTGTGTGTGTGTGTGTTCATTAACACTGCCTCAAACTATTAGGGATGTATTGATTTTAACCTTTACTTCATTTTCTTTAGACAAATCTTAACTCAGAACTTGAGCCACACCTTACATAACAACTGTATAGCACAAAATACTCCACAGAGGACATGTTTTACTTAGGGCCGTGTTTGCCATTTTAGTCTTTCCACTAATCCTTAAGAACCTCTGTCCTTTTCCATTTGTTCATTTCAAAGTTTCATGCTAAAACCAGTCTGTGTCTATCCAAGCTCAAGCAGGACCATCCCAGAATTTCCCAGTATCCTGCTCTGAGTTCATGAAGTGACCTCCCTCACATGCATTGTTTCATTACCTTCAGTATTTCTGCACTGACTTCAAAGCATCAAGTGTTTACAGAATATCTCATACAGGGAAAGCTGTGGCAAGGGCAGGCCTGGCCCCAAGGTAACTGTGTCATAGAAAGTAGGCAAGGAGAAATACAAAGAAACTCTACAGGCATATTGGCTGGGGTGGGGTGGGGCTACCTTTATAAGATGCCACAGATTAAGTAGTTTTAAAAAGAGTTCATTTATTTTCTCATATTTCTGACATATAAAAGGCCAAGAGTCTACAGAAAGGGCTTCTGGTGAAGATTCTCTTCCTATGCTGTTGAGGACCACTTTCTCACTGGATTATCATTTGCACTTATTCTCCTTGATTCATATACCTGTAGAGACTGGTGTTTCTTCCAAGGCATTTGTCTGACCAGAGGAAGGCCCTACTTCAAATCCTTACTTCAAGCTGCTTTGACTTCTTTCTCTTAGGAGACTGGTCCTCAGCATTTGGACTTGGAGGAGGAACACGTGTATTATATCCAAAACAAAGGGTCTTCAAGCAAAGACAGGTGGATCAGGAATTGTCTATGTGAGACAATTCTCACAGGGTAACTGTGAGAATGCCCTCCCTCCTGCATTCTAGCAGAAGTCAGTCATCGAGGGCCAAATAGATGAACTAATTTTCATACATCAAGGCAGCATTTCTGGTCAGTCACTCAACCTGGCTTTTGGCTTATGGAGCCTTCACCTCTTTGTGGAGCCTCAGCCTTACATACTGATCTGCCTTCTATACATCCCTGCCTTTGTGGTGCACAGTATCTAAAGTTCATCATGTCTGAAACGTGATGATTATCTTCTATTAATCTATCTATTAACTTGCTCTTGCTCATGTATGTCCAAACTCTTTTGGCACCAACACAATCTACTCAATTATTTTAGCTAAAAACCTCTCCCTCATTCCTGAACCTAGTCACCTAAAAGTGAAATCACATCCTTAGTTTCACATCCTTGTTCCTTATTCAATTTAGTCTGTATGTGCCTTAGTTCAGACTACTATTACCTTTCTCTTAAGTGCTATACTGTAACTATTATATTTTTATAATAATGGCTTATAGGTACAGAGCACTTTCTGTATGACCAGCAATGTATATATGTGTATGTATTGTTTCCTTTTGTCTCTACTGTTGTTATTTACATTCTACAGACGAGGAAAGCAGCTCATGGGAGAGAGCAAGGAGCTTGAGTAAGCTCACAATTAAATTTCAGCAACTGAATCCAGAACTCGCCTTTTGTCATGTCTGTCTCTCCAGCAGTTCACTTTCCTCTAGACTACTCTCCCTCATGCTGTGCTCCACTGCTCTCTAAAACCACTGTATAAAATATATTTCTGGTCCTCATCCCCCAACTTCAAACACTTCAGCACTTTCCCTTTCCTACAAGGGAAAACTCTGAGACACAAGGGCTCAAGGGTCCCAGGTGACAGTGCCACCTTCCTCTTCAACATCACCTCCTCTGGATTCCTAACCTACAAATTTTTACTTTAATGCTTTTAGCTATTTACTGTCTCCGAACATTCCATGACATGCCTACAAAATGCTATACCTTTCTTTACCAATTCACTACAGCTCTTCCATTCATGATCTTGTTAGATGGTTTCCTGATTGGTTAGCTGTGCATGTGTGGAGTTTTGTTTTCTGCTTTTTTGGAGGGTCGGGGGACTGGATATGGTTTTTGCATGTCCTTAAGCTTAAATTTTGAAGTCAAAGCATTTCAAATATATATATAATTAATCCAGCAGCATTTTTCCTTTTTCTTTTAATAATAATATAATTTTAAAATTTTACATGTGGATCCCAGTTTCCTCTCCCTTCCTCCCTCCATCCCTTCTTCCCTCCCTCCCTCTTACCCTCTTCCTTCTGTGACATGCACCCTGGCCAATCTCCCCTCCCATCCCCCCAACCCCTCTCCACTTGTAGGGTTATGCTATCCAGAATGGGTCATGTAAGTCTGTCAAGTCATTTGAAGTAGGGACTAGGACTTCTCTCCTGTGTCTAGGTTAAGGGGGTATCCATCCATGGGGGATGTGTCCATAAGATCCTTTTGTGCACCAGAAATAGATCCTGTTTCTACTGTCTGAAGTCCCCCAGACTGCTCAGTCCTTCTAGCTGAGACCCATATTCAGGGGGTCTGAGTCAGTCCCTTGCTGGGTTCTTAGCCATCAGTCTGGGAGGCCCAAGCTCCTCCTTGTTCAGGTCAGCTGTCTTTGTGAGTTTCTGCAACCTGGCCTTGTCCCCTCTCTCTGCATCTGGATTCTGTTTCGACTCAGTGCTTGGTTATGGGTGTTTGCTTCTTTTTCCAACAGGTACTGGATGAGGACTCCATCATGGTGGATAATTAAGTTGATGATCTCACTATCAGGGAAGGGCATTTATGGTTGCCTTTCCATGGTTGCTCAAATTATTAGTTGGAGTCAGTCTTGTAGTTCTCTAGACCTTTCTTTAGGTTCAGTTCTCTCTTTAAACCAGTAATGCGGAGCAATATTTTTTATATTACTCTTTTTACTTGTCTGTACTTTATGCATTTCCTTCATGAACATGCATTTTGTGTACACTTGAAAGAACTTAAAGAAGATAGGAATAAACTTCTAGTTGAAGTCTAAGAAAAGAAAGACAAAAGGCTAAGTTGAATAACAACTCAGAATGTAAAAACTGAATTCAATAAAGACATAGAAATAATGAAGAAAACAAAGCTGAAATGAAGCTGAAAGTACGAAGTTAAAAAAAAAAAAAAATCTAGTAAATGCTCAATGAAGGCTTTACACCAGAAAGAACTACTTAGAAAACAAAGCATCAGGTCTTCCAACTACCACCACCAAATACACCTTCCCTTGTCATCCACTTGAGAATCATATCCCCCCTCCTCTCCAGGTAGAGACCCCAGACTCACTCTGCCACTCCACTGACTACCACTCTACTCAACCTTATAAATACATAGCCATTGCCCGGGAACAAGTTCAGCTTATCTCCCCCAAACTTCTGTTGGCTCGACTGTGAGGATCTTCTAATTCTACATAAGACCTTTTCTTAGTTCAGAAGCTCCATCTAGCACTAGCTGAGTTGAGAATATTCTGAATTCAAATAATTAGCATTGAGCTGACCCAAAACTGAAACCTACACCATATTCAACTGCTCTATAATTTGGCACAAGGGTAGCAACAGAAAAAGATCCAAACAAAACAAAGGGGATATCAATATCCATACCAAAAAAAATACTACCAACAACCTAAATTCAGATGTCTATGCCCAATCACAAAAGCACAATATGTCTCTTCCAAAAAGTAATCCTTCCATAGTAATGTTCCATGAGAAAAGCAACTCAGATGACAGACAAGAGAATGATTTCAAAATAACAACAATATATTAAAGGAACTCAATGAGGATATGAATAAATGTCAAAGTAAGAACCTCAAAAACACAGAGTTGAATATAATATTGTATAATAATAACAATATTATATATTATTTGTATACATTAATTATATAACATTGTATATTATTATACAATATAACATTGTATAATAATATAATATAATAATAAAAATAATTCATGATATTAAAGAAAAATTTAATAAAGAGATAGAATCACTAAAGACAAGCAAAAATAAAATAAAGCTCAAAATGAAACATTCAGAAAATCAAATCAGAAGCTTAGAGGAAAACCTCACTGAGAGATGGGTCAAGTGAAGAGCAAGTATCATGTCTTAAAGAGAATGTAGAGGAATTGACACTCAGTCAAAGAAAACATTGAGTGTTTAAAATCCAATGAACAGAACATTCAGGAATGCTAAGATACTTTAAAAAGAGCAAATTTATGAATCATAGGTAAAGAAGGAGAAGAACCCCATCTCAAAAGGACAGAAAATATTTTCAATAAAACTGTAGATAAGAAAAGAGGTGCCTATCAAGGCCAAGGAGCATATAGAATACCAAATACATATAATATTCAAAACACTAAACATACAAAGCAAAGAGCAGATATTGAAAGCTACAAGAAAGCCAAGTCACATAAAGGCAGGTCCAGCTGACTGACACCAGACTTCTTTTTTAATATTCATTTTATTTTTATCTGTATGTGCCTAATACCACATTATATGGGAGCCTGTAAGAGTAGAAGAAAGTAGCTGATCACCTGGAACTTGAGTTACAGATGATTGTGAGGCACTATCCAGATGCTGGGAACTGAATGCCAATCCTCTGCAAGAGCAACAAGTGTTCTTAATAGCTTACCTATCTCTCCAAACTTCAACACCAGACTTTTCGATGGAAACTTTGAAAGACAAATGACTTCAATTGATGTTCTACAAGTAATTAAAGTCCATAGGTAGTAAAAGCCCACAATAAAAACAGATTTAAGAAATTTATGATCACCAAGCCAGCTCTAAAGAAGATATGGGAATGAACACTTAGGTCTGAAGACAAAGTGAAATACATCCAAGAAGACATGGGGAATTAGTAAACACATATAGAACATTCCACCAAAAGATGTCTAGAGAAACAACTCAAAAATGACAAAATGGCAGAAACTAACACACATTGTTCAATAAAGTTCAAAATATTAAAGGTTTCAATTCAATAAAGAGATACAGAACAACAGATTGGGTTAGAAAATAGCATCCATCTCATTGCTGCCTCCAAGGAACACACCTCACCATCAACAATAGACACTACTTGGGTGTAAAAGAATGGAAAAAGCTATTCCGACCAAACAACTAAGAACAAGCAGTTATAGTTATCCTGATAGCTGACCAAATAGGCTTTAAACAACAACAACAAAAAAAAATGCTAAGAAGAGATAAGGATGGACACTTTATGCTCATTTTAAAAAATTCACTGAGAAGACTTTATAATCCTAAACCCATATGCACCAAACACAGGAGTACAGAATTATGGAAAATAAATACTATTAAATTTAAAACCACATGTTAACTACAATACAGTGATAAGTAGGTGATTTCTATACCCAACTCTCACTAATAAGCAGGTCATCTGGACAGAAATTAAACAGAGAAACTCTAGAGTTAAAGAACCTGATAAATCAAATGAACTTAATAGATATCTACAAAACACTCTACTCAAACACCAAAGAATATACACTCTTCTCAGCAGCTCATAGAACCTCTTTCAAAATCCCAATAAAATCAGGACCATCACTGTCCCCACCCATATTCAATATCTTGCTCAAAGCCTTAGAGCACTGAGCCAATATGAAAGGAAAGCAAGAACAAACGTAAAAGGCAGAGTGTCTCTACTTGCTGATGATTTGGTTCTATACCTAAGAGACTCTAAAGACTCCATAAAAGTCCTCCTGACACTGAGAACAATTTCAGCAGGATACACAATTAACCCGAAATTATATAGCCTCCTTATATTCCAATAACAAACATACCTGAGAAAGATTTTGGGGGGAAAATCCCATTCATAATAGCCTCAAAGTGATATTTTGGAATAAACCTAGTGAAGGAGTGGGAGACATTCTCAATTAAAACCCTAAATTCTGAAGAAAGAAATTGAGGAAGGCAGTAGAAATGAAAAAAGCATATGCTGATAGATTTGTAGAATTAATATTGTGAATTATGACCATTTTATCAAAAGCAAAATGTAGGTTCAGTGCAATGCCAAATCCCCATGCCATTTTACACAGAAATAGGGGGAATTTTTTTCAAATTCACATATAAGCACAAATACTACAGATAGGCACAGAAATCCTGAGCAAAAAGAAAACTTCTACAAGTACACTATGCCTGATTTCAAGTTATACTAGAGAGCCATAGTAACAAAAGCAATATTCTATTGTCACAAAGCTAGACATGTAGACAGGTGGAATAGAGCAGAGAACCCAGATGCAAGATGATATAACTACAGCTGCCTGATATTTGACAAAAAAAAAAAAGCCAAAAATAAACACTAGAGGAAAGACAGCACTTTTAACAAACAGTGCTGGAAAAACTGGACATGTATACATATACAAGAATATAGCTAGAACCTATCTCTTACACTGCATGAAACTAAATTCCAAATGTATCAAGGGCCTCAGTGTAAGATCTGGAACTCTGAAACTTCTAGAGGAAAAAATGGGAAGTGCACTTTAAAATATGGGAGTGTATAAATACTTCTGGAATTTGACTTGGATCACATTCAGGAAACAAGACCTCATGAAATGAAAGGGCTTCTGTGCAGCAAAGGAAAGTATTCATTGAGGAGAGAGGCAGCCTGCAGGTTGGGGAGAAATCTTCATCCATGATACATCAGCAGAGGATCAGTATCTAGAATACACCAAGAGTTTTTTTAAAATGAAGAATTAAAAACAAAGTGGGCTATAAAATGAAAAGGTGATTCTCAAAAGAAGAAATGTAAATGACTAATAAGCATTTTTTAAGTGTTCAATATCCTTAGCCATCAGGGGATTAAAAATTAAAACTACTTTGAGATTTTCACCTCCCCCCAGTCAGAATGCCCACTATCCAGAAATCAAATGATAGTAAATGCTGGTGATGATATGGGGGAAAGGAATCCTTAGTGCCTTTAGTTTAGAGGATAAGCTGGTGTAGGCATTATGGAAATCAGTATGAAGAATCATCAAAAAGTTAGAAATCTAACTGCCAAATGGTCCAGCTATTCCATTCCTGGACATATCCCCAAGGCACTCAGTATCCTATTACAGAGATACATACTGATCCATGTTCCTTGCTGCTCTGGGCACAATTTCTGGGAAATGGAATGTGGTGGTTTGAATAATAATGGCCCCCATAATCTCATATATTTGAATGCTTATTCATAAGGGAGTGACACTGCTTAGGGTTAGGAGGTATGACCTTATTGGAGGAAATATGTTATTGAGGGTGGGCTCTGTGGTTTCAGAAGCCCAAGCCTGGCCCAGTGTCTTTCTCTCCTTTATGCTGCCTGTGACTCTGGATGTAAAACTGTTAATTCCTAAAGCACCAGACCTGGCTACATGCTGCTATGCTTCCCACCATGTTGATAATGAACTAAAATCTCTGAAATTGTAAGCAAGTCCCAGATTTCTTTTATAAGAATTGCCATGGTCATGGTGTCTCTTCACAGCAGTAGAACAATGGCTTAAAACATGGAAACAAACCAGATGTTCATCAACTGACAAATGGACAATGAAAATGTGGTACAAATATACAATGGGGGGGTTGGAGACATGGTGCAACCAATAAGGTTAGGCTCACAACCAAAACATCAAATATACAATGGAATGTTATATAGCTACAAAGAAATATGAAATATGCAGGAAGTTGGATGGAACTGGAAAATCATACTGAGTGACAAGCATCTTATATTCTCCTTCATGTGTGGATCTTAGCTTCAAATCTCCAATTCTGTGTGCTCAACTTGGAGTTTCTGTAAACTTAAAAGAGGCCATTGGGGGGGGGAGGGGAGGGAACTCCTCAAGGGAGGATAGTAGAATGAAGTTAATATGAGAGTAGAAAGGCTTAAGCTGACGGAAGGTTGAATGAATGAGAGCAATAAGTGATAAAGGAACAGGAAGGGAAGATAAACCAAAATGAAGAATATACATTTAAAAAAAATACAGAACCTACTGCTTTGTAAGCCAATTGAAAATGTAAGTTAAAAATGAAGGGATATATTTTGGCTAAATAGTGCTGTTCCTTAAAGCCATAGTTATTATTAAGAAAAATTTCAAGGGCCAGATGTAGGATACTTTCTTAAGAGTTGTCAATCAAGGAGTCTCCAGGAGACCCAAAACAATGCAATCTCTGGATATTGCTCTTGGCTGCCCACCAGAACTACTTGATAGGAAATGGTTGCTCAGTACATCCAACAGCTTTGTAGCCAGTTACAGTAAAATCTAGCTCAAACGATTTCATTTTCATAGTGCTGGAAGATCCTATGTAGACTACTGAAGGAGAAAAGTCATCAGTGGTAAACTCTGAATCCTACAATACCAATACGTCAGGCAAGATGTGTTCATTGATATAATAGTGGCACAACTGTTAGGGGAGTAGCCAGCTTATCTTTGATTGGATTTGAGACCCGCTTCACAAGAGGAAACTCATGTCTGGTAAGGTAAATGAAGTCAAAAACATATGCTGAGGAAGTCTTGGGCTTTAGAGGAAAACTTACTACTCTTGTCTAGCTAAATTGACATGGCACCAAACTGTCTTCTAAATGGTTGTGCTTGTTCCTATAAACAAATTCTATGGTCAGTCTGTCTTTTTGCAATGAGTAGTGATGACTGTAGAACATAAGTGACAATTTAGTGCTCAGCCCTAAACAAGACGTTTATACTATCCTTTCTAAGGCTCAGGTAACAGCCTTGCAGAAGATGCATACAAAGAATGTAAGAGCCAGAAGACAGGGGAAACGGCTGAGGAATTCTGTCTCTCGGGCATGACACAACCATTGCACCATGATCTCAAATGCAACTAAGACTGCACTGCTACTGTACAAGACTTGGTCTATCAGAAGTTACTTATAAGTTGGGGTGGGCTTAAGGGGGCCTAAGACCTCCCTACTTAACTATTGACTACTGATCTGGGGAAGGAGCAGTCTTTATCATCAGTGTGTACCCAAAGATGAGGCCACCAGGCTCCAATAGATAGTTTCAAATTTCTGATCACCAAGATGGTCCTGGTTAAACACAGCAAGTCTACAAAACAAAATAAAAAGTCATGAATGTGGGAGGTGGCTAGAGTTAGGACAAGGTAAGAGTGGGGTGAGAGTAATCAGAATGTATTAATATAGGGAAGAAATTGCCAAAGAAAAAGTGATAAAAGGCATTAAAAATGGAAGTTAAAATAAAACATTCCCCACTACTTATACTGAAATAATCTCTACAGTGTTTAAGAAAAATGTGATATTTGGTAAAGCCTCAGAAATGTAGCAGTTCCTATCCAAGAATAGTAGAGGAATTATTAAATATGCCTAAGAACTGCTGAAAGCTCTTACAGATATGTACTCATAAAGTTATGAATGTGTACATTTATACTGAGTCACATAAAATATGAAGCACACAGAGCATATGTGTTCATCCTGGTGCCCAGAATTCAGTGTACAAAGAAGTGTTCTGTTCTGCCCAGAGTCTGTCACTAGCTCACTGTCTGAATGGGCCCATACTTCTGAGCAACTCAAATGCTGGTGTCAGAGGATAAAACCCATCATTAGCAAGATATTTGGAGAGTTTCACAGATTGACCAGCTATCCTGCTAATAATATTAACATGCAATGTGAGGAATATTGTTTGCTAATATTCTGATATATATATGTGGAAATTAGGAATAGAGCCTAGATGCTTCTATTTGCAGAATTTCAATAACATTAGATGTAGTTGGGTTTTCATCCTTTAAAAGTAACTGTGACAAGACAAGGAATTAGCAAAATCATATCACTTTTCAATAACATCCACAAATGAAGATTGGTTTAAGCATTCCCTTGAAGAGATTAAAACACAAATTAATTTAAAAATTTGCTCTTCTGACTTTGGGCTGGAGGAATAAGGACTGAGAATTCAAGGTTGTTCTTAGCTACATTACAATTATGAGTTAAATTAAGGCTATACTGTCTTTAAAAACCCACTGCAAAATTGTGAAGCAAAATGTGGACATTTCTCAAAAGGCTAAAACATAGCTACCATATGAGCCAGTAGTCTTTCCTGTCAGTATTCAGCCAAGACAAATGAGAACATGTTTCCATACAATTGTTAAAAGGTGGTTCATAATGATAATGCCTAAGAGCCCAAACATAGACACAATTCAGAAGTTCCTCAACTAGTAAACAGGTAAATAAGATTTACTTTATCCATAAAAAAGAATATTATTTGTTGTCAAAAACTGAAATGAAATACTGGCACATTCAAGAAGGGAAATTATCTTAAAACATTACAATAAGAAGCTGGATACAAAAGGTTACAAATTGCAGGCCTATTGAAAGGAAATGTCCAGACAATCAAATTCACCCCTAAATAAGTGGTTTAATAGTTATCAGAGGTAGGGGGCATTAAGAATAAAAACTAATGTGCCCATGGTTTCTTTGTGGGGCCATGAAAATGTCTTAATTTTTAAAAAATGGAATTCACATCAAATGGCTCGTCAATAACCTGCAAATCTAGCCTCTGGAGACCTAACACCCTCTTCTGGTCTCCTTGTGTACCTGCATATATGTGACATACACACAGGTGCACACACATACACAGAATAAAAGTTAAAAATAAAAATATGGTAATTTAAAACTCTGTAAATATTTGTGGTTTGAAAGAAAATGGCCCCCCAAAAGTAGTTACACTATAAGGAGGTATGGCTTTGTTGGAGTGGGTGTAGCTTTGTTGGAGTAAGTCCACTGTTGTGCTGGTGGACTTTGAGGTCTCATATACGTTCAAGCCAACCCAGTGTCTCAGTTTACTTCCTATTGCCTAAAAGATGTAAAACCCTCAGCTCCTTCTCCAGCACCATGTCTGCCTACACACTGCCGTGTTCCACCATGACAATAATGAACTAAACCTCTTAAATGTAAGTCATCCCAATTAAGTGTTTTCCTTTTTAAAAGTTGCCATGGTCATGGTGTCTTTTCACAGTAACAGAAACCTTAGCTAAGACAATACCTTAGCTAAGACAATATACTAAAAGCCTCTATACTTTATATTTTAAAGGGTATATAAGAGATAGTTTGGCAGTTAAGAGTTTGTACTGTAGAGAACCTCAGTTTGGTCTTCAGCACCTATATCAGACAGCTCATAACTACTTGAAATTCAAACCCTAGGGAATCTAATGCCCTCTTCTAGCCTTTGCAGGTATCTGCACTCATGAAAATATACCCACATGTAGATACACACACATAATTAAAAATAGAAGCAATCTTTTTTAAAAGGGTGAATTTCATGATATGTTATTTAAATATCAATAAAAGTCATTGTCAATATACTACATACATATATATGTATATACTTTATGATTTTTTATTCTCTTTAAGTCTCAATTTCTTATTTTTAAATTGTTATTTGCATGTATGTGTGGGAGTAGGTGCATACATGCCATGCTACACATGTGGAGGTCAGAGGACAACATGGGAGATTCAGTTCTCTCCTTCCACCAAGTGGGCCCCAAGGATAAAACTCAGGTTGTCAGGCTTGGTGGCAAGTGCCTTTACCTCCGTGCCATCTTACAGTCCTCTCACCTTCTCATTTGTGCATCTTATATAACCAGTCACTAATGACAAAAACTTCCCTAATAAGGCAAAAAAAATAGCTTGTTCATAATTAGAAATCAAGAGGATGATTTACCAATGTACCTGATTTTAATAAATACTAATAGATATATAGCCTTTATTTTAAGTGATATATAAATCATTTAACATCATTCTAGTCACAGAGAAATCTCCAAGATTGTAGTAGTCGTTGCTTTCGATCCTTTGTGTACAAGAAAGAGAGAAAATATATTATTAGAATAAGAAATGAATGGGGAAGCATTACAACAGATACAGAGAAATTCAGATTATTATAAGGGAATATATTTAAAACCTGTACTCCATTAAGATAGAAAACTTAAATGAAATAAATTATTTTCTAGATTCCTACAAATCACCAAAGCTAAAAAGAGAGACAGAGAGAGAGAGAGAGAGAGAGAGAGAGAGAGAGAGAGAGAGAGAGAGATTAAGAACATAAACAGAACCATAGAAATGAAAAGATTGAAACAGTAATAAAAAGTCTTTTCAGCTATGGGAAGGAGAAATGGAATGAGAATGTCCTGGTTGGACTGAGGGAGAGTGGGCATAGGAACTTGAGGGATCAGCTTGGGTGGTAGGTAGAGGACAATGCTGACAGAGCTGACTAGAAAGGGGTGCTTTATGGAGTCAGGTAGAAGCCTGATGTAAGGGAAACTCCCATGAGTCTATAAGGATGGCCCCAGCTAAGACTCCCGGCAGCAGTGGATGGACAGTCTGAACTGGCCATCCCATATGATGGGACTAGTGATTTAACCCAGTTGTCATCAGAGAGCCTTCACCCTGTGACTGATGGAGGCAGATTCAGAGACTCATGGCCAAACATTGGGCTGAGCTGGGGAGTTCTGCTAAGGAGAGGGAGGTGGAATTGTAGGAAATGTGCGCGTGCGTGCGTGCGTGCGTGCGTGCGTGAGTGCGTGCGTGCGTGCGTGCGTGCGTGCGTGCGCGTGCGTGCGTGCGTGCGTGCGTGCGTGTGTGTGTGTGTGTGTGTGTGAATATATGCGACAGCTGAGTAGGTTGGTCTATTTGTGGAACTCTGGACAATGGGAGCAGGGCTATCCCAGTGCTTTGACTGGCTCTTGTGAACCTATTTCTGGTACTGGATTGCCTTGTTCAGCCTGAATACAGGGGGAGGTGCTTGATTTTATGGCAGCTTGATATGCCATGCTTTGCTGATACACATGGGAGGCCTGCCCCTTTCTGAGCATCAAGGAGGGGTGAGTTGAAGAGGGGGCAAAAGGGAGTAGGAGGGAGGGAAGTGGGAGGGGGAGAGGAGGAAGGTGAGGTCACAGTCGAATAATAAATAAATAAATAAAATTTAAGTAAAAGTCTTCCAGCTAAAGAAGCTCAGGGTAAGATGGATTCACAGCAGATTTTTACTAAACTTTCAAAAAAAGGTATGTAGCCAACCCTTCTTAAAATAGTTTCTGGAAAAAATAGAGCTGGGCAGTGGTGGTACAAGCTTTTGATCCCAGCACTCAGGAGGCAGAGGCAGGTGGAACTTTGTGAATTCGAGGCCAGCCTGTTCTACAAAGGGAGTTCCAGGACAGGCTACAAAGCTACAAAGCTACAGAAAAACCCTGTCTTGAACCTCCCTCCTTCCCCCCCCCCCCCACCTCCCATCCCCCCACCCCACCCCCACCCCGGCAAAAGAAAAAACAGAAACTTCCCAACCCCTCTATGAAGTCAAATCACCCTAATACCAAAACTAGGTAGACACACACACACACACACACACACACACACACACACACACACAAAAAGAAAGAAAAAGAAAAGGAAGAAAGAAAGAAAGAAAGAAAGAAAGAAAGAAAGAAAGAAAGAAAGAAAACTACAGGCCAGTATTCTAGGTGGACATAGATTCATAGATTCAAAAATATTCAATAAAATACTTGCACATAGAACACAGACACCCATCAAAAAGATTATACAACATGACCAAATTGGCTTTATCCCTGAAATTCAGGGATGGTTCAACATGTACAACAAATGTAATGAACCACATAAGCAGACTTAAAGACAAAAATCATTCGATCATCTCAATACAGAAAAGGCCTTTGACAAAGTCCAACATGCCTTCATGATAGAAGTCCTAGAGAATATAGGACTAGAGAAACATATCTCAACATAACAAAAGCTATATATATATGAGGACCCCACAGCCAATATCATCCTAAAGTGAGACAAATTTGAAGAAATCCCATTGAAATCCACGATGATACAAGGATGTCCACTATCCCCATTCCTTTTCAGCATTGTGCTCTAAGTACTAGGTGAAGCAATTAGGCAAGAGAAATAAATTCAAATGATACAAATAGAGAATGGATAAGTCAAAACATCCCTACTTGTAGATAACATTATGTGTTAGAGACCCCAAAAATTCTACCAGAAAACTTCTGGAAATGACAAACAAATTCAGAATAAGGAATCAACTTGCACAAATCAATAACTTTTTATATACCAACAAAAACATACAGAAAGAGATCATGGACACACTTGCATTCACAATAGACTCAAAGAAATAAAATATATAGGAATAAACCTAGCCAAGGAAGTGAAGGACTTTCACAATTAAAACTTTAAACTTCTGAAGAAAGAGATAAAGATTACTAGAAAGCGTAAAGGCTCAAGGATTAATAGAATCAATATTGTAAAAATGACCATCCTACCAAAAGTTATTCAGATTCAATGCAATCCCACTCAAAACCCCCATCTCATTCTTCACAGAAATATAAAAGAAAACAGAGATAGCCAAAACAATTTTGATTAAAAAAAAAAAAAAAAAAAAAAGAACAATGCTGGATGGATTACCATTTCAGATTTTAAGATATATTACAAAACCACAGCAATATAAAAAAAAATGATACTGGCACAAAAACAGACATATAAGACCAGTGGAACAAAATCAAGGATCCAAACATGAGTACATGTAACTAGCCATTTAATATTTTACAAAATGCTAAAAATACACTGGAGAAAATAAAGCATCTTCACAAATGATGCTGAAAAAAAAATGGATGTCCTCATGCAGAAGAATGAAATCAGACCCATATCCATCACCTTGCATAAAGCTAACTCCAAAGAGACCAAAGATCTAAATGTGAAGCTTGAAACACTGAAACAGCTAGTAGAAAACACAGGTTGTACCCCACATGATAAAGTTTAGGGAAGGACTCTAAATTTGACCAAGAATTACAGCCAACGATTGACAAATGAGACTTCTTAAAACTAAAATGCTTCTGCACGACTAAAGAAGCAAGCAGCTGAACAAAGAAGAAACTCACAGAATGGGAGTCTCTTCCAGTTATTTATCTGAGAGAAGATTAATGTCCAGAATATATAAATAAGTATGCGTGCGTGCATGCGTGCGTGTGTGCGTGCGTGCGTGCGTGCGTGCGTGTGTGTGCAGAAAATATGTTTTGGTTTCTAGAGACAGGGTTTCTCTGTGTAGCTCTGGCTGTCCTGGAACTTGCCCTGTAGACCAGGATAGCCTTGAACTCAGAGATCCTCCTGCCTCTGCCTCCCAGTTCTGAGATCACAAGCATGTGCCTCCACCACCGGACATACCGGACACACACACACACACACACACACACACACACACACACAGAGGAGAGAGAGAGAGAGAGAGAGAGAGAGAGAGAGAGAGAGAGAGAGAGAGAGAGAGAGAGGGATCTGAATAGTGAGTTCTCATAAGAAGGAATAAATGGCTACAAAGTATCTTCAAAAACATTTATCATCTCTAGTGATTAGGGAAAAGCAAATCAAAACAACTTTGATATTTTATTTTACTTCAGTTTGTATGGCAAAGCAACCAACAACAAAGTTAAAAGGAGTATGAACAAGATGGAACCCTCATTCACTTTTGGTGGGATTGAAAACTGTTGAGGCACTGTGGACATCAATGTGAAAAATTTGCAAAAGAATAAAAATAAATCTACCCTATGATGGAGCTATACCAATCCTTGGCATATGCATATGCCCAAAGGACTCAACATCCTACTCCACAAATACTTGCTCAGCCATGTTCATTGCTGCTCTATTCACAAAAGCTAGGAAATGGAAACTACCTCAATCCCTTCAACAGATGAATGGCTAATAAAATGTGGTAATACATACTATGGAATACTATTCAGCTATGAAGAAAACTGAAATCACGAACTTTGCAAGTAAATAGATGGAACAAGAAAAGATCACACTGAGTGAGGGAACAAAGACCCAGCAATACAAGCATCACATGTTCCCTCTCTGAATCAGAGGCTCCTAGCATCAAATCTTCAGATGTGAGTACATAGCCTAGAGAAACTGCAGAAACCAGGGAAGAAAAACAGGACCATTGCCAAAGTTGAGGAGTGAGCAAACAATTGGGGGGGGGAATAGCAGGGTATATGTGATCTGATTGGGAGAATGGGGGAGGAATAGGGACTCTAATCAGAGACATAAGATATATCCAAAAGGAAGGAGGAGAGTAAGATAACAGTAAGGATGTCTAAAAGAGTCATAAGGGATCATACTGGTAACTATTACATTTAAAAAGCAATACACACACACACACACACACACACACACACACATATATAAACACATGGAGCTGACAGTGCTCCTCCTAAGAATCAATGACAATCTAGCAACCACTTCAATGACATGAGATACCCTTTTTGCATTGTTGGTTAGAGTTGTCCAAAGGACTCCCAAAACATTTCCACACCTAAGGTTCAGGGAACTATGCAGAAGACTAGGTATAAAGATAGTAATGAGCCAGTTGTTCAGAAAGTTTCCTGTGAGACTGCATCTCCTAGTAACATCAGAAGCTATACCCATAAGATCTCACCAACATGACTGCCTAAACATGAGCTGGACAAGAATGACAACAGTAGACATGCTAAAGTGAGTGGAGGAAAGACCACAAAGCCTCAACTTTAGATGCAACTAAGGCATGCTGAAAATAGGAAAAACAGTCTTCCCCAGTGAAAGCACGCCAACTGGTTATCCAATATGCTAAAAACACATACATACAAGTAACATTCTACAGACTAAGCACAGTGTATTTATGTATTTAGGACTCTGTGTGTGTGTGTGTGTGTGTGTGTGTGTGTGTGTATAAATATGTATATAACAACAATTAATAAAAGAGGCCATGAAAGAGATTTAAGAGGAGTATATGGGAAGTTATAGAGGGAGGAAAGGGAAAGATGGAATTATATATACATTATGATCTCAAAAACTAAAAGGAAGAACTTGTAAAAATCTCTTACACAACAATAAACCTCTGTTTTTTTTGTTTTTTTGGTTTTTTTTTTTTTTTTTTTTTTTGGATGATTGGTTTGTTTGTTTTTAAGACAGGATTTCTCCATATTGTTTTGGAGCCTGTTCTGGAATTCACTCTGTAGACCAGGCAGGCTTCAAACTGACAGAGATCCATATGCCTCTGCCTCCTGAGTCCTGGGATTAAAGGGGTATGCTACCAATGCCATGCAAACCTCTGTTTTTAAAGGTTTTTTTTGTCTTTTCTCCATAAATGACATTTAGCTCTTTATTCGAATCCATAAAATTTTATCATCATAATTATCAAGCTTCTCCTGTTATCTCCTCTTCATAACAAAGTCAGATTTACATTTACTTTCATGATAATGTTACATTCATCTATTTGGCTTGATTAATGTGTACCTTGTGCAGGACCAGACCCAGGCCTATGTCTGTACTGCCCAGGGTCCCCTATATGGAGCCAAACACATTCTTTACAGGTCGATAATTAATTGAGTGAGTGAGGGAAGGAATGGACCTACATAAGCTCAGTGAGTGGCTGTCCTGTAATAGGTGGATTTCAGTGACAGATGGGAGTGGAAGGAAGGCACATTGTCAAACAGGATGCAAGTTGTCATTTGTGAGTCACCTGGGTGATTTTAAAGGTTACCTAACACCTTCTTTCCTGGGCATACATACTAGAGTTGATAAGGTACTCCTCCAAGGGCAGGAAGGCCCAATTCACTCTGAAGACATTTATCTCATTCAACCAGCCACTAATGACAGAAATTTCTTTACTAGGTCACAAAACCTCCCATTCCTAATCAGAGATCAAAGTTAAGGTACAAATGTATTTCCTCAGTCAGATAGATAGAAACACACTGACCGGTCCAGGATCCCACAGAGCTGGACTTCAGCCTTGCCTTGGCTTTGGAGGTGGGTACATGACAGGAAGGGAAATAGGATAAGAACACAGTCTACTCAGCGTCCAAAGATACAGAGAAGTAGAGCAGCCACAGCTGACAAGTCAGATAAGGTGCTTACAGCCTGGACCTCATCATAACTCTCCTGCTCTCAAGACTACCTTCTCTTGCACTCTGCTCTCATGGGGACAGCATGTAAGTATGGAGGCAGGATAGGAGCTGTTCACAGCATCCAGTGACCATGGTTTCTCTCAGAGATGCTTCCCTCTGTAGACTGGATGTGTAGTTTATTGTCCACTGTGAACTATTTTCATTCTTATTTCCCAAGCTGTTGCCATGTTGTCCAACAGTCTTAATTGTTAGCTCACATTCACCTTTTGAACTAGCCTAGTTCCCAAGATCCTATATTGTATGCCTGTTTTATTTTTAACCTTTTTTTTTTTTCTTTGTGAATGGGTCACATGTATCCTAGGTTAGTCACCCACTCTATTTGTCGTCAAGAATGACCTTAAACTTAGAATCCTCTTGCTTCTACTTCCTGAATGGTAGGATTACAGGTGTGCATCGTAATGTCTGGTTTATTCGGTGTTGGGGATTGAAACCTGGGCTTCAAGTGTGATAATCTAGCCCTCTACCAAGTGAGCTACGTCCCCAGTTGTGTACTTAAGATGTTACACGTACAGTTTCATTAAGTGTTATAAAATTAGTATGTATACAACACACACAGCCTATACTACATTTACATCCACATGTACAAACAAGTTATAACTTTACTGTGTTAAAATAAGCCTTAAGTTTTTTGTTTTTTGTTTTTTAAGCAAATGATAGGGGGAAAAAAGCAACTCAGAAATCCCCATCCACTATTCCTTTCCAACACCAACCTGTATGTTCCTCCTTAAAGAAAATTTCTTTCTAAGCCTGATGTGGGGGGCACTCAAGGGGCTGATGTGACTTAATTGTGGGTTCTGCTGCACCCTGGGATCCAGAGTGAGACCCTGTCTAAAACAAGAAAAAGAAAGAAATCTCTTCTTGCTTTTCTTTATATGTGCATTGTTTATCTAGTTATATCTCTGAGAAAGAGTTGAGTTTGCTTCTGTTTGCTCTGGAGTTTCCACTCAGTTTAAGAGTCCCCCACATCACTACCTGCAGACCCACTGTGTTGATTTTGTTTATGCATTTACCTAGTGATTGAATGCTCCCCAGTTTGTTTACATATTCTGCTGTTCTGAGGATTGCTTCTAGTTTTAAACTGACCTCAGTACCATTTTAATATACTTTCTTTGAAGCCTTTGTGTCAGAAGAAGGATTTTTGATACCCTTTCTTTCTTAATATTAGTGCCTCTTGAACTTCTGACCGTTTTTTACTACCCATCAGAAGGAACTCACTCTGCATTACAAGCCATACTCAAACGTAATGTTTTGAAACAATAAACATTTATTATCTCACACACCCACTTGTGTAGGTCAGGAATCCGGGAGTGCCTTATCTGAGTGGTTCTGGCTCAGAGTCCCCCATAGGGTTGCAGTGACTGTGCCTGCCAAGGCTGAAGTCATCTGAAGCCTTATCGGCGGTGGAAAGATTCACGCCTAAGCAGCTCATGAACATGCCTGTACATTAACATCGACTGCTGGCAGGAGATGTCAGTTCTCCACGTGCACACCTCCCGAGAGCTTCCGACTGTCTTCATCACATGGCTGCTAACTTCCGGCAAGCTGGGTCATCTGAGACAGCAAGTCCAGAGAAAAACACAGCCGCCTTATGATCTGGCCTTGAAAATCATGTCTGCTGTCTAACATTGGTTATGAACGAGGCACCAAGGACAGCTTAGAAACAAGAAACGGAGGATGAAACTTACTTTTTGAGAGGACGAAACTTAATTTTTGAAGGCAGGATATTTTTTAAAGAGATGCATTTTGGGTTCAGGTTTGGAGGAGTATTTATGAGTCACAGTCTTTCTATGTAGTCCTGCTAGTTCAGGCCAGGCTGACCTCAAGCTCATAGACATCCTCCTGCCTCTGACTCCTGAATATTGAGATCAAACGCATGGTCTACCAAGCCGGCCAAACATGTTTTAAAATCATCAGAAAACATAATTCAAATCTTCTCACCATTTAGCAAATACAGAATAATTACTTCAGGTATCAATAAAATGAGTTTAATGCAATACTTTTTAAAACCCAATTATTTTTAAATTACTAGGCAATGGTTTAATGAAAAAAAGTAAATGTGCATAGTTTTAACTATCTTCACACATGGTCCTTATCGATCATAAGGTGATAATAAATTTGCTGTGAAAATACTTGGCAAGAATAGCTATTACCACATGATCAAAATTAACATCAAGAACAAGACATATCACTATTGTGTAGCTTCCAGAATGACATCATTTCAGTGTAATTCTTGCCAAAAATACAGAATTTCAGTTTAATTGTGAAACATCAGATAAGCTAAACCCGATTTGGTAAACATGCTACAAAACAGCATGAAGGCTGTAAAAAGACAAAGAAAGATTGACATATTGTTTTGGAATAAAGAAAACTGAGGAGTTGTGACAACTAAAACCAAGGTGAGACCCTTTACAAGAAAAAGTATACCAAGCAAATGATTGATGAATTCAAACAAGCTCAGTAGATTAGTTAAAGTGTGTCAATGTTAATGTTCTGATGTTTAAAACTGAACTGCATTTACATAAAATGCTAACATGGGGAGGCTGTGTAAAGAATATATAGAAATTCCTCATAACATTGTTACTATTTTTTTTTTGCTTTCTGTTTGGAAACTATGGCCATGCTGGACAAGTGTTCTACCACTGAGCAATATCCCTGATGCTTTCTTTTGCAATTTTTGATTCATCTGAAATTATTTTAAAATGAAAACTTAGGAAATGAAAATATTATTAAGTGATGTAGATAGTACCTGAAGCTCACAGGGAGGGCTCTGACATAAATACCAATTGAGCAAAAGGATAGCAGTTTTGTGCGTGGCCTCCATCTAGTGAACATATACTTTCAGCATAACATATACCTACTCTGCAATATATATCTGATTATTGCACTTACACCTAAAAGTTACCAGTGTCTTTTCACCCATTAGGCTAAATTCATCTTTCCTGGTAGGAAATCCTTCAATGAATCCCTGGCCACCGCTGGATGGAAGTAGGTGCATCTCCTATCACTTGCTGAATCTCCTACCTCCAGGTCTTAGAGTGTACTCTTCCTGTTCTTTTGCCTAGAGATGCACTGATCTCTCTTGGACACTGATCTCTAACTATCTGTTTGTAAAGTGTCTTTCAGACCTCTATTCTCTCCAAATAGAATTCATTGCTACATCTTCAGCTCCCTAAAACAGGGATTTCCTACATAGCATTTGTTGTAATGTGTTACACATCTCCATTTGAGGAGTTTGTTTACATCTTTGTTTCCCTTAGTACTGTTTGTACATAAGAAGCAAAACCTAATTTCTCAGTTCCTGACTCAAGGACTGACAAATAACAGGCCTAGCATTAATTTCTAGAAAATAAAATACCTAAACATTAATATCCTAAATCAATATATGTTTATTTTTTAATACATTTTTTATTAAATTTTTTCATTAATTTAACACATCATGTCTGAGTGTCAGGAATGCAAAGTAGCTTAACTGAGTTGTGACTCAGGGTCTTTCCAAAGGTTCAAATCCAAACAGTGCTAGGGCTGTCACTTGGTGGTAGGGCACTTGTCTTTCATGCATAGGGACTGCAAAGGCCAGGGATGGGAGGAGCCAGGGCTACAGTCACCCAAAAGCATGTTTGGGGCTGTTGCTTCTACTTCTAAGCCATCCAACTCATATAGCTGTTGACCAAAAGCTTCCCTTCTGCTCCAACTGTTAGCAGCAGACCTTGGTTCTTCTTCCAAAATGAGCCTCTCTAAAGGTCTCTTAGTGCCCTCTAAGTGGCAGCTGGCTTCCTTCAGAGAAAACGATCCCAGAGACAGTAAAGCAGAAGTGAAAATGTCCACTATAATCTGTCTATGAAGTAACACACAATTGTGTTTACCATCTCCTGTTTGTACCATACTGCACAGGACAGGCACAACAGGAAACAGGGATCATCAGGGACCAATCTGAAGACTGGCTACTGCTGTAGGAACTCACTCAATGTCTGAGTAAATGCAGTGAACTTCTTCAGACCACACCCCAAAGCACTTAATGATCAAAGACCCAAAGAGAACCCATTTATCTTAAAGCAGCCTAGGCGTTGATTAGGATCACAAACATACATTATTCATCCACACTGAACAGAAGGATCTTTTCTTCGTTCAGGAATATAAACTTAGAGCAGGTCAGAGGTGGCTGGGAAGTTCAGATGACATGAGTGGCTTCCTGTCCACTGAGTTGGGAGAGTGAACTTTAGGGAAACAAGCCAGAGCCAAATGAGTCTATCTCTATTAAAATGTCCTTCATAAGTCCAGGCATGCCAGCTGACAGTAAAACAATTGTTAGGATTTTCCCTTTTCTAATTTGGGGACTTACAATACTCTCCTCTACATCCTATTCTCTGATATCAAAAGTAATACAAACCCTGTGGATTTTTATTGTAGAGTCTTGAATTACATAAGAGCTTTGTGCCCTGGGGCAAGGCTCATGACTCCATCTTTGGTCTTATCTCTTCATCACATGCTAGCTCCCTGTGTGGACTGTCCTTTCCCTAACCTCCATGTCAACTCCTATAATGCCACCAGTTTTTCCAGTTCCTGCCAAGACTCTCCTCCTTCCAGAACATTCCCTCTCGAGGGCTTGCATCTCTATTGGAACAACCAAATCTTGTGAAGTTTTTTCATTGTTATGGCACATCTCTATTTTTCAAGCATTATCTACTAAGATGTGTCATACATATTTTTAGTCTCTGCCTCTCCAAAACAAATAGTCCTTAAATTATTAAATGGATATATTTGATTTTTCCTTAACAGAGTAAGAGTTTCAATTTACCCCAAGTTCTTTTATTGAATAAAACTCTGGAGTCAAAGTTTCTGCAGTATTCAATCTGTGTGTTTCTTAGTTTTCTGCTGATTTCAGGTTTTGTAAATTGTGACATTTTGAAGGCAGGGTGCCTCCCATGAAACTAATGTGTTACACAGTGCAGTGTCAATACACTTCCCCTTTAACAAAATGAAGCTCGCCAATCAGAGGCATTTCTAAAGCCTTCTGAAAATGTGTGTCATGCTTTTGGGTGGCTGCATTCCAGAGAACTGAATATGTGCTACTAAGCAAGAACAGTGCTAGGGATAGTGAGAAAACCTGTACAAGGCAAGGGACTGAGGGTACTCCAAGCTCTGTGCTAAATGAAGACTGGGGTGATGCTGTTTGGAAATACTGAGGCCAGTGAAAAGAGAAAGAGAATGCCCATGTCCAGCAGGTCAGAGACTCAACCAACGGAGAAGGTGCTTTATGAGGTCTAAATGTATGGCCTAAATCAGAGCACAGCCCTAGGTAATTTCTAGATTCCTTTACCAGCTCCACCCTCAGGAGATCTTCAGACTAAGATAGTGCTTGCAGGGCCTGATGAGAAACCAGCCCTCCCCTAGACTTAACTTTCTGTGGTGTTGCAATGGCAGCTTTAGAGTTGAGCTGTGGTGGGAGGGTGGTGACTTTGCCACTCAGAAGCTGGCAAATACTTTCTGAATTCTCAGAACTTTAGTTTTGTCCCCTATAAAGCTATAAACCAGACTAATAATACATACAATCTGGGTTGCACAATAGCTGCCATTCAGCAGGCAGTAGGCATCGAAACAATACAGCACAGTGTTAAATGCATGGAATCCAGATCTAGACAGGAACTACACCCCACCTCATTATCTACCTTCTGTGTGACTGAATTTTCCATCTCTCTTTCCTGATCTGCAAAAGGGGGATGATCAGGATAGTTTCTGTCTTGGTTGACGAAGGGATGGCAGGATTATTGCTCAGAGCTGATCACATTACGAGCGTCCAGTGGATGGAGGAGCAGTGGATGGTGGAAGTAATTATTGTTATCACGATAATGAAATGGGAGGCAACGACTAAGGCAGGAGAGACGCTGCTGAGTTCTCCGCCCTCCATCTTTCTTAACTGTGCAATCCTACCATTTCCATTCCCTTGTCAGCAATTTAGCCATAACCATTCGGCTGCTCTGTCGGACTAAACCAAGGGTATATGTTTATCACTTAGAACAATGCTGGCACACAATAAACAATAACTACTAGAGGTCATTGTCTCTAGTTTAGGGGCATTTCTGTCAGTAATTTTAGAGTGTGAGATTTTTAAACCACTAAGTAAATTGGAAGTTTAAGTACTCTCTGGTGATTAATCTAGACCACTATTTCCCCCTGGAAATGAGGCAGGCTCTCTCTCAGCCAGACACAGTTTGCAACTGGGCCCCAGCTGAGCCTTTCTTCAGTGTAGATATGCAGAAAAGACAGTGAACTATACCTAGTAACCTTGCCAGAGAGAGACAGCAACATTGTCTCCTTTCTCTGACCCTTCACCTTAAGGCTGGCCCTATGGAGGAAGGGGTATATAGTTAGACACACTGCAGAATCTCCATCATGCTACAGTCCTTGCAATAGGTCACACCAAACGCTAGCCACTTCAAACTACAATTCTACGCTGCTCCCCGAGTGTACTGTAGGAACATCCTAAGCCACTCATTTAGATCTGGGCAAGGTTTACAGTTCAGGAAACATTTTTTTTCCCCCTCTTGCCTTCAGCCAATAATCTGGTCACGCAGTGATGTCACCCCACGGTTATGCAAAATGACTTAACTGTTGGAAAGGTGACAGGAATTCCTCTGACACCAGGATCACAATGAAACTGCTTAGCAGCTAGCTTAGTCATAGTACACATTATAGATAAGTCACTTTCAAGCTGTGATTAACCGAGTGTTCAAACAGCACTATTGTCGGCACCATGCAGGGCTCATGGTTTAAATGGTCATGTTTAGTTATCCAGTGTCTGAATAATGCAAACCAGCTGACCATTGAATTTCCCAATAATGCCAAGCCCTTGAAGGAGGGGGCACTGTGAAAAAGAAAGCAGTTTCTAGCCTCAATTTTCAGCAGCAAGTGTATACAAAATTACTTTGTCTCTATCCTAAAATTAGTCATTGTAACCTCTTGATGATTTTATCAATCCAAAGACAATGGCAAGTGGAGCCTGTCCCTCAGTGACAGCCCAGGCTGCTAAACCTTGTTTTCTTATTCTCTCACAAACTGGCTTCTGTCACTGGCTGCAAGAGGTACACATTTTCTGTTCTGGGCTGTCCGTTGTTAGAATAATGCTTACATTGTTCTCATTTATGATTTGTTTTGTTTTGGTTTGGTTTTCTTTTTTTTCTAGGACAGGGTTTCTCTGTGTAGCCGTGGCTGCCCTGGGACTCAATCTGTAGACCAGGCTGGCCTTGAATTCAGAGATCTGCCTGCCTCTGCCTCCCAAGTGCTAGGATTAAAAGTGTGTACCACCACTGCCCTACTGATGCGTTTTTAAAAATTAACAAACACTGAAAAGCAGAAAAAGAAAAAAGAAAAAAAAAAACTTTCTCTTCCTCTTGAAATAACCTGAACTAAAATGTGGTTTCAGTTATAGCACCAACAAGGACCATGTAACACAACACAAATCCTTGCCTAGCCTGTGTTGGGCATTGAACAATTTAAAAGACTCCACTCCTGCCCCTCAAGGTGTCCACAGCCTAATAAATAGGATGTCTGAACCAAACCAGGTATTTAGCAGAAGCTATGGAAGAACAGAACATTGGGTGGAGAACACAGAGGAAATTCTCAAGGCAGGGCATCCCACACAGCCTACTCAAAGCATAGTCCACTAGATGACTATAAGTTTATAAGTTTATAAGTGATGGAGATTGACTGAGAGCAAAAGCTTGCGTTTTGTGTGTCTTTTAAAATTCATCTTTGCTGTATTTATCTTTCCCACACTTTGGAGACTGTAGATTCAATAATAGGTTAAAAATAAACAATTAGCTGGGTATGGTGGTGAACACCTTTAATTCCAGAACTTGGGAGACAGAGGCAGGTGGATCTCTGTTAGTTTGAGGCCAGCCTGGTCAACAGAGTTAGTTCCAGGACAAGAAACTCTATCTCATGAAAAAAAGAAAAAGAAAAAAGAAAAGAAAAACAAATAGAAGAAGAAATAAATTAAAAACTCTTTGTCACTATAAAAAGTTAGAAAGGGGCTGGAGAGGTGACTCAGCACTTAAGAGCACTGACTGCTCTTCCAGAGGACATAGGTTTCAATTCCCAGCACCCACATGGCAGTTCACAACTATCTGTAACTCCAAAATCTGACACCTTCATGTGGACATACATGCAGACAAAGTACCAACACACATAAAGTAAAAATAAATAAATTTTAAAATTAAGTTTGAAAATCTCATCCCCAGACTTATGTAAATGTATCTTATCCAACATCCTGGGTCACACTAAAACTGGAAAAGGAAAGTTCCAAGTTTATTAGATATAGAGGCCACCTTAGAAGTGTTTAGTTCCAAGAAAAAAGCTTCATAAAAGACTAGAGTAGATGAAAGAGAAACAACCATCAAAGAAACAATAGAAGAAAAAATTTGTCTGAATAGAAATAAATGTTAGTCATCAAGTCAAAAGCATTCTCTAATAGCCAGATAAGACTGTTCAAAAGAGAACTTCAGTCAGCTCTGTGACAATATACCTTACAAGCTCTAAGATCAAGAGAAAAGTCATGCAACATTATACACATAGAGCAAGTTGAGATGAATGAAGTAAACCATTCAGGTGGTAAAACAGTATTTTACATTACATTTCCTCAGCAAAATCGGTGTTTACTAATTTTCAAATGTAGAAAAATAAGGAAAAGTGTCCTTACATATGAATATAATATCGATGGCACTAAAATAAAAACAGAAAACAATCCTAGGAAAGAGTAAGGGTTAAAACATTAAGACATAACAGAATTTCTTTGATTTAGCATCAGCTTTGACTCCAATATTCCTGACCTGGGATGAGGAACTTCAGAATCATAATCAATAAGATTACACTTTTTATGATGAAGAAAGAACTGTAAGTTTCTCAGCATCACATTATTTTCTGCCAGTGTGTTCTATCTTAAAAAGTTTAATGCTGGCTGGAGAGATGGCTCTGGTTAAGAGCACTGGCTGCTCTTTCAGGGAACCTGGGTTCAATTCCCAGAATACACATGGCAGATCACAATTGTCTGTAACTCCAGTCCCAGGGGGGTCTGACACTTTCACATCAATGCACATAAAATAAACTTGAATAAAATTTTTAAAGACTGTTTAATGCCAAGTACATCAAGTGTCTGTGTTGTGATAGACACTGATCTTGGTAATACATGAATGAGTTTAACCTGCCTCTTACAGGGATGCTCAAGCCAGGGATTTCAAGATGTATAGATAGAGTATTACCTAAAGACTATATCCAGTCCAAGGGTAGAAGTTGAGGTGCTCTAGACTGGTAGATAAATGAGGTGTGTTCTAGTGTTCTTTGAACAGTTCTCTCAGCCGGGCTTGTGTAATGACAGGCATTTGAAGACTCTTGTCATCTGAAAAGTTATTCTAGTGTTCCTTATTGCTAATTGCAAATCTATAAAATGCCCAGTCTCAAAACAAAGTGAAAGAAAGCAAACACTGATATTAGAAAACAAATTTATGCAATATAAGATTGTTATGCATCCTAGAGTGGCTATTACTTTAGAAGTTACAAGTAGCATTTGACATCCTTATTAGCTTTACTTCAAGTGTCTCAATCAATTTAATAAATATTGCATAAGCTTTTACTAGTGAGGGTGGATTGTTTACACATCCATAATGTTACCCTGTCCATTCACAAAAATTTTTATGGGAGGAAATTTTCTTTCATATGTAATTGATTGAATATACACATTTTGATCACTTTTGTATCAAAAATATATTTGAATACATATAGCATTTACACAATAGTATGAAAGCATTAGGAATATATAATAAAAATTTAAACCCTGGTTATCATTAAGTGGCAGGACTGGGATGCTTTTTTGTCTTTATTTGTTTACATAATTGAATGTTCTATAATTGTATTTGTATTTTCTTTGCGAGAACAAATATTAGTGTTTTATATAGAGGCCACAAAGCGGCATAATGGCAAGTAACACTTCCGCTATCCCTTAAGGCAAATCGACCCTGCAGAACAGTGGCCTCCCACAACATAAACTAAGAGAGAGTACAATTTAAATTGGACACAATTCCATGTTTACCACATTATCGGCTCTGTGACTCCCTTGTTTTGAGACCACAGGGCCTCTGCATGCTAGACAAACACTCTGCTGCTGAGATACACCCCCAACCAAATTGCAAATTTGATCTCTAGCTCCCACCTTCAAAATGGAGACTGAATTGTTGTGAGCATTAAATGAAATCTCAGATACAAACTGAAATGCTTAGTAAGTATAGCATGCTTGTCCTATACCTACAAGAGTTTTCCCAGACTCCTCGTAGAGGGCCTTACCCTTCCTGGAGAGCAGAACAGGGATGGTCTGGGGTTTAGTAGGGGTGATAGGGAAGGGAGGGTGAGGGAACTGAGATTGACTTGTAAAACAACCTTGTTTCAATTTTAAATAAAAAAGGAAAGGAGAAAAAAAAAAAAAAAAAAGAGTTTTCCCAGTTCTATGCACACACGTTTTCCTGCCAGTTATTGCTTCTTTGTATGCATTTGCTTTCAGCCTAATCACAGGCACAGTCTCTGTGTGCTCATGTTTACTGCATAGGAGTGGAGAGATTTAAAAGGCAGATTTACTGCAATCCATTGAATAGCAGGCATAATGTTGTGTCACTTTACTTAAGATGGGTTGGTCCATATTTTCCAAACACTTTCATACCTGTGAATTGTTTGATTTTTTTTTCTTTAATGTGTTTGTCTCTTGTTAAGTGCTCTACATAAGTTACCAATGCCCCTAAAGGAACTGTGCTGTTCCTGTTTCTATCTGCATGGGCGCCTACATTATAAAATGGATGTTTGGCCTGTCACATCACCATCATGCTTGAGGTGACATATTCAGACATATTCAGAATTTCATTTCAAGACATTTAGCACCCTAGAAATGTACACTTCATTTTTCTATATCTTGCTCTGTGTGTCAATATGTTTTTTATCTTTTCTTTCTTTTTTACATTCGTTGGTTTGTTATCGGTCTCTCTAACATATGTTAGAACCTTGTTGTTTGTAGAAAAACTTAAGATAGAAAGCTGATGAAATTGGTGTCTCTTCACAGTTAGGTTGTAGGTTTAAGAAACTGGATCTATTAACTCTTCTTAAAGAAGCCATCAAATTTACCATATGGCAAAACATCCCAGTAAAAAGATGTTCTGAGTCAGTTACACCTCTGTCTCTTTATAATCTTATTTAAAATTTTAGACAGAGACAGCTGGACAATCATAGACAGCCTATAGGATGCAGGGATGGCCTCTGTCCTGATCCATTGCAGTTGTTTTGCACATGGATTACTCAACAAGGTTTCTGTTTCCCTACAGGATCTGTCTTCACTGTTCCAGCCAGGCCTTTTATTCTCCATTTCCTTAATTCTTCTCCCATTTTCATCATTTTACTTTTTTCTCTCTGGCCTGAAAACCCCAGGCATGTAAATTGCTAATTATATTCTTTAAAGGACAAAATAAATATGCTATAATTAGTCACATAAACACGAACTGTGTTTTGTTTTGTTTCCCCTGAAAGAGTTCCTAGCAATCTTGGGCTTTCTGAAAACATTCTTTAGGAAATGTCCCCAAATGGTACATTATCTTTCCATTTTAGATAAGCTGCCATGATCAGGTGTAACTGGCTAAGCTGTTTTCCTTGACCATTACTCTCAACACTATAGTCAGTCCCCCAAGTCCTGGTTTTTCTGTGTTACTTTCCTTCTGGGCCCTCTCCTCAGACCACTCCTGCACATGCATTCACTGCTAGCAGGTTCTTTATTGTTTCTCATGATTCTCACTGGTCCTCTGAGTCACCTAGTAATTCTGTGACCAGACTCAAAGGATACACAATTGTACCACAAGGAAATTTGCTCAACTATGTTCATAGCAATATTATTCACAATAGCCAGAGTTTGAAAACAACTTAGTTGCCCCTTAACTGAAGAATGGATAAAGAAAATGTGGTACATTTATACAATGGAGTACTACTCAGTGGTAAGAAACAATGACATCCTAAAATTTGCAGGCAAATGAACAGATAAAAAAATACTGAGTGTACTCACTCATAAGTGGATACCAGACAGAAAGCAAAAGATACCCAGCCTATAATCCACAACCCCAGAGAAGCTAGAACCCTCTTCCTGAAACAGATGGAAGCAGATGCAGAAATCCACAACTAACTATTGGGTGAGCTCCTGGAGCACAATCGAAGTGAGGGAGGAGTGATAATATGAACAAAGGAGTCAAGACCATGATGGGGAAATCCACAGAATTAACTGACCCGAGCTAGTGACTCAGATCTAAAAAATGGGGAACCTGCATAAGACCAAACTAGACTTAGACTCCCTTAATGTAGGTGACAATGCAGCTGGGACAATATATGAGGCCACTGGCAGTGGGTCCAAGAACTAACTCTAATGCACAAACTGACTTAGTGGAGCCCATTCTATATGAAGAGATAGAGAGATACCTTACTCATCCTAGATACAGGGCGTGGGAGAGCCGGGGTGCCTTGGTCCTGCCTCATCGAGATGGTGGGACAGACTTAGTAGATTTCCAGTAGAGGCCTTACTCTCTCTGAGGAGCAGGGAAGATGGAGTGAGGGGAAGTGGGGGAGCAGAAGGGATCTGGGGTTGGAATGTAAAAACTAAATTCATTAGTCAATTTAAAAAGAAGAGGAAGCCTGATGGTCATTTCTCCAGTGTCCTCTTATAGTTCTTTCAATGCACAGATCTTGGTTTGAGTGGTGTCACACTATTTACTTTTTCAGATTCCAGTTGGCTCCAAGCCAGCCTTCTACTCGCTGCCCTGTGTTCATCTTTTAAGCTACCTGTACAAGTCATACTTTTTAGTTCATGTGTTTCTCATTATTTGAAGAAGTAATTCCAAAGCGAATCAGTGGAGATGGATAGCAGGGTAGAAACTAACAAAGGTTCCAGGATGTTCTGAGGTTATGGCTCTCTGAGCAAAAAAGGATCCTGGACTTGAAGCTGTGTTCTGTCATTACACATGCCTATTCTGGGACCTAAATCTTTTTTTTTTTTTTTCATCCTTCTTTTTTTTTATTAATAATGTAATTTAAAATTTTTACACGTGGATCCCAGTTTCCTCTCTCCTCCTCCTTCCCTCCTTCCCTCCCTCCTTCCCTTCCTCCCTTCCTCCCTCCCTCCCTCTCTCCCTCTCTTCCGCTTACCCTCTTTCCCCTGTAACATGCACCCTGGCCACCCTCCCCTCCCATCCCCCTAACCCCATTCCACTTGTAGGGCTATGCTACCCAAAATGGATCATGTAAATCTGTCAAGTCATTTGAAGTAGGGACTAGGACTTCTCTCCTGTCTCTAGGTTAAGGGGGTATCCCTCCATGGATGCGTCCACAAGGGCCTTTTGTGCACCAGGAATAGATCTTGTTTCTACTGTCTGAGGTCCCCCAGACTGCTCAGTCCTTCTAGCTGAGACCCATATTCAGGGGGTCTGAGTCAGTCCCATGCTGGGTTCCCGGCTATCAGTCGGGGGGGGGCATTAGCTCTTCCTTGTTCAGGTCAGCTGTCTTTGTGTGCTTCGGCAACCTGTTCTTGTCCCCTCTCTCTGCATCTGGATTCTGTTTTGACTCAGTTTTTGGTTATGGGTGTTTGCTTCTGTTTCCAACAGGTACTAGATGAGGACTCCATCATGGTGGATAATTTAGTTGATGATCTCACTATCAGGGAAGGGCATTTATGGTTGACTTTCCATGGTTGCTCGAATTATTAGTTGGAGTCGGTCTTGTAGTTCTCTAGACCTTTCTTTAGGTTCAGTTTTCTCTTCAAACCAATAATGGCTCCCTCTTTTATGTCCTTCCCCCACCCTGACTCAATCTATCTAGTCACACGTGTTTTCCTTTCCTCCCCTTCTCTTTCTCCTAGTTCTCTCTACATTCACTGCCCCCCCCCATTTCCCATGTGCTCTGGGGGACTTGATGGGACCTAAATCTTAAGTCACAGTCCCTTCAAGTAAGTTGATACCAGAGAGGAATTCTTCCAGTTGTTAACATCTTTGATCTTGAACTCATGGGGGCCTGGGTTCAAATTCTAAACTATGTGGCTTTACCAATAAAAATATGGAAAGTTTCAATGTTGCAAAAATAATACAATTAATAATAACACAAATATCCTAACTCCCAGTGACCTTAGCTATTAAAATGTGTACAACACCTACTGCTCCAAGTTGTTGTGCTGGGTATGTATTTACTGTTAAATATTAACTACAATCCAGTTCTGCTGACATTTAGTCAAATGTTCCTTATAAGATAAAATTATGATTCTAATGTCAATCTTTCAAGATTCCATTTTAATCTTTACTAATGGTGGTGTGACTTTGAACAACTTATTTACAAAACTCTGCCTTGGTTGATTAACCCTTAATCTAAAGTTAATAACAATACCTAGTATATAGGTACAGCTATGCACCATATAAACATCAAAGGTAAACAATGTGTATGTGTTCCCTGAAGATTAAGAATGAGCTTCAAAATGTCAATCTCCCAATGATATTATAACCATTATGACACTCAAGTACAACAAAACAGTCACAAGTTTGTGTAATGACGGCATAAATAAACAAACCTACTACATTGTCAATCATATAAAATCATAGCCAACACAATTATTTACAGCACATAGCACTCAGTGGTGATAAACAACTGTGTTACTGGCTTGTATACTTATGTTTATTTTTATCTTTCTTTCAGAATTCATGTCTCTTAATTATATAAGAACGATTTATTGTAGTACAGTATGCCATGACACATTAGTAGCAGCCTTATAAATCCCATGTTTACTGTCTAATGATTACATGTAGAGGCCACGTCCAGGGATTTACCCAAGTTTGTGTAATGACACTCTATGATGCTCACACAACCATGAGTCTCCTAGCCCCACATTACTCAGAATGCATCCCTGACACTATGTGACACATAACTGTAGTTGTAAGGGATAAATAGAGTATCTCTGAAATACAGCATTTTATAGTGTCTGACATTTAGGGAGCAACAGAACATTGAATAACTCTATCTAGTCCCAATTGCCCAGAACAAATGCACAAAAGACGGGGATCTCCATGTACTCATTGAAACAGATGCGGGATTAAACAGTCAGTATTAGCCAATAGTGCCTACATTTATTCATTCAAACTGGACCTTAAACATTAAGTAGTCAGTCAAGCATTGTGCCACACATGTAATCCTAATACTTGGGAGGTAGAGACAGGAGGATTCATGGTCGCAAGCCATCTTTGGCTCGGCAATGAATCCAAAGCTAGCATGGGCTCCATGAGACACTGGAGCACAGAGAAAAACACAAACAAAAATCACCAAAATGGGGAGGAACAAAAAACAAAGCAAAAGAGCATATGCAGATGGGAAAAAAAATATATTTTCTACCAAAACAACAGCTGTGAGTACAGAAAAGAGGAGGGACATCCATGGGGCTTGGTGTAAGGGTGTGTGTGGGGGAGGAATGATTACTCTTAAATGCTAAAAGATTCCTTGGCCTCTGCACCTACATCTTGTTGTCATCTTATAACTACCAGAAATAGAATAGTAATTTGAAAATCATCATATCCTTTCCAATTTTACTTCTTCCCATCAAAGTCAGAATAAACTCTCAATTCCTCAGCACAGTTTTTCATCCTGCCATGAACTCTCCCTACTTGTCTCAACGGCTCCAACCCTCTTCTGCGCTACCTGCCTTCCTGGGACAGTTGTACTTGCCTGAATCATCTGACTTTTTTCCAACCATTTCCAATGAGCTGTTTTCCTGATTTGCCTCAAAGACTGCCTAGAAGTCTTCCGTGACACTCTTTACCCATAACCACCTCTGTCCAAGAGCAGTGTTACTCCCTGGAGGTCTCATAACATCCTGTTTCCCTCAGGCACCTCTGGTAACAAATGGGACTCCACATTTGTGTCTCTTATCCTTTGTACCCTGGTCACTTTTCCTGTTGCTGTGTCCAAATATTGTGTAACAAACACAACTTAAAGGGAGGGAAAAGACTGTGATTCATTTTTTTGCTTGTCAACTTAATACTTTAGAATCATCTGGGTAGGAGGAATTTTAATTAGAGATTGCCTACAGGGAAGTCTGTGGGTCATTTTCCTTATTGATGATTGTTGTCGGAGGGTCCAGCTCACTACGGGTGGTACCACCCCTGGGCAGTTGGTCTTCAGTTGTATAAGAAAACAGGCTAAGTAAAACATGGAGAGCAAGCCAGTAAGCAGCATTCCTCTGTGATCTCTGTTTCAGTTCTTGCCTCCAGGTTCCTGTCCTGACTTAGTGATGGACTATGATTAGTATGTGAAAACCAAATAAACCCTTTCCTTCTCAAGTTGGTTCTGCTCAATGTTTTTGTTTGTTTGTTTTGGTTTTTGGTTTTTTTTGTTTTTGTTTTTGTTTTTTTGTTTGTTTTTTTTTTTTTTTTTTGTCACAGCCACAGAAAGCAAATGAGAACAGGATTTATTATGGCTCTAAGTTCCAGGGTACAGTTCATCTTTAAAAGACTTACGTGCACAGAGGTATCTCTCTTGAAAGAACTATGAAACAAAGAGTGATAAAGTTTCTAAGCCAGAGTAAATCAATCAACAGATAGCTAGATCTAGAAATAAATATGTTCACATGATGCTAATAAAATAGTATAATGCATGAAAGAATGGTAAGAAGGAACAGTTCGGCTGGTAGAGCATGCATGAAGTTCTGGGTTTATCTAGCACCACATAAACTATGGGCACCTATAATCCCAGCATTGAGGAGGCAGAGGCAATAAATCAGGAAACCAAGATTATCTTTGTTTTCACAGTGAGTTTAAGTACAGTTTGATAAGAGAAGAGGAAAAAACACACAATAAGTATTCTAATTGGAGAATCAAAGAGCAGGTAACCCTGCCTGGAAACACCAAGAGTGTTCCATGCTAAGGGAAGTGTAAGAACTCATCAATATTTGTTGAACGAAGGAAGAGATAATCTGAGCTCTAATTCAAGGAAGTGAACTCCCCTAGAGAAATCAAGAAGATTGAAACTTTTCAGTTCAGGAACCTACAGCAGAGAAAAGTATCAAAATTATCAGGTCTGTTTTAGATACTGGCCTTGGGAGGGATGGGTGGGGAGCTAGGGTGAACTGGTAACCTTAGGAAGAAGCTGTTTCCATAAGCAAACATTTCTCAAAGAATGTTCCAGAAAGAACTAGGCTAGACATTGGGCTTTCCCTAAAGTCTCAGTTTGGGAAATACTATACTGTACTCCCAAGTGCCACACTCACCACTAATAACGAACATGAGCATAGTAGGAATTCTGACTGTTTCAGCATTTGGAAGACCTGATTAGCTTTTATTTTCTTAGTTAATTTGATTACTGTATGACTTTGTTTGTTTGTTTGGTTGGTTGGTTGGTTGATTGGTTGCTTGGTTTTGTCTGAACACTGCTTTAATTCTGTGAACTAGCATTTCCTGAAGTGCATTTTGGGAGCGTCTGCTCTAAACCACTTTGCACAACCTTGCTATGGCAGTTTCTAGCTTTTGCTTCTATTTTTTTTTTTCAGTGCAGACATTAAAAATATACTGTGTTAGGAAATTTGGAGAAACACAGACTTTGATTTTCTCATATGAAAATAAAATATGTACTAAAACTAGTATATCTAAAAGCAATTTCACCATAGTTGTTCACCTTAAAATAATTTTTACAGAACTGAAAGTAGTTAATACATGTAAAGATGAATATGTATAAATTAATATTAATGTAAATAGTGTGGGAAAATCTACTTGTTAAAATTCAAAACTCATTCAAATGCAATGCATTTGTATATTGTATAGTTAATCTAACATTGATGTGTTTTATTTTGTGTTTTGTTTTGCATTGTTTTTTTGGTACTGAGTCTCATGTTGCCCAGCCTAACCTCAAACTTAGTAAGTAACTAAGGATAATCTTGAACTCTGAATTCCTCCAGCTTTTGCCTCCCAAATGCTGGTCTAATTTTTTTTTCATTAAAAAGAATTGTTCAGGTTAGTAAACTGTTTGTTATGCAAGCAGGAGGGCTGACCCTCAGAACTCATGAGATGACACACGTTTATAATCCCAGGACTGGGGAAGTGCAGACCAATGGATCCCTGGGGCTGCACCTAATCAGTGAGTTCCAGGCCACCAAGGGAACCCTTATCTCAAAAAAAAAAAAAAAAAAAAAAAGCTGGACAGTGTCCTGATGAACAACACTGGAGGTTGACCCCCGGCCTCCTTATGAACACTCAGTCATACACACGTGAGCATGTACACACACAACACACATACAATCATAAAAGTAAATAATGCACAAATTCAATTAAGCTTACTTACTGTAAACCCACATGGCTCATTTTGACAACAATCATTTTAAATGGCAGACCTATTAGTCACTTGTGATTGTGCTTTAAAAATAAAATGCATTAGACTTCAATTTGCTGTAGTAACTGAATAGAAAAGAAAACTATGTGTCAAAGGCTAAATACTACCATGGATACTTTCCTAGTATCAAAGAAATAGAAATAATCAATCCCTCCAATACCAAGCCATAATTATATTTGTAGTACCTTTGAGAAATTGATTTTATGTATATTTTATTAAACAAATCTGATTAGACAGAATGGTTATTTCTAACCATACAATTATACATTTAAATCATAACATTCATCTGTCTATAGCATTAGAACATGCAAGACACGCTTCCTGGCTAAGTTTTGATAACACCCATCTTCAAACTTTCCCATTTTCCAATGTCTTCGAAGTTAGATATTCTCAAATGCAGTTGCCTAAACTAAGTCGCCACATGGTTACAAACAGTAATAAATGTTAACTCTGTAAGGTGTTTGCAAACCAGATTTCCTAGGGGAAAATGAAATAGTTTGTTACAGCCCAAAGGCCATCTTCAGAAGAATACATGAAAGAGTAGCTCATTTAGTCAACAGATTAATTCATATCTAATATGATAGGATCTGTGCTGTGATTAAAGAGAGAGCACCAGCCTAAATCACCTCTGTGAGTTACCTTTCTCGTCTGTATTATGAGATGCCTGACAGAAACAAGTTATGGAAGACAACACTGATTTGGGCTCAGGGTTCAAAGGTCAGCCACAGTGAGGAAGGCATGGCAGCAGAGGCAATGGGATCTTGCCGTAAAGTTTCTCCCTGTCTTGGTAGATCGGGAGACAGAAAGAGCTTGGCCATAAACCAGGCATCACCTTTAGAAGTTCACCCTAGAGGCCAGTGTGTGCCACCTAAGACCCAAAGTTCCAAAGTGTACCAAAGTTCCCACAACCTCATCAAATAGCACTAATAGGTGGAAACCAAGTGTTCAAATACATGAGCCCGTGAAATATGTTTTTCACACTCAAACCCTGAAAGTGACAGAAAACACATGCCTCTAGTCAAAATCCACCCTTTGAAGTCTACCTTTTACTTAACTTACAACAGCAGCTTCAGAGTTATAACCGAGAATTTCATTATATTTAGCAAATATTTGTGTAGTTTTAGTATCTTGATACTTATTTTTTATAATAGAAAGTTCTTAACACTAACTCTCACAATATCTTTTTTAAAAGGTGACTAGAAGCCAAAGGAAGAATACATAAAAAAGTGAATTAATTTCAAAATCATAAAAAAGTGAGTTAATGTCACATTTGAATAATAGAGTATTATCATTACATTAATACCCAGAATGTGGAAACGTGTTCTTCTTAACTAATGACAATGGATTGGTTAGATACACCGAGGAAAAATAATTTTGAGGCAGGTGTATTGCCTATAATCCCAGTGTTGTGGTGGTAGAGGCAGCAGCATCAAGAACTTAAGGCCAGCTTCAAACTACATAAAAATGAGAAGTTCAATAGGCTGGCAGAATGTCTCAGCAGGTAAAGGTGCTTACCACCTTTATATAAATATAATAAGTATATACATATAACATATAGTCAATTATAGATTTATTGTTAACTAAAATGTGAAGAACAAGATCACTGTTAGAAGGAAGTATGAAAGGGTATATTCATGACCTCTTTTAAGATACAGATTCAACTAATAATAATAAATAAAAGAAATAATAGTAATAAAAATAACAATAAAAAGAAAACTATTGATAAATCAGATTACATTAAGAATGTCCATCCATGAGAAGTACATATTAAGAGTAGAAAAGCAAGCAAAGGAATAGGAAAAGGTATTTCTATCATATGTCTGGCCAATGATCCATCTGAATGTACTCTAAAACTCAACACATGAGATAAAACTGCAGCCTGAATGAGTGACTAAGTACCCACTCACTGAAGTAAAAAGGATGTCCTTCATTTCTCTAAGTGAGCATGTCAACAGTGTAATGGAAACAAAATCTACAGGTTCCAGAAGAAGCTACCCAGAAAGAATCAGCACAGAGACTTGATCTGCCCAAACAGCAGAACTGCACGCAATTCCCTTTAGTAGCCTGGACTGTTTATATTGAAAATATCAAGTGTTGGCAAGAATGTAAAAGAAATAGAACTCACAGCCAGCTGCACTGACATTTGATGCCTCTAATCCCAGTATATGGGAGGAAGAGGATTAGGAAGAGTTCAAGCTTGTTCCCAGCTACTAAGTGTGTTCAAGACCAGCCTGGGCTACATGAGACTGTGTCTCAAAACAAAACAAGTAGATTTCTGATACATCGCCACCAAAAATTTAAAATTGTTATAGCCACTTTAAAAACTAGCATCATCTATAAACTAGACAGGCCTGCATATAGCCCAGTACACCACTCCCTAAGAGAGAAAGTACATATATCTCTGGTAGAAGGCGGTAAAAAAGATGGTATAGAAGCTCTCTTCATAATACCTCAGGATGGGCAAACAATGCAAAGAGTATCAAAACTAAAATAACTAAGAAAATTGTGATGTATTCTTGGAGTAGATGTCAATATAGTGATGAAAATGAGCATACTATAAACACACCAAAACATTGAACTACTCTCACAAACATGACGACAGAGGTTCTATACAAGAAAGGGAGGGAGAGAGGAAGTGGAGGAGGGAAGAAAGAAAGAAAGTGATAGAGGGAGAGGAAGGAAGGGACAGGAAGAAAGACAAATCAAGTAGTGGATACTGTGCGATACCATTTATATGAAGAGCAAAATTAGAGTCTAGAGATGGGAAGAATGTTGGCTTTAGAAGTCAGGAAGAGAGCAGAAAGGAGGTGTGTGATCATGTGGGTGTGTTCACTTTGTGTTATGTTGCAGTGATACCCATCTCTGAAGAATCTTGTCATGTACCTAGGAATATGCTCACAATAAGGTGTTAAGTGGGAAGAATGCTAAGTAGCAAAAAAATCTCAAGATCCTAAAAAAGGGAGAATGGGCATACCCATGGGAGGCTGATTGGGATGCAATGGTGTCAAATGTTGTTAGTGACCCTCAGAAGTGAAACTTCTGTGATGGTTATTTTGGTTGTCAACTTGACTACATCTAGAATTAACTAGAATCCAAATGTCTGGGCACAACAGTAAGGATTTTTTTTTCTTAATTAAATCATTTGAAATAGAAAGGCCTGCCTTAATCTGTATCTTTGAAGTAGGAAGATATACTTTTAATCCAGAGCTTTTGAGGTGGGAAGATCCACCTTCGGTCTGGGCCACATCTGCTGTTTGCAGCCTATATAAAGAATGTGGAAGGTTGTTCTCTTTGCCTGCTTGCTCTCGCTCTCACTGGCAAGACCATTCCTTGGCTGACATTAGAGCCTACTTCTTTGGGATGCTGGCATATACTGAAGACCAGCTGAGACATCCAGTCTTGTGACTGAGCAATTACTGGATTCTTGAACCTTCACTTCATAGGCAGACATTGTTGGATTAGCTGGACCACAGCCTGTAAAGTATTTTAATAAATCCTCTTTCTATATATAGAAAGAGAGGTTCATTCTGTAAGTTTGGTTATGCTAGAGAATCTTGATATACACACCTCTTATTATCTTATTTGTACTTTTCTGTATTTTTTTGGATTTTCTTAAATGAACGGATAGTCACTGTAGAAAACAATGAGTATTAACCATATTCCTGCCAGCATTCATAAAACAGCAAATCCGACTTTTCAACATGAAGTTCTTGTCTTTAGCAAAAGGAAAGTTTTGAACAATCTTAAATGTCATGAGAAACTAAGCCAAAACATCAACCACACCAAACCCAGGTTCAATGAAATATATGGCCACGGTGCTCTGTGACAAACTTAGGTGAGTATACCAAAAGTGATTGTCTCTACAGCATCAGAAATTTCTTTGAGAAAATCTTGAAGACTGTTTTATGTTCTGCATAAAATCTTAGTGTATACATACCAACTAGACATTCAAAATACTTTATCAAAAGTTTAGTGAATTTTTTAATAAAACAAATCAGCAGATAGCCCATCTTTCTCCTAAAACATAAGTGAAAGAGTAGCTGCGCATTCTCTAAGCTTAGTTCTTCGACAGTAGATGTCTATTAGTGTTGGGAGATTTATACTTCATCTCCTCTAAAGCTGTAAGTGCAAAGAGAGAAGAGACAAGGAACAATTATCTATTTCTTCTCTCCTCCCAAGGCTCCAATACTTCTTTTCCAGTCCCCAACCCAACTATTTTGACTATAGGTCAAAATAGTATAGCTGCTGACACTGTAGGGCTCACACCCACACTGACCACTGCTCTCCACATGCTGACATGTAGGTCACCGAACACTAGAGGAAAGTGAAGTGCTGATGTAATGTCTAGCCCTGCTGAGGATGAGGGTCCACAAAACTATTTGAGGAAACAAATATTCAAAACCTGGCCAGTGGAATGAAATGTCACAGTGGAGGGGAATGGCCTTTCTCGCCTTTATTTGTAGTGAGTACACACCAGGTACCAGACCTTTTACAAAAAAGAGAATAAAAGGTTATACCCAATCACCTGAAGATTACAGTTACTATTAAATGCTTTAGGGACTTTCATAGAAGCTTACCTGCTTTAAAAAGATACAGAGCACAAAACAAACAAACAAACAAACAAAAAAAACAGCATAAATTTTAGAAACCTCCCCTAACAGAAGCATTGACGCCTACATGTAGATTCTCCATGTCTCAGGATGAGCAAAGACTCTTAGGTGATGGGGTGGTTTTCATTGAGCCTAGCAGACCACAGAAGAAAGGTCATCTCGTCCCATCTGCAGTATCTGAAATCCCCTCATGGAGGACAGTGACTGAGGCTAGAAGCATCCAGGATGCAGCCTCGGGACAAAGTCACAATCAGAGACCAATCAAGCAAATGTGCAGTAAACTGTTTTCCTGGCCCTTACAGCACACCAGAGCTAGACTGTTGGGCAGGTTCTGGCAAAATTAAAAGGCAGCCTAGTGTGCTTCATACCTTTTTGCTGCCTGGGAGGCTTTGGGAAATGACAAATAAAGCAAGACACATGACAGAAGAGAGGATGCTAACTCTAGAAACATAATTCTTGCCAGCTGAGCGATCAGTAGGTGATATGCAGAGCAAGGGGAGGAATCAGCCTGAGGAGTCCTTTTGTAAAACGGAATGACGGTTGTTTAGCTTCAAGAGTTGTGGCTTAGAGTATCCTGAGTTAGGTGTTTTGTTTTTAATACTTGAGCCACAAATGATCCAATGAATATTTAGAAACTTTTTAGTATTAAAAAAAAAAAAGGAAGAAAAATGTAAGGGACTAAAGAGATGGCTCAGCAGTTAAGAGCACTTACTGCTCTTCCAGAAGACCTGAGTCAGTTCTCAGCACCCTCATCAGGTGACTCACAACTGTTTATCACAACTCCAGATCCAGAGGAGTTAATGTCCCACGCCTTTGATCTCCACTGTACCTGCATTCACACACACACACACGCACGCACGCACGCACGCACGCACGCACACACACAGAGAGAGAGAGAGAGAGAGAGAGAGAGAGAGAAATGTTTTTTTCAAAACCTTCAAATATACAAAGAAAAAGACATTGACTCCCATGTATTCAGTGCACTCTAATCCAATTGTGGCATCCGAGTCAAGCGTCACATCCCATCATTACATTCAATTTCCATCCATTTCTCTCTTCCTCTCTCTCTCTCTCTCCTTGTTGATTGAGTTTTCGTTTGTTTAATACTTGTAACTGAATATATCAGGTTAGGGTTTTGTTTTGTCTTATATGTTTTTACAATCTGAGAATTAAATCTAGGGCCTGGCTAGTACATGCTAGGCAAGTACTCTACCACTAAGCCATAGTCCCAGCTCTCTTTTTACTTTTTGTTTTGTGTCAGGATCTTCCCTAATTTGACCAGGCTGGCTTTGGATTTCTATTACCCCTACCTTGGCCTCTTGAATAGCAGGTCTAACAAGACTGTGCCACCAGGCCAGCCTTCAGGTTCGTTTTAAGTACATTCACATTCAGACACTGTGTCATTAATCTGTAAACATGATAGTATATGTACTTTAAAAAAATATAACTGTAATAGCTGGACATGGTGACCCACACCTTTAATCCCAACACTTGGGAGGCAGAGGCAGGTAGATCTCTGTAAGTCTGAGGACAGCCTAATCTACACAGTAAGTTCCAGGACAGCCAAGGCTACATAGTGAGACCATCTCAACAATATTGACAATAATAACAAAATTACTATTGTACCTTACAAATGATTTCTTATGATCACAAAATGTTAAGGGTTATTCTGAAGCTTTCTCACATTAGAGCTTTTCTTTCTGTTTCTGTGCCCAAGATTCTGGCACTTGTGAATTTAGCCCTGAGAAAGATGTTGAGAAATTTTACTAAGAGAATGTAATAGGAGAGCTGGAGGACTGACCAACCCTGCAACTATCCAGGCCCAGAACCAGGGCTATGAGTTGGTCGCACCCCAACATCCATCTGTGATCTGCTGGAGCATGTGAAGAGACCAGTCCTATAGATCCAAAGCTGCAGGATCTCCACACCACAGGGCAACAGCAGAACAACTGAGAAGAGTCCCAGTGAGGACCCAGCATCTATAGTGTAGCAGAAACCAGAGGCCTCGAACCAGACCAATGACTCTTGGCAGTGAACTTCTGAATAAAGATACATGGATGAAAGGGTTCATTGTGGACTCACTGTGTCACACTGCAGCTTCCATGATGAGATTGATCTTTCCTTCTCTCTTTTTTCCCCCTCTCTCTTCTTCTTAAATTTTATTTTATTTTTGGGGGAGTAGCTAGGGCAGAGGGTAGATATGAAGGGACAGGGAAAGGAATAGAATGGAGATGCAAAATGTGAAAGACACAAAGAATAATACAAAGAAACTTAAATACATCCAGTTGTGTGGTGTGAAACTACTAAGCCTGGCCAAAAAAGTATTTTATTCTACTAAGAGTGAGGAAAATGTGTTCCTCTCAAATGAATAAAGAACCTGGAAATGTGAGGTTAAAAGGCAGCAGAGAAAAACTAGAGTAAAAAACAAAATCATCAATCCTACTTCAGAAAAAGGAGGATCTTTCCACAAATGGTGTTTTCATTTCAGCTTGTGACTTACTACATCTTAAAATGGGGTAAACTTTTGGCAGATCTCATTTTTATTGAACCAACAGGACTTATCCTATAGGATTACGGAAATTATCTAACGGCTATTTCAGTTTGCAAGCATGACTGTTTCATATGTCAGAATAATTTCAGCTACTTGATTATTTTTCCCCCTTTAAATCAAGTTTCTCAACTGGGGAAAAGTGGTCTTAAGAGAATAAAAAGACACTGTGTGTCTAAGAAACTGGTTCTTCAAATTATACTAAAGGGGAAAGCAGGGATAAAAATGTGGGCTGCAAGCAGCTGGAAAGCAAAATTTAACACAATGAATGACACACCAAATCCTGCTGGGAGAGAAGGTGGGGGTGGGTATGAGCCACAATACATTGTTTCCTTCCACTTCCTGTCTGAGGAACCCGTGGAGCAGTAAAATTTCTTCCAGAAATGACTTCCTCAGCTGTTTCATTGATGGATTTAGCATGGGTATTTAGTCAAAAATATTAAATCATTATTATTGAATGTTTACACATCAGACATTCCTAAAGATGAAAGTTGAAAGAAATGTGAACTAGATTCCATTGTATCACAGATTAGGAATGCCAGAAATGTGGTGACAATGTCATCAGTTCACTCTTCTATATTAAATGCCTATAAAGTAAAAGGTGGTTTCAGTCCTCACTCTACCAAAGTTAGGTTGACCTTATCTTTTGTGCTAGCAGCAGAGTTAATAGTCTTTCTAGGGCACTTGCAGGGAACAGAATGGCTAGATAAGTTTATTTTATGTTGTTTAAAGAGACTAAAGAGAGCTTGTGCTAAAAATAGCTTTCATAATAAGTTCTGGGCAGTCACGAGAGGACTTGGTGATGGTAATGTGTACCTATTGTAGACTTAGTATGGGCACAACAACGGTCATTCCGCTGGAGGCATGCTGTCACAGTAGGTTCAAAGCTAGGACTTATAATACTTGTAAGGTTTTACACATGATACTCTAGATCTTAAAGAGATTTACAATAATTTATCAGCCCTGTGTGGCAGGCTTATTTACATAATTTAAGATCTTATTATCCATCATCTGGATGACTCTAGCCTCTCCCCATCCTCAGCACTGCCAGGGTTTCTCAGGCCATGCGTCTGGGAGCTCATCACCCCTATTAATTACTGGGTGTTTCTTGTTTCTTGTCCTTTGCCTCCTACTCCCTTCTCATACCCACTCCTTATTCAAGTCGTGCAGGTCTGCATGCTATTTGCCAAGCATACTTTTGGTTCTAAGCTCTATTGTGTACTATCCCTTATGGAACTGAAGAATTCTCACATGAACTTTGAAATCAAGGCAAATTTTACTTTGAATATAGAAGCCTTTTTGGAGGGTTGGCCTTTGTAGCTTTGAAGTTACTGAAGCTACTTAAGCCTCCTATGTATTTGTGATGTCATTCTTACAGGCATTACCTCTGCCTTAGGTTTCCACCATCACTCTCACCAGAATAATAAGATCTTTCAGCTGGGCGGTAGTGGTGCATGCTTTTAATCCCAGCAGGCAGATCTCTGTGAGCTCTAGGCCAACCTGGTCTACAGGGCGAGTTTCAGAACAGGTTCCAAAACTACAGAGAAACCAAACAAAGATCTTTTAAGGTAACTATCTTGGTGAGGTCAGCTTGGTGTCCAGTGGGTGTTCAGTACAAGGACCTGATGAGCCATAACTGAATTATTGCAAGGATTTTTGCTTCTGCTTAAGGAAGAGAGGTGAACTACTAGATAGCTATTTCATGTTTCTTCACCAGAATCAAAGGTGAGAAATCTACTTGACAGTAGATTATTATTGAAAAATTGCTGCATTTAAAATATGCCTATGTAGTGAAAATTGTTTTATTTAAGGAATTCCAAAGTGAAAATGCATACTTCCTGTTAAAAGCACTAAACTTCAAGGAGATTTGTTATTTGGCAAGCTGAGAGGCACTTTAGACAGTGTCACCAACCGAGCTTTGCTCTTGAGGAAGGCCTTTCTACAACAGGCAACTTTCCTTTGCGGCTCTGCCTATCCAAGGCCTCATCCCTTCCCTCCAAGCATTCTTTTGTCTTCTTCCCCACCTTCCTGAGCCAGGTGCTAGAGTCAAGAGTTGAAAAAAGAAAAGTTGCTTTTTCTGAAGCTTCATATAAACAATGCCCTAGGGGAAATGGCCTGTATCTCTGAAATAGTTGATTACAAACTATGATTCACAGGCTCCCAAAGGGTTATGTAGCAATTTGGAAGACCGGGTTGGATTGGGCATGTTTTGACTGTTCTATTACCCACAGGCCTTGAGCATTTCTGTAATCTGCTCACAGTTCTAGGTCACAAGTAATTAATAAACTCTGAAGTTGTGTCTATAGGACATCAAATAGCTATACAATTTGAACAAATAAACTTTTAAAAACATTTCCATATCTGGATAGGAGAACTGATTGTTTTCCAACACCCAAAAGGTAAAAACAGGTGAATATTTAAACTTATATTTTAAAGTTGGGTGTGGTGCACACCTTTAATCCCATCACTCAGGAAGCAGAGGTGGGCAAATCTCTGAGTTCAAGGCCAGTCTAGTCTATATAGTAAATCCCAAGACAGCTAAAGCTACATAGTGAGACCCTGTCTCAGAAATAAATAAAATAAACTGTATTTTAATTCTCTATGAGCTTATGTTCCAGGTAAATAGACGTTATCATGTAAATAATTCCTGATCTAAACTTGAGGGAAAATTGCCACCTCCAAGATGAGAGAACTGACATATTTTGAGCATATGTCAAGTGTTTTATAAGCATAGTTTTATTAATCACTCAACAGTGCTAAGGGGTGGATATCACGTAGCCCCATATTTACAGAGGAGGAAATGAAGATTCAGGATGAGGTAATTTCTCTGAGGTCACATACAGAGCTAGAAATTAACCTTAGGTTGTCTGTCTACAAATCCAGTGTCCTGTCCTCCCACCACACCTTTGCCAGAGGCCCACAGAGTCATAAGAAAGCCAGCTGAGCCAACATAGTGCATATGTGACATCTCCATAATGTCTCGTAATCCATGCCAGCCTGTTGAGTAAGTATGGTCAGCCCCACACAGATCCAGGAAAAGGAAGTACAGCTTCTGCTTGGGAACCCATACAGTTAGTCTCTGCAGAACACAGCACAGAATCAAAAACATATCCATATGCATATAATGTGTTTGATAAATTCAATCCCCCATTCTCTCCCCTCCAATTCCTGTCCCGTGTCACCATTTTCCCTTCCAAATCTCCCTCTCTTTCTGTCTGTTTTTTCTCTCTCTTTCTCATCTCTTTGCCTCTCTATGTGTCTCTGTCTGTGTTTCTGTGTCTCTGTCATCTCTGTCTCTTTGTCTCTCTTTCCTCCCAACCCCCATACTCCATATCCATGCAATGTTTGCGCATGGGTTAAGGAACATCTACTGGAGCACAGTAGCCACTTAGGGCCTGAATCCCTCTCTCCCACAGAAGTCATCAATTTCCAGCCAAATCAGAATCTTGACTTTACAATACAACAAGCAGTTGGCATCACCCTGTCAACATTTCCTTACATCTGGACATTCTTCTGTCATCACTTAATTGTACTTTTATATAGCCAAATAATTTTATTTACTTTTATTTTTTATAATAATCTAAAGTTGAATATGTAAATACAGAAATCAATTTACAAGGATTGCTTTGGAAAAATGGTGCTTCCTGTGCCTTCCCCTAAACCATCTCTTTCCACCCCAACAGCAATCTCACTCAAATGTTCGTAATCTCTCTCTCTCTCTCTCTCTCTCTCTCTCTCTCTCTCTCTCTCTCTCTCTCTCTCTCTCTCATTCAGTTTGTTTGTTTGTTTATTGAAACAAGGTTTCTTTTTGTAGCATCATCTGTCCTGGAACCAAGGCTGGCCTTAAAATCACAGAGATCTGCCTGCCTCTGCCTCCCAAATTCTGGGATTAAAAGCATGTGCTACCACCATCCTGCCATGATTTTGTTCTGTCCATTTGTTTGTTTGATGAGGTGGTATTTTGGATGCTTGCTCTCACGTACTATTATGTGCTCTCTTGCTAATCACATTTTTCCTGGTGTAGCTATTTCCTGTAACTTCTCACTGTGGAATAAAAAGGACAGGTTACCTTCTCTATGCTCTTCCTTTACATATGTCACACCTGCCCTTGCTGTTTCTTCATTTGCTAAGTTTTATCGTGCCATAGTTTTGGTTACTACTCAGTACTCACATGATTGTAAGAATGTAAATATTTCGTAGCTAAGCTCTATAACATGTATATTATTTGTCTTTGCTTGTGGCTCTAAATTGTGTTTCCCTGGACTTGTTTTTTTGCTGACTATTCTATGTACAACGACCAATTTAACTGCCAATTATACATCAACTATTTCAGCCATGGTCATACTTGCCTGCAGAGTGGTGCCTCCTTCAAATCCCTTTGTCTGAACATCCAAGCTGCACTCCCTCATCTTGGTGGAGCATTCCTCAAGTAGCTTCTAGGAATGAATGAAAGGTAAAATGTTTTGACACCTTGCAAGTAGAAATTCAGCTTATTCTCTATGTTTTCATATTCTTAAATTTTCTTTTATTTCTACTGTATATATTCTGAGTCTCATTTTGTTACAAATACCTAAAATGGGCATGCTCAAGACTGACCAGAGTATTTTAGTATAGTCTGAGAAGAGTAAGGCAAGAATTAGCTTGCAATTCCTGAATTGCTCATGTGTACTAAAAATTCTTTGTACCACGGTTTCATACTACAGTCATCACACATTTGTCTCTTATGTCTACATGTGTTTCTATTTAGAACTCACGACTCAAGTTTTCCAAGATCATTTTAGATTCCATTCTTACATTCTTAAGTGCTAATTGTCCTTCTGACATCATTCATCGTACAATGTGTGCTTCACAAATAAAACCCCCAATTCTGATAAAACATGAAATACACGTCTAGACTTTCAGACTTGCTGCCCTCACATCTGGAAGCCAATCTAAAATCACGCCAAACATTCAAATCAAAGCTTGGTATATGTAACATGACTGTTTGTTAATGAAGAAAACAATGCTTTTTAGGATGCATTTCAAAGAGTTTGAGATCTGTGAGACATTTTGATGTTTTTGCTAAGGTTTAAGCTTTTGCTTTTCAAAGGCACTCCTTTATCTTATTCTAAAAATTGAGCAGTACATAATTCTTTCCCCAATCTCAAGTATCTTTCCATTAAACACCAAACAGATATAACAAAGGAGGCAGAAGGGCATAATGTAAGAGACCCAATGCTACAAATGTATACATGCAATACAATAGTTCTTGGATCTACTAAGAACCCAACATCAGGAAGCTATAACATATGTAATAAGTGCCTGTCATGTTGCAAGTACTACAATGTGAAAAAGACAAGGTCCCAGTCTCACTTAATGATACCACTTTGTAGTTCAATTGAAATTGTGCAGTAGAAAAGCCTTTACAAACTCTCTTTTGTTTCCAGATGGGATGCAAGCATCTTCTATTAGCTTTGAGTTTCCAGCACCAGAGTATACACTACTCATCTTGGCAACCTCAGCAAGTGCAGGCCTTATCATGTTAGCAAGATCTCAGTATGCACCAGATGAATAGGCTAGAAAACCAAAAGAAGATAATTCTGTATATTTATAAAAATGAAAACACTTGACCTTTCTTATCATGATTATGCAACCACTTATGATTTTACTTTGCTCTTAGAAAAGCTTAATACAATACAATAGTAAAGTAGTTCCACTTGGCATGCATTTACCACTGTAAGTATTACATAGTTGAATAATTAAACTACTATAACTTTAACTCTTTATCTGGGGGCACTGTGGTGGAGTGTGCCCCCTAACACGGGGTTTCATCTCAGCATCCCAGAACAAACCACAGCATTTCATCTGTTCCATTTCATATATCATTTGACTCTAAAATAACTTTCAAGAGGGGAGTTTAACTTTTTGAGTGTTACATGAAGTTACTTGTGCTTTAGAAGGCACCTAGATAGAGTACCTAAAATTTCAAAATGAAGTGAAAACAACAGCAAAACTTCTAGTAAAGTTTTACTTTAGATAAAAATTTTAACAATTCTAAAACTCAGTCACATGAGTGAATAGAAATATTAACAGATCTCTTCTGGAAAAGTTGACAGGACTTAGGAACTTTAAAATCTTTGAAAGTCTTAATATTTGGACCATTGAAGGTGAGTGTTCCTGCACCACACATTCTTTCCTTTCCTGAAGTACCTGTAGTCTCTGCCTCCTTCTCTCCAAACAATAAAGAGGAAAGTGGTCTAGGTCTTTTCTGGTCCAACATAGTAGCCCAGAGAGATGAGGTATCCAACCATTTCACAATTGAGGCTAGAAGCAAAGTGTCCTGTTCTCCCAGACAGGAAGTAGCAGCAGTCCACAGAAACACTGCCTGGTATCCTGGGAATTTGCTTGTCTGCTGTGTGGAAATAGTCTGACCCTCGAGAATCTAATTCCAAGACAGTTACACACGCATTCCAGATAAAGACACATCTTCATCTGAAGTGAAATAAAATGACAGACCTACACCATGCCTGCTGTTCTTAAGTACAGAAAAATAAAACTCCTTATCTAGTATTGTAGAGTTCCAGTCCTTTGTGTACGGGAAGAGTTCTGTGAGGAACCTTATTGAACTCCAGAACCCATTCCCAACACAATTGCCCCAAAGCCTGCACTGGCCCATTGCTTTCTCTGATTTGAGTAACTGCCTCCTACTCACTTCATTTCTGATCAAGGTCAGAAACCTCACTACCAGCAGCCCTTTTTATATCCATCCGTACCTGGTTGAGTCCCTACAGGATACCCTAGCATGAAGTTTCAAAGAATCAAATCAGGGAAGAAATAGGGCTTTGTCAACCATGAACTGGAGTCATGTAGTGGACATAGGTCTGGATATTGTTCAGATCCAATTTAAATGTGGCTCTAATTGTAAATACTGTGCAAGAATTCAACACTGATGCTCAGTTTCTTTATATCTAAACCAATGGTTCTCAACCTTCCTAATGCTGTGACCTTTTAATAAAATTCCTCATGGTGTGCTAACCCCAACCATTAAATTGTTTTCATTGCTACCTTGTAACTGTGATTTTGCTACTATTATGAAAAATAATGTAAATTCTTTTGGAGATAGAGATTTGTCAAAGAGGTGCGACCCATAGGTTGAGAACCACAGCTCTAACTCCATGTAGGTAGTAATAACATTTCTCCATATTGATATAGAAAACATCAAATAAAAGCATGTTTATAAGTACCTTATGCTTCTCACTCATTTCATTTCCATCACACTCATTTTGTTTCTATCTTTCCCAGCAGCAAAAGGCAAACAAACAAAAAACAAACATCACAGTTAGGGGGCTGGTTAGATGGCTCAGTGGCTGAAGGTGCTTCCTGTCAAGGCTCAGCATCTGATTAAATTCCTGGGACCCCATAGGAGAAAGGAGTGAACTGACTCCAGCAAGTTGTCATCTGACCTTTGCACGTGTACTACGGCACATGTGTGTATGTGTACACACATTCCCACACATAAATAAATAAATAAATACAAGAGACTAATATGAGTATAAGAACTCATCAGAAGCTGAGGCAGGAGGATTGTGAATTCAAGGCCAGCCTTCAAAAACCCAAAAGCTTGACTAAGCACACCAGTATTGTAATTCACTATGAAACTGTCTATACTTTTATACGTATTTAAAATTTTTATTAAGAACGTAAAATGAGCAATTGTTTAAAACAATGTTCAGAGGTAGGCTTTATCGTGCAGATCTGTAAGCCTAACCACTTGGGAAATGGAGATAGAAGAATTCTGAATTCAAAATCATTCTGCTACAGAGTGAGTTCAAAAGCAACCTGGGCAACCAAGTGAGACTTTGTCTCAAAATGAATAAAAACTTAAAAGGCGTTTGGTGGTAGAGTACATGCATAGCAGTGGTGGGGCTTCCATCTAGTCTCCAGCATAGTCACACAAACAAACAAAAGATTTAACTCACAGTAATTCCATGCTAGAGAATATCATTTCATTCAAATTGAGGTCGTTTATAAAATAGCTGACATCTTCAGGAAGTTTTATTCTAATATGGAAGCTACCTGAAATAATATGATGGCAAGGCTAATATCTTAACTTTTATTTCAATCACATTCTGAATGCAGATATTTAGAAAACATTATTTTTACCAAACCATTTCTTACTTTCTTTTTTCAGGTTATGTAATACATAATAACTCTGGATTTAGTCACCTCCAAACTGGGTTTTAAACAAATTTCTTGTTATCAATTGTTATATGTAGCCTGATAGGTTCAGCAACTGTAAACATAGTTTGTTTCTTGAAATACAATAAATATTTGCTCGTACTTTTTAGAAAGTATTATTTTGAGGTGGGGAGGCAGGCATGACATAGATACAGTAGTCATATGCAAAGTTCTCAAAAAATAAAATTTTAAATAGGAAACTACTGTCTTACACTAATGAGGCAACATTTTGTTCTTTGTATAGAATCTCACACATCCTAGCTAAACTACATGTCAACCTTGCAATACAATTGTGTTTCTTGAGATCAATGTTATTAAATACTTAAAACTTTGTAATTGTAATATTTCTTTTAAAGAATTCATAATTCACAGAACTACTCTAGTACTAATTCTGAATCATTCTTATGGACTTGAGAGTGGGAGATCTATTACATATAATTGACCAAACACAAACTATAGGTTGTGAGGCCTGCTAAAGGGCACACAAACAAAAAATTGTAAGGATGAAAAGATGTGATACATTGTTTGGCAACCATGAAATGTTACATGTATCTAAACTATGAGAAGGGATGCAAATACACGTGTGATAGGTTTTCACACTTATAGCATTTTTAATAATGGCTTTCTGTTTAAAAGTAATAAAACATGGGGGATAACCAGGAAATGCACAGAACTCCTTAGGAATATAGTTCCATTTAATTTTTGTGGCTATTAATAGTTAACTTGCTGTTAAAACAGAGATAGATGCAGCAGTTGTGTATGAAGTTCTCAAAAGATTTTACCCTGTGTATAGAATAACACACATCTTAGCTAAACTACAGTTTAGTACAGTTGCACATCTTGAGATCAATGTTAAATACTTACAAAACATTGTAATTTTAACGTCCCTTTTAAAGGATTTATAACTTATGAGATTCCTCCATTATTTGTTTTTTACTATTAAATACTATCAAAGTAGCCTACATAAGTTACTTCTTCACTGCCATTCCAAAGAATAAATAAATAAATAAATAAATAAATAGTCTATAGAGTTCTAACCAAACTCTAACTTGGGGCTTGACTCAATGCTTCTGAACCTCTCTTGCTGCATCTACTCAGTTTCCTCATTGGTTGGAGAGCAACAGAAGAACTCTGTGGTAGATTTTAAATAGGGCTACATGCTGCTCTATAGAGCTACAGGTCAGTGGAACTCACGTATCATCCTCCCTGATTCTCATGACAACTTCAGAATATAATGAGCAGCTTCAAAGGGGACTGTATCTGATGAAAACTGTTTAGAGCATGACAAATTTCGTGGTTGCTAAGAAAATTATCAACCAACTAGAAACATTAGGTATTTTATGCCAAAAAATGTGTTTTAACAATGATTCATCTTTGGTCATTAGCTGATGATTCTGAGTCCTCATTATACTGAAACTGCACTAGCACCAAGGAAAAATGTTTTCAGATTTGGCTTCATTTGTGTGAAGGTCCTACTTCATTTGTAGCAACTATAAATTTTTCGTCTCTGGGACTGCAAATGTTTTAGGATGTAATATAAAGTTAGTGTCACATGGCAAGACATTTGCTCCTGCTGCAGATCAAGGCCAGCACTAAATTCAAGCCTAATGAGAACAAGTATGTAGATGGGAACAGCCAAACAAAACAGATGAAGAAAAAGAAAACCTAAGGAGTCTACAATTTTTTTTATAAAACCTAGATATTCATTAATCTGTGAATTCAAAATAGAATTTTGAACTCTATTCAATGTTTTACCAATGTTATTCTAGCATGATAACTAAGACATTTTTACCCTTACAGTGATTCCATTTGTTTTATTTTGCTAAGTAAAGGAAATATTAAAGTTGCTATTATACCAAATATTTTAAATAGTTCTGTGTTCTTCAAACCAGATACAATTAAAACGACTGTCAAAAGTATGGTATGTACTCACTTATATGAGGATGCATACTAGATATTAAGTCTTCAATAACTAGGCTACAATCTGTATAACCATAGAGTTTTGGTATATAGTAAGGAACCAGGGAGGAGAGAAGGATCTCCCTAGGAAGGGGAAATAGAATAAATAGTATGGACAGGTGGGGCCAGGGATGGAGGAGTGGAACAGGAAGATCAAACAGGGAGAGGGAGGAAAGAGGGCAGTAAGGAAAGGGAATTTAGGGAGGGACAACTACAACTAAAGACCATTTAAAGGACCATGTGGAAACTAATACAGTAAAACCTTCTTAAAGTATTTACATAAATGAAAGATATCTAAATCGGAATCACCAAATAACAGTTAGACAAAGCCTCAGTAAGACATAATTTGCTACCAAATAAAATCTCCAATCCTGGGGATGGGTTACATCTAGTTGAGTTATTGGTCAAAAGGGCCCCATGGGAATCCCCAATCCAGGCCATTGCCAGGGCTATTAATTGCTCCCTATAAAGATATTAATGCCCTATTGCTGAAGACAATGCCTACATTAACTCACTGAACATGGAGAAGTTGAGTTGGTACCTACCTAGAGTCTTCACCCTCTACTGACTTGTGTTCATGGTACTGGAAGGTATTCCACACACAACCATAGGAGAAAGGTAAACACCAACCAAGGTATAAAGCTTTCAATCCACAATAGTGACCTGTCTGCAAGATACACTAATGCAATAATAGCACAAAAGTTGTGGGAATAACCAACCACTATGATTAGAATTAAGGTTCACTCCATGAGATGGAACCTAATGATGCCCAGGTGGCAAGAGCCTGAGACTAAATAGGTTATGGATCTCAGAGGGAAAACCAAATACTATTGTTCTACAAAAGGAATCTAGTAATAAAATAACTCCTAATGATATTCTTCTATAACCATAGATCAGTGTCTTGCTCAGCCATTGTCACAAGCTTTTTCCTGCAGCAGATGGGAACAAGTACTGAGGCTCATAGTCAAATATTATGCAGAGAGTGAGAGACTCAGTTCTAAACGGACTATCTCCATTAAATCCTTCCCCTGCAGGGAAATTCTGCAGAAGAAGCAGGAAAATAGTAAGAGCGAGAGTGGGAGGAAGACACAAGGAAACAATGCCTTCTAGACATACAGAATTAAACCACATATGGACTCACAAAGACTGTGGTAGCATACACAGAGTTTTTACAGGGCTAAGCCAAAGGGGGTCCTAGAGGGGAAGTAGATACGAATCCAATCCCTAACCCAGAAGCTATCTCCAATTGATAACCACTTACAAAGGAAAAATTACTTTTCCACAACAAATTCTTACTGGATGTACAAACCATACTTAAGGGCAGGCCCCCTGCCCAACAAAAGATACAACAGATAGCCAACATAGAACAAACTATTTGGTATTTTGGAAGGTTTTTGGTTTTACAGTGCCTTGTTTGGGCTTCTTCTCCTCCTCCTCCTCCTCCTCCTCCTCCTCCTCCTCCTCCTCCTCCTCCTCCTCCTCCTCCTCCTCCTCCTCGTCGTCGTCGTCGTCGTCGTCGTCCATCTCCTCTTTCTCCTTCTTTCCAATCTTTCACTTATGTATTTTATATATTACGGTTTCTGATTTTTGTTTTTATGGGTTTTCTCTGTGTGTGTGTGTCAGGGTCTATATGTATTTCTTGTGAGGGTCTATATGTGTTTCTTGTGCTTTTTCTTGGGCTCTTTTGTTTTCTATTTGTTTGTTTTGTCTTATTCTGGTTTTTTAAACTTGTTTAGTAGCAGTAGTATTTTGTTGTCTGTGTTCCAATGAGAGAGAGAAAGCATGTGAATTTGGGTGGGGGAGGAAGTAGAGAGGATCTGGGAGGAGTTGGGGGAAGAAAAATCAGAATCAGAATATATTGTATGAGAAAATTCTATTCCATAAAAAATAAATAGCTGTCAGAGTATTTTCCTTACCAAATTTTAGCTTGTGTTTTATGTAAGATACTAAAGGTGCTATATTCTCGGGTTTCAACATACACTCCAATATATACCTGCATATCTTCTAAATATTTTCCAAGGAATGAAATGCCTCAACAAAAAGATAAGAAACTACTCTTGTCTAATAAATAAAATCGGTTCTTTTTTTCTGCAAAAAAAAACATGTTTGAACAAATGCTCCTCTTTGCAATCAATTCTCTACTGTAACAAAGTTCCATGACTTTGCCCATCCTTATTTCTTTACTTTTCATAATGTTGAATAAAAATATTAGGATGTTGTAAAAATGGAAGATCAGTTTACTTATAAAATACTTACATAGAGTCCAATATGTCAGAATCAACAATAAACACTAGTGATACAGGATAAATAAGACAAATGATAGCCCTTGTTCTCCTAGAGTAACCCATTTTAGTGTGGGAATATAGATAACAAACAAAATGTGTAAATAAAGCAGAACATTAGAAGTGGAGACAGGACAATGGCTAGGCAATAAATGGGATTGAGGAACTTACTGTTTTTAATAGTTAGAGCAGGCTGCACTAGAAAGTAGTTTAATAGAGGCGAGGGACTCTGCCATATAAATATCTCAGGAATAGTGGAAAGTGCAGTAAATTCAATGATCTTGAGGCAGATGGTTATCTCGGTAAGGTATAGGGGTAGGAACAAGACCAATATGGTCAGAGCAGAATGAACAGGGCACAAGTCATATTTTCAGTACTTTGGTTTTTACTCTACATGGAATGGGAAACATTGGATTTGAACAAAGTTGTGGGAATCAAAAATCACTTGGATGTGTTATTCATTCAATGATGATAGGGTACTGAATACATGGTTCAAAGAAGATTTTGACTGTAAACTAACAAAACTAATATTTATAGAAACACTGACAGAGTTAGGGGACCAAAGAGTGAATATCAGGTCACTTAGAAGCCAGGGTATGAATGTGATGTATAGAAATGATGGTGTGCAGATAGAAATGTTAACTGTGAAAGGAATAGGATAGAAGCTGTATTTGTAGAAGGATGCCCTCTATATTGCTAGAATTTCAGCTCATCTGGAAAGAAGGAGTGAAAAGATTCCCACAAGCTCTCTCTTCTACTAAGCTCTTACTTTCCACCCCCTTTCATTGCCTAAACCCATCTAGACGCCAGAGAACAAGAACTCCTTAATAATAAAGACCACCACATCTGGCTCGCCTTTCTCATTTTTCAATCTCAGTGCTTTATAACAGTATCTTAACCATGTGTTCCAAAAAGTTTTGACTGTCTGTGCATGATCTCTCCTGAAACACTTCAATATGGTCATTTTCCTTTGACTTTTTACCTCAGTAAGAACAAACATGAAGAGCCTAAAGAAGGAATATTATAAGTTCTGTGCCAGACTAGATGGCACAGGGTGGTGGGGGAGGACAGAGGGAGGGAGGGAAGGAGAAATTTAACCTTCATTCACATAGGACTGAAATTGGAGGAAAATAAAGGTGAAGGAAATACCCAGGCCAGTTGTCTCCATCAGAGTCTGAATGTGACATTAGTGTTTGAATTACATTTCTTTATATATTTGGTGGCACACACCTTTAATCTTAGCACTTAGCACTTAATCTTAGGCAGGCAAATGTCTATGAGTTCAAGTCCAGCCAGGGCTACAAAACAAGACAAGAAGAAAAATACTAATATTTAAAATTACTTTGAACATAATAGATAGTTAAGATTTAAAGATTCAGTGGTAAGTACTTTAATAATATAAATAAATAATCACTACATAATTTATCTTTCTTGAAAATACACATTTCCTGGGATGGGTTGATAATTTCTCTTATAGAGGGTATGCTTGTTTAATTTTCTTTTTACTGTGAGAAAATGTCTGACAAAAGGCAACTCGAGGAGGGAAGGGCCTCATTTTGGCTCAGAGTCTGGAGGTCTAGTCCATCAGAGTGGGGATGCATGTTGCATCTGTGGTCAGGAACCAGACAGAGTAAGGCTAATAATTATGCTCAGCTCTCCTCCCTTTCCATTTAGTCTGGGACCCCAGCCCATGGAACAGGTGCTACTCACATCCTGTGCATGACTTCCTGTCTCAAACAACCCAATCTAGAAATGCCTTCTCAGACACATGCAGTGGCTTGTCTCCTAGGAGACACTGGATTCTGTTAAGTTGACAATCTTAGCAATCACAGAAGGTATAGCCATTGTACTGATGAAGTCTCAATTAATAACTTTATGTTTATACTTTAAAATCTAGAATTATATCTGTTGTTGAGTAAATGTGCAAGATATAAAACAGAATTAGTAGTGAAATCTAGGGGGAAAAGGTGAAAGGTTAAAAAAAAATTCTAATCATTTGAAGAAGAAAATATATTTATTTTTTATATCCAGGGATTTGATGGCCCAGATTGGACTGATCTTCTAGTTCACGTTCACCTTGATTTCGTGTCTGTCTCCAATATCTTCCACTTTGTAACTTCTTTCTCTTCTAAAGATCCCAAGTTAGAAGCAGGTAAGGGAGTGAATATTAACTTGCCAACAAGAAGCTTATATGACCACTTTAAGTAACAATCCAATTTTTATGTGATCATGAGTTTTAATAAATAGGAATCTTTCAAAGTGGAATTTTAAGCACTGTAATGTCAAATGCTAAAAATGCTTTGTTTCCAGTGGCTTAAGATCTAATTATTTTGTAATTAAAACATGACTGGGAATAAAGATACTCAAGGTTTGACCCATGCTTCTCAGCCTCTGGTTTCTAGCTACTAAAAGTGGTACAATGAGAATATCACTCAAGAAGAACATCTGGGACTGGAGGCTTATCTCATGGTAGAGTGCTTGCCTAGTATGTGCAAGGCATGGGCTCCATCTCAGTACAGCATGAAAACACTTTTAAATGTAAGAACAACAGCTGGACCACCTTTTATATTAAAATTCAATTTATACAAGATTCTACCCTCAAACATACTTTTCGAAAAACATTGTAAACTGACAACAGTAACACAGGATATAGTCCAGAAGCCTAGAAACTAGCAACATCTTCCAATGTTTTATTAGTGTTGAAGTTACAACTTAAAATTATTACTTTAAGCAATAACCACACATATACCTAATTCATATGCATAAGATACAATAAATGATGATTCGATTTCTAAAAGAATAGCTATTAAACGCCAATAAGCTAACTCATCTATGATAGAATGTAGCTTCTTTGAAAAATCATACATATCTAGTAATCACTTTCTGTGTGTGTGTGTGTGTGTGTGTGTGTGTATGTATGAATGTATGTGTGTGTGTAAATGTGTGTGTGATGTGTGTATGAATGTATGTGTGTGTGAATGTGTGTGTGTGGTGTGTATGAATGTGTGTGTGAATGTAAGTGTGTGTGTGTGAATGTATGTGTGTGTGAATGTGTGTGTGATGTATGAATGTATGTGTGTGAAGTGTGTGTGTGTGTGTGTGTGTGTGTGTGTGTGTGTGTGAACATATGTAAGTCTGTGCATCGTGTGCATGCAGTAGTCCTGGAGGACAGAAGGCGGTGTCAGATCATCTGGGACTGGAGTTACAGAAGGTTGTGAGTTGCTGATCCTAGCACTAGAGAAGCAGAGATAGGCCGATCTCTGTGAGTTCAAGGCCAGCCTGGTCTACAGAGAGAGTTCCAGGAGAGCATGCAAAAGGTACAGAGAAACCCTCTCTCTAAAAAGGGAAAGAAAAAAAGAAAAAAAAAAAGGTTGTGAGTCACTATGTGAGTGCTGGGAATGAAACCAGGGTCATCTGGAAGAGCAGCCAGTGCTCTTAACCACTGAGAAACCTCCCCAGCCCCACTACTTTCTAATATTATTATGATTATTACAACTATTATAGTGATTGAAAATCCTACTGCCAATAGCAGCCCCCTGAGGTGGTGCTATCATTTCTTCCACGTGCCAAAGCATTGCCTTGTTGTCTTAGACTATACATTCTTTTATCATTTTTTGTAGTGTAACTCTTTGCTACTAGGCTATTTCTCCTCAGAATAAGGAAACTAAGTGACTAAGGGATTTATCAGCAATTATAAAGTAATTTTACAGCAAAACTGAAATTATTCCTGGTCTCTCCAATCATATAATGTAGCTGTAATTCATATTATTCTGGTAGCCACATATAACATGGAAGAATAACATAATATAATCATTAATGGTTCTTTCTCCTCATGTTGGAGCATTGGAACACATAAGCTAAAGTGGAGCCACAGAACTAACATTTTGGTTCACTAAGATCACGCATTAAATTCGGTACTGAAATAAAGCATGCTATGACGAGAACATTTATTACTTCAAAACATAAACTCCTACATTTTCCCTTAATTTCCAAGCTATTTGGAGTTTTTCAAGAAGCTTTTCACCATGACAAAACAAAACAGAGATCATTGTTATTTTAATGTATCAAATACTAGGCACTTCTAACAGTAACTTTAAGTAAGAATTTGTATATTTCAGTAAGATTGAGTTTTCCTTTACAAAGTGAGCCAGGGATTTCTATTAGCCTTAGCTTTCTCACTATTTTTTTGTTTTTTTGTTTTTGTTTTTATTTTTCTTCTCCTTTTTTGGATAATATCACACAATGGTCACACTTGGAGAATTTTTTTTTTTTAATGTGACACTGCTTCAGAAATGCAGCACCAGGAAAGCCTAGTAGTAAACTAATGACTACTTACTTAGACAACTCTATTTTTGATGGGTTCCTCTTAAAAAGCTGAAAAATACTCCTTCATTTCGTATTTTTCTAATAATTTGGTGATTAAAAACAGAAAACAAATATAAGGTTCTTCTTAATCCCAGAATAACTTCATGGCTGGAGTCTAGTCTATCCAATGTACAATAGGAGTCACTGGTTTAGGTATCCCTACTAAACAGTTGTTTTTCTTAGCTAGATAGTTGCTTAATTTCTGCTACAGTATTATTATTTTTTTTTCAGCCTTTAATATGTCATTATTCACTGGGGGATGGAGATGTCAGCGTTTGTTGAGAACCTGTTGTTCACATTCTACCATTTGATGATTATGAAATGATTCATCATTGCATTTATCTATAAGAAAATGACCCCGCAGAAGTATGCTGTTTGCAAATAATAAAAAGCTCGTGTTGATGCAGTTTTTTTCATCAGTGAAAGGGGGCCTTACTTTTTAGGGTTGTTTTTCCCTTACATTGTTCTTTCTAAATGTACTTCCCTTCCCATACACTGCTGAAAACTGAAGTCTTTGGGGAAAGTACCAGATGTAAGGCAAACGATCAAGTTGGGGGCTAAGAGAGCAGTAATCAAGGACGCCCACACCTCCACTGCATGGTTTGTGGGTACGGGCATGGAGCCAGGATAACTGCATTAAAGCTTTAAGTGTGGCTCTCCTGGGACCTCTCTAATTCCAATGAGCTAGGGCTGCCATGTTATTTATTAACAACTTTCTACACACTAGCAAAGGTACTGGCATGCATACACTGCATTCTGTCTCTCTCTCTCTCTCTCTCTCTCTCTCTCTCTCTCTCTCTCTCTCTCATTACTTGTAGACTTTTAATTCTTTGTGGAACAACTATGAATTACATACTTTTTTTACAATTGGAGACAGTCCCCCCCCACCCCATTCAATGATTTCAAAATTCCTTAATTCTTTTCATTTCTTCTTAACAGTTTGAAGTAAATTCTCCCCTTCCCCAGGGATTGCTTGTTTGTTACAGGACAGGGTTTTTTGATGAGGTAGTGAGGAGACTGGCCCGTAACTCCTGTGCTCAAATGATTCACCTGTCTCAGCCTCATGAGTTCTATATTTTTTAAAGGAGAATACACAAAGTAGGATCTATAAATTTTTGGAAAATGCTATTTCCACAAAACCACAAAATTTATATATATATATATATACACACACACACTTTGTGAAACATCTAAATAAAATATTTAGGAATTTAATTTTAAATTCCTAAAATGTAGCCAGGTGAGTTGGTGCAAGCCTTTAATCTCAGCACACTGGAGGCAGATTTCTGTGAGTTTGAGGCCAGCCTGGTATGGATGGAGTTCCAAGACAGCTGTCTCAAAAAACAAAAACAAAAACAAAAAAGAAAGAGTCCTAATTTTGTCTACTTTCTTTATACCAAAACTGTTCTCATTTCATCATATTAATTTAATCCCCCCCCCCCCAGACAGACGGGGTCCTGGAACTAGCTCTGTAGAACAGACAGAGATCCACTTGACATGTGCTGGGATCAAAAGCATGCACCACTACCACCCAGCCACATTAGTTTTATCTTTACTTTCATTTCATAATAAATTCTTTTACCTGTATTTTAGGAAGGAATGCTTACAGATTACCTTTTCCTCTGTGGCTGAAGAATATCATAATTAATTATCAGGGCATTTATATAATAAGATAATGCAATGCCATGATCAGGCATAGGCTTTTTATTTCCCCAAAAGTCAATAATACCCACTGGTAAACAATTTTAACATCAAAATTAAAATAAGCCATTATAGCTGGGCAGTGGTAGTACACGCCTTTGATCCAGCACTTGGGAGGCAGGGGCAGGTGGATCTCTGTGAGTTCTAGGCCAGCCTAGTCAACAGAGCCAGTTCTAGGACAACTAGGGCTGTTACACAGTTAATCTTGTCTCGGGAAAAAAATAAAATAAGAGAGAAATAAGACATTATAAAGTCACATGGGGTTAACAAGTCAACTGTTTCTGCCTTATTGATAGAATCTATCTTAAGAAATTACTAAAATTACAGATTTAGAAATGAAACATTCCATCAGCTATCTTTGCCACAATACCAGGATAATGTAACACTGTGGTTTACTCTTCTGTCCCCTCAAGAAACGGGATGTTATTATGAGGTATTGGTTCATATACTGACCTCTGTCACTTGGGTTTGAAGGACAGTTTCTACTCAATATAAAAGGTCTATTTCCATAAACTATATCCAAGTACCTAAAAAAATTCTGTGCAAATTTTAATTCCCAGTCTATTTTTGGATAGGAGAGTACTTGTGCTCTTTAAAGATTAAAGAACTGAGTAAACTAATTTAAATATGTCACCCTATGATCTATGTCACCCTAAAAGCTGCAATAAATCTGGCATCTTGATTTCCAGCAAAACTTAACAAACTTTAGCTAAATGAGGGTTGTTTTCACATGTCAGAGTTCAAGAGTGGCCAGTGTTTAAAAACATCCTTGTCCTGCCAAAGAAGTAGCCCATGCCCAGCACTGGGGAGGCAGAGGCAGGAAGCTCTGTTTCAAGGTCTCTGGTTCAATAGAACAAGTTCAAGGCACTTTGGTTTAAGTAGGGAGCCCGGCAATACAGGTCTCAAATAAATAAATAAATAAATAAATAAATAAATAAATAAATAAATAAATAAATGAATAAATGAATGGATAAATAAATGAATAAATAAATAAATAAATCTCAAATAAATAAATGAACAAACAAGAAGTAAATAAATAAAATATAAAGATAGGAATGGAGCCAGGCGTTGGTGGCACACGCCTTTCATCCCAGCATTCAGGAGGCAGAGGCAGGGAATCTCTGTGAGTTCAAAGCCAGCCTGGTCTACAGAGCAAGTTCCAGGACAGGCTCCAAAGCAATACAGAGAAACCCTGTCTCAAAAAGACAAAAAAAAAAAAAAAAAAAAATAGAAGGAAGAAAGAAAGAAAAAGAAAAAAAAAGAGATCGGAATGGCCTCATGATTTTTAGTTGTAAAGTAGCTACAAAATGATAAATTCAATGGTTCTTTCAGAGATGCTGTCTGACAGTACAGGAAGGTCTATACATTCACTCATTGTGCATGGTCCAAAGCAAACCAAGTAGCAACATAACTCTAGTAAGTGCTTAGAACGATCAAAAAAGCTACTCGTATTAAACACAGTAGGCTCTACATCTTTGGAACCCATACGCTGATTTCATGTTCAGTATCTCAAAAGTTTAAATGAACTCTTCCAGCCTTGAGCCACAGCAAATTCAGGAAAATTTGGAATATGTTATTAATCCCTAACCTCTTGTAAAACCGACTTTACTCGGGGCGAGTAACCCCGCCTGATGCCGTTGTTGAAGACGGAATTTCCGTCTGAAAGATGATCTTTCTAATTCAATCTGGCTTGCTGTCCTGTGTGAGTAACCCTCGTGTGTCTCAAATTTCACTTTTCTGACTGTGGTGACCAACATATATTTTCAAGGCTTTCAACGTGACTCGTTTTCTCCAGCCATACACCTCTTCTGACGGCGCTGGATCGCCCTAGTTTCCTACCCTATCGCCCTGGTTCCATTAGGACTATGCTAAACGGTAGACACAGCACATGACCTGCAGTCAGTCATCCAGGATCTCCACACACCGGTAGTGAACCGTGCGATTCTCCGGGCTTGCAATTTAAAACCGTCCTTTGGCTTCTCAAGTCCTAAGGAACCTGCAGCGTGAGATTCAAATTTGAAATTTTTTAAAATAAAGAACCCGCTCCCCCTTCTCTAACCCTTAGCCCCGCCCACGAACCCCCTCAAGCCTCCACGCGAAAGAGCAGGAAACCGGAGGGGGCGGGGCGGGGCGGGGCGGTGACGTCACGACGCCGGCGCGTCACGGAACGGCGGCGGCTGCGGCGCTGGCGGTGGCTGCGGCAGCGGCGGCATTTTAGTCTGCGGCGGCGGCGGCTGCGGGGCTGCTGCGCCTCCTCCCAGCATCCCTGGCGCGGCCATTTCAGCCCCATCTTGGCCGAGGGGAGGGAGCTGCAGCCGCTGCTTCAGCAGTTTGAATTTCAGTTTCTCCGGGCTTGTCGAGCCGGCCGCGCCGAGGAGAAGCGGAAGACGCCGCCACCGGTCCCCTCACGCTGCCGAGCGCCTCCGCCCGCCTGCCGTTCCCTCAGCCGCCGCCGCCGCCCCTCACACGCCTGAGCTGCGAGGAGGCCGGGCCCGCCGCCGCCGCCGCCGCGGGGGGCTCCCTGAGGGAGGCCAGGCTGCCGGCCTTCCCCGCCCCCGAGCGGGTTTCCGCTGCCAGCGCCGGCATGGCCCCCGGGCTGCGCTCTGGCTAGAGCCGGGGACGGAGGGCTGCCTCCCACCGCGGACCTCCAGCCCCGTCGGGAAGCGCCCGTCCCGGCCTCGCCGCTCCGCCTTCTTCCTCCGCGTCGCCGCGCGGGAGCAGCCGCGGGCCCCGGCCGGAGGAGCCCGAGCGGGGCAGAACCGCCCCTCACGCCGCCGCCGCCGCCGCCGCCGCCTCCTGCGCCCTGCGCTCCACCCCCAGCCGGGCCTGCTGACCGCGCCGAGCGCCGGGCTGGACTGACCGCGGCGGCTGAGCCTGGCGAGCAGCCGGCCCGCCCCTGGACCACGCTCCGGCAGTCGCTGACGGCTTGAGTCGAGGCGCCGCGGCCCGCGGGAGCTGAGGAGGATGTCGCGCCGAGAGGCCGGCGCCCAGAGCAGTCGGTGACTTGCGGCGCGGGCCGTAGACCCAGGCGCGAAGTCGGACTTTTGTCTTTGGGGGCCCGTGCTCGGCCCTCGTCGGTTTCCGGTGGGACTCTGAAGAGGAGCCTCTGCCCTCCAGCCTTCTTCCTCCACCATGTCCAAGATGCCGGCCAAGAAGAAGAGCTGCTTCCAGATCACCAGTGTCACCACGGCTCAGGTGGCCACTAGCATCACCGAGGACACAGAGAGCTTGGACGACCCGGACGAGTCGCGCACGGAGGACGTGTCCTCCGAGATCTTCGACGTTTCTCGGGCCACGGATTACGGCCCCGAGGAGGTGTGCGAGCGCAGTTCCTCGGAAGAGACGCTCAACAATGTCGGGGATGCGGAAACTCCCGGGACCGTGTCGCCCAACCTCATCCTAGATGGGCAGCTGGCAGCCGCCTCAGCAGCGCCCGCCAACGGAGGCGGCGGAGTGTCGTCCCGGAGCGTGGCGGGGGCGCTCGCCCAGACCTTGGCGGCGGCCAGCACTCCGGTGTCCGCCCCGGGCCCCGGTGGCGCAACTCCGTCTCAGCCCCCCGCCACTTGCAGTTCCCGTTTCCGCGTGATCAAGCTAGACCACGGGAGCGGGGAGCCGTACCGGCGCGGCCGATGGACGTGTATGGAGTACTACGAGAGGGATTCGGACAGCAGCGTCCTCACTAGGTCCGGGGATTGCATTAGACACAGCAATACTCTGGAGCAGACCGCGGAGCGGGACAGTGGCCTGGGCGCCACCGGAGGGTCGGTGGTGGTGGTGGTGGCCTCCATGCAGGGGGCGCACGGGCTGGACTCGGGAACTGACAGCTCCTTGACTGCTGTGTCACAGCTACCCCCGTCGGAGAAAATGAGCCAGCCCACTCTCAGCCAGCCGCAGACTTTCAGCGCTGGGCAGCCGCAGCCTCCGCCGCCCGTAGGTGGGGCTGTGGCTCCAAGCGCGGCGTCGCTGCCGCCGTTCCCGGGAGCGGCGACCGGGCCGCAGCCCATGACGGCAGCCGCTCAGCCAGCCCAGCTGCAGGGAGCCGTGGCCGCCGGCACCCTCCCGGGGCCTGTTGGCCAGGGTCTGCCACCGACGAATGTAACCCTGGCGCAGCCTGTGGCCCTGGCAACTCAGTCTGGCCCAGGCTCCTCGTTGCCGCAGCACCCCCAGCAGTTCGCGTATCCCCAGCCTCAGATACCACCGGGGCATCTGTTGCCGGTCCAGCCCTCCGGCCAGAGTGAGTACCTACAGCCGCACGTGGCCCTGCAGCCGCCAAGCCCTGCGCAGCCCTTGTCCACCAGCGCTGGCGCGACCTCCGCGCCTGCGGCCAGCTTTCCTTTGGGCTCTGGCCAGAGCGTCTCCTCCTTGGGTGCGCAGATGATGGGCGCCTCTTCCCAGCCCACTGAGGCTATGGCTCCGGGTCCTGTTCCTGGCGTCCAGGCCGCCCCTTGTCAGCCGGCGGGAGTGGCCCCAGCTGCTATAGGAGGCGTGGTGCAGCCAGGCTCGGGGCTTACCGGGGCTGGGCAGCCCCATTCCGTGCAGCCTCCGCCGCAGATGGGTGGCAGTGGTCAGCTGTCAGCCGTGCCTGGTGGTCCTCACACCGTGGTGCCCGGAGTTCCAAACGTGCCTGCCGCGGTACCCGCTCCAAGCGTGCCTAGTGTGCCCACCACTTCTGTTACTATGCCAAATGTACCCTCACCTCTGGGCCAGTCTCAGCAGCTGAGCAGCCATACGCCAGTCAGCCGGAGCAGCAGCGTCATCCAACAAGTTGGGCCACCCTTAGCGCAAGGCACACACAGTGCACCAACAAGTCTACCACAGTCTGACCTAAGCCAGTTTCAGACTCAGACCCAGCCTTTAGTCGGGCAAGTTGACGATACTAGAAGAAAATCAGAACCCCTACCTCAACCACCACTTTCTCTCATTGCTGAAAATAAGCCTGTTGTGAAGCCTCCAGTTGCAGATGCCCTGGCAAACCCCCTTCAGTTAACACCTATGAACAGTCTGGCCACCTCTGTATTCAGCATAGCTATTCCTGTTGATGGTGATGAAGACAGGTATGGAGATTTTTTTTTTAATACTTGTTAGGATTGCTTGGTCCAAATAGCTTAGGATACAGTTTTGGGAAATTTTTTTTTCACTTTAAGCCTTTATTTTTATTTTCAAAACTTAGTAAAATCAATACAAGGTTTTGAAGTAGAGGTGTAAGGAGACTTGGTCAAGGTTTTTGGTTTTGTCTGTTGTTTTTAAGCATTAAAATGGATAGTGCTTCAACGTCGTTGATGTATTTCAGCCTAACAGTTTAAAGCTGGTATGCCTCCCCCATCAGTAATGTCCCTTTCTAAGGTATTAATTACTTTTGAGTGCTTATGGCAGAGTTTTGCCAGAGTTAGTTTTGAAACTGAGACTTAGAACCAGAAGGCTTTTGAGTTGGGGTGGGGAAGTAGGGAATAGAAGCAATCAACATCAGGGAATTTGGGAAGACTGGAGAGTGAATGGTAAAATGTGAAATCCAGCTTTGACTATCCTAAGTCAAATTTTGAACAAAAGGGAATCTTGAGGGTTCCCAGTAACTTCTCAAGCAAAAAAGGGAGGTGTGAAGTGCTTAAATATTAGTAAAAACTATAGTTTTTGAAATGTATAACTGTCAGCAACCAACACCCTCTATCTAGAATGTAAGTTTAAATAAAAGTCAGTGTGTTGCTACACTGTTCTATAGCAGTTTATGTTTGGTTATAGCCTAATTAGGAATTTTAGTCCTTTTTTAGGAGCTGTCATGTAGACCTTTGACATTATATAATCCCAAACTTGTTAAAACCTTAATTGCAGCGTTTTAACACCACATTAAAAATTACAGAAAAAGAGTTGGTATCTTCTTACACTTGAGAAAGGTTAATTTTAGTTGCTAGAAGGATCAAAAATGTATGAGTTTCATTGATATGTAGGAGACTAGCATGGAATATAAATGCTGTGATCCCCCACAGTCTTAGCTTTTTACTTCTAATTATTCCTGTTTTATTTTATATATCTGCTTGTTAGTTTAAAAATGTTTACTGGAATTCATTCATCTTTTTCTAATTCAAAGTTCATGATTTCTGTAGCCAGGTTGTCTTTGTTGCACTTGAGAACTCAGTGTCCATAAGTGAGCTAGTCAGCTAGCTAGTCATTGAATGTTTTAATATGGGTGGGATTACCAAGTTTAAAATCAAAACAAAACAAAAAGAACCTGATTTCTGAAGCAACTAAAGAAAAAACCCAAATCTTCTGTTTTTTTAGATGCTCCTGTTTTCATTGGTAAGGCCACATTTTGAGAAGCAGATGGAGTTTCCCTTTTAAGTGTAGTGAATAGAACCTTATCTTTTCTGGCTACCAGAAATCTATATTTTCTGAGTTTGTGAATTACCTTTTACTTACCTTCTCTTGATCTATGCACTGTCCTCTATCTCTTCAATAGATGACTTTTTTCCCAGCTTCCTATTTCACACAAAACCTATGAAGACTACATCTTTTTTCTTCACACACTTTGCAGTTTATAACATGTTCCTCATAAATTAAAAGGATAATAATTTATTATTGAAGCAGAAGTCTGTTGACAAGTGGAAACTCTGAAACATACTCCTTTTGAATATGTGCTACAGATATAATTTTTTTTTACCTTTCTGTAGTAAAATAATCTCAGAAATTGTATTTCTAAATATAATGAATGTTTTAACTACAGATGGTGCTCTGTCATTGTTCTTAGCTGCATCAGTTAGTTGATCCTTTTCAAGGGTTTGATTGTATATAGTTCCATTTTAAATGTGCCACTTCTTTCCTTTACCCCAATCTTAAATTCTGCATTGCATATTATCAGTTTTACCACTGATTTTAACATGCTGGTTTCCAAGATGTAATCTTACACATTTGATGGTTTGTCACTGGACCAACACACCTGGTGAAGGATTGAATCCATTAATTAGAAATAGGGTTTTTGTTTGTTTAAGGAAAGTCTTTGTAAAAGAGGGCATTCTAAAGTTTTGCACTTGAGACTAATGGTTTTCCAGGAACACATTTAAATTAACCAGGTGAATACTTTTTAAGGAGTAGTACTAACTAGAAATACTACTTTTCATGTAATTTGAGGTTACTTTCTCAAAACCTGCAGTATTAGTTGTAATCCTTCAAATTTAATATAAATTGGCGAGGTCTTGAGGAATTCTGTCTTAAACTTTGTGACTAGGTTAATACATTTAGAGCCTAAAGAAATACTTGTAAATACTCATTTTTTTTTGTTTGTTTAAATTCCAAATTTAATAAACAGGTTTTTGTTCTTTTGTTTTTAAGCGAAGAAGGGAAATGGGGGGTTAACAAAAGGTGGGTTTTAGGTTCATGTGTTTGAAGCCCTGTCATGGTTTTGGTTCCATATAAGGGCCTATATTGAATCAATTTTGAGACAATTTATATTAAACAATTACTATGATGCCTTTAAAAGGGCTGGTGTAAAGGGTTCTTAGTTATCTGCCTGCTGACCCTACAATTACATTGTGAGATAAATTTTTTTTTATGATTATACATTAAGACTTTTCAGATTGGATTTGTATAAACTGGTGGTTATAATGATGGTTGATAAAGCATTCTATAACCATTTTTTCAGTGAACATTACAAAATTTGCTTGAACTGCCTGTACATTTAACAGGCTTCTTTACTGTAAATGAGAGGAGATGTAAACTATTACTGGCCCTATGTAGAGCACTGTGCAAATTGTTTCCTGTAAATGACCAGTGTGGACTCTGAAGGTAGCATTCCAGAAACTCATGAATGGCTATAATTGTGAACTGTCAACTGTCTAACTGACAGTTGAAAACCTGATTATTGTAAGGGTCTCTTAGTGGCATATATCTCTGTATCTCTGTGTCTTGTTTAATTTGAATAATTTGCTAGTGACTAGTAATGCTAACTGGCGCATTTTGGTATGTGTTCTAAATATGTTTGTTCATGTATATATATATATATGTATATATATATTTAATGGACATCTCTTTTTTTAACTTGAAGTTTTTAAGTGAGAGGATTTATATACTAGGAACAACACCATCCTCTTGTCTTGATGTAAAACCTATAGAGCTTTCATATTTTTAAACTTATGTACAGGGAGACCAAGGAGACCTTTCTGTAACATAACTCTTAAAAAGAGGGTCTCCATGATGTAATAGATTAAAAAAAAGAAGAAAAAGAAAAGAAAGAAAGAGATAGTCCAAAGAAACAGATTGCATCATGGCGGTAATTTTGATCTGCCAACTTTACAATTAATGAGTAAGTCGCAAGCAAGATACAGACTTATTCTTAAATCTTTGGGAATGCATTCCTACCAAGGAGTAGGTAGTCAAAGTATAAAATCAAGCCATGCAGTGGTTGGTTGCACATGCCTTTATTCCTAGCATTGGGAGGTAGAGGCAGGTGGATCCCTGAATTCAAAGAAAGCAAGAGGTACACAGAGAAACCTTGCCTAAAAAAAAAAAAAAAAAATACAAAATCACATGCATACATGATTAGTATAAAAACTGATGATGGTACATTCATTAGACATGTCCAACTACTAAAATATACATTAGTTGTAAACATGGGTCTATATAAAAGAAATTCTGAATTTACAGAAAGGCTGATTTTTCCAAAGAAGGTGAAATTGCTATAGCTATATCAATAGAAGTTTGGCCTTTTGTATCCACAGGGACACATTTTTCTTTTTAAATTGATAAATAATTAATTTGGCCAAATGTTTACTAATTTAAAGGAAATAAACATGTGTACAGGGATGAGACATTTCAAGTAACTAGTACAGATTTTTTTTTCATGTAAGTGAAAGAAGCATATGGGATCATAAATCTGTGAAATCATCTTTGTGAAAAGCCATTTTAATTAGTATTAGAAATAGGATTAATATGTACCTCCTGAGAATAAATGCAGTATCAACATATATGTTCTTTAAGACTCTGACAGCATTCATTTAGAAATGGTATGACACTAGGATTATGCATCTGGTGCTTTGGAATGTTTATTTGTTTATTGCACTGGGAGGGAGGTTAGATGCAGTGTCCTTTGATGATAAGTAGCAGTTCATTAAGCCAATGCTCCGACCTCACAATTATCTTCTTAATAGAGGGAGTGGACGTTAGAATAGAAAAGAGATTTTGATTTTCCATTTCCCATGATGGCCTGAGTTGAAGAGTAGGGAAGTATTGTATTGGGTGATGACATAACGAATATGAAAGAAAATAATGTAGAGTAACATCTATTTCACCTTAAAAGAAATTAACTTATCAATAATGAGGGCTAGTAGTCTGGCTTTTGTAACTTTTACTTTTGGGTAGTTGTTTTAGACCATTTGTATTTACTTTTCTGAAAACATATTGCTTATTATACTAGTCTTTAATAAATATAAAGAGAGAGGGGCTTAATAAAAGCCAGCCTGTCTGGTTAAATGTAGACTAAATGTTGAGCCCTTCCTAGATGCTTATGAGAAAAATAATCTTAATTAGTATTGTTTTGTGAGGTATTGTGCAGCAAAATTTATATATTGGAATAAACCTTTAAGCTTGTGGGATTTTTTTTTCTTTATACTTAACTTGTGGTTTAATCTATTATTTTAGATAGCATAGTACTAAAGGACACTCTACAAAGAACTTACATATATAAATCATTGGTCTTTCTCATAGCAAATCAAGGCCAAACTAATTATTCAATATTTTTTATGTTCTTAGCCTGGTATTGTTTAAAGCAAAAGTTAGATGCTTTTTGGGGAGGCAGAGGCAGACTGGTCTCTGTGAGTTCAAAGCCAACCCGATTTGCATAATGAGTTCCATGCTATCCATGGCTACATAATGAGACACTGTCTCAACAAACAAAATTATGTGCCTCCCATAAAGATTTAGTAACTTGCCTTATCATTTCATGGTTCTAATAAATACACTTTAGTGTATATACTTCAAACTTGAATGGTAATATTGAAGATATAGATGAAAATATTTATCCCTATAAATATTTGCATAATGAGTCAGATAAAATTTCATGTGTGTTGCTCTGAATTTTTCAAATTAAACAAATTTAAATTAACTTTATTTGTATGAATGTCTTGCCTGCAAGTATGTTTGTGTACCATGTGTGTGCTTGCTGGTGCCTTTGGGACCAGAAGAGGGCATTGAATCCTCTGGAACTGGAGTAACAGATGGTGTGAGCTGTTTGTGGGTTCTGGGAGTCAAACCCTCTCCTTTGCTAATGTAACACTAAACCACTGGGTCATTTCTCTAGTCCCCTTCCCTTTCAAATTTAAAACTACAAATCAGACTTAAATAGCCTTATTTCTGTAAGTTGTGCTAATTGTTTTTAAAGAGATACAGCTGTATTTCTTATACTTGCTTTAAGAAAACTATATATATAGTTTGTGTGTATGTGAACTCATTTGTGGATGAAGTGAAAATTTTGCAGATAATTAAATTCCTAATTTTACTGCTCTCTACCTAGGATATTAACTATTTGTCAGACTTGGCAGGGTAAACCTAAATATTAGTTTAAATTAACCTCAGTCTTTTTTTCCCATAAGTATTCGCGAAAATTTAGCATAATAGACTTTAAACCAGTCATTCAGCTCTGTAAATTTTCTATTTCTTGATAGTTCTCATCCTTCCTAATGCTGCAACCCTTTAATACAGTTCCTCATGTTGTGGCAACTCCCAACCATAAAATTATTTTTATTCTACTTCATAACTGTAATTTTGCTACTGTTATGAATCATCTGATATATGTGTAATATATCTGATATGTAACCCCAAAGGGGTCATGACCCACAGGTTCAGAACTGCTGGTGTAAATAAAGTATTCATTTTTATGTGAATAAACTATAACATAAGATAGTATGGAGTAAATATTTCCAGCTCCAAATTCCTTCTATAGATTATACCTTGAAATGGTACAAACTTTACCAAAAGTCTTCAGTTTTGGTGTGCAAGCATTAAGACTGATGTGGGTGGGTGTTTTGCCTATCTGCTTGGACCCCTGGAAAAGGAGAATATTACTTTAGTCCTGATACATAGTAATAATTATAGCAAATTGTGTTCCAGTCTTAATTGTTTCAACTACTCTGCTGATTTAATTGGTCAAATCATTTAGTTTCCCTCAACCCCCTGAATTGGTAAAGTTAGAATGTGGGACTTGGTCATATTTTAAGGTTCATCTAGTTCTGTTGAACCCATACTTTTAGATCACGTTGGGAAGAACCTTTTGTTACAATCAGTACAATGGCCACTACCATTGTATGATTGATTGGTTGATTGGAAGGGAGAAAATGAAGCTTACTTCTTTACTTAAATACTCAAGAAGTAAATTGAATAAATACTCAAGAAGAAAATTGAATGCAATAAACAGCTAAAGGAACAATACACCAGTCATTCAATTGTTACAGTGTTCTCCAAATAGTAAACTTTAGAGTACAGAATAAAATTCTCTTCCAAAGTGGTAGTCTAAATGATTAGATTATATTTGACATATGTATTAGGATTTGATGGAGTAAATAATAAGTGCTAATAGGGAACAGTTTAAGAAATTTCATTTCTTAATACAGTCTGACTTCTGTTCAGATACTGTCTTTGCATATTCTTGTATTTATATAGTTCATAACTTAAAATATCCAAACCAGGATAAATTGAAAACTTATCTCTTCTGTTTTCCAGCCACCTAGTTCTGTATCCAGAACCAACCTGTTATTTGTATATTTTTCTGACTTTTGAACCTTTTAATTAAAAGGGCCATTCACATTAGATCACTGATGAGAGAAATGACTTGCTAAGCTCAAAGAAGTGACAGCTTGTGAATGAAATTGAAGAGTGAGACTTTTGTACTTGGGAAATTATTTGATTAACTTTACAGGAAACAGTGAAGGGCTTAATACCACAATAAATTTAGATTCTTACATTAACATAGATGCTACTTAAAAGCATTTCTTGAAGTTTAATATTACTAAAGTAGTGTTCTTCCTATAACTTCAATGCTCATTTCAGTAATTATTGTATTATACATTCATGTGTGATAAATTGTGTTTTACAGGGTGGGGGTTGCACTGAGGTAGAATGTACTAAGTGGTGTGGTACACCTAGCTCTAAATTTAAATATTCCCTTTCCTTCAACATTACCATGAATGGCAATGAGGTACTTGATTCATGTTAAGATTCTCTACTAAAAGTTGGATTTTGTGCAACATGAAATTAAGGTGAATTGTGTCAAACCCTAAGAAAAGAAAATTACTGTAACCACTGATAGGTTATGTTGTGACCATTTACCTGAAGGATACTTACAAATCCACACATAAATTTGAGATGACCCTTGTTGGTTTTTTTCTTTTTTGTCTGATTCCCATTTAAATTTTAAAAGCTGAATTTTGACCTATAGGAAAGAGGCTTTTGTTGAGTTGAGACATTCCTTTCACTCTAAGCTTCACCAACATTTTAGCTTTATTTTGAGATGTAGGATATGCATGTGTATTTCTTCTCCCTCATATAGTCACCCTACAAATAGAATGTTTTGCCAAAGTAAGTGGATATGTGTTATATGTTTATCACTTTATGGTATACTGTCTTCATGTACTGGGAAATTGTGACAAACTGATGTATGAAGACATGGGATAGAGAAAGAAAAGGCCATTTATAAATTGTAAATGCACAATTAACTTAGAATTACATAAAAATTCAGGATACTAAGGCCCCAAGGAAAGCTCTATTTGTAATAAGATCATGTCAGTGCCAAATGAAACTTGATAGCACAAAGTTGTAAATGACATAATATTAAACTTTTGTGCATTTCAACCATATATTTTCTTCTGCAATAAATTAATTTGAAACAAGTTCCCTAACAACTTACTTGAATTGAATATAAACTACTGTAAGTAAAGCACTTCTTAGAACATGATGTAGTTTATATTGAATTTATTGCAGTCTAAATGAAACTGTTTTCTTGTTTGTAGACATTTTTCAAAAGCACGGAATAAAATGTATCTTTCCTTTTCATACCCTAAGGTTTACTATTAATGGTAGATACTTTTTTTATTTTATATTTGATTTATAAGAAACATTGTGTCATTACATTAAAAACATGAGGGCATTTCATTACATAAGACTTTGAAGCCAATTTGCTTTAGCAAGTAAATCTGCTTCAAATTAAATATAGGTATTTCCAAAGCTGAAATATCTAAAATTCTTTTTAAAAATGTCATCCCCCTGAAAATATTAAATTTAAAATGCTCTTTATAAAGAATTTGTAATTTCAAACTGGGTACTAACTTCCAAGTTAGAGCATTAGTCTCCTCCTTCTGGTTTGAGTCATTCCATTTAAGTTGAAGTTTCTAAACAATATAAGGAATTGCAATTCAGTTTTCCTGTGGTCCTGGGCAGACCTGATTTAATTGGTGGTGGGAGGAGCCAAATTATGTTTTCAGTTCATCTGCCTTTTGTCTTACTTAGCTGACTTGATTTTGAAGTACAGTGGAAAAAAAGGCAGCCTCACAAAAGTTAGATGATGTCAGAATCCTCTTAAACTTTGTGGTTGAAAGATCTAATCTGTGCTTTTGATTGCCTTAGACCTAATTAAGTAAAAAGGGTTCAAAGAATAGAAAGGAAATAAGAGTAAGGAAAGTGGTAAAAACTACAGTGTTAAAAATCCTAATTAATCCAACAGCTACTCTGGTGCCTTTCCTAGTTTATCAAAAGTGGTATCTACTGGTTAAAATCTAAAGTGTAATATAAAAAAATGAGTGTGCATACAGCTCAGCTTGACTCAATTCAGGTTTTGAAGTCGTGATTCAGTTCTTAACTTAATGATTGTTGATATTTGATTGCTATTGCAGTCAGTTTTTTAAGTTTTAAGGGTTTTTCTCTTATATGTATATGCATATGTTTGTGTGACTGTGTGCTGTGTGTTTGCCAGTGCTGGTGGAGGCCACAAGAGGGTGTAACTCCTGGAACTGGAGTTAAAATAAATTACTATCTGCCATCTGTGCTAGGAACTGAATCTAACTGTTCTGAATGTGAGGAGCAAGAAGCGTTCTTTCTTTCTTTCCTTCCTTTCTTTCTTTCTTTCTTTCTTTCTTTCTTTCTTTTTTTCTTTCTCTCTTTTTCTTTGGACAGGGTCTCACTCTGTAGACCAAGCTGTCCTTGAACCCACAGAGATCGCCTATCTCTGGCTCCCAAGTGCTGGGATTAAAGGCACATGCCACCACCACCTGCAAGAAGTGTTCTTAACTGCTGAGCCATTCATCTCTCCAGCCCCAGAAACAGTTTTCTTACTACACTGTAATTCAGCAGCCTTTCTTAAGCCACCTACTAAGGTCTTTTGTAAAGAAAAGCATCTGAAAATTATTGCTTAATACCATAGTAGCAATTACCCTTGACTGTACCCAGAAGATTTAGTATGGTCACAGGTCTTCAACTATTGGACAAGACTAAATAAAACTATTGTATTATTTAATCATAATGTTTAACTATTTAATAACTTATTTAAAGGAAAATAGAGCTAGAACAGTCAGGTTTTAACTGATATGTTTACTACAGTGGTTTAAAAGCATAAAATTAGGCTACCTACTCTGACATTGGGAAGTTACCACTTCCCCTTTTGGTAGGGCTATATATGGAGATTGAGTCAATAAATGTAAAGCAGTTTGAATAACAGCAGATATATAGTATGTTCTTTGCTGCTGTTCTTATACTATAGCATGAATCAAACATTTGGTTGTTTTGTTTTTCCTTGTGGCCTCAAAGAAGAAAGATTGATTGGTTGAGTGGATGATTCCATGGAGTTGGACTCCTAGGCAGTTATGAGTTGGTACTAGGAATTAAACGTGGGTCCTCAGCAAGAGCAGATAGGCTCTCAACCTCTGAGCCATCTTCTATAGCCCTGAGTCAAGGATTTTTAAAGTGATATGACAGGTACATGTTAGCTTCCCTGAAGTACAGGTGGATGGTAAGGAAGACATTAGAATTATGCTTAATGAGTGATAACTGTTAGGAACCATGTTAGTTGAAAGCGTAGCTCCATGAGAAATTATTCCTGACTACAGGGTCAATTGTTGGCCTGACTGACATACTGGAGTTGGCCTATATGAGCTCATCAGTTACTTACAGTTCTGTGGTGTGTGTCCCTGGAGATAGTAGGAGTGAGTAATACAGTTAATAGGTTTTTCCCCTTTAAAGGGGGCATTATACTCATGCAAGAAATTAGAATGCTTCCATACAATTGCATTGCTCCCTACCTCCCCACACACACACTAGACAAGAGAAACTACATACAAAAAAAATTTAAAATGGAAATGTATCATATCCAACAAAGGAAGGATTCCTTATTATTCATCATTAACCCTTCTCACTTTTAACAAATTCTAGAAGCTTAGTGTTGTACGAGGATATGCGACTGGAGGACAACAGCCAGAACCACAGATGACCATTAAGGCATCTGATACAATGCAGTATTGATAGGCTTTGAACTGGTTACATTTATGTGTATGTGCACACACTTGAATGCTAGTATATAACTTTAGCGGTTATTCTTTCCTTTAGAACTTTAATCTTGAATTACTAAAGATTCCGAATTTTGTGTGTTTTATAATTTCTTTCAAAGTATTGTTTTAAACAATCTCAACGTATTTTTTCTTTTTTCAAATTTAAGTGGTTAGACTGTATGAGAATCTAAAATCTTCCATTTTTTGTAAGTACTGAATATACTGTATATTCTCAACTTGATTTCCATTTGATTCTTGGATCTCACAGGAATCCTTCAACTGCTTTCTACCAAGCGTTCCATTTGAACACGTTTCAGGAATCAAAGAGCCTCTGGGATAGGTATGATTACTTGATATGGAATGCATACATAGAAAAGTGTATGCATGAATTGCTTTGCATAAAACTGATTTTTGTTAAAGGGGGAGCCACATGGTATCTAGCATGAGACAAAGCAGCAAAATAAACCAAAAAGACTTATTTTGTATAGAATATAAATGTGCTTTTTATTTTATTGCATTCTGTGCATGTTTAATCTATTTTTAAGGATTTACATATTGTTGTGAAATAGTCACTTGTTTAATATATGTTTTAATACAAAACATTTTTTCTATTAATTGGTCTTAATTTTGTGTTGATTTATAGGATTTATAACAAAACAAATGCTATTTCAAAATTTTTTAAAAAAAGCAAAAAACAAAAACTGGACGAGGGACAAGACCTGGATAACAAAATTGTCATTAATTTTGACAAGGAATTGTCACCACGTTTACTTGCTAGAATTTCATATATCTATATAATTGTAAGGCCCCAACACAGGTTGCTTTTTCACAGATACTGTTTAGGTCTTATTTTTCACTTAAAAATAAAAAAAGAATTCTTGATTTCATTTTGGCAAAAGATACTTTGGTTTATCTTTCTGCTTAGCACACAATTTTAAATAGTATATGCTTTGTTCAGTTATTTGGCTGAATATTATCAATCCATCATTCTGTGTGTAATTAACAGGAGTTGAGCACAGTGTTTTTTAAATCCCCACAAAGCTTGTTAGATTCTTTTAACTCTGCCTGGCAACGCATTTGTGTCATCTGGCATATTTTTGGATAACATTCATAGACTCAACTCTACCTCTTTCATTAGAAAAGAGAGTTGCTAAGTGCATGTACATGTCATATTAAGACATGGCCTGCATTGCCTTAATAGTAAATAGTAAAACTTTTAATTTTTAGGCTTGATTTGTTTGTGTGTATAACTCTAAAGATATTTTTCTAATACTTTATACTTTATATCTTTTAGATAATTTATTCCTTAACCAAAAATTATTTTAAACAGTTTTTTAACAGGAAAATTTTAAATTTGTAATACTGTGTATATAATCGTTTTAATTAGTTTAGCCCTAACAGCACAAGGTATTATAAAGAAATACATAGTAGATTATAGTATGAAACAGATGAAGTTTTAATCCTTCAAACAGTACTTGAGGTATGCCTTATACTTTTCCTGAATATAAAGGAAATAGTACTTTATTTGAATATAAATAGTTTTAAGTGCAGTTTAATTATTTGTAATATCTAGCTTTCATAAGCTATCATGTCATAAATACATTATGGAAAGATTTGACCTTTATTTTCTATAATTTTGATCTAATATTAAAATGCTCCTTTAGTTTCATTGTCAGGTAACCATAGAAGTTACTTGCTCATAATTTGTTGTTGTTGCTAAATACTTGTTTCTTTTATTAGATATCAGATACTTTTAACATCTCAGAAATGATGCAGGGTCTATAAATAGTTTCTCATAGGTTGAAAATATATCTCTGGGATGGGAAAAAGGCAGTAGACCTGAACTTATATCCCTATAACCCATGTTTAAAAAAAAAAAAAAATCAAATGTGGCAATCCAGAAGTCCAGATACAAGAAGGTGACAATAGGACAATCCCGGGGTCTCACTGGCCTGCTAATCTATCAAATCTAGCCAATCAGCAAGGTCCAGAATCAATGAGGGACCTTGCCTTGATAACTAAGATTGGGGAAATGATAGAGTAAGACACGTGAGAAGTAACTGGCTTTATTAGTTCTAACAGAACAGTTTGAACAACTTTATTTGGCAAATACCTACTGACTTGTTAACTGACACTGAGAAAGCACTGTGGTTCTATTTTTCTCATAGCAAATGGGTTAAAGATTTTTGTAATACTAGGTTTAAAATGTCAGTTATAGCTTTTTGGATCTTACCAAATAGCCTAATTTGGGACTATTGTAAATTTGGGGGTTTGTAATGTGTTTTTCATTGTCATTGTTTGATTGATTTTTCTTTTCTTTTTTTTTTAATTAATTTGCCAAATAAGTAATTACAAAGATAATTCTGTTAAACCACTCAAGAATTTAGGACAGTGGTTCTCAATCTTCCTAATGCTGGGACCCTTTAACAGTTTTTCATGTTGTGGTGACCCCCAGCCATAAAGTTACTTTGTTGCTACTTCACAACTGTAACTTTGCTACTGTTTTGAATCTGAATGTAAATATCTGACATGCAACCCCAAAGGGATTGCAACCCACAGGTTGAGAACCACTGGTTTAAGAAGCTGTAAGTCCTATATGGCCTCTTTATGGCATAAATTTGCCTATCAGCGGGGCTAGCCTTTTTAAGACCTATTTTTATTGGGTAGTGGGGTATACTACTTGTGTGTAGGTACCTATGGAGGCCAGAAAAGGACATCAAATCTGGAGCTGGAGTAACAGGTAGTTGTGAGCCATCACATTTCCTGGGTGCTAGGAACCAAACTTGGGTCCTCTGGAATAGTTGGAAGTGCTCTTAACTATTGAGCCATCTCTTTCAGTCCTGGGAATAGTTTTTTAAGACAGCTTTCATTATTCATGCTTCAGTATCTGAATAAGATCGATGCTTGTGTCTAGTTTTAAGGACTGAAACCTTTTTCTCCTGCTAAGATATTTTCAACTTATCAAATATCTTTATACTCAAATTATGAATAACTATTATGCTATTCTTCACTAACTTACCAGTTGTCCTTTGTTTCTTCCTTTATTTAAGTAGAACTAATAATTTAAGGGGTTTATTCAGTAGCCGTGTGTGTGTGTGTGTGTGTGTGTGTGTGTGTGTACGTACACACATGTGCACATGTGTGTATTATCTGAATGTAGTCTCTGTCTATATTCAGATAATGTTTTCCTCATTTATATACTGAAATTGAAGCTACTCTCAAGCCTTTTAGGTGCCATCATAGTTTTGTGTTCCTCATTTGTCAGTTGTAGAATCCTTAGGAAAACAATCAGTGGAAGTAATTACAGATATATGAGGAGAGTGATACTGATAGCTGGATGATCTAATCCAGTCCCTTCTTAAGGTCTTTTCATTAAAATAAATAGTATATCTTATGTAACTAACTTTCTGAGAGGTTATATTATACAAAGTCAATTTTTTGTGGTATCTTTACATACTAGAATTTTAGTGATGCTAAATTTTGACTACCTTTTAAAAATTGTGTTCATTCTTAGTTTTCTTAAGTCTACAGAATTAGTTTAGAAACCTGTCTCAGTAATCACTAAAAATCAAACATTAAGGTCTATGAAACCTTAATGTAAGAATTTTAACAGTTTTTACCATCTTTTAAATGTCATGCCAGTAAGATAAGGAAGCACTAGAGAGAAGACTAAAGGGAGGAAACCAGACTGCTTTTAATAATTTGCTTTATGAATAAACATTTGAAGTGTTTTGTCTTCATAAGGGAATTGGTTAAATTTAATCAATAAGTTTGATAAGCATTTTCAAGGGATGCATGATTTCCTTGAGTTAGCTTGTCATGGTAACAGCAATATTTAAGTGTAAATTAGTAAGGAAAGAGATTAGATATCATTATTTGACACAAATTCATTGATTCCTATAATATCAGGAAAAGCAAAATTGTAAGATCCAATATCTATTTCTAATGAGCTTGGTCTTACTTTCGGAAAAGATAAAGTGAATCATTATCACATAATTGAAAATGATGGCTCTTTATAATATCCATGCACTTTCCACTTCACAAGGAAAGTTGGAGTGATTGCCCAAAGTTGTTTCAGAAAGTAGCTTTCATAGTTTAAAGTGGGTAGAGTTTGGTATTGCAGAGCTAGAAAACTGAGGAAAAGAAGCAATCCAGTTAGAGGAATGGTACTGTGGATCATTGTGAAAATACAGGGCTTACATATATGTATGGGTAAGTATAAGAAGAATAGTTGGATATAATTTATGTTTAATATAAAGACAACAGAGAAGAAAAGCTTGATTAAACAAAGAAAAAGTATGATTGTCAAAAAGTTGGAATTATTAGTAAGATTTTACAGCTTGTGAATTATAAGGAAGTACTCGAACAACTCCAAAGTGCTAAAAACCCAGTTGATTGAGGGAATGTTCATATTGTAGGATGTGTTACTAAAAGAATTCGTTTGAATAGATGATGGGGTTTATTGTTTTAGCTGTTTCATGGCTTAGTTGACAAACTAGTAGAAATATCCAGGTATGCAGCTGGGTAAAGAAGTAAGATACTGAAGAATTTTTTCTCTGTATTTATAGTTCAAACTTTAGAACAATCCAGGAGTCTAAGATAGTAGGGTAAGAGAGGTTCAAGCCAGAACCATAAGCAATACCACCTAACACTGAGATCAGAAGAGGAGATCATAAGAAACAGGTGTTTTAGAAATGGGAGCATTCTGGAAATATCACTTACTAACCAAAAAAAGAAAAAACTGTTTTTATCTGTTCTTACACAATTGTCTGCTGCCACAGTTTTAACCATTAATCTTAACCTTATTCTTTGCAGTACTATTTCATTAATTCCTAAACATTTCTTCTCTTAGTTTTTCTGTAGTTCAATTGAACACCTGATACATTGATAACTGTTTTCTGCACATTGATAGGCTTAAAATTGGCAATGAGAAATTGTTCAGCTGTTTACCAGTCTCCATGACTGTTCCTTCGTTTACTACCTTCATTGTGTAAATTACTCAACCTAAATCACCCATCCTACTTTCAAGACTCATGGTAATTATTTTCAGGGTGAAATTTTAGATCACATAAGAAGGTATTTATTGTTTACTTATCTCTCCCCATATTCTAAGAAAACCACATCTTCAAATAGCACAAAATTTGTAAATTAACTTATTAAACTATTTTACAAAATCTTGAACTTCATAGCAAAATTTGTTAGGAATTATCATTGGACTTGCTCAGACTAAAAGAAAATTTAATACACCCTAAAATTATTGAACTAGAACAAACAAAACATCTTTCTTTTGTTATTCCTTCCCTCCCCCTTTTGTATTCCTCAACACTTTAAAAATTTAGGTTCATACTTCTTCAATGTATTTAAAATCATGTGTGCATGAGTTTATTAGCCTTTTGGGAAGAAATATTAAATGAAATTTTAATTTTTTTAAGATTTGGAGTACTGGGAGAGGTGTGTATGTCTTTTAAACTGTAGATGGCATTTTTTAGGTGCCTGTACACACATTCTCATACTAACACTGCAAATAAATCCTTAGCTATTTTGGTTTGGGTAATTGACTAAAAAACTTTTAAATGCTGTGGATTATCAAATATTAGCTTCTGTGTTTGTACTTTAGTTGGCTCCTTCTAAAATATTTGTTATATTTGAAAGAAATAAACTTTAATAGATGAAAATACTTTATTAACCTTTGCTAAATATCTTTTAAAAATAGCATTTCATGTTAAGACAGTTTACCTCTTCAGAATTTGAAGATTCATTATTATAAATAGTAAAAGATTTGAAAGATGTTACTTTTTTTTTTCTTCAGCATTTTAATTCTGTAGTATTTGGACCATAAATGGTACTATCCTCAGTATATTAAAATATGAATGCAGGCAACATGGCTGTCACTGTCCATAGTTACTTAAGAATGTATACTGTGTCAGGCATCGTGGCACAGGCTTTTAATAACAACACTTGGGAGGCAGAGGCAGGTGGTTTGAGGTCAGCCTGGTCTATATTGCAACTTCCAGGGCAGCCAAAGCTACACATACAGAGGCTGGGGAATGTGACTTAGTAGTAATGCTAAGTTTGTATCTGTAGTATGTGAGGCCTTGGCCACAAGCCTTAGCACTGAAAGAGAAGAAAAAAACAGGGTGAGCAAGGGAAATGACACAGTGAATAAAGTGCTTGCCAAACATGAGACATTAGGTTTGATTCCCAGTATGCACATTTTTGGTTGGTGATTGGGAGGAACCTGAAATAGCAACACATACCTGCTAATCCAGCACTGGAGAACATCCCTGGGCCTTAATGGTCAGCCAATAAGAAGGCCCTATTTCAAAACCTAAGGTGGAGAAGTGAGTCTAAAGTGAGTTAAGTCACTTGATGTAGACTTCTGGTCTTCATACCCACTCCTCCACACACATTCACATGAACATGCACATACATGTGCACACACACACACAAAAAAATATATATATATATATACACACACACACACACACACACACACACACACATACATATATATCATCATTAGGAGCTTTTTGGTTGTGTCGTAATATATTAGACCAGTTACAGAATATTTGTTGTAGTTTCTGTGTTAATTTCTGGGAATATGTAGTCTTCCCATGTTATTACATACTCTATCAGTAATATTTGAGCTAATTGCTTATCTTGGGGTTGCTTCTTGATTTTTGGAGACAGGATTTCTCTGTGTAGCTTTGGAGCCTGTCCTGGAACTCTCTGGTGATAGACCAGGCAGACCTCAATGAAATTGGCCTGCCTCTGCCTCCCAAGTGCTGGGATTAAAGGCATGTGCTACCAACACTGGGCTTTATCTTAGGTATTTCTATGTATAGAAGTGTAGGGAACATTTTTGAACAGCATGAAGTCATGTCTACATATTCATGGGTAGTCTTACAGAATTTTTAGAATATTTTAAAAGAAATATGAATATTTTAAAAGAAATACTTGAAAATGGAGTTGTTTATAACTGCAAAGATATGTATTCAAATAGCAAACAGCAGGCTGGGGTTGTAGCTCTCAGTGGTAGAGCATTTACCCACTTAAAATCCTGGGTTTAACACCCAGTATTTCAAGGAATTTCCCCAAAAAGTTATTTGGGGAAATCTCACAGGCATGTTATTTGATGTCTATCACTTTTCAAGTTAATGCTTGGAAATTTTAAGTCATCCTTGCCCTCCTGCCCTTGTTTTGTTTATTTGCTTGTTTTGTTTCTTTTCCCATAAAGAAAGGTGAACTAAGTGGGGGTAAGCACAAACCTAGTTCTTAACCAAAAACTTTCAAGAGCACATTTTCATTTATGTGTCTTCCTAAAAATAGAGATAATGTGTTAACATTTCTAAGGCTATCTGATTAATCTTTATTCATCTATAAGTACTTCAGCTACCTAGATTCCTATTAGAATAAGACTTTAAATGTGACCCTGCCCTATACAGCAACTAATTAATTTAAATGTGTGCTCAAGGAAAAAAATTGAAGTAGAAGTTTTATATTTCTTAAATGTAGTTTCTAAACTCTGAAATTATTGTATTTGCATAATATGCATATTTTTCCTATAAGTTATCCATAAAATTACAGAATTTGCTGTATATATGTCCAGTTTAATTCTATCCTCCAAAGGCTTCCTAGGCATTTTCTGTAATAATACTTTGTGTATTAATAAAGAGTCCTTTAGTTTGCTCTTTAAATAGCCAGTTATTTCAAACCTTCTGGACAAGCAAATTAGCAATGCTATCAATATACATTTCAGGAAACATTTAGTTCCTTAAATAGTACTATATATGTTATTTTTGTGGGATTTTTCCCATAACAAAGTAAATTATCAAAATTAGACATTTAAAAAATATTAAGTATTTTGACTGCTAGAATTATAACTAAAAATTTTGAGAGACATTTGGTGATAATTAAAGACGTGATAACAGCTTTGGATAAATATGGATTTTTGCCTTCACCAGGTGATTTCATTATAAGCTTATGCTTTAGGGGGGAAAAATCCAATTCATATAATTTTAATGACATCAAATGTGTTGTGAGATTACATTTGGAAAGATTGTATTTGTAAGTAACCATATATGATAGAAAAGTTCCATTCAATGGTAAAATCTGTGACAGCATAATATACCACATACATTTAGGTCAGATATCCTAGAAAGCGGCAGAGTTTCCTTTCCAGGACTGTCTGGAGTTTTGAACATACTGATCTTCCTCAACAATGGGTCTCTTTCTTTCTCCCTTCTCTTTGCCCCTCAACCCATTAAATCATTTTATTTAGAGTGCTGATTATGTAAAACTTTATCCACAGTTGTTGCCTTTGCTGTGGATCACTAGCAACTAAAAATAAAAATAGGTATTATCAGGCAGAAAATGTTTTTTTTTTATGGTGTAATTTTTCAGGGATTGAAATAGATACCCAGTAGGAAACTTTCTGGCAAAAAATTAATAATTTAAGAAGATAACTTGTAACAAAGTAGTTTTGGCCATTTTAAAATCCTTCCCCAGTTACTTTGACATCCTTACCAAAATGATTTTCAGGACCACTGCTGAATAATTTAGGATGTACTATTTCTGTACATAAAGCATGTGATAAGGTTTATTCTTATCAACATGTCTGCTTCATTAATTGGGACAGGTAGAGGTGTCGGAATAAAAGTGAAGTGCTATCTTAAGCATCAAAGTGATCCATGTAGATTTTTATGATCCTGTCAGCTGTACTAGAGTTTAGAAACATACATAGATATGGACCATAGAGTAATGCTCCAGTGTCATTATATAGGGTTAAAACTGTCCATATCAGGTTGCATGGTGTTAAATCAGATTTCTGGATCATGATCTTGAACTTTTAATTGGTTCCATTTCTGTTTGACTCTTCACTGACAAGTATTCTGGTGGCCTGAAAGTCCGTGTTGGAATTTTAAGTTTTAAGAATCCAAATCAAATATTTCAAATTATTTTACATCTAAAAATATCAATTGTGTAATCATGGTAAAACATAAACCTTGCTATAAACGATTTTAAAGGCTATTTGATTAAAGCACTTATTTACTTAAACTCTTTGCTAGAATTTTTTTTAGAATTCAGCATCGGAGGAGGAATGTGACATAATAATGATCGAAAGCCGAAAGTTTAAAAGTTGTGATGCCCTCACATGGTTGGAGGGTTATTCTAGCTTCTAAGGACTGAATGTTGTCCACAAGAGTGTCTCATCAGGTCATAAATTGGTAAGACTTAATGGATTAGATTTTATGTACTATACCTGATGTTATTGTATTGAGATGACTATATGAACAAAATGAGCACGTTGTATAATTAATAGTATAAAATATAAGTTGAAACTTGGAATTTTAAATACTTGGATTATGTAATCATTTTGAAGTCTCACAAAGCTCAAGACCCTATCCCTGTAATAGTATTTATTAAATACATCAGTTTAAAAAAGAAAGTGAAATCCTGTAAGATAGTGACATTAAATATTTGTGTTGCATCTGATAAAGATGCTTACAGTGTAGTGAAAAGCCCAAAATACTTCACAGCTATTTTTTCAGGAAATACTTGAGAAGTAATACTTTTCTTTAAAAAAAAAAAAAAAAAAAGGAATATGTTTATTTTTTTATAAAATATTGTATAAGTTGATTTTATTTCCTTGGAGGATTTTACTTTCTTCATAAAGGCCATCTTTGTTTCTAAACACAGCTTAATTTTTTTTCCAGTTCTTATGTTGAGAATACTTAAAATGCCAGTGTCATTTAAAAACAGTATATTAGATGTCAGTATATACATTTTTTATATCCTGAAAATTAATTTCTTCCAGAATTCTCTGTTTAGGAAATCAACTTGTTTTATTTATCTTCCCTGGTTTGTTTTCTATATCTGTATTTTGATGAAGTGGGCTCTTAAGATTTATTTAATTGAAGATAAGATCTTAAAATTTTAGTAGGAAATTCATATTTTGAAAATGAAAAAAGTATGAGCTAAGTTATATATCCATAATTGTATTGTTATGGAATTAATATTCTTGTTAAGGTATGTTACACTTACACTACAATGCTATCAAGAACTTTTTGAAGTTCTAAGAAAGCTAAAAGGTGTGGGTTGATAGCAGCTGAGGCTATTTCAGCTTTGTCCTCAGGCAGATATAGGTCTTTGTTTACTATCTCCTTTGTTCACTATCTCCTTGTCCATATTCATGCCTACTCTGACTTCTGAGTAATATCCTGTTGTTTCTAGTGTGGTTTCTGTAACTTCTCTATAAACTTAAATTCCATCAAGTGGTAATTGTGAGTCTGGAATGACATAAAACAAACCAGTAAGTTCTTTTTTTATTATTCTATATACTTCCTATTCATTTTCTATAACATCAGCATCACTCAATCAAAAGAATGTCTAATTTCACTGATGTACAATGGTTACAGGCTTCAGAAAATTATAAATTTTAGAAATTTGAGGTAGAATTATTTGTGCAGTCTTCTGTGTAAAGCTAAGAGTGTTTGTCAGATCTTCAAGAATAGTTAATATCAATAATGAAAGTTTTGGCTGGGCTTGGTGGCACATGCCTTTAATCCAAGCATTAAAGACCAAGTTTGAGACCATCTTGGTCTAACATAGCAAGTTCCAGGACAACAGATACTACATAGTGAGATCTTTGAAAAATAACAAGTAAACAGTGTTTTATAAAGCAAGCCCTATTTGTCACCCAAGTTTATGATTTACAAGAGGAATTTTTAATAGGTACATCCATCTTAGCTGCTTAGTTTAAAAAAAAAGAAAGAAAGAAAGAAAAAAGAGAGGAAGAAAGAAAGAAAGAAAGAAAGAAAGAAAGAAAGAAAGAAAGAAAGAAAGAAAGAAAAAAACCCTCATACTGCTGGGTCTGTTGGTAAGTGCCTTTAATGTCAGCACTTGAGAGGCAGAGGCAGGTGGATCTCTGTGAGTTCAGAGGCCAGCCTGGTCTACAGAGCAAGTTCCAGGACATCCAGGGCTACACAGAGGGGTAGGGAGTGGGGGAATCCTATACTGTCAATCCTTGTTCACGTGTTGATTGGATTCCTCTACAAACTAGTTGTGCTTTTGCTACTGTTAGACACTCACTGTACTCAGTGTTCTTGGTACATTACCTCATTTAACTTTTCTAAGTCATAATTATATAGATACCATCTATCAATATCCCTGATGAGAATTTTTGCTGTTTTTTGTTAGAGTTTGGTTTGAAGCAGGATCTCTCTATATAGCCCTAAATGGCCTGGAACTTACTGTGTAGAAAGGTTAGTCTTAATCTCCCAAAGACACTCCTTTCTGCCTCCAGGATGCTATTATTAAAGGTATGCACAACCATGCCTATCAAATTTTCTTGTTTTGCAGACAAGAAAATTGAATAGAAAGATTGAATAATCTGTCATATAGCCATTAAATGGAGGCACTAGGAGTTAAGTTTAGCTCTCATTGGAAATTTATAGGTTCTCATTCAGTATTGGTATGCTTACATGGAGAGTAACCCTAGATAACTTGGTAGATAAGTTTATATTATACAAGACATGAATACATAAATTTAATTCATATTGATCTTAAGTACAATATGTTATTCTCTATTAACAAAATCATCTTTTAAACCATGAAGTATTTAAAAAATACAGGTTGTGAGTTGTATAGTGTCAAATTATTTTTACATTAGAAAACATTTTGTTCATTTAATGTTTATGATTATAAGCAAATAAATGTGTATTATAATTTTTTAAAAGAATGCCCTGAGCCTGCAAGATGGCTTAGATGGCAAAGGTGCTTGACAACAAGCCCAGTGACCTGAGTTAAATCCCCATGATCCATGTAAAAGTAGAAGGAGAGAACCAACTCCTACAAGTTATCCTCTGACCTCCATGTGCACATCATGGTACCTTCATGTGTATGCACATATACAAACACTAAAGTAAATAATGAGTGCCTATTGAGAATGCTATTAAATGAGATTATTAAGAAATTCACCCTCACTACGTGGTAGTGGCACACACCTTTAATCCCAGCACTTGGGAGGCAGAGTCAAGCTGTGAGTTTGAGGCCAGCCTGGTCTACAGAGTGAGTCCTGGGACAGTCAGAGCTGTTTGACAGAAAAAACTCTGTCTCAAAAAGAAAAAAAAAAATCCACCCTTTAATGATCAAGTATTATAAATAGCAAAAACGTAAGGAGGCTGTTTTAAAAGCTCTAATTGCATTTATTTTGTAAGTGGGAAATATATGTAAAACTGTACTAAATACTTCATAAGAATTTCTCACTTTGTGAAAATTTTACTTTATTGTGTATCTATTGGAAAACCTTTTATTTGTACTTTTTAAACATTTATAAAGCAATGTTTTTTAGGTACATAAACCTTTAATCCTTGTGTGTGCTATGAACATATCTTTTTGGTTTTGATTTTGTATCTCATTGAGTTTCAAACCTTATAACCTATTATATATTTTGAATATAGAGAACTATTAAACATTTTAAAGTTCTGTGTGTCTGAATATGACTTAAAGCCAGGCATGGTGGTACACACCTAATCCCACCACTTACAAAGTAGAGGCAGGATAATTGAAGAGGATAATAAATTTGATAATAAGATTCTGCCTCAGAACATAAGAGCTTGTTACGAGCAAAACTTTGGGTTCAGTCTGCAGCACCACAATAGTACATGGAAAAAGAAAGGGAAGGTAAAGTTAATCCAAAATGTTGCTGCTTAAACAAGTTCAAATTAAAATCCTAAAAGTTTGATTACTTTTCAGTTAAATTGACATTGTTTGAAGACCAAAGACGAACTTTGTTCAGTGTCAAATGATTAAAACTATACAAATAACTTGATATCTAATCAGAATATGAAAATCTTAGCTTTAAACTATTGTTTTTTAAGAATACATTTGTGTCTCACATTCTTTAGTAATAATACATACATGTTTTTAAAACATAACCTTTGCCTATGGCTTTCCTTGGCAAATAGCCCATGTTTTTGTCATCTCTGACTTTATGGAATCTCCATGTCAACTTAAAGATGACTCTTAAAGCTTTACATAATTGTCCTTTCAAGAGCTTTTCATAGGAATTCTAATCTTGCCACATATTGCCTGGCTTTCAAGTCCTTCCTTTGGATATCAGTGGAAGTTTCCATGGCCCCTCAGTACTTTAATTTCTGCATGGTTGCAAAGCCAGGTTCATTTAGGTGATACCAAAAAGATGATTACTGCCATATAACATGTAAGACTATTAGTACTTCAAATTCTATGAAAATGCTGAAGGTGCATTGTCTAGTTAATTTATAGTCCTCACATAGGCATAGTTTGAAATGGTGATGAGGAGGTATTGTTTGATAGAAATCACAAGATACCTTCTTTTTCATTGTTGATTGTATATGTTTCAGGGACTTCTTGGGGCTATTTATGCCCAGATCCCCTAATGTAAAAGGAATAAAATATTGGGAATTTCTTCACACTCCCAAATCTAACTTAAGACATCCCACTTGTTTACAAGGCATCTTTGAAGGCATTATGAACTATCTTTAACTCATCTAACTAAATCTTCAAGTCTTTTTTCTGCTTTGCTCACTTCAGAATAATATTTGGTTTCTTTTACTTTCTTTTAAATTCATTTTTGATTGAATTGTCAAAGGGGTTGGTCAGTTGAGAGAACCTCATAGGTAGGCATTTATGAAATATAATTATGCAACTCAGATTTTCACTAGATTAACCTCTGAATCTGTGATTGTAATGTGAAAATGAAAGGTCTTTGTTAAAATTTTTATCTGAAAGATTAGGAGTTTTGAAAGTTTTCCATGAATGCTGAATTCACTGGCATATACATCATACAGTTGCCTGTAGCATATAGAAACTGCTATACATTGCTTTCTCAGTAAGTAAAACCAAATGTGAAGAACATTTTTTGAAGGAGTATGCCATTAAAGGCCAGACTCACAATCAAAAAGTATAGAGAGCTGCAATCATTGACTTCCATTAACTTTAGTAGGGAGAAAAGCTTCTTGAGAGCTGTTTTTAATTGTTCCTGTGAGACTCTTCAAGTCATTTCTAGTAGTTTAAATACCTGATTAGTTTCTTACATCTTTGTCCTGGCAACCTCAGCATAGTGCCAATTCAAACTGAACTTTACAAGTGTAATTAGATATTATATTAAATATTATAAGCTGTTTTTCATCATTTTCTTTGAGAAATACATTGGATATTAGTTATATGCAGATATATAATAAGAATACCCCCGAGATGGACAGTTCCTGCTGTCAAGGTTTAACTTAAGAGGGAACATTTGATAGAGACAACAAAGAAAATTGTCTGTTGAAGAATCAGAAGACTGTTGACAAGACTGGCTGCTAATGAAGGCCTGAAGGAAAGGCCCCATCTCAGATTACTTAGCTCTTTCAGATCATGATAGAAATTTAGAATTCATCTTAAAGACATTACACAAAACTGGGGCCAGTAGGATAATTCAGTGGATAAAGGCACCTGCCACTACATTTGACATCCTGAGTTCTGTTCTTGGGATCTACCTGGTAGAAAGAGAAAACTAACCAAATCTTGCACGTTGTCATCTGACTTCCATACAGACACATCCCACTTGAAAATAAACTGTAATAAAAAGTTTTTAAACATTTTACATAAGCTAATGTGAACAAATTCTGCTATGTGATATGTCTAGATTTTACCATATCTATAATAACTCCTTATCATTGCAGAAACATGGATCCAGCTTTAACTGAGATAAAGCTGTTAGTAGTTAAAAGTTAACCATGTACTACTTTGAATACAATTCTCCTTGAATGAAAAAGAAAAAGCCTGAGCTTTTTATATTTTCCTAGCATTTTTTGCACTTGTCTTTATTGGTCTATACCAGACCAATATGCAAGTCTAAAGCAATAAATGACTAGGATCATAAATGGTTTAAGCAAAGTAGCACTGTATCTCAATGTTGCTAGGTATTTTTTTTTCTTTTTGTAATTTATTGTTGAAATTTCACATAACACTAAAGGAAGGCCTGACTATTTTTTAGTTATACTTTTTGAAAATTTTATGTTGAATTAAATCTATTCTGATATGCTTTAATGGCCATTGGTGATTTTTCCTACAGTAATTACATTTTGTACAGTGAAACTCTTAACAATCTGAGGATTAGAGTTTTATTAACATTTAGTCTACTCAAATGCTGTGTTTTATAAGCCTTAATATAAATTTCAAACTCAGATTAATTTTATTAGTATATATTTTGGGCATGAAGTCTTAACATCTGACTACTAGAATACAAAAAAAAAGTAAATCTAGTAGGCTATAGTTAGGGTTGTTTAAAATTCTTTGGGATAGCAGCAAAACAAGTTTTCTAATAACTAATCATAATTAATTCTATACTTCTTCATGGCCTTAGGAGCTTAAGTCTTACTCTGTAGTTTAAGATAAATTAATTGAAGTTTATGAGGGTTTTTGTTTTTTTTTTTTTGTTTGTTTTGTTTTTTTTATCGTGAAGTCCCTTTGACAAGTTCCTTTAAGATAGTACAGCTGTGACTCCACTGTTCAAATGTGACTGGTCATAGTATCTTAACTCCCTAGGGTCTGCCATCCCCATGTGCACCACCCCCAGTAATTTTATTTTAAAGATTTTATCTTAAACAAAACAAAAAAACTCTTTTGTAATTTAGAAATCTATGCTCTTTAAAAATGAATATTCTTCATGATTTCAGTGTCTTACTTAGACAACAGATGAGAAATAAACTGTTTTACCTTCGTTCCCGTAATGGCTACCCCACCATAAAACAGAGAGCAAAGGGGATTTTAGTAGTAGTAAAATGATGGCCTAGACAGCATTATGCTTAATCTGTGCTGTCTATTTGTTGAAGGTGTTTGTTTGCTTAGAGGTAAGTCTATGTAATTTTTAAACATCTCAACTGTAAAACATTGGTTGGTTTATCAAAAGCCAAATAAGGAGCATAGTAGGTTTATAAATACCAGAAGTCACCACACTTCAGAGGCAGAAGGGGTAGGATTGCAAGTTTGAGAGCAGCCTGGGCTACATGAAGAAATCCTAAGCAAAATAGAGAGCAGATACTTTCTCCAATAAAGAATACTGTTCATTTCCTTAGGAAATAATGAGTTTGTTTGGTGGTGGTCCTTTTAATCTATACAAGAATCTAGCAATTACACATTCAGAAGCCTCAAGATATTATTTTCTTCTTATCTTCTGGGTTTAACCCAATTGAAACAATCCCTTTACAATTTTCATTTATTTACTACTGCCCTGGACTTTGGGGGTAGATAATGAATGGACATAAAGTAGCAAGGAAAAATGAGTATGCTAAGAACAAATGTTTTAGTTATGTAATCTTAGTGGCTAATCTTAATTAAAATTTTATTTTGTCATATGTTTTGTCCATAGAGTTAGGGTTTTTCTAGAAAGCAGATCTAAAATCTTTTCTGTCAAGAAATGGGCATAAATGAAAATAATAACTATAAAATAGATAAGAATTTGAAGTCTTCACTTTTTGAATTTTAATTTACAAATGAATCGTCTCATTTTCATTTTGGTCATGCTGTATAGAAATGATTGAGAGGATCTATTCAAAAATGACTGTTTAGCTGGAAGGAACAGTGTGTTAGGTTCTTGAGAAAGGAGATAATTTAAGGCTGTTGAATAAATAGTATTCCTAAGAACTATATAAGCTTTCCCATGCCCATCTTATAACTTGTTATGTCTTATACAGTGTATTTGCCATTTTATCTTAACTTTAAGCAAACTCATTTTCTCTTACAGGTTGAGGTAGCTACCACATTGTTACAACACTCAGACCTAGAACTCTCAGCCTGAGACTCCTCTGGAGTTTTATATACTTGATCCCTATAATCTTTTTGTATTTCTCTGCCAAGATAAACATTTCAAACGAAGCCTAAACTATCCCCTTCCCTACCTTCTAGTTGCCTTCATCATGACACATTACCATTGTCTTAATTCCTGATTGTCCTAGGCCTTATCCCCTGTCATCCTTTGTATTTCTTCACAGTTGAGTCCCTTTCTTCATCTATTTGGTCTCATAGTCTCTACGCTTCAAACTTTTTAATCTTAAATACACAGCACTGTTTCATACCTGTGAATATCCTGTTATCTGTTTCTCTTTTTCTACCATCTTATTAGCAGTTCCTACACAGAGAGGGAAAGAAATAATATTTATGTAGTTATGCTCTTCATAAAACTCTAAAATCAATTGACGGAGGAATAATATATTTGGTGACACTCAAAAAATAAATGACTTGATGCCAAGTCAAGCTACACTGTATTCACTAATTCCATATCTAGTGATTCTGCCACCCTGAATGCTACCAAACTTTTTTTTCTAGCCAGTGAACTTTGGCATCTTTGGTGTAGAAAAGGCAGAGTATATATTACCTAGAAAGATATAAATGCTGGGGTGAGACTTTATAGAAAATAAGTGAGTTTGTTCAGGATTTGTAACTTGTTACTCCAGTAGATTTGGATTATCTACATTTATTAGATACTTGACTTTAAGAACATAAGCTAGGGCTGCCTAGATGGCTCAGTGTTTGGTACTTATTGCCAAACCTGACAACTTGACCTGGATCCCTGGATCTTTGTTGTGGAAAGAGAAAACTGACTCCCGGAAGTTGTCTTTTCACCTTCACGAATCATTGTGCTCTCTCCTCATAGGCACAAAATAAGCAAATCAGTGTAATTAAAGTGTGTGTGTGTGTGTGTGTGTGTGTGTGTGTGTGTGTGTGTACGTATATATACTTTCTATGTGTGTATGTGTTTACTTGTATATATGGGTGTTTTGCCTTTGTGTCTGTATGTGCACCACTTGTATGCCTGATGACCATGGAGGTCAGAAGACATCGAATCCCCTGGGACTGAAGTTACAGACAGTTGTGAACTGCCATGTGGATGCTGGGAATCAAACCTGGGTCCTATGCAAGAGCAGCAAGTGCTTTTAACCACTGAGCCATCAGAGTATAAAATGGTAGCATTGTCAATGTCCACTGTGTAGGAAGAATTACTATAAATGAAGTTACACAGGAAACAATTTGGAATGTGATGTAAAATGTTATACATAGAGAAAGAGGCCTTAGAAGAGGCCTTAGAACCAGCACACACAGCAGATGACACAGGATTCCAGTATACTAATTGCTGAGGTTAGAGGCACATTTACAGAAGAGAAAACTTGAGCGCTGAGAGCAATTAAAAAAAAATAATAGAGTTACCATGAAGTACTTAGAGAGAAAGATAAACAAAGAGTAGGGGCGCTAGAGAAAGAGGTTAGTAATAGAGCACTTGCCAGGCATGCAGAAGACACAGGGATCCAGCCAGTCTTGGCACAAAAAAAAAAAAAAAAAAAAAAAAAAAGAGTGAAGAAGCCCTGGAGGGAATGAAATTAAAGATTTCCAACTTAAAATTTGAGCAGGTATTTGAAATGGGGTAAGGAAAGAACATATGGTGGTTCCCTGTATATCCCAGCACTTTGGAAGTGGAAGAAGGAAAACCAAGAGAATTCAAGAATGGGGGCTGGAGAGATAGTACACTGGTAAAGAACAGTGGTTACTTTTACAGAGGACTAGGCCTCCAATGCCAGCACCCACGTACAACCATCTCTCATTCTGAGTCTAAGGGATCTGGCATCCTCCTAACTTCTTTGGGAACTGCATCCATGTGGTACACAGACATACATGTAGGCAAAACACCCATACATATAAAATTAAATTTTTAAATTTAAAAGTTCAAGGCTGTGATGGTAAGAAGGCTCTTTAGGTAATAATGGTCAAGCCAGATGACTTGAATTCTATCCCAGAATTGCATAGTGGTAATCAATCAGTGCCCACAAATTGTCCTTTTAACCTCAGCATGAATGTAAAACAGATCAAAGCTATCTTGGATTAGTGAGCCACTACCACGAAAACAACAAAACGAAAGAATATAAGAAGTGACCCTTTGAAATAAATGCAAAGGGCTTCCATTGGGCGAATCATTCCTTTTGCAGGGAGAGGAGGCACCTTTTGTTAGGAGAATTCCTAAGTTAATGTTAGATGAATGTAGCTATTTCCAGAAGATTATTTTTATGGTCCACTACTGATTGAAAATATATTCTATCCATGGTTTCTAAAGTGAAACACAAATCTTAGTGAAGTTTTACATTTGTGTTTTTATTTCTCCAGACACTTTTCTGCCATGGCTTCTCTCAAGTTGTATTCATTTTCACAGATTTATACCATGAAAACTCCCCATGACCCTTAAGTAATGGAAGAAGAAAAAATGAAATGTTACAATTTCTTCTTAGTTAAGAGGAAAAAAATGTTGTTAACCTATTAAAGGTAGATTGAGCTCTATTCTAAAATGCCTGGCTCTGAGTGTTTTCTCCTTTCCTAACCCAGCTGAAATCTTTTTAACTCCTTAGGTGTTTCTGACGTAATTTTTTATTATTATTAGGCGTATGCCATTTTTAATTAAAATTTGTTCCTATGAGGAAATAGAAAACCTTTTAATCGTTAAAATATGTAGGTTTTGATTGCTTTTTGCTTTTAAGGTTTACTGATATTCTTAGAAGCCAGCCAGTCACCAACTTCTATCCCAGTAAACTAAAGGACGTTTTTTTAGAATTTAGAATATGAATATATAGAACTGCTCTCCAATTGATTCCTTTTCAGCATAATTCAATTATTTCAAGTTTTATCTGCTGTTACAGGCTGTTGGAAGATTTAAAATCCTTTGTAATCCTTTATTCTTTCACTACTAGGTACCAGTAAGTGTAGACAATTATCAGTTATACGCTCTTTTTCTCTTCTCCAGAAAAATAATTTTAAGTGCTCAGCTTTTTTATTTGGATTTAAGCCTCGTGGTATCAGTCACTCCTCACTCAGTATTATGTCATCAGATTACCTAATTGCTGCTGTGCAAACAGTAAAATGAAATGTTTTTCAACAAAGCCCTTTTTAAATGTAAGCACTCTAGCATTGGTAAAAATGCCAATTTTCTCTACCCCTTTCTCACACCCTTCCTTGTTTTTCAGTCTGACTCAGAAGGAAGAAATAATCTTTAAGTCTTGTTAAGTCTTACCTAATGTTAGTGGGATAAGAAGCAAGTAGAGGGCTGGGGAAGTGGTTTTGTTGGTAAGGTACTGCCAGAGGTCTGAGCTTAATACCTGCCGTAACATAAAGCTGGCCTGATGGTGCATGCCATGGAATCCCAGCACCTAGGATGTGGAGGCAGGAGAATTGAGAATTCAAAGCCATCCTGAGCTTGTGTGGAAAGAAAGGAAATGGGGTTGGGAAGTAAGTTAGTGAAAAATACCATTCATCTTGAGTAGATAGACCATGTTTTTATAATAGTATATTATCCAACTTCAAGTAATAGAATATTAACACTGGTTTGGATGCAGTACTACTTAAAATTTCCAGGCAAAATTCACATATACTCTTATTTTCAGCATTTTAATAGAAAATCATGTAGTTCTACTAGTTTGTTTCATTTATTTATTTTGTGTGTGGATGCACGTGTGCCATGGCACACCTGTAGAGGTCAGACAAGTTGCTGGAGTTGATTCTGCCCTTCCATCTACTGGACTAGAGCAGTTCCACAGAAGAACTGTCAGAATTTTACTGACAGTTACTGGGATGATTTCCATACATAGCCCCACCCTCTGATATATATAGAATGGAGAGGGATACAGAGAAGGAAGATACTGTTCATACTAGTTTTAGCTTCTTCACAATGCAGCTATTGTGTTTTTATTGTGTAAGTTGGTAGACTGTACAGAAGGTGCTAACAAATGGAAAGCAATAGTCTTAAATAGGCTCAATTCTCCCTAAATTAAGGTCCAAAGTTTTGCAAATCTCGGGTATCACAGTAAGTTCTGTTCCATATATTTAATAAAATGCCTTATTCTGGGCCAGCAAGATGGTTCAATGGGTATTCGGTTCCATCCCTACAACCTACTCAGTGGGAGATTTTCAGAAGTTGTCTTCTGCCTCCATATGCATGCTATAGCACATGTACTTCTGCACTCATAAAGAATAATAATAAGTAAAAATCTAAATGCCCTATTGATTTTAAGTCAGCAAGATAGCAATGGCTCAGCAGATAAGGGTGCTGCTGCCAAACCTAAGAACCTAAGTTCAGTCCCTGGGAACCTACTTTCCTCAAGTTGTTCTCTGACCAGCATATAGTTGCCATGGCATCCGCGCACGTGTACACACACACACACACACACACACACACACACTTTTTTAAAAGTTGAAAAGTAAAAAAGAAAAGTCCTATTTTGCAGGATGAAATAATCCCTAGAGACAGTGGAGTCGGTACCTCTTTTTTTCCTTCCCCCTTTTCCTGTTTCCCTGTTAATTTTCCTGCAACCATTGGCTCATGTCTAGAGTTTATGCTATACAGGGAAATAAATTCTTAAGTCATATTGGAATGTTCTTTTTTTTTTCCTAAAGTCTCCAACATATAGTGAAACTAGCCTTCTGTCTCTGTTTTTATTTGCCTACCTTTTCAAACAACCAACTTCTGTATGTGTGTGTGTTTATTTTGTTACATCATATACACAAGCAGATATAAGATATATTACTCCTTTAGGAAAGTGATAATATATTGTACACACAATATGTCTTTAGTTTTAAAGATGTTCTATATATTGCCCCTTCCTCGGTAAGTAGAAAGGGCATTCCCACCCCAGAGTTGTATACTGTTAGTTATGCCTTAAGAAAAACTGTCTTCATGTTAGGTTTTTTAAGATATGCATGCCGTTAAATCATATGATTTAATCAGTTTTCCATTGATAGAAGCCTTGCTGTTAAAACAGTGCTGTAGTGGTTGGAGAGGTGGCTTAGTGAGTGATTAAGAGCACTTGCTGTTTTGATTCCCAGGACTCACATGGCAGCTTACAACATCTGTAACTCTAGTCCCAGGGTTCCGTCACCCTCTTCCGACCTCCATGGCTACTACACGCACATGGGGCACCGATATACATTCAAACAAAATACCTATACACATAGAAATAAATAAATTATTTTTTTAAAAATGAAATAAAACAGTGCTACAATGAGTAGCCTTGTAAATAAATATGGTATTCTGTGATTGTGTGCATGAGAGGTAAATGCTCAGATACAGGCTTGCTGGTTCAAAGAGTGAATGAATAAGGAAGAGGGAAAATTGGAAGGAGAGTCTGAAATATGTTACTATAGTTTTAATTTGTATTTTTATTAGGATTAAAATACTGATGTGTGTGTGTGTGTGTGTGCCTTGAATTTATTTTCTTGCCATGTCTTTTATTTTTTCAATGTAAGAAATTTTACATAAACACACATGCACATAAATAGAGAGAACTCATGAACTCATCAACAGTGTCTCTCATGGATAATCTTCTGTGACTGTACTTAACAATATCTAAACTAGGACCTGACATGGGTGCATAAAATCCACATTTGTCCTTGCTTCCTTTTAAACATTTGCTTTACTGGCCAGGAATTTGACCTAAAATTAGCTGGTGAATTTTCCAAAAAAAGTTCAAGGGATTGCTGAACAAGAGTTTCATAGAAAATGCTAACTGTGACTATCAATCTTTGCATAAATACTTGCCTCTGTTTTTAATAGTTCCTTGTGTACAGTTTTTACGCCTTTGTTAACTCTAATTACTTGAGAAAAATAATAATTCCTAAATCTTGTAATAGCTTTGTGCCTGCTTGCTCAAGATAAATAATAGCTATAAAAATTACTGTGTTCCAGACATGGGAGCACATACTTAAAATCCCAGTATTTAATAAGACTGGGGGAAGAGAGGATCATAAGTTTGAAGTCAGATTGTCTCTAAACCCCTGCCCCATTACTACTAATGAAAATTCTCTTCTAATCATTAAATTAAACATAGTATTTGTTTTATATTAGTAGAATTTATGGTCATTTGCCAGAATAATTAAGATTTTGAATGCTTAGTTTAGTTCCTCCCCACCCCCCCGCCCCCCATGTGTGTGTGTGTGTATGTGTGTGTGTTATTTTAGGCCCCTGGGAGAAATAGCCTTCTCCTGGAAGAGCACCACAATGATTATCCATCACCAAATAGCCTTGAAAACATACATCCAAATAAAACCATATGGACTGAGCGAGTTGTAAAGTATGTGTGTGTATGCATGTGTATGGCAGCAGTTAATTATTAAAAGACCATGATTAAGCTGGGCATGGTGGCTCATACCTTTAACCACAGCATTCAGGAGGCAGAGGCAGGCGACTCTTGAGTTGAGGCCTACCTCAACTACAGAGTGAATTTCAGGACAGCCAGAGCTACAGAGAAACCCTGTCTTGAAAAACAAACAAACAAATAAATAAATAGGCCATGAATTTGAAAGAGAGTAAGGAGAGGTGAAGGATAAAGGATGCTTTGGAAGGAAGAAAGGAAAGAAGGAAATGGTATAAATTTTTTTTAGATTGGTAGGATTTTTTTAGTGTATTTAACTTTCAGTCTTGCTGAACTATAGGTTATTTAAATTTACTCTTTCATAATCAGCAACTTACAATTATATTTTCTGTCTTAAAAAATAACTATACATTTCTTAGACAAAATGCTACCTAGGTTTAAATTAATGTTTTAGTGATAATGCTGTTATTATATCTCTTCTATTAAGAAGTGGTAGGAATAAAGTTGGTATAAAGTAAGTAGATGACTTACTGTAAGGAACATAAGACTTCTGAGTGGTATAGGACTTCGCTCCTATCAAAGATAGCTTCCTCCTTTTATGATTGATGAAGAGTCACTTTTACCTGATTTGCAGAAGAAAGCGTGGGCACAAAGAATCAGAATGGCCAACTCTAATTAATTACAGAAGATTTGATTCTGTAATTTCTGGGATTCCTTTACTGTATTTGTCACTGTGAATGTGACTCCACAGAAAATTAGAAGGATCTTTGAGTGAAAGCAAGGTAACTTTTCTATTTATAGATACATAGAATTTCAATATTAACTTGACAAACCAGAACATTTTAGTTCCTAGCAAATAGGCAAACTATACTGGCTGTCCAAAGATCACTGAGCAAATATCCTTTCTAAGAAGTTGCCTCCTCCCTTATTCTGAGAGTGAAACTACTTCTGGGAATATGCTAGATAAGATAAATAACATGTTACAAATAGTGTTCTTTGGGTCCATGTTCACAGTTTCACAGCTAACATTTGGTGCTTACTTAATGCACTTTTTAACATTATACGGCACAGGATTTATTTAGGTCACTGTAGATAAGTGCTTTCTTTCACAGTCTTTGTCATAGGAAGAAAAGTCATGTATTTTGACATTAGGTCTAGGTTTGAATTCTACTATCATAAGTTACCTGACCTTAGTTTCGTTATTTATAGAATGAGGGTGTTGTTCAGGCTTATTGATAATTATAGGCCTGCTATAAAATAGTCAAACTATTCTTTCCTCTGATTTATCATTTTGTTCACTGCACTTATATAGAAAAAAAAAAAAAAAACAGAAACTAAATAGTAAAACTGTGTCCACTTGGAGAAATACACTTGCACTGCTCTTTTATTGCTTCTGTTCTTAATTTAGACAGGTAACTATTCCATACCAGTCTGCTTTATTATAGATAAAGCATTTGAAAGAGTGAAATCAAGTTAAAGGAACTTGTCTTCACTGATTTACCTTGTAAAGTTCAGGTTCTTTCTGCCCTCTTCCCTTCTCAGTGAAAACTACAAGTTCTTGATCATAACCACTTGCTAAAGAATAAGGACATCTGGGAAGAAAAGCAGCTGGTAGTAGCTAGCTGGAGTGAATTAGAATGACATGGAAAGCCACACTAACCTATTGAGGCATGGTTACTTTTAAGTGACTCTTGGCTTTTTCTGTGACTGGAACTATAATCAGCATTGTTGGAACACTAAATTCAGGACTAAGCATGTAGCTCAGTAGTTTTTACCTTTCCACAGTCCTATATTTCTGTTCATTGCCTCTGTCTTTGATAAACGCTAATCAAGATTTTTTTTCCCCCTAAAAGACTTTGTCCATAATTGAAAATTATCCTTTGGCTTTTTTTTTTTCTTTTTTTCTTTTTTTCTTTTTTTGTTTTTTTTTTTTTCACTTCTAATATAAGCAAGAAGGTTCTGAATTCTTCATTTTCTGACAATAATTATGGCATTTGGTTTAAATGGACTTACTTCAGTTTGAATGTGTGTGTGTATCTATATATGTGTGTGTGTGTATATATATATATATATATATATATATATATATATATATATACATACATACACCATGTACATACATACATACCACCCCCTATAATCTAAAACACACGATTTATTCTTACATTGCATTTATTCAGACACTACATTTAAGGGTACCTAATTGTACAATGGACAGATAAACTATATTGAACAGATTGCAGAAGAAAAAAAAAAGACAGCTCCTCAAAATTTGAAACTGATTAAACGTCAAAATATGATATGGCAGATGTAGTAACAAAAAAGAAATCAAAGTTTAAATCAACATTAGATGAAGAAAAGTTGAAGAGAGAAGTAGCTTAATGGATCGATCATAATTTTAAGGAAGGTGAATCTCTGGGCTGAACACCACAAAAAACATTACCTTCTTTGGAACTGTACTTAAGGCAACAGTATTAGTATCTTCATTAAAATCTGGCTGTTTAAATGGTGGTTCCCAAAACCTAAGTTTCTATCAGAATGACCCAGAGGAATTATTAAGATATTAACTGTCCTCATTCTAGGAGTATCTAATTCAGTAGTTTAGTGCAGATCCAGATATGTCCATTTCTAGCAATTTCCCAGGTAGTGTTGCTGCATCTGGTTAAAAGAAACTTCACTTTGAAAACTGAATTCAAAGTTTATCTGAATTCAAAGAATTTTAATGGCTTCCTAATGCAAGCCATTAGTTGTTTGAAATCAAATTACTATCATCTCTAATTACTGTCAGAATGCATTTGAGCTCTTATGTGTCAGGCACTGTTTACTTCTAGATAATGGAACTTCCCTCAATAGGCTTAATCTAATAGAATCAACCATAAATGGTAGTATTAGATTGTAAGAAAAAAAAAATCACTTAACTACCTTGCATTGATCATTCAGTGTGCCAGGAACTATGCCAGATAGTATTTAAACTCATTTAATCCCCAGAGGATTAGGACACAAAATGCTTGTTTGAGGTGAAAAAAAACCAATAAGGTCTATAAACTATCTACACCATTTAAAATTAAAAGTATGTGTATTGCAGGACAAGAGTGGGGATAAAATAATTGACTTTACTATAGGACAGCAAAAGATAATAACCACAAAAGAGATGGCCCTGAGCCCCATAAAGGACAAGCGAAGGCCACATGAATTGAAACTACAGATATCCACTTGGGGGAGCAGTTTCTGCAAAGTCAAAAGAACCTGGAAAAAAATGTATGTGGCAGATTACAAATATTACATAAGGCCAAAATACATTTTCAAAAAGGATAAGAAACCATTTATGGCAAAAGTCAAAATCATGAAGAATAACAACACTGGAGAGCCAGAAGCCAGCCACGTAGTTTCAGGCCAGCCAGGGTTACATTTTGATACCCTGTATTTAAAAAAATATATAGAATTAGGGTTTTGATTGGGGTTTTGTTTTTGTTTATTCTTTCTCCTGTAATTTTCATTCACTGTATGCCAGTGATTCTCAAAACAGGGTCAAGCAGCAGAATCAGCATTTTCTGGACACTTGTTAGAAATCCCATTTAGAGCCCAGCAATCTGTTCATATTAGATAGGCCTCCAGATGATGAATGCATACTAGTTTGAGAATAGTATAATTGGTATTGAATTGTTAAAATAGTATATTATTAAAATAGTAATTGTACCTATGATTGGTTTAATTTGAGTATTATACACAACAGAATTGAAATGGTAATACCTAATGGAATGCTTTTCTTCAACATGATCCTTCTATACCTTATAAATCCATATCTTCTGTTGCTGCAAAGAGATCAGTGTCAGCAAAACTGTTAGGTCAACATTCAAAGTGTAGCATGCTTATTAGTTACAGTAATGACTTGTAAACTTACTGACTAATTTTAATTAACAAGGAAAGGAAGTAAAAAACTCATTTCATAATTTTTAAACTGAGGAATATATTATAGTTGATATTTTAAAGCACTCTATTTAAACCACATGTGTCAAAGGAGTAGGATGTATTCACACCATGAAATGACTTAAAGTAACTCTTTCTTGGTAAAAGTAATAACACAGAAACTAAATTAGAATTCTCAAGCAAGTACTAGTCTAAAACCTGTCATCGTCTTTATTTTGTAGTGATTTTATTATTATTATTATTTATATTATTATTATTATTATTATTATTATTATTTTCTACACTAAAACCTTATAGATTACATAGTTGGTCAGTAATTTAGTTATATGTAACCTTACTTTGCACATATCTCTCCAGAAACTGAAAGCTTAACTTATAGGCAGTTTTGAGATCTTAAGTATACAGAGCCCTTTATCCTAGCAGCAGCAAAAAATTAAAAGTACACTATGACCAACATTTTTAGAGCTCAAATAGAGAGCATGTTCTGTGTGTTTGGTTAGGAGAGGCAAGTCCAGTGAAGCTTAGATACTGACCCCATTCATTTTACAGATGTGGAAACTATGGTACAAGGACATTAAATGAATGAGTAAGTGAGAAGCAGAACCTGCCATGATAGCCAGACCCACATGGATTAAAGGCACAACTACATGGAAAAGAGTGTTCCTAAGACTCAGCTGGCATACTACTAACAGCCCATACGGTTCAAAGTAAAGTAGTTTTTAGATACTGTAAATACCAAATTCTTCTCAGGTATAGTAGACTCTGTAAATAGTACTTAGTAACATTGTATTCAAAAATTATTTTTAAAAGACTCTTTTTGTGTTAATTCAAGGAAGTACTAGATTTTCTTTTACAAGACTAATTTTAAACAAAAACTTATTAAAATACCAACAAGAATGTATAGATTCTTGCTACTTTTACTACCTAAAAGATGGATGAATATAAACCATAGAGAAAATTAATATTCTGTGTCATTACATAAATGCCCAGGTAGTATTAGAACTTGTGATATATATACTTACTAGCTAAACAACTGTGAATTATTTTCAAGAGAAACACATGCTTTCTTAGGTGAATTTTGCCAGCAAATAACCTATAATCAAAGTACATGCATAGGTTTACCAAAATGTTGAGTTTCATTTTAACCAGCTCTTCCAAAATCCTCTAATTCTTTTTAGAAGCTCTTCTTATTCACTTAAAAACCAGATGTTAAAATAGAAAATTGATAGAAAAAGTCATCACCTGAATTTTAATGCATTAAGACCATCAAAGACAAAACATCTATTTAAAATTGGGAGTAATTTTAAAGTGGTATATATGTGTCGTAGACAAATGATAAATATTGGGGCTGTAAGGGTTTTTAGAAGTCAGCTATGTACCAAATCCTCACGTAAAAAAAGTTAAACCTCTGAGTACTGAATTGCAGAAATATACTTGATAAGTTATTTTTAAATTATCACATTTTATAGTGGGTAAAACACAAATGTCTTTTACATTATTTTAAGATTTAGAAGGATGGTTAAATTTTTAAGGATAATTTAATGAAATATTCTAATTTTTTCCAGTGCATCTGGGGGCGGTGTTGTAGCCATTGACAACAAAATAGAACAAGCAATGGTAAGTAGGTTCACAGTTGTCCTTTCACTTTCCTGTTGGTCAGACTGACTGTTTGGATCTTCTCAAGTCCAAATAACAGAAACATAATTTCTTTAAGCCAAAAGTTACCTTCTTTGATATCAAGATTTAGAAGCTTATAGAACACTGAAAATTTCTAGTTCACATGTACTACTTGAATAGTCCTTCGATTTGATCACATTATACCTTGTGTGTCACCATTGAAATGGGAGCATACATGATCCAGTACAGTATGTGTTTATCAGAAAAGCATCAGCCTTTGGTCAACTTAAAAGTAGGATTTATGGGGCACTTCTGGCTCTAAAATAGCCCTGAGACTAGTTCTTTTTAGCAAGCAGCTTACCATTGGAATATGATCCTCTGCTGTCTATCCAGCATCTTAAAATGCTCATTCTAAGCTTTGGGAGGAAAGAGAATTTGCTATACTAGTTGGAAAAGATAACGTTTCTTTCCCACCCAACTCTCACAGTCCCAGTCAAGATACAGTAGAAACATTAAAAGCATGAAGAGAAAATTGCTCTTAAAAACAAAAATATAAAAACTATTTAGTGTTTATAAGCCACCCAGACAGTCTAGAACTAAGTAGCTCCTTGTTTCTCATAACTCTTTTGACATCCCTAATTTTGTTTTTCACAGGATCTGGTGAAAAGCCATTTGATGTATGCAGTAAGAGAAGAAGTGGAAGTTCTAAAGGAGCAAATAAAAGAATTAGTGGAAAGAAACTCTTTACTTGAACGAGAAAATGCACTGTTAAAATCTCTTTCAAACAATGATCAGTTGTCCCAACTCCCAGCCCAACAGGCCAATCCTGGTAGCACTTCTCAACAACAAGCAATGATAGCACAGCCTCCACAGCCAACGCAACCTCCACAGCAGCCGAATGTTTCCTCAGCATAAAGCTTTCTTAAGCCTCATTAAGGAAAACCGAAAGCAATCTTTCCTTGTGTGCCACTGGTGTTCTTTCCACTTTATAGAAAGCAAGTAGCCATGCTTCGGCTGTGTGCTTGGCCTTTTCAGTATTAGACAATCGTTCTACAGGAGCTTTCCCTCTCTAAGATGTCATGCAGCACTGTTGATGTCCACTTCTATGTCATCAGTACATGAGGAGAATAATAGACGGGGTTTATTAAAGCAAGCAAGTCTACATTCTACATGTGCGCATGAGTGGGATCTTTAAAAGTTTTGGTGGCTCTCCCATGTTTCTTATCACCCATGGATTTACCTTGAGCCTTCCTGTCACATTATAAATAACAGTTCATCTAAAGAGCCACTTTTCTTTCAATATCAATAACATTTGCCTACGTAAGTTTTCATTTATTTTGTGTTTTATTTATTACAGGGCTGCTATTTTCATAATGTACATGAACAATGTCACAGAACTTTTTTAATTTTTTTGAATAATTATAAGTATCAGTAAAGGAATTGAAAGACAGGATTACATTTAATAAATAAAATGTCTAGGCAATAATTGAACAAAAGAATCCTGGCACATTTCTAACACTAATGGCAATTTACCGTTGGTATTTATTTTCAATAGTAAAGATCCAGCTTGAATGTAAATTTTGTATAGTGTAAGTATGAAAAACACAGTGCACCTGTACAGGTAGTCACCAGTTATTGTGATATAATAAATAATTGGGCTATTTTCATGAAGAAAACTTTGTTCATTTGTTTCTACTTTCTAATAGAAATTGCCATGATTCCTCTGCTTTTCAACATTTCGTATGACTTCTTTTTTTTTTTTTTTTTTTTTTTTGGGTGGGAATAAAAAAAAAAGCTGTGAAATTGTTCAACCTACTTTGTAACCAAAGAAGCAAAGCTGTGTAATGGAGTTTTGTTTTGTTTTATAATGCACATTCTTTATGTATTTTTATTTAGTGTTTTCTTGGTCACAATTTTCTTTGCTGTCTAGCATGATCTGCATGGCCTGTAATCTTTGAACCACTTTCGTACCTCATGTTTTTATCCAGCACTCTTGTTGTACTGTGTACTAGTCTGTGAACAATGTCAATAAAAAGAACGAACAGGTCGTATGGTGGAGCTGAGCTAGTGTACAATGCACCAGTTGTACAAAACAAAAATGAAGTGAGCCATCTTTTGTTCATTTAAAATGGTGTTTTGAATTTCATATGCAGAAAACGTTTTGTTACATTGCAAATTTTAATGTATTTAATAAATGCAACATGCAGATTAAGTGCAGTGTATACTGAGTATTTAAATTAAAATGTACATTTCATAAATACAGTTTCAAGAGAAAGCATCATTTTGTGTATACTAACACATTAAGTGTATGTCAGAAATTGATGTAAAAATATATATTTTAACACATTTTCTGAAATTAAACTACAGTTTTGTTCAAATATTTGGCTCTATATGTGTTCAGAATTTGACTAGATTTGTATTTTCACGGTTTAAAATAATTCCTTAAGTAAAAAAAATCCATGATGTTATTATTGACAATGATAGTTCTTAAATTTTCAAAGTAAAATAATTTAAAGAACACAAAAATGGTGAGCAATATTTGTATTCAATATTCATATTATGTTAATATACATAGGAAATCCTCGTCTACCAAACTTTTACTTGAATTCAGAAAGGTGCCTGTAGAAATGAACATGTCCTGTATTGATAGTCCGCTAGCTCATTCAGTCTTAATGAGAAATGGTGGTTAGCTCTTCAGTTTAGAAGAGGTTAAGTGTTCTTTATCTATTTGAATAATTCTAGCCTCAAACATAAGTCAAAATTGAAACATACATGAGATTACCAAATATTTTATATTCTAGTTGTGCTAAGGGAAATAATGCTCGGCAAAATTTTATGAAAATTAGTAACATTAGAAATACTTAAAAGAACTAGATAAGTATGTGGACTTGAGTATGTAATAACACTAAGGATGCAGAATGAGATTCTAATAGAGCCACTGTGGGCAAGATAGGATGTGAAATTGCTATTGGTATGTAAACCTGTAGATTCTCTTGGTGCCCTTCCAGTGCTAATAGTATGGTACTTTGTGCAAAGAGAAACTTAACACTAAACTAAAGAGAAAGGGTTGCGGGAGGAGACAGTTAAATGGCAGACTGCTGCCCAAGAATGCACAAACCTTCCATTTGATGCCTGGCATTGAAAACAAAATTAGTGTGATTTTTGTGAAGATAAATGAGTTTTTATTCTAGGGATAGAAAAACATAAGCAAAATGTAATAGAAGTCACCAAGGAAATTATTATTATTTTATGATTTAAAATGGTAACAGCAATTGCCACTGCTCCTTTAAAAGAGGGGGAAAGTCTTAGAAAATAGTTAAAAAAAAATAAAATTTGTTCCAAAAAAATTAACCTCTAATGAACTAAAAAGTGTGAATTATCTCAGTTATTATAGCTTTTAAATAGCAGGAGTTATATAGTAAGGTGGGCATTTCTATGTTCGCCAGGATGAAATTTGGCAGTGTCTATCAAGTGCTTTAAATATTAATAAACTAGCTCAGCGGCATGATGCTTAAGGTGCAGTGTTCAAAAAATACAAGTGTGTGCCTGTCCTGTGTGTCCACTCCTTCCCTTAGACCTCAAAAGGTTTGTTGATTACCTACCCTGTCCCTATTTAAAGTTGTCCAATGAAGTTTGCATCTAAATCTGTTCCCATTTCATTGAGGGTCATTCAACTCCAGTTTCAGGAACAAAGAAAGGTGAGCAAGATGTTGTGCTTTTGTTGGAAAATAATTGAGTTTGAGTCATTTTTCCCTCATTGGTTTATTTAGGATCTTCATTTCAATTGGATCTCTATTGAGGTTAGAGACACCAAATATGTAGAATATCAATTAGTTGAAATTCCATTTTGGGACAAGTCTTAGAGGAATGTCATCCACCTTTAATTTTCTCAGTCTCAGCCGTTACTACATAAGCTTAGTTTTCTGATATGGTAGTGCATGTATAATTGGAACCTTACTTTGTCCAAAAGAAATTATTTTTAGGTAGTCCTAATGTAATCTTAAGGTGCATCCAAGGAAACAAAAATATAGGGAGTTGGAGAATTAAGTATTCAGCTTTTTTTAACTGTTAGATGAAACTGGTCCTGGTAACAGGTCCTTTATGATGGATGGATATGTTAAATTCTCTTTCTGATTCTCTTGAAAGGGGAAAGCCCTGTCCTGGAATTTACAATTGAATTGAGGCTACCTAAACCAACCAATACAATGAGACAAGAAATACAGTCAAGGAGGGATTGCTCAAGGGTTTCCTGAAAGGTGGCATCTGAGTCTTGAGGGTCTCAAGCGATTGGGACATTCCAAACACAAGAAAAGCCTGCTCAAAGCTCTGAAGACATAAACAGAGCTCCTAAAGCACAGAATTTTATGGGAGAGAAACAACTGCCCTATCAATGTTGGTAGTTTGGCACTATTAACAGTGAGTCATTGGATGATGGCTAGGGATGTGCTCGGTTCAATTCAATGGTAGAGTGGAAACTGAAGACAATTTAGAAAAAAAAATCCAGAAAAGTGAGACAACATTCCATGGGCAAATTGTGTGAACCTTATTGAAGGGAAGTTGAGAACTCCTCTGCCCCTTTTGAGTGTTCCACCCCCAGTATCGGCGCTTTGCTTTGTTCTCTTGTTTCTTTGAGGAAACAACACATTAGCCAATACTTGAAAGTTCCATCAGTCTTCTGTCCGATAGCCATGCATCTCTGCTAAAATGTCTTTGTTTCCAGTTGAAGGAATTGCAAGAATTTGACAGAAGAGTAAGGCAAATTTGGTCACTCTATGCCTCTGTAAATGCAGCCCAATAATAACAAATCCTCTGGTGACTGGGGTCACCATAATTCCACAGCCTCTTGCTCCCTGAAAAGATAGTATGAATTCTGACTCCAATGGAGATACTAACGTGTAAGGATAAGTTTTCTGTTAGTTTTGCCTTTCATTCTCTAATGTAGGTCAGACCCACAGCCTTCTCATCCATATTCTGTTGATGAAATAACAGACTTTCCCTCCCCTCCCCAGCTTTAAGCCTTCTAATAATTCATGTTTTTACTTTCTAATGTTAATCACTTCAGGTGTTTATTTGCACCAGTTGGCAAACTGACATTCCAAGGTACATCCCTGTCTCATGTTTCCATGCCAGGTTATGAATTTTTACCATCTAAATCTCTTTCAATGCAAGTCTTCCTTATATGAGTGAAGGGTTATACAAGTGTGCCCTTAGTAGGCTACCATTGGTCTGCCATATTAAGATGTAGAAATTGCTTAAAAAAAAAAAAAAAAAAAGCACTATAGAAAGCAATGTAAAGTTCACAGACCTGCACTTTTCTTTCTTCTATGTTTTAATGGATTTTTCAAAAAATTGGCAGACTTTTAGGATTGGTGATGGCAAGATATGCTGTTATTTCACACTGGCACAGTTCACTTGGACACTGAACCTGTTCAACATGATTAGATAGTGAGTTAGCTTTGGTTTTCCGTTTCTTACCAGAGGAACTGATCAAGTAGTCAGTTTGGAATGTTTTCTGACTACCTAATGTCATGGATCCAGAGTCCCTGTGTTTACAGTCTAGGACCTGCCCTCAGAAGCCATAATGTTCCTCTGAAAGAAGGAAGGAAAGGAGGTATGCTAATTTTAGAAAGATGACGGAAGTTTAAGACATGCCAAATGACACACTTCTGCTTCTCCATAGTGAAATTGAGGTCACTTGTAGTTCCAACTGTTTGCATGCTTTCATTATTTCCATAAAATAGGTGCAAAGTGCTCTTGCCCACTGCAATCCAAAAGGTCTTCCAGGTCACAGTTTCTACTGTCACTGCACAAGCAATCAGCTCATCTATAGATAGATAAACCTAAAAAAGATGGCAGACAAGGAAGCTTCTCCCACACAAGGCATATGTGATATTAGGCTGGTGTCTAGTTCTAGCTCACTGAGAAATACAACTTGGAAATCTCTTGTCTTAAACAGAGAAACATACATGCTGAAGTTTGGGGGAATAATTTGGGCTTTATTTTTTTTTTTTCTTAGAAATGTTGGAAAGCAATTCAATTCTATCTCAACTTAGGTGCTTATCTCTATACTGAATGTTTGAGAACAGAAAGCTGTTTAAGGCATGATCAGTGCCTCCCACCCCAAGAGCTCATCATCCAATGAGAAAGTAGAAGCTGAAGTACCATGTTACTTATCCAAAACAAATACAGTTTATAGACTTTGTGTTCTTTGTTAAATGGAAAGTTCTGTAAATCAGTAGTAATTGGCTGTGTCATGCGAAACCCTTTGCTGTTGCCAGGAAATAACTAAGTCACCAAAAAGCTTTAGCAAAAATAATCCTGGAAGTGGAAACCAGGCAAAAGAAGATTTTACACACCTATACTGAGCCTGGGAGTTGCCCCTAAAATAGAACTAACCTGAGAGAGACGTTTACACATTTTTAATACACTCAGTTTGTAGATAATATATCTAACTTAATCTAATGACTAGAATTTACATGTCATGAATTATATTGTCTCTTGTCTCATAAGTAACATGCATTTTTGGCTGTCTTAACCAGCTGTCATTCAATGAATGAAGTTAATAACTCAGGTACCTGATGCCAAAAATAAATCTCTAATAGAAGTGAGAATTCAGAAATAAATACAAGGCTGTATGTTAAGCACGTGGTAAACTTTACATTTCAGATCAGGGGGAAAGAATGGCTTAATCAACAGGTAGTATTGAGACTGTAACCTTGGAGGCAGGGGAATTTAGCTCTCTCACAAAAAGTAAAAAGTCCAGCCACACTAGAAGTGAGTCTTCTGCTTTGGAAATTCAAAGCCTTGATAATACTGGAAGTGAATATTTTTACAAATAGGTTATGAAGAACTGCTCAGCCTTGGCAAAGCAAAGTACACAAGAAACATGCTATCTCAGATTCAGTTGGTGAAAATTAGACACATAGGTTCAAGAGCTGACAAGTGTGGAAAAGCAGGAATCTGACATCATACAAGTTTGCATAGCCACTTTTAAAGGCAGCTGGGTAATTAAAATTTTAGATGCCCTGTGACCCCATGGTTCCAATTTTTAATGTCTACCCTAAAACACACACATGTTCACAAGGCAGCTTGTATAAGTATACTATTGGAAAAATCAAAATCCACCAAGTTAAAGGAATATGTTCAATGCTACAACATATTGTCAATGAATAAGAATGAAGAAATAGGAATGTGTGCCGACAGTAGATATCTAGGATGCAATGTTAACTTTGTTAAGTCTGGGGGGGAAATATATGTAATACACATGATACTGTTGGTGTTTAAAAAAAAAAACATGCCATACACAATATTGTATAGTGTACTTCTGCAAATACCTTTCTGTGTACAATATAAATATAGAGAGAAGGTTTGGAAGAATACTAACCAAGCTGTTTACAGTAGTTTGGTGGTGTGTGTTAGCTTAAACTGTAATATTTGATGTTTTTGAATCTGCATTCATGTACTGTTTGTGTAATGACAAATTAATAAATTAGAAATAAAATGCAATAGAAAGTGTTTTCTTCTCTACTGTTAATATCTTCCTCAATGTCCTGGTTCTCAGCTTCAGTATCCCTTCTTGACCACTGTCCCAGGAATGTTTTTCCACTCCCCCTCCCCCACACACACATACACACTCGTACACACACTGCTTGCATATCACCCTCTCCTGTGCATCATTCATGTGTGTAATAAATGATAAACAACGATAAGTAACATTTCTTTCCTAATGAGGTCTGTTATTTCCCCACCCCCACCCCACCCCCAGCTTCCTCCTTTGCCTTCCCTGCTCTACTGAACACTCATGAGAATGCTTTCTGGCCTGGACTCCTCAGCACCACAGAGGCTGTTCTTGTCAAGGCCACCAATGCACCCTTGATGCTAAATCAACTACAGCGATCTTACTGAAGTGCTATGCCAATTCCTGATTAACATTCAATTGATACAAGGTACCATTTTCTATTTCTTCACTTTTAATTTTCCTCACTTGATGCTAAGTCCTCTTTGTTTTTAGGAGTGTCTTTTTTAAAACATAGAGCTGGGGCTTTTTTGTTTGTTTTGTTTTGTTTTTTGTTTTTATGTTTTTAATCCAATCTGCCTTCTAACAAGTGAATTTAAGAGCATTTTGCGTTTTTTCTCTAAAATACTTCTGAGACCTTCCTCATTTCCCCCTCCCTTGGCTTATTTAACTGATAGTTTTATTAATTTCTTACCCCTTTTGTTGCTGGAAAGTTACACACCCTATGTCCACTCACCGTAGTGGTTATTTTACCATTTCCTCTATCACTAAGTTGTGGGGATCCCCAATCATGTGCAGAAGTAGTCTAGCAAATGCCCATGTACCCATCACCCAGTTGAAATTATATCTGTTTGTCGCCAATCTTACAGAGGTTTGTCTGCCTCTTCTATGATCCTCTGGATAATCTTGAAGAAAGTCTATGATGTTCTAGGCTTCACATTTACTCCAAGACTTTTTTGTAACCATACCATTGCACCATCTCAAAATGTGCAGACCATTTGTCTCACAGGAAATCTAGTCAGTGTTCAAATTTCGCTGCGTGTGTGTATGTTTGTATGTATGTATGTGTCATATATATATATATAATTTATATAATTTGTTTGAATCTAGATCAAAGAAAGGAATGACTGCACATTGTAAGTGGTTGTCTTGCCTCTAAATTCCTTCATCTGGAGGGTCCATGTTCCTCTCCATCCCCCTAAACCCCCACCTCTACCCCCGAAAATCTGTGTTATTTTCCTGTGACTATTCCTGAAACTTAAGTTTCTCTGGTTGCATTTTTGTAGAGTTCTTTGTCCCTTGTATTTCTAAATCAGATTTTGAAGCTTAGATTCAAATTATATTGTGTCACAATTGGTTCAAATATAAAGCTTTGCTGTATGCTTATGCCTTGTTACCTCTACTCTGTGACACTGGCATCACTGGTAGCTATTCCCTGGGCTCATGAGTTCTCTTCTAACATTCTCTCACACTAATGGGGCACTTCTCTAAAGAGAAATATGTCCTCATTGACCGGACAGTATAGTCATCTAAGAAAGTTGGGGACTTTATTCCTTCTTTTTACTTCCAGTTTCCAAATAATATATTGAGTTCCTACAAATGAATAAGAATAAATATGCAAAGAACTGATATCTTGCTCTATGGGAGAATGAAGTGAGTTCATTTGGGATGCCAAACCTCGGGTGCTTTGAAGGGAGGAGCCAGGAAGTAACTAAGGAACAGAAAACGTGATGAGAGAAACCAGCTATGCACCACTGAGTCAGGGACTGAGTAACTTCTGAGTCATGAGTATTTTGAAACAGGATTGCCATGAGTTCAAGGCCAATCCGTATTACAGAATGGAACTCTAACTCAAAAAGGAAGAATGTTATCATACTGAGGGGTAGGGATGCATGGTGGTTTGGCTGAGATGGTCCCCATAGTTTCTGGCATTTGGATTCTTGGTCCCCAGTTGATGGCACTATTTGGGGAGGCTTAGGAAATAAGGCCTTGAAGGAGGAAGTACATCACTAAGGGCAAGCTTTGAGGTTTCTCAGGGGCCATTCCCCATTGGGATCCTCTTAGCTTTCTTCTTGTGGTTCTGAGATACAAGCTCTCAGCTGTTTGTGCCACCATGTCCACTCGCTGCCACATTCCCCTGTTGTCATGGAAATGGGCTCTTATTCTCTGGAACTCTAATCCTAAAGTAAACCAGTTCTTCCTTCTGAGTTGCCTTGCTCATGGTGTTTTGCCACAGCAATAGAGAAGTACCTAAGACATGATAGGAAGCAAGCTCACACCTGGGCACAACTGGCACTTCTTTGAAAGAAACAGCAGTAGCTGGAAACAGGTGATGCTGTCCAAGAAGCCGGGGAGTAGCTACACAGACAAGCAGTACACTTTTACGTGCTCACCTTCTATCATGAGGTTGGTGACTGCACACCCTTCCTTAGAGGTTCATGGGCCAGAAAGCTTACTGAGAAAGACAGCAGGGGGCAAATGGCCTCCAATGTAAGCAAACTATTTCTAATCAAGGCAACTCTTGCTCAGCAACATTGGTGTCCTTGGGGTTTGCTGCCTTAGTTAAGCATGCCTCCACAAAGACCAACTTATCGTCCATTTGTGCTTTCCCCAGACACAAGGAAAGGACTCAGTGTTGGGGCATTAGTTTATAATTTAGATTGGACCAGAGAAGTCTGTGTAACCCTCCTCTTGTCCACTTTCCTTAGCTGGCATTGGCTCTCTTTTTCTCAACTCTTCTATCCTAACCCTGATAGCCACTGTCTGTCTGTCGCTAAAACAATTGCTGAGAAATGTTGAAAAAGGGATCCACTGTCAGAGTGAAAATGGGTGCCTTAAACACTGGCCTATATTATTCTCTAGAGAGAGTGAACAAATGGCATTCCAATCCTGTGAGTCTTGGCTTTTTTTCACTATTGACTTAACTTCCGGAACCTATCCAGTTTAGCATTCAGTGATGGCTATGATGCTGGCTGACTCACCCAGAAATGAGGCTTCCTGGAGGCATTCTCTTCTCAGATAATCACACCCTCAAACAAGCTTCTACTACTTAGTTCCTGACTGCCAGCCCAGGGTGGGGAGGCCTCGGGCACAAGCAATTGGGTGTCATGGCTGAGACCTACAAATATATAAAAATAACAGCTTAGGGACCTTTGGGCAGGAGAACATCTATATGTAAAGACAGAAACTTAGCATATGAGGTTAAATAAACATTCCCCTTAACTCTTTGATAGCCCTCCATAGCACACTCAGGGCTGCATTCTCTGGGTTCCTCCTTCTGTATTTAGTTGTATATCCTGGCGCTGAGTACTCATGTTAATGAATGAGAACCTTACACACTATTTTTTTTTTCATTCTTAAGTTTTCTGATCATTAAGTATAGGGGTAATAATTGACTCATGGGCTTGCTGCAGAGATTAAACAGGTAAAATATATAAACCACTTAACTGGGACATAGCCCCTCATGTCTACTCTTGCTTTTCGTGTTACCAGTTTCTAGATACCTGGTTAAAGTGGTTAATTTTCTTCATCATTTTTTGACCAGAGGCTCTGGACAAAGATTGAGCCATTTACAGCTCTTTCAACTAAGTCTTTCCCTCATACCCCTTGAGAGCCTCGCCACTACCCCAAGGCTTGGGACAGCAAGTATTTGCTCATTTGGCAAGTGTGGAGACATGTTTAGAGAGTCCACAGAGCTTGTCCTATGCCCAAGATCTCAGACGTGACGAGACCTAGATTCTAAGGAACCTGATATACCATGTTTCTCCCTGCTGTACTTAAATGGGTTCAGAACAGAAGGAAGGAAAGCATATTTCCTGAAACAAGCATGTTGAAGCTGAACCTGGCTTCTGCTCATGACATCTGTCAATTCTAGGGTCTGTACTTAACAGCTGGCCATTCAGGATGGGCAGAATGCAGGTAACACATGACAACACACCCTGCACCAAAGCAGGCTTCAATAAGTTCTCTGAAATCAGTGCTGATTGCAAATGTGTCAGGAATGTGGATTTTCAAGCCAAGTGTGGTAACTCACACCTATAATCTCAGCCCTGCAGATGCTGAGGTAGGATAGCAAGCTGAAACCAGGCTGGTCTATCTATTAAGTCTAGGCCAGCCTGGCCTATACAATGAAACCCTGTCTTGAAAAGGATTTTTAAGATATATATATATATATATATATATATATATATATATATATACACACACATATGTATATGTATATATATGTATATGTATATATTTAAATAGGGCATACTCTTTTTTTATGACAGTTTCTTTACTTGTAACTACACCAAATAATGCTGAGCAGCCTCTTGAGCCCTACCAGTTAGTAATTTGGGTTGGGATAAATTGTGAATTGGCAATTGCAAGGCTGGTAGCTACTTCATACAAATTGCAAATAACAATTTACTCCTTTTTTCATAGGCAAAGCACCTGACTTTCAAGAAAATATTAAGGGATATTTTTACTTATTCTTTCTTCCTTGTATGGGGGTTTTATACTAGATCTAAGGAAAAAGAAATGGTTCGTGTGGTTGAGCTAAAAGATCAAAAGAGACTAGATATAGTCATTAAATGGCTAAGAAATCTGAGACAGAGAGATGAAATCTTTGGATAAGACCAAATCTGTGCAAAAGAAAAAAAGAAAAAAAAGTATACTTGCTACTCAACAAAAGGTGACGGGACCTACTGTAACATGCAGAAATAATCCCCGTGCCTTTCATAAAGACACATGAAACCAGGCCTAGTGGAATAGTTCTGTAACCCAGCTACTGAAGAGGCTGTCCAGGAAAGCCACTGCTTGGGCTACCGAGAGAGTTCAAAGCCTAGACATCTTAGCCAGACCCTAAGATTAAAAAAGTACGCTTGTATAGCCTAGCATGAGTGAGCATCTGGGTTGTATCCCAAATAACACACACACACACACACACACAGCTAAAGTTTCACGGTGGCATCTATAGTACTAATCCACCAAACAGCCCCCTCTTATTTATGTTGTGAACCCCACCCAGATGTCACACATGAAAAATGAGAGGTCATCCAGCACTTCCTCTCTGCTCTGCAGAGGTGTGTCTGCAGGTCAACTAACTTTTCCTGGATCTCCATTTCCACATCAGAGCTACTGCCAAGAGTCTCAGGGCCTTGCTCCCCCAGGCCCATCCTCTGCACACACACACATACACATCCCTGCACTTTCCTTCTCTCTGCAGGAGGTTCTATTCCATTCATCCTCAGACTGGCTTCCCTACTCCTCAGGTGCTTCTGTTTATGAGCCACAGATTGCTCCTTAATGACTGTTCCTTGACCTGAAGCAGCTGCTGGACAACCTCCAACACATACGCATGCACACACGCACGGCACGCACGGACACACAGCACGCACAGGAGCACGGCACGCACACGCTCAAACAAACAACACACACACACACACACACACACACACACACACACACCACCACCACCACCACCCCACCACCACCACCAACAACAACAACGAAATAACAGGAATCAATAAATAATAAAGAAGGCATGAACTAATAGAATGGATGCAAAAATAGCATCCATCCTGTTGCATCCAAGAAACACACCTCAACATCAAGTACAGACATTACCTCAGGGTTAATGTTTGGAAAAAGATATCACAAGCAAACAGACATAGAAAGCAACTAATGTAGCCATTTTAATATAAACAAAATAGACTTTGAACTCACACTGATCAGAAGACATAGGCAAGGACACTACATACTCTTCAAACAAAAAAAATCCATCAAGATGATATTTCTACTCTTAATATCTATTTCCTAGACACAAGGGCAACCAAATTTGAAACAAAATGCTACTACAGCTGAAATCACATATTGACCCTCATACACTGATAGTGGAGACTTCAATACCTCACCTCATCATACAGAAAAAAACTGAACATAAGTATGCAGGTACTAACAGATAGTATAAACCAAATGGACCATGTATTTACAGAAAATTTCATCGAAACAATAAAGGATATACCTTTTTCTCTACACCTCATGATACTTTCTCCAAAACTGACCACATACTCAGTCACAAAGCAAGCCTCAACAGATATAAGAAAATTAAAATAATACCCTGTGTCCTATCAGACCATCATGATTTAAAGCTAGATATCAACAACAACAGAAACAACAAAAAGCTTACAGATTCGTGGAAACTGAACATGAGTGAAAAATGGGTCAAAACAGAAATTAAGAAAAAAAATTAGTCTTTCTAGAATTGAATGAAAGTAAATACACAACATGCCCAAACTTATGGGACACAAAGCAGTTCTAAGAGGCAAGTTCAAAGCACTAAGTGCCTACATAAAAACACTGGAGAGCTCCCAAGTACTAACAACTTAACAACAAACCTGAAAGACCTAGAACAAAAAGTATAAATCACACCCAAAGGAAGTAGATGGCAAAAAAAAAAAAAAAAAAATCAGGGCTGAAATCAATAAAATAGAAATAAACAAACAAAAGCAAAGCAAAGAATCAATGAAACAAAGAGTTGTTTCTTTGAGAAAATTAATAGGATCGATAAGCCCTTATTCAAATTAACTAAAAGACAGAGAAAGAGCATCCAAATTAACAAAATTAGAAGTGAAAAGGAGATATAACAACAGACACCAAGGAAATCTAGAGACTCATAAGTACATACTTTAAAACCCTGTACTCCAACAAACTAGAAAAGCTAAAAGAAAGGGACTATTTTCTAGATAGGTGCCACTTACTAAACCTAAATCAAGATCAGATAAACGTTTTAAGGAGACCCATAATGCCTAGTGAAATAGAACAGTCATTAAAAGTCTCCCAACCAAAAAAAGCCCAGGACCAGGGTCTGGAGAGATGGCCCAGCAGTAAAAGCTCTGGCTGTTCTTCCAGAGGACTGGGGCTTAATTCCCAGCACTCACATGGTGACTCAATCATCTGCAACTCCAATTCTGGGGAATCTGACATGTTCTTCTGGCCTCCTCAGGCACCCAGATAGACACACAAACACTCACACACAGAAAATAAATAAAAAACAATAATTAAAAAAAAAAAGTCCAGGCCCACATGATTTTAGCACAGAAATCTACCAGACTTTCAAAGAAGAATTAATGGCAATACTCTTCAAATTATTTCGCAAAATAGAAACAAAACAAACATTGCCCAACTTATTTTATGTGGCCACATTTACCTTGAGACCCAACAAATAAAGACAATTATAGACCAGTTTCCCTTATGAACACAGATGCAAAAATATTCAATAAAATACTTGCAAACCAAATCTAAGAACACATCAAAATGATCATCCACCATGATCAAGTAGGCTTGATCCTAGAGATGCAGGAATGGTTCAATACATGAAAATCTACCATCTAAACAAACTTAAAGACAAAAATGACATGGTCATTACATATGATACAGAAAAGGCCTAAAACAAAAAATAAAATAAAAGTTCTGGAGAGATTAGATATACAATGGACACGCCTCAACATTAAAAAAAAAAAAAGGCAGTTTACAGCAAACACATAATCAATATCAACTTAAATGGAGAGAGACTCAAAGCAATTCCATTAAAATCAGGAACGATACAAGGCTGTCCATTCTCTCCATGCCTTCAATAGAGTACTTGAACTGAAGGAGATCAAGGGGATACAAATTGCAAAGGAAGAAATCAAAGTATCTTTATCTGCAGATGATATGATAGTATACATAAATAACCTTAGAAGTTCCATCAGGGAACTCTTACAGCTGATAAACACTTTCAGCAAAGTAGTTGGATACAAAACTGACTCAAAAAAATCAGTAGACCTCCTATGTACAAATAACAAAGAAAGAAAAAAATCAGAGAGATAACACCTTTTACAATAGTATCAAACAATATAAAATATCTTAGGGTAAGTCTAACCAAGAAGATGAAAGAATAAAAACTTCAAGCATTTGAAAGAAGACAGTACAGAAGATATCACAAGATGGGAAGATCTCCCGTGCTTACTGATCAGTAAAACTGGCCTACAAACCAAAAGCAATCTACAAATCTACAGACACACACACACACACACACACACACACACACCAAAACAACATCAAGACCTACCCCCTCCCCAAAATCCCACAGGATAGCTAAAACAACCCAGAACAATAAAAGAACTGCTGAATTTCAAGTTGTAATACAAAGTTAAAGACATAAAAACAGCATGGTTTTTTTTGTTGTTGTTGTTGTTTTGTTTTGGGGGGCAAGATTTCTCTGTGTAGCTTCAGAGCCTGTCCTCACTCACTCTGTAGACCAGGGTGGCCTCAAACTCACAGAGATCCACCTGCCTTCTGAGTACTTGGATTAAATGTGTGTGCCACCACTGCCTGGCCCAAAAATCATCATGGTATTGGTATAAAAACAGAGACACTGATCAAAGGAATCACACTGAAGACCCAAACATAAATCCTCACACCTATGAACACCTGAGTTTTGGTAAAGAAGCCAAAATTACACACTGGAGGGTGGAGTGGGGTGGGGCAGCATGTCAAAAAACAAACAAACAAAAAAAGGTGCTGATCAAACTAGAAGTCTGCACAAAGAAGAATGCAAATAGACTCATACTTAGCCCCATGCACAAAACTCACCTCTAGATGGATCAAGGACCTCAACATGAAACAGATACACTGTACCTGACAGAAGAGAAAATGGGAAATACACTTGAACTCATTGGCACAGGAAAAGACTTTCTGAACAGAAAACTGTTAGCACAGGGATTAAGATCAACAATTAATAAATGGGACCTCATAAAACTGAGATGCTTCTACATGAGGGTTTGTGGCTGGCCTGGTCTACACAGCAAGTTCTATTCCAGCCAGGAATATGCAGTGAGACCCTGGAGGGAGAGAGGGACTGGAAGGAGAAGGAGGAGAGCGAAGTTTGGGGAGAAATTAGTATTGAATTTCATTATGTAGTGTAAGGCAAAGTATAGCGGCCTTCCATGTGGCTCTGGGGCTATTTGTCATTCATGTGCATTTTAAATAGCAGTAGGACTTTCAGTACTGTATGCTTTTTTGCTTCAGATTGTGAATGCTTATTAAATGCTATGAACATTTCAGGGAAGACTTTCTGGTGTGCTAAATGGGTTTCACACCACAGTAGAAAGTAATCTCAGAACTGAAGGTGAAAGAGAAGATGTCTTTTCCATTATTAGCATATGTACAAGGGCAAAAGGAAAAAGGAAGGTCTGGGGCCCTCTTTTTGCATTCATAATACTAAAGTTTTTTCCGGTTTCCAAACACTAACTTCACTGGGCATTACAGCCCAGTTCACTGGGCATTACAGCACACACCTGTAATCCAGGCACTTAGGCCATTTCCAGTCCAGCAGGGCCATTGCTCAGGGCCTGGGAGGCTAGCCTGGATCCCACAAGGCCCCAAGCCTACAGATCAAGGCCCGCTTGCAACCCCAGCCCTCCCAAACAAAAAGTCTGCTGTCAAGAGCAACTGAAATGAAGGCTGTGTTTTGATTTCTAACCACCAGGTGGAGACCACACAAAACAAAAGCATTTCCTGTCTTTTGTATGTTGTGCCGAATTTGAACGCATTTGTGTACATATGGACTTTTAAGTGTACCAATGACCTAGTAGTACACAAACGTCATCAGTTTCAGACCACCTACAAATTCAAGGCGTCTAGTCACAACTTTTTAAGAAGAGACTCTTAATATGTTCAAGTCAATGAGCTGTAAAACTAAAACGAGGAGCCCATGGAACACACACCTGTAGTCCCGGTGCTTGGAAGGTTCGAGCAGGAGTACCGACAAGGGTGGATACAAAGCAAGTACAGGGTCGTGAAGGGTGACGCAGCAAATACACAAAACCCAACCCAGCCAAACTAAAACTGTAAAATTAAAATTGAGATGCATGTATACTTCAAATGAGTCTAACAGAGGAGCAGTATTTCCATGTTAGATTATGAGAGTATGTATCAAATGAAGCAGACAAGAAAAGTGACAGTGGGAAAAGAGGAAGAAAGAGGCTGTGAAGGAGGAAGAGGAGGGGGAGGAAGAAAGAGAGGGGGGAGGAAAAAGAAGAGTAGAAGTGGGGGAGCTTCTCTTTCTACCAGAATTGAAAGATTTTACATCCCGTGTGCTTTTTTGTAGTGTTTTATAACATTTTTGTAACTTTTGCCTGGCTGTCTTTGGAGATAAGATATTCAGTAGTCACAGCCAGTTACCTTACTTGATAATTTTTCAGGTAGGGGTTTCTTCTTACTCGATATGTGAAGACTGCAATAATTGAGTGGCCATATAATCACTCCAAACATCAGTTATCAGTTAAGTTTATGGTTCGTGTGAGTGTTCTGGGAGTCTTGAGCCTGAGTGTCTAAAGAGCCATGTGTTCTACAGACCATGTCTCTCCACAGAAGAAAGACAGACTTTCCCCTGTGGGGATCACTCAGCAACAGCAGACGCTGTTCCTTGCATGCCCTTGCAGGGGAAACTGCTGTGTCTGGAGCTCACTTCTCTTTATCTGCCCGGAACTGGATACAATGAAATTAGCAGTTGGACTCAGTAAGGAGATAAACTTCTCTCTGAATCTCTTATTGTCTAGATGTTCCCTTCATATCATTGTAAGTGGGAGTAATGGGTATTGGGAGCAACCTGGAGGAAACTCAGTTTCATAGGGATATGAATTGCTGCCATTTACCATAGTTGAGATGAGTTTGTGTCTCATGAAAGTTGGGAGACTTTTGACAAAAATACGAAGAAAAAACCTACCTATCTGCTACCTTTTTTTTTTCTCCTGAGACAGGATTTTGTGCAACAGTCCTGGTTCTGCTGGAACTAGCTCTGTAGAGATCATCCTGCCTCTGCCTCCCTAGTGCCTACTTACTTTTTAAGAGCATTAAAATAAACTATCCTAGCAGCAGCCATCTATGCAGCATGGGCAACTTACTCAGTCTAATTGTCTGCATCTCAAAGATGCAGCATACATCCCCAAGTGTATGTGTACAGAGATTCTTCAGGGAACTAGGAGAAACACCAGAAACTTTTCTTACATTTTCCAACTAAAATTCTGGGACCTAAACCCAGGTCCTTTGGAAATGTAGCAAGTGCTCTTAGCCCTCTAACTACCTTTTCTGCTCCCAAAACAGAATTTTTTCTCCCAAGCATGAGAAAAAGTACTGACTTCTTGGTTTTTCGAGACAGAGTTTTTCTGTACTTCCTTGGCTGCCCTGGAACTCACTGTGTAGACCAGGCTGGCCTTGAACTCACAGAGGTCTCCCTGCCTCTGCCTCCTGAGTGCTGGAGTGAAAGGCATCCACTACCATGCCTGGATAATACTTTACTCTTTATGGCACATGATGACTGGCATGCTGTACAGTTCTATGAACCACAGGTTTATGTAACACTGTTCAGCAGGTTTCTAGAACTCACATGTTTTTCTTTCTTTCCTTCCTTTGTGGCACTGAGTATAAAACAGGGCTTCACATATGCTAGCTAGATAAGGCCTCCCATAGAACTACATCCTTAGCTGCAGAACTGAAAAGTTGCAGCATTGAACCACAACTCAATTGTTGCCTTTTCATCTTAGCTAAAGACAGTTGCCTTTGTCCTTTCTTCTGCTTTGGGCTTGACTTCCCTTAGATGCTTCATTTCAATGGAACCATGAGGCCCTTTCTCCTGTAACTGGCTGCTTTCTCAGTATGATATCCTCTATGGTTCACATATGGCAGGAGATACTTTTTGCTTGAGGTCAAATCAAATATATAATCATATATATATATATGTACATATATATATATATATATATCTTACTTCACTCACTCATTTGCTGATCTGATTGCTGATGGATATTTTGGTTGTTTCGATACTACAAAATATGGAAGTAATATTGCAGTGAAGATGGGAGTTCTGAAATTTCTGTGAGATCTTGATTTCAATTTTTTCGATCTATAGATGATAGTAAGGGTTCATATAGTAGTTCTATTTTTAATTTTTGAGAAGTTGCCTTTTTGGTTTTTTTTCACAAAGGTTACATGAGTTTATAGTCTCAAAAGATAGTATATAAGGACCCTAACTCCTCAAACACTTGCCAATATTTATTATCTTGAAAGTTTTAATTTTATTTTGAATTGTGTGTTTATTTATGCGTGGCTATGTGTGTGTGAAAGGAGTTGCCCTCGGAAGGCTGGATCCCTTGAAGCTGAAGTTGCAGGCTGTGAGCCTTCCACCAGGACCAAACTCTGGTCCTCTGCAAGAGCAGTACACAGCCTTTACTGCTTCGCCATCTCTCTAGCCCCTTCTTATGTAAATGACTCCTCATTTTGATTTGAATTTGTGTTCCTCTAATGCAGTGGTTCTCAACCTGTGGGTTTCAGCCCCCTTTGAGCAATGCATCTCAGCCTGCATATCAGATATTTACATTATAATTCATAACAGTAGTGAAATTACGGTTATGAAGTTGCAATGAAATAATTTTATGGTTTGGGTCACCACAACATGTTCCAAAAAGCATTATTGTACTTACTTTTATATTTCTCTGATGATTTTTCCCCTTAGGAAATAAAAGTACAACCATTTCTTTTTAAATAAATGTGTGTAATCACATTGATTTTTAAATGCTGATGCTGCTTTTCAACTACAAGCTTCCTTTTCATTTAAAATACTTCTTTCTGCTTTAGATCCACAGCAGGGGAAGTAATATTCAAGTATCAGATGGTCATCTCTGTTGTGTGGTAATTTTGAGATAGGATACCCAGAAAGGATGTAAACGTGCTTCCCACATGTGAGCACTTTCCTACACAGTCCTATACTTACTTCCCCAAGAGGAATTTGTCTCCTTTAGCTTCCTGGCATTCTTTGACAAGCTTCCTGTTCTCGCAAACTTTATAGCTGACATACAGCTGATATATAGAACAAGATAACAGACTCTAACAACATGATAGAGATTTAACTCTTGAGGCATGTGCTTTGGTATCAAACTCAAAACTCTTAGAAGTTTAGTTATGGAGATTTTTGCCTGTGAGGTCAAGCTTGCATGTACAATGCGGCCTGCACATGGGGAGGTCAGAGGACGGCTCTCAGCTTCGGTTCTCTCCTGCCACCTTGTGGGGATCTAATTTGTGTCTGCATGCAAATGTCTTCTCATTCATGGCCTTGAATCTAGGTTAGTCCTCCCCGAGTTTTCGCTTGGGGGAAGATGCTTCTTCCGTGAATGAATTGTAATGCTTTCTCTGCTCATAATCTACAGAACCACTTTACTATTTATTATGTACTGATCCCTTAAAAATAGCCTGTGAAGCCTGTCAATATCCAAGCAGGGAGTGGGAAGAGGTTCCCAGGCCTCAATCCTAAGAGTGAGATATTGTTGTCAGTTGATGGCTTCTGTGGAAGGGTGGGTCAGTTTCCTTTAAGGATGTTACTTCTGACAGGTTGACAGTCCCATAGGGATTGAAGTCTGGTTCTCTACAAGAGCAGAATAAGTTCTTGACCCTTGAGCCATTTTTCTAGCCCTATAGTAGGCCTTCAGTGAAATAACTCTAAGGCACCATCTCCTGTTTTTCTGGTGACACTGGAAAGGGAGGCTTGACAAATGCCCTTTCTTAGAATTTAAAATATTATATGAGAAGATGGAGATGTCAGGATTTTGTTGAGGTTCATAAAGGGAATGCTGCATCCTCCTGGTCAAAAGAATGGAACCTAGATTCCATCCCTGACTCTTATCTGTCCCAAAGATTAGAAAATTACAGACTATTGTCTCCTCCCTTAAGAGTTAAGGGAGTTGGACCTATCAGTCATTGGCCAGAAGATGAGACCACATGAAAGCTGACTCACCTATGCTATGCCGGGACATAGCAAAAGTAGTCAATCTCATTCTATTTTGTACCATGTCCATCATAATGTCTAGACCCACTAGGAGCTGAATTGTGGAGAGGCTGATTGTCAGGGCAACTTGAATACTGGGAGCAATATAAGCAATGGCATAGGTATTGCTTTAATTATCTGGAAGACCGTGAGAGGCATTGGTTGAACATAGAGAGAACCTAAGGTGCTAAGGCAGATGACAGTGTCTAGGCTGATAGGGTTTTTGTTGTTTTGTTTTTAAGCAGTTAGTCACTTTTTAAAGGAGGAAGTTGAGGCATGAAAGAAATAGCAAGAAGCCAAGACTGTCTGAAGGATGGGCTGGAGCTTGGGGATTTGGTGTTGGGATTAAGGGACTAAGGTGAGTGAAAGAATTCACCCCGTGGAGCAGAACAGAAGGAAGACAATTTAGTATGCTGCAAGAAGCACAGCAGGCATGAAAATAACGGGAGACCCACTTGTGTATGGTGATGGGCGTTCTGGAGGACGCTCGTTCGGTTAGAGTGAACTGCTTTGTGCACAATTTCCCAGCATGCAACGCACACCATGCAAATGTAGGTAGCTCTGGACGATTTCAAGTTGTGGCTGTTTCTGCTGTTGTTCTGGTTCATATTTTGGAGAAACAGAGCCATTTTTGTTTGTTTCCTGTTTGGGTATGTCCCTGGACTGGACTTGCATTTGGGAGTTGTTTCCTTTCTGGCCTCTGAATCTCCATCTTCCCTGCACATTTTCTCTGGTGAGAGTAACAATCCAATCTTGAAAGACAGGCTGGAGGTCTCTTCTCAGCTATCTCCTCTGAGCTGAAAAGGAATGACATGCTGGCTTCAGTTGTACCTGTAATGGGTTCCTCACATTTCCATGAAAAGAGAGCCATGCCTAAGGGTGGTTTGTGGAAATGGTTTTTCATTGCCTGGTTTATGGGGTTTGAGAAGTGGGGCTTCTGATAGTGATAGGATTAAAAGTCTTGTTTAAACATCAAATGGACATGGAACTATTGAGGTATAGAAGAAACAAATTTGACAACAGGATTAAAACTGTAGAAAACAAATGCAACACATAAACAGATAGCCCTAAGTAGACCCAGAAATGGAGGTAGCCTTCATACTACAACCTTAAGGAGACATTTGTTTTAGAATTCTGCCTGTCCCCAGATGCTCTTGTTTGAAACCCTAGCATTTGCAAGGTGAAAATAAGAGAAACAAAAGCTTTTAGCCTCCCTTGATCAAATAACAAGTTCAAGACTGGCCAAGTATGAATGAGGCCCATCTCAAAAATCCAAAAATGAAAATGACCTAAAAATAAATAGCAAACCTATGGCCTTGGAGCTATGAAGCAGAAATTATTATAAATGAATCCAACTCTTCTGATGTTTTCAATAGTTGTTGGGCTGTTTGGATTTTGAGGTCTAGACTTCATGTTGTTAATTTGCTTCTATTTTATTGGTTTCATCCCTGAATCTGATTAATTCTTGCTGTCTACTCCTTTTGGATGTGATTTCTTCCTTTTGTTCTAGAGCTTTGAGGTGTGCTGTTAAGTTTCTAGCATTGTATCTCTCTAGTTTTTTATGTAGTCACTTAGGGCTATGAACTTAACTCTTAGCATTGCTTTTCTTGTGTCCTATAAGTTTGGGTATGTTATGTATATATTTTCATTCAGTTCTAGAAAGTCCATTTTTTCCCTTAATTTCTGTCTTGACTAATTTTTCATTCAGCAGAAAGTTGTTCATATTTCATGAGTTTGTAAGCTTTCTGTTGTTGATATCTAGCTTTAAACTGTGGTGGTCTGATAGGATTACAGTGTTACTCCAATTTTCTTGTGTCTGTTTCTTGTGCTTTGTGAAGGAGTATGTGGTCAATTTTGGAGAAAGTTTCAGGAGGTGCAAAAAGAAGAAGGTATGTTCTTTTGTGTTTGCATGAAGTGTTCTGTAAATATCTATTAGGTCCATTTGGTCTATACTATCTGCCAGCACCAGCATTTCTCTGTTTAGTTTTGTCTGAATCATCTGTCTGGTGATGAGAATCGGGTATCGAAGTCTCCCACTATCAGTGTTTGAGGGTCAGTCACTATCCCAGGAGATCCTAATTTTGAGAAATGGAAAACTAGGAGTGGCAATATTTTTGAATTATTCAAAACAAACAGGAAATGGATTTAGTTTAAGACTTGAGATGACTAGAAAATAACACTCATATAACTTTACATCATATTATGTTGCTCATAAAGCTTTGCTGATGATGGTCAACACCAAACAATTGGACAGTCAAAGCCAGGCTGCATTTGTTCCTGAAGATAATTCCAGACCCCAGAACTGATTGGATTAGAGATGGCTGAGGAAGTCAACATTGAACTCAACTGTTTTCTTTCTACTTTTCAGAGGGTTATTGTACAATTTGGATCATGTGTACAATCAATGAGGGCACTAAAGATCATCAAAATGAGTGAAATATGTTAAAGAAATTGACTTAAGACAATAGTTTCAAATTATTATGTCTTTTAAAGGTTTTCATGATGAATTTGTAAGCCAAATGTTGTTTGGTTGTGAGCCTAGCCTTTAACTGCTGAGCCATCTCTCCAGTTCTGTTAAGCCAAATGTTAAGCCAAACTTTGTTCTTTTGTTGTCACAGAGTTTACTGGATTAAGCACACATGTACACAGACACAAGCACTCTAGTGCACATGCACATGCACATGCACACGCACACGCACACGCACACGCACACACACACACACACACACACACACACACACACCCCTGGTTATTTTAGAGAGAAGAGAAATGATGTATTACAACATTGTTGCAGAGATCACTTATTTCCAGTGTATATTTTAACTAAATTCCATGCTTTGTAATTAGAAGTTCAACTTATCTGAACACTGATGGCAGCGTTTTCTCTACTCTCCAGCTACTTCCACACCCCTTCGAAATGATGATGAAATTGAAGGAAGGCAGAAATCCATTTCACACTACAGTGTGTGGTTCTGCTTTCATCATTTAGTGGTTTGTGGTTATTTTTAACTAATTTTGACATTAAATGCTTTTTTTTCTTAATCTCATACCACCACTCCAAAAAAAAAAAGAAAGAAAGAAAGAAAGAAAGAAAGGAAAAGAAAAAGAAGAAGAAAGAAAGAGAAAGGAAGGAAGGAAGGAAAACATTTCTGAGGCAGCATGAAGAGACAGGAGAAATTAAGGGGGGCATGGGAAGTGAAAGACAACCCTCCCTTTGGATAGAGCCTGCATTTCCTATTGGCCAAGGGACAGAAAATAGCCAAACTGATACAAATCAAGACTGCTTAAGATATAATCCTTGTTTTCCTTAATGAAGCGCAAACAACAAATAAACTCTGCCTTCCTAGAACTAGAATGCTTGTGATCTTTCTCTCTCTCTCTCTCTCTCTCTCTCTCTCTCTCTCTCTCTCTCTCTCTCTCTCTCTCTCTTGTTTTATTTTTTTGAGACAGGGTTTCTCTGTGTAGCTTTGGAGCCTATCCTGGAACTCACGTTGTAGACCAGGCTGGCCTTGAATTTACAGAGATCTGCCTGCCTCTGCCTCCAGAATGCTGGGATTAAAGGTGTGCACCACCACCACAAATCTAGAATGATTGTGGTCTTGAGCTGAAGCAACATAAATCAAAATTTACAACTTAAAAGAAAGAGCTGAGACAGCAGATTCGTGAAAAAGAGCTGACAAGAGATTTCCCTTCAGAAGATCTTCATTCCAGAGTCTCCAGACCTCAGGGGCCAGGACTTGAAGGGAGAGCAATAGATAGGTTAGAAAGATAGAAGAGATAGATAGTCCTTTGTACTGAAGGCAGCATGATAGGGTGTTGAAGGGACAGAGCCTTCCCTTTAAATCAAGGGAAGGAAGTGCACTTCTGATTCTATTAAGTCTTCAGTGGGGAGGATAAGTGGCCTGGCTGCAAGGCCACTGTACCACAAGCTCTGTTATCATATCAGTTCTGAGGGTAGAGAGGTAGGGAGGTGGGGAGGCAGGAAGGGAGAGAGAGTAGGGAGGGGAATATGGGAGAAAGAGAAGGAAAACAAGAGAGGGGAGAGCGAGGAAGAGGAAGGGAGAGAGGCATAAAGGGAGAAGGAGAGAGCAGTAGGAGTGTGGCTTGATATGTGGGATTGAGAGAAAGGCAGTTAGGGACACTGTGATTTAACCAAAATCAAAGCCATCTTACATCTTCATTTACAAAAAGAAATTCTTTAAGATAAAAGAAATAAGTACATGAACACCCACATTTTTACTTAATTTCAAGTTTTACTTGTACTTTGCTTGATCTTTCAACCTTGTTGGAAATTACCTCCTGTGAGGAATGTAGCTTAGAGAATCATAGACTTTACACATTGTAATGTAACAATGTCTAGGAGTGATTTTCTTGAGAAGTCTGCACCTGCCTTGGTGTGACTGTCCTTTTCCTAAGTCAGTCAGTTCTCCACCTCGTGTGTGTGTGTGTGTGTGTGTGTGTGTGTGTGTGTGTGTGTGTGTGTGTGTATGTAAGTGTGCGTTCCTGTAGAATTGGGAGCATGCACTGTAGGGACCAGGGGTCTTTACTTAACAAACTCCTTGACTTTGCTTCACTCTGACCAATACTGACATTCCTTTCTGTGGTTGTCCCTGAGATCAGGTCCAAAGAGTGGGCATGCTCAGGATGTTCTCAGCCAAGTCTCTTTTCTGCAGCTGACGTCACCAGAGGCAGTTAACAAGTGGCTCTGTTAGATTAATAGTTGCAGAACTTGAGCACAAGGTAACATAATATCATTATGAAAGATATTAATGTAGTTATCTGTAGTGATATATTGCTTATGATCTAATAAAGCCACTGAATATCAGAATACAAAGCTAGTCACAGCCATAGATGACAGGCTTTAAATCTACTCAAGAGACAAAGGCAAATGGATCTTTGTGAGTACAAGACCACCCAGGGCTACATGAGAGTGAATCAGTCTAAAAGAGAAAGAAACAGCGCTCACGCCTTTAATCCCAGCACTAAAGAGGTATATAAGAAAGTAAAGGGTCTTCTGTGAAATCCAGTTTCCAGGCACAGGGAAGAAAAGATCTCCATTTCAATCTTGGTAAAGGTAAGAGCTACTGACTGGCTGCTTTGCTTTTCTGATCTTCAGCTTGAACCCCAGTGTCTGTCTCTGGGTTTTTTATTATTGTGCTACAGTTACTCTTTAAAAAAAAAAAAAAAAAAAAAACATGAATGTAAATTTAAACTAACAAGATATTATCTTTTTTGCTTGTTTGTTTTGTTTGAGACAAGGTATCATAATGTAGCTCTGATGGGACTCAACTTGCTATTTAGACCAGGCTGGTCTAGCATTTGTAATCCAAATTCTGCCTCCTACATGCTGGGGTTGAAGCTGTGTGCCCCAGTGCCCAGCCAAGAGATTAACTTTGGTTTTTGTTTGTTTTTATTGTTGCTGTTGTTTTAGGTTTTTGTTTTGTTTTGGTTTGGTTTTTGGTTTCTCTTGTGTAGGCTTGGCTGTTCTGGAACTTGGTCTGTAGTTCAGACTGGCCTTGAACTCATAGAGATCCACCTGCCTCTGCCTCTCAAGTGCTGGGATTAAAGGCTTTCTCCACCACCATCCGGCAAGATTATCTTTTCAATCTAGTGCTACAAGTGAATTTTTAAAGCTTTTTATTTGGAAATAGTTTCAATTTTGTAAAATAATACAAAAAATAATACCAAGAGAAGCTTCATGGCTTGACTTGTCCTCCCTCATTTTTCTGAACTATTTTCAAGTGAAGCCAAACATATTCTAATACAAGAATCTTCTTTGATGGGATTATATATATATTATATGGGGGTTTATTAGACTGGCTTACAGGCTGTGGATCAGCTAATTCAATAACAGCTACCTATGAATGGAAGTTTCAAGAATCCAGTAGTCGCTTGGTCCACAAGGCTGGATGTCTCAGTTGGTCCTCAGTATATGCTGGAATCCTGAAGAAGTAGGTTCTAATACCAGTGAAGGAATGAGCACACTAGCAAGGTGAGAGCAAGCAGGCAAAGAGAAAAGCTTTCTTCTTTCAATTCCTCATATAGGCTTCCAGCAGAAGGTGTGGCCCAGATTAGAGGTGAGTTTTCTCAGCTCAAATGATCCAAATTAAATGTATGTCTTTCTGCGTCAAATATCTAGACTAGAAGTAGATCTTCCCACTTCAAATTAAGCAAAAATCCTTCACAGATGTGCCCCTCCATTTTTGAGGGTTTTAGCTAATTCCAGATGTAGTTGGATAGACAACCAAAAGCAGACTCCCATTGGGGAAACAGAATTTCCTTTGGCTCTGACAGAGAGCCAGGAACTTGGACATACCCAACAGAACCTGAAAATGTTTGAAGAAATTTACACAAAAACATTGTTGTGCACACTTTAAATCCCAGCACTCTGGAGTCAGACACTAGAGGGTCTCTGTGAATTCAAGGTCAACCTGATATACATATCAAATTCCAGGTCATTCAGGGCTATATAGTGAGACTGTCTCAAAAAAATATGAAAATATAACATGCAGATGACTTTTTCAGTTTTACTAGTAATCATGTGACTGTAAAAACCACTGAAATACCCATGAACAGATGGCTAATTGAGTAAATCATGGAACATCCTCATCATGTAGTTACAAAACCACCAGCAGATGATCTGTCATCATCCATTGGTGTGGTCAGTGTGGGCTGCTGCCAGGGTACCCATGCTTTGCTTTTGTTTCCTTATCTGGATGTACTTTAGGTGGAAACGCAAATGGAAAAAAAGTATCAGTGTAATGCTATCATATGTCTTTAAAATGAGTAATGTATCCACATCTATAGCTATTTGTATCCCTGTCTATCTCATATAGAAAGAATAAAAGAAAAACACTTGCTGAAATTTCTCTAAAACCCATCAGTTCTTCTGCAAGGTGCACATCCAGGAGAAGAAAACACATACATTCAACACATAGACTTGTGCTTGATTCCTCTTGGCAACATTATTCATGACAGCCTGAAATAGAAACAATCCAAATGTCCTTTAACCGATAGCCGGAAAAGAACAAGAAAAGTGTGTATTCTTTCTGTAAAATAAATGAACCTTGAAATAATTCTTCCAAGTAAAAAAGTCAGGCCCAAAAAGATACACATTGTATCATTCTGTGTAGTGGTATATTATTTATGATTTATTAAAGCATGATTGAGGATTCATAAAAGCAAAGTCAGCCTCAGGCCTTAGAATCCAGGTAGACACTTTTAATCCCAGAAGCCATAAACTAGGAGTTGGTGGTATACACCACACCTTTAATCCCACGACTCAGGATTAACATATAGATGGATCTCTGTGAGTCCAAGGGCACCCAGATCTACACAAGATTGAATCAATCTTAAAGAGAATTAAGGCTCACACCTTTAATCCCAGGACTCATGAGAGGTCTATATGTCAGTGTGAGGCATTCATTCTCCAGCCACTCAGAGGAGAGGTTACACAGTCTGAGGCTTGGTGAGAGCTCATGGAGATAGGATCAGCCCTTTCAGCCTGAGACAGAGGTAAGAGCTAATGGCTAGCTGCTTTGCTTTTCTGATATTCAGCTTGAAGCTTGTGCCCCAATATCGGTCTCTGGGTCCTTTATCAATTTGTAATACAATTCTGTTTCTAGGAAAAGTGCAAAATGGGCAAAAGGAAAAGTAGAATAATGGTTGGTAGGGACTTAGGGAGTGGGGTGGTGGATATTGGTTGTGGTGCTGGAGAAGCAGCTAACAGACCCTTTATCTCTTTTAGAAGGCCAGGAACTGGGCACAGAGCCCAAGGCTGCCACTTGTATCAAACAATGTATAGGTCAAAGTGAGTATACAGGGAAAGGAAATAAAAACTACTCAAATTAGAAGGGAAAGAAATCAAGTCATGGCTGTTTGCAGATAACATAGTCTTATATATGAAAAAGAATCTACTAACACAAATAAAATCAGTGAGGCTGCAGGATTGACACATAACACATTGTATTTATCTCCACACTAGTACCCAGTAGACTGGTGCAGGGCATATTGTATCTACATTAGTACTGAGCAGACAAAAACAGGATCAAGAAAACTACTTACAATGAAGTTCAAGAAAATAAAGTGCTTAGAAACAAATGTCATCAAGTATAAAGCATATGCTCTGAAAACCTCATCTTTCAAAGAATACATCAATGAATGAAAAGCAATGCCTTGTTTGTGGAATGGGAAACAATATTGTAAAGATTGCAACACAGCCCAGATTGATGTGCAGAAGTCACAGTGTCAATGCTTGCTGGCTTCCTGGGAGAAGCTGGCAAGCTCTTCTGAAAATTCATAGGGAAACTCAAGAGGCCCAAAATAGCTATAAACAACCTTGAAAAAGAAGAACAAAGTTTGATGATTTATACTTCCTGATTTCAAAACTTAACGCAAAGCAGAGCAACTAGGATACCATGGACCAAAATAAGCCCAGATATACAGATCAATGATTAGAAATGTAAGTCCAGAAACGAACCAATGTACATATGACCAATTGGTTTTCAGCAAGACTGCAAGACAATTAGCGTGAGAAAATATCATTCAACAAATTGCACTGGCTAAATTATCAGCTAAAATAATTAATCTCCAAAATGTTTTCTCTAACACAGAAGAATAAAAGTAAACTTTTACCTTGTTCCATATACCAAGGCACTCAAGGTATATCCATATTTAAACATGAGAATCTACAGAAGACTGCAGTGATTTAAATAGAGGTTTGATATCATTGTATTGAATTTTTACCTTAAAAATGTTAATAACCTTTAACCATCATATAAACCATCTTAAGTTTTATCAGCTAAAATAATTAATCTCTAAAATGTTTTCTCTTAACTTTTTCTCCTTTTTCCTGTTTATTGAAAAAATTTTTTTGAGACAGGGTTTCTCTGAATTGCTTTGGAGCCTGTTCTGGAACTCGCTCTGTAGACCAGACTGACCTTGAATTCACAGAGATTCACCTGCCTCTGTCTCCCAAGTGCTGGGGCAAGCAAAAGGCGTGTGCCACCAATGTCCGGCCGAAAATATATATATTTTTCTCTTATGATATATCCTGATTACAGTTTTCCCTTCTCTGCTCCTCCCAGTTCCTCCCCATCTCCTCAGCATCTGGATCCACACTCTTTCTGTCTCTATTAGAAAACAAGCAGGCTTCTAAGGGATAATAATATAATATAGTAAAACAAAAACAAAACCTAACACATTTGAATAGAACAAAACAAACAAACACAAGGAAAAGACACCGAGAAAAGGCACAAGAAACAGAGACAGACACAAAAATCCACTAGTTTGCACTCAGGAATCACATAAAAACACTAAACTGAGAGCCATAATATATACACAAAGAACCTGTAAGGTAAAAAGAGAGGGAAATACATATCTAAATTTAAAAAGCCCTGATGGGCATGTCAAAAACAAACCTCCAAAGATGCCACTGAGTTTGTTTTCTGTTGGCCATCTACTCTGGGCATGCAATCTCCCTTTAAGTGCAATTTGTTTACTCAGTGAGACTCCCTTGAAGATTTGGAGGTTGCTTCTAGGTTAGGGATGAGGTCATGTGTCTACTTCTCCTTTCAGATCTAGGATGCCATCGGGTGCAGACCTGTGCAGGCCCTATGCATCTGTGAGTTCATATGTGTGCCTATCTTGTTGATTTAGAGGTCCCTGTTTCCTTGGTATCCTGTCACCTCGGTTTCTTACATGCTTTCTGCCTCCCCTTCTTTGGGGTTTAGATTTGATAAAGATATCCTGTTTAGGGCTCAGTTTTCTGAGGTTCCTCACTCTCTGCTTATTGTTTGGCTGTGGGTCTCTTGTTTTGTTCTCATGTGCTGCAGGAGGAAGCTTCTCTAATGATGGATGAGCAAGGTGCTGAGTCTTGGCCAGAGTCTCTTAACCACTTTTTAGTCAACCTTACTGTCATGAGAAATAGTAACATTAACAATAAAATTTCCCAACCCATTAAAAGGAGGTTGAGTTCCAAACATACACATAGCATAATACATCAGGTCAGGATCACCTACCCACACATATTATTATTATTATTATTATTATTATTATTATTATTATTATTATTATTATTAACAGGGTTTCTCTGAATAACAGCTCTAGCTGTCCTGAAACTAGCTCTGTAGAATAGACTAGCCTTGAACTCACAGAGATCTCCTGCCTCTGCCTCCCAAGATTAAAGGCATTCATCACCATCACCCAGCCACATTGTTAAATTGTAAGACTTTTTTTATACCTTAAGTTCTCAGATAAATCTCTCAACCTTGGGAATTTTAAAAAGCACTCAAAGGTTTTTTTGTTTGTTTTTTGAAAGACCAAGAAAAGTAAAAGGTTATAAGAAACACAAAAGTACAGCCTTTTCTCCACTGGAGGGAATATTTTCTGTAAGACTTTTTTGAAAAATTAAGTATTCTTGTCTCTCTCTCTCTCTCTCTCTCTCTCTCTCTCTCTCTCTCTCTCTCTCTCTCTCTCTCCTCCCTCCCTCCCTCCCTCCCTCCCTCCCTCCCTCCCTCCCTCCCTCCCTCCCTCCCTCCCTCCCTCCCTCCCTCCCTCTCTCTCTCTCTCTCTCTCTCTCTCTCTCTCTCTCTCTCTGTGTGTGTGTGTGTGTGTGTGTGTGTGTGTGTGTGTGTGTGTGTGCTTGAATGCCACAGGTGTACATGGTGGCTAAAAGAGGGCATTGAGTCCTTTGGAACTGGAGTCAAGTGATTACGAGCCCAATGACATGGGTGCTGGGAACTGATCTCTGGTCCTATGGGACAGCAGCAATTGCTCTGTAATGAGTCTTTCTTAGTCCAGCCAGCTCCCAAATAATGACACTGAGACTTATTAGTTATTATGAAAGCTCAGCCTTAAATTAGGCTTGTCCCACTAGCTCTTATAATTTAAATTAAGCCATATTTTTATTAATCTATGGCCTACCATGTGGCCTTTACCACTCTCCCATTCTGTGTGTCTGACTTGTTCCACATCTCCATGGCCTCTCTGCCTCTCCTCTTCCCAGAGTCCTTTCAGTACCCAAAGTCCCACCTATACCTTCTGCCTAGCCATTGTCCATGTAGCTCTTTATTAAACCAATCAGAAGGTGTCTTGGCAAAGATACATCTTCACAGTTTAAAAAAGATTATTCCACAACAGTGCTCTTAAGTCTCTGGAGAGTCATTCTTAATTAGTGAAATCATGTGATTTCCCAGGAATCCTTAAGTGTAAGTTCCCCATATAAAATCCTGTGTCATCCAAAATCATTCCCTTTTTCCTATTTTATGAAAAATGTTACTGCTTTTTAATCCAATTTTTGTTTTGTTTTTAAATTCCTAAAACACCTTTTCTTTTGGATAAAATAATTACATTTTAAATGAAACCTAAGGAAATTGGCTTTGACACACAGAGAATTTAGAGTCATCACTGAGATAATTAAAATGTGTAGTCAAAGAGAAACTGTATTTGTTACATTACTTTAAAACCCCATACACACGTACTCATGCATGCATATTCACACACATATACATATGTATACATATTATTTATTTATTTATTTATTTATTTATTTATTTGCAGAGATTGAGGGGAAAGGCAGAGTCTCTCTCATTATGTAGCCTTTGCTGACTCTATGTAAATCAGGCTGGGCTCTAAATTACAGATATCTGCCTGCCTCTACCTCCCAAGTAATGGGATTAAAGGTAGGCATGTGCCACATAAGTCTTATTACTTAGATTAACTCTTTAAAGACAAAACATCAGGCAGAACACATAAAACAGATCATCACATAACAAGCTGGCCACTTGACAAATCATGCAATAGTATTAACAGCAATTTGTTTTATTTAAAAAAAAAATGAGTGACGGCTACATTGCAATTTGGTGACACTGGGTTCTGAAGCAAAGAAAGGAACATCAACACCTGGAAAATCCAAATGGAGTTAAAGCATTATTCTCCAGCTAACTGTTGTGGGAGTGTTACCTCTTTGTGCTCAGGCTGACTTCAGACTTCAGCCTCCTGCTTCTGCCTTCCTGGAGCAGTATTGAGATTATAGACATTTGCAGCCTTGCCAAACTATTGCTAGTTTCTTGATTTGACAAATGTACCCTAGTATTTAGATGATATTAATCTTAAAGGAAGCTGAATAAAAGATAGACAAGAACTTTCTATCCGATCTGCACATTTTCTGAAAATCTGAGGTTAGTTTTAGAATGATTACAGTATCTAGTCATAGTCTGTGGTTTCTAAATAGTTTTGCTTTCTTTTAATGAGAATTTAAGCATTTCTAAGGACAGGTGCATGAGTCTGTATATTTGCATACTGCCCTTTTCACAAGCAAAGGGCAAGTCTGTTGTATAATAATAATGGTGTCATAAGGGCCTTTGAATGAACAAACTTTGAAACCAATATTCCCCCTTGCCAGCTTCTCCCTCCCTCCCTCCCTCCCTCCCTCCCTCCCTCCCTCCCTCCCTCCCTCCCTTCCTTCCTCCCTCCCTCCCTCCCTCTCTCCCTCCCTTCCTCCCTCTCTCCCTCCCTCCCTCCCTCTCTTTCTTTCCTTCTTTATTTTCTTTGACTTTCTTTTTCCAGTGCAGCAGATCTTTGAGTACCAAGTACATGCAAAATGCATTTCATGTAGTGGGCTAAGCAGGTGAATATGAATCCCGATGCTGCAAGTTTTCAGTGGTTATTCTAAAGGCAGAGTTCTCAGAAAGTAAAATTACACTGGAAAATCTATGAATAGCGAGCGACTGAAGGGTGAGTTCTTGCCAAACCTATGTGAAAGCTGCTGTTTCTTCCGTCTTCAGTGAGGAAAGTCCCTCACCCTATCAGATGTCTTTGTTTTTGAAGTTCACATAGTCAGTGGTGTTTTATTTGCACTGAACATTTTTAACTATGCAAAGTGCTTTTACCATGTGATTTCATAACAGATGTTTGAGGCAGAGGGATTTCCTTATCCTCAGTCAGGCAAAGAAAGGAGGTCGTGAGATTTCAGCCCGAGAGCCCATTTAGTGTCACAGCTAGAATTAGAAATCTAGTCTTGTGGGAGGCTGGAGAGATGGCTCAGGAGTTAAAAACTCTGGCTGCTTTTCCAGAGGATCTGGATTCAACTCCTAGCACCCATAAGGCAGCTGTCTATAGCTCCAGTTTCAGGGGATTTGACACCTTTTCTCACCTCCCTGGGCAACACACATGGTGAACATACATACAAGCAAATAAAAATTAAAGTTGAAATAATTTTTAAAATACTTTTAAAAATTCTAGTCATTTTTCAACATTTGTCAATGTCAGTTTGCAGACAGTCAGACAGATCCTGGGAAAACTTAAGCTCAGATTCAGGGGGCCTACACCAGGGTGAGACACTATTTTTAATGGGCTTCAAGTTGCCAATGGCTGTAGAACCCTTCTCAGTGGCAGACCATTAGAAGAGGTTGGTCCTGGCTTTCCCTTCGAGCACTGGGCTATGAGGGTGGAGTTTCATGTCATGCTTAGCAGAAAAGACGATTCTTGCAAGACCGAGTGACTTCAAGCTTTGGAAATGGGTTTCATCTTCTGTGTAGCTTTCTTTTGCCTATAATCCTCTGGGAGTAACTCAACAATTGTGCTCTTATGCTAGAATGTTCTGATACTCTGGATGTTTATTTGCCTTTATGATTAACTCTTATCAGAAATTATCAACTCAGCTCCTAATGTATTTGTGCTCTAGAACTCAGAGTTGTTCTTATTGACAGAAAAACAAACTTGATTACCTGGAGTCTCCAGGGCATCTGGGGCTAAGTACTGGAGTCAGGGCATTTTTCAAAAGGACCCAGGGTCTTTGCTGAATGCGTGAGGTCTGGTTTGGTAAGCACACCACACCTTAAATGCTAGTCACTATGCTGTGGCTGTGAGGAATGCTCTGTGAGGAGGAGCTACCTGTTCCCAAGGGCTAGAACTGGTGTGGGGTACAGCCATGAGGTTTGCAGGGTCTTGAGTGGAGAAATGTATGGGCATTCTTGCCCCTCCTGGAACAGAAAATGGAAATGGAGCAGACAGCAATTTGAAGGCCCCAGGCACAGGCTCAAAATGGCAAACATACCTGACTGACTGGTATGGTAAGGTATTACATTTCTTTGATAAAAAAAATGCTTGTTGGTTTTCTCAACATTTAATGTGACCTTTATAAATATGAATAAAGAACAAATATCACATTGTTGATGCATTTCCAGATGTCAAACCTATAAGCCTATTCTGGGTGAGTTTGTTTCAAGAAACTGCATTTTGGTGCTAAGCACAGCACCAAAATTTTTGTTTTTTGGTTTTTTGAGACAGGGTTTCCCTGTATTGCTTTGGAACCTGTCCTGGAACTTGCTCTGTTGAACAGGCTAGACTCGAACTCAAAGAGATCCACCTGCCTCTACCTCCCGTGTCTCCTGAGTGTTGGGATTGAAGGCATGCACCACCAACACCTGGCTAAGCACAGCTCTTAACTAGGTCACCAGGGTTTAAGTGGTGGATGACTGTTACTCTAGTATTGAGAGTAGTTTTCAGGAACACATACATTTTGTCATGGAGTGTTTTTAATTTTATTTTTATTTTATTTTTTTGAATTTTGCTTTGATGGTACTGGGGGTTAAGCCCAAGGCTTCATGCATGTTGGCAAGCCATCTAAACCTGAGGTATATTGTTTTCTACTTTCAATTTTTGAAAATAAGTTTATTTCTCAACTGCCCATTCTAGTCTTGAGCTCTCGTTATAGCACATTAGCTGGGATTATGTACTACATTTTGTTTATTTGGGGTGGGAGTATAGTGTCCAAATATAGTTCATATTGACTTCTAACCTCTTCCTGCCTCTGCCTTGTGAGTGATGGGATTACAAGCATGCACCAATATGCCCAGCTTGAAGAAGCTGTTATCACCATTAAGCATTCACTGCTTTTGTACTGTCTCAGCTAATATACTGAGTTCCACTGTGTAGAGGTTTGGAAGTCGTGGAGGTAGGAGAAAAAAGATAGAGCTCTCGTATTTAAGGAGGCCACACTTGATCTAAGAAAGCAAGCTGTGACAATAAGCATGACAATATCCTAAATTCTAACAGATTCAGCATACACCTGCAATGAAAACTGATCTAAGAAGACAGGCAGGGATATGTGTGTGTGTGTGTGTGTGTGTGTGTGTGTGGTGTGTAAAATTACAGGAAATCTGGAAAATAAAAACTAGAACATTTCTGTAGAGGGAAGCTGTGAAGGACAAGGCTGAAAAGGCAAATTGAGCCATGTGAAGTGCCGTTGCAAACAAAGGCTAGAGAATGATTCCATCCCAGTGGACATGAAAAGGCCCTAAATTTTATCTTCAGATTTCACTTCTGGAAAAATCATGGGGATTCCTCTCTGTAAAGACAAAAGGAGACCTTTTTTCCTTCTGAGCCTCCCTTTACAGGCCTGGAACTCTGGGCAATTTTCTGGACATCAGCTTCCCAAGAGCTGGGATTACAGACATATACCACCAGCTAATAATTATTTTTAAAGTAACTTTTATTTTGGAATTATTTTTCAGCATAACAGATGAAAACATTTCAATGAAATACAATAAAATTAGCAGATTTTTAGAGAGCTACGTAAGTATATTGTGCTGTTAACACTACTGATGAAATTTTCCATTTTTCTATTACAGGAAAAACGAATAGTAAATGTCCATTGATCTAACTTTCAAAAGAAACTGCGTTTATATTACCAACCTTGGAGGGGGGAAAGGAGGGCTTTTCTAAAAGCATATGTGAAATGCACATAAATTTTGTCTGTAGTTTCTAGGGAGTAGTGATTCAGAAAACCTTGACTTTGTTTCTGTTCCCCAGAAAAGTTGTGATATCATATATCATTTACACATTCCCTTTGAACTACTATAGCAGTTATGGCCATGCCTTTGGTCATTGCCTGCAGAACTCCATTCACAGCTCTGTGTGACTTAGTAATCACTGGATAAATGCATATTTTGTTTGTAAACTTCCTACAGTTCTATCTTGTTTCTGTAACATGTATGGATTTGAATCATAAAAGTATTTCATTGTTCACTAATACTTTTTTTTGTAAATAAGGTCATGCTATCTTAATCCAGCTTGGAGCCTAGTTGGTACAGTGGAGCTGGGTTTGGACAAGAAACATTCTAAGGGAGTGTGGTGGTTAGTGTTATCAAGGTGACAAAATCTAGACTCACCTGGGAGGTGGGCCTCTGAGCATGGCTGTGGGGAGTATCTTGATTGAGATGAAGACCAACTCACTATGGAGTGGTACCATTTCCTAGGCAGGAGCTCCTGAGCTATTACAGTGGAGGAAGCAAACTGAGTACTGGCATATATGTATTCATTGCTGTGTTCCTTGTCACAGATGTTATATGAACAACTTCCTCAAGTTCCTGCTGCTGTGACTTCCCTACTATGATGGACTATAACATGGAACTATGAGCCAAAAGGAACCCAATATATTGCTTTTGTCACAGTATTTTATCACATCAGTCTGAAAGAAACACAGGCGCAGAGGGGTGGAGTTGCTGCTGAAGTCAACTCCCAGCACCTGCCTTGAGAGGTGGAGAACAAATCAAACTGATATAATTTCTTTTTTTCCTTTTTTTTTTTTTTTTTTTCCTTTTTTTGGTTTTTCTAGTCAGGGTTTCTCTGTGGCTTTGGAAGCTGTCCTGGAACTAGCTCTGTAGACCAGGCTGGTCTCAAACTAAGAGATCTGCCTGTCTCTGCCTCCAGAGTGCTGGGATTAGAGGCGTGCACCACCACCGCCTGACTGGAATATAATTTCTAAACAGAGAATTTCATGATGTAAGTTTTACAGATGTCAAGCTCTATGGCTTTATTGACAGACCTATATTAAAACAGTTCTTGTAATGGTGGCCCTGTGTGCCCCCAAACCACCAGTAGCCTCATGAAGAACCCAAGTTGGCCTTGCAATTGAGTATATGGGTATACACATTGTCAAAAGCCCAAGACAATGAAGTCCCGCTACGATGAATTGTGTTATTTATAAATCTAAATCTTACTATTACTGGGCTGTGGTGGCACATGCTTTTAATCCCAGCACTCAAGAGGCAGAGGCAGGTAGATCTCTGTGAGTTCAAGACCAGCCTGGTCTACTCAGGGAGTTACAGGACAGACACCAAAACTACAGAGAAACCCTGTCTCACAAAACCAAAAAACAAAGACACCTACTTATTTCCAGCAACATTATAAACAACCTAGCACATACAATGAAATGGTAACTCTTTGCTCTGTTAGAACTAAATCATTAAGTGCATTTGGGCAAGTTTATTTCCATGCTATGCTAAACATTATAATATAAACTTTGAGTAGAAAGGTGGGATCCAAGAAATGTGCTTTTTCTTTGAGCCCACCTTGGGTAGTAACAACTATATGCTAAGTGGGTAAGAGTTCTTGCTTTTTACACATTTTCCTTGCTATTACATCCAATTACAGACCTCATGTGTGCTTCTCAGTACTATTTCTTTCGATTTAATGTGCTAACTAGTCTGTCAACTTGATACACATACTAGTTATTTGAGAGAGAACCTCAATTGAGAAAATGCCTGCATAAGATCCAGCTGTAAGGCATGTTCTTAATTAGTGATTTACGAGGACGGCCCAGACTACAGTGGGTGGTGCTACCACTGGCCTGCTGGTCCTGGGTTCTATAAGAGACTGAGCAGCCATGAGGAGCAAGCAGCACCCATCCATGGCCTCTGTATCATCAGCTCCTACCTCTAGGTTCCAGCCCTGTTTTTCTGTCCTGACTTAACTTTGATGATGAACAGCACTATGGAAGTGTAAGCCAAATAAATCCTTTCTTCCTAACTTGCTTTTTAGTCATGGTGTTTCATCACAGCAACAGTAGTAACCCTAAGACACTTAATTAGTACAGGCATTCTCTTTCTTTCCTCTTACATTTTTCCAGACAGTTTTACTGTAGCCCTAGCTGTCCTAAAACTCACTCTATAAACCAGGCTGGCCTAGAGTTCAAAAAATTGCCTGTCTCTGCCACCTGAGTGCTGGAATTGAAGGAATGTGCCACCACCACCTGGCTAAATACAGGCATTTGTTAAAATAATTTTCTATGGGGGCTGGAGAGATGGCTCAGAGGTTAAGAGCACTACTGCTCTTCCAGAAGCCCTGAGTTCAATTCCCAGCAATCATACAGTGGCTCACAACCATCTATATAATGAGACCTGGTGCCCTCTTCTGACATTCAGAACAGTGTATACATAATAAATAAATCTGTTATAAGAACTCAGCAAAATCATTTTCTTTTACAACAAAAGCATCAAATATCCAGGAATTTTATTTTTAAACCATAAATCAAACAGACACAGCTTTCATTAACCCAAACATGCATAATCCAACCTGAATATAAAATGCACTCAATAGGTAAATTACATGAGATACAAAGGGAATGTAATTTTACAAATGTGAAATGATTGTTATAGCAATTTAACAAATTAACTAAAACGTATGTTTAAAAACAAAAATACCTTAAAGCCAATTAAGCTATAGTAAACCAAGGGAAATTCTGGTATGGAATGATTTGATTAAAAGGAAATAAGGCACCTGCTATAAATTTAGAAGATATCTTTCACTTTTAAAGTCATAATAAAATAGACTTAGTTAACCAAGACTTGCTTTAGAGGGAATCAAGTGCAGAGACTCATTTATGAGTGAAGAGGCAGGCAAGCATCAGTGATGACCCTGCAGACCCACAGCCAGCTCTTTCCTGTTTATACACTTAAGTTCTTATACACCCTAACCACCATCTCCCTTCACTCTTCCAAATCTGAGGGGAAAGAAAGGTTTATACTGCTTGCAGAACAGGTAGCAAATTCCCCTTCTGTTCCTTTGAAAACAGCCAATTTTAAGAAATTGCCTCAGGAGTGAGGCAATTAACAAAGCACACATAAGCAAGCTTCTTCCAATTCATAAACACAGACATTGCTTGGCTTCTGAACCAAGTCTGGCTAAATACACAAATAGTCCAGACTTGCAGTTTTGGACAGTACCAAAATCCCCCAAACTTGTCTCATCACTATCATTCTTACTATTAGTAAAAAGAAAATTTGATCAATCACAACCTACAAAGTCATACACAGGAAGACTGGACTGATCCTTATCAGTAAATTCATTTAATTCCAAAAGCTACTTTAGATTGACAGACCTAGTACCCTAAGGGCATTTCAATCATAACTTTTTAGTTGATGTGCCTTTTTGGTATTAAAAGTGCAATTAACATGCTAAGATATCTTATGGCACACTGGAATCAACATGTTCTCATGAGGCATTTATTTCTTATAGTCATTCCCCCTTAAGTTTTGTCTAGCACAGAAAACCCCTTGATAAGTTAATTCTGGTGAAATCAGTATGACATAAGCAAACCCTCCCTAATTTCATTCCACCATGATAGCTTTTAGTGAAACCGCAATCACTGGTTAAGTTACAAAATGCTCAACAGAGTTTCAAATGGGACCTTAGGTGACAATACTTACTCATGCAAAATTCAAGGCTGTGTAACAGAAACATAGTTAAACAGATGCAGCTGTTGGCATCTCTACTTATATTATGCCCTTGAAGCTTTTTAAAAATATTTAGGTGACAATGATTGTGGTAAAACTAGGCTGTGTAGTTGTTCACTTATAAGCACCTTATTATAGGATCGTTACATGACCCTATAATGGAGTGTGCTTTCAATTCAAGAGAGTAATAAAGTGCCTAGCTATATAAAATCTTAAGATTCCAAATTTAAATTAAGCTAATTGCATTTACACATTAGGGTTAACAAAATCTATACCCTGTCTACACAGATTTAATCTAATTAGCCGTAAGTTTTAATAACCACATAAAACTCATTCTGTACTGAATAAGTACAGTCTACTAGTGGAACTTAATAATCAAATTTTATTGCTTTATTCATGTGGTGCTTTTGCAAGGCACTGTGGTATGGACTAGAAAACCTGGAATGACTCTTGAAGAAACCTTGGAATGCCACATGAAGGATGATATGAAAACGTCATTCTGAGGCAGGATGATTTACTGAATTGTTTTTAACCAGGGCATCAAACATCAGGAATGAGTTCAAGCTAAAATTCACAGGAGAATGGAAACAGCTTAAGGTCAGTCACTTCACATGCCCATCCTGATACTTTGAATAATCTGGAAAATTGCTGTAAAGAGAAAGAGAAAATATTAAAATAAACTGACTCAAACAGGCCTGTTGACTGAAAAGTAATCTATTACGGTAGCTGCAGAATCCAGAAAAACGTTACAATGCTAATCTAACTTTATTATAGTAGGAAGCAAAGGCAGGTTTATCATCATTGAATAATTAATGCCTTTACATTATTGTCTTGTGGTGCCTCATGCATGCTAGCGGCATCTCCAACTCAAATTATTTTTCAACCGAAGATTCCTGAACTTTACCTGTAAGGTGTTCAAGAGAGCTCCTAGATACAAAATTATTTTAGAAATAAGTTAAAAGCACCAAAACAAACAAGTTTTCCTACCAAATACTTTTATTTCAGTTTATTTCTCACTCATCCTTAAAGGCCTGGTTTTTCTAACATATGCACATTTCTTCATTCTCACAAAGGAAATCCAATAATCTTTGGGTTATATAAACTGGTTGGCTCTTGGCCATATATCAAGAAAGCTTCCAGTTGTTAAGATTAGGAAAAAGGAAAATTGAAATGGAAACCCCAGTAACTGTAGAATGTAGAAAATAAAAGCTTCTGCCTCAGTATTAACAGCTTGCACGTTAGCACGGGGCATGAAGACATTCTGTAACATATCTATAGAGGCAAGGGTCTACCACCCTAAAAGCAGGCTGCTTCAGTAACTAAGATTTCTCAACATACACTTTATTAACCTGAGAACACTTGTCTGACACATTACATTGCCAAAGACGTTATGTTTCCTACACAGACCGTCAATTCTTTGGACTATCTTACTTTATAAACTTAAAGTTTTTGACATAGAGACCTTAGAAGCTGGCACAGTTCAATCCAGTTTCCAGATGTTCGCGATGTTCTTTTTTGCAACACCACTGATAATAGGGTTAGAAATCATTACTATTCCAAGAGTGGTTTGGTCTTTTAATTTCCAACTGATCGCTAGGGAGAGCTGATCTCCTTTTTTTGATCTTTTATGTGCACAAATCAAGGTGGGAGAAAGTTTTGCGACACCACCCTCTGGGGTACAAGTAACTTGGTTCACAAGAAACCTGAGAAACTCTCAGCAGGTGGGTTGAGAACAACGCGCGCACAGGACTCGCCACTGATAGGTCACCACGTCATTCCAAACCAAGAGAGCTCCCAAACACTTACCAGAGCCACAAACAACAAAAATGAAGAGGGCCAACAACCAGGGTCCTACCGACGCTTTCTCTTCGGGGGCATTTCTCTGAAAAAAAAAAAAAATCCAGTTTCAAATGCAAAGAAACCACTTGGATCCCCGGTTCCCGCGGCCTGCACCCCAGGGCCGGGTCGCTGACCCGGCATCTCACAGATCTCTCCTCCCGCCCCAGATTCCACCGCAGCTGGAGTCCAGAGTCAGGCGGGTCTGGGGGAGAACTCGCCGCGATCGCGGCGCGGGCCTCGGGCCCCCGGACCCGGCGTCCGAATGGAGAAGGGTGCCTACTTTTCCTTACCGAGGTCTTGGCGACGTTGCCGCGCTGAGTGATGTTCTTACTGTGCTTCTCGTTGGCCATACGGATCCTCTGCTTGGCGACCATCTTCGCGGCGCCACCTGCCCCGGGAACCCCTAGGACTCGCTCGTTCGCCGCTCCCGGGCCGCCGGGAGGCTCAGCTCGCGGTGCCTACGCCACCTACGGCCGCCGGGCCTGGATGCCGAGCGTTGGAGCACCGGAGCGCCGACAGCCGCCAACCACAGCGGTCTGAGCAGCCGAGGGGGGGCGCGCCGGGGGAGAGCGGGCCGCGGGGCCGAGCAGCAAGAAACCAACAACCGGACAGCACAGCCGGCAGCCTCGAACTACTCCGGGTTCGGCTGCCAACGTCAGCACTGGGCAGACCCCGCCCCGCGGAAGTGCGAACTCCGCCCGCTCCAGAGAGGGAGGGCGAGGGCCGGCCGCAGCCTCGGCCCGGCCCTTCCACGTTCCGGAAAGCGAGGACCCAGAGCTGCGCGTGCGCGCCCAGAGACCGGACGTGGATTGGCCCCGACGCTGGCGGCGCCGGAAACACCAGCTTGCTGTCTCTGCGCTTGGGGAGACGTGTAGGGGCCGGGTTCGGCCTTCATTGAACTCTCACCCCGGCGCATGGGTTTCTCTTTCCGGGACAAGATGGCGCCGTCCACACCGCTGTTGACAGGTGAGTTCCAAAAGAGCTTTCTTCCGAGTGGCTTCTTCCTGTGTCTTCGCGCTGGAGAATTACCTGGCAAGCCTCGGAGTCCGGCCTGCCTTTTCTCGTGACTTGCGGAAGGACCGGACTGTCTTTTCGTTTTATTCGATAATAGCGTGGCCATGGGAAGTGAAGCTTCCTTCCGTCTCCAACATCCCCTCCTCCCAGTTACCCGTCCATCATTCTTCATCGGCCACAGGAATAGACAGACAGCAGAAAGTGCTGGTTGGATGTGTGACCACTGGTCTGCAATACTAATAATGTTGGTTGGACCTTTCTTAAGTCACCTGCCTCTGTAATAGAAAAATAAAAAAAAGCGACTCCACACTTCGAACTCTTCTAAACTTAATTAAAAATTATGTACTCCATATTTTCATGAGATTTGAAGGACTGAATAGAGAGCGAGAAAATGCAAGTACAGGTTAGATTCGTGATGAAGTTGTGGCTTAGGGTGGCAGCAGTAAGCAGGTTAATGATAGTCTAACTTTTTCAATTGAAGCAGTTGTGAGCATTTTAGAAGTAGAACATGGGAATTTGAAGCTGACACAGTTTGTAGTGGTTTCAAGAAAATGAAACAACTTAGACAACATCGGGGAAAAAAGACTTATTTTTTGAGAATCGGGAGTTATGTCCTGAGGCATGGCAAAGCTTTTTATGCATCTAACTATTCTAAGAATATATTTTAAGATCCATGCTTACTCCTATTCATTTAGACTACCATAATTTATTCACCAATTATTTGTTATTTGCTAAACACTATGCTAGACACATTATTTTGTTTTGTTTAGATTTATTGTTTAGTGTGTGTGTGTATGTGTGTGTGTGTGTGTGTGTGTGTGTGTGTGTGTGTGTGTTTAAATATGTACACTGGAGTTCAGGCTTTAAGAGGTCCATAAGAGGGTGTGGGATTCCCTAGAGCTGGAGTTACAGTGTGAGCCCTACCCTGAGCACTGAACTAGAGTCTTCTGGAAGAGCACCAAGTATTCTTAGTGTTAAATCATCTCTCCAGCCCTCTGAGACTGTTTACTTGGAATAATTATGTAATTAAATGGTTTCTCTAGCTTCATAAAGATGAGTTTGTTACTTAGAGCTTTTATTACTAAACGAGTATTTGACTTCTCTTTAAAATTCAGGCAGTGTAAAGTCCATCCTGATTAGCCCATCATATGATGGATCACTTACAATATTGGACTAGCTCTTGGTTTTCTATTCCCATCTTATTTTGTATCCCATCAGTACTGAGTTGCTTGATAAAGTCCTTTTAAACTATTCCTTGGGATTATCTTGTTCTTCCTGTTGATTTGCCGAACTTCTTCCAAGCAATTTCCCACACTTCCTGAACACTTTCTGAGTTATTTTCTACCTTCTATATACTAGGGGATTTAAAAAAAAAAAAAAAAAAAAAAAAAAAAACACTTCTCAGAGGAAGTTCTCTGTTGAGATATTTTCTTTCCTTACTAGACTGTAAACTTCTTGGTGTTAGGGCTAGAGTTTTATTCATCCACACCTTTTCAATACCTAGTCCAGAACCCAGTAAATAATAGACACTAAACAAAGGAAAATAAATTAATGAAGAGCAGATTGTGTATAATCAAAGAATGGCAATTTTTCTTACAGTGCTCAAAGTTAGAGTTTTATTCTGACACTTTCTCAGAGTCTCATAATTCTTAGAAGCCCAAAGATTACTTGGCCAGATTTATACTACAAATGTTCAGAGTCAGGATAATACTCAAATATTTCCACTCTGTCTTCTACCAATAAAACACACTGCTTAATCTCTTAAACAGGCTTAGTTTTTAGTAAGTATCTAAAAAATACTTACAGATTTTTAGCTCTGTGAATAATTTAAACAGTGAATTTTATTGTTATGATTGTAAGTCAAAAATAAGAAACGTGACTTTTTAAACACTTTTTAGTGTCGATTGATTCAAGTATTTATATGACTTTTAAAATCTGTTCTTTTTATTCCCTGGTTATTTTGTTTCTTTCATTAAAGGAGACAGATTCATCCTCAGGCAGATATTTATCCAGCTTAGTAACTCTAAAGAAGAGATCTTTTCAGTGTTTGGCCAGCATTCCCAACAGAAATCTCAAGGCTGGCTGTCTTTTCATTGGGTTCACTCTGTGTTCTTGTATCAGCCAACTATTGATCAGGGGATCAGGACCAAATTATATTCTCACCTTTGGATATTCTTAAGGGAAATAAGTGTTTCCTAAAAATTAGTGGCTTGATATTAGGTATATAAAAATGATATCCATTATACTAACTCAGTAATCATCAAAAACCGATTCATAACTGAGTATGACTATATTATTTAACAAATTTTACATTCTGTTCACTTAATCACATTCAAACACTTGTAATTATATTGAATTCCTTATCAGAACACTGTATATAGAGAAAATGTATTGCATTTATTTAAAAGCTTTGAGGTCTTAGCTTTTTGTCCCCTATTCTAAAAGCAAGACCATTTTTGGTTAATGTTGAAGTTTCCAGTTACTTAATTTCTGCTATTATGTGATCAAAGTGTTACTAAAAATAATTACAAAAAAAAATCTTTATTTGGATACCATTTAAGACTCATTGAAGATGCAGAACAGTATAAAAATGATAGCATAACATAAACATTGAATATTATCAAAGTCAGGAAGTTCACACTGGCACAATAGTAGTCATCAAACTACAATCCTTACCTAGGTTCGTGTGTGTGCGCGCACTCGAGAGAGAGAGAGAGAGAGAGAGAGAGAGAGAGAGAGAGAGAGAGAGAGAGAGAGAGAGAGAGAGAGAGAGAGAGAGAGACGCTAGGTGATTTTATTACATGTATGTCAGGTCCACAAAGAAACTCTGGACAAATGACTAACTGTGGTGCCTGTTAGCATATTAAAGCACAGTGTAGCCTTTAGGGTCTGTCAGCATTGTAAGTACCTATTGTAGAGTCTTGTCTCCTCTCAGCTCTTCTCACCATACCCCTCATCATAACCCCTCTAACTAGGCACTTCAGTTCCCTCCCCTTCTCACAACTCCTGAGTCCCATAAAAATCTACCATTTTGGCCATGCTCTCTCTTGGCTATCCTTCTTTGCTCTCTTGGTCCCCTCTCTTTTCTTTCTTTTCCCTCTCACTCTCTGCTCTCATGGCCTGGTTCAGTCTGGACTCTTCAGATACCTCTGGCTGTACTCTCCCTCATACCTACAATAAAATCTCAACCATACCTTGGAGAGGTTATGTCCTTATTTGCATTCAGTATATACATTCTTGAAGCCATTATCAGAATATTGTACAAAAAACTCTTGTATTTCCATTTTACCATAAACTTTTTTATTTATTTAACTTTATTTTATGTGCATTGATGTGAAGATGTCAGGTTCCTCGAGCTGCCATATCGGTGCTGGGAATTGAACTCAGGTCCTCTGGAAGAACAGCCAGTGCTCTTAACCACGGAGCCATCTCTCCAGCCCTCTACAACAAACATTTTTATGGTTTCAATCCTTGACAGCCACAGTTCTGTTTGGCATCATAATAACTTTGTCATTTCAAAAGTATTGCATATATGAAAACATCAAAAAGGTGACTTTGGGTATTTTGTTTTCAAAGTTTCCTCTTTTTAGAATGTCAGTATGAACAGCTTAATGTGGGGGTTCACACCTGTAATCCTAGCATGTGGGAGGCTTAGTCAGAGGATCACTGTGAGTGCCAGGACAGCATGATGTATAATGTGAGACTGTGTCTCAAAAGTAAATAAATCAATAAAGTAAAAATCAAATTGAGTGAATAAGAACATGAGAATATACATGTTGAAAAGCAGTTGATTAATTTGACTCCAAGATATTGCTTGTCCCTAAAAAAGGTAGATATCAAGAATAGATCACCTGAGACTTTGAATGTTATTTGAACCAGAAAAGCATGGCAGTTTTCACACTGTTTTTTTTAAAATGGCACATATTGTTTTCTAAGACTTCAGTTCTGTGTGTGAGTGTGGTTGACATGGGTTTTGTTTTTCTTCTTGTTGCTGTTTTTTCTTAACTGCTACTATTTTGCGATTTACCATCTGCCCTAGTGAAGTATAAATCTTAAATACAGGTTTTAGAAAAGCCATTATGGTTGTCTAAATATCCAGAGTTCCCATACTGTTGCCAGAAATTAAAATTGAGGACCAGTGCTGCCAGTGAAAAGTCACTAGAGCTGGGGAAAGCTCTCCTGGTTTAGAACACAGGCAGCTGAAAAGTTTGCTGTTGTCTGTCCTTCCATTTAGGCACATGCGCATGGGCTAGCAGTGAGAGTAACAGAACACTTTGATCACGTTCACATTTTATAGTCCTTATTAGGACTGTATTGACAGTTGCCATTCTATTTTAGTTCTGTATGTAAATCTGAAAAGGCTTAGTGTATTTAGATTCTACTACACCTCAGTGAGAATGAGCTTACACTGGCTAAATTTCTACATATTGTAGAAATACAACTAAAGTATGGCCTTAATAAATGCCCCGTTTGAATTTTTTATTTGTTTTATCCCTGTAATATTTGTTACCGTGTGACTTATACTGGATGAGGTAGCACATGCCTTTAATCCCAGCACTAGGGGGCAGAGGTAGTCGGATTTCTGTGAATTCAAGGCTAGTCTGGTCTTCTTAAGAATATTCCAGGCTAGGCAAAGCTACATAGTGAGAGACTGGCTCTTAAAGAAGTTAATTATAGTATTAAGAAAATATAGCGTATTCTAAATCCTAATTATCTTTCGTACATTGCAGCAGGTTTGGTGCTGAGAAATGCTACTGCCTTTCTTCCCTGTGTAGTAGCAGAACTTGAATGCTATAAAGAATAAAACTTCAGGGCTATAGAGGTAGATGAGTGGTAGATACACTTACCTTAGTGTATGTAAGGTTGATTCACACATACACACACACACACACACACCCAATAATAATAATAATAATAATAATAATAATAATAATAGGTTTATAATGTATTTTCTTCTCTGGGCATGGTTCCTCATTGGAAGCTGATCTATGTAAGTTCCAGGCCAACTTTGTCTACATAAAGAGTTCTAGCGAGGTCAGCTGGGGCTACATCATGAGTCCTGCCTTGTCTTGTCTCAAAAAAAAAAAAAAAAGTTTACAAACCTTCACACTGTTAAAATCTAGGACATAATTTGGCACAGGGTATTTTACAAATTTCATTATAATTTTTTTAAAAAGGGTATCTTCAGCATTTGATTCAAATTATAGCAGTAGATCAAACTGGCCTCAAACTCTTCCTAACTCAGCTGCCTGACTATTGGAATGATAGGAATGCCACCATACCTAGTTAGACAGTGGCGAAGTCTTTTTAATCCCTAATACTTAGCACATAGTGGAGGCATACAGGAGCACATCAAATAGTCTGTGAGTTATTATGTACAGAGTTTCAGTTTGGAAATGGACAAAGAAGCATGGTAGGCTCCATTCTGTGGTCGGGTACTGATGGGGGCTGCCTTACTAAAATAGTTCAGCTGTTATTCTGCATATGAGAAAGTGGCATTCAGCTGTTTGCTTACATACATCTAACAAACGTAGAGTTTTTATGTGTTTACTTATTTGTTTTCTATTTGCTAAATTGGCAACTTCGTAAAAATGTACTTAGCATTTTGTTCATTTATGGTTCCCTTACTTTCATCCTAACTAGAAATGATTTACTGTTCTTTTGGACTGCCTGATACCTGAAACTGAGATAGTTAATTCTTAGGCTGAGTATTTTTCTGATAACTGTCTCTTAACAGTTTTTGGGTATAGAATGACATGAAAGGATTAGAATTGGAGCCAAGCCCACACCATCTTTACTGCTTTCTTAGTAGGTAAGAGAAGGGTAGACAAGACTAACTAGAAAAAATGGAAATGTAATGGAAGCCTTGGGTGTTAGTTAAATTTTCTTCCCTTGGGTGCTTACGTGCTGTTGAAGTAGCAATCCATCACTAAGTCCTGTTACATTTTCCTACATGCTACATCCTCATTACCTGCTTTTCATCTCTACTGGTCCACTCTGAATCAAATGTCCATAATCTTCTGTGAGACTACTACAGACTTTCTCTATCCAGTTCATTTTCTACATTGCTCCAGACTGATCTTTCAAAATGCAAGTCTGCTTTTGGAAATCAACCCGAAACTCTTGAGGTTTGAGTCTTAAGATACATCATTTAACTTGAACGTCCATTTTCTTTTAAGTATGAGGCCTGCTTATTTTCTCTCCAGCTTCTTTTTAAGCTTCTTTCTGGTTTTTGATGTTCTTTCTTATCTTTCCCTTGGGTTGTTTGAAATTGTTACTGGTCTCTTTATTTAACTGTATCCAGCTAAGTTGGTGCTCTTTCAACTGACACAGTTGTTTTTGTTTTGATGGTTACCTTGTTTTGAAGTTCTCAAGTTGCATACTTCTATTCATTTACATGATTTTTATGTGAAAAGGCAAGAAAGTGGACTTGAAATGTTAACATTATAGTATAAGGATATGTTTTATGATTTAACTGTATTTTGAAAACCCTTTGCTTTTCAGTAACATTCAATAATACCACTGAGTACTTCTTAGAGTAATCAAGTTTCTTTCCATTGTTTCTTTAGTTCGAGGATCAGAAGGGCTGTACATGGTGAATGGACCACCACACTTTACAGAAAGCACCGTGCTTCCAAGGTATAGCTTCTGTTAAATGATAAATAAGAAACATACAATGCACTCCAAAAGGTTTTTTGTTGCTATTTCTTAAAATGCTTTAATTTTTATGTGTATGGGTATTTTCTCTATGCATGTGTCTATGCAACACTTGTGTGTGTGGTGCCCATGGAATCAGGGGAGGGTGGTATGTACTCTGGAACTGGAGCTGCAGGTAGTTGTGAGCTGCCAAGTGGATGCTGGAAACTGAAGCTGGGTCTTCTGGAGGAGCAGTGAATGCTCTTAATTGTGGAGCCACCTCTCAGTGCACTGACCAAAAAGAAAAGTAATAGATAAGCTAGTTTCTTGGGATGGCTTATTAACAAGATGGAAAGAATACTTATTCTTTGGCAAAAAAAAAATCTTTGGATTTGAAAAATCAACAACATAGGGTTTAGAGAGATGACTTAATAATTAAGGACACATACCACACTTCCAGAGGATCCAAATTAGGTTCCCAGCACCTAATTTACCACTTAAATTGACCAATTTCTATTTGTTTACATATTGCCACATGATTTGTGGCTTTTACCTCTCCTACATGTCCCCGCTGTGTCTGCTAGTGACTCCACCTACATCAAGTGGCTCACAATTATCCATAATTCTAGCTCCAGTGGATGAAACACCCTCTTCTAACTTTCATGGGTATATGCTGCATGTATACACTAATAAAAATCTTAAAAAATAGAAAAGAAGACAAAAAGAATTAATGGCTTAGCAAGGAAAAGTATAGATGTTAGTGTAATTGAGTTCATGCATTTAGTTTGGAAGTTTAATCTTCTAGAATGAGAAAAAATTGCAAATATGATAGATAGTTAAGTCAATATTAGTAATCACTATGTGGCCAGGAGATGAAAATGGCATAAAAAGGAAGAAAGTAAAATAGATGTGCATAATATGTATCTGAATAGATTTATTTTTTGTTTTCTCAGAAAGAAGCCATGGAAGGTTAAAATAAAACTGAATGAAAATGATAAACTGTAACATGTGACAACTAATAGGATTCAGGAGACATGAATGAACTTTGCTATACATATGCTTTTGATGTTGATCTATGTAATTTTTAAATAATAAAATATAAGAATAGAATAAAATGGCAGCATAATCTTATGAAGATCTGCAAAATTATCGAATACATTCAGCAATGTTATTGCGAGCTAAAACTTGTTGCTACTTGAAGCTATTGAAAGCATAAGTAATTCTGCTACCTTTATGTTGGTATGACCTAATATTTAAGTAAACAAAGGAAGGAGTTCACTTGGGTTCTAGTCAGTAATTGTCCGGTCTCTTGCACTTGGGCAGAACATAAACATGGCAGGTTGCACAGGAGGATCTTCACATAATGGAGAAGCAGGACTGATAAGCAATAGGAAGATGCGAGGGAAGATGCCTGAGCATATGCCTAGTAGTGACCTGTGGGCCAGCTAGAGTCTGTCTTCCATAGTTTGACTACCTTCCAATAGTCTATTCACATTTTGACTCTTATCATTAGATTAAGTCATTTGTTAGATGATAGACCCCATGTAGACAGAATTTTCTTTGGGCTGCCAGCTCACCAAAAACAACATGGAGTCTTATTAATTATGAAAGCTTGGTCTATAGCTTAGGCTTGTCCCACAATGTCTTTCAAATTGACCCATTTCTATTCATTTACATGTTGCCACATGACTTGTGGCTTTTACCTATCCTCCTACATGTTCCCTCTGTGTCTGTTGGTGACTCCACCTTTCTTTCCAGCATTCTTTCTGCCCTGAAAATCTTGCCTCGCTGTTGGCCATTTAACTTTTTATTAAACTAATTACAGTGGCATAGTTTTACACAGTGTAAAGGTCTATTCCACATCATTTCCCCCTTTTTGTTTAAATAAAAAGAAAAGATTTTAATTCTAACATAAAACTATAAACAACATGAACAGTGTCCAGTACATTTGTATTTGGCATATTTGGAGAAAATATTCTATTATTTATTCTATCTTGATGAGCCTAAAGCTCTATACCTAATTTACCTTCTATCATAATTAAGGACAACTACAGTTATAACTATATAGTCTTCAACTTCCATCAAAGACCCCAGAAGGCTATAATATTATCTGTGTAAACAGGGAATGCAGAGCAAATAACTTCCAAACCTACAAGAAATGATAGAGACATCTAGGTGCCTGGATAGTCACCCCAAGGTTCCTTCTGCAATGTTGGAGCATCCATCTTTCTTCTTCAGCCTACAGGTCTGGAACATCTGATAAACTTTTCTGTGTTTTTGTAAAGTTAGGTATTAACTTTCTTTTTTGTCCTGCTTGTTTAGTTTGGACAGCATACTGTCAGTCAAGGCAAGGGCAGTTTCTTGTTCATATGGCTAGCTTTTGCCACAAAGAAAGCAAACTTCATATGGAGGTTCTTTGATGCCCATAATATTCTCTGAAAAAAATTGGTGCTGTCAGGAGCAAATATGTCTCATAGTAATGAAAAGCCTCAGGCTGTTAAATATCTTAAATGCCATATTCTGTAGGTCTTTGACACATTTGAAGATCAGCTATCTAAAGTATATCTTTGTTTAACCTTGAAAACATACCTAACAATAAATACCCCAAAAAAGAGTAGTAAAAAATATACCATATAACAAAAATAACTGTAAATTTGTATCAATATACAATGTCTATACTAACATTAAATATTTGAGGTTAATTGTTGCTTTTTTAATCTTATATTCCTATATTCCCACTAAATGATGACAAACATCTATAACCCATCAAATGATCAAAGTTCACCCACATCCCACCTCTTGGGAATATGGGCATTGTGTTCTGCAGACTACTTCCTGTTGTCTGGGAGCGTTGACATCTTTGGGGGGCACCCTGAGAAAATTGGGATAATGATCAAGTCCTGGAAAAACTAGCTATAATGTTTGTTGTCCAGTCTCTGTGTAATGGGAAAGCACAAGGCTTATCTGCAGTCTTGACTAGAATAGTCTGTGAGGCTGGACCGTCTCAGCCAGCAGCCTTGAAGCTGTTTTGGATGCAGAACTCAGAAGAAACTATAACAGAGGTGCTCTGAGAGACTGGATCACCTGGGCTACCAGTTTTCATTGGTGTCTGGTCCCCTTGCTCTGAAAACACAAACTTTTAAAGGTAATATACATATCTGCTTTAACATATGTATGGACTTTGCATTGTACACAAGTCAACCAAAGATGATTTTGTGTTTATGTTTGATCAGGTAAAATATATGTCACAAAAGCATAACCTCTTTCCCAACGTTCATGTACACACCACCAGATGTGCTTTGCTAATCTTATAGACATTCCTCAAGCTTATCAATTTGGCAGTCAAAATTAACCATTAGAATAATTGTATTAATTTCATTAGGAGCTAAATCATTTTAGAATGAAAATAAGGACTTCTATATATTCATATGAGCACATGATTTCATCTTGTAAATTTATTTATGGGGCTACAGTGCCCTCAGATCTCCAGAGAAACCAGGAATGTTAAGCACATAGGCTTATTTTTCCAGTGGGAAAGATGAAAAACCTGTTCTTCTATCCAGAAAGCTGAGAATTAGAGGTGAATAATAGTCTGGTGATCTGTGTTATCTGTTTGGCCAGGTCATCTCATGCTTTTGCAACCAAGACTGTAGATGACTAGTAATCTAAATGACCCTGATAGCCAGAGGCTCCCCCAAGCCCCTACAACCAAAACTAGAGGTGGTTAATAGCCCAAATGACCTCTATGCTATCTCTGTGTCTGAGACCAGGCCAGATCCTTTTGCCCTTAAGCTAGTACAGGTAGCCTATCTTTAGAACCCATCCTCTTGGAAGGAATGGCATGTACCCTGATTTGATTTTCAATGTAATTATGTTTCTTTGCATACAGGATTGTATTACAACAGGAAACTTTTCTTTCAAATTGTACTGGGCTTAAATACATTGGGGACAAACCACCTGGTACTAGACTCCACTATGTCTGATCCAAGTTGACGAAGTCAGTCTTTACTGGGTTTTTATTCTTTTCTCCTCACCCCCCACACCGACTCAGCTCCATAATTAAACTGCTTGTTCTTTCAGAGGACCCAAGTTCAGTTTCTAGGACCTACAGTGCTTATAATCTCATATAGATCTGATTCCAAGGGATCCAACTCCCTCCTCTGGCCTCCAATGGCAGCAGTTCACATGTGACTTGAATGAACACATGTGCACATACATACACTGCAAATGAAAATGTAAAACTCTTAAACATTTGAACCCTGTTGAAGATCAGGAAACAGTGGTAAGAGAATAACGGGCCTTATGAAAAGGCCATAGAAATCAACTGAAAGAGTTAATTCAGTGCCAGCCTAAGAAGGGACAATGTAAACACTAAGAATTATACTGCAGAGTAAAAATAGTAAATACATGAATACTCCAGAAAAAAAAAATCTTCATCTCCGTGCCTTGTGTATCTATGGTACCACTTCTCCCTTTTCCAACAGGGTTTCTTTGTGTAGCCCTGGCAGTCCTGGAATTTGCTTTGTAAGACCATGCAGGCCTCGAACTCAGAAATCCACCTGCCTCTGCCTCCTGAGTGCGGTGACTAAAGGCATGAGTTACCACGCCAGCCTGCAAAGGCCTTTATTTCATGGTAATCAAATAGTTGATGAATACTTTTTTAAAAAATAGGATTTGTTAATAAATGCAGGAAGAATATGGGATATTTTGTAACCAGAAAGCAATTGTGGGTTTACACTAGTGCCTTTCAAGCCTTAGGATGTATAAGATTGTCTGGAAAAAGTGGGGATATAGTTGAGTGGAATATATACCTAGCCTACAGTTGGAATCCTAAGACATCTGTAACTAAGTGTTTTAGTGTTTGTTTTGATTCTAAGTGTTAGAACTTCTTCCTTCCTGTACTTTGAGTAGTGATGTTGGAAACAAACTCTTCCCCTAGAATCTGAGAACAAGCACTGGGTTAGATGAGCTAGCCTGGTCTTTTCAGTTGAGTAGTAGGGGGTTGGGAATAGATGGTTGAATCCAGCACAACCTAGCTCTCAGTGAGTAGCAGAACAAGGAGATGGCAGCAGCTTCCTTGGGAATTGGAATTTCCCTTCTGATAAAGGGGGTTTTGTTTTCCAGTGTTGGGGATCAAACCCAAGTTAACAAAGTCTTTAAAAAGATTACAAAACTGAATCTTACCAATATTTTAGATGCTTTAGAATGATCTGGGGAGACCTTAAAAAACAGATTCAATCCAGGCCTGCTTAGGGTTCAGCCTGGGCAATTTGATGAGAAATAAAAAGAGTAAAAAGGGCCAGCTTAGTCGTAAAGCACCATCTTAGTTATATGCCAGGCGCTGGGTTTATTTCCCATACTGAAAAACAAATGAACAGAACCCTAAAAGAAAGAAAAAAAACTCAAATGCAATGTAAATACTGAATGTTACATGATAGTAAGGAGTTATTTTATGAGATGCCATGGTTTTATTATGGTGTTTTAAAACTGTCCTAATCAGTTAGAAATATATGTTGAAGTATTTGCATAAACTGATGTAACATTTGATTGTTTTTTAAATTTTATTTTATGTGTCTGGATTTCTTGCATACATATATGTCAGTACATCCCACGTGTACAATGCCTGCAGAGGCCAGAAGAAGGCATCAAATCCCCAAGGACTGGAGTTAGAGACAACTGTGACTTTCCACATGGGTACTAGGAATCAAACCAGGGTCCTCTGGAAGAGCAGCCAATGTTCACTTAACTGCTGAGCCACCTATCTCTTCAGCCACTGATGTTTTGTTTATTTTAATATTTGAATTAACTTTGTTTTGTTTTTGGTTTTTCAAGATAGGGTTTCTCTGTGTATCAGTCCTGGTTGTCCTGGAACTCACTTTATTGACCAAGTTGGCCTTGAACTCACTGAAATCCACCTGCCTCTGCCTCCTGAGTCCTGGGATTAAAGGCATGAGCCCCCACCACCTAGCTTGGCAATGAGTACCTACATTTTATATTTACTTAAAGTTTTCAATTTGAAAAATTGTATTGACTGAACAGCCCCATATCTTTAATCAATGCACTCAGGAGTCAGCGGCAGGCAGATTTAGTGCACAGATTTACAGGTAAAACACTCATACAAATAAAATAAAAATAAATAAAGCCTCAACAACAAAAGAAAGAATTGACCTCTGGATTTTATAAAATTGACATCAGTCTTAAACACAGTTCTAATGCAAGTTACTAACATACTGTTTGTGAGGTGGGCATGTTGGTGTATGCCTTTAATTTCAGTATTTGGGAGGCAGGTGGATCTCTCAGCTCTAGGCCAGTCTGGTCTACAGAGCAACTTCCAGGACAGCCATGGCTACACAGAGAAACCTTGTCTCATAAAACAAATAAACAAATGTTATTTATAACCATTGAGATAAGGGTATGATTATAGAGTCAAAATGAGGTAGACAGATATGAGTTGGTTGAAGTAGGATAAAACCTGGGAGGAATTAAGAATAGAAATTTTCTGTCTTTAGGTCTGAGAATGAGTTGTACTACAATAAGGCTAGAAATATCTTGTTCATAACTGTTTTTGTGGGAAAGGTATTTTGTAAGTTTCATTGTCTGTAAAATGAGTATAAGTTACCATTTAATGAAAGCAGAAGTAAAAAAAATAATCTTAAGGTAAATTAATGATGTGTGTTTTAAAAGGGCATATTAGTCAGTTCTTGGTACATTTGCTGTTGCTTAACAATTGAAATATTTGTTTGCCACCAAGTTCTCCATTTAATGTCACTACACCAGTAGACATGTACATGTATACTCACACACATTTCTGTCTGGCTAGGTCTTCATTGTTACTAGGTGTGTTAACAGTGGCCATCTCCAGTAGAGAGTTGTAATATTACATAGTTTGGATTTCTTAATAGAATATTTCCACAGATGGTATTCAGAAGTCTGCATCACCATTTACGAAGATCTTTTTATTGTTTATACATTAAGTCTCCACTGGGGAAATTGATGGAATAGCTTAGTCTTTCAAATCCCCCTTTAGAACTTAAGGATATTCTGTCCACTACTGTTTTGTTATGCATAGTGTGGGGCCAGTCTCTACAAAGCCTCTGCACTGCAGTCCCTCACCTTGATCAGAGCTGACAGCTAATAACTTTCACAATCAGTTTCATTGTTTTGGCTCATTTGGTCACTGTCTTGGTGTTCTATTGCTGTGAAAAGTTACCATGGCCATGGAAACTCTTAGAAATCATTTAATTGGGGCTTGCTTATAGTTTCAGAGGTTTAGTCCATTGTCATCATGTTGGGAAGTATGGTGGCATGCAGGCAGAAATGGTGTTGGAGAGTAGCTGAGAGTTCTACATCTGGATCCACAGGTAGGTAGCAGGAAAAGAGTGCAGCTGGTCCTGGCTTGAGCATTTGAAACCCCAAAGCCCACCCCCAGTGACATTTTTTCTTCACAAGGCCACACCTCCTAATCTTTCTCAAGTAGTTCCACTCCCTGAAAATTAAATGTTCAAATCCATGAGCCTATAGGGGCCAGTCTCATTCAAACTACCACACCAAAAAACGATCTATTTCTGAAGGTTTATCTGATTGCATTAAACCAGTTTCCATCATAATTTATAATGGTTGCTAACATTTATGTCTTAAGAGAGGAAGTTATTTAGCTGGGTGGTGGTGGCACATGCCTTTAATCCCAGCACTCAAGAGGCAGAGGCAGAGGCAGGTGGATCTCTGTGAGTTCGAGGCCAGCCTGGTCTTCTGAGCTAGTTCCGGGTTAGCCTCCAAAGCTACAGAGATATACTGTCTAGGTGAGAGAGAGAGAGGGGGGGGAGGAAGTATTTAAATGGACAAAAACATTATTTTTGGAATGTTTTCTAAAATTTGTATAAATTAAGTCATTGAATTAATGGATTGTAGACTTTTCAATCAGATTTTTGGAAAGTATTTTAATGTCTTTTAATTTAAACTTGTTTTTCAGGGAATCTGGAAAAAATTGCAAAGTCTACACGTTTAGTAAGGATGGGACGATGTTTGCCTGGAACAATGGAGAAAAGTTAGTGTTCATTTATGGAAAATTTTATGTGTACCATGAATATTACATAGCTGGCATGATTTGAAATGCATGTATTTGCTTATCCTTGATAAAGTCTATCTTTTATTGTCATGTGTAGAGTACTTTGAGCACCCTTAATTCATATGTATGTGTGTATGTGTGTGTGTGTGAATTAAGTTATGAAAATGACTCAGAATTAAAAATTACTGTGAAAAAATTATTACTGAGGAAATTAAAGTTATTTCAAGTAGTGTTCTAAATTATTTGTTAGGTTATCTTAAATTCACTAACATCATTTAGAAAATTATTTTTTTGCTTGTTTAGACTTAGATACTTTGTAATTTTGCTGTTAAATCAGTAACCAAGTTAGTACTATTATTTTTAGTGTATATAAAGCATAGAAAGAATGATTTATATAGCTTTTATTATGTAAACTATCAGATTACAAAACTGGTCTTATAAGAATGTAATCACATTGAATCTTAGCCACAATGTTAAAGCCTTTTGTTTTGTTTTTGAGACAGGGTCTCTGTACATAGCCCTGGCTGTCCTCATATTCACTGTATAAATCAGGCTGGCCTGGATCCTCCTGCCTTTGTCTTCTTTTGTTGGGATTAAAGTTGTGTGACACCGTGGCCCAACTTTTCTGTATCAGATGCTAGCCTTTATTTTTTTTAAAACGATGTGATCATAAAATATTCCAGGGCAAGGCAATCAGATATGGGCATTGATTGTGGTCTTGGTCAATTTGTAGTTATCTAATTCAGAAACTATAACAGATCTTTCCATAAATAGAATATTTTAAAATTCTATTAAACTAGGAATAACAGTTGAAAATATCACCAACAACAAAAACAAGAAAGCCTCATTTTAAAACGTGTTGTTTATAGTTTGTAATTTGCAAAGAATCATTGTGTGTGTGTGGGGGGGGGCTAAGTGTGCAGTGTAATCTCATTCTTACTGGGTTTTGCTTGTCCTAATCTTGATATCCTCTTCAGACACAAACAGGATGAAGTTTATCTCAACAATTTCTTGAATAAGATATAATATTATATGTATATACATGTGTGTATGTATGTATGTATGTGTTAACCCTAAAAAGATTAATTGTGGGTATACCTAAGCCTGTGGCCCACAGATCAAATACCTCCCAGAATATCTTTCCATGCATTCTAGTACATTTATAGACACATTATGCTGCATTGTCTAAAGTTGGGCAACCTTGAACTTTTTTCTTTTTTTTTTTTTTCTTTCTTTCTTTTTTGAGATTGTGTCTCTATGTAGCCCTAGCTGTTCTGGAATTGATTATGTAGATCAGGCTGGCTGTGAACTCACAGAGATCTGCTTGCCTCTGCCTTCTGAATGCTGGGATTAAAGATGCATTCCACTATGTCCAGCTCAATTTTTAATGTTTTAAAAAATTATGTATTTATTTTTTTCCATGTGTATGGGTTATGTGGGTGTTTTACCTGCATGCGTAACTGTGCACTGTGTATGTAGTGTTCATGGAAGCCAGAAGAGGACTGAGACCTAGGACTGGAGTTCCAAGTGGTTATGAGCCATAGTATGAGTGCTGGGACTCCAATAAGGGTACTCTGGAAGAACAGCCACTGCTCTTAACCTTTGAGCCATCTTTGCAGCTGCATCCTGGGATTTCAATGTATGTCAGGACAGGCTGATTTCCAAAACTTGGCTCTAGCATTTATCAGTAATTCGCTGATACAATCAATTCATTTGATGTTTACAAAATAGAGATGATGATGCTTGTAAGAATTCATATGTGAGATTTACAGAAGGTGGTGAGGCTACTGCAATTATGTAGGAAGCATCCAATATGGAACAATATGGAACCACTTCTATTATATGATTATTCAGTAATTTTTAATATGCCTATGTGGTAGATAGCTTTTGAGATCTTAATAGACTTGCTTACTGATTTCCCCAACTGGTTTCTATTTATTCAAATTTAAAAAATGCTTTGCCATTCTGCCAGTACCTGCCTTCCCTCTGACTTGATGACCTTACCTGCAGCCTAGCCTTGTGCTTACTTAGTTGGAAGTCATATCACTTCTGGGACTTTCTGCTAATTTTGTACTATTTCTCAATACTTTTTGAATAAAATTTACTTTTTTTTTTTTTTAAAGTTGAGAGTGTTTCCTTGGTGTTTTTTGGAACTTCCTGAAAAGTAGTTTTTATGAAAAGTGAATGATTTGGAGTATTCTATATTTGAAAAGAGATGTGAATGTTTTGGTTAATGTTGGCTGTTATAAAATGGTATTTTTGCTAAAGTAATTTCTTTTGGAACCAGAGTAAATATAATCAGTGTCACTAACAAGGAACTACTGCACTCCTTCGACGTCCCAAAAGCAGTTTGCCTTGAATTCTCGCCAAATAACACAGTTCTGGCAACGTGGCAGCCTTACACTAGTAAGTATTTTCCCCTTGTGAAAGTATTCTAAAAGGACCCATTACATTTCATGGGGAAAAGCTAGGTTTTTAACCTTGTAAGGTGGTAATTTAAGGTCGTGCAGACATCCCACCTCTCACCCCCCCCCCACCATCTACAAGGAATATGATCTTAGTGCATGACGGAGACTAAAAGTAAGCCACATCCTGTAAGTAGTCTCAGTATCAAGTAGCTTGAGCTGCCCTCAAACTCTGTAGCCATGGATAACCTTAAACTTCTGTTCTGCTGTCAGTCCACCTGAATGCTGAGGTTTCAGGTGTGTACCACAATGCTCCCTCCATCCATGTGGTGCATGAACCAGGGCTTCATGCGTGCTAAGTAAGTACTCTACCAACTGAGCTACACCCACAGCCCCAGTTGTTTTCATCGTAACCACGTACTTCCTGTACATCTTGTTACTGTAACTTTTAACTGTTAGGCTTCACAGAAAAAGTTACAAAAATTTTGTTTATAATTTCATGGATAGAAGTTTCATTCTCATTGCCAGTCTTAACATATGTAATCATGCAGCCTTTTCTTAAATGAAATAAGAGCTTTTACCTTTTCACTTTAAGGAAGCTCTTTGTAGATTCTCTTATCCAAATTGCTAGCATCAGTTCTTTCGTGTTCCTTCTCGTTAAGTAGAATAAGGGTTACTTGCAGGCACAGTGTCCTCTGCCAGTAAATATAACCAAGAAGGCTGCTGGGTGGGTAGAAGAATATGGATGTAGTATGGATACACTGGCTAGCCTGGTCTACAAAAGTGTGTTGCAGGACAGCCAGAGATACATAGTGAGACTTTGTCTCAAGATAGATAAATAAGTGAATAAATAAATAAGCAAACAATTTTTTTCAAAATATGATTCATTAAAAAGAATGACTTGTGTTCCAGTTAGACAGAGTGGGATGGCTCAAGATTTCATCACTCAAGATGATATGCAATTTAAAATTAATGAGTTATTTCTGGGATTTTATTTTTAATATTTTTGGGTCATGGTTGACTGCAAATAACATTCCTCAGGAAGTAAAGTAAAATATAAGTTATGAGATAAAGGAGAAGAAAAGCTGCAAAAGAAAATTTAGAAAGTAACTGCTGTCTAGAAAAGATCTCTAAAGATCTGAAATAATAATAGTCACTGTAAGCAAAAGACAGTGCAGTAGATATAATATAGAAAAGGTGTTGTTAGGACAGAGTATGGAGTATACATGCCTGTGATCCCAGTACTTTTGGGAGGCTGAGACAGGAGGACTGAGTTGGATATGAGTCTAGCTAGAGGGAGACCTTGTCTCCAAAAACGAAAAGCATAAAAACATTGCCCTATTTGACATATTTAAAACCATCTAATGGTAATGACATATGAACTGTCATATGCTTTATCCATACAGACATAAGAAAGTGGTATAAAGGCTGTTTTAAAAACATTCTATTAGAGATTGGGATGTAACTTGGTAGAGTATGTACCAGCATTCATAAGGCCTCGGTTTGATTCCCACACTGCATAAAGTAGATGAGGTATCACAGGCCTGTTCCAGTACTCAGAGAACCATTAGTTCAAGGTCATTCTTAGCTACACAGGAATTTGGGGTCAGTCTAGGATATATATGACCATGTCTCATTGAAAAAAAAAAAAAAGAAGAAGGAAGGGGGGAGTCATTCTCTAACAATGACATTCTTTTTAAATATATAAGTGATAATAGTTCATTGTTAAGTTATAAATCTCAGGGTTTTATTCTTTCAAGAGGGTTGGACTCTAATTAATCTTGTTTTTCTAGTAAATTGAAGGGAAATCGATAATCATAAATGATAGGTACAGATCTTCATGACTTAATCCCTTTGACAGTAATATATGTCAGAATTAATAAATAAGAAAGCACTCAGTATTCATAAAATTTATAAGCAGTCACTTCAGAGGTTGGTTTTAACTCAAACAGTTGTCATGGTTTTTAGCAATGAATGATTAATTCCATAATTAAAGACAGGAAGGAAAGTTGATTTTAGGCAATTCTTTTATTTAATATTCTTAATGCTACTCAAGATTTTTGTGAGAATGAAATCTTAGAAAACAATCACTATAAAAATATTTTTATTACAGCTTCTAAAGATGGCACAGCTGGGGTACCCAACCTACAGCTTTATGACGTGAAAACTGGGACATGTTTGAAATCTTTCATACAGAAAAAAATGCATAACTGGTAAATAAATGATTTAAAGTGCTATTTTTGAAAAAATTTAGATTTATTTTAATGTTTTGCCTGCATGTATGTTTGTATACTTTATGTATGCCTAGTAGCCTTGGAGGTCAGAAGACATCAGATCTTCTGGAACTAGAGTTATAAATGATTATAAACTACCAAATGGGTGCTAGAAAATGAGCCCTGGTTGTCTGCAGGAACAAGTGCTCTTAAATGTTGAGCTGTCTCTTTAGCCCGTTGAGTTATCTCCCCAGTCTAGAAAATGACATGTTCACAATACTGCTAATGTCATTGTATGTATTTGTCTCCCTGTATTTACTTTGAAGATAAATTATTCTAAAATTCTGGTATTTTAGGGCTTTTAAGTATGTTGAAGTATATTATACTATTATCTCTTTTAGTTTTTAAAAAGAAAGGAACAATATATTTTTAAAGATGCACCATTTAATAAGATTATTAAACTGTTGGTAGCAGGCATAATATAAGTGTTTTATCTTCCATACCATCATAGCTTTAACATAGTTTTACTTTGTCCCAATTTTATTTTGACGTAGGTGTCCTTCCTGGTCAGATGATGAAATTATTTGTGCGCGGAATGTTAACAATGAAGTTCACTTCTTCGAAAACAACAATTTTAGTATGGAAAGACTAAAGAACTTTACTTACTTTAAATATAGTTTTCAAAGGTTTTTGTTTGTCTTCAATGCTAAGAATTTTTTTTTCAGGTTTTGATACATGTTAGCCAATTGCTCAACCACAAACTAGCCCTAATCTAATATATAGTTTCCTTTTCCTCAGTGGCATTATAGAGTCAGGGTCATCCTAAATATTGATGTATTTATTCCATTAACTAGGGTAATACTATTGCATATTAATATGGATTCTTATTGTTTAAAATAAGGTAATCAGTATCAGCTCTCTTATTATTTATCATATAGAATTTCTATATGCACAAGTTTTTACACTAGCAAGCTGAGGCCAATCTTTCCCATCTTATAGGCTCTATGAATTCTTTACTATAAAGATTGGCATTTATTGGAGCAAACACCATGTGCTTGGCATTGTGTTCTTAAAAATCAGTCCCTGGGAAGTAGGTGGTGTAATTAGACTAATCTTATTATTTGCCCAAGTTTTTACACCTCATAAATGGGTTAATAGAATTCAAGCCTAGCTCTATCTGGCTCCCACTCATGCCTTTTCCACTGGATTGCTCTGCTTCATGTACATGGAACTACAATGAACAGTTTTTAGTTATACTAGCCTTTTATAATGAATTCAGAGTTTGATGTAAAACACATCAATCTCTAATCCATTTCCTCTCATTTTAGACACAATTGCAAATAAATTACATTTGCAAAAAGTTAATGACTTTAATTTATCACCTGGAAGCCAACCGTATAAGGTAATTCCTGTTTTCATTTATTTATATAGAACTTAAGTCTTTTCTCTTTTGTAAAAGTAATTATAAGAACAACATCCATTTCAGTTTTTATGCTTCTAAGAATTAAGTACTAATTTATGCATATGTATCTTAGGTGGCAGTCTATGTCCCGGGAAGTAAAGGTGCACCTTCATTTGTTAGATTATATCAGTACCCCAACTTTGCTGGACCTCAGGCAGCACTGGCCAATAAAAGCTTCTTTAAAGCTGATAAGGTTACAATGCTGTGGAATAAAAAAGGTATAATAAATAATTTTTCATTTTTGTTATCAAATACTTATTTTGACATATATATATATACATATATGAATGATTTTTAACTTGGGCTTTGAATCTAATTGAAATTGTTTCACTGTTATAGCTACTGCTGTGCTGGTGATAGCTAGTACAGATGTTGACAAGACAGGAGCTTCCTACTATGGAGAGCAAACACTGCACTACATTGCAACAAATGGAGAAAGTGCTGTAGTACAATTACGTGAGTACACATTCACTCTAACAGTTTTCTTGTGGTTAAAATTAATGGCAGTAAACACACATACATGCACACACACAAGATCATCTTCACTTACATAGTGAGTTCAAGGGTAGCTTGAATTGCAAGAGACCCTATCCCAACTGCTCTCCCAGCCATAGATAGATAGATAAATAGACAGACAGACAGACAGACAGACAGACAGACAGACAGACAAACAGATCCAAAAAATGACAAGGGGTAATAAGCAGACAAGTGATGTAAGAGCATAAGAAATGGTAAGCTTTCTTAATTTCACAAGCTACCCTAAATGCCTACTCAGTAACTGGAAAGAAAAATAGGAATGGTACAGGAAAATTACCAGAAAACAAATGAAATTACTTTTAATTATTAAAAGATAACAGTAATGAAACAAATGGAAATAAAACCAAGTCATAAACTTAACCTAATAGATTGGAAAAGGTAAAAATAAACGGTATAGAGTGAATATGAAGGAGACCCATGCCACTAAAACCTGTTGATAGGCATGAAAGTTGGTGTAGCCACTTCATAGAACATTGTACAATATTGTGAGGGTGCATTGCCAAATTATTAACTTCGCAGCTGTGTTCTTACATGTTTGTCTACACTTACAATGGAGGAATGATCAGGGATGTTTATAATGGATTCTGAGGCAGATTTTTATGTGATCATGTAGAAAAGTCTCCAAAATATGGTACTATATGAAATAACAAAAGCCTAAATAGAGAACGTGCTTTATTTCAAGAAAATATTATAAAAGGATATTCAAGAGATGAAATGTGTTGCCTTGATATAGAAATACTTTTTATGTGGCATGTATTTTTATATAGTTTGTGTTTGTATAGTTAGTTGTATAGTGATGTGCAGATATTGTTCATTCAAAAAACAAAGCAAAACAAAACCCTGTTGCTGGACATGGTAGTTTGTGTCCTAGCACTTTGGAGCTAGGATTGTCATCTGGATTCAGAAATTTGACTAGCCTGGACATCCTAGCAAAACCTCATTACGGTTTTTTTTCTAGTAATAAAGTAATACTGTAAGTCTATATTGGCTTCCATGAACCCATATTGCCAATGTGTTTAAAAGATACTAAAATTCTGAGAGTTCTTAATGATTTTGTATTAATACTCATAAATGCAAGAATATTTAATTTTTGAAGTTTGAAAAACTTGTTTGGCATGCTTATGAGTTATGTATATTTATTCTTGTGCTAATATTTATGTAATTTTTTTACTGTTGATTTGTATCTTACATTTTTTCTAGCAAAAAACGGCCCGATTTATGATGTCGTTTGGAATTCTAGCTCTACTGAGTTTTGTGCTGTTTATGGTTTTATGCCTGCGAAAGCAACAGTTTTCAACCTGAAGTGTGATCCTGTGTTTGACTTTGGGACTGGTCCTCGAAATGCAGCCTTCTATAGCCCTCATGGACATATATTAGTACTGGCTGGATTTGGAAATCTTCGGGGACAAATGGAAGTATGGGATGTTAAAAACTACAAACTTATTTCTAAACCCGTGGCCTCCGATTCTACATATTTTGCCTGGTGCCCAGATGGTGAGCATATTTTAACAGCCACCTGTGCTCCCAGATTACGTGTTAATAATGGGTATAAGATTTGGCATTATACTGGCTCTCTCTTGCATAAGTATGATGTGCCATCAAATGGAGAATTATGGCAGGTATCTTGGCAGCCATTTTTGGATGGAGTATTTCCAGCAAAAACAATAATGTACCAAGCAGTTCCAAGTGAAGTACCTAGTGAGGAACCTAAAGTTGCAACAGCTTATAGACCTCCAGCCTTAAGAAATAAACCAGTCACCAATTCTAAGCTGGTAAGTAATGGCACAGAGAAAAGTGATTTTGTGTAAAACTCTGTGGACCTTTTCTTCATTGCTTGAGTTGTTTGATATCTATTCCAGAGAGCTCTCTAAGGCCCACAGAAGGTGCAGATGCTGAGCAGCTCATATAATAAGCTGAGTAAACAGTTAATTTAAAGAGACTTAAAGTTTAAAAACAATTTTTGTATTGAATTTCAAACATATGCAATGAAATATGATCATATCTATACTGTCTCCTTGTCCAACTATCATACTCCTCTCTCAAATTCATGTATTTTTTAAAAATAGCCCTCTAAGTCCATTTAGTGCTATGTATATGTGCATGAGTGTGGGACCATCTATTGGCAAATGGGAGGCCTACTAGTGGCCATATCCTTAAAAACAATGATTCTGTTTCCCCCAACAACTATCACCTACCAGTAATTCTTCAGTAAGGGCTGTAGCCTAGAAACCATCTGTCAAATCTATGTCAGAGTTTGTCTAGCTTGATCTTGTGCAGGTTACCCCAGCTGCTTTGAGTTCCTGAGTGCAGTGTCCATGACCTAACCAGAGGACAGCATCTTACAGTACTCCTTCCTATTCCTCAGCTCTTACATTCCTTTCAGTTCCTCTTCTATAGTGCTGCCTGAGCCTTGATGATAGGGTGGGGCCTGACACCGTCTCCTCTTTAGGGTTTTCTCAGCACTTTAACCAGTAATGAATCTTTCCCTTGATTTCTGCCCACTGAAAAAGGAAACTTCTCTGACCAATGTTGTAAGCAGCTCAGGTATACGGGTATAAATATAAATTTTTAGAAGGCAATTTAACAACATAACTATTTAGCAAAATAATATCAGGACTTTTGACCAGGATATACAGTAGGAGGCATGTAAAACAAGCCTCAAATCTAATCACTATTGCAACAGTAGGCACATCTTGCTTGGAAGGTCAATATTGCATTATATCATACTAGGTAAGACCATTGATGTCATTTCTCCCCCAGCAGTCTACATAGTGCTGTCTGGTACCATAAATGCTCACCAGCAGGGAATAAACTTCCTGGTCAGTTTGAGATTGGTTTCTTTTGTCCTACAGCCAAAGTGTGCAGTGTCTTTAGCAATAAGGTCTTACCATGTACTTATGACGGGTGACTTAGAGAAGTGTCAATAGTCTGTTGTTTGGATTTACAGTTCAGTGAATATAACACAGTTTAGTGAAAGATAACTCAACTTGGTACATTAGCTTTGTAGGTCCAGGACTTCAATTCAGATGCTGATTAGGTGAGGCTGATGATACAAGGCAATAATGAGCAGGAGGAAACAGTGAGCTGTCAGCAGCAGTTGATTTTTCCAAAAATTTTTCCAAATTTTTCCAAATTTGCCAAAGTTATTGAGTTTTCAAGACAAAATGGATCTGAATACATATATGAAAAATAAGACAATATTTTTAAAATATTGTCTTAGTCAGTGTTCTATTGCTGTGAAAAGACACCTTGACCATAGCAACTCTTTACAAAAGAAAGCATTTAATTGGCACTTGCTTATAGTTTCATATATTTAGTCCATTATTGTCATGGCAGGAAGCATAGTAGCATGCAGGTAGACGTGGTGCTGGAGAAGTAGTTGCCCAGGCCTGGCTTGGGCTTCTGAAATCTCAAAGCCCACCCCCAGTAACACACTTTCTTCAACAAGGCCACACCTGCTCCAATAAGCAGTCCTCCCCAAGTTGTGCCACTCCCTGATGACTAAGCATTTAAACAAGAGCCTGTGGGGCCTTTCTTTAAACAACCACAAACACTATTGGTTTGTAAAAATATAGTTCCTCACCTTTCCTGAATATTGGTTAGATCCACATGTACTTTCAGAGCTCAGGAGAGCATTGATCAGTGGTCTGAGTTTCTGTGATGGTATTAATAATAAAGGACATCTGAGCATGAGCTACGTGTTCTGGAGGTTATTAGAAAAGTGGAGCTGTACCCTAGCCAACAACTAGGAATGTTCCTTTTAAAGGGGCTGAATAAACTAGTTATAAGGTACCCAGAGAATTAGTGAACACTTTCAAAGAATAAAACTTCCTACCCTGTTCCTGGCTTGCACAAAAAGAAAACAACATCCTTCCTTCTTGATTAAAACATTCTTGAAGCCTCTCAAGTCCCATTGAGATAGTCTGTTTCAACAATGCTTAACCTTTCGATTTCACACTTGACTAATAAAGGGCTATAACCTAATTCTTGTTGTGAAGAAAACAAATGAGGTCACTGCTTCCTAATGATATCATTAATCACATCAAAAAGACCACAGAGAAGCTGTTGTTACTCAGTTTCATAAGAATTATATGTCTCTAGCAGTCCTGAGACAATTTCATTTTTTCTGTAAATCAAAAGTGAATTTTTCTTGGGCTTATGTAGCTAGAAGGTTCATATCTGCTAATAGGGAGGCACTTACTTAACTCTGTTCTAGGAAGAGATTTGAAATGTTCCTTGCTAGTTTTCTTAAATAATTCAATAAAATCGCCCTATACTAGTAAAGGTACTTTATTTGCTATTGTGTATTTTTAAACCTTGGACTCCATTTTAGAAGTACTTGTTTTACATTTTCCATAGCATGAAGATGAACCTCCCCAGAATATGAAACCTCATCCAGGAAGTGACAAGCCATTATCAAAGACAGCCCTAAAAAATCAAAGGAAGCATGAAGCTAAAAAAGCTGCAAAACAGGTATGTGCAGTGCTAAGCTCTTCAAAACCAAGCCAAAAACTACTTGAGCTAATGTTAACCCCTAAGTTTAACAATTATATTTATGAAAATGTGATTGTGATGGGAGAAAATGTGGTTGGAATTAGATGTAAATAGCCAGGTAGCTTTCTTTTGTGCCTGCCTGTGAATTAGTATCTGTATACTAATAGTGGATAATTGTTAACATCTTTCACTACAGTGGGGTACCTGGGGTTTTGCTTGTGTGGTTTTGTAACAGATTCTTGCTTGTGGTTCAGGGCTGGCCTTGAAGTCAGGATCCTCCTTCCTTATCCTCCTGACTACTGAAAAGTGTGTACCACTGTGTCTGCCTTTAGTGGTGCTAGGGACTGATTGCAGGACTTTGCAGGTCACAGGCAAGTGATCTGCTCTGGCTTGCATCTTCATCTCCTTTGATTCAGATTTTTTGTTTTTGTTTTTGTTTTGTTTTCCGAGACAGTTTCTCTGTATAACAGTTCTGGCTATTCTGGAACTTGCTCTGTAGACCAGGCAGACCTTGAACTCACAGAGATCCACCTGCCTCTGCCTCCTGAGTGCTGGAATTAAAAGTGTGTGCCACCACTGCCCAGCAGCAACAAGCATCTTTACCTACTGAGCCATCTCCATGGTCCAATAATGTAATTTCAAAAGTTAGAATTGCATTATATTCTTCTAAAATTTGAAGTTGTTCCTTTTCATGGTTAGTAGTGTGTGTGTGTGTGTGTGTACATTCACATGCGCGCATGCACACACACACACATATATATATTTAGTATTATATATCTATATCTGTCTCTCTATCAAGTTTGACCCCTGGGACCACACAGCGGAAGACAAGAACCAACTCCTGCAGTTGTCCTCTGACCACACATGTGCTGTGGCACTTGTGGGAGTCAAGTCTCCTCCTATCATGTGGATCCCAAGAATTGAATCCAGGTTGTCAGGCTTGGCAGCAAGCACCTTTACCTACTCAGCTGTCTCACACACAGACAGTGACTAGATAAATGTTTAAGTTTGTTTTCCCTTTAGGAAGCAAGAAGTGATTTGGCTCCTACTCCTGTCCCACAGAGTGTACCAAGGAACACTATCACCCAGTCTACTTCAGGTGATCCAGAAGTAGACAAAAAAATTAAGAATCTAAAGAAGGTGAGGACTGAGTGACAAATAGATATATACATCAGAAGGCTTGTACATGACAATTGCATAATTAAGAGTGGGACTCGGGTGCTTAACAGGGATTTAAAAATTGTTAACAATTTTCATTGTTGCTTTCCTTCCATAAAATATTGTAATTTAGAGGAGGTCCTAAGTTCAGTTCCATTCACAAATGCTTTTGTAACTGAAACTGCTTACATTGTTAATTCTGAAGAAATAAGGAACGATAGATATCTGTGTAGGAAAGCCACTTTTTATTGTTGTCTATCATTGCTGTGGGCTGGAGATTGAACCCAGGGCTCACACATACTAAGCAAGTGCTCCTCTCCTGAGCTATATCCCCAGCCCTTTCCTCAGCTTTTCCTTGGCTCCCTTTGAACAGATACTAGGAACAGATCTAGGAACAGATACTAAGGGTGTGTGTGGTGGGGGCAGCCACAGTGGAATGTTGTAATAGACGCTGAAATCTTTGTTGTACTTGTGAATCCACACCTGTACATAAAAACTTGCTGTGCAAACCTGGCAACCCAAGCCAGATTCCAGAGCTCACAGAGAGGTGACAGGAGAGGAAACCAGACTCCAGACTCTGCCTCTGGGTATGCTCCACAGAAAATAAGTTTTTTAAAAAAAATTGCAAAAATCTATTTTGTCCAATCCCATGGTGTTTTGTTTGTGTGTGAGATTTTGTTTTGTGGTTTTTCTGGATTTTCGAGACATGGTTTCTCTGTAGCTTTGGAGCCTGTCCTGGAACTTGCTCTGTAGACCCAGGCTGGCCTAGAACTCACAGAGATCTGCGTGCCTCTGCCTCCCTAGTACTGATATTAAAGGCATGCACCACTAGCACCAGATTTAATCCCATGTTTTTAACATATGATTTTACTTTTAACTTTTAAAAAGAATTTACCCGAGGTGTTTTTTTGGTTTTTCTCCTTGTTTTTGTTTTTTGAGATACAGTTTCTTTGTATAATAGCCCTGGCTGCCTGGAACTCACTCTGCAGACCAGGCTGGCCTGGAGCTCAAAGAGACCCACCTGCCTCTCTACTTTCCAAGTGCTGATAGTAAGGGCATGTGCCACCACTGCCCATCTTAGCATTTTTTTGTTTGTTTGTTTTATTTATTTTTATTATTTTAAAAACATTCTTATTTTACATACAAATCCCAGTTCCTTCTCTGTCCCTTTTTCCCACTCTCCTGCCCCCCCCCATTTTAGCATTTTTCAGAGTCCATCTTTGAAGGAAATGTCATATGGTTGTTGTTGATAAAGTAATTTGAATTAGAAAGTAACTTTTTCTCCCTCACTTGATTTCACAGAAACTAAAAGCAATAGAACAGCTGAAAGAGCAGGCAGCCTCTGGGAAACAGCTAGAGAAAAATCAGGTAAGGCTTTACTTCTCCTTTGGGCTCAGTCATTAGCACCCCTGTATTTCCACCATCACCCCCATTTAGTGTAAGCAATCATTCAGTCAGGATAAAGAGAACAGAACTGAAAAACTTATCTGGGAAACTGTTTCCAAAATTCTTTTTAATACTTTTTAATTTTCTTTTTAATACTCTTAAAGGTTTCTTTTATGATAGTAGAGACTCAGCCCTAGATCATGGTGAATGAGTCACAGTTCCTAAGGGGTATCCTAATGTTGCCACTATAAAAGTGATGACAATAGTTAGGTAAATAACGGGTTTTCTCCTGTCTGTTGCACTGTCCTGCGTGTTTTCCTCCCATTGTTCTCAGTTTCTTCCTTCCTTTCCTTCTTTCCTTCTTCCTTTCTTTCTTCTTTTCTTTTCTTTCTCTTCTTTCTTTTCTTTTATGGTTTTTGTTTTGTTTTGTTTTCCCTGAGATAGGATTTGTTTGTGTAAGTTTAGAGTCTGTCCTGGAATTCACTCAGAGATCTGCCTGCCTCTGCCTCCCTGTGTGCTGGGATTAAAGATGTGTGTCACCACTGCCCGGCTGTTCTCAGTGCTGTTAAGCACAAGTAGATGTAGGAAATCCTGCACTGAAAGGGACAGTATGAGAGCTCCATGCATTGTGCCTTGATTCATAACAGAAACAAGTTAGAGTTGCTTTCTAATCAGGGTTTGCCAGTGGATCTGATAAAGTATAAGAATATTCCATGTCTAAATTTTGTCCTTTATACTGTTAGGTACAGATCCAATCATAATTTTCTATTTAGTAAATTTATTGTTTGAAATTTTTCTAGTTGGAGAAAATTCAAAAAGAGACAGCCCTTCTTCGGGAGCTTGAAGATTTGGAATTGGGAATTTGAAGATTCACAGAAAGCAGATTTGTTGGCAGGAACCAGGCTAAGCCAATCTGTTAGCCCTATGGTGTTCATGGAGTCTCCACATGCCCACTTTTTACATCAGTCTGTATTTTTAACCATTTATCCAAGGCTGCATATGTGTGATTATTTAATGATGTCCACTAAGTTGACTTTTACATCTGTACCCTGTATCATGTCAGTATGTGATAAAGAGAGATGATTGTTTTTTTAGATAAGCTTGAAAAATTGACAGACATTTGTTTTTAATGGGTAACAGTATTTCCTATATAAATAAAGACATTTTAAATTTATTTTTGCCTTCAGGTTAAGATGTTCTTTATTATAAATTTATAGGATGTGTTATTCTTAACAACAAAACCATGAAGTGGATGTTACTATAATGTCTGTTTTATAAATGAAGAAATTTGTAGGGGCTGGAGAGATGGCTGCACAGATAAGGACACTGGCTCTTCTTCCAGAGGATCAAGTTTGAGTCCCAGCACCCACTTGCAGCAATGGCTATAACTCCAGCTCCAGGGGTTCTGAAGGTTCCTCAGGCCTTCATAGGCAACAAGCATATACAGATATACATGCAGGGAAATATCCACACATTTAAAATAAAAATTAAATGTAAAAAAGAAGGAGCCCTGCCAGTGTTGGGAAATAGAGTTGAACACAAATAATCTGACTCCAGAGCCTATGCTAGACTCCTTTGGAGTGCTGCTGCTGATCCTGTAGGCACTGACTATTGTTCTAAACTGTGGTCACTGTTACTTTTATAAACAATGCCAAATTATGGGTAATTTGTTAGTCCACCAGTAAAGTCCTCCGAGCGTATTGGTGTTGACTGTAACAAGGCCTTTGAATCTTTGCCAAATTAAATGGAAAATGATTTTTTTGGTATTGGTTGCATCTGTTTCTTTTTATTAGGGATTCGTTTATGTTATGTGTTTTACCAAATTTGCCAGTTCTTCATATTTTAGTGGATTGTTTTTCTATAGCACGAATAATAAAAACCCAGAGACAGATATTGAGATTCAAGCTGAAGATCAGAAAAACAAATCAGCAAAGCCACTAGAGAGTTCTTACCTCTACTAGGGCCAACACCAAGGAGGGTCAATCCTGTCCTCAGAGTGACTGCAATATTCTCCTCCAAACTCAGGATGCACTGAGAATCCACCTGTCTCTGCCTCCTGAGTGCTGGGATCAAAGGCATGTCATCTCAGGAACTGGGATCAAAGGTGTGAGCTCTGTTTCTCTTTCAGACTGATTCACTCTCATGTGGGCTGGTGTGGCCTTGAACTCACAGAGATCATCTGCCTCTTTCTCCTGCTGGAATTAAAGGTGTGGCCACCACTGTCTGTCCTCTATGGCTAACTAGTGGCTTAGGTGTGTGGCTAACTAGGGGCATAGCTCTGCACTCTGATCTTCAGGCAAGTTTTATTTGTTAGATTACAAACAAAATATCACTATATTTTTCCTTTGAATATTTCTCTAGTTTTCTAAAGATTTTTGTTGTTGCCTTAAACGTTTGTTTACTGGATGTTTCAGTGGGTGTGTTTTGGTGGGTGGGGGTGGGCCATGACTCACGTGAAGATTACAAAATAACCTGCAGGAGTCAGTTCCATGTTGGTTTTGGGCATCAACTCAGGTTATCAGACTTGGCAACAAGTACTTTTATCCACTGAGTCATCATGAGAGTACCAATTTTCCTATTTCTTTTGAACGTACACACAGCCGGGCAGTGGTGGTCCATGCCTTTAATTCCAGCACTCGGGAGGCAGAGACAGGTGGATCTCCGTAAGTTTGAGGATAGATAGCCTGGTCTTCTAAGCCAAGTTCCAGGACAGCCTCCAAAGCTACAGAGAAACCCTGTCTTGAAAAAAGCAAAACAGAAAAAGAACAAGAAAAGAAAACAAAAAGTACACATATACATAATTCAGAGAGAAAGAAAAAATGGAAACATACGTCTTGTCTGTATTTTATAGTAACATTCATCAGTTTCTTTTAATGGTACAAAATGTATGTTCATGTATATTTTAAAGAAATTATGGGATATAAAAGCTGTTCTGTAATACCAGAGCTCAGGAGTGGGAGGTGGGAGCTGAGGTAGAAGTATCACAAGATTGAGATTAAAAAAAAAAAAAACATGAAAAAAAAGGGAAAAGGTCAGTAAATCCCCTTTGTACCCTTTCTCTCTTAAAATATTTTAGAACTCATTCCCTATCAGTACTCTCTATCATCTACCATTTAGAATAATCTATTATGTGCAATGTAGCATTTAAATAAATTCACACCGGTGCACATTTATGTTGACACATCACATGTATACACAGGCTACTAACATATCAGAGGTGCCTAAATACTAGAAGTGGATTTGCTTTGATTTGGGGAAGTTAGTTCATTGATGCTTGGTGTAGTGGTCATTTCTGTATTATGTGTATTTTGAGTTAGTAGGATAGTAGAAAGGACAAGGTTACTAAGTTTTTACCAAGTGGTGTTTCAAAACAGTTTAACCTAAAAATGTTGCTATATGATGTGTATCCAGAGCTGGGCAAACTGGCAAGAGTTTGTGTTTTAGTAACTCTTTTATGTGATGTATCACATGCTGTGATGAAACACAGTAACCAAAGCAACTTAGAAAGCAAGCACTTTCTTGAGGGCTTGCTTACAGTGTCAGAGGGGAGTGTAGCAGCAAGCAGGCAGGCAGGGCACTGCAGCTCCAGAGCTGCACAGATCTGGTCCAAAGGTGCAGGCCAAGAGACAGACTAGGCTTCCTGGGGGCTTTTGAAACCTCAGAGCCCACTCACAGTGACACCTGATCCTTCCCAAACAATTCCTCCAACCCAAAGCCACACATTCAAATGTATGAGTCTCTGAGGGGCATTCTTATTCAAACTGTTTGTGAATAGTAAAATAATTAGGCTGATTGTGACAGGCTATTGTAGCACTGATTCTCTTTGGTCTTAATAATAAAAACTCAGAGTCAGCTATTGGGGTGAAAGCTGAAGGATCAGAGAAGCAAAACAGCCAGACACTAGAGTTATTAACTACCAATGCTCAGACCAAAGGGGTGATCCTGTCCTCAGACTGCAGCCTTTTACTGACTGGCTAGACTGCTTCAGACTGACAGCTGCTCAGACTGCACAGAGCTCCTATCTCCTCCTGCCTTCTCTCTTTGCCCAGCCATATCACTCCTGTCGCCACCTCCTGGTGTTGGGATTAAAGGTATGTGATCCCAAGTGCTAGAATCACCTTTGTGTGAACTGTTTCTCTTTTAGACTGGATCAATTTCGTGTTGCCTACAGTGGCCTTGAACAGACACCCATCTGCCTCTGTCTCCCAATTGCTGGGATTAAAGTTGTGTGCCACCACTGCCTGGCCTCTATGGCTAACTAGGTGATTACTAGGTATAATATAGGTTTCAAAGGAATGCATGTGTCATTTGGAAATTTCATTATTGGTAGGTCTATTTGAACATTTGTAATTTATTCTATGAGAGTAAAGCAGACCCAAGACCTAGGATGGAAAAGATGTGGCCAGTAAACAGCTACAAGCATTTAATATACAGTGATATTCATGTGGTATTGCTATCCCACCAGTAAGTACTTCTTTAGTAGTTTTTTATTATACTTATTTTGTATTTGTGTGCATGTGTGCCAGACAGGTGTGTGGAAGTCAGAGGGTTAGTTCTCTCCTTCCACTATGTGATTGGTTCCTGGGCATCAAACTCAGGTCATCAGGCTTGGCAGCAGGCACTTTTACACTATGTGCTATCTTGCCCATTCCAAATATTTATTGTTTTCATCTCCTGGGTATGTCAAAGGATTACACCTTGTATCACACCTTATCAATTCTGTGTAAATGATTTGCTTCAGCTAATAAAATCTTAGAACTGAGGTGTGTTTTTTGTAAGCAAAAGCACTTATGTACTGGTGAATTTTTATTGTTTCTTTTTATTATATATTTTTTAAAAATAATTTTGGGGCTGGATATATGGTTCAGCGGTTAAGAGCACTGGCTGCTCTTCCAGAGGTTCTGAGTTTAATTCCCAGCAACCATATGGTGGCTCACAACTGTCTATCCAGGCATATGTACAGGCAAAACACTGTATACATTAAATAAAAAAAATTAAGAAAAAAAATTAAATTTAAATACATTGTGAGCACATTCTTCCCCTCCCCAATTCCTTCCACATACTCTCCCCCTTCCTACGCATCCAACTTTAAATTATTTCTCCAAAAAAAAGCAAAAACTCCAAACCAAGAAAACAAAATAATAACCGCACCCCGAAAACAAAAATCTACCAAACTATTACCAAATAAAAGCACACACATACACACACACACACACACACACAAACAACACACAAAAAAAAAAAATAACAACAAAAAAAAACCAGTCCCATCTATTGGTCAGCTATTGAGCATGAGGCCTGCCCTGGAATGGTTGATATACTCTGTCATTTGAATGGGAAACTTGACTTCACTCTTCCAGCAGGTATGATGATGCTTCTGGGATTCATCTTTATCCTAGTGGCTAGGCTTTCATTCATTTGTTGATGTTTTTAAAATAAGATAAAACAAATTAGCCCATCAAAGTTAGACAAGACAAACCAATAGAAGAGTCCAGGAAAAGGCACAAGAACCAGTCCCACTAAAGAATCCCATAAAACACTCAACTGGAAGCCATAATGTAAACGCAGAGGGCTGGTGCAGACTGGTGCAGGCCCATGCATGCTGCCCCATCTCTGTGAGCTCATAGGAGCTTTGCTCAAATTGATTTGGAGGGCTTTCATTTCTTGGTGCCCTCCATTCTTTCTGGCTCTTACACCCTTCATAAACCTCCCCAGGGTTCCCTGAGCTCTGAGGGGAGGGATTTGATCGAGACCTCCCCTCAATTAGGGCTGAGTGTTTCAAGGTCTTTCATTCTCTGCATAATGTCTGGCTGTGGTCTCTGTACTTGTTCCCATCTACTGCAAAAGGAAACTTCTCTGATGATTGCTGAACAAGGCACTGATTCGTGAGTATAGCTAAATGTTATTAAGAGTCATTTTATTACTACATCTTTCTTTTTTCTTTTTTTTTAAACCAGTATTACTTGCTTTTGCCCTAAGTCCCCAAAATATCCAGTGTCAGATTCTTGGTCACCGAAGGAGTGTTGGGTGTAGGTTCCATCTCATGGAGAGACCTTAAGTCAAATGGTTGGTTATGCCAACACATTTGTGTCACCACTGCCCTAGCATATCTTGCAGGTAGTTTACTATTGTAGGTCAAAGGTTTTATGGCTTGTTTTGTTTATATTTCTCTTTAGGAAGCCTTCAGAGTACCTTACTGTATCCAAGACACTAGAACATAGGGGTAAGTGTTCTATGTGGGCACCAGCTCCACATCTCCACGTTCAGGTGTTGTCTTCAATTGGAGCCTTTTTTGGCAGTTTGTAGAGAGCACCCACAGTCTTGGCAACACCGGGGGCTATTTGGGGATGTCTGTGGGGACTTTTTAGCCAACAACTCAATCAGATGTAACCCAATCTCAGTACTGGAAACTTCATTCGGCCAGTTGGGATTCTCTCTGCCAGAACTTGAAGATTTCATTCAGATGGAATTGATATGTATATATTTTAGGAAGTTTCTACTGTATTAGATTTCTATACAGTTTCTCAGATGCCCTTTAATTTTAGCTTTCCCCCTATTCTTTCCTACAACCCATCTACTCACCTACTCCCTACATGATACTCCCATTCCAGCCAGTCCCATCCATCCATATCTGTCTATTTCCTTTTCCTAACAAGAGCTATCTGATGGGGGATGTTCTTCTGTATATATGTTTCTCTTATTGGCTGATAAATAAAATACTGATTGGCCAGTAGCCAGACAGGGAGGATAAGTGGGGCACCCAGACCAGGAGAAGGCTGGAGAAAGGAAGGCAGAGAGGAGGCCATGAAGAGATGCCATACTGCCAAAAGAGTAACATACCAGGTTACAGGTAAGCCACAGCCTCGTGGCTACACATAGATTAATAGAAATGGGTTAATAATTAAGACAGAGCTAGCCAATAAGAAGCCCTAGTCACTGGCCAAACAATTTACAAATTAATATAAATCTGTGTGTTTATTTGGGACAAAGCAGCTGTGGGACCAGGCAGGACAGAAACCTACATCTTCAGCTATCTGTTCCCTTTAGATCCTTACTCTATACCAACACTCTATGGTTTTTATGAATTATAGCTTAGTTACCAATGACTTAACAGCTAATAGCCACATAAAATCAAATATTGGTCTTTTGGGGGTCTGTGATACTACACACATTTTTTTTTCTCAGTTCTGACCATTTGCCTGCAAATTTCATGATTTCATTTTTTAACAACTGAGTAATAGTCTATTATGTAAATGTACCACATTTTTTTTATCCATTCTTCTGTTGAGGGACATCTAGGTTGTTTCCAGTTTTGGCTATAGAGCAGCAACGAACATGGTTGATCAAGAGTCTCTGAGAAGATGGAGCATCCTAGAGTGGTATAGTTAGATCTTGAGGTAGATGAATTCTCATCTTTCTGAGTAACCACCATACTGATTTCCATAGTGGTATATGAATTTACATTCCCACCAGCATTGGGTAAGTGTTCTTACTCTGTTCCTCACCAGCATGAGCTATCTGTTGTGTTGTTGATCTCAGCCATTCAGACAGGTATAAGATGAAATCTCAGAGTGGTTTTGATTTGCTTCACATCTCTCTGATGGCCTAGGGTATTGAACATTTGTTTACCTGGTTCTCAGACATTTGAGTTTCCTCTATTGAGAACTCTCTGTTTAGATTTGTGGTTTTGTTGTTGTTAGGGAGGAGCTCAAGACAGGCTCTCACTATGCTATGTATCTCTGGCTGTTCTGCAACTCACTATGTAGACCAGGCTGACCTCAAATTCACAGAGATCCACCTGCCTCTGCCTCCCTAGTGCTGGGATTAAAGGCATTTGACACTACTTATGGCTTGTATATGTATATTTTTATATCTAGTTTCTTAAGTTCTTTATATATTTTTGATATTAGTCCTCTATTGGATATGGATGATAAAAATTCCATTCTATAAGCTGCCATTTTTATCTGAATGACTATGCCTACTGCCTTACAGAAGCTTATCATTTTCATAAAGGCCTATTAATTGGTGACCTTAGTGCCTGTGTTAATGGTGTTCTGTTCAGAAAGCCTTTTCCTGTGCCAATGTGTTTAAGACTATTCCCCCACTTTCTCTTCTATCAAGCTTAGTGTAGCTAGTTTTATGTTGATGTCTTTGATCCATTTGGAGTTGGGTTTTGTGAATGGTAATAAGTATGTTTGTATTTGGATTCTTCTACATACAGACCTCCAGTTTGACCAGCACCATTTGTTGAAGATCCTGTCTTTTTCCCTTGCTTCTTAGGTCCATTTCTATCCTTGATGTTCAAGTGTTTCTTGGCTGCAGCAGAAGGACAGATCCTGTTTCTGAATCCATTGTGTTACTCTGTGTCTTTTTATTGGGGAAATGAGACCATTGGTACTGAATGATAGCAATGACTAATGGTGTTGATTCTTATTATGTTGTTGGGAGTATGTGTGTGTGTTTTTCCCTTTTGACTTTTGCTGGTCTGAGATGATGATGATGATGATGATGATGATGATGATGATGATGATGATGATGATTTTGGCTTTTCAAGATAGTGTTTCTGTGTGTAGCTTTGGAGACAGTCTCGGAACTTGCTCTGAAGACCAGACTGGCCTTCAATTCACAGAGAGTCACCTGCCTCTGCCTCCCAAGTGCTGGGGATTAAAGGCATCTGTCACCACTGCCTGGCCTGGTGTGAGAGTATTAATTTCTTGTCTTAGATGTAGTCAACCTCATTAGGTTGGGATTGGAGTTTACTTTCTAGCATCTTCTATAGGGCTGGATTTGTAAATTTAGGCTTATGGAGTGCTTTTTCTCCATCTATGGTGATTAAAATTTTCCTGGGCATACTAATCTGGGCTGTCATTTATGGTCTATTTAAGAGTCTGCAGAACATCTGTCCAGGACCTTCTGGGTTTTATAGTCTCCATTGAGAAGTCAACCATAATTCTAATAGGTTTGCCTTTATATGTTACTTGGTCATTTTTCCCTTGTAGCTTTTAGTATTGGTTCTTTGTTTGGCATATTTAATGTTTTGAGTATTATGTGCTGAGGAGCCTTTCTTTTCTGGTCCGGTCTATTTGGTGTCCAGTATGCTTCTTGTACATTTATAGGCATTTTATTTGGGTTAGGGAAATTTTTAGGGTTTTGTTGTGAATATTTTCTGTGCCTTTGATGCGTCTTCTTCATCCTCTAGTTCTATTATTCTTAGATTTGATCTTTTCATAGTGTCCTAGATTTTTCTGCATGTTTTGTGCCAGGAGCTTTTCAGATTTTATATTTTCTGTGACTTATGTATTCATTTCTCTTATCATGTCTTCAGTGTCTATGATTCTGTCTTCCATCTCTTGTATTGTTGGTCAAGCTTGCCTCTGTGGTTCCTATTGAGTTTCTAATTTTTTATTTCCCCCAGTTTGGGTTTCTTTATTGATTCTATTTTCATTTTCAGGTCTTCGGTGGTTTTATTTATTTACAGTTTGTGTTTTCATGGATTATTTGAAGGGATATATTTGTTTTCTTTTTAAGGACCTCTGTCATGCTCATAAAGCCTGTTTTATGGTCTTTTTCTTGTGCTTCAGCTTTGTTGGAATATTCAGGATCTGTTCTGGTAGGGTTGCTGGGCTCTCAAGGAGACATGTCCTGGCTGTTTTTTTTTTGTTTTGTTTTGTTTTGTTTTTTTTTTTTTTTTTACACTGGTGTCTAAGCATCTGGGATTGGGAAAGCTTGGTGGCTGTGTACAGCCTGTAGGAAAACCTTCTGGGGTCCTGATAGGTGTGAGCATTGGCAGTTCCAAGTAAAATGTGTTTCTCAGTATTGGGACCTCAGACTTAGGAATGGGGATGTACTGGAGGTGGTAACTTCTCATGAGGAAGGCAGGGTGTTCTATGAGCATCTGTTTAGTTAGTCCCTGAAAAGGGGGCATGAAACAAGGAGAGGCCACAGCAGAAAGTCTGCTACAGAGCTGGGGATGAGACTGGGGGCTTAGACTTGGAAGAATGGAGAGGTAAAGATCTGTAGTCAATTTACCTGCTTCACTGCCAGGAGTGGCTGATGGGTTCCCAGGGAGTTTCTGCTGGAGTTGATTGCTGGGACAAATAATGAGTTGGGAGCATGTTTGGAGGGGAATGTCTGTGTGATCCACTGGAGATGGGTGCAGGAGGGGAAGGGAGTCAGCAGCAGGTATTCTGCTACAGAACTGACAATGGGAATGGGGGATTGGACTTGATGGAGCAGAGGGAATGGTGAAAATCTACAAGTAGCCTGCCTATTTCCCTGTCCAGAATAAGTAAAGTTTGTTGTATGGGCCTATTATTTCCTGAACGGATAGTCCTTGACTTACAATGGTTCAACTTGAAGGTTTTTTTTTTTTTAACCTTGTAAGCTTAGTTGTTTATAAATGGTTATAAATACCCTTTCAATGTACTTTATCTAACCCCCTTTAAATGCATTTGCAGAATATCATATCATTTTACTGTTCTTTGTTTACACAACAGCAACCCTATGGGACATCTAATATGGTATGTGTTCTGCTTTGGGTATTCATAATTCCTTCTTTCAGTATTGAGTTTATCGCTATCTTTTTTTCATTTTTCAGTTATTTAGTAAATGTAATGAGATGTTAGATAAAATAATGGCTCATTCCACATATTTGTGAGTGGACCAAGAAGGCCAACACTGGAAGCAACATTACTCATTACTTGGAGTGTCAACACCACTCATACTTGGAGTGTTCATTTGCACGCCAGAGCATGTAAATTCAAATTGGTAGAAGACATTTATGTTGGATTTGCTGTGGGTTGAATGTATTGTCTCAATATTCATTGTGGAAACTCAGTTTGTAATAGGATAGTATTTGGAGATGGTAAGTGTGGGAGGTAATTAGTGCTAGATGAAACTATGAAGGTAAGACAAGAGACAGTAGAATACATACATACCAACATACATACACACACACACTAAAAACAAAACAAAAAAGCCTAACTGAACACTTTTTATCCCCTGCTAAAGAAAGTAGTGTTCATAAGTCCTAAGAAATTTTTCATAGAAAGTTTCATAAGTTCCAAAAGACATTTCACAGATAGTCTGTGATGGGATTAGGAAGCATGTGTGATGGGTTCTTGTGTTCAATTTGATATGAATGTCAAACTCCTGCCACTGCAATAAAAACAAACAATAACAACAACAACAACAACAAAAACCTATTAGCTGGGCATGGTGTGTCCTGGGAATTTAATCCTAGCACTCCAGAGGCAGAGACAAGACAGGCAGATTTCTGTTAGTTTGAGGCTAGCCTTGTCTTCACAGGGAATTCCAGGACAGCTAGCAATGTTGTGACACCCTGTCTTTAGTAAACAAGCCTTAATATTTAAACATCAGTGCCAAAATAAGAAAATAGGGGCCAGGGAAATGGCTTTTTTAATAGTGCTCAGTTCCAAGGGCTTTCCTTGTTTGTGCTGGTGAAATGGCTCAGGCACTTGCTGTAGAGCCTGACAATCTATGTTTAATTCATAGAAGTCTCAAGGTCGAAGGGGAGAGCCAATCCCCATAGGTTGTTCTCTGACCTGCACACTTGCACAGTGCTCACAAGTACACACACACACACACACACCATAAATAAATGAGAAAAAATTAAAGCCAGGCATAGTTGTTAGTATTCAGGCATCTGTACTGGTCTGTCCTTGGGGTTCTGACAGGATAGGTCATCAGCTGCAGCCACTAAGCATATCACCTGTGCATATATTCACTATGTTCTCCTTTAAAAGGGCCCTGTCCACCTCTTATCCTCCTTTTGCTCTTTCCCTCTTTCCCCTTTCCCTCCCCCCTTCCTTCCTGCTCCTCCTGTCTTTTGCAAAGACAATCAGTCCTCTTAACCATTAAGCCATCTCTCTAGCCCTAGGTGTGATTATTATTTTACTTTTTCACAACTGAGGTTTTGTTTGTTGAGGAGCAGAGTATACAGACATTTCAGTTCTTAACACATGTACCCAAAAAAGCCATGTGAGAGAGAAATTCATTTCTCTTTGAATTTATTCCAGGGGTGTGATTATTTATTTTAGATAATCTCAGTCATGAGGAAGCAAAAGCAGATGACTCCTGGAGCTCACTGACCACTGAGCATACGCCCTTGTCTATCTTTTCTTCTCATTGACCTTGCAGGCACACCTAATCCCAGAACTGGGAACTGAAGGAAAGACCAGCAGTTCAAGGCTAAACTATATAGAGGGCTTGAAAACAGCCTAGGCTATACCAGACTTAGTCTCAACCAAAAAGAAAAAAAAATATATAATCTACATAGAGAGATCCAGGACAACCTATATTTCATACTAAAAATCTGTCTGAAAAAGACCAAATCATTCAAACCTAAATAATTTAAATCAAAGAAAAACTAGGAGAAAGGATTTTATTAGATTCAGAAGGATGCTTCTGTATTCCCTATTTCATTCTCATTTTAATAAAAGAGAATATATTTGTGATAATACAAAAATAATATATCCATTTTTTGGGGGAGGGAGGGAGATATAGAAAAAAAAATGAGTAAGATACTGACTGTTCTCAAAATAGCTACATTCAAAACACCTGCCTGTTTGCTGATAGAAGTTTAGACACATAAAGGGATACACTAAACAGAATTTCCCACTACAATGATAAGCATTTCCCCCACTATTAAAATATCCTTGAAATTGTGATTTGTGGAATTACATTTTATATTCCAATGTAAATATTGTATAACAATTGATTCTATAAAATTTGCTCAGCAGTGAATTTCAGATAATGTCCACAATTGGTTGTTTTGAAATAATGTTTTCCTCTGTAGCTCGGATTGTCCTAGAACTCACTATGTAGGCAAGGCTAGCCTCAAACACCAAAAGATCTACCTGTCTCTGCCTCCTGAGTGCTGGGATGAAAAGCGACCATGCACCATTAAGATAATGTCCACAGCTTTATTACTAGTAATCAGCATCTTATATCCAGCAACTTCTTTCCTATACCACTATACATTCTGCAAGGTGACACTTTAACTTGCAAACACCTTGGATTCCAGGAGCAACAACTCTAAACAATAAATCTCCTCCCCTTTCCCCTACTCCCCCACCCCTCCCTAACACTGGGTTTTCCTGTGTAGCACTGGCTGTTCAGGCATTCGCTCTGTAGACCAGGCTGGCCTTGAAGTCACAGATATCCGCCTGCCTCTGCCTCCAGAGTGCTGGGATTAAAGGTGTATGCCATCACTATCTGGCCTGATATAAACATCGCTATAATAAAGGGCCAACATCAAAAGCAATAGGAACCTTGTGGGACAAACCACCACCATTACCCCAAAGTGAAGCCAGTTATCAATCTGCATCTTGGAGCACGTGTGATTTACAGGAAAACCAAATTTTGTTTTAAATATTCTTTCAGGAGAGATCAATATTGTAAGAGTAAAGGAAAATCCATTAAACATTTGGACGTTCCCGTGGATGTAGAAGAGCTGGGTGATGTAACTCAGTAGTACAGTCCATGTCCACCATGTACAAATAATTGTTCAACCCCTAATAATACCGATGATGATGATAAGCAGACCTGTAATTCCAAGACTCAGGAGCTAGAGGCAGGAGAATCAGGCATTCAAGGTTTACAGGTGGTTGCATGGAAGCTAGTCTGGGTTATATGAGAATGTCTTTCAAAACAAAAATGGGCCGGGCGGTGGTGGCACAAGGCTTTTGCCCCAGCACTCAGGAGGCAGGGGCAGGAGGATCTCTGTGAACTCTGTTCTACAGAGCGAATTCCAGAATAACCAGGCAAAGAAACTCTGTCTCAAAAAACAAAAACACACAAACAAAACCAAGTAGGGGATGTAGAATTCATGTCTGCCAAGTGAGGCAATTACGGGTCCCCTTTATACCTCACCAGCAAACACTTTCCCTCATTCCCTTGTGTCTTAGTGTTTGCACACATCCAAGATGGTGGTGGATCAAGACAGCGAAACAGGTCAGCTCTCCTTCCACAATGGGCGCGGGCGCCGGCTGCGCAGGCGCACTCCGGCTTCCCTCGCCGACCTTGGCTGAGCGCGCCTGCGCAGTGGGGAGCAGTTCGTAGCTAGCTGGTGGGCCGGCTGCAGTCTCGGCGTGAAGGCGGCCGGAGCGGCTGTCTCGACTAAGATGAGGCTCCTGCTGCTTCTCCTGGTGGCGGCGTCGGCGGTGGTCCGCAGCGAGGCCTCTGCCAACCTGGGCGGCGTGCCCAGCAAGAGGTTAAAGATGCAGTACGCCACGGGGCCGCTGCTCAAGTTCCAGATTTGGTGAGTATGTGCGTCGACCCCCGGCCGCCCTGCCTGCCCCGGCTTCGCGGCCTAGCCGGCTGCTCCGTGCCCGACGGGAGAGCGGGCACCGGCGCCCTTCCGCATGGGCGGCCGGGGGTCGGGGCGCTTCCGCAGGCCGCCTCTGCCCTCCGGGCACTGCCCGTGGTCCCCGGCAGCCTCCGGAGGGCTGGACCGGGGGCTGCAGGCCTTCCCTAGGCGGCGGGGCTCCGCGTCACTGCGCCCCGGGAGCCTGCCGGCCTGGGCGGCAGCGCTCCGAGGACGCGAGGTGGAGCCCGCCGCTCCCAGAAACCGCGGCTCGGCTCCGCGGCTCCCGCACGCCTCCCGGGCATCTCTACTTTTAAAGGCCTTGGGCATTTATAGAAAGAAAAGGAAGGGATGCCGTCCGTTTTCGACGACACCTTGTAATTGACTTTGTTGTCAGAAACAGGACAGGCATCCATCTTACTAAGGTGACAAGGGTTGGGGAAGCTTTGAAAAGCGCCGATTAAAAAAAAAAAAAAAAAAAGGTAACAAGGCTGGAAGAAAGCGAAACCTAAAAAGATGGTGTTTCCCCGGGATGGGATGTCAGGTTAGTAATTCTTTTCAGAGTCTCGATACTTTGCAGTATTGTTATTGGCCAGAATGCATTTAAAGCCGATTTTTCAAAACGTGTACCAATTAATCTTAAGTTTAGGTTTTTATTTCATCCATTTGCTTAATCACTGAAGACAAAGCAAACATTTTAAAAAGGCCAGTTTCTAACATTTAAACCAGAAAATGAGACCGGGGCGAGGGGCTTTAAGTTTGGTGTGCAAATTTGGTGATTTTCTTTTTCTGGCTACAAACAAAATTCCCTGCAAACTTTACCATGCGCCTGTATTTATCACATCACAAATCGCTGCTATTCCACTGACCTACACCCACAGCCCCTTATCCTCTTTTTTTTTTTTTTCTTTTTTAAAGAAATGGTAGCTGTTTTACTAGCTGACAAAGATGGCTGATAATTAAGTGTTGTAGTTGGGATTTGATTATTTATTAAAAGACTGAAGTTTTCATCTCAAATGTAGTATTTCTGTCTTATTTTAACTCATGCTTTTTCAAAGTACTTTTTGTGTGTGCCTTTGCTGACACTGAAATTTTTTAATATATGTGTGTATAGTGTGTGTGTGTGTGAGTCACAGTGCCCATGGAAAAATCAGAGGACAATTTGCAAGCCTCGGTTCTCTCCTTCCACCATGTTTGCCTGGGGCATTGAACTCAGGTCCAGTTTTCACATCTCTCTAATACTGTATTTGGATTCTTGTTCCAGCTTCACTATACACATTTCCTTTAAGATTTCCAAAGGAATAAACATAGCATGGTGACAACTATAATCTCAACAGAGTCAGGAAGATTAAATATTCAAGATCATCCTTGGCACATGGATCAAAGCCAACCTGAGCTACCCCACTCCCAGCCAAAACACAAAACGACCCCCCCAAAAAAAAACAAAACAAAGCAAAAAACAAGTGGAAGGAATGGCAAGCAGGCATTAAAGCTTTTTTTTTTTTAAAACCTCGTAATTGCTTTAGTTGAAATTTTGATGATTAGTTTTTTTTTCCCCTTGTAATTTAGGTTCAGGCTTGTTTAAAATGTCAAGTCTGTTTTGTAGTCATTATAAGCCCTTTGTTGTCTTAGAATACATCAGAAATAGCTTTACTATAATACCCTACCAAGTTGTCAAATTTAGCTTTCTGCTCTTCCTCTAGAGATTAATCTATTCATAATAAATGACTCTTAGGCTTCTGGTTTTGACAGACCCTTTTAAAACATTTACTTGCAAGTTTGTGAAGGGAGAAGAAACTAATACAACTGAGCGTAAACACATGAAAAATTTCAGTGCCATAAAACTTTTTTCAATTTAACTGTTCTAAACTTCAATTGACTTTTGTGTTTTATACTTATTGTAAGTCCTTTTTTGTAAATGGTCATAGCTCAGCATTGCCTGCCTTCTGGTGTTATCACTTTTGCAGTTGCTTGTAGAACAAACAGCAACACAGTGCATAAAGGAACTGAATTTGAAAGGGAGGAAGCTTCTGACCAAGTTTTATGCTCTTGTGCCTTTCCAACAAGAGTTCGACAACTGTTCATTCAGTATATGCTGTGTCAGTTGCTTAAAATTTCACAGTGCACCAGACAGGGTCACCCAGGAAACTTCCCCCAAACGGTACCATTTTGTTCTCTGTATCTGAGTCCTGATGTATCTCTATTGGTTTGTTATGTTAGTTGAGTAGTAGAGTCTTCAATGATTTCATACTGAGGACTTGGATGTTTAAATAGTAAATGTTCAAGAGGCAGTTCTCTAGTCAGACCTTGGCCTGAAGTTCGGTCTCACTTTCCTTCCTCTGACTTCTGTGGGTCAGTGTATTCTGGGAGCTGCCCATAGGCATGGTGGGTCTTTATTTTCTTTTACATATGATTTAATATCCACTTACATCTACAGTTCCTACAGTTTAAAGAGCTTACTATAATTCCCTTGAGCATTAGACAATTTAATTACTGAGAATAGTAGATTAGTAAAGGTTTCAGAACATTGTAATATGTTGATTTTTTTCCAGATTAGTAATTTAATTATTCACTGATCTAATTCTAAGACAGCTCCTGCCTACAATTTTATGAGATAAGTAAAGCAGGTATTACAAAACTAGGTGTGTGCTGTCTCAGCCTTTGCTTTCATAGTATAGGAGAAAGAAATTGGCCAAATACTGAGGGAGCTGGAGAGATGCTCAGCAGTTAAGAGCTTGCAGCCCTAAGTTGTCAGCACCTGTATCAGACATTTACACTTTCGGTAACTCTGCCTTCAGGGTGTCTGGTGCCCTTGACTTCCAGAGCCACCTGCTCTCACTCCTCACTCTCCACAGAAGCAACAACCAAAACCGATTTATATGTTGATAATGATTTATATGTTGATAATGATCAAGAGTAGTAAATGCTGAGTTGGAGATGTTGTGGTTCATATTGGTTACCTACTCTTTGCAAGTCTTTTATGTTGTACACAGAATCCAATTCTATTCTCTTGAGGATTTTATAGGCAAGAACAAACTAGTACATAAAATTGCAATTCTGCTAAATGCTGTTAGGGAAAGTCTTGCTGATACGAGAGTGCCAGTCTGGGATCAGGAAGGTTTCCTTGAAGAAATGAACTTTGTAGTAGGAGTGGGGAGGGCTTCTTTCCTCTCCAGGACCTCAGGAGCCCCATTTTCTCTCTCTCTCTCTCTCTCTCTCTCTCTCTCTCTCTCTCTCTCTCTCTCTCTCTCTCTCTCTCTCTCTCTCTCTCTCTCTCTCTCTCTCTCTCGTGTGTGTGTGTGTGTGTGTGTGTGTGTGTGTGTGTGTGTGTGTGTGTGTGCGTGTGTGCGTGTGTGCGTGTGTGCGCGCGTGCGCGCGCGCGCGCTTGAGACAAGGTTTTGGGACTAGCACACAGCATTACTCCTGGCTCTTGCTGTTGTTAGTGCTAGGGATTGAACTCGGGTTACCTTTGAAAGTGCTTAGCAAGCACTTTCAAAACAGAGTCATCTCTTCTCCCCTTGAACAGAGATCTAATGATGAGATACGTTTCTGTAGGGCTTAGTAAACTATGGTCTTATTGAAAGAGAAACCCAAGGCTTTTATTGACTTTAAAAATGCATAGCACAGACCCTTGAGTTTCATCTAGCCTCAGAAAGGCCAACTTTTTATTGTGGAAAATATTTTTCAGAGGACAAGAATGGAAGGGAAGGGAAGGAAGGAAGGGACGTTTTAGAGTTGTCCAATTGAGAGGTAATAGTGGAAATACAAAGAGGTGAGAGAGGTCTCCAAGAGGTAGGCAATTTAGCAGAATAACGTGCTGAATTTCAGATGTCTTTCTGTATCTGAGATCCACATCCTTGAATTTTTGCCAATCTCAAGATTGAAAATATCTGCAGGGAGTGGTGTATTGTACTGTACTGGCATTTTCCAAAGAGTAGAATACACAACTACTTCACTGTGTCAAGTATTATTCTGCAGATGCTTTCATGCATGCAGGAAGATGTGTGCAAATAGTATGCCATTTGCACCTGCCACTGAACTCCCCAGTGGACTCCACAAGAGGAGAGAGCTGTCAGGATGTTGAGCTGTGGAGTAATGAGTGTGGTGTGTACTCTGAGCTGTCTCTCCAGCCCTGCAGATCAACTTCTAGTGTAGACTCTTATTTTGAGTCTTTTGGTTACTCTTTCTGCTCTTTCATTTTGACTATAGTCTTTGAGGTCTCTTCTTTCTTTTCATTGTGTGTGTGTGTTTTTTTTTTGTTTTTTTTTTTTTTTTGTTTTTTTTTTTTTTTTTTTGACACAGTGGTCTCCAGTTTATCATTGGCTGTCCTAGAACTCTCTATGTAGATCAGGCTGGCCTTGAACTCACACAGGCCTACTTGCTTGTGCTTCTGGAGTGCTAGAATCAAAGCTGCCGCCAGACCCAATTGGTCCTGTGACACCTGTCCTACCCAGCCCTTTGTGCTGGAATGTAGATGATGGTTTGTTCTAGCTGGTCTCTGCTTAGCTCAGAGTGGCTGTATGTGGGGTATGCTATGTTCTTAGCCACTGAACCAAGTTTCCAGATTTTATTGTTCCTGACCGGATGCACCTGTGCTCTGCGTCTCACCAGGTTTCTCCTTTTAAATATCTGAGGCTGAAGAGATGGCTCAATTACTAAGAGCTCTGGCTTGCTCTTCCAGAAGTTCTAAGTGAAACAAGTCTTTTCTCTGTCCTGCTAGCCAGCTCCCCCAAAACTACACAGAAACATATATTAATTAAAAGCTTAAGCTTGTTCCTGACAAACGCCTATATCTTAAATTAACTCAAAATTTTTAATCTATGTCTGCCATGTGGCTTTTTACCTTTCTTTTATTCTTTACCTCTGACTTGTTCTGCATCTCCTGTGTACCTAGATTCATCTTTCTATCTTTCTCTACCTGGAAGCCCCACCTATACCTGCTGCCTACTTATTGGTCATTCAGCTATTTATTAAACCAATCAGAAGGTACCTTGGCAAAGATGCATCTTTACAATATAAACAAATATTCCACAGAAGTTCCCCCTTTTTGTGTAATTAAAAAGGAACGGTTTTAACTTTAACATAGTATAATTATGTACAATAAAAACAATTAGGGAAGAATTACATTTACAATGTTTATCTAGTCCATTTGTATTTAGCATATTCAGAGAAAATGCTCTATTATCTTGATAAATTTAAAATTTTATATTTAAACCATTTTTTAATCATAACTTGTATTACCATCCTAAAACTATCTTTTAGAACTCAAAACATTTTCTTAAATAAACAACTTAAACCTTTATGGTTTTTCAACCTTATAGACTTTATATCTTTTTTGTGAGTTTTAATTTGGTAACAAGGGAAACTGTAGCTATGACTATCTCGTCTTCAACTCCATCAGAGACCCAGAGAAGGATATAAATTACCTGAGTAAACAAACAAAGTGTAGAGCAAATAACTTCCAAAACTGTAGAAATGGCAGAGACATCTGGCTGCCTGACAGTCATCCCAAGGTTTCTCTGTAACATTGGGGCATCCATCTTCAACCTACAGGCCTAGAATATCTAACAGACTTCTGTAAAGTAGGAGTTTTGAAGGATTGTCATACCTTGTCTTGGCAAAGTTCAGCAGTCACTTTATTTTGTGTCCATCTTGTCCAGTTTGGACAGCATACTGCCAGCAGTCAAGGCAAGGGCAGTTTCTTGCCTAAACGGCTGACTCTGTCACATTGAAATCAAACTTCATATGGAGATTCTTCAGTGCCCACTATCTTGTTTTGAAGTACTGCCAGAAGCAGACATGTTTTACTGTCACAAAAGCCTTGTGTTATTAAAAAAAAAATTAAAAATTTTTAAATTCCATATTCTGTAGGTCTTTGAAGTGTTTGAAGACCATCTATCTAAAATATATTTCTGTATGACCTTGAAAACATACCTAACATGACTACACATTTGATATCAATGGCTAACAACTAGTTCACATTTTTGAATTATCCTAAATGGTTTATAATAATAGCTTTTAAGGACTAGAACTTTACATTTTAAACACATTTTATACTGTTCATAAATTTTCTCGTGTTTCATGCGCCATCTGTTATGGACCTTAGATGTCAACACACTGTCTTGCCTTCATTGAATGAAGATTCTCAGTGGAAACTGCAGGTTAATCTATGAAAAACTATATAATTGCACGAACCCATAAAGCATTGCATTATATTTTGGTCATTCACATAGTTGTCTTCAAGTGCCTGGTTCTTTTAGAAATGCCCTTACTCAGAAAAAGGAGGGAAACCAATGAAACTGATACACTTCTGGCAGTATTTAATAATGATTTATCAGATAGTCCTAGTGAGATCAGCAGTGGAGATGACTCTTTTTTTCCCCTGAGATGATTCTACAGATTTTATTGACAGTGAAATTATTAGACCTGTAAGGAAGTGCAAGATGGTGGTGCTTTCAAATGATTCTGACACTCACAAAGCTACTGATAATTGTTTATCTGAAATTGACACACCACCATGTTTACAAATGTGTGAAGGTCATTCTGGGGTCACTATATTTCTGTCTCTATGACTCTGTGACCAGTCTCTTTTTCAGTGATGAATTGTTTGAGATGCTGTACAAAGAGCTGTCCAATTACCATGATCAAACCTCTGTGAAATGCAAAACACCATCTACAACACTGAAGTGGTCTCTGGTTAAACAGAAGGGCATCAAGAAATTCTTTGACTTAATTATTCTGATGGGCCAAATAAGAAATAGCTTGAAACCTGTGGTCAACAGATCCTTTGATATTTACACCTATATTTCCAAACAATCACCATAGATTTGAGCAAATATAGACATCCTGGCATTTCAGTGATAATGCCAAAAATGGACAGTTATTCTTCATGATCCAACCTGTGCTGGATTATTTCCTGCATAAATGTTGAACAATGTACAGTCCAAAGCAACTGTTGTCTTTGGGTAAGGGAATGATTCTATGGATAGGTTGTTTAAAATTTCGCATGTACCATCCAGAGAAAATACAAAATATGGTTTACTTGTTTAGATGGTGTTTGAGAGTGACACAGCCTATATCTGCAATATGGAGATATATCTTGCTGAAGGAAAAAAATTGCAAGAAACTGTTCCTTCAGTCATTGGCCCCTGTCTTGACATATGGTACTATATTTACCAGGATTATTCTTACAGTGCTACATCTACTGCTGAATTGCTGCTACAGAACAAATCCAGAGGCTGGGGGATTATTAGGGACAGTAGAAGTTTACCACCAAATTAAAAAATGTAACATCAAGAATGAAGAAAGGGGGCTGGAGAGATGGCTCAGAAGGTAAGAGCACTGGCTGCTCTTCCAGAGGTCCTGAGTTCAATTCCCAGCAACCACATGGTGGCTCACAAACATCCATAATGAGATCTGGTGCATCTTTCTGGCATGCAGGCAGAATACTGTATAGATAATAAATAAATCCTTAAAAAAAATGAAGAACGGTGATAAATAATATTTTCCAGAAAGGGCAATATTCAAGTGGTTTGTCTGAATGATATCATCAATCCATGATACTTCTGTCTCCATGACACCAAGAGGGAAAAAAAAAAAAATAGAAAAATGGGAGAGAATAAGCTGCCCGCATCAAGGAATACAGTGCCTATATGAAAGGCATTGACCATGCAGATGACTTCTTTTCATGTTCTAAAGAAAAAATGAAATGGACTTTTTGATTCATTTAGAATCTATAGCACCCTCAGTCCCTAAGCAAAAATGAAGTGTAAATGGTTTCTGCTATAGATGGCATGAAACTGGATAATGGAGGACAATAATGAAGACTCTCCAGAAGGAGAGAGAGATCTGTCCAGCCCTTCCCCTGGGGGTGCAAGGAGAGCACCTTGTAAAGAGCACCCAAAAGGTTGTCAGGTGATATGAAGCAGTATGAGCCTGCACGTATTCCAGCAACTAGGAAGAAAAAATTTCCTATGAGAGCCTGCAGAGTTTGTATAGCCCATGGAAAAAAGATGAATATTTTCTTTGGTCTTCATAGAGGAAAATGTTTTATGCAATACCATGTATTTAAAAAGTACTAGGAATGTTAATTGTTTAATTATTTTTATAAATAAAAATGTTATAATTATTGAGAAAACAACACCTAAAGTGCATTAGGATTCTGTAATTATGATGATTTAAATAACATGTAGTTTACCTACAAATGTGTGGTTCCTGTGAACATCTTAGAAATTTCTGTATGGTTCAAAATGTGTTAAATGAACTGCATAGGTACAATAACTCAAATAAGAGTAGAAACATACACAGTATGACAAAAAATAATCTTAATTTTGTATCAGTATACAAAAATCCATACCAATGTAAAATATTTGAGACTAATGTTTGTTTAAAAGTAGAGCCAACAATACCCCCTTCTATCCCATCATTTCTATATTATATCCCCCCTTTTTTCCCTTCAGAAAAAGATCCTGGAACCTAATCTCCTTTGTTTAGCTTTTTTCCTGACCAATACCAATAGCAGCTTGTAACCAACCCCTCAAATGATGAGAAACAGCCATTACCCACCTAATGACCCATAACTACCCACCCCAACTCTTGGGAATGTGGGCACCGTGTTCTGTTCTCTAAGACTGTTTTGGAGCCCTGAGAAATTTGGGATAATGATCAAGTCCTGGGAGAGCTAAGCTGTATTTTTTGTTCAGTCTCTTTGTGATTGAAAAGTATAGAGCTTATCTGAAGTCTTGGCTAGATAGTCTAGGAGAATGGATCTTCTCACCTAGCAGTTTTTAAGTTGCTGTGGATGTAGAAGTTTGAGGAAGCTGTAACAGGTATTCCAAGAGGCTGGATCACCTGGACTACTTGTCTTTACTGGTGTCTGGTTCTTTTTTTTTCTGAAAACACATATACATAAACTTTTAAAAGTAACATATGTGTTTGTATTAACACAAGTATGGAATGTGCAGTGTTCACAAGTCAGTTAAAATGATTTTTGTTTGTTGTTGTTTTATGTTTGGGCAGATACAATTAGGCATCTGTCAACTTTGTAAGTCTATTTGGACTGTATAACCAAACCACTATCCATAATAATAAGTCATGAGGACTCTGTAGCCAGTATTATTTATCATGTCTCATTCAGTATCAGAGTTGGCTTATATATCATATCACCTTGGCTTTTCCCCTCATGTCTGCAGCCAAGATCCTTTGAGGTCTTACCCCTGATCAAATCTGATCTTCATTAATTTTGAAGAGAACCAGCATTTTTGTTTACTGTGGAAATAGAAGCATAACCTCTCCCCAGCACAACATATATTTTGATTTCTAATTTGAAGTTAAGACATTCTTAAGACATATAGTTTGATTTAATTTAGCAGTTTCCATAATCCAGTTTTTCTCACTCAGCACCTATTGTTTTTGTGCATTAGCATTTAAAAAATTCAGAGTCAACAAAGCATCATACAGGATCCAGACACCCTATGTATTTCCCATCTTTATGTTGCTTATTTTTTTTTATGTTACTGTACTCTCTCTTTGAAAACTTAGACTTCATTATTTTTAAACGTTTTTTCTATGATTGTCTGTACCCATATTCTTTTCTTTTTTTCAGCATCTTAACACATTTTTAAACATACTGTACTTTTTTAGAGGGTGTGTGTGTGTGTGTATGTCTGTGTCTGTGTGTGTCTGTGTGTGTGTGTTTACGTACCTGGCTTTACTAAGCGCCTGCAGCATTCTCTGACTGTGAGAGACAAATCTTAAATTTCTATGGCAGTTGCTGTGCAGCTTAGCTTGGCAATTGGCACTGGCACATGGTATTGGCAGCTGACTCCAGCCTGCAATCAGTGTCTGGTAGCTGTGTCTCTGTACTGACCTGCCTGCCTGAGAGACTCCCTATCAGGCTCCTTGTTCTATATGTAAAGAATTTTTCTCTGTCTGCCAGCGAGCTCCCAAATAATGACACAGAGACTTATATTAATTATGAAAGCTTGGCCTATAGCTTAGGCTTGTTCCTGACTAACTCTTATATCTTAAATTAACCCGTGTTTTTAAATCTACATTCTACCACATGGCTTTTACCTTTTATTCTGTACCTCTGACTTGTTCTGAGTCTCCCAGTGTCTCCTATGCACCCACATTTCTCTTCCTCTCTTTCTCTGCCTGAAAGTCCCTCCTATACCTTCTGCCTAGAAGTCCCTCCTATAATTTCTGGCCACTTAGCTCTTTATTAAACCAATCAGGAGGTACCTTGTCAAAGACACATCTTTACAATGTAAACAAATATTCTACTACACTACATTCTACATTTACCCAGTGTGGTTTTTAGCTTAAAACATTTTTTAAATTGTAGTTATTGTGTATGTGCATGTTTGCATGTTTGCTTTCACACAGGTACCTGTGCCATGTGGATTAGGCTTAACAGCAAGCACCTGCCTGCTAAGTCATCTTTACTAGATCAGTTTGTTTTTTGATCCATTTCAGGTCTTGTACTTACCCTTTGGGAGTATTTACAAAACAGTGAGCCTTTGGGAACTATTATAATACTCAATATAAAGTGAGACTGCTAACAAACAGTACAAAGCAAACATATGGCTTGAGAGTCAGGTGGCTAGTGTGCTGGAGACTCCTTGGAACTGTATGTGGGATGGGAGGAAAAGTAGTGAGAAGGAGCACGATGGCTGGCAGTTCTTAGACATTTCAGATTAGATTATCAGTCTTAATTTTAACCAATTTATTGAGAATCCTAGCCTGACCCAAATGAAGTAAGCTGAAGACTTAGTGGTTGGCTTGGGGTTGGGGATGATGGGCTAGCATGGATTTGTATGAGAAAAAGTTTTTGTGTGTGTGATAGTTGATGGTTTGGGGGAACAGAGTTAAGTAAATCAAAGGTTTCTTACTTGAAAAGAGATGAATATGATGAGAAATGGGGCATTTGTTTGCTATAAGCAGAGTGTTTTAGGGGAAACTAGAATTTAGGATTAGGAAAGATTTCATTGGAGAATAAGCAGACTTGAAAGGTTTCTCTAACATTTTCATTGTTTATGTAGACATCTACAAAACATGTTAAAATTGGTTCTCAATTTCATGGTTCTTTAAACCAAACCTATATTAACAACTCATAAGATGTTGTTGCTTCGGTGTACACTAGGCTCTGGGTGCTCCAAAGAACAGCAGTAAGGGATGGGTCTAGTCATCAGTGCCAGTATATCTGGGGAGAATTCATGCACACAATAGTACTAGAAACTTAGGAATTCTAGAAAAGTCTTTTCCATGCTGTGTCAAAAAGACCCTGTGCTTTTTCAACTCTACCATTTTAGTTGCTGTCTTAGTTAGGTTTTCTATTGGTGTGAAGACACCATGACCATGGCAACTCTTAAAAGGAAAACATTTCATTGGGGTGACTTGCTTATGTTCCAAAGGTGCAATCCAGACCATAATCATCATGGCAGGAAGCATGTGGGCATGCAGGCAGACATGGTGCTGACAACATCTTGATCCGAAGGCAACTGGAACTGTTCTCAAACACTAGGCGTGATCTTGAGTCTAGGAAACCTCAAAGCCCACCCCTACTGTGACACACTTCTTCCAATAAGACCTTACAACTTCAACAAAGCCACACCTAATAGTGCTGCTCCCTATGTGCTTATGGGAGCCAATTATGTGCACACTTATCACAGTTGCCTAACTGGGTACCAACTGTTAAACTTTTCTTTTCTCTGTTCTATTTGCTAATTATAACCACATATCTACTTGGACTACACTCAGACCTGTTACAAGTTCTTACCTCTCACTGCCTCCAAATTAAAGGTTAAAACTTGGGCAGGCTAAGGGGTGTGGTTCCATGGAATGCTTTCCTATCACAAGCAAGAATTGACACCAGTTCCTGGAGAGGAAAAGAAAAAAGGGAAGGGAATGAACAAAATCTTAGGCTTTACAGTTAGCAGGGAAACAATCTGACCTCCCCACCATTTTCTTCTTACTCCTCCATTCCCATTTTCATAGTTCACATGGGTTAGGTCCTACTTACAGGACACAACCCCTGACCACAATTGTGCATGTTCCAGAAATGCACACCTACTGTAGGATAGCTTGTGATTTCTCTAGAAATAAGTGTGGGTTTTTAAAAAGTTATTCTTTATTCATACCGGAATCTTTGGGGAAAGTGTAGTCAAAAATCTTTGAATAGGGCCAAAAAGAGAAAAAAGGGAAGATTTCTTGGATTTTCAGATTCCCTGTTTGGTCTCTCACAGGCCCTGCTGTGCATCTTCGGGTCCAGAGTCACTTTGAGAACTTTTCAAATGTACTTCCAGGGCTCCGTATAAGCACTAAGCAGTTAGAAAGGGTTTCTGCCCTTTGCAGAACATTTCTGTACTCTCTACAAAGGGTCAGTTGATGTGAGAGTTTGATATGCAGACATGTTTAAATTGGTGTTTCTGTTGTCTAACCCAAAGCTCTGAAGTGTGTTTAACTAGCTGATTTATTTGCTGAGAACATAAATATACAACATTTATAAGATGCAAAAAAAAAACCTTCCCTGTGTCCATTGTCAGGTCAGTCATTAATTGTGATGAATTATGAAACAATTTAATCTGATAATAACTTTTAGACTTTCTTTAAGTCTAGATACATTCAAAACACTTAATGGAAGCATTTCTTTTTTGGCAGTGTATCCTGAGGGTACAGGCGGGTGTTTGAGGAATACATGCGGGTTATTAGCCAGCGGTATCCAGACATCCGAATTGAAGGAGAGAATTACCTCCCTCAACCAATTTATAGGTGAGTGAATCTCAGTGACTTGAATACAGTCTTTTAACTTACAAGCTTTGTGAATGGGTTCACTTACCTTTGCTGGGCTCATGTAATTTCTTATTTGCTTATAATATACAGAGAATGCTACTTTGTAAAGAACAATGGAATGATGACTTTTAAAGGTGTTTCCTTGTGTAATTTATGTTAGGAAATTAGTCTAAGATTGAGCCCAGGCTGTTGTACCTTCTGAGCATACATTTTAGCACGGAATCAACCCACTTCCCCCAGGTTTCCTAGAAAATCAGTGATACTAAATTTAATGTAATTAGTAACTTGTATTTTATATCTAGAAAATGTCTTTACATAAAGTTTAATTATTAAATTTCAGAATAGACAAATTGTAGTTACTGATTAATTTATTTGTTTTCTTTTGATAGACATATAGCATCTTTCCTGTCAATCTTCAAACTAGTATTAATAGGTTTAATAATTGTTGGCAAGGATCCTTTTGCTTTTTTCGGCATGCAAGCTCCTAGCATCTGGCAGTGGGGCCAAGAAAATAAGGTATGTGGCTTTGGTGACTGAGCTTTTAGGTTGTGGTGACTCTGTATGTGTGTGTGTGAGTGTGTGTGTGTGTGTGTGAGAGAGAGAGAGGGGGGGGTGAGGAGGGAGGGAGAGAGAGGGGGATTTATTTTAAGGTTTGTCTACCACCACCAACCCCACCCTGCGGAAACAGGGATAACTTTATTAGAATTCAAAGAAGCTGTAAAACCTCAGCAGCTGCCTGGAGAAGGAAAAAGCCATGGCATTTAAATTGGTATAACTTTCAGACCCATGGTTGGTGGGCAGCCATGTGATAGAGATGGACGCTTCAGAGAACACGAGGAAGCCCAAACATGCTTATGATAGAGAAAGAAAGGAAAAATTATGTCTTTCTCAGTGTTGGACTTTTCTTAGTTATGCAGTCAGGTGGGCAGGCTTATTATTGCGTGGCTGCAGCCTCTGAACTTTCACCAATTAATCTTATTTTTATCTTTTTATTTAGAATCTTTTTTTTTTTTTTTCCTGAGGCATTTACCATCATTGGGTCTAATTTTACTTCTCTCTTGCATGGGAGTGTTTTAGATCTTCCTTTATGAAGCGGAGTTCTCTGGGGAATGCTCTAGCTTTGCCCTTTAGTTCTAGCCTCAGTGCTTTTAGACTCCTATGTTCTTCTAAAACAGGTATTTGTTAACATAAACATCCTTCGGCGTCTCTAGGAGAAATACATCTCTGCCCCATTGTTAAGCAGACGTGGGTTTGCAGTTTAGTGCTTGTGTATTCTGTGCTGGGTTCACTTATGTATAACACATAGGTGTAGTTGCCAAAGAGGTAGAGATACAGATTTTGTGACAATGCCTTCTGTGTTCCTATAAAAAGCTGTGACATCAAACACCACCTGGCCCAAATAGAATAGACAGGCAAGCTCTTTCTTTCTCTTATGGACATTTGTTTTTTGAAACAATGTGTTATGAATTTATATATCTTCACCATTTCCAACTTTTTGTTTAGTAATTTTACTAAATTAAAGCAGTATACTTTTTTTTGAAGAAGATAGATTTACCTTTGAAGGGTACATGCAGGTGTTTCTCTGTGCTGGAGCAGTCTAAACTTACAGGTGGTTTAAACATGATTTTTCTTTTAAACTTAAGTAGATTGTATGTAATATACATAAAGTTGCTGGTGGTTGCATCACTATTTATTCTCTTGTGATGACATTTTACATTATAAGATTGATAAAGCGAACCATTCTAACATTGGTGTTCTTTTTTATTTAATATCAGTTGTTGAAGTGTTTTAGAAATTCTGTATATAGTATGAATGCTGTACGTAGGTTCTTTAAAATGTGAAGAGCTGTGAATTTTTCCTGGTGATGATTTGTGAGATGACATTTTTTTTATGGATACTTTTATATTAAAAGAAAGTACTATAAAATTAAGGTTGAAACTATGTATTAAAAACTGAACGTGTCTTATGTTTTGTGCCATTTGACTTCTAGGTTTATGCATGTATGATGGTTTTCTTCTTGAGCAACATGATTGAGAACCAGTGTATGTCAACAGGTGCATTTGAGATAACATTAAATGGTAGGTTCTAAGTAGTGTGGGTTTGTGATGAATTACATACTTAATAGCAAACAGGCTTTTTTATTTTTCATGAGAAACTTCCTTTAATGTTCATATAAGAGACCTTATATTATAGAGATTGAAAGTTCAGGAGAATTTTAATTGCTACTTGAGGTTCTAGAAATTGTAGATGATTTGGCTCCTATTTGTTTCCTGTCTGACTAATATTCTACTCCATAGCTTTAAAATACAATCTTTATGATGATTCCTGAGGGCATAACCATAGGGTACTGGAGACCTGTCTTGAGTGCTTTACTTGGGAATTTTTAACATAACCTGCTTCAAAATAACCTCTTAGCTACTCCCTCTGGTTCCTTTGTGCTGTTTTGATTCTCCTCTGGGATTTTTTTGTTCATTTAATTGTTTCATCATTTGTCCTCCTGCTTTGTCCAGAAACCTAGGGTAGACTTCCATTATCCATTCCACTCCATAGTTAAGGAATTACAAGGACCTCTCAATTCTGTCTTCTACATTGCTTACAAATCTACTTCTGCTAATCTTCCCTGCTGGTGCCCTAGTCTGTGTTATGTGACTCCCCTGTTTTCTGAACAATAGATTGTCAAATATACTTTCAACTGTGATTTTTACTTTTTGTTTGTTTGTTTGTTCCAAGACAGGCGTTTCTCAGTATTGCTTTGGAGGCTGTCCTGGAGCTCACTCTGTAGACCAGGCTGGCCTCAAACTCACAGAGATCTGCCTGCCTCTGCCTCCTGAGTGCTGGGATTAAAGGCGTGTGCCACCAATGCTTGGTCCATTTTGTTTTTTAAGACAGTGTTTCTCTGTGTAACATCTTTGGCTGTACCACCACTGCCCAGCTGGGGTTCTTTTGTTTGCTTGGTTTGTTTGCTTGCTTGTTGTTTTTTTGTTTGTATGTTTGTTTGTTTTTTGCAGTGACTTTCTTAATGAAGATTTCCTTGTGTCCCTTGAGTGTCTAAACTCAAGTTCTTTTCCAGAATAAATATCAGTGTATTCCGTGTGAGCAAAGGCCCTGCAAAATCTAGTTTAGGAGTCAGTCAACCATGGTCCCGTGTTCATGTCCTGTTGCCTGTCTGGATGGTTTCATTTGAACACAGCTATGTCCAGTTTTATTTATTTTTAAATATATTTTTCACTTAAAAATATTTTTTCATTTTACATACCAACCCAGTTCCCCCTCCCTGTCTTACTTCTGCTCCCCCCTTCCCCATCCCACCCCCATCCACTCAGGGGGTAAGGCTTCCCTTGGAGAGTCAACAAAGTCTGGCATACCAAGTTTGAGGCAGGACCAAGCCCTTCCCCCCCTGTATCAAGGCTGAGCAAGGTATCCCACCATAGGGAATGGACTCCAAAAAGCCAGTGTATACACCTGGGATAAATCCTCTTTTTACTGCCAGTCCCCCGCTCCCCCAAAATCAAGCCACATAACTGTCATTATGAGTGTCCAGTTGTTTCTGTGCAGGTTCCTCAGCTGGCAGTTCATAATCCTGAGCTCTCACTAGCTGGAGTCAGCTATCTCTGTGGTCTTCCCCATCATGACCTTGACTGATGCCACTCCCCCACTACCCCTCCCCCCTTCATGTGATTTTTTTTTTTTTAACCTCCCTTTTTTCACCTAAGCTCCAGGAGCTTAGCCCAGTGCTTGTTGGTATGTATGCTTTCCTCAGTTACTGGATGTAGGTTCTGTGATGACAATTAGGGAGTCACTAATCTAATTATAGTTGAAGGCCAGTTGAGGCACCCTCTCCACTATTGCTAGGAGTCTTAGCTCAGGTCATCCTGTGGATTCATGGGAATTTCTCTAGCACCAGGTTTCTCCCTAACCCCATAATGGCTCCCTCTATTAAGATATCTCTTTCATTGCTCTTCCTCTCTGGCCCTCCCCCAACTAGGCTATCTCTCTCCCCATGTTCTCATCTCCCATCCCTTTCCTTCTATCTACTCCTCCCAGTTTACCCAGGAGATCTTCACTATTTCTCCTTCCTGGGGCCTTCCATGTGTGTCCCTCTTAGGGTCCTCCTTGTTACCTAGCTTCTCTGAGGTTGTGGATTATAGCCTGGTTATCCTTTGCTTTACATCTAATATCTACTTACTCATAAGTACATACCAGGTTTTTCTTTCTGGATCTGCTTTACCTCACTCAGGATGTTTTTTTTCTAGTTCTATCCATTTGCCTACAAATTTCAAGATTTTTTTTTCATACACCATTGTGTAAATGTACCACATTTTCCTTATCCATTCTTCATTGTTTACATCCATCTAGGTTGTTTCCAGATTCTGGCTATTACAAATAATGTTGCTATGAACATAGTTGAACGTATGTCCTTGTGGTATGAATGCATATCCTTTGGGTATATGCCTAAGAGTGGCATTGCTGGGTCCTGAGGTAGATTGATTTCCAGTTTTTTTGAGAAACCATCATTTTGATTTCCCAAGTTATACCTGGTTTTAAAATGTATTCCTATTGCTGCCTTCAAATTGCTGTGAGTTGAATGACTGTGACAGATACTCTTCGATAGGCAAAAACATGTATAATTCCTGGTTTGTTACCCCAATATAAATTTATATGCCTCTTCAGTCTCTCTTACAGTACTTCCTGATGTGGCTTGTGCAGGCCCACACTCCTTTCTGTCCTTTACATTTCTTTTTACCTCAAATTTTTTCACTTCCATGAGTGTTCACTCGAGTTTAATGGCTATCTTTATCTTTTTAGATCTAGTTTAACTGATGTGCTTTCCTGGCCAGTCAGCAAGAGAGGCTGGTGTTTGCACTCCTTGTAGCACTGTAGCACTCTGGTTTTAATCTTAGTAAATAAATACGATTTTGTGGTGACTTGTAATGCCCAATGGTTCCCTAAGAGGAAGAAGTAGTGAACTTCTGTGTCCCTAATTGTATATGAAACTCAGTAAATACTTGTGGGGTTAATGTCTATTGTAGAATCATCTTTAATGTGTTTTTGGGGTGGGGTGCTGGCTGTTTGTTTTTGTAGATGTGCCGGTATGGTCTAAACTGGAATCTGGTCATCTTCCATCCATGCAACAACTTGTTCAAATTCTTGACAATGAAATGAAACTCAATGTGCATATGGATTCAATCCCACATCATCGATCATAGCCCTACCTATCGGCACTGAAAACTATTTTGTAAGTAGTTAAAAAGATACGCAGTAGTTATTCATAGGTTTCCAATCATTCTAATCACATATATTAGATGCCACGTATATTATCACTTTAATTTCCCACTTAAGATGGAACAGATGGATGTCTTTTAAACTTTGAACTCCGAATAGCCAGAATTGATGTGTTTTATTGTAGTTTGTAGCTGCATTGCTTCTTACTTTCAAATAATTCCTAAACATGTGCATGATTTTTAACATACTTAAGAGAGAAAATTTATGAGCAATTGTGTAAGTGTGAAGAGACTTGGTTAGCTCTTGCTTAGTAGTAGTATCAATCTCTGTTCCTTTTTGATTAGTCAGTGGGTTAGCTTCCCAAGAGTTGGTATAAGAGTGCCTACTAAAATACACTATTCTTTTTTTCTGTTTGTTACAGACACTAAAGGATTTTGCAAGAGCAGCGTGACTGACATTATGAAGGCCTGTACTGAAGACAGCAAGCTGTTAGTACAGACCAGATGTTTCTTGGCAGGCTCGTTGTACCTCTTGGAAAACCTCAGTGCAAGATAGTTTTTCCATTGCTGGCACATGCTGAATTCTGCACATACATGGAGTGCAATGATACTGTGTAGCTTCCCCGAGCTCACTGTTAATAGTTTCTTCTTTTTGATGTGGCATTACTACTTGTAACTCTTTTCTTGGTCATGTTTGAGAAAGTACAGAATTGAATTACAACTTGAATTTTTTTTCAAGATGTGTGTTAAGCTTGTTGTGTTTTTATATGAATTTTCATTTTTAAAGTTTAATGTTAGTTTTCTTGGGGAAACACCTGAAATTCCTAAATAATTTATAAAAGTTTATCAGATAGCTCTAATTTGGTTATGCTTAATATATAGTTTTCAGAACACTGCAGATTGTGCACAGTAAATTATACAGGATTATGGGGGGGGGAATCAATATCCAGAGTACTCTACTGTGTGTGTGTGTGTGTGTGTGTGTGTGTGTGTGTGTGAGTGTGAGAGAGAGAGAGAGAGAGAGAGAGAGAGAGAGAGAGAGAGAAATTACCAGGAACAAAACCAACTGCTTTTTTTTTTTTAATCTACATTTTTAATATACCAAGTAATAAAATATTAGTATTTTATTTATGACAGATACTTAAACAATATTTGCAATGTTATGCGCACATAATGTCTACATTTTTACATCAGATGTTTGAAAGTAAAATCATGAATGAGTAAAACTATATTGACAGATTACAAAAGAGCAAATACATCTTGGCCATAATTTTATGACTTCTAAAGTCTCCTTGTTTTGAAAATAATAAGAATAATTTATTTCACTATTCTTTCTAAAATGTCCTAATCAAGCTGAGGTAAAATAAAACTAAACTGACATCATGCTTAGAGAGTTTTTCAAGAATAATAAAGATCTGAGGAAACATAACCTGTTGTAATTTTATATTTACTCTTTTTTTTGTTTGTTTGTTTTTTGTTTTTGAGACAAGGTTTTTCTGTGGCTTTGGAAGGTGTCCTGGAAATAGCTCTTGTAGAGAGCTGGCCTCGAACTCACAGAGAGCCTGCCTCTGCCTCCCGAGTGCTGCGATTAAAGGTGTGCACCACCAACGCCTGGGTATATTTACATTTAAAATACAAATGAATTTCGTTTTGCTTGATGAAAATATTTTAGTAAACAGTTTTAGATGGCCTTCTTTCAGAGACTTGAGATACATTTCTGCAGGGACAAATACCAGGCAAAGGACATAGACACTCCTTAGTATATTTTCTTTAGAAATGTTTCTTCTAAATTTTCTAAGCATGTTTGAATTTATTTTGTTGGTGTTTATTTTAGAACCTATTGTCAGTCTGTTTCCTTGAAAGAGCTTATCATTTGAATTATCCTGTCAAATGCATTTGGCAAATTCATAATTTTCTTCAGATGTAATGAAGTATTTGATATAGAACTTACTAGTTTCCTTTTCCTCTTCACAGCAGTAGTCATTGCCATGTAGGATGGCACGCTTGAAACCAATTGCTTTTAAAATTCTATTGTGTAGTTCAAATGTCTTGCCTTGACCAATCTAATGAATTGATTAATGGGCCTTTAAACTAATAATAATTAAAAAAAACTGAGCAGATGTAAGTTAAATGAAAGTTTATTGCTCAGTGTACCTGTTATCATTATTTTTAATAACCATCTGCCTCATGTTTTGTTTTGACTTACAAAGGACATACTTTAGATTCACACACAAGTGATGAGCTAACTTACTGTTTAGAACAGTAACTGTTTTTAAAACAGTTGAAACTCACCTCACTAAAAAAAAATTCAGTGAAACCTCTTTACAAAGTATGTATTATATAAACAGTTCACTGGTCTAGAAATTGAATTATCTTAACATCTATATCAGAATTTTATTGTATTTGAAAGACAAAATTAAAAATATTTTTATTGTTTTCATATTGTTCCAGAATTCTAAAAAGAAACTTAGAGTCAATAATAAGAGTGATTTAGCAGAACTATAAACATGTTGAATAACAGCTACATAGTAGCCATCATAACAGACAGGGATTAAGTGGAAGAGCCAGCTGTAACCCTGGATTTGTGAATGAAAGTTAAAGAGCTTAAGAGAAGGATATTGGTGCCACCTAACTCTTAGATGTTAAGAGCAGCTTGACTACTGGACATAACTTGAGTGCATTCAGGCCATGCATCTTAGTATGACAGCTTAAAAGTGGAATCTACTGTGATCTTCATATAAAGGAAGATAGCCTAGTGCTGAACTGAAAAAAAAGTGATGCAATGTTACCTTTTGCTTAGGATTGTGGTGCTGCTAGCCCAACTTCTGGTGATGTTGTCATTTAAACTCAAGTTTCTTAGAGGTTATTATTATTTATGTATAAATATAAACTAGGTCTTAAAACCTTGTTGATATGATTGCACTCCAGACTCCACATCTTGTAAAGTTTAGCATCAGAGGGGCCTTTCTTCAAGTAATGGACATTCCATTTGTGACACAGTTAGCTTTATGGCACATAGACATTCAGAGTTTAGGCCATGGATGTTCATGTGTACTTGACAGGTCAAATTATGAAGAACCTAAAGTCAAATCCAACTTTCTCCAGGTTTGCCTTAGATATATTTTGTCTCCTAGTTAATAGCTTTAACTGTCTTAGACGTCTAGTAAAATTCAGCTGTTTTATCCAAACTCATCCGTTTTATTTTATGCTTAGTCATATTTAAATCCAGAATTTAATATTCTACTAAACAAATAAATGAGATGCATGAAATATAAAAATTATAAGGTAAAGGAGAAAATAAACTATTCATAACTTTGTTACTAACAATTCAAAATTTATTAGTTGCTTATAAATTGATGTATAAATATAGTTTCAAAATGTCTGTGCTCTCTAAATCAGAGGACTGTGGACTTGTCAGCAGGCTAGCTAATTTTACTGAGTTCTCAACACAATTGCCATTGTGGAAGGTTTTTGCATTTATTGAAAAGTTGGCGAACATGGTCTTAGGCCTCAGTGTGTAAGGTGTGCGGGAGCACCTGCTTTCTGAATGCAAATAGCAGTGGATATGCACTGGCAATAGTGACAGTTACTCAGTCTGAACAGCTGTGAAATGTGATGAGATCCAGTGATGGGTCATTCTTTCTTTAAAGGGTTATTAGTTTGGAATTTTGATTGACTGGCACATTCTATCATTGTCATAACAAAATTATTCGTTAAAAGTTTTTTTAAACATGATTTGATATCCTAGGGCTTTTCTTTAAAAAAAAAAAAAAAAAAACGAGAAGCAAATAAAGAATTGTAAACATTTGGGACTTTGTGGCATTGTAAAAATAAATAAGCCAACATGAAAGGAACCCTGCTTTGTGTGCTTAATTCTGTACTAATATTTTTATGTTGAAAGTTGCCGTCCATTTCTGATGGCTTTTTGTTTTGTTTTTCAAAGCAGTGTTTCTCTGTGTAACCATTGTCCTGGAACTCACCCTGTAGACTATGCTGGCCTCAAACTCAAGAGATCTGTCTGCCTCTCCCTCCCAAGTGCTGGGATTAAAGGTGTTTGCCACCACCAACTGGCCTCTAAGGGCTTCTTAAGCCAGTTTTTGTCCCCTATCTCTGACTGGCACTGTTTTACCACTATTAGACCTTAAAACTGCTTTCTTTACAGGTGCAGTATGAACCATCAGCAGCTCTGTTCTTTATTCTGGGCTGGAGCCCAATTTTCCTGAGAAATTTATATAACATCCCCAGATCTAAAGAGGAGAAAACCACCCCCATTTCTGTCTCAACCAGCAAGTCAACTTAGAAGAAAGTAAAGATCACTTTGTTTCTAATTAAGCCAATACTTAACTTTCCCCCAAAATGGAAGAGCCATGGCTCTCCCACTTTTAAAAAGCAGAAGTATTTATTTTCAGACTCAGACCCAGCTTTATGTTGGAGAATGAATAGAGTAACTAGTTTCAAGTTTAGGGAAGACCAGAAGCTTTGCATTCCCCCTCAAAGCTAGCAGGAAGGGTTTCTGCTCTGATCTGTTAAGCATGAGCCCAGTGGAACGCAGTAGGATGACTGCAGTGTGCTCCCCACACTGCCAGTTCAGTTTCTGCCTGAGCATGACCAGGGCAGATGCCTGGCTGCTTATTGCTGGAGATGCTGATTCCCTTACTCAAAAATGAGCCCAGGAATTTGCGTTTCTTAAGTGTCAAGGTAATGTTCATGATCAGTCTGAGCTACACACTGAGCAACATTGCACTTCAGGCCCATGATGAAGCTCAGAAGAAAAACGGAAAAATTGTCTGCTTTTTCAGAAGCACATAATAAGCATTTAATTTGGTGAAATGGCAACTTAAACAATGACATGAAGGTTGTTTCTACAGGAAAAAAAAGTTATCCCAAATAATATTTTGACTGCTACATACCCTTTCCTGTGGGTTCATATGTAAGAGCTTTCTGGATAAAAGAATACAAATCTTTACGGATGGGTCCATTTTAAAAGTATTTAAACTAACAACATGACTGTTTCATGGTATAGCTAAAAGGAAGATTATTAAAGAACACCAGAAGTATCTGGAAGATTCCAGAGCAGAGAGAGAAAGAAGTACACTATAGGCAGGGATATCTGCCAGAGGGAGAATAGCAGGGTATTGAGAATAGAGAAAACATGGCCAGAGAAGCAGGAGCAGAGAGATCATAGTGAGAAGAGAGTTATCAGAGGGAATTGTTAGGGGAGGGAAGTCTTGGAGCTGGAGGGAGTTCAGGATGGAGGAGGACATGACTTCTCAGTGGAGACTCTAGAGCCCAGAAGGTCCTGGACAGATGTTTTGCAGACTCTTAAATAGACCCCAAATGCCAGCCCAGACTAGTATGCCCAGGAAAACTTTTAATCAGCATAAGACTAAATTTAAGCAATGTCTGTCTACAAATCCAGCCCTATAGAACATGCTAGAAAGTAAACTCCACCCCCAACCTAATGAGGTTAGCTACATCTAAGAATATACAGACGTTAATAATCTCAGACCAGCAAAGTCAAAAGGAGGATAAACACCACCACCACCATAATGGGAATCAACAATCATTGGTCATTACTATCACTCAATACCAATGGTTTCATTTCCCCTCATGCCCTATATTTCCTGTTTATTTCTTACTATTCACTCCTTTATTTTTGGTCTGCTATTCCTTTACCTCTTTAACCTTGTTTTTAGTTGTTTTTTTTTTTTTTTTTTTAAAGTCAGATCTTGCTGGTCATTGGTGACACATGCCTTTAATCCCAACATTCAAGAGGCAGATGGATCTCTGTGAGTTCGAGGCCAGCCTGGTCTACAGAGCAAGTTCCAGGACAGGCTCCAAAGCAATACAGAGACCCTGTCTTGAAAAGACATGTGCCACTATTCCTAGCGTAGCCTCATTTTTGACTGTCCTTCTCCCTAGCCCCATTCCTAGATGAGATCATATTTCTATGGCTATGGCTTCTGGTTATGAGCTGCTCAAATCAAACACTTAGCTGTTTCTCTATCTAGCTGAGGGTTGTTTAGCACTTGGAGTTACCACTTAAGTGCTTGGTTAAGAAAGATTGAAGCCTCCAAGGCAAGATGCTACTGAAACTCCCTAGGGCCATCTGCTGGACTGTGCTGTGTCCTAGTAACTCTTAAGAGAGAATAAAATACAATCGCAGGTTCTTTGTTTATCATTCTTAAGTTGCTAAGAGCAAGTCTGTTTGCAGGAAACTGACAGTTTTACTTTCCTCTTAATGCCTGAACAGTATTAGAAAGTGCTGCTGGATTGTATCTTTTAGTAACCCATAAAAGTCTAGAGATACTAGATTGTTTTAAAGATAAATGAGGCTAGGGAGGTTGATGACTCATCTAACCACTGTTGCAGAAGACTCAAGTTCATTTCCTAGCACCAACATGGTGGTTCACAACCGTCTGTAACTCCAAACCCAGGGCATCCCAGGCCTTCTCCACTCCAAAGACACCATAAACTCATGTTTGCATGTTGGCAAAACATACACATAAAATGAAAATCTTAAAAGGTAGGGATATATATATATGTAAATAATATGTAACCCTAGCCTTAAGTTAGTGGTAACACTAACTCTAGCCTGACTCCAATCCTAACACCAAACATTATCTGAGACTTAACACTAATTTTGACCCTCCCGAACATTCAGCCCTAGCTCTAACCTTAATGGAAAACCATAACTTGGGTTCTTGCATTAGCCCTATCCCAGATCCTTAATCCTAGACCTGACCCTAATTGGAGTTCTAGATCAAGCAACATTTGGCCTACTCCTAACCCTAACTCTAATCCTAACCCTAGGAATAAAGTTAACCCTAACCTAGCTTGTAACCCTGACCAGCCCTACCCCTAACATTAGTGTAGTTACGCTGTAATGTTAATACTGCCTATACTTTCAGTGAAATGTCAATGCAATTCTCTCTTCCATTCTCCAAATTGACAGGCTCTAGCACCATTATCTAACATTTTACTTTGAATTTGTCAAAATTTGCCTTTTAACAAAATTTGTACTGTGTGTGTGTGTGTGTGTGTGTGTGTGTGTGTGTGTGTGTGTGTGCTCACGTGTGCGTGTGGAGAACAGGACAATGCACAGTGCATAGAGGAGTCAGTTTTTTCTTCTCCTTTCTGGGTACTGGGGATTGACTCAGGTCATCAGAGTCTGACAGCAAATGCCTTACCAGCTGAGCCATCTTGCAGGTGGCATCATGTTTTAATCAAGTATGTGCTACTCAAAATAATTGTTTACTTTCTTCTTTATACATAGGACCTTAAGGTCATAGGAAGTGAAGTAATAGATTTTCAGGCATAAAACATCATAGTCCAATAAACTTGGAGGAAAAAAGATGAAAACATATAGTCAAAAAGAAAAAAACCAAAATATCACCATGTCGCCAATTTAAAGCATATTTGGGGCTGGAATGATGGCTCATTGGTAAAAAGTGCTTCCAGATTCCGTGGTCTGAACTCCAAACCCCGGAGCTTACCTAAAAGTAAGATTCCACAGTGTTGTCTCTGGCCTCCACAGGCATGCTATGACACTGACACCCACGTACATATTCACACATGTACATGCACACACATATATCATTCACAGCAATAATAAAGTTTATATCTGTTTTAAATGAGTAATGTATTTATAATCTAATGGATTCACTTTAAAAAGCAATGCTTTATTTTAAAATATAAAGATTTACAGTTACATTTTTTTAGGATTGCTTAAATTTAGGATTAATCGAGGCTATCAACTGAACGCATACATACACATTTCTAAGGGCAGGAACAGGAAGCTTGAAGGTAACAGGTTTGGACAAACTGCTTTTGTTCTCTCTGGAGGGCAAAGAGTCATTCACCAGAATGCAATTTGTTTTCAACTGTGTCGTATTTCCCTAGGGCGTTGTACTGAGAAGAGACAATGAGGCAGAAACTGATCCACACTTCATAATTTCATCTAAAAAACGACAAGGCCAGCAGAAGCGTGACTGTGCTTATGGATGTTGCATGGCTCTCTGTAGCACTGGCTAGTGTCTGTTGCTAGAGAGAAAGATGAATGTGGATCAGTTACTTCTAATACTATTAATACTTATTAATATACTTTTCATACCAATAACCAGATATTCCCTTCTGATATCACATTTACTTCCTATTAATACTTTCACCTAATTATTTACTGTAACTCTATAATTTACATTAACTTTTCTATTAATCATCGGAAGAGAGGTGCAGTCATTCCCTGATGTGTTAGGGGCTGGGTCTGTGCTCCCACCACTGAGCACTGTGCAGCCAAGGCTATAATTCCTCATCGTCACTCTTTTAGTTATAGTTAAGCTTCCTATATAGTTAACTACATTAGTTCATATAGTTAACCCTGGGGCTGTTGTTGGGTAGTGACCAGAGAAGACTGCTTGAGCATGGGTAGGACATTAGAAAGACTTTATTAGCCAGCCAGTTACTACACTGGGTATTCAGGATCTCAGTGTAAACCTGGGCCTTCATAGTCCTGGCCTTTGTCAGGGTGGTTTTAAGCATAAAAACTACATGCTGGGTTGACATACTTCAGTTAACAAGAATAGTTAGCCAGAAGAGAAACTACAGAAGCCAAAAGCAAGGTTAGTGCATTTAGGGACTATGGACTTTGATGAATTAGGTCTTTGTTTTGTTTTGGTTGGGGGGGGGGAGGTCTCTATGTGCTGAGTTTTTATGGCCTGAATGGTACTTCCATCATGGAGTCAGTTGTGCTAAGGTCTGGGGTGGGGGTGGGGGAGTATGGGAGACCTTCATGAACAGGTCTAGTGTCTTTATTTGAGAAGCCTAGAATTCACTATGTTGCCTAGGCTAGTCTTGAACTTGTAGCCATCCTTCTGCTTCACTTTCCTTGGTTCTGGGTCACAGGTCACAGGTGTCCACTACTAACCCAGGCATTTGTTGCCTTTGCTGGAAACTATCAAGGTCTCAAGCAGGAAAGCATATGGCAAGCTGACAGTCTACATCCCAGAAGAGGGCCCTTACCAGAGCCTAACCCTGTTGGAGCTTTGATCTAAGATTTTAGAATACAGATGGGCAAGAAAGGCTTGCTGTTTTGTGCCACTGTCTATGGTAGTCCCTTATAGCGGTTTGAACATAATATGATAGTAAGAGCCTGAGGAAGTGATCTTATCTCTTTCCGTTTACATCTGAAAGAACCAAGGCTGGGTCATTGGCAGAGGCCACACAGCTAGAGCACAGGAGCATGCCCAAGGACACTATGCACAATGATGTGAGCACATTGTCCCTGTGCTGTGGAGAAGGCCCCTGGGGTTAAAAACAGGATGGCAGTCAGAGGACCTGGGCATACTCTATGATTCTGCCTCCTAGCCACTTGGGTACTAAAAGATCACTAAGCCGAACCTTTCTTTTTAGGTTGAATCCAGTTGGAGCCAAGCCATCCTTTTTCAACTCCAGGGAAACCTGTGAACTATTTGTTTCCTCACATCTTCCTGGGGACCAGGAAGTAGTTGGTCTCCAGCCCCCTTTTGAGGACTTGATGATATGAGCACGTATTCATTTACTTATCTTCTGGGCATTTGTGATATTGTGGTCATCATTTGAATCACCTGTGTCTCCTAAATCCAGTCAACACACTCAAGGGTTAACTGTCATTTCAGGGAAGAAATTCTATATTATTCTGAAATCAGTTGGTTGATTGTTGGCCTTCTTTGCGTTCTCTTTCCTCTGCCTCAGTCTGGGCTGAAACAGAGACTTTTTGGTTCCCTTTGAACATCTTTCTTCCATTACACTTTCGTCACTATTTAGTCACCATCTCCTTTTATATCTCCTTTTCCCTAAGGAAAAAGAAGTAAGATTTCTAGTTGTGTGTATTAGAGTTGGCACAAAAATAGACACTGGGCCAATGTTTGTTAAAACAAGTAAATACATGAGAAGAGTAAATTCCAGCCTGGAATTAACACACTTGGGCGGTCATGTAGACCACCATGTTGGCCATACTTCTGATTAAATTTTGAGAGGCAGAAAATAATTAACATAAAACCAGGTAAGGGGTGTGTGTGTGTGTGTGTGTGTGTGTGTGTGTGTGTGTGTGTGTGTGTGTGTGTATGGAACAGCTCAAACTGAGGTGGGTCCTAGGCTTTATGGTAGATTCTGGTTTATTTGTAGCTGATACTCCAGCACTGAGGAGCAAATACACTGAGTTTTGCTCCATGGCTGTGTGTATCTCTGGGCAGATTTCACTTGACTTGTTTATCCAGAATTTGTCAGGTGTTGGTATGTTCTGGAATGAACAGAGAAGTGATAGAATGAGAAGTGATTTAGTTTTAGTGTATTGTCTCTGTTGCTCTTTAAGGACACACTTAAAGTGACACATTGAGGTGTCCTCCTTTAGTTTGGATGAGGTTATTCTGTCTTCAAGTCACAATTCTGTTGAGCAAGTTTGTGCAAAGTGGAGGCAGACAGACAGACAGACAGACAGCATCTTTCTTCCTAGACTTCTTTATGTTTTGTCTGGTGCTGGGTTTAACTATAAGGTGTAGTGTGCACATTTTAGTAGCCATCATACATGGCTGTGCACATGCAATCTTATAACTGGCTTTTCACTTGCCACTCTATTCTATATTGATCTTATTTTTGTTGCTAAGTTATAAAGTTTTATTTTGTCCCAAATTTCTGGTCCAAAGTTAAGGAACCACACCTGGTGAGGGCCTTCTTGTTAGCAGCATCCTGAGACAGTACACACTAGTTCTTGGCAGGAGATAGGGAGTATGTGTCATCAGCATTATTGGTTTTTCTGAGAGTGCTTTGTGTATAGCCCCGACTGCCCTGGAACTCTCTCTGTAGACCAGGCTGGCCTCAAACTCACAGAAATCCACTTGCCTCTGCTTCCTGAGTGCTGGGATTAGAAGTATGTTTCACCCCTTCCACACTAAGTATCCTTACTTTTGCTAGGGCAAGGGTACCGACCCTAATCACCTCCTACAAGCCCCACCCTGAAATGCCATAATTCAATTAACTTTCTATCTCCTTCTGTAGTTTTTTTCCTTTTTTGAGCTATGGCCTCCTGAAGCCCAGGCTGGCCTCCTGCCTTGAACTGCTAATCCTGTATACTCCATACCCAAGTGCTGGGAAGGCAGGCCTGTGTCCGTTCATCCATCACCTACAGTTTTGCTCCACGTGATGCTGAGGATCAAACCAAGGCAAGAACTCAGCCAGCTGTGCTTCATCCATAGTCTAGTTCTACACTCTGTGACCTCACAGAACAACCAAACTATTTGTAATCCCTGAGCTTTTGTCTGTTATAGGGGAAATACTGACAGAGATGCTTGTTATATGGAAACATAATTTAAGGAGATCTAATCATGTGGTTACATTTTCCTTACAAATTATCTGTTACTACTTTATCAGAAATATTAAGCCTTATCAGATGCATTTGAAAAGTCTGAGACTCATAGTATTTTCTTGTTATTGCTTCTTTATATTCACCTGTTTTTAAATTATTTTTATGTGTTGAATAAATCTCTAAAAGGTATTTTATGTCTCTTCTAGGATAAGGCAGAGTTTAAATAGATGCATATGTTTAAGGGACTAGAGAGATGATTTTGTGATTAAGAAGAACATATATGACTTTTGAAGAGTTTGGTTCTCATCACTCACATCTGGCAACTCTCAGTAGCCTATAATTCCAGTTCCAGGGAATCTGATGCCTTCTGGCCTCTGCAGGCACCTGTAGTCACATGCACACAGTTATACACAAACAGGCATGCATACACATAATTAAAAATAAGAAAAATATCTTCACTAACTTAACTTGTAGCAAAATGAGTGACCAGGGTGAAGTTACTTGGTGCAAAGTAAAATGTGCTTTTTTTTTTTTTTTTTTTTCCCCTGGTATACTTTATAGTATAACTGGGGAAAATACAGTGCGTTCCTGTTTTAAAACAGACATAAAAGTTTATCATTTCCTTCACTGCATATGATTGTTATTCCAAATCTTACCCATTTTATCTAAATATATCGATTAAGAATAGACCCTGGAAGCTTTTGCTTTCCAGATGCATTTTAATTAAGTGGTAGTAAATTCATCAGTGAAAATGAAAAGATTGTCAGCTTCACAAGATGTTTGTTGGTTTCTCGCTAGGTGTGGGTGTGCATGCCTGAAATCCTAGCACTGGGGTGGCTGGCCCAGGATGACTGTTGGTCCAAGGCCAACAGTGAGACCCCAAGGGCCTGGGTACAGCTCAGTGGTAGAGTGCTTGCCTAATGTATGCAAAGCCATTGCACCATAGGCTAGGGAGATAAAAGATATTAATGTCAAATTTATAGCATTTAGTTGGACTCTATGCTAGACTTTAATTACTTTTCTTTTTTCTTTCTTTTGGTCTTTTTTGGGAGGGGATCTGTTTACTTCCTATCTTTCGAAATTCCTTCCTTCCTTCCTTCCTTCCTTCCTTCCTTCCTTCCTTCCTTCCTTCCTTCCTTTCTTCCTTTCTTTCTTTCCAAGAGAGGGTTTCTCTGTGTAGTCTTGGTTGTCCTGAAACTCAATATGTAGACCAGAATGGCCTTGCACTCACAGATCCACTTGCCTCTCTGTCTCCTGAGTGCTAGGATTAAAGGCATATGCCACCACCTCCTGGTTCTTTACAAAGTTCTTGTCGGCTCTGTTGAAGTTAAAACAAATGAACACTATTATGGAGATGATGTGCAGCTCAGTACTTGAGGAGGACATGGGCAAAAGGTTTGCAGCTAGTATTTAGTACTCAAGGACTCTGGCATCTCAAACTTATCTCTGGAAATTACAAGCAGCAGTGCATTGGACTTTAAGAGAGGGAAAAAAAAAGGTTCAGAATGGTGGAGTTATTCATACTTTATCTACCATGAGAACATTTTATTGTCCTTTGAATTGAAATTATGAGAATTGTAATCTAGTCAATTATGTGTCTTTTGTTATTAATCACACTGGAATTATTAATGTTTGCAACCTTTGCTGTGCTATGTAAGTGTTAATGGATGAAAAAGTCAGAGCTCATTCTGACAGGAATTTGACATGATGCTTATGAGTCTTTAGATACAATGTAATTAAGAAGGCAGATTTAGATTTTGATGGAGCTAAAGCTATTGGAGACATCCCAGACAAATTTTAAAAGGCCATTTTATCTTGATCATTCTCTACTCCTTTTAAGAGAAGTTTGTAGCCATAAAAGCATCTGCGTTGCTTAGCGTGAACTCTCGATGAAAAGTTGGCTTAGAGGTGCATGGCATAAAGCTATACACTATTCTCTAACATTTTTGCTTACAGAGCCTGGTTGTCAAAGACAGGTAAGATCTTTTGCCTTATATACAAGATATATACAAGAACAAATGTAGCTGCCCTCATGGTATAGATTTACATTCATTTATGGGTCTCATGAAGCAAAGGGTAGCCCTGAGCTTTCAACCTGATCCTCCAACCCCACTTCCCAAGTGCTGGGAAGACATATTGCTCATTTGTCTCCCAGCACTTTGTATTTTTCAGTAAACTCAAAATTTTCTACAATAAGTTGGTAATAATTTTATTACCAGAAAAACCTACCCAAAAAGTATAGTCCAAAGTATTTTGTTTGTGTAAGAGATTTGCATAGGGTAGTAGGTTGGAGGTGTATTTTTTTTAAGTTTATTATTGCTTTGTGTTATGTATGTATGATATGTGTGTGGTCTACCACAGCATGAGGGTCAGAGGACAACTTTGTGGAGCGGGTGCTCTCTCTCCACCTTATGTGGGTTCTGGGAATCAAACTCAGTCACCAGGCATATGCAGCAAGTACTTTTTATCCACTGAGACACCTTTGCCACACTGGAGATTTTTATGTGTCAATCTCTTTAAGGCATTAAAAACAATCAACTACACAAGTAAAACAAAACAAAAACCCACTTTGCTAACTTGATTATTCAAAGCAGAAGATTTTTATTTCTTTTCCCATCAGTTGCACTGAAATATGCTTGTACAAGCTATCAAAAGATGGCCATTTTATCTATCCAATAAAAAGTAAATATGCAACAATAAAAGTAGTGTTCCCAAGATCAGGAATAAAAGGGCACAATGGTCTTAGCTATTATGTAAGCTTCAAATACATTTATAATTATCTCAACATTTACATTAAGGAAAGTCTACACACAAAGTATTTTTCCTTCAAGTACTACAATGTTTCTATATGGCAATTTAAGGCTAGAAAAAAGTTTAATTTTTTTGATGAGGTTTTTTTTTCCCCTCTGCAAATTGAGCTTATCATAGACAAGCACAGAACAGCAGTATAAAATTTAAGGCTGATGAAACCACTTTTGGTAGCTAAGATTTAGCATTATAATTTATTCTTCTTATCATTTGGCTAAGACAGGATTTCACTGAGTAATAGTCCTGGCTGTCCTGGAACTCACTCTGTAGACAAGGCTGGCATCCAACTCACGGAGGTCCATGTGCCTCTGCCTCCCAAGTGATGAGATTAAAGGCATGGGCTACCACTTCCTGGCCCCATTATTATTTTTAGTTATTAAGACCCTTGATTAAGTAATTGTTTCGGTGCTAGAGGGATTTCTCAGTACTTTGGAGAACTTGTTGCTTTTGCTGGGGTATATAAGCTAAAAGGGGAAAAAAGAGAAGGAAAACAGGAGGAAAGATATAGAGGAAAAGATGTCAAAGGAAAACTTCAGGAGAAATGTAAAAGGGAAAGAATAAAGATGAGAGACCCTGACATGTTGAAGATGTATGTGTGTATTTTCTCTCCCCTTTTTCGCCAGCCCCAGAAAACTACGTTTTGCTCCCTTAGGGAAAGAAGTCAATTATATGATTAGTTGCCAACTTCGTGCTTTCTCTTTAGCTCCATACCTGTTGACAGCTGACCTACAGCAAAGATTTGAGTCTAACTTGTATCTAATGCATACTTGGATACAAATTATTAAATAAACTTTTAAAATGTAACTGATGAATCAATATTTGATCAATCGTTGCATGTACATTTTATTAAATCATGGGTTTCTAATCTTCAAACTTGTTGAATGTATATTTTCCAGTAGGTATTTTTAAGAAAGATTTTTAATTACTTTTATTTACCTGTGTGTGTGTGTGTGTGTGTGTGTGTGTGTGTGTTTGTATGTGCCAAATGTGTGAAGGTGCCCACCGAGGCCAAAGAATGTTGGATCTCCTGGAACTGGAGTTATAGGTGGCTGTGAGCCATCTAATGTGGGTGCTAAGGAACTGAGGGCAAGAATAATCTGCACTCTGTAGTTGGGTTTTGCTTTGGGCTGCCAGCTCACAAAAATGACATGGAGACTTATATTAATCATGAACGCTTGGCCTCATCTTAGGCTTGCTTCTGACAGGCTCTTAGAACTTAAATTAACCCATTTCTATTAGTTTACTTTCTGCTTATGGCTTTATTACTCACCTCCATGCTGCCCATCCTGCTTGTTCTGCATCTCCTAAAGTCTTCACCTTCTTCTTCCTAGCATTCTTTCAGCTCAGAAACCCTGCCTAGCTATTGGCCGTTCATCTTTTTATTAAACCCATCAGAGTGATAAGGTTCACAGTGTTCAAAAGGATGATTCAGCACCACCATTAACTAATGAGCCGTGTCTCCAGCCCCTCTGGAGATATTTTAAAGTGTTGTTGTGGTCTTGCAGTAAACTTGTAACTGTGGCCACACCCCTTGGGCCTTCCATCAGGCAGATGGAAGCCGTAAGAGGGAAGCTTGAGGCATGGCTTTCCTTGGCTTTTTTTTTCTGGTGAGTCTGCTGATCCGTAGAAAGGGCAGAGAAACGCTCCCGAGGATCTTTGTGTTTTTCTGTGTAGTTGTTCCCCAATAAATACCCATTTATCATTTATTTTGGGCCTAGTGAAATAATTACATCTTCACCTTTATATCGGTGCCTGACATGCTTGGGTGGGTCCCCACAACCACCCCAGGTGTCTGGTTATACAGCCCGAGGCTTTTATATTTTGCTCCAGCTGCTGAGTTTACAGTTTCTGTGGCCTGCCCCGAGAAAAAACAGTACTCCACTGTGCTCTTTGCATGCTGTGGATTTGCAGGCACATGCCTTAGGAAAGTAGCCAAAGCTTTGAGTTGCAGCATTTTTTCTTTCCTCGCAGGTTTGCAGGGCTTGACCATATGAGCCAACAATCACCCAGATCTCCACGCTCCAGGAATCTATTTAAGGTACAATTAACTACCCCACAGCAATGGCAGATAATATTATCATGCAGGAAGTAAAAAACCTTTTAGTTTCTTATATGGATGGGGTTTTTGGAAGAGATCTATGACCTACCTAGAACATTTATTATTCATGGTGGCAATTAGCTTGATAATCCATATAATACCCTTGAAGAAATGGTTTGACAATAGAGTGAAGAATGAGGAACTTATAGAAATCATACAGACTTAAAAGGCTGGTAATGAGACCTTAGTAAAAACGATTCATACCATTGAAAACGCTTTACAGACTAATAATGAGAGCTTAGAAAAAAAGGATTCAGAACATTGAAAACGGCAATGGCGATTCAACAGAATACAAAATATGGAACATAAGACTGACCTTCTAACAGAAAAAAGTTTGTTATATGTCCGATGATTGGACAAACAGAATGCAAAAAATGAAACATAAGATTGAAATTCCAACAGGAAAAAAATTTGTTCCATGTCTGAGACTAATGACAAGCTAGCAGATAGAACATTGTTTTTGGAAGGCAATCTCCATGTCATTCAGATAATCCCTAAGGATGAGAATATTAAATTTCTAGAACAAGAAACTGATTTGTAATGAAATCCTTAGAGGTTTATCCTGTCCAGGAAATTCAAACACTCAGAGAAATAATGGTGAACAGATTCCAGGCCATTGAAAACCTTAAAACAAATACACCAGAAGCAGAGGTACAAACAATAGAGAATGAAAGGGATTTAACATTGCCAGTACCTTTCAGAGTTAGAGATGATATACCAAAGGTCGTAATGTCATCTCCTATGGCTTACCCCATTACTGTTACTGAAAAACTAGCACCTAAAAAACATCCAAAAGGATTCATTGAATGTCACTGGGAGCCAATATATATGAAAGATTTAAAAGGTATAAAGTAGTCTCTTCTCTTATGGCATGCATTCACCATATGTGAGGCAGTTAATAGAGTCATGGGCAACAAGAATAGGGTAACCTCTAATGATTGGGGCCAATTAGTCTCAGCTGTCCTTGAAATTGGGTCTCAAATAGAGTGGAGGGCTTTATGGAGGGGAGAGGCCAAAGCACTTGAACATCAAGGCCAAAAGAAAGGTTATAAGGCTCCCCAAGATAAAATTCTTGGTGAGAGTCTTTACGCTGATGCAGAGACTCAAGCTGCATATGATGAACATATCTTGTCCCTCTGCCATACAGCAGCTTTGAATGCCTGGGAAAAGAATTGAGTTCTATACTAAAGTGTTACAAGACCCCAAGGAACATTATAATGAATTTTTGCAAAGATTGACTAGAGTGGTACAAATAGGGGTAGCAGAGCCAGAAGCTAGATGAATACTCATAGAATCTCTAGCTTATGAGAAGGCTAATTCACAATGCAAAAAGGTGCTTTGTCCCTTAAAGATCAGATCAGCACCATTGGATGAATGGATCCTGCACATAGCCAATACTGAGTCTAATAATTATGATACTGAGATTGGGTAGGAGAAGCAATCTCCAAAGGTATGAAAAGACATCAAAATACCAAATGTGTGGATTGTGGTAGAATAGGACATCTGAGAAAAAATTATAGACAAGGCATTCCTAGAAATAATGCTTCTTCTAGCAGTAACTCAAACAGAAGGCCCCAACCTTCTGGATTATGAAGAAGATGTGGCAAAGACCAACACTGAACCATTGAATGTAGATCGACCAGGGACAAGCATGGAAACCTGTTACCATTGGTAAACTCCTTGTGTGTGTGTGTGTGGGGGGGGCGGAGCTCTTGAAGGCCCCCATGTCGAAAGAGGTCAAGTCATTCCCAGCACTGTGGAGGACAATCCTCTCCAGAACAATTAGAAGATCCAGAGCCTATCGTAAAACATCGTGCTACTCTGGGTGGTAGATTAGCTTTGGAGGATGAATCAGACATACATGGAAGAAACAACATATTTTGGCAGACTTCTATAAATGATCAATGACCAAAATTAAGAGTGCAAATAAATAACAGAATGCTTGTGGGGCTTCTTGATATAGGGGTGGATGTTACCATTATAACTCAAGAATCTTGGCATCCAAGTTGGCCTCTGCAGGAGGTAAATGTTCAATTCTTAAAGATTAGAACCCTATTCTCAGGTAAAAGAAAGCACAAGATGGGTTGAATGTATAGGGCCAGAAGGACAAAGAGGAAGACTGAGGCCATATGTTGCTGATATAGCAAATAATCTATGGGGTCATGATCTATTAGAATGGAATACCCAGATTAACATTCCTCCAGTATCAGATATGAACCATAAACAGACTCATGTTTGTGGAAAAAATATTGTAAGGCACTATATAAAACAGACACCAACTATCCAGGCTGTACACAAATAGAATACAAGTGCCAAACTAACAGAGGAACCAAAAGCCCTACCCTTACAGTGGCTAACTGATGAACCTTCCCGGGTGGGGCAAAGAAGCTCTAGAAAAGCTGGTTCAGGAACAGCTAAATCCTGGACATACTGAGGAATCTACCAGCCCTTGGAACTCTCCTGTATTTGTTATTAAAAAGAAATCTCAAAAATGGAAAATGCTTACAGACCTGAGAGCCATCAATAAAGTAATTCAGCCAATGGGCTCTCTACAGCCTGGGATGCCATTGCCTTCTCTGATATCTAAAGAATGGCCTATTATAGTTATTGATTTAAAAGATTGTTTCTTCACTATATCTTTACAAGAAAGAGATATGGAAAAATTGCCTTCATGGTGCCTACAATAATCCTCAGCCAGTCAAGAGATTTCAATGGTAGGTCTTGCCACAGGGAATGTTAAATAGCCTCACCCTGTGCAAATGTTTTGTGCAAAAACCATTGGAAATAATTCATACATTTTCCACAGTTAGTAATTTACCATTATATGGATGATATATAGTTGCTGATTCTAAAGCAGAGACGTTAGAAAAATATGTTTGAGGAAGAAATGGCAGTTTTACCTCGATGGGGATTACAAATTGCCCCCGAAAAAAAAATACAAAGAGAAGATTCTATCAATTATTTAGGATATAAAGTAACAAATTAGACTCCCCAAAAATACAGATCAGGAGGGATTGATATCAGACTCTTTATGATCTTCAAAAATTGCTAGGAGAGATTTCCCAGCTATAGACTATTATTGAAGTAGAAGGACATGATCTAAAAAATTTGAAAAAGACCCTAAAAGGGGACAAAGACAAGAATATTATCAGCTGAAGCTGAAAAATAATTAGAATGGGTAGAAAAAAGAATACTAGAGGCACATGTGGACCATGTAGCTCCAAAGCTAGACTGTATTCTGGTTATATTACCACCTAGGGAATACCCTTCAGGGATTTGATGCAGAGGGAAGATATCATAGTAGAATGGATAGTTCTACCACATAAGCAGAATAAAAAATTTAAAACGTATATAGAAAATATTTCTGATATGATTTTAAAATGAAAATTAAGACTATCAACTGACAGGAATGGACCCAGCAGAAATTATAGTACCTCTAATTAATGAGGAAATTTCCTCTTCATGGAAAGATAATGAATATTGGCAAAGAGCTTACAGTAACTTTTGGGGAACTGTTAGCAACAATTATCCCAAAAATGAGAGAATAAAATTCATAAAGAAAACCATTTGGATCCTTCCACATATTGTAAGGAAAAACCCCAATCTCTGGAGTCCCTGCCTTCTACACTGATGCAAACAAATCAGGCAAGGCAGGATATAAATCAGGAAATATAGGTAAAGTGGTTCAAAGCCATTATAACTGTCCAAAAGGCAGAATTCTCATGGTAATTATGGATTTTACACAATCTCTTAATATAGTTACCAACTCTCAATATGCAGAGAGAGTCGTCTTACACATTGTAACTGCTGAATTTATTCCTGATATTCCTGATGATACAGAATTGACTTCATTGTTTATACAATTACAAGAAGTAATCAGTAATAGGACTCATCCTGTATATATATATATAATACACATCAGATCCCATACAGGTATGCCAGGCAATGATGAAACTGATCATTTATTAATAGCAAGTGTGTTGGAGGCCTGAGAATTTCATAAAAAACACCATGTGAATAGCAAAGGTTTAAAAAAGGATTTTTCCATCACTTGGCAACAAGCTAAGGAAATAGTAAAAAAAAATGTCCTACTTGTTTCTTCTATAACCAAACTCCTTTACCAGCAAGTAGTAACCCTAAAGGTATACATAGAAATGAAATTTGGCAAATGGATGTGTTTCACTTTGTAGAATTTGGAAAATTAAAATATGTGTACCAAGCAATAGACACATTTTCAGGATTTCAATGGGAAACTGCTCTGAGCTCTGAAAGGGCTAGTTCTGTTATTACATACCTATCAGAGGTAATGGCTATTATGGGTATATCTGCAAAAATAAAAACTGACAATGCCCCAGCATATATCGCCAGTAAATTGAAACAGTTTTTTAAATATTAGAGCATAAAACATGTTATTGGTATATCACACAATTCTACAGGACGAGCATTTGTTGAGAGATCTAATTGCACTTTAAAGGAAATGCTCTATAAACAGGCAGGGGGAACCAAGACCCTCCAAAAACAGATTATATAATGTTTAAACTGTCTTAATGTGAATGAGAAAGGAAAAACAGAAAGACATTAGACAATAGAAAAATCTTCTGAGCTAAATCAGCTGATGTACTTAAAGGATGTATTGACCTCAGTCTGGAAACCTGGATATTGGTTACTTTGGGGTAGGGTTTTTGCCTTTGTTTCTACAGGAGAAGAAAAGCTTTGGATAACATCAAAGTTGATCAAGATCCTGTGTGAACAGGAGAAGCCTCTTGATGAGGAGAAATGATAGGTCATCCACTAAGTTATATCCCATGAGTTTTATGGACTTCACAAAGGTAGAGGGAGTGTTCTGTTCTTATCTTTACAGGGAAGAACTCATCTTAAAGAAACCAAAAGACATAGAACTTATAGATGCCTAAAGAAGAAAAGATAGCTATTCAGAAAGAATTATAACTCCTTACTTCCTAGTACTCTGGTAGTCCCAATTCAATTAAACCAATGCTGGCTTTGGAGTTGGATTTGGCTTTCCTTCTCTAAATTCAAGGATGCTGTTAAAATAAAATCCAGAGTTTCTGTCTCATATCAAAAAATAAATAAATAAATAAAAGCCAATTGGTGTAAGACAAAAGAAAACAAAATCTAGGGACTATTTATCAAAACTCTGTTATCTGTCTAAAACAATAATTTCCCTCATATTTATTTCCATCCTTATTATTACCTTTCCCAGTATTCATACCTATAAAAGTCAAACTTTCTGTGTTAATATTAACATTTAAGTCTTCTACAATAAAATTTCCTAACATCAATCATTGAAATCTCCGGAAAGAAAATGGGGTCCTATTTCATTGATTCTACTTGATTGTGAAAAAGACACAGAACAGCCTCCTGTGGGGGTGGGGGGAAATTTTTCTAATCCCCCCAATCCCAGGCCACAAAGGAAAGGTCCCTGGAAAAGTCCACCCCACAAACCTATCTTCTGCCCAGTTCTTTGCCGCTCCTTGCTCCAGCAGAGGCTGCTGCTTACACTCCTGTGTCTTTCACAATAAACCTCTTGTGTGAGGTTTGTTGTGTGGTGTGACTTTGTGGTATTGCTTGACTCCCTCTTAGCTGTAACACTTACACATCCCAGGCCCAGTCTTCCAATCCCTCTCTGCCTCCACCTTGCAGATCAGTGCTCAGCTACTGTTCTGGCACTGTTCCTGCCTGTCTGCTTCCATGATCTGCACTGTCTGAAACTGTAAGCAAGCCCTCAATTAAATGATGACTTTTATAAGTTGCCTTGGTCATGGTGTCTGTCTGCAGTAATGGAGCAGTAGCTGGACAGGGTCCTCACTGATCTGCCTTCTGTTCATCACCCTGATTATTAAGTCATCCCCAGGGATCCAGTATTGTCCTACCTCCCTCACCAAAGCAAATGGGAAGTGCATATTTTTGTGCAGCTTAACTAGCTGGCTCATATGTGACACCTCTGCCTGATGCTGACCAGGTGGAGGGGGAGGAGCCGTAATTCTCCTTGATGGGAGGCAGGCATTCTGGCAGATGGTAGGGTTTGCTTTCCTATACCGCTGAATCATGCTGAGGCATCTTCCAGATTCCTTGTCTGTTCCCGCACAGGTTCTGTGGGTGGTGACTTCAGCTTCGTGAGAGTTATTCCTCTTCTAGACTTCCCTTTCAGGGCCTGGTAAGCACTGATCCCCACATCCTGCCTGTTTAAAAAGGTGCCCACTACCACATGTCTCTTTATGCCATGTTTATTTTCTGGTCTTGAGGAAGTGAGTTAAATTCCCAACTGAGAATATACATCAGCAAAGACTCATAGTGTATTCTAAATGTATACAACAAAATATTCCTTGATATTTCATGATAATTTGGTTCACTCTTTGAAACCTCATGTTTCTTAAAAAACCCTTAAGAAAACAAAAGAAATCCCTATGATACTGATTTAATATTTTTCCTTTATTAGCTTTGTAATTGTTGCCATTATGTTTTTCTTTATGCCAGAATTATGACAGAGGGCAAGTAGTTTTATAGAGAGTGAAGAAAGGTAGGAAGGTTGTTTTAATTTTTCCCAAGCATGACTTGAGGGGAAATTCATGCATCCTTCCAGCCTATGGAATAGTCGCCGGATCTTTATTAAGCTGGCCAACAGCAGAAGGTCGTCTCCACTCAGGAACCGCAGGGCTGGAATCTCCTCTGGGGCATGGAGCTTGTCAGCAAAGAAAGAGAGGGAGGAAGCTGAGTGTCCATGAGTGGAAATGGGCAGGTGGGAGGACCAATTAGAATTGGGACAGCGGGACCATTTTGCTCTGAATAAGGAAAACAATTGTCATGCTGTAGAGTCTTGAGAGAGCAAATGGACTTCAGACACTTTCAAAGCTTACAGTTTGTTCTGGAAATTCAACCAGTGTCTACTGAAGACAGTGTGAGGCTACCTTAAATAGGTTCTTCCCTAGGAAGTGTCTAGTGAGGCAGGGTGAAGAGGGATGCGCTGAAAGCCTAGGGGGAAAATACTGAGGACAACATCTTCCTAGAGAAGGTAGCATGGGGCTGACTAACATTCCTTTTGTTCTCTACAGTGTGTCTTGACCTCGAGGAGTCCATTCAACCCCCTCTTCCTTTGCCTCCTCACCTTCCCCACTTCCTCACAGTGATGATTCAAGGCTGATGTCTCTTAGCAGCCACAGAGGGACCTGTCAGGACAGCCTGCAGCTTCAGGGCCACCTAGGAGGACACTCAGCCTCACTGGGGCAGGCTAGAGAGCAACGGAAGACAGCCTTCTCAGCCTTCTGCTGTGTGTGTGGGGGGGGCACAGGAGGTCAAAGAACATAGTATTTTTTAGTTCCCATCACTCCCTCCAAAGAAAGGGGAACCGTGGAAACAATGTGAAAAGTAAAAATGCCTTAGCGTTTTGTTCTTCCTGTTGCATCAAAAAGTCTTTTCCATATTAAAAATCCATGTCCAATAGAGGAGGAGAGAAGCAGTGGGGCTAGGGTGTGTGTGTGGCAGGAGAGTGAAAGTGCCCAAGAGAGGACATTTTTATGTCTTAAAGAAGAATGTACTTGCCATGAGGGTGATGTACCGAAGGGAGGCTAGACATTACTGTATACTCTGGAATAGTTGACCACCTTGTACATTGCTAACCAAGAAAGAAATTTGCTAAGAACTGGACCAGGTAGATGGCCAGATTGACTAACAGGGCTGAGAATCATGCTGAGTACACTCAAGTTGAATCTGAGGTCTCCTTCTTGTTTGATGGTCCTGAGACAGTCTGCCTGTGCTGAATATTGAGATCGTAGTTTCTTATGAAATGCATGAATTTTAGGAGTTGAAGGCACTCGGGAAGTTTGGAGCAACCTCCCTCTTTAAAAGCAGTTTAAATGAGGCTTCTGAGAGTCTAAGAGGTGTGTTCCAACTCACTGTGCATATGGAAACACATCAACTTCTGTGAATATCTCTCTGTATCTCTGTGACAGCTTTGTTTGTTAGTGCCAGGTACCATGCTTAGTATTTTACATTTCCCCAGACTTCTCACAGCAACTGCAAGGCAGGAATCATTGCTTATATCAGTGTTGGGGAACTGAAGCTAAAGTTCACTCACTTAGCCAAGGGGCAGAGCTGAGATTTGAAACTACAGACTGCAGCTTGATGTCTTTCTTAACGCCTGCATTACCGCCATGGAGCGTGTGCTTTTATCAAGTTGGGGCAAAGCATGAAGATAAAGGAAGCAGAGAGAGCCTGTTCTGTCCTTTGAGAGCTAATTGTCATTGGGAAAGGCAGCCATGATGCAAGAGAGGCAGCCTGAGGAGCCAGTGCAGGGCAGAGACAAGTCCATGGACAGATAGCAATGTGGGAGATGATGATTGGGTAAATACCTAGGCAAGCTGGCAGTGTCTCCTCTTAAATGATTAGAACTCAGGATTCCTGGCCCAGACTAGGGCTTTCTGCCATAGTGGAGAGGAAACAGAAACTTCACAAAAACAAAGTCAAAAACAGAACTACCAAGGCATTATGCATCCGCATAATGACACACACTCCTGGGAACTTAAGTCTGAATTGAAAGGAATTTTTAGAGAGAAGAAAATGTAAGGTTGCTTCAATTACACATGGAACCTTCATTGTGAATTCCAAAACTTCTCAGTGGACAGATTAGGCATAAATATATTCAATCAGCAATAACATTAACAAAATTATTTTACTCTTTGAATGATTTAAACAATTTTTTTTAAATGGACTCACCGTTACTTTAGTTCCAACACTGATTTTTGCCTGTTGGCCCATTGCTAGGAAATTGATGGAGACCTTGTCTTGTTCTAGGATGCGAATTCCAATGTAATGGTTCAAAGCCAGAAAGACAGGTTTAAATGAGACAAAGGATGAGGGAGGCTTGGAACTTGACCAGTTCCAAGTTCGTATTCTGTTGCCAGCTTGATCTGAGTATTGGCCTCCCAAGATGTTGATGTACACCCTGGAAGGAGATCAGAAGGATAAACAGGAGAGCTGCCTGTGGTGGCTCACACTCCAATCACAGCATTCAGGGGCTGTGGTGGGGACCGTTGTCAGAGTGAGACCTTGGCTGAAAAACAGAAGCAAGGCCAGATGGTAGTGGCTCACCCCTTTAATCCCAGCACTCAGGAGGCAGAGGCAGAGGCAGAGGCAGGTGGATCTCTGAGAGTTCAAGGCCAGCCTGGTCTACAGAGAGTCAGGACTGGCTCCAAAGCTACACAGAGAAACCCTGTCTCGAAAAACCAAAAAAAACCAAACCAAACCAAACCAAAACAAAAACAAAAACAAAAAAACCAAAAAGAAAAGAAAACAACAACAAAAAACCAGAAACAAAAAGCCCTGCCAATGGTAGCTCTAGAATTCAATGCTGAATTAGCCCTGTCACTTCTTAACCAAAGCACTTGGGAGACAGAGGCTGGCAGATCTCTGTGAGTTTGATGCCAGCCTGGTCTACAGAGCAAGTTCCAGGATAGGCTCCAAAGCTATACAGAGAAACCCTGTCTCGAAAAACAAAAACAAAAACAAAAACAAACAAACAAAAACCCAAAAACCAAAGCAACATAAGAGTGGTGGGATTGTTAGGAAACTTTAGAAGCAATACTATTCACTTTGCGATATTTGAAGTACTGGGTCCAAATTGAATTGAAGCATATTGATAAACTGAAGTGGGTTGTGGGTCCAAAAAAGGCTGTGGTGGTGGGGTGGTGGGGTGGTGGTGGTGGTGTGGTGTGTGTGTGTGTGTGTGTCTGTGTGTGTGTGTGTGTGTGTGTGTGTGTGTGAAGGGAGCCCTAAAGGTTTCATCTGGGAAAATAAAGGATACATAGGGGAAGCTGTTCCTGAGAGAGGAGGGACCATTGCTTAGATTTTCATCAGGCCAGAATGCAAAACCGTGGATGTAAATTAGGGGAATGCCCAGCTTAGTCCTTGTTCAAGAGAGCTGATACAGCTAAAAGTCAAATGCCCTTCCTTTTATATATATATATATATATATGTATATATATATATATATATATATATATATTTTTTTTTAACGGGGTAAGGGGGGAGTGTTAGAGGGTGCTGGTTACTGAACCCAGGGTCTTGACCGTGCTATGTATGAGCTCTCCCACTGGGCTGCACCACCAGACATTGAGTTCCAGGCTTTTGGGGGCTGGGTGTGGAAAGCAGGGGCTCAGGGCTGCTCCTGAGTTCACTGCAATGGAGAAAAGTTCTACAGCAGAGCAGGGATGTGTAAATTAAGGGGGCTTCTCCAACCATGTGGCATTGCCAGGGTCCCACATTTACTACATTATAAGTAATTATGCTTGCTCTGAGGTTTTGTGTCACTCATTACCGTGACATTCTACTGGGCAAACATGTCCCCATGCTCCCTTACCTTTTTCAGTGGAGGTAACCATCCCTACCATGAGGAGAGGTCTGTATTCTTAGAAGGTTGGCTTGCTTTGACAATACATTAGCTGTTTTACTGTGTAAAATGCCCATGAGGGCCCTCATGAGTAAGATAACTAATATCTTGTTTCTCCAGCACTGACTACTGATACTAACCTGACAGCAAAAGAAATGAAACACCTGGGGACACCCTACCAGACCTGGAAAGGGGTGACTTCACACAGCAACATCAGACCAAACTGTTCTGAATCAGTTCTCCAATTCTTCCTGGAGTTTACACAGACTTAGCTGTGTAAAGATAAAGATGCAGGACATGCCTTCAAGAAACTTCAGTGCACAGAGAAAACAGACTTGCTGCACAGAGGCAGAGGGAAGGGGCTTTGGGAAGGTTAGGGACCAGAGTACTCAATAGTTCAGTTCATGGGGTTAGGGAACCCTGAAATCACCTGGTCTCTACAACTGATTGAATTAATATAGGTGATGATTATTATAATACTCCTCCAAATGTAACACAGACTTACTATTTAATCATGAAGGATAAGTGGAAATTTCCCATTATACATAGTGTTATTGGATTTGTTGCTACCCTGTATTAGAAATACAATAGTCCACTGTGTCCCAATTTTGTCAGCACTGGCAAGGTCCAAACTTTGCCAGTTATTGACAGAGTTTTCCAAGTGAGATTATACCTAGAGATAATTTCAAAAGCCAAATATACATACATACATACATACATACATACATACATACATACATACATACATATCTGAGAGGCTTAATGGAACCCACATTTTTCTTTCAGATTAAATGAAGTAATATGAATAATATGTAAAGTGTATATATTGATAAATTAAAAGGAGTCAAGATTTTTCCATAGAGATTTAACTCTTTCTCTATATTATTATGTGTGCATGCATGAGTGCACATGGTGGGGGTTGCCTGTGAGCCACAGCATGTGCTTGTGGAGGGCAGAGGACAAATCCATGCAGTAAGCCCTCTCCTTCCACCTTTCTGTTGATTCCAGAAGATGAACTCAAGTTGCCAGGCTTGAATGGAAATGCCTTTCCAGGCTTCGTGGCTCCAGATGTTTGTATAGTATTGTCTGGCTCAACTGCAGGGAGCTCACTAGCTAGGAATGTGTCTCAAGGAGTAAGCAACACAGTGTAGTGTGTTTGAGTCATATTACTACCTAAAAACCACTAACTTAAATATATCTTTCTAAAGCCATTCTTATCAAAGAGAAAAGATACAATTGAGTAATAACAATGAAAAAAAATCATAAAAAAAACCAAAACACAAATAGAAGTAAGCATGAGAAGCCTACCAGACATTTCCATTGGGATGATAGCAGGAGCTTCTCCCAGAGGAGTCCAGCAGTGCCAGGATAGCAGGGCTGGTGCGTGTGTCTTCTTGGATAATACAAGTGAAACCATCTGTCTTGCTGGGCACTTGGATAATGGCAAGATTTCCAGATGGATAGCTGAGGTCAGATAAGGTCCTGTGAGCATTTCTAGTGATCCTGAACTATGCATGGAATAAAGTTAATATATGAGGAGCATTTTGAAATTATGAAGCATTGGGAAAGACCTCTATTTTAATACAAAATAATGATATGCTTTTATATGGCCCAAAATGTACTTATGAAAAGTAAAAATGCTCTGTAAGAAGTAGAATTAGAAATATCGGAGAGGACTATGCATCATAATAAAATTAAAATTATCCCCCCAAAATGTAAGGTTGGCTCAATATCTGAAAATCAACAAATAAACCACTTCAGCAGAATAAAAAGTAAAAAGATCGTGATCATCTCAATAGGTATAGAAAAATCACCCGAAGAACCTTTACTGCTTCTTGATAAGAAGACTTAGGAGTCTTCAAAAATATTGGAACATCTTCAGCCTGACAGAGGGTAGTCACAGAAATGCCATAGGCTAACATTCTACTTAATGATGTACTTTCCCGGTAAGATGAAAACTTAAACAAAGATGTTTATTTCCACAACCTCCAGTGATTACTATCCTTATTACAATTTGTGTGTGTGTGTGTGTGTGTGTGTGTGTGTGTGTGTGTGCCACAGAGTGCATATAGAGGTTAGAGCATCTTGCAGGACGGGGTTCTCTCTCTCTATGTGGGTCCTGGCGAATTGAACTCAGTTCATCGCACTTGGTGGAAAGTACCTTTACCCACCATCTTGCTGGCCCCTTCTAATCGATTTTATATGAACACGTTGAGCATGGAGAGTTTAGGAAAGGAAACTGTCTAGATTATAATGGGAGGTTAAAAACACATTTGTGATCTGTGTGTGCAGAAAGCCTTGGGGACACCACAAAACAAAGCTCAGGTGGTCCATAACTGTGGGCTGCAAGATAAAATCAGCTCCATTTCTTTCTATTAGCAGAGATCATTTGACAGTGAAATTAAGAAAACCACCCACCCATCAAGAAGAAAGCACACTGAGCCTATCTTGATGTTATCAGGTCTATATGCAAAGGCTGTTCAGAGACAACGGTAATTTAAGACTGAGCTTGAGTCATTTTGAAAATTAGCCACAGTTGTAGGAGAGGTAAGAATTAAAGTCATGGCCTGAAACAATTAGGAATAAAAGTTGGGCAAGTTATTAAACAAACAAAAAAACTCACACAACAACAACAACAAAACCCCATTCTTTCTCATAGGGAACGACAACCTTGTCATTTGTACCCATGAATGTAAATTTCCTGGTTTATTGGTAGGGTTTGATTAAACATTTGGGTCACTGACTAAAAATGGCTTTGTTCCACAGGAAGCACTCAGTTCATAAAAAAGGCTTGGGGTTTTGTTTTTTTCTTTCCTTTCTTTCTTTCTTTCTTCCTTTCTTTTTCTTTCTTTCTTTCTTTCTTTCTTTCTTTCTTTCTTTCTTTCTTTCTTTCTTTCTTTCTTTCTTTCTTTTCTTCCAGAGACCCTGGCCTGGCTATCTGAGTGGCCTATGATGAAGTGGCTAAGGACTTGATTTGTGGCTGTGTATATTGATCTATAGTCTGGGGGGTAGAAAATACCAAAGCTGGAAATGTCTACATTTCTTACCTAGAATTTCTTCTCCTAAGTTGTAAGTGTGTAGAGGTAAGACAGAGAGCTGTCTTCTCTGCTAAAATGGATTCACAGGACTAGACATTGTGTGGTACAGAAAGTGCTGGATCCTATGTGGGTGCCTTTCAGATGTCATCAGCTCTTCTCTGAGTGGCAGAATTCCTGCAGTATGTATTTTCCTGTACCCCCACCTCCATTCTCTTTCTTTTCTGCCCTGTCTTGTATGTTCCATCTTATCTGTTTGCCTGTCTGTCTGTCCGTCTATCCATCCATCCGTCCGTCCATTATTCATTCATCTGTCCATCCCTCCCTCCCTCCCTCCTTCCTTTCATTTTCTATTGGGATTGACACTAAGGTTTGGCAACATGTAGTCTGCCACAGACTTCTTCCTTAAATCTTTTTTGATTTTTGATTTTGGGATAGGCTCAGTCTAAGTTGCCCAGGCAGGCCATGAACTCACTGTTTTCTGCTTCATCCCTCATATCATCCTCCCCAACTTCAGCCTCCCCTCCTCCATCCTTCCCACTTCGTCCTCCCACTTCAGCCTCCCTTGCCTCAGCCTCCCCCACCTCAGCATCCCAAGTAGTTGAGGCTACAAGCCTATGCCATCAGGCCCTGCCTGTTTCTCTTCTTGGGAATTAAAGCCAATACAAAAAGGTACGGAAAGAAAGGATACAATATCTGTGTTGTCCCATCTGGAAAGGAGGTGAGGAACTTCTTTCCGTGCTTGTAGTGCTTCTCCAAGAGCTCATCCCTCACGACCTAGGTGCACAGCGAAAACATGAAGTGCTGGCCACTGAGCTAACACAGAGCACTGCAGTGCTTAGCCCCACTTCAGCTGTACAGGATGGTCACCAGCAACAATCGCAGGTCACCCTGAATGCCTGCAGTATAACTTAACAAACTCCTTCTCATCACTTACCTATTTAAAAGTTTTATTTTTTTATTTCATAAAAAACCAAAGGAGACAGAAAAAACAGTCACATCAGCAACGATAATATTCTTATCTTCATTGTAATGGTTTTACACATCTGTGGAAGTGCTTAGTTGAGCAACCAAGAGGTTAAGTATTATGTAAATCTGACCTACTTTGTTGTGGAATAATCTTTTTTTCTTTTTTGTACACTGTGAAGATGTGTCTTTGCCAAGTTGCCCTTTGATTGGTTTAATAAAGAGCTGAATGGCCATTAGCTAGTCTGGAAGAAGTTAGGTGGCACTTCTGGGGACAGAGAGCTCTGGGGAAAAAAAAGGTAGTGTGACAAGCTAGACACAGAGAGAAAGCAAGACATGCAGGAGGAGAGGTAAAAGCATAGAAATGGGTTAATTTACATTATAAGAGCTAGTGGGACAGTCTAAGCTATAAGCTATTGATAGTAAGTCTCTGTGTCACTTTTTGTGAGCTGGTGGCCCAAAGAAAAATCTGTCCACACTACTTTTTTTTCTGGGTTGGGGATTGAACCTAGGGCCCCATACATGCTAGGCAAGCACTTTCTACCAAGCTACCTCCCCAGCAATGAGCCAGTGAAGAGACAGTGAAGACACAGAAGGTAACTATTATGACTCCAAGTTCAAGCACTTTTATAAGGAAGTTAATCATGAAAATGAATTTGTATCTGGTAATATTTATGATAGATAAACTGAGGATTTAGTTTAATTCTAAGCATCCCTGATCTTGACTTGTACTAAAACAAAACAAGAATTCCTAGGATGAAATGATCTTAGTTTTTAGATAAACATTGTAATTACTTTGAAAACCTATTGTTACATCTGGAAATGGCAGACTTTTTTTTTTTCACTTTTGAAGATATGAAGTGTGGAATACTTCCAGAAAAGCACTACAGGACATCATTTCAGTGGGTAATTATGAAACAAACACCATGTCATTACCACACAAGCTAATAAATTAAGAGATTCTAGTAGTCCCATCACAGTGTGCCCACCCCAGTGGGCCCTTCCCAGTGTGCCAAATGCATCTGACAATATGATTTTATGGTAATTTCTGTGCATTTTTGTATGTTCGTCATTTAGCTTTTCCCATGTTTTAATGTTCCATGTATAGTATGTGGTGATTTGAATAAAAGTGGCCCCCATAGGCCCACAGGGAGAGGCGTGGCCTTGTTGGAGTAGGTATGGCCTTATTGGAGGAAGTGTGTCACTGGGGGTGAGCTTTGAGGTCTCAGATGCTCAACCTACACCCAATGTGACTGTCTCTTCCTGCTGCCTTCAGATCTGGATATAGTACCAGTCTCCAGTACCGTGTCTGCCTACAAGCCAGCCACCAGGCTCCCATCATGATGACAATGCACTAAATCTCTGAACCTGACAACCAGCCCCAATTAAATGTCTTCATTTATAAGAGCTTTTGTGGTTGTGGTATCTCTTTACATCAATAGGAACCCTAACTAAGACACATGGGATCGTCTGTTGTAATTGTAATTTTTTTTTCCTTCCCAGTGAAAGACCCATCTCATCAAGTAGCTGCCATGCAGTGACTTTCCTTTGTTCATGGTTTCTATTTCTATTTGTCACTACTCATTGTGGCTGAGAGAACCTGGGTTTCACCTTCTTTTGACCACTAGAAACCCATTTTCTAGAACAATTTTATGCTTCTATGTTAGTATTAAGTTCCTGTAGGGTATGGCTCCAGTGAGATGACTTTATAGTTCTGTATCACAGCAACACGTATTGTTTGGTCCTCTCCCAAAAGCTCAGCACTGACAGAGTTTATATATTCACCAGTATGGTTAGTATGGAATGAATTTTCATTTCTCAGGTGACTAAAGAGGTTGCACATGCTTTCAGATGATTTTAGTCATCCATATTTTCTCTTATGAAAAGTTTCTGTTTGAATTTTGGGAAGGGCTCACTTGTGTGTGAGTCACTTGTTTGTGTCCTTCCTTCCTTCCTTCCTTCCTTCCTTCCTTCCTTCCTTCCTTCCTTCCTTCCTTCTCTCTCTCTCTCTCTCTCTCTCTCTCTCTCTCTCTCTCTCTCTCTTTCTTTCTTTCTTTCTTTCTAACCTGTGTTGCTTTGGAGCCTGTCCTGGAACTAGCTCTTGTAGACCAGGCTGGCTTTGAACTCACAGAGATCCAACTGCTTCTGCCTCCCAAGTGCTGGGATTAAAGGCATGTGCTGCCACTGCCTGGCTCGAGAAAGGTTCTTCCTATATAGCTCTGGCTAAACTGGAACTTAATATGTAGACCAGGCTGATCTTGAACTCACAGAAATTGGTCTACCTCTGCCTCCGATGTTGAAATTAAAGGTGTACACTACTGGAAAAATCTTGATTTATAAAAATTCCTCATAAATTTAGGATGCCACATGTAATTTAAATGATTCTTCATTTTTGGCTGTTTTTCAGAATTTTAATTAATTAAGTCCTTACAAATACTGCTTTTAGGTGTAAACTCTCTTCTATGATGTTAAAAGATAACTGTGACAGCACAAATTAGACTGAGTTATAAAATCAAACGATATGAAGTAGGGAGAGGGTTGCAGGAGGATGAGAATTGGATCTGGGGAGAGTTGGGAGGAAGAACTGAGATGAGTATGCTCAAAATACACTGCATGTGCATGTGAAATCCCCCAATATTATAAATTTAAAAAATGAAAAGAGGCTTAGTGATGATGGTACACGTCTTTAATCCTAGAACTTGGGAGGCAGAAGCAGGTGGATCTCTGTGAGTTTGAGAACAGCCTGGTTTACAGAGCAAGTTCTAGGACAGCCAGAGCTGTTAAACAGAGGAACTCTGTCTTGAAAAACAAAACAAGACAAAACAAAACAAGAAAGAAAAAAAGAAAGAAAAGAAAAATCTTTACAGTTCTGTATGTTGTATTTAGATACTTAATCTCCTTAAAACTGGTTTCTACATCCTAGTCCCTACTTCAAATGACTTGACAGATTTATATGACCCAACCTGGATAGCATAGCCCTACAAGTGGAATGGGAGTGGGGGGATGGGAGGGGAGGGTGGCCAGGGTGCATGTCACAGGGGAAAGAGGGTAAAAGGGAGGGAGGGAGGGTTGGAGGGAGGAAGGGAGAGGAAACTGGGATCCACATGTAAAATTTTTAAATTATATTATTAATAAAAAAAAAAGAAGGAAAAAAAAAACTGGTTTCTACATACGGTAAAAGGAAGTCATTCAAATTACATTAATAAAACATGGCTGCCCAGTCCAAGTTGACCCAGAACTACACATAAAAAAGGCTTTCTTCACTACCCTGCAGTGGCACTGCTGTCATCAGTTATGAACGAATACTTGCTGGAATCTAATTACAGACTGTTGTACTGTTGTGTGGCTCTGTTGACCCCTTGCCCAGCATCACCCTTTGGTTTTCTTCCAGAGCGTCTTGGTAATTACTTCTTCAGTGTATTATGAAGACTTCCCTCAATATATGTACAATATACTCTCCTTAGAACTTGGTTGAGATTGCATTGGGAGAAGAATGTCCCCTTTAAAGTCCTTCCTTTTCAACTGCAGGAGTGTGGAGGGGCCCTGCAAACACAGAACCCCTCAAATGCTAACACCGTTTTGAGGAAGTGCTTAGGAGTTTGGTGACTTTTCTCCCCTCCTTTTAGTTTTCTACGAGTTCCAGATGGTCTTTAACATGCAGCTGTCACATTTTAAGGCCAGAAAGGTTTTTTTTTTTTTTTTTTTTTTAAAAAACTAAGAACATTAATAAGACAGAAAGTATAGAAGCAGCTGCAATCCCAAGTCTGTGCAATCATTTTTGGGAGATAGCAATGGGCTATCCAGTGAAGTTCCATGAGAACTTTACATGTTTCAGGCAAAACTGACTTGGAAAAAATCAAAAGTGAAAATTGTGAAATCACCTTTCCACATGTTTTCATGGAATCACAGCAGCTGATGGAGACGTTGCTGATCTGAATCTCATCGCTCTCCTCTTCTGTATTCGTCTCTGGTATGTCCACAGAGAGCTGGTAAGAAACAGTCTTCAAGTGCTTCGGGTCTAGAGTGAGAAAAATCACAGCAAATTACACATGTGTGCTTTGCCCAAAACAAGACAAAACCCCAAACCCACAACTTTATATGATAAAATTGAAACCCTGGTGCAAATGCATTCATTTATCACTTTTTTTTTTTTAAAAAAAAAAAAAAGGAAGAAAAATAAGGACCTCTACTAAATTAAAATTAGGGAGGAGATTCTTTGACTTGAAAGTGATCAGTTTTCTATTAAATAAAAAGTAAAAATTCCACTGAATTTTCAGTATGTGGAATTTCTAGGTTTTCCCTCCCTCCCTCCCTCCCTCCCTCCCTTCCTCCTTCCTTCCCTTTCTTCCTTTGTTCTCCTCTATCTTTCACTCTTTCCTTTCTCTATTTTCTTTCCTTTTTTTTTTTTTTTTTTTTTTTGAGACAGGGTTTGAACTATATATCCCTTGCTTGGAACTAATTATGTAGGCCAAACTGGTCTCAAACTCCCAGAGATCTTCCTGGCTGGAGTGCTGGGATTAGATGTGTGTGCTACCCTGCCAGGTAGCCTTTATTTTCAATAAGAAATAGTGAAGTTCAAGAAACGCCCTATCATATTAGACATTCAATTACAAAAATACAAACTGTACTAATTACCTTCAGTACATTTTCAATAACAGAAGGAACTTGATACTTCCTGAGAAAATTTAATTATATCTTCTAAATCAGATGGCCTGTGAGGAGGCCATTGAACATATGAAGCTACGATTTCTTATGCTAAATTCAATTCAACCACCCCAGTTCTGTACCCAACTCTGGTGAGTATAAGAAGAAAGTATCCCGATGTCTTTTGACAGGTCTTCCACATCCAAGTTTGAGAAAAGAGTGCACCGAGTCCTTCCTAACACAAGAGGCACAAACTTGATATCGCTCAGTCACTACTGAAGCAGTGTTCTGAGGATGTTACTAGCTGATTTCAAACAACAATGATGAGACAGAGAACCTAAACCCCAGATCTCTTGACCCATTTCACCAGATACATGCTTTATGATACTTACAAATGACTTTCAGTATTAGTTTAACATATGCCAGTCTTATGCCTTGGCCCAACATCTGCATGTTCTGATGCCTACAGCATCCACATCAACAACCTTACCTTCTTCAGGTATCGGCAGGGAGCTCTGTTCATTTGACACTATTGCAAAATGTCTGGCCAGTTGACGTTCTTGTTTTCTATAAAATCAAAACCAAGCACAAGTCTATATTGTGGTTGAAAGTGGAACTAGTGTACTACAAATTTCAATGGCCCAAGTACCATCCTTTGTTATTTTAACCTGTTATCACTTATGAATCCAACTTATAGGACTGAGCATGTGAGTGGGCCAATAGTGAAAATTTCTCTAGCACAGGAATTTTAATTGCCCTGATAATTTACGATTGACAATTTCTACTTCAAATGGGTGGCTCACCAGGTTCATGTCTCTAATATCATTGTCATCATAGTTATTATTTAGTATCTGTATATATAATGCTAGGGACTCAATTTAGGGCCTTGTGTATACAAGGGAAGCATTTTACTACTGAGATTCTTCCTGGAACTTTTGAATCTCATGACACCCACCAGGAATTATAATAAGCTTGTTTTAGCTCATTTCTATTTTTTTTAATTTATAAGAAACACATTCTCATGCTGGGTGGTGGTGGCACACAACTTTAATCCCAGCACTCAGGAGGTGGGAGGCAGAGGCAGAGGCAGAAACAGGCAGATCTCTGTGAGTTTGAGGCCAGCCTGGTCTACAAAGCTACACAGAGAAACTCTATCTTGAAAAATCAGAGAGAGAGAGAGAGAGAGAGAGAGAGAGAGAGAGAGAGAGAGAGAGAGAGAGAGAGAGAGAGAGAGAGAGAGAGAGAGAGAGAGAGAGAGAGGCTCTCATAATTACATTTTTGAGAAATCAGGTTCATTCTATGAGATGCTCCTCAGTTAGCAATGTCCTGTCTGGGCTCAGCACCAGGACCCTGCATTACCTCTGCATGGCTTTTTCCTTTGCCTTGAGTCTATCAACATCACTGCCATGGGCTGCATGAGGATTAATACTGATTAAGTCCGTTTTAGTTCTTTTGATGTTTAGCTTTTCCTCATTGATATAATCAAGAAGATTCTGTAACTGAAGACAACAGTAGGCCTGAAAGACAAAGAGGCTATGATCTGATTGAAGAGGATCAGAGGGCTAAAACCCTCAAACCAATGAGGTATGGTTAACAAGAGGCCATAACTCTTTTCTTTTGGTAGCTTTGGTAAGATAAAGTTTATACACTGTGACACAATTCATCTGCTAATAGAGCTAAACTCTTCATCTGGATTTTAGTATTGTCAGAGTAACCATTACCAGTCATTTCAGATAAAACCTGTACCCATGGAGTCATCTCCCCTCCTCAGACCTAATCACTAATTTCCTTTGTTTTTGAGACAGCAACTCATGTATCCCAGTCTACCTTTCTATGCTGTTATTCCATTGGGATTTCAGAGGTTTAGAGTTTTAGCATTGGTAAATGGAGTTCTGAAAAAACTGACAGATCACTGACTACTTACTATGAAGTCACAAGGTCAAAACTTTAAATTTCCTCTGGATTGCCTTCTAAGTACAGACTTAAAGGTGTGTTTCATCGGGCTAAGCCAGGCTCTTTAGACAAAGAAAAATGTTCATACCCTTTAGCCCAATGCCATCACCTTTGCTATGACACCAAGGAGTAAATCTGTTCCAGCTGTTTTATAGACACCTGTTTATTTCTGGGGAAAGAGTGCTGCTATTGTATCAGAAAATGTGACCTTCTGAAAACTATTATTGAGTCACTCCACAAATTGTCTGAAGAACTTTACCAATACCACCAGGGCACATCTCTGTTCCATTCTTTCTGGCAATCTGCACTCTTCCCATGGGTATCCCATTCATAGGGTCAGTGTTAATAATCTACTCTTTTTTCTGCTTCTTCCAGGAATGGATTTGTGAGGTCTCTGGCATGGCAGTTAACCAAATGCTTCCTCACCCATACCTCCTGCTAAGCACAAGGCCACCCACTCCCAACTGCCCCCTCCTATCCCATGTCAACAGTAAGTAGCCAGATTTGAGTCATCGCCAATACAACCAAAAAGATTGGAATGTTCAGTTGGAACCTTCAGCTTGCCCCTGCATGATCCAAAGCTCCCTTCTCCCTCCCCAAACCCCGCCTTCTCAGAGAATCTCCAAAAAAAAAAAAAGGTGCCCAAAAGCCCGGTTCCACATTCCTGGTGGATTGTGGTGGACATGGCATGACCCCTCACCTACAGGCTATAGGATCTCCCTGTTTAGTTCAGGGGCAGGGGTGCAGCTTCTCTGGCTTCAATATCTGGGACTAGAGAACCTGCCTGGGAATCACCTTGCTTAAACACACCTGTTGTTATCCTTTTTCAGTTTGATCTGGCTTACTGAGTGGGTGGAGAAACCTATTATCGGGAAGACAGAAAACCTATTCCTCATCTCTTTTGTGACTCTTCTTGAATGATCACAGAACTGGAAATTTGTTAGCAGTTCCTCCCTTTGCTCCCTCCCTCCCTTTACCCATTCTCCTCCAGGGCCTTATGTGTACTAAACTGGCCTCAAACCTTCAGCGTTCTTATTTCTGCCTCCTGCGTTCTGGGATGATATGTGTATGCCACAACACCCGGCTAGCCATAATGTTAACTTCTTCACAGCTCTGTCAACGCACTGTTATCAGTCTTTTAAATCACAGCTGTCCTAGTGAATGTGATGGTTGTGACTGTTGATGGCTATCACACAATCCTTAAGAAAAATTATATATGAGAAAGAAGCAGGGGAAATCCTATTCATCTTAAAATGTAACACAAGTTTCTCTGTCAAACCTGATTTCAAACAAACTTACCTGCCTTTTAAGTTCGGTATGAGTGCTTTCAGAACAACTGTCCACATCAGAAAGGAATGTTTGTAGATCACTTCCACAAAATTCACACTTGGGTACTAGCTCTTCTTCCTCCTTCTGAGAAAAGGGAGAGAAAGAGAAAGAACGTGAAGAAGTGCCTCAAGGACCAGCAGGCTTAGGGGGAATGGGTTGTGGGCAGTGAGTGTCTAGCAGGGCAACTTATCTGAGAACACTCGTCACAGAAACACTTGATGGGGAACTTTTAAGGGTCTGAGATGTTGTAGCTGAAGGAATCAAGCCAGTAAGATCTATAGAGTATAGTATGTAGATGTGTTGAACATCTAACTTCTGGTTAGACTGAGAATGTGACTCTATTTGGCCTTTATGAAGGTCACCAAGTTAGAATGAAGTTATTGGAACAGGCCTTAATCTAATATTGCTGGTGTTGTCAGTAGAGAAGGACCTTTGGACCTAGGGACCAGTGAACACTGAGGCAGAGGCTGGCAGGGTGCAATTACCAGCTGGCAGTGGTCACCAGTCCTTAAAGCAGGGAAAAGTGAAGAGAGTCCCACTACAGTGGTGGCCCTGTTCATAACTGGATCCAGACTCCTAGTGTCTGGAACCCCAGGGCCAGGGTCCTTTTGTTTTACAGGACTCAGCTGTTAAGACATAGGAAACCACCCTAAGTGCTTTTCCAAGTAAAGGAACCCTTTTCTTTGATTCACATCTATTGTACAAATACTGTATGGGCCCATATAGCCCTTTACAGAAATAATAAAATATATGAACTGAAATTACCTTGACTGTAATGTCCAGATTAGGAAGATTTTTTCTAAATGACAGAATGGGTGGTGGTCCGACACTGGGTAATGTTTTTAGAGGAGATTCAAACAATTTTACAAATTCTTCATTAAACTAAATGTTAAGAAGAGAGAGAACATTAAAGATTGAATAAGTCACTTTACAATAAGAACACTGTATTAGTTATCAAGATAAACAGCTCTCACCTCCATCTCACATAAAATGCTTAGTTTGGGCTCTTCAGGATTAATTACCCACTTTCCTGAAGAGAAAGGATAGATTTAGATGGGAAATTGCAACCTTTGTGCTATGTGTTCTGTGTTCCTCTAGTCTAGAGATTCTCCATGATGACCTCATAACCCATCATACTGAAACACAAATAGGTATGTATGTGCACACATGTATGTACACACAGGTGCACACATACACATGTGCACACATACACATGTGCACACACACACACACACACACAGCCCAAGCCCTTCATTTGCATTGCCTACCAGTATACATTCTCAACACAGTGCCGGTCAGCTTGGTTCCTTCCTTACTGGCAATTTGTCTTTTCCAGCAAAAGGGGATGAAAACAAATACCCATTTACCTCTTAACTTAGAAGCTGAAGTTTCTGGTTGTGCCTCCTTTGTTTCAATGGGTGCTTTTTCTAAAAACAAAACAAAAAGTATGTATGTATTTATCGTCAATCTTAAAAAAGGAGAAGCAAGTTAAATAGAAAATATATCATAGAAAAATAAGTGCTCATGTCTCATTTTCACATGTTCCCCCCTTTCCTAAATAGTGATTGAATAGAGACACATGGGGTCTGCTCTTTCAGAAGGTAATGATTATAATACACAACTTTTCACTTACCCATGCCACTTTGTTGGTACCCTAGTTAGCTTTAACTACCAACTAGACAAAGCTTAGAGTCTCTGGAGAAAGGAGTATCAATCAAGGGATTTCATAGGTCAGATTAACCTGTGGGCATGTTTACTACTTTTTTTATTGCTGGGCTAAGACACCATGCTCAAGGCAACCCACAGAAGAAAGATTTATTTATTACAGTTTCAGAAACTTAGTCCTTGACCATCATGGCAGGGAGCATAGAAGTGGACAGGTAGGCATGGTACTAGAACATTAGTGGAGAGTTTACATCCTTATGTGGAAGCAGGCAGCAGAGAGACCCAACTGGGAATGGTAGGAGCTCTTGAAACCACAAAGCCCTTCTCCAGTGACACACCTCCTCCAACAAGGCCACACTCCGCAGTCCTTTCCAAATAGTTCCACCAACTGGGAGCCACAGATTTAAATATATAACCTATGGGGGTATGTTCCCATTCAAACCACCACAGCATGTCTATGGAGGGTCGTCTTGATTGTTAACTGAAGTAGAAGGGCCAGCCACTGTGGGTGGCTTGCATAAACCAGCAAGCACTGTTCCTCCATGGATTCCCCTCTGAGATTCTGCTTGAGTCCCTTTCCCAACTTCCTGAAACAATGAACTGTAAAGCCTGTAAGCTGAAACAAACCCTCCCTTCCCCATGATTTCTTCTAAAGATTTATACTGTTAAGTTAAATGTTTACTTTTTTTCTTGTAGTGCTGGGGGTTGAACCCACCACCTTTTGCATTCTAGATAGGCACTCTTCCATAGTCTCTGTATATCCTAAACCATAGCTTTAATATTATTTATTGATGATTTGAAAAATTTTTAAAAGCGTACATATGCCATTTCTATAATAAACATAAGGATAGATATATAGCAGAAATGTAATGGAACTCTCTCTCTCAAGACAGGGTTTTACTGTGCATCTTTGGCTGGTGTAGAACTCACTATGTAAACCAGGCTGTCCTTGAATTCACAGAGATCTGCTTGCCTTTATTTTCTGAGTACTGGAATTAAAGATAAGCACCACCATACTTGTTTTAATGGCAGATTATTTCTTGATGAATAAAAACATTGCCATTTATCAAATACTATGATTTTAGATATTAATCTCATTTTGATGATCAGCATTCCTGTGTCACTACTAATTTACTAAGAGATAAAGTGACTAAGGCATGATGACATTAACAAATTTGCCCAATATCTCAATGTCTAGTACACTGCCTGGATTGAGCATCAGCCCTTCCATACTGGTTAAGTTTCCCAATTTGTAATCCAATCCCCCAGCAAAGGCTAAGGAATCAAATTACTCACTTGGCTCCATAGCAGACATTTGTTGAAGCCAACTTTCTTCTGTTTGTACTGATGTCTGAACTCTTTGATACAAAGTTGGGTACATATTTCTGAAATTTAAGTCACAATGTTAATTTGAGTATAATTATATGGTTGCTAGCAAATCTACTCTGTATAGTGTATTTTTAGTTGAATAACATATGCCATCAAGAGTTCTGATGTTTTTCTTTGAAATAATTTCTTCCATTCCTATATTTTGAGTAAAGTTAAACATGACATGTGGATTAAATCAATTCTTTGGAAAGTCGTCTTTCCTGAAAGTCCTCAGATTTGAGGTTCATGAGGGACAGTGAGGAAGACTGGCCTTTTGGGTAGGAATTTTATTAGGAGTTATTCAATGCCATAGATCTACAGGCATTGTGGGAGTTGTAATGAGAATTCAGGCCTACAAGGTTGAGTGGTAAAGGGGAAGCTCCATGACATGTCCTTGGTGTGGACAAGTTGACCATAGTGTAGACTGGCTATCTCTGATTCCCAACAATGGCAGGAAGTGGGAGTGACATGGCCATTCAGGGACTGTCCATCATACAGGATGAGACCTGTTGCTCCTGGGTGCTTATGGTGCATGTTAACCATTCTCTGAGGACACTGGGTTATAGACTCATAGACAGCTACAGGAGAGTGCCCGTTGTTTCCTTCACAACTGCTGTGGGGGTAAGAAAGAGACTACTGTAGGTGAGTGTAGCCTGAGTAGGCCCAACTCAAACCTGACACTTTCTAGAACTTAGAGGTTTTTAAAGTCATCTTTTCCCTGAAGGGATTTACTAGCATTGTATCTTCTCATATGTGGGATACTTATTGCTTGTGCTAGTGATGTGCACATTTAAATAAATGTAAATTATCACAAAGTGCTTGTTTTATTTAGTTTAAAATGAATACAATTGCTGCCCAGACAATCTAGGCACTGTGGTGCTCCAGCTTCGAGAGAGACTGTCAAAAAAAAAAAAACAAAAAAAAAACCAAAGTGGAAAGCAATAAAGGAAGATACCTCTGACCCCACATCCCACATACTCACACAGGAATAAGACAACATGAATCCACATACTGCGCACACAAATTATACACACTTTTTCGTTTCTTTTTCAAGATACGGTTTCTCTGTGTAGCCTGGCTGTCATGCAACTTGCTCCATAGACCAGGCTGGCCTTGAGCTTAGAGATTTGCCTGCCTTTGCCTCCGGAATGCTAAAAAATTACACAAACCTTCTGAAAAGTGCTGAGTTTAAGGCAAATGCACTGTTTTTAAGCACCTCTATTCCTTCTCCGAGTATTTGAGCAATCACTGACATGACAGGGAAGTAGGTTATCTCTAGAGTGGCAAGTAAACAGTGCTTTTCAATCTCCCTTGCTTCTTTGCATTTAATTAAATGATTGTTGTCTTCTAAAATGATCAAACACCATGTGTTTCAGTTAGCACATTGTTACTTTTCCACCCCAGTTCAACTGTGTCTTCACCTGCCTTTTTGACACTTAGTTTCCTGGCACATTGCATCAGTGAAGTGCTTTTGTTTTTCAGTTCTGGAGTGACTGTGTCCTGGAATAGGCAAAGAACTCCTCTGTGGAGGCCACTTGGGTAAGTCTCCCAGGCAATCCTGTTTATCTAACCTTCCTGAGAGACAAGATGCAGGGACTACTAGTAAAGCAACATGAGAGGGAAATCCCTAGACATTTACTGTGTATTTCCCTCTCAGTGCAATAGCTAACGAAAATGAATACATTTTTTTTTTTTCATTTAAGTGTCTTTGTCTAAGAAAACCTTTTGTGAGGGTAATCAAAATATCACAGGCGAAGGAGTACTCATTCCTACCCAGGATGGTCTGCACAAAGTGAATTCTGTGGCCCTCCTCATTTATCTTCCACTTAAAAATTCCATAAATGAGGATGGCTACAGAATTCACTTAGCAGAAGATAATCTTGATTGCCTTCACAAAAGCTAATCAAAGCCTTAGCATTTCCTTTTCACTGGCAAGGAAATGGAGACCCATAGAGACCAAGGGACATCTATAAAAGTCAGGAAGGAGTTTTTTCTTGGTCTAAAACTTGTTTTGTCACTTCCATCTGTGTCTTAGTTATTATTCCATTGCTGTAAAGAGGCATCATGTCCAAGGCAACTCTTATAAAAGAGATCTTCTAATTGGGAGCTTGCTTACAGTTTTAGAGGGCTAGTCCATGATCATCATGGTGAGAAGTTGACATGCATAGTGCCAGAGCAGTAGCTGATACCTTTACATCTTGATCTTCAGAGAGAGAGAGAGAGAGAGACAGAGAGACAGAGACAGAGAGACACAGAGAGACAGAGACACAGAGAGAGACAGAGATACAGAAAGGACAAGAGAAAGGGGAGAGAGATCAGACAGAGAGAAAAGAGAGAGACCCAGAGGAAGAGAGAGATTGGGCCTAACATGGACTTTTGAAATCTCAAAGCCCATCTCCATTGACATACTTCCTTCAACAAGGCCACATCTACACCAACAAGGCAACACATTCTAATGCTTTTAATCTTTCTCAAACAGTTCCACTCCCTGCTGACTAAGCATTCAAATATGTGAGCCTATGTGGTGGTGGTGCTGGGGCATTATCACTTAAACCACCACAAATGAGAATAGCAGTCAGGCATTGAAAACAGAAATTTAACTGATGCTGGTTGCTTTTTTAGGGCATTAAAACACCATACCCATAATCTCACCTCATTCAGTAAAGAAAACTTTGATGTTTGTATTTAGTTTTTAAAACATCTTCTTAGAAAGATTTATGAGCCACAAGAATCTTATCAGGAAAGAGAGTTTCTCATGGACTTGAAATCACGTAGCTGAAAACCAGCACAACATGGCTGCTCAGTACACAAGTGTCTTTCCTTTCCTTTTGCAGATCTTACTGAAAAAATGGACTCAGAACATCCAGCTCTAAAAACATGCTCTCATTGGTGTGTGTGTGTGTGTGTGTGTGTGTGTGTGATACCTATGTCCTTGGAAGGAAATGTGACTATAGGTCAAAGGAAGATCAGAGCAAAGGACACAGCAACTTAAAACAAGAGAAAATACAAGGGTATTTCTGAGAAACTTCTATCTTTATGCACCCAAACATAGAAAGGAAGGAATGAATGCTATCATCACAGTAAGTCAATAAATGACCCAGGAATATCCAGCCAGGAAGGCTCCTTGTTCTCATTTTATTTGAAGCAACTGACAGCAGTTTTCTTTAAAGTTTTTTATGTTAATTTTTTTGTGTATGAGTGATTTGCCTACTTCTCTGTGTGTGTTCTATGTGTGTTCCTGGCGCCATTTGGAGACCAGACTGGCTGGAGTTAGCGATGTTAGGGACAATGTGGGTACTGGGAACTGAATTTGTGTCCTCTGTAGGAGCAGTAAGTACTTTTAACCACTGGGCCAACTCTCTAACTCCAGTCATTTTGTTTCTAAAGCAGGGCAAAGAACAGCGTGTTGCTATCGTTGTTGAAAAGTGGTTATATTGCTTGGGCAGCTTTCTTCCTCGATGAGAAACAGAGCAGAGAACATGGTTACTAGCTCAACAAATTTGAAGAAGAAATAAGAAAGAGAGGAAAGGAAGGAAGGAAGAGGAAGGGAGGGAGGCAGACAGATGAACAGACCATTCCACAACAAAGAACTTTAACCATACAGTAGCACATGCTTCTCTTAACTGGAACAACGGTGGGAACACAGACTAATGAGGAAGCTGGCTGTGGTATGCTTCCCTCACCTGCTCAGAGTCCCTGTAAAACTTCCCACTTTGGGAAAAGGAAGTACTCTATGCAGGAGAATCCCATTTTAGCTGTCCACCAGTCATCCATTTATAAATGCAGATGGATAACTAAGGATTGTCTGTTACTTAAAATTAATCAGTAACAGAAAAGACAGAGATCAATAACATCGCCTCTTCATACATTATTGGGTCCAAGTGCCTTCAAAGACAATAATGAACAGTGAGGAAGTGTTCTGAAGAGCAGCAGTAACTGGTTCTCTGAATTACAATCCTGAACCACAGAAGAAAAATGTCTGTACATAGGCTGTACGCCAGAAACCAAACATCGAAAGAAGACACTGAAAATGTAAACAGGAGAGAACAATGGAGAACCTGAAGGGAAGGAGAGAGACAAAGGAAGGAGGTGAGGATGAGAAGGGTTTGGGAAGCGGACCATCATTGACTAATACTGGGCCTGGGAGGCGATGAGGCTATGTCTTCAGAGCTCCCAAGGACAATGCTTTAAAAGAGACCCCCTTATGCTAGGGTGTATTACTCATAAAGCTTGGTGGCAAAACAGAGACATTTTCCAGGCAGGCAAGAGTTTGGAGTACTCATGAGAACTACATGAAAAACATTACCTAAAGAATTTCCTGAGCAAATAGAAAGGAAGGAAAGATGGAAAACTGGGAATCAAGGGAATATAGCCATTACCATAGGCCAGAAAAAGTGAAGCCAACTGAACAAAAGTTAATAGAAAATCTTACTTTATAGGCAAGTTTTGCTAACATTAGATTACATTTTCTTGTCCATGGAGCCAGTATATTGGCTTTTGAACAAGCAATTGAGGATTTTTAAAAAAGTTTTTAATTTTCTAAATATCAAACTGTAAAGTACTAATGGTCAATTAACAATACACATATTATAAAACTGCAAAGTAATAAAATTTCATAGGCATGTTAATGTGTTTTGCTTCTCCCTCTCTCTCCCTCTCTGAGTATGTGTGTAATTTGTTAATTAGAAAACTAGATGAGAAGAGATAGAAGAAAATAGTAGTGGATTTAGTATTAATTTTATAAGCCAATACTAACAAACCAAAAAATAGAGGTTTAAATTCTTTACAGTACTAAATCCTAGGAAATTAAAAGTAGTATAAACACCAAGAAACAAACAAAAAACTGGAGAGGAAGCCAATACTTCAGTCAGAATTTGATGAATCAAGTAAACATAACCTTTAAAGTTATAATTGAAAGGCTAGAGAGGTAGCTTAATGGGTAAAATGCTTGTCTTGCAAACACAAGACTGTGAGTTCTACCCCTACAACACGTGTAAAAATGCTGGGCATGGCAGTTAACATTTGTAATCCTAACAATGGAGAGGCAAAGACCAATGGATCCCTGGTGCTTGCTGACCAGTTATTCTAACAATGAGAGACACTGTCTCAAAGAAAAAAAAGGGGGGGGCAGCACTTCAAGATGATACCACAGGCAATCACTAGCCTATTCATTAACATAGACACATGGGAATACAAATACCCCCCCCACACACACACACAATAGAAGGAAAACCAAGACTGCTAGATTATATTAACTATGTCTGGTGGGTCAGGGAAGTGATTTTCGATTTTGTGTATTTGTACCCTTTAATTTTTTAAACCACACATTTCATTAGAAATTTGAATTAAATGGACAAAACCCATGCACATTCTGTCGTGTGTGTGTGTGTGTGTGTGTGTGTGTGTGTGTGTGTGTGTGTGGATGGTGGTGGTATATGCATGGGAGTGCAGGTGCAGTACCAGAGGTGCTGGAGCCTGCTGGATGGAGCCTGGAACTGGAGTTACAGGCAGTGAAACGCCCCAAGTAGGTGCTGGAAACCCAACTCAGTTCACTTCCTTAACTGTTGATGTATCATATTGATAAGCAGACACATCATACTTAAGAGTTGGGTAGTAAGATGAAGACAGGGACTTCATCTTTATGTCTTACAAAATGCCTACTAATTCGGGAGTTTTTGTTTGTTAAGTTTTTCTTTTTGTTTGTTTGTTTTGTTTTATGCTGTGTAAGCTAGAGTGGGTTACCTCAGACTCTGGAATGTTGGGATTGCAGCATGTACCAGGATGCTTGGGATAAACAAAAACAATGAAACTTTTTGAATAAGAAAGTTGTATGAGTCTTGTGTTATTCATAACAAATCTAAAAGGGTAAACATTTATCTGTTTTTAAAAATATGACAATTGAAAACATTTTCTTACCTATCTACAGTCACTTCAGACAAGTCTTTCTTAAATGTTTGAAATATTTTAGGATAAGCTGTAGAATGAAACATTAAACTATTTAGCCACTCCATGCCACGGGTTCTTTAAGGGAAATTTTGTCTCCAGGGAACATTTGGTGAGGGTTAAAGACAGTCTGGTTGTCACAGGGATGTGTGTATGATTTTGTGTGTTCATGTGCCTGCGTGTGTTTAAAAGTTCATTATTAGGGTAGAGATTGTTATCGGTAAACAAAATATCCTAGAATGCACAAGGACAGCACCTTTTCCCCACCAGTAAAACCCACGGTAAAATGCTAACTATGAGAGTTTGAGAAATCTGTTCTAAATGCTCTGCTTTCCTTTTAAAGTAAGACAGTGATCTAGAGGTGTCTGCAAGGAAGTTCAATGCACAGGAGAGAGCTGTGTGTTACTGCAGAAGTCAGTAAGTAGGTCAGTACATTGCAGGTACTCCTGCCTGGGGAGTAACCCCAAATTCCACCTTTTACTAAGCGATTCCCCTATATCTTACAACAGGAGCTGTCATGACAGTCAGCCAAGACTTGATAGTGTATGCACAGCGGGCAGCAGAGGGAGGGGTGCATCGGTCGCCCTCCCCCTCCCCCAGGAAGAGAAGCCCTAGCTACTTTTATGCGATGAGGCGCTGCTGGAAGCTGAAGTGCCCTCGCTGGGCTGCGGCTCCGGCTGCGGCTGCGGCTGTGGCTCCTCCTGGCTCCACGAGAGGCTGGAAGCCTGGCTGGGCGGGATCGTGGCGCTCAGACTGGGGGTGACCACGCTAATTAGGCGGGGACGAAATCCCAAGTTTTCGTCGTCGAAGTAAACGCGTTCATTGAAGTTCATGACCTTCCAAAGGTCTTCATCTTCCAACAACTCAGGGAACTGGTCGGGATTGCCCTGCTGCGAACTCGCCACTTCCTCCCTCCCCTCCTCGTCATCCTCTTCCTCTACCACCTCCTCTTCCCCGATGGACGCCTCCTCCTGATCCTTCGGGCTGCCCTTCAAGGGCTCTGGCACGCTGCGACTCGGGCGCATGTCTGCAGGTGTCCAGGAGCACACACTGTTGTTGAGCGTCTGTCTCCCAGGGCAACCTCAGACCCTTGGGGTTTAAAGCCACCTTACCCCTTTAGCGAGGTGGCAGCTCCTCCCAGCCTGCGGAGAAGCAGCCTCTCTTCCCTAGGAGACAGCTCTGCTTTTTAAAAGAGGAAGTGGCTTCTGGAGATGGGCACCCATAATGCCACTTGGCATTGAAGAATTGAGGAAGCTGTGAAATTTGATTTTACTAGAAAGATGCCTATTGGAAATTCCAGTAAAACTCTGTTTACAATATTAGACATCAGCCTTTGGTCTGTAGTTTGCTGACTGACTTATGAGACTAATGCCTTGTATTATTTATTGCAAGTTGTTGTTGTTTTGTTTGTTTTTGACATCCTGTATATTTTGTGCCTGAGATATTTTGGGTCATTCTAGCCCTAGTTTGGTCTATTGCTTGAAGGATGCTTCTGTCTTGAAAGTAGAAAACACCTGAGATACCTGGTCATCACGGACCACCTCTTGCTTTCTGGGGCTTTGTTTTCAATTCATAGCTCTTTAGTTATTTTGTGAAATATTTGCACATACTCAAAAAGGTATCAAGGATAATACAGTGGACATCTGGTTACCTGATTCATTAGATGCCCAGGGTCAGGCCTAGAAGTCACTGTGTATGATTTCTGCTATGACATCGACCTCAGCCAGCCTATTTGTGGGTGAAAACTGGGAGCAATGATGCCTTTAAGATATTTGTGGATATAACATAGAATGGTGGTCTGTAACTATGAACACATTTCATCTGATGACCACTGGGAACACAAATGAAGGAAGATAGAAGTACTGGGTTTAGCTGCAGCATGATGCATCTGGAAGGTCCTGTCAGAGGACAGGCAGTGAGTGGTGCAAATTGTTCAACACTCCAGAGGGTAAAGCAGAGAGAAACTGCACAGGGTATTTTTTTTTTAAAAGAAATGAAGGTTTTGGAGGCCAGTGGAAACACTTGTCACAGGCTTGTGAGGCAGTCCAGATGTTTGGGTGGCTATGGAAAAAAGGGTCAAATGTGGGTGGACAGGGACACAAAGAACACTGCAGCAGATTCAGGGCAGGAGGGCACCCCAGCCGAGAGACCTGGGGAGGTGGATTAAGTAAGACAAGTGGGATTTGAGAAGAAAAAGGCCTCTGTGTACAATTTTTAGAACTTAGGGAATGAGTGCTAGGGATGAGGCCAGGATCTGGGGCATGCACCCTACAATTGAGCTTAAACCTTAATAAGAGCACACTGGTGTTATAAGTAGTTTGAGGTCCTCAAATTCAACTGACCATCTGTGTAGAGAAGTGACATGTGTAAAGGGATGCAATGTTTTTCTGCTTCTAGAGATCTCAGAGAGCAATCACCCTGTGGGGAGAGATGGGGGTCAGGATGGGTATGTTTAGTAAGACCACCTGCCTCTGGATGGCTTCTGTGACTACTACATTTCCCCAGCTACATTGTAAAGAGTATTCCTTTTTGAAAATGTTCAGCCTCTTTTAGGGGCTCCCCTTCCACAGAGATCAAGGTCTTCTTTTCCTAGATGTCACTGTCTATCATACTGGCAAGGGATCACTTATCCCTCTTCCACCCTCCATTTCCAGTGTCTTCTCAGGATCCAGGACTCGAGATTTGACAAACCACATGAGTGAGATAATCAAGCTTTCATTCCTTGATGTGTAAACTGGAAAATCAGTCTGTACCTTTCTGCTTAGTTACTCTTTTACTCTTCTTTTGGAAGATTGATCCTGTGTTATATTTATTTTATTTTAGATCTTATAAATCTGTTTAGAGAATACTGATAATTTCTTTAATCTATAAACAATGTCTTGAGAGCTTCAGATGAGCACCCCATGTGTATTTTAAAAACCTACATTTCCTGCCACAAATATATAGTATTATGTAGTTGTTTTCTCTGTTGTCATATGCTGTTTGTTTCCCCCTTCTATTTACTGCCAGGATACCAGCACTTTGAAAAAAGCAAGACTTCAATTTCTGTACAATTCAAATGTCTTATTGGTGTGCAGAATACTGTAGGCATTTTCCACATTGTTGAGGTATTATTTCTATGAAACACATTCTTGCAGTGATTTCCTGGTCCTTTAGCTTTTATGATCTTTCTGCTCCCTCTTCTGCCTTGTCCCCTGAGCCTTAGATGCAGGAATTGTGTTGTGGATGTGTCTTCTGGGTTATGGGAACCCTATAATCACTTGTCCTCTTCTTTTTGACCAGTTGTCATTTTCTGTAATGTTCTCTGTCTGTTGTAAAGAGAAGGGGTGAAAACTACACTTATCTGTGGGTATAAGCATAAGTATTTAGAATGCAATTAGTAATTTTCTGGTTTAACAAAGTGACAGCAATGCATTCTTCTCTAAGATCCATGACCTCACTAGCCGCAGGTGGTTAGCTAGTTTTCCAGTACCAGGAATGAAATGAATTCCCTCTTATTGATGTAGCCTTAAGTCCAATTAGAGAACTATTGGTTACCATGAAGAAATGAATGGCACTATTGCACCCTTAGGGTTAGCATGCCATGCTCATCTTGGTGTGGCTCATAGGCATTACAGCTGGCTAGGAGTAATGGTTGCTTTCTCGCTTGGAAGCGTGCACACCACTTTTTAGTATTTTGAAAGCTTATCCTCAGAGAGGAGGCTTTTAAAGTGATCCAGCTGCTGTCCTCCAGAATTGTGTCTGAAGTAGGTGGTGTCTCCAGTGACTTATTTCCAACGTCTGAGAGGCAACTAAAGGCAACATCTGTGGCCTCTATTGTTTTAGGGGTCACTTGGAGTCCTATGACAACAGCTAGAAAGGGGTTTCTTATGCTTTATTTGGACTTTCATAGATATTTCCTATTTCCTAGTAGTTTATGAAGAAAGCTCATTTCTTCATTTTTTTTTTTTTTTTGGTTCAGCTTTGGTCTGGTTCACACTGGAAGAGCAATATTAAAGAACCACAGCTTTGCCCACAGTCAATTAATTAAGACTGTGCATGGCTGTGTGAGCATAAGAAGGGACATTTGTAAATGTCAGGTCCTCTGTTTCCTACCAGCTCTGTTCAGAAGGTGATTTCCGAAAGGCCACATCTGCCTCCTGATTAGCAGTGACATCTGTTGTATCTTTGTTCTGGATATTACCTTGGAGACTGCTTGGGAGGGCTAATAGGGAAAGGAATCAGTCTTCTCCCACTTTCTGACTGTCTACCTGCATTTGCTTTCTGTTCCTGGAGTCAAATCTTGTCTCTAGTTCTAATGTCAAGCCCAGATTCATCATCCCTATGACTTCAACTATTTTGATATGAAACTTAACTCTGTTTGTTGTCTTTGGGCTGTTTCTGCAATTACAAATAAATAGATGCTCTTTATCCTAACTGATGCTAAGGACTCCAGGGTCATCCTTTCTCCCCTTCCCTCTTCCATAATGGAGTACTCATTCATGGACTATGACCTGTAATTTGTTCACTTAAAAATACTTGCTGAGTATTAGACCATTGATACTGTTCTCACCTTCTGGGAAATAGCAAAACAAGATTTCTGCTGTCACTCACAAGTCCTTTCACCAAAAAAGGGCCACATGATAATTATTGTATCAGTATGTTGTGAACACTGTGGATAAGATCAAAGTCCATGGATGAGATGGGTGTAAAATTATGAGCAGGAATTCTTTTTTCAGGGAGGTGACTGACAGCAGAGGGTGTCAAGTTCATTGAGCACCTCTGGAAGGGTTGCAGGTTCTTTCTCTCCCAGAACAATATGTGCATAGTGACATATGAATAGCAGCAGAAACAGGGACAGTTTATTAGAAAATGATACCTGAACAGGGCGAGTTTATCAGATGGACCCATATGCACAAAGAATGAGGGCTCTAAAGGCTCTTTGGCCATCAGCACCGCACCACACCACACCTCATCACATCACACCACACTGCACTACACAGCATCGCACCATACCTCACAGCACAGCACAGCACGGTACCACACCACCTAGACTTTCTTCTGCAGGCTCCGTGACATAAAGTACCACATAGAAGTACTCTACAATTCCAGGTATACAGTGACTCATTAATACCTTAAATCTCCACCAAAGGGTGTTTGTTTTAGAGTTATCATGAACCACCCATCACCTTCAGACACCGAAGTGCCAACTGGTGTTTTTCCTATGACAGTTTTTCTGATTTTGAGCAAGGCTCTCTGCATATAATTCTTTCAGTGACTGTGTAAGACTCCCTAGGCCACTTGAACCAGCTTTGAAGGAAGGGGAGAAGTGGAACAGGCCCTGGCATCCAAGGGTAGCTTGCTAGAGTGTTACAATCTTGTGTTATTTCTTCTGAGTTTAATGATGAGGCTCATCGTTAAGTGTGTTTCAGGGGTATGGAAGGTGTCCACACCTTCATTGCCCTGTCATTGTTGTGTGTTTGTGTATGGGCCAGCAAAGCCTAAGGCCGTTTTCCTTAAATCTCTTACCTACTCTTGTTTTCAGGTCCTGTGAAGGCCTTGTTTTCTTTAAATCAGCCACTACATCTCCCACAGCCTGAAAATCTCGCGGTATGCTTCTCCCTTTGTGACTTTTCACATAACACCTATTTATCTTTTTATGATTTCCAGGTTACATCCCCAATACCACCATTTTCTTCTGTTATTCCTGTCAGAGAGCACAGACCACAGGTAGTTTCTGCTTGTGTGTTTGTATATTTGCACTGTCTGTGTTGTTGCTATGCTGCAAATGGCACAAAGGCAGGAAGTGCATATGTCTTGTCTTCTTTTCCAGGTCAATGGCTTGGTGGGCACATCATCAAATCAGATAGATCACAGCAAGATTAGATGAAATTTAGCATAGCCCCATATTTCACCGGGGAGGAACTGGGACTCAGTTCTCAGCTCATGAAACTAGCTGCAGCACAGGAACTAGAATTTAAGTCCCTTGAGTCCCATGGTAATGTTTCCTCCACAAAATCACAAGAACTCTGTGTGTCCTTGGCATTCTTATGATTAATTCAGAAAAATTGTTTAAAATGTAACTTACATATGTAGAGATGTAAACAATTTACATGTCTGTAACAACACATTTTACACATGCTGAGGCATGTTTTAATGATTAAATGTTAACCATATGTATTTTTATTAAGTTTTAAAAATGTATTTTATACACCAACCTCAGTTTCCCCTTTCTCCTGTCATCCTATTCCCTCCCCCTGCCTCTTTCTACCCCCCAACCCCAGAAAAGTAAGGCCTTCCATGGGAGTCAACAAAACATGGCATATCAAGTTGAGGCTGGACCAAGCTCCTCCTCCCTGCATCAAGGCTGAACAACGTACCCTCTAGGGAATAGGTTCCAAAAGGCCAGCTCATGCACCAGGGACAGATCCTGGTCCCACTGCCAGAGACCCTACAAACAGACCAAGCTATACAACTGTCATCCACATGTAGAGGGCTTGGTTGGTCCCATGCCAGCTCCTGAGCTGTCAGTCTAGAGTCTGTGAGCTCCCCTGGGCTCAGGTCAGCTATCTCTGGGGGTTTCTCCATCATGCTCTTTACCCCTCCTTGCTTATATAATCCCTCCTCCCGCTCTTAGACTCTTGGAGCTTGGCCCAGTGCTTGGCTATGCATCTCTGGGTCTGCTTCCATCAAAAGGCTTAAATATGTACATAGTAATATATATATATATATATATGTGTGTATGTGTGTGTGCATGTATGTATGTATGTATGTATGTATGTATGTATGTATGTATGTATATGCTTAACATCTCCATAAGCTGTGTGGCAATACAGTCAGTTACTGTTTTCCAATGACACATCTAAGTCCTTATTTGCCTGGTTGCTGCAAAGCTTACCACACAGGCTGCCATTCTGAGACTTGCACCTAGGATGATCCGATTCTTCTGGTTGGTAAGTGAACACAGTATGTTTCACCATGCCCACCATGTTACAGCAATTAGCCTTTTTTTTTTTCCTCATGGCAGCTGCCTTGGTTTTTAGACCCAGCCTAGTAAGTATATGGCCTCACAGTCATTTTTCTACCATGGCACACATCTAGTGCGAGCAGCTTTTAAACACCGAAGTACTGTCTTTGGAGTGACTTACCATTTTGATCAGATGGAGTTTCTAGGAGAGGCACCCCTAGAGGTACCCAGAAGCTGTGTGCAAACCCTTGGGGAGACCGATACCTGGAACAGATCGTCACAAATTTCCCTCCTCCCTTTGGTGCCCTTCTTTGTGATAGAACTTGGAGACTTCTGCCCTCATGTCTCCTCTGCTTGGATCTTCTTTGGTGAAACTGGCACTAGCAAAATCACACACAGAAGCTGGAAAGCACAGGCGCTGAGGGAGGCTTACCTACGAATACCATGGGACAGTGACTGGGCTGGCCGTGTGGAGCAGTGACAAGCGATGACAGCTGAGGGCCCTTCCACTGAACAGTGTGTCACCCAGGTGAATGTGAAGATCTCTTGTGCGCTCAGCTGCTGGCCACAGGGATGAGCCAGTCACCTCAGATCAGCACTGTAGAGCTCAACCATGAAGGGGAACTAAGTCATGTACTGCCGCGTCTGAGTTTACAAGACAAAAACACTAGATTTTGGGAAAGTCGGTTATGTAGCATTAGATCTTAAGTCTGTGTCTGATGGCTTCTGAGTCCAGAACTTCTAGCTCTGCTTCTGTCGTCTATTTGCCTGGCTGTTTTAGCTGTTACTGATCATGTAGCCTATCTCCTTGCCTACTTGGTTATTTATGTTATACACTGGATGTTACTGGGGAAAAAAATACGGAAAACATTGCAGGGCAGCATAGTCAGGAAACAAAGGGGACACCTAAGAGCCAGGCATCCTCTCACTCACCTTGTCTGACCGCCACCTCTGCCTGATTGATATCCAGGAATTCTGACATAACTGACCAGACTGTCTACAAAAGAGCCGTACTCTTCTTTCTGACACACTTCCTAAGCGAGGCTTGTGAACCGTGACTTTTGTCTAACCTCCTTGTGACCTGCTTATTTATTGTGAAAATCCTCTGAGTGGTTTATGTCCATTAGGACTCCCTTCTCTACCTAGGGACCTGTACAAAGTGCGTAAGTCTTTCAAGGCTGAAACTGAGTGCTGCAGAACAATCTTTGTACACTGTAAATGTGCATTGCTCTCACTGTTAATAAAAAGCTGATTGGCTGATAGCTGGGCAGGAAGAGATGGGGTGAGCCATCCTGATACAGAAAGAATCCTGGGAGGAAGAAGGGCAGAGTCAGAGGGGTTTCCAGCAGACACAGAGGGAACAGGAGACGAATATGCCATGTTGATAAAGGTACCTCCATGGCAGAGCATAAATAGTAAATATGGGTTAAGTTAAAGAGCTCATTAGTAATAAGCCTGAGCCATTGGCTGAACATTTATAAATAACACCAAGTCTCAGTGTGTTTATTTGGGAGTTGCTGGTGGGACAGAAACTTCTGCCTACAACTGAGGATAAGGAAAGGCTTTTCCTAGGATCTAATCTTAGTTACAGATACCATTAAAGCCCCAAAGCAAGCAGCCTGATACTTCTGAGGCACTCAGAGCACCCTCTCCTGACACCACACTTGGCTTTCTTCGTGTAGGCCTTGTCTTTCTGTTTAACCAATAAACTTGCTAAGTTTGCTCTGCTCCATCTTGAACTAAGTTTCTGGGTGGCCTGGCTGCACCAAGCAGCAGCCTTGCCCACCTCCAGGCTCCTTAGGCCACACTGCAACAACCTTTACCTGCATTTCCTGCTTCTGGTGACGAGTTAGGTTGAAGATTATATAATGTTCCTCTGAAGAGAATTACACTTGCTTAGGAAGGCATGTGGGTGTGCTTATAATAAGAAATAATATAGAACCAACCCAGCTCTATTTTGGTGATTGCTGATTTAAAGCTAAAGCAGGGTTTTGCCTATTTCCATGTAATCCTTGTGTATAAAACCCAGCCCAGCAGGCCCTTCGTTCGTTGGAGTGGTAGTGGATTCACCAGCCCCTTTGCCCTCTCTTGGTTGGAGCTGACCCTCATTTTCTGCTCTTAGCCTATTTAAAATTATAAGAGGTTTTGTTCAGATCCTCAGTTACCATTTAAAACCAACATATGCCTCAGATAAAAAGCACAGAGGATCTGGCTTTGTCTTCTTTCTATCAGTTGTCTTGGTTGTGATGTTCTCTCACAGTGACGAGAAAGTTACTAATCAAAAGAGCATAAGCCATCACTTTTGGTTTGTTAAATGCTCAGTCCTCACTCCTTCGCTGATTCCAATGGGATTTTTGGGAAAGCTACACAAAACACTATACTTAAATATACCCTGCAACCGATTTCACTGGTTTTTACTACCCAAATCTATGTGTAGCATGCTAGTTTATAGTTTTTAAGCATTTTAATGAGTATCTTATTCATAAGATTTATTTATTTTTATTTTATGTGTATGAGAGTCTGTCTGTCTGTCTGTCACGTGTGTGCCCAGTGTTCATGGAGGCTGGTAGATCTGGTAGATGATTTCAGATCTTGAACTGGAGTTACAGAAAGTCATAAGCAGCCATATAAGTTCTGGGAGTCAAACCCAAGTCATCTGGAAGAGCGGCCAATACTCTTAATTGTTGTGGGTTGTATGATCACACTGTGAGCTCCGAGTTTGCATTTGCAATAAATAAAATCAACCTTGGGTCAGGAGGTAGAGCCAGCAACTAGTTAATAGAAAGTAATTGTGGAGAATCAGAGGGAGTGTGGAAGATGGGTAGAGAGATGCACAGGAAGTGGTAGGGAGGGACTTGAGTGTATATGGTGATTCTTTATGCTTTGGAGTGATGGAAGAGACTCTCTTTCTGAGACTCCGGTGAAGAGGGAAGGTTAGCTGGTCGCTCCTCAACCTCTCTGAGCTAGCAGCTTGCCACTCCAGCCTCCGACTCCAGTCTTTATTGGTAAATAGATCAATAAAGGTTTAGTTAAAAGCTACATTTGGTGCTATCAGCAGGAGACAGAGCCAGTGGGGTGCAGAAGTCCCTCAGGGCCACTGTCTGAGAAGCAGGCCAGGAACCGTGGAGCTGCAGTTGTGGGCTGAAGCAGCAGGAGATTCAGGTACAGTTGCGGTGCCGGGATGAAACGCTTAGCCACTGGGGCATCTGTCCTGCCCAGCCCCTAATGAGGTTTAATGACCATAGGTCTTTGTTAGGACAGGACAAGAGTGAGACAGAATATCTTTCTTCACACATCTAAATGGGCCTCATCTCACTATCTTAAATTTAAGCCCTTATCTCTATTTTATAAAACATTTGTTTATCCGAAGGGTGGTGGCACATGGATAAATGCCCAGCACTTGGGAGGCAGAGACAGGAGGATCTCTTCGAGTTCATCAAGCTGCCCACTCCACTTTTCTACTTGGTGTTTTCTGAGAAAGTAACTTTTTTTCTGAAACAAACTCACATTTTTTTTTCCTCCTACTTCTTCCCTGGTGTCAAGAAAGAGAAGCTGTGAGGTGTCTAATTAAAAAAGTCATCTTTGACACCTTCTGATTTCTAGCCACAAATCCAATCATTCACTATGACCCTATAAAAATTTCTTCTAATGTTCCCTCAAATGCCTTCATGTCTCCAAGTCTAGTTAAATTATTTATGTCCATCTTGGATGTGTTAAGTCAATTCCTGAAGGGCTTTTTTTTTTTTTTAATCCTTCTGCTTCCTTCAGATTGCAGCTGCAATGGTAATTCAGATTGCAAATAAAATACAACCTTAATTTTTCTTTATCTTTTGCAATGTGAGTCTCACTATGCAGCCCTAGCTAGCCTGGAACTTGCTGTGTAGGCAAGGCTGGTCTTGAATTCACAGGGACTATCCCTACTTCTGTGCCTCTAGTGATGGGATCAAATGTGTGACTAATAAAATTGAAACCATGAACACAAGTGTTGACATCTTGCAGGCTCAGCTCTTCAGTCTCTCCTTGCCTTGGTCTCTGCACCGTGGCCACACTGGGTAACTGTCTGACCCCCGTACCTGCTGGATCTCCATGCCTATGACCCCTCCCACCTGTACCTTCTCTACATGGCCCCACCCTGGACCCCCATGGACTTCCACCCAGACTCTGCTTCCCTCCAGGAAACCAGGGATCCTTGTGCCCCTCAGAGCTTCCGTGGTTTCATTTGCACAGTTTCTATGACTGTAATTTTGTGGTTGTATAAGGAACAGCTTAGAGTCATCCTCCCCAATGGAAACTTAAGCTGCACAAGGGCAAAAGACCAACCAGGGGTGTGGTTGCCTGACCTTGTGCTCAGCACTTGGCACCATCTTTTGCTTCATTACAGGCTAGAGAGACCTATCTTCCCTCTTATCCTCCTCCCTCTTCTGGAAACTTTCTTCTTCTCCTCAGTATCCCCCCCCCCACTTCTCTAATCAACTGGGTTTAATTAGAGTTAGTTACACACACATGGTTGCCAAGTATTTTACTAGATTATGGGAAATTTAGTGCTACAGCCAAATTAGTGGCTACACGACTGAGGAACATGCCTTCTCTCCTAGCCACATTAACTGACAATAGCTTCTCAGCTAGGGTCTGGGAGCTCATACGCCCATCTCCAATCAAGGCAGGAATGTTGACAGATATACCTTGTGAAGATGCTGTGCCTGTAAACACGGGTGCTATGAATTTATGAGAGCAATGGCCACATCACAGACTGAAGACAGCATTTCACAACTCTTCCTACATCTTCCTGCACCTGCTTTCATAGCATCCCCTGAGATGTCTGGAGGGGAGGGTGGTGTAGATGTGTCATTTTGGACCAAGCACTCAATATCATCTCTTTATGCAATTATAAGTTTCTGTGTTAACCACTACTTGATGCAAAAAGAAGTTTCTTTGACAGTACTTTGAGAACAGTACTAATCCATGGGTATAAACATAAACACTTAGAATGTAGTTTCATGTATCTATTTGGCGAGATAGCAGAAAGAGGTTTTCTTTCACTATAGTCTATGACTTCTCTAGTCACAGGCTTTTGACTAGGTGTATAGTGCAAGGCATGAGTTCTCTCCTGTGTAATGAGCCTCAAAGTCAGATCCAAAGTGATTGGCTACCCCCATAATATTCATTCTACTATTGCCCCAGTGGACACATTTTTGTCTGGGAGATCAGTACTGTGGAGCACAGGGCCCACCATTGGGTAAGATGTCATTGATGACATTTCTTATCCGATGACCCACATAGCATCTTCCAGCTCTGAAAGTTAGTCAGCAGGGAGAAAGTTTTCAAACTGGTTCCAAGTTACCTGCAACTGCAGAAATAGGGTCACACCATGTAGTTCTGGTTGGCAAACAGGAGCAATGGATAGCAATAACTTGTATTGTCTTAGGAGCCTCTGACCAGTAATTCATAGGGAGGTATCCCATGCCTGGGACTGGAAGTTTTGTTTAATATCCCATGGTTTCTGGGAACACAATTATCCACTTATGATGCCTCTTTAAATGCCCTCTTTTAAAAATTGTATTTTAAAATTAGTTTACAAAGTATCAGGTTTCCCTAAAGCTTTTCATATATCTCCAGTTTTGGCTATCCCTCTCCCTACCCCCTTTTCAATTCCACACCCAGACATCTTCCAGCCTACCCCCCCTCCACACACACTGCCGTTATTCCCTTCTCTATCCCTGCACTGCTGTCCTCGTGTAGTCATTGGAATGAGAATTGTCTCCATAGGCACATACACCATACACTTGGACTCTAGGCTGCGGAACTGTCAGAGGAGCCGTGTCACTGGAGGGGGAGTTTGAGATGTTAAAAACATGAACCACCCCCAGTTAGCTCTCTGTGTCTGGTGCTTGTGGATCAGGATGTAGCTCTCAGCTACTGCTCCAGCACCATGCCTGCCTACCTGCTGTCATGCTCTTTGCCTTTGTAGCTATGGACTTTGAAACTGTGAGTCCCAAATGAAATGCTTTAGTTTGTAAGATGTCTTGGTCATGGTGTCTTATCACAGCAATAGTAAAGTAACTAAGGCACCAAACTTAAACCTGTAAACTTCAGTATTCCTACCTCTACTTTTGAATCACGCGTGTGTTACTAACCCCCTACCCTCAAGGCCTATCCCACCTCCCGCCACAGGCCCTTTCTAATTTCCTGATTTCTAATTTGGTATTATGTGTTAATACCAAATTAACACATAAGTTAAAAATATGCAACTAGTATCCATAATGAGGGAGGGACCGGCTCCATTCATTTACCTGCAAACTTCAGGTTTACTTTACAACTGAGTAAAATTCCATTGTGCACACACACCACATTTTCATTATCCATTCATCAGTTCATAGACATCTGGACTAATCCCACCTCCTGGCTAATGTGAACAGAGCAGCAGCAAATATGCATACACAAGTGTATTTGTATATGAGTATGCAAATAACTCTGTAGTAGGATGTAGACGCCTTTGTGTATATGCCCAAGAGTGAAAGAGCTGGATCCCATCACAGTTTTACTTTTAACTTTTTGGGAGATCTCTACACCGACTTCCATAGAGAATTTGTATTCCCAGTAGTTAATGAGGGTTCCCTTTCCTCCACATCCTCACCAACATCTACTACTACTTGTCTTCTTGATGGCAGCCATTGCAACTGGGGTCAGATGGGATCTGAGTCATTTTAAGTTGCATTTTCCCAATCCAGACAGACATTACCAACAACAGCCAATACATCAACAAACATGACAATGGCAAAACAAAATCGCCATTGTCATGTGGTCCCGTGTTCCAGCATTCTCCTTTGTGCCTATCACATGCTGTTGACTTTTCTTCGTTCTGATGTGTTATTTTGCCTTCATGCTGTGAACTGGATACAAGCTCGGAGAAACTACCAAGTAGTACTCCCTCCTTAGGACATGGGGCAAATTTATTAGCTATTAGTTGTTATCTGAACAAGAATTTACCATTTATATTTTTATAGAAAAAAGAATATATTACATTTCATAGTTTATGTGACAGCTATTTGTATGATTTTGGCAGTTTCACCACAAGTCTACTTTATTTCTTCTAGATCTTCTCAACCCCTTACAACAGGGTGTAGTAATACAAATGAACAGGAGGGGGCAGCATGGGACCAAACTACAATAGTACTGAGGCAAAGGGAAAGTCCTGCTGTTAATATAATGTGATATTCTATGGGAAGTTACTCTGGAGGGTAGCTGCTGTTGTGTTCCCACACGTCTGCCTTAAGGAGGGCAGAAGACCGTACCCTCAAACGCTGCTCTCTGTGTCCCAGGTCTCATGGATACACTTTGCACTTGTGTAGAGAAGCTTTGTGTAGAGAAGCTTTCCTCAGATGAGAGGCTCGGGTTTGGTAGCCTTCATTTACAAGTGCAGTTTTGCACCCAGGAGAGTGCAAAACCTAGGGTTTCCCTGCAACATCTGCGGAACTTCTGTTGAAGTGTGACAGTCTGTACCCACTCCTTCGAGGCCAGGGACTATACCGTCATGTGTATGCCTCAGTAATTTGCCACAGTGTGTCCTAGTGAGGCTGGACGAAACCGTACCAACCGCAGAAGCTGGGAAAAGAGGGACAGTTATGACTGTGGTATTCTTGAACAGTGGGATTCTCCTGCTATGACATGCCTACTGAACTGTCTTTAGTAATTTTTTCTTGGTTTAAATTTTTCATGTTTTTGAGCATTTAATACATGAGTAACATATTTACATTATTCCCCCCCACACACACTTCTGTCTCCAGCTTTTCCCTTGTCCCACCTACTCTCTCAAATTCATGACCTCTTCTCTTATAATTATTGTTACATAAGCATACACACACACACACACACACACACACACACACACACACAGAGAGAGAGAGAGAGAGAGAGAGAGAGAGAGAGAGAGAGAGAGAGCGCCTATGGAGTCTGTTTAGTATTGCTTGCACATGCCTATGTTTAGGGCTGACCACTTGGGAATAGATAGCACATCTAAGGATGGGGGCTTGTGAAATATCCCCCATCCACATTGGCATGTCAACTGGTGGTGTCATTGTGCAGGTCTTGTTTTGGCAACTATTGAGATTGCAGGGGGTGCAACATCTCTGTCATGTCTAGGAGACTCTGACTCACTGGTAGCATTGCTGTGGAATATTTAATTATGTAAAGATGTGTTGCATTTGTTTAATTATGTAAACATGTGTTGCTTTTGTTTATGCTGCATTTGTTTAATTATGTAAAGATGTGTTACATTTGTTCCTGCCATGGGATATTACCTTAACTGGAGAAAGATGTATTATATTTGTTTCTGTTGCCTTTATTAAGGATGTAAAGGTGTGTTACATTTGTTTGTGCTGCATTTGTTTAATTAAGTAAAGATGTGTTGCATTTGTCTCACCTTTCCTGCCTAAGGCACTTGACTGGTCTAATAAAAATCGGAACCGCCTAAAGCTAGACAGGAGGGGGAGAGGCACAACTAGCAGCCAGAGAGAATAGGTAATAGAGGAAATCTAGGTGTGTGTGGGGGAAGGGAATGTGGGAGAAAGAGAGGTATCCCGGCCAGGAGCCAGGTGGCTGCCAGCCTGCCTGCCACAGAATAGAACATACAGAAAGAAAGGTAAAAGCCTGAAGACAAAACATAGATGAAAAGAAGCAGGGTAATTTAAGTTAGAAGAACGCGTGAGACAGGCATAAGATCATACGTTCACAACTAAATATTAAGTCTCCATGTCATGATTTGGAAGTTGGTTGGTGGCCCAAAAGAAAAAGCTTGGTACATAGCATTTTGGCCCCCTGACTCTAACATTCTCTCTGTCCCCTTTTCCATGATGTTCCCCATTGATGTTTAATAAGGATCAGGAGAAACAAATAGGCCGAATAGATGTTTATTCAGGGAGAAATAACTCACAACATAGACAGATGAACACCAGCAGGTTTCTGGTCCCAAGGATGCCTCCGGATGTACTCCTGTCCCAGTGCTGCAAGCAAGAGAGCTCTCCGAGACCGAGCCTCAGCCTTAGTTCCCCCCAGGTCACATCTGGCCCTATCTCCACCCCAATGGGCGTGGTCTATGCCACAGGCGCAGACAAAGTGAACATCTCACTACAGTTCCCCCAGCTAAGTTTAGGGGTGTAGGTTGTGTTGTAGATGTTCCACCTGGGGCTGGGCACCCCATAGTCACTTATTCTCTGCATTTTGACCAGCTGCAGATCTCTGTAGTAGCCCCCATCTTTTGCAAAAAGAAGTTTCTTTGTTGAGGGGCGAGAACACACTTACCGGTGGATATCAGGGTAAGAGTTCAGAATGCTATCGTTTGTTTATAGAATGCTCAGAGAAGCTGTAGTGATCTAGGACAATGGCAACAGCAGGTTCTTCTCTAGGCTCTGTAACCTCTTCAGCCATGGGCACTTGGCTAGGTTTATAGTACCAGACAGGAGTCCCCTTAAGTCCAATTGGACAGCCATTGGGTTCTTCTAAGTATCACTATTGTGTCATTGAGGATAGTTTGCCAGGCCACTCATTGTTGTGGTTCATAGGTTTCACAGGCAGGCAGGATTATTGATTGCTTCTCTCTCTCGGCATCTTATAGAAGACCTTCTGATGCTATGAGAGCCCGTCCCCAGGAAGGAGGGTTCCCCATCAGTTCTTGCTTAGTCCCTCCGAGACCTGTGACTGAAGTGTATGGTATCTTCAGCAATAGGGTCTAACCTCCAAGTTTTGGGGGAAAACCAGGGGCAATGGAAATAGCCTATATTGTTTTAGATATCTTCTGGACTAACCTTAACCAAAAACTTGGAGGGAGATTTCCCATGCTTGCTATGGGGTTTTAGATGTCCATGGCTCTTGAGAGGAATATTACCAGCCTGTGTGGTGTAATAACACACACCTATACATACACATATGTATACATCTGTATATATGGATATGGTGTGTGTGTGTGTGTGTGTGTGTGTGTGTGTGTGTGTGTGTGTGTGTGTGTGTATAATATTTTCCCCAGCTGGGCCTGGTGGTTGTGGTGCATGCCTTTAATCCCAGCACTTGGGAGGCAGAGGCAGGTAGATCTCTGTGAATTCAAGGACAGCCAAGAATATACAGTGAGAATCTGTCTCAAAAAGACATGTCCTTTGTGTTATGTCTCCTTCTCTCCCAGATAATTTCCATCCCAGTCTTCCTCTTTCCTCCTTCATAGTATCCATATCTTACCACCTACCATAGTCCCTTTTTACTCTCTGACTTCTGAAGTTACTACAGGTTATATATTCAGACCTAAAGATTTACAGCTATGATGCACAAATAAGAGAGAATGTGCAGTATTTGTCTTTCTGGGTCTGGGTACCTTACTCAGCAAAATGGAGAATACGTTTTAAAAGTATTCTCATAATATTCTGAATTTATTGGTATTTGTTGTAATGTTTCCCTTTTTGCCTCCAATTTTTATTAATTTGGGTCTCCACTGTCTCTTTTTTGGTTAGATCAGCTAAAGGGTCTATAAATCTTGTTTATATTTTCAAAGAACCAGCTCTTAGACTGAGTCTTTGTATTTTTATTTGTTTCTATCTCATTAATTTTACAATCAAGGCATAATTTTGATTACTTTTTTCTCATCTGCTTGATTTGGCTTCTTTACCCCCCCCCAAATTCTTTGTCATGGAATATCTTGTTTTCTCCATTTATAGTGATTGACAGCTTTGCTGGGTATAGTAGTCTGGGCTGGTATCTATGGTTTCTTAGTGTTTGTAGAATATCTGTCCAGGACATTCTGGCTTTCACAGTTTCCATTGAGAAGTCAGTTGTAATTCTGATAGGTCTGCCTTTATATATTACTTGGCTTTTTTTTCTTTGCTGCTCTTAATATTCTTTCTTTATTCTGTATGTTTTGATTATTATGTGGCATAATAATCCTTTCTTTCTTTCTTTCTTTCTTTCTTTCTTTCTTTCTTTCTTTCTTTCTTTCTTTCTTTCTTTGGTCCAGTCTATTTGGTGTTCTATAAGCTTCTTGTACTTTCACTGGCATGTCCTTCATTAGGTTGGGAAAGTTTTCTTCTATGATTTTGTTGAATATGTTTTCTGGACCTTTGAGGTGGGTTTCTTCACCTTCTTCTTTGCCTATTATTCTTAGGTTTGATCTTTTCACAGTGTCCCATATTTTTTTAAATTTTTTTGTGTTAAGGATTTGTTGGACTTAACATTTTCTTTGGTTGATGAATCTGTTCCCTCTAGTATATCTTCAACACCTGAGATTCTCTCTTCCATCTCTTGTATTCTGTTGGTTATGCTTGTATCTGTAGTTCCTGATCATTTACCCATATTTTCTATTCCTAGCATTCCAGTTTTCTTTATTGTCTCTATTTCAGTTTTCAAGTCTTGAACTGTTTGAGTTGTTTTCTTCACCTGTTTGTTTTTTCTTTCTCTTGGCTTTTCTTGCTTTCTTTAAAAGATTTGTTGATTTCTTCCCTCTTTTTTTTTTTGATTTTTTTGTGTTTTTCCATTTCTTTAAGGGATTTTCTCATTTTCTCTTTAAGAGCCTCTATCATCTTCATAAAGTTGTTTTTAAGGTCATTTTTTTCTGCTTCATTTGTATTGGGATGTTCAGATCTTGTTGATGTAGTAGAACCCCTAGACTCTGGTGGTGTCATATTAGTTTTTATGTTGTTGAATGTGTTCCTATACTAACTTCTTCCCATCTCTTCTCCCAGTGGGTGAGGGGCCAAACTTCCAAAGGTGGCAGGTGCTGGATGGGCTGCTCCCAGGTCTCTGGGGATTTGGTGAACAGAATGATGGGTTTACATGCCCTGTTCAAGGTCATGTAAGGTTCTTCCAGTAAGAAGGGCCTTCCAGGAAAATGCCTAGCACTCATCTCTCCTGGTGGGTGTGGTTGTAAGTGACGGCAGATGCTGGATGGTTTTTGTTTTTTCAAATTCTTGAATTTCCCTATTCCATTGTTTCTCTCTCTCTCTCTCTCTCTCTCTCTCTCTCTCTCTCTCTCTCTCTCTGTGTGTGTGTGTGTGTGTGTGTGTGTGTGTGTGTGTGTGTGTGTACGCGCATGCGCGTGCATGCTTGTTTCTGTTTTTAAATGTAGGTATTTTGAGCTATATATTTTCTCATCAATACTTATTAAAAATATATCCTGGAGGTTTTGGTATGCTCCATTTTCACTTATTTCTCAGAATTCAAAAAATAATCCTTCTCAATTTCTTCTTTGATGTTTGGTTTAATCTCCTTGCGTTTATATTCTTTTTCGATATTCTTTTGCTGTTGATTTCAAGCTTTATTGCATCATGATCCCATAAAATGTATAACATTATAAATTTTTCTGTGTGGGGATTTGTTTTGTATTCCAGTATTGGTATATTTTAGAAAAGCTTCCAAAGCTGTTGTGTCAAATGTATACTCTTTGGTGTTGTGTGGAACATTCTGTAGTTATCTGTTAGGTCCATTTGATGTGTGATATTTAGTTCTGATGTTTGCCCATTTATTTTTTGTCCAGATGGCGTGCCTACTGTAGAAAGCAGAGTATTGAAATCCTAATATTACTGATTTGGGGTTAATCTGTGTCCTGAAGTCTAGCTGTATGATTTTTATTAAATTGGGTGTGCAGGAGTTAGGTGATTGGTGTTTAGGATTGCAATGTCTTCTTGGCTAATTGTTTCCTTGGTCAGATAGGAAAGTTTTTTTTTTTTTTAATCTCTTCTGAGTAATTTTTGGTTTGAAGCCTATTTTGGCAAATAGTATGCTAGTAATATCTGCTTTTCCCAGGTACCATTTACTGCTTATCCTTGCATTCTAAGGTGGTCCTTATCCTCAAAGGTCAAATGAATGTCTAGTACACAACAAAAAGATGGAGTTTGTTCCTTAACCCAATCAACGGGCCTGTGATTTTTGATTGGGTAATTGAGACCACTGGTATTTGAAATTGTCTTTGGAAATTTGTGTGTGTTGATTTTGGTCACCTTGTTGCTTTTTTGCTGTTTGTGTTCTTAGTTCTTGTTTGTGTTTCAGTAATTATGTTTCTTTTTCTTTGTGTAGCCTCTTGGTTGTACTTATGTTATGGAATATTACTTTAAGTAGGAAAAGATGTGGTCCATTTTTATGCTGTGGGATATTTAGCTGTGTAAATATGTGTTACATTTGTTTATGTTACTGTTCTGCTGCTATGATAAAACATACCAAGACCAAAAGCAATTTAGACAGTGAAGAGTTCTGGAAGGAAAGAGTCTGTAGTGGCAGAGCAGGCGTGGCATAGGTGGCCAGAGCAAGAAGAGAACGAGAAAAAGGGGGTTCTGCATGTCCAGGACCAGAAGCCAGGCAGCTGTCAACCAGTCAGACAGAGACAGCAGGGAAGTAAGATATATAGAAAGAAAGGTTAAACATAGATGAAGAGAAACAGATTTAAATAAGGGCTAAGATAAGGCTGAGCATTCATAACTAATAATAATCTCCGTATCATGATTTGGGAGTTGGTTGGTGGCCAAAAACGAAAGTTTGGTACATTCTTACTCATCTCTCTGACCCTTAGTTGGTGGTGGTTTGGGGAGGTTATGGAGCCTTAGAGGGTAGAGCCTTGCCAAGGGAGACACACCACGGGGGTTTGCTTTGAGAGCTCTGGCATTGCCTCACTTTCATTTGCTGTTTCTGCTTCATGTCTGTGATTGAAGATGTGTTTTCTCTCATCTTCTTGCTCTGAAGGAAAGACTCTTTCCTTCCAGAACTCTTCACTGTCTAAGTTGCTTTGGTTATGGTATTTTTTTTATCATAGCAGCAGAACAGTAACTAATCAGTTTTCACCATTTCATTCAGCTGCACATTTGTGTTTCTTTGGACTTCCATGAGGAATTTATTCCTTTCTTTAAGTTAATTCAAGTAGTTCATGTTACTCTTTAAGATTATTGAATTCTTTGATAATTTTTCTTTTAAATTCTGTATCCTGGAGTTCAGTTAGGTAATTCTCATTGAAGAACAATTCTATGGGAATAGTGGGCTTTTGGGGGATGGTAGTGGTGAGGGACGTATTGTCATGGTCTTTCATACTGTGTTTTGTGAGATGTGACATGTGCATATAGGCTTACTTCATGGTCTGTGTGTCTGAAATGGTCATCTGGCTGCCTGTGTTGAGTGGAAGTTTTGTTGTTTCTCAAACTTGGCAGCTTTCAGATGAGAAATGAAGAATTTGTAGGACAGTCCTTTGGGTCTTCAGTGTTAACTTTTGATTGGAGATACTGAGGTGATTCCTATGTAGTGGTAACTGGGAAAGCCTGCAGGTGTGGCTCTGGACTTGGTCTGAGCACACAAGGGCAGTGTCAGCAAGAGCTCTGGGGTAGATTCACTGATAGAGCATATGACTGTGACTCCCTACTGGGCCTGAGCAAGAAGGTGTGGTGTTGAACATGTATATGTACAATCTGGAGTGGAGGGATACAGGCAAGGGTCTGGAATGCTGATTGCAGAGAGTGTGCTCAGAGGCTGGACTCCTAATTAGGTCCAGGCATGGGATTGACAAATGAAAAGATCCATGGAATTTACTTAGTGGGTGTATACAGTGATGCAACTTCAGCACACAGTGATCCAGCTGAGCATAAGGGACAGTGTGGGAGAAGATCTGGGTGTGTCAGGGTTGTGTGCATGACATGGATGGAGTCTGGAGCAATTCCTCAGTTAGTGCACATGTAGATGCTGTGGTGGATGGGCCTGGGTCTGTTGTAATATTTTCTTTACCAAAAAAGTAGTTCAGGTTCATAATGGCAAAAAGAACATTGACATGCTAATAATATCATTCACCAATATTAATAAAGGGAATGCCAGATTCTTCCCACACTGTTCCAGAGCATACTATACAAATGCATGAGTCCTTGTGCATACCTATGTATGGTGTATACATTTATGGCAACATGGACCATAGTGGTAGCCTATTCATGCTGATACTGTCTTTAGCTAATTACTCTTTTTTTGGGGGGGGGGAGGTTAAATTGTTTTTGAATGTTTGCACTCTTAAAGAGTTGTCCTGGAGATTATCTCTGTAGCTAAGTCTTAGCATGCATATTTGAGAGTGCTTTAGGATAAATTCCCAGAGGAAGAGTTTTTGGGTGATGGGTAATTCACACTGTCACCAATAGTGACAGTGCCCTTAATCAGATGAAAAGTTTTAATTAAACGTCACACCAGAAAGCTGTAATTTTGTCTTAGTCCTGTCATCACTATTCACAACATTTGCTGAACTCTGTGTTTGGTGATCCCAGCTATGACTCACACAAGAAAATAAACCATCATCTCCCATGCTGCCTTTGATCTTTGACTCTTTGGGAAAATCTAATTTACCATGAAAGCTATCGTGGAGGATGTTCATGTCAACATGTCACCAGCTCTCGGGAAGAAAACGAAGTCTCACACTGCCTGGAGTAGTGACACATCAGAGAAATGTTCAGTGTCCTTAGAGGCCAACTCTTCTAATATGTGTCCTAGTGGAATTCTCAGAAAGGTGATGTTCCTGTTCTGTCATACTGTCCAGGTGTGTCACTCGATTGTTTAGACTAAGGGTATTCTTTACTTTTTCAGTGATCATCTCTTTTAGGCCATTTTGGAGACAAGAGCACACTGGTATGTTCCCTGGTGTCAACTGCCTGTACACTCACTGTGCTTTAGTGACTACTGGAGCCCTCTTCCTTTAGGTCTTAAAGAACTACACACACAAAGAATGAACATCTACAAATTTAAAAAGTGGGCTTCATGACAGAGGGAGACAGCAGCCTCTGGCTGTGGCTTAATTTTTACATGGAGGGTCAATAGTGGCTCCTGATTGCTGGAACAGGGCTAGAGATTGCATTGTTTTTGCCTGTCATATGCTTGCCTGGAGAGTGTTGCGGGGGAAAGCTGATTGGGTTCATTGTGGAAGGAGGCTAATGCCAACCATGTCACTCCCTCGGTGCTGTCATGTATCTTACTGGATCATGTAGACATCCTCAGTAGCTCCTAGGAATTTCCCAAACAAAGCTTCAGGTTGCTATTCAAGGCCCTTTACCACATGACCTTACCCCTACTTTTCCAGACCCACTAGAAGCAGGAGAATGTGGCTGTACCACGGCAGGAAGGCAGTACTAGGGGCAGGGAGACAGTGAGGCTCTGACGTCAGTGGGATGCAGGGTCGTCCCTTTCATACTTCCTGCAACCTGCTGGCATGTCCTGTTGCATGCTGCCAGAGTTTAAAAAAAAATGTCGCAAGTTCCCTGCATATCCCAATACATCAGTGTTGGGAGATGCACTGCCTGGCTTTATGGAACAGGGCTAGGAAGTAGCCACCCTGGGCCTCAGTTTCCTCATCTGTGGACCAGGCTGACACTGATGTTCCTTCCCAGGGCTGTTGGGATGACTGATGGGATGATGAGCATAAAATATGGAGAAGAACCTGATGTGTTAGGCACACTGTGGACAGGTAGCAAAACAGTCAAAAACGGTGGCTGGAGAGTGTAAAAGACATTACAAAGGTGTGAACAGATGAAGGGCATTGACAAAGGCTGCGTTCACAGGTCTCATAGTGTGACAAAGTACACTGCAGTCTCCATGGAGAGTGCAGCCATGATAGATAGCCTCCTCAAGCTTTCTGTCCTCACTCTAATCTCCAGCCCATACAACCTACTCTGAAGTTCAGTCCAAGCAAAGACGAGTGGAATATGAAACTGTAGGGCAGCCTGCCAGGTAACAAAGCCTGAGGCAGAGTGTGGAGGGGCGATCTGAAGCCAAGAGAACCCGCTCAGCACAAATGCTGCCCGACAGTGTTGTAGCTGTCCTTGTAACAGCAAATAGCTGTCTATTGAGGATTGACAGAATTTTTGTTCCTGGCAAACAAAGCAACCCAGCCCAGAGAGGAGCTGTGAGAGACCAGGTCATGTCAACCTTGCGGTAATCTCTTGTTGCCAATTCATCTTCCAAACTAGCTGGTAAAAGCTCTTTTGTATCCCAAATGCCATGCAGGTCTAGGCCATGTCACCGAGGGCTCTGCTGGGGTCTTAGCTGTCGGAAGTCCCAAGAAGCATCAGAGAACCTAGGAGTCAGCTCTTTCAGCAGCAGGAAAACTGTCTGGGATCTTAGACAATGCTGAGTCACAGAGAGGAGCTTGTTGATGTTTGGAGTCCTCACAGAAGGAGTATCCCAGCCCCCCCCCTGTGTGTGTGTGTGTGTGTGTGTGTGTGTGTGTGTGTGTGTGTGTGTGAACTCATGACAGTGTGAAGAAGTTAGAGCCAGAATCACCTACCACAAATAGAAATTACCATTACTATAATAAAAGGAAATTCCTGGTCTGTAGTCTGGAAGACTCCAATTTCTTTTTTAAAGTTTTACTTTTATTGTGTTTTTATTTATTCATTTGTGTACATGTCAGGTATGTGTATGTGTGTGGGCATGTGAGTGTCATGGCATGGATGTATGTGTGGAGGTCAGAGGACAACTTGTGGGAACTGTTTTTCACCTTCCACCATGTGAGTCCTGGGTAAAAAGGTCATGTGTGGTGGCGAGCACCTTCACCTGAGAGCCAGCTCACAGGCACCGTACTCAGGATTCTAGAGCAGCATGCTTATGAAATAAACCCTTCCCTTAATTGCTTGCCTGTCCCTGCAGACCTGTCTCCCCACTATCTGTAAAATTGGATTTGAAACTGGATTGTGAGTGTGTTCCATCTGCACACACATGAAGTTTTCAGGTAAACCATACTGACATAAAAGAACTGTAACATGAAATTAAAAATAATAGGCTATCATTTATTGTAAATTCCAAAAATGAGCTGTAAATTCCAGTTGTGTTTGTTAGCTGGTTCCCTCAGAGTTTGAGGGAACACTTTTTTCGTGGGTCTGTTTTATCTGTAACCAACCTGTGCTGGAAACTGACAAATTAAGTGTGGTTACAGCATAAGTGTTGGTTGACACCAGTAAGAGTAAAGTTGAGCAGCTTGAACTTCATGATGTTAGTCAGAATTTGACTAGAGCAGAGGCCATTAGTGACCGGTAGACTCTCTCCTAAACTGGTGATAGTATCTGAATACAGGAAAAAATTTTCCTCAAATTTTTATCTGTTTTTTTTTCTTTTTTTTTTAAACTATGTATTAGTCCTAAATCTGACATACTTAAAAAACCAATCAAATTAGTTTTGCAATTGAAAAAAAATTAAATATAGTGAAAACCCTGTCCCCTTTCTCCTCCCCCCTCCAGTCCCTGTCACATCCCACGTTGTTTCCTCTCAAATTCATGGCCTCTTTTTTTCATTAGTTATTATGCTTCATATACACGTACATAAATACATAAGCACAACCTGCTGATTCTATTTACTATCGCTTATGTATATAATTTCTGGACTGACTGCTTGGCATTGGAAAACCAACTATGGGGCACCTCTCTGGGGAAACCGGTTCTCTCTCTCTTAATCAGTCTTTAGTCGCCCTTAGTTCTTTGTGTAGAGGTGGGCCCCCTGAGATCTCCCCCTTCCATGTTAGCTAGCGTGCCCATTGGTGTAGTCATTGTTCAGGTCTTGTGCAGGCAGCTGTATGGTGGAGAGGTCATGAATGTAGCTTCCCCGACATTTCTAGGAGACACACCAATCTCAAAGCAGACTTCCTGTCGGTTCTTTCTGTCCCTTCTTCAGCTGTGTTTCCTGAGTCTTAAGTGTGAGCCTTGTGTTGTAGATAGAGCAGCTGGGGCTGCGGCCCCCACAACTGGTGTTTGCATTTTGAGGCGCTGTGGTTTTCTGAGTAGTCTCTATCTGCTGCAAAGAGAAGCGTCTTTGATGAGAGGTGAGAGCTACACTTGTTTGTGGGTAGGAGAATACATATTTCACATGCAGTTAGGAATTACACTGGTGTAGTAAGTGGCAGCAGCAGGTTCTTCTCTATGCTCCGTCTCACTAGCCCCAATAGTTGGCTAGGTTTCAATTACTAGGCATAATTTCCATCCTGTTGATTGTGCCTTCAGTCTAATTAGATAGATATTGGCTACTACCGAGATATAAGTACTCACATTGCACCTTAGGGATATCTTGCCATGCTGGCCATGGCATCACAGCCTGGGGGACCATTGAATGTTTCCTTTCTTTGGCAGCTTACACAGTACCTCCTGGTACTGTTAAAGCTGGACCTCAGGAAAGAGGCTTCCAGAGAAATCTGACATACTTTTGAGTTAGTGCTATGCTACTAATATTTTCTTCATCATTTATTGAAATCTAAATAGCATACCAAGATTTAAAACTAAGAAATCAAGCCTCATTTTGAGACATACAATTAGAAATCAAGCCCCAATTTCTAGCTTTGGCCACATTTTCGGGCAGATAGAGCTGTGGGGAGGACCCAGTCCTGTGTTTAAACAGCACTTTCAGTGCTTGCAAGCTGTGTGACTTTTGTCCAATTTTTTAGTCTCTCTGGGCCATTTTTTTTTTCATTTATCACAGGGAAATTGTAAAGCTCTCTTCAAAATATTTTGCAAGGATAAGTTATATCAGCCACAAGAAAGCTCAGGATCAAGGTTGGGACTGACTGATGTGTGTTGAGTTGGGGAGAGGCAAATTGGGGAGATAAGGGAAGGCAGGAACACACCAGCTGGAGCTCTGCGCTTTGCTCCCTCAGCGGGCTGACCAAGCAGAGCCCCACCTCTTCCTAATTGTTAACAGAAGCCACTGTAACCCAAGCATGTGCACAGTATGCCTTGTCCAGGGTAATGGAAACTCCATTTGGGATGCAGTCTGGTGTCTCTGTGCCAGGGACTGGGATCGGGAAATAGGGTAGGCTTAGCTCTCCCACCAGGAATTGAACAGTCCTCAAGAACATCTCTTCCTGGCTTTAAGGAGGCTGGAGACCACCAATTCACTGTGGTGTAAAAAAGAGGATTTCTATTTCTTCTTAAAAATCCTCTTTGAGGGAGTCTAGTGTCCCATTTCACCTGGAAGGAAGTTGAAACCTTTAGCTTTCACCTCCCAGGGAAAGATGCACTCACTCCTTGTTTCCCATCTCAAATGCTGCTTTGCCTCCTTCACCTACTTATCTCCCTTAGAGGGTTGTTATGAATTGTGTGAAAACACCTGGTACACAATTGTTACTAAAGGCTGTTCCAAGAGAAAATGCACATGACCCTGAGACCCTTTGCAGTTTGTCTCTTTGTTTTCCTTTTACTCATTTTTAACTGGTTCTTTAAAAATGTCAATGTGTGCTGTTCATATTCACATCCTCATTCAACTCTTCCCAGGTCCACCCCCTTTTCCTCTTATGCCCATCTTTATGTGCTCATCAAAAACAAAACAAAAAAAAACACTGAATCTAATTTGTGTGTCTGGTTGTTCTTGCATGTCGGGCCATCCACTGGAGCTTGGTCAACCTACCAAAGAAACCTGACTCTCCTGCCTGCAGCTGTCAATCCTTAGGCAAGGGTTGAATTTTATGTACCCCTCCCCTCTCCATGATGGGATTGTTGTTGGCTTGAGTTTGTGAAGATTGAACATACTCTGTCACAAGCATTGTTAGTTCATATGTGCAACTGCCCTGTTATGTCGAGAACACACCGTTTCCCTGTAGTCACCCACCACCTCTGGTTCTTACAGTCTTTTGTCCCCTCTCCCATAGTGATTTCAGCCTTGTGGGGAAGGATGCCCCATTTAGGGCTGAGCATTTTACAGTCTCTTACTCTTCTGACAAATTCAGGTCTCTGTGTTAACCATCATCTATCACAAAAAAGAAACCTCTCTGACAAGAGCCCAGAGATGCACCAATCTATTGGTACAGCAAGAAGTCATTAGGAGTCAGTTTAAATGGTAGTACACTCTTCCATAGCACCTATTACCCATCTAGTCACAGGTTTTTGGCTCTGGTAATTGTGCCAGATATAGGCTTTGCCTAATGGAGTAGAACTTAAATCCAATCAGAAAGTATGACATTGGTGCCACTATTACACCAGTAGGCATGTCTTGCCAGGATGGTTGTTATTGTAGCTGCATGGTTTGTGGCTGGATCAGACTGATAATGACTGCTTTAGTTACAGTCACTCTATTGCTGTGAAGAAAGACCATGACCAAGGCAACTCATAAACAGAAACATTTAATTGGGGGCTTGCTTACAGTTTAAAGGGTTAGTTCATGCTCATCATGTTGGGAAGCAGACAGGCGCGGTAATGAAGTAGTAGCTAAGAGCTTTAGATCCTGATATGCAGACAGCAGGCAGAGAAGGAGAGAGAGGGAGGGAGAGGGGGAGAGAGAGAGAAGGAGGGAGACACACACACACACACACACACACACACACACACACACACACAGAGAGAGAGAGAGAGAGAGAGAGAGAGAGAGAGAGAGAGAGAGAGAGAGAGAGAGAGAGAGAACCTAATATGGACTTTTGAAACATCCAAGCCAACCTCCAGTGAAATATCTCCTCCAGCAAGGGCACAACCCCTAATCCTTTCAAATAATGCCAGTCTCTGGTGACTAAGCATTCAAATATATGAGCCTATGGGATCCATTCTCATTCAAACCACCATAGTGACTGTTTTCCTTTGGTAGTGTGCATAACACTGTTCAGCACTGTGAAATGTAGCCAGTAGGGATGAAGTTTCCAGGTCAGTACCAGCTCGATTTCTCCATGGTCTACAACTCAACTCCGTGGTGTCTTTAGCAATAGGGTCTTAACATTAAGTTATGGCAGGAAACCAAAGCCTGGTCATAGCCTGTGGCCAAAAACTCCAACTCTAAAAAAGATAAACCATTCCTGGAACTGTGCTTTTTGTTAGTCTGTGGTGTCTAATATACATAGATGGGTGGGTGGAAATGCCACTTCTAGATACCACATGTACATGTATATAGTAAATTCTCCCCCCCTCTCTCTCACACACACACATTCACATATATGCATAAAAGTTTCTACAGTAATATGTAAGACTTTTTCAAACTTGAGTACCTTATTCCATCTCATTTCTAAATTTAAATGAAAAACATTCCAGAACAGCAACAATCATAAATATGCTTGTACATGCAGAAAGAAAACAGCTAAAATCGCTGCACAGATATGTGAATGGACTTAATATCACTTAGTTGGACACTTAAAATGACTAAAATGATAACTTTCATATGTGCATTTTACTACAATATATTTTTAAAATGACAGTAGAAAAGTATGAAGTCACAATTGTGTTTTTTGTTAACTTCAGAGTAAGTAAATGAATTTCACCAAAGGGGCTATTTTCTGCCTATGTTATTTCTATTATTCTATAAATTAAAGATAAAAATGCAGTATAGGAAGAGTTTTGTGTCTTATCAAGAGCTGATTTGGGGCAGGAGCCCATAGACGAGCAGCCATTTCAGCCTCCTACCTGTGGGCCATGATGCCTCCCTTCTCATGGTTTTCATTGATTGTCCCAGCAAAAGTTACATCGGCAGATTACCTCCATCTTGGAGACTATGGAGAACTTGAAGTCTTGGCCCTTTGCTCTTTCAACAGTCATCTGCTGCTGTCTTGGGTGATCTGACAAGGGCAGTCAGAACAGTTGTCATTTCCTGGGGAATCTTGATTGTGCTGACATTCCTGTGTCCATTCTTGGCATAGATCATTTTTATAGTGATGCTCTGAGGTGTAGGGATATTATATCCATCTTATAAATAGCCTAATGGATCTGGTAACTTGCCTACAGCCTAAATAAATGAAGCAAGTAAGCAACAGAATCAGGTTGTACATTTTGACCCATTTTGCTTTAAACTTTACACACTTTTTATTACATTTGGCAGGTCATTCTGCTTGCTATAGCTGTGGGTTAAAGCAAAGGATATATATATATATATATATATATATATATATATATATATATGTAGAGAGAGAGAGAGAGAGAGAGGCAATGGGGTTGAACTAGGTCAGTGACTCTCAATGCTGGCTGCACACTGGCTCCTCCTAGGTAGCATTTAAAAGCCCAGCCTTAATACCACCAATGCAACTGAGGTCTCAACATGCTATGAAATTTCTCCCACCAATGCATCTGAGGTCCTGGCAAGCTATGAAACATCTCAGATGATTATGAAGCACATATAGTCCCACTTAAAACAGTGCTTTGCAAACCTGAATGTTCATTCAGATCACCTGGTCTTCGAGTTAAGATACAGATTCTGATTTAGGTTTGGCATGGGACATGCTAGACACAGGTGATGTTAATTCTGCTGGTTCATGAAGTCTTTGGTACATAGAGGTTCTCAATGGCCTCCCAATTTCTATCCTCTCTTGAAATGCTGAGCTAATGAAGGAAGCACAAGTATTCTGTTCACTGAGCATACTGAGTCCATAGATCCTGCATGGCATTTGTGCATATGACATATTTCTATAAGTGTGAGAGTCAAATTTAAATAATGCTTCCCATGATCAGATGAAGGTAGTCATAGCCCAGGTCTGTAACCTACCAGCTGTGGGAGGGTGAACAAACCCTTTAGTCTGTTGGAGACTTCAATTTTGACATGTGAATAATAAACTCTGTTTATCTCATTGGGGGAATTAAGTGGTTAATAGCACTCTGCTATTAGACAAAGCACTCTGCATGTAGTTGGTGCCCAAATAAATGCTATTATGACTATGGTAGATTTTGAAAACATATCTAATCTTCTGTTGTGTGATTCTATTCCTCCCCCCCCTCTCTCTCCCTCTCTAGTTTTTTGTTTTTGTTTTTTTGAGTCAGGGTTTCTCTTTGTAATAGCTCTGGCTGTCCTGGAACTTGCTTTGTAGGCCAGGCTGGCCTTGAACTCACAGAGATCCACCCACCTCTGCCTCCCAAGTGCTGGGATTACAGGTGTGTACCACAACTACCCAGCTGTGTGACACTATTTTTGGGGAGACTTGCATAAACATCCACTCACCCCAGATACAGAACCAATGAGAAATCAAAGTAAGGATACCACTGAAGTCCAACTCTTAAGTTTATTAAGAATCCTTACAAGAGGTGTGGGCCACTGACAGAAGCAGAAATGACTCTAAGACAGTTGCATCATTAAAGCCCACCCAGCATCTCAGAAAAGCTGGAACCCTGTAGCTTGCTGCACAACTCAAAGGTAACTTTACATGTTGGAGTTTATCTCTTTCAGGTAATTCCTTGAGGCTGAGCATATTTCAGTCAGCTTGATTGGTGTCCTATTTATGATTTCTGTTGCTGTGGAGAGAGACATCATGACCTCTGCAACTCTTACAATGGAAACCATTTAATTGGGGTAGCTTACGGTTCAGAGGTAGCTTATGTCATGGCAGGACAAGGCAGTGTGCAGGTATACATGGTGCTGAAGGAGCTGAGAATTCTACATCTTGATCCAAAGGCAACAGGATTTGAACTGAGACACTTGGCTGTATCCTGAGCATCTATGAGTCCTCAAAGCCCACTCCCATAGTGACAACTTCCTCCAACAAGGCCATATTTACTCCAACAAAGCCATCCCTTCTAATAGTGCCACTCCCTATGAGCTTATTAGGGCCAATTACATTAAAACTACCATAGCTGGTCTCTGCTTATTTCAGGCAGCTTTGAAGATTTGCCTCTTCTAGGCAGCTGGGCTTACCTGAGAGCATGCATCTCAGCAGACGTTTTGCTCACAAAAGCTTGGAAAGGGAGGGGCCTCATATATCTGGTCAGTTTCAGGTACTTCCTGAAACTTTTGAGTTGTTATAGCCCATGTTTTAATGAGCTTCCCTGCATGATGGAATGTTCTACCTCTCTTCAGAATATTCTTTGTCTCAAGGAGCTTGCTCCCAAGATGGAGTATTGATGGGCATATAGACTGTTTCAATTTCTTGGCTACTGTGACCAGTGCAGTGATGAATGTGCATATTCAGGTACCTCTATGGTGTGTTGAAAGTAGATATCATGACTTAGTTTATTTGTTACAAAAATGCCTTGGGAAAATATAATACATTGTATTAACATGGCTGATTCCTCAGCACTTTATGTCCACTGTCATTGTTTGTCATTAACTCATTAATTTTCTCTCTTTTCCATTTGTTTAGAAATTCTTTTTATTATTTGAGAATTTCATTAAAGCATATTATGTGTTTTGCTCAAACTCACCCCCATTTTCTCCCCTCCAATTCCTCCCTTGTTCCCTTGTCACTCTCTCCACTTTAGAGGCTTTGTTTTAGCTCACAGAGCCCATTTGGTGCTTGACCTTTTGTAGGAACATCTATTGGAGCAAGAACAGCAGCTCCAGGAACACACCCCTAAAGAAATTGGTTCTCAATCCATCAGAAGTCATCAATTGCCATTTTTTCTTTTAATTTTGTGCAGGTCTTGAGTATGGAGTCACAATCACTGAGTTCATGAGTGCAACAATCCTGTAATGCCCAACAGATACTATTTCACTGCATATCTCTACCACCCATGGCTCTTAAAATTTTTCCATCCCTCCAGCATCCCTGAGTCTTGCAGGGGAGGTGACTACAGATGTCCCATTTAGAGCTGAGCAAACCACTGTCTGTAATTCTGTGCATACAGGCCAACTGTGGGTCTCTGGATTGATTACATCTTCTTCAAAAAACAGCTTTTCTGATGGAGGTTCAATGATACCCTATTCTATGGATATAGGAGAACTTAGCATGTTTATTTCCATGTCCATTCAGATAATAATAGATTTAGGCAGGCTAGACTTGATGGCTCCAGGCAGATCTTGTGGAGCAGGACTTAAATTCAATCAGAAAGTGATTGGTTCCTCCTTCAACACTGGTGCCACTGTTACAGCAGTGAGTACATCATGTCAGACTAATTGTTATTGTAACTCATGAGGATCACAGCTGGGTAAATTGGTAAATTTTCTTCCTTGACAGAATAGAACCTTGTAGTACAATGAAGGCCATCCAGTAGGGATGAAGCTTTCAGGTGAGCACCTGTTTGACCTGAGGGAGATCTGCTATAATTTCATTGGCTGTGTTTGTCTCCACTCTGTCTTTTACTACATGGATCCTTAGATTTGATTTTGATTGTGTTCCAGCGTTCTTGGATGCTACAGTTGAAGGGGCTCTGGTTGGCTTGAGCATGCTGAACATAGTTAGGACAGGCCTTACCATTCTCACCTACTCCTCCTGCCTTGCTAAAAACTGCTAGATTACATTCCTGAAGATAGCCAGACCTAAGGTCTATTCCCCTATTTGGCCACTTTGTCCTCCTGAGGCTAACTACCAAGGTCTAGCTATCAAAGTATTGAAGTCCAGCTATCAGAAGCCCCCTTGAGCTCACCTAATTAACACGCCCAATTGGAATAAAACACTTCATCCTAACATGGGGTTTCCCATTTTACCTTTATAAAGCCACCATTTCCCCATGTACCACATCTGTCTCTCCTCTAGCCACAGCCAGTCCTTTGTCCCTCAATGACAAATACCCCCTCTCCTCTCCCTTATTCCTTTCCCCTTCTTCCTCTATCTCCTGTGTTTGTCTCTTATTCCTGTCCTCTGTCCCCCAGGACAAATAAATCTCCTTTGTGCTGAGAACTTGCCCTTGGAGGTCCTGAGTTGACACTTTTCCTTTCAATAGTCGTGCTTACTTACTATTTTTCTTCATTGGGGTTTGAATGTAGTATTTTATCTACCTTGTCTTCCATTTATAATACTCTTTTTCTCCCCCTGTTTTGTTAAGCCTATTGATGATATTTCCCATTATATTTTTTTATTTGTGTTGGTGTTCTATCTTGTGCGGGACTGTTGGAGAAAAAGGATTACTTGAGAATGTAATTTCAGATTTAGCAAAAGCAGCAAGGGGATGCAGTCTCAATGGATTGACCACTTGTGGCTTTGCAAAAGCCTCCTTTCATTGCTACACAAAAACACCTTTAAGAAACCATTTCTGCATACCAAAACCTCTTATCTGGATTGTTTGAGGGAATCATTTACCTAAGCAATTCTCAGCCATGAGACCTTCTGGTTTGCCAGGTACCTTAAGATTAAGTTTTGCAAAGGCTCTGCAAGTCTTTCAGAAAGAACTCAGATGAAGAAAAATCACTGACTTTAAACAAAAGGTAGTTTAAATCCAGGTGTTATCACTTGGGAATTCAAGCCAGATGTAATGGGTCTGTGGGAATCTTTGGCTACATATTTGATTCATTGGGTTTTTAATTTCCAACATTACTTTTTTTTTCCAAAAAGAAATCTCAGGTTCCTTGCTGATATTTTCTTCCACATTACTATTTTCATCCAGATTGCTTATTTTATCATCCATTTTGCTGACTTTATTCTTAGTGTTTCTGATCCTCCTATCTAGGTCCAGAATTGACTTTTTTATGTTTGTTTAAATTCTCTTTGAGGTCATTAATCATTTTACCAGAAAACTTTTGAAATGTTCATCTGACTTATAATCTGTTTCTGTCTTTGAGAACAGTAGTTGCGGAGCTCTGAACTCCACAGGGATGTTGCCTGCCTTTTGTCCTCCTCTTTTTCAGTGCTGCAGTCTGTGCATGCTCTGGTTTGGGTATCTTTGCTGGGCTTTGTGGAGTGGGCAATCATTTTTTCTATACTTTTCTCAACATAATATTTTTGTTGATTATTTGGAAATTTCATAACACACCCTGATCATACTTGCTTCCCATTCCTTCCAGGTTCACCCTCCCACCTTGTGCCCTCCACAAAGAAAGATGAGAAGGAGGAGGAGGAGTAGGAGGAGGAAGAGCAGGAGGAGGAGGAGGAGCAGGAGGAGGAGGAGGAAGAGGAGGAGGAGGAGCAGGAGGAAGAACAGGAGGAGGAAGAGGAGGAGGAGGAGGAGGAGGAGGAGGAGGAGGAGGAGGAGGAGGAGGAGAAGAGAAGAAGAAGAAGAAGAAGAAGAAGAAGAAGAAGAAGAAGAAGAAGAAGAAGAAGAAGAAGAAGAAGAAATACACTAAGTCCAAATTGTGTTGGCCCATATACTCATTGGAGCATGGTCAAACTCCCAGTGGCCAGCCCCTTAAAGATAACTGAGTCCTGTCGTCCCCCACTGCTCCACCTCTGCCAGAAGCCATTAACCATGAAGAACTGCACTTGAGCATCTTATTACAATTTTTAAGAACTCTCTTCAATGGTTCCCAGTTTTCAAAGTCTCTCATCCTCATTTATGGGCAGACCACTGCAAAAAACTTCCTTGTCAATGACAGAGAGTGACAGCACGGATGGGATCATGGACTTCCACATGTTCCCTGGCCACAGCATAGACCACAGGTCTACAGACAGCAACTGAGCCACAGTCATCCACATGTCCCCCGGTGGTAACATGGACCACAAAAAACATTGCTTCAGGAAGCATCACAGAGCATGGTCCTCAATATGGTCTCTGTAGGAGACAAGGACCACAAACATCAACGTGACCCCTGGCAGCAGCATGGACTGTGAAGGTCTTTGGAGGAGGCCCAATTCAAACAATGAACCATTTTCCATCTTGGATATCCTGCCGTTGTCCAGAGCCAGGGTAATCGTGGGTTTGGGCAGAGCCTGTGTGAGCTTAGGCTGCTGCACACTGCCCTGCCAGTCCCACTCCTGTGCTCCTCCGTCCACTGCAGCCTTGTTCCCACGCCTGTCACACTGCCGTATATCTCTCTCCACTGCATTTGCCACTTGATTCTGCCACCTCTCCTACTTCTCCATCACACATTTAGTCATCAAAGTGGCATTGTAGTATCACATACCATGTATTTTTTCCCTCAAATAGCTTTACACAAAAATATTGCAACAAGTCTTCGGTCTGGCTCAAGGTTCCTTCCTGGTTTTGAAAGCACCACTAATACTGAACAACCGCTGAGTCTCATCTAGGATATCATGTGGTTGACCGGAGTCAGGGTGATCTTGTGTGTGGGCAGCGCATCTTGGGGTAGAATCCTTGAGAGCTCCAGGCCACTGCTGCACATTTCTCTGCCCTCAGTGCTGGCTGCCCTGCTGGTGTACTATGTATGACCATTACACTTGTAGCCCATGGCCAAAGCGAGCCTGTGCTCTCTTCCTACAGCAGGGCAAACTGCAACAGTGGTAGCTCTGTGAGGTGGGCCAGGCCAGGCCAGGCCAGCTGGGCCAAGTCTCTCCTAGCAGACCAAGGACCAGACCTACTATAGGAGCAGACTTTTGTCAGCTGTGGCCATGCTCCCACACCTGTTGCCTCAGCCTCTTCTCTCCTCCACTCCCTCAGCTCTGCTCTGCCATCTTTTCTTCCAATTTTGTGAGTCTGTTTCTTTTCCTTTCTTTCTTTTTGTACCCCTGAGACAAGGTTTATCTGTGTTAACAGGTTTGGCTATCCTGAAACTCACTCTGTAGACCAGACTGGTCTTGAACAAAGAGATTCACCTGTATCTGCCTCCTAAATGCTGCCATGATGAAAGTGTGTGTGTGTGTGTGTGTGTGTGTGTGTGTGTGTGTGTGTGTGTGTGTGTGTGTGTGTGTGTGTGACCACTGCCTGGCTGAATCCACTTCTTAAAGGCATCTTCCTGTAAGAACTGCCTTTTTTCAGTTGTTCTGAGATATGATCTCTTTGGCAGATTCATCTTCTGCTGCCATGAGTCTCCGTGTATCTTAGGCTCCTCAGAGCTGCTCTGAGGTCCCTCAGGTGCCAGTGGCCACTGATATGTTGAATCTGGTGGTAATCATTTTTTAAATAAAAAATTCATACAATATATGATCATTTACTTCTCCCCAAATTTTCCAATATCCTTCCCCCATTCACCCAACTTTCTATTCTCTTTCTCTTCATAAAAACAAAAAGCAAAAACGCCCCACAAAAACATACATTAAAATCAACACAATCAAAAGACCAATGTCTCAGTTAGAGTATCTATTGCTGTGAAGAGACACCATGGCCACAGCAACTCTTATAAAGGAAAACATCCAATTGTGGCTAGTTCATTATCATCATGGCAGCATGAAGGCAGACATGGTGCTGAAGATGTAGCAGCTGAGAGTTCTATATCTGGATCAGTAGGCAGCAGGAAGAGAGACTGACTCTGGACCTGGCTTGAGCATCTGAAACATCAAAGCCCACCCCCAGTGACATACTTCCTCTAACAAAGCCACACCTACTCCAACAAGGCCATACTTCCTAGAGTGCCATTCCCTATAGGCCTCTGGAGACCATTTTCATTCACATCTCCACAACAATAAGACAAAAACACCAAAACAAAAAGAGTTTCCCACCCCAAAAGAAACAAACCAACCACACATTTTTATTTTGTTTTGGCCAACTACTGGGCATGGGAGCTACCCTGAAGTGTGGTTGATATGTAGTGACCCTCTAGGTACTTGAGAGAACTCATTTTCCTTTTGCCTGAGGGTGTCAATGGTAAAGGGCTTCTTGGTTAGAAGTGAGACTCCTTGTCCATTTCCCCTTATCAGTGCTGGGACCTTGTCTGGCTTGAATCTGTGTAGGTGTTGTGTGGTGCCCCAGTCTCCATGAGTTCATATGTGCATCAGTCCTGTTGTGTCTGGAGGAAAATTCTGTAGTGTGATAAATAAAATACCCAGAGATTCAAGCTGAAGGTCAGAAAAGCAAAGCAGCTGGCTACTAGCTCATATCTCTACCTCAGATTGAAAGGTGATCCTGGCTCCACCAATTCTCGGGCTGCAATCCTAGACTGCTATGGTCTCCTCACTGTGGCTGGAGAATCCTGAGACTAAATACTGAAGACCCTGCTCCTATTTTCTATACCTCTCTTGTGCTGGAATTAAAGGCAAGGGCTCCGTCATTCTTTTAGACAGATTCAGTCTCATGAGTGGCCTTGAACTCAAAGAGAACTATCTACATTTGTCTCCTGAGTCCTGGGACTAAAGGTGTGTGCCACCACTGCTTGATCTCTATTGCTTGAGGCTGACTTTGCTTTCTGAATCCTCAGGCAAGCTTTAATAAATCATGAATAATATATCACCACACAAGGCAGGTGGCTAATTTTATTGAGCAGCCTACTTTTTCTTCTTGTTGAGACAGGATCTCACATAACCTCAAATGCTGTATGACCTTGAATTTTGATCCTCCTGTCCACTTCTCATAAGATTTGGGATTACAGGCGTGTGCCACCACCCTGACTTTGAATAGCCTACTAAGGCTCAACCCCAAGCACCACTCATTAAGGATGACAAACTGATATAGTGACATAAAACCATAAAAGATGTAAGAGCACATTTAACACAATCAGCCCAGCAGCATATCACAAATGGCCATGCACTGGAAAACGACTGAACTGAAGCACAGTGTGCTATGAAGTTGAAAATCATTTATGCAAACATGAAGACAGCAAGAATGAGGGATGGAGACAGGGAATGGAACAAACAGCAAAGCAAGACTCAACAAGTAGAAGGAGGAAGAAGTGGAGTAGAAAAGCATTATGGAGGGGGAAAGAGCAAGAGATAAATAAAACACACAAAGGTTTAAAAAAGAGGGACAAGAGAGACCGCTCACTGGATAAAGAAGGAGCCATAAAAACTTGATGACCTGAATCCAGTTCTCAGAATCTAGTTTGGTCTCCCAGCTGGTCTCAGGTTCAAGGCTACAAAGTTCCAGCGTTATTCTCAGTTGAGCTCTGTTCCCAGATGGCCTCTGTGGGCAGGGATCTTTCCCGAAACCTCCTCAGTGTAAGCTAGTCTCAGGCTGCCTGCATTTTACGCCTGATCAGTGTCCACTCTCCACAACTGCATCTCAGGGCGATGGCAGGCCAAAGTGAAGCTCCCCAACTTGGTGCTTACCGATCTTAGGCCCCCTGGGTAGCTTAGTTCTTAAGAACAGATTTTCTCAAGATTCCTACACCCGCCTTTAGAGTCACAGTATGACAAAATGAGATTTCCCTTTCTCTGGCCTGCTGAGGAGTTAGTCTCTCCAAGCTCACAGTCGGCCTCTAGGCTGGTGAGGGTCGTGGGCACGGTTTGTCTGGAGTGCAGCACTCATGGCTCAGCTTTCACCTGGGTTAGCTCTAGCAAGTGGCTTCTGGCTCTCCCCAGCCCCCAGGGGAATCACAGCTGTTTCAAATCCTTCTCTGTCATGTTCTGCATCCCAAATAATTCTGGTCTCTTTTACTTTCTTTTTGGATTTTGGAAGTCTGTTTTGTATTTCTTTCTTTGGGATAGTATGTTCTTAAGAGCCACCTTCCCTTGCTCACACAGCCTCCATTTGGACAGCTCCCTTATTCAGAAGGTCTAATGTATAACCTTTGATGCTGTAAGAACCACCACACACTATGTTTATTTATTAATTCATTCATTGAAATGTAATGGTGATTGCATCAGTGTCCATGGGTTCCAAGTTTTGTTTTTGTTTTTTAATTTTACATCCCAGCCATAGTTACCTTTCCTTCCCCTCTCCCTAGTCCACCCCACCCTCCAGACACACCCTCTGTTCCCATTCCGCAATCGAGTCCTCCTCCTTTTCTTTTCAGGAAAGTGCAGGCCTTCCATGGACATAAACAAAATCTAATATATCAGGTTGCTGTAAGACTATGCACCTCTCTATGTATTAAGGACGGGCAAGGTATGCAGTATGAGGAGTAGGGTCCCTAAAGCCAACAAGAGTCAAGACAGCCCCTGTATCCACTGTTAGGAGTCCCACAAGAAGACCAATCTACATAACTAACATATGTGCAGGGTGCCTAGGTAAGTCTTATGCAGACTTCCTGGTTGTCAGTTCAGTCTCTGTGACCCCTGTGAGACCAGGTTAGCAGATTCTGTGGGTTTTCTTGTGATGTCCTAGTCCCCTCTGGCTCCTACAATCTCCTCTCTCCCACTTTCGCAGAATTCCCTGATCTCTGTCTAATGTTTGGCTGTGGGTCTGCATCTGTTCCCATCAGTTGCTGGATGAAGCCTCACTGATGACAATTAGGCTAGATACCAAACTATGAGGATAGCAGCATATTGTTAGGCATCATTACCATCTTAGTTAGGGTTTCTGTTGCTGTGAAGAAACACCATGGCCATGGCAACTGTCATAAAAGGAAATATTTGAGGTGGCAGCTTACATTTTCAAAGGTCAGTCCATTATCATCATGGCAGGACACAGAGACATGCAGGCAGACATGGTGCTGGAGCCGAGAGTATTACATCTTACAGGCAACAGGAAGTCAACTGTCATCCTGAGTGCAGGTGGAGCAAACAAGATCTCAAAGCCTGCCCCCACAGTGACACATTTCCTCCAACAAGACCACACCTACTCCAATAAGGCCACACCTCCTAATAGTGCCACTCCCTATGAGATTGTGGGAGCCAATTATAAGCAATTATGTTAACATTTTTTTTTTTTTCTTCCAGTTGTTTGGTTCTTTCCTAGGTCTCTGGGCCATCCAGCCTGTGGGCCCTGGTACTCCAGGCAGTGTCAGCGGTGGGCTTGCTCTACTGGCTTGGGTTTTAGGTTAGACTAGTCATTAAATGGCCATTCCCTCAGTCTCTAGGCCACCTTCACCCTAGCATATACTAGAGGCAGGACAGACTGTAGGCCAAAGGTTATGCGGCTGGGTTGGTTGCCTGGTCACAGATGGCCAGTTCAGTCTATGATCTGCCCTTGCTAGGAGTTCTACCTTGTAGATCCTGGGAGAATTACAGGAGGTTTTTATCTGACCTTCCAGTAGTCTCTTTCAGTACTCTCCCGACTAGCCCCCACCCCCCAACCCGATCACTTATGCTCCCATCCCCACCTGCTCACAGTCTACTCACAATGTCTCTTCTATTTCCCCTTCCCAGGCTCCAGGCTCTCCTCTGTCATTTATTCACAGAAAATGGATTTTAAGCCTCAAGTGAGTAGCAGCAGCAGGTGGTGTGGTTTAGAGATAATGCCAATGGGTGGCTTCATGGTTCAAGCAGAGGTCAAGGCCACAGACTCTAAGAGGAGGACTACAAAGCAGAGCTGGTCTCTGCCCAGGCACCACCTGCAGCTCTGACTCATGGGAATCAAGACGGAGGTGAAACATGACTCACCTGTCACAGGCAAGAGCTGGCTCCCAAGTATCTCAGAGTCAACACCAGCAGAGGCTTTAACTCTCAAGTGGAATATTCTCACAGAAGTTAGTACTCCATAAGACAGGAAGTAATTTTCCTAATGTTGCTGGCTAGGAATTTTGGGACCAAGAAGCTGATTTAGGCCACATGGCAAGTTCCAAGAACCCGAATAGAAAGAATCAGTGCAGAGATGATTTCCTCAGGATGATTTTCTTAGCATGCTATTGTAAAGGAGTGGTGTGGTGCTTGAACAATCCTGGCTGTTAGTCTGGGCATAATGGCTGAGTGTGAGGTTGCATTTTGAGAATCCAAGGTAGCTGATGCCTCAGGAGCTTCTCTGAAGTTTTCTGCCATTCCTATTGGGCAGCTAGCATCTAAATCCTAAATCCTTCACATTTCAGACACAGACCAATCCCTCCCTGTTGATGCTGAATGATAGGGAACACCTGGGGTGTTTTTGTCTTGTTTTGTTTTTCCCTCAAATAATGACTGAAATATGTTCTTCAAGAGGCCTCTGAGAAAGTCTGCAAATAGACTGGAGTATGGAATGCATAGGCTGACCCCACCACTGTCCAATCAGCCAGATTTTAGTCAAGGGGTGGGACAAATCTTACGTTCAGTAAAAATGACAAATAGACCACTTGATGGCTTTTGACAATTATTCATTGTGCTGTTTAAAGCTGCACCGGCAGCTGGAATTACACAAGTACCAATTTTGACTTACATCTTTTTTTGCTGTTTCACTTCTTGAAATTCTATAATATGGGGATTCTCCACTTTATTTTTTTCTGTCAGAAGACAAGTTCCAGAAAATCCAGAGAATAAAGGTCATGACTGGTGCTCTCCAGTCAGGTTCTGGGGCCTTCTAACTGTAAGAGCTTGGTTTTGCTGTGTGCAGGTTTATTGTTCTTTGTTAAATCCTATTTGAGGGGGCTTAGGGAGTTAGGGCACCTGAACTCCTGGGCCACTCCGTCACTAGCCACTCCATTTGCTATCCCCTTTACCCCTTTTGCAAATCTGAGCCAGTGCTTTTAAAATGTCCTGTTCCTACCATGTCTTCCTTCTAGGTCTTGCTGGTAACTTTATCTTTTCCTGCATTGTTGTCCACAGAGTCCTGATTACAGGTGTAACAAGAAAGGTTAGGCAAGAAGGTAACAGGTTCAGCCCATTTATATTCACAATACCTGTGGATGACAGCCACATGGAGTGGATGGGTCCCCACCTGCTCCTGGGTGCAGACCCACCTCCATCAGCGTGAGAAGTGACAGAGTTAGTGCCAACAGTTTTTTCTTCACTTGAAAAATATATTGTATCTACTTTTGTACATTTTCATTTGAAAGTAGTCTAGAATTTACCTTAGCAATTGTTTTAGTCATGTTTCCATTGCTTTGGTAAAACACCACATCCAAAGAAAGCATCTTGAGGAGTAAAGGGTTTGTTTTTGTTTATGCTTCCATATCAGGGTCTATCACTGAAGGAAGTCAGGGCAGGAATCCAAGCAGAGCAGAAACCTGGAGACAGGGGCTGATAAAGGGGTCATGTTGGAGTTACTGGCTTGCTCAACCTCCTTTGTAAAAACATCTGGGAGCTCTAGCCCAGGGATGTCACTGTCTACAGGGAATTGGACCCTCCCCTATCAATCATCAATTAAGAAAATTGCCCACAGGCAAATCTGGTGATGCATTTTTTTCAATTGAGGTTCCTGCTTTTAAAATAACTACAGCCTGTGTTAGCCAGCCCAGCAATCCTTACTTAAAAGCATAATACTGTGTCTCAGAGGACAAAGCCTTTACTTCCAACTGTTGCTATGGTAGCTTAATCATGTCACTAAAATCTATAACAAAGATCAGGGCTAATTTGAATTCTTTTGTGACTTGGGGCTTGGAAGGCAAAAGTGTGGCACTGGGGATGGTCCTCAAGATCTTGGGCCTCAACACTAACTGCCTCTTCTGATTTTGGAAAATGGGGGGGTTTTCTCTCACATGACAGGGGGCAGTTGGACAGCAAACAGTCCTGGAGCTGTGATCTGCATCACTAATGATAATCCGTATCACAGCCAGGGGTTGAGACACAGGGCTGTCCCCAACCTTGAACAAAGGACTCTGCTCCCAGGGGCCATGCTCAAAAGTTCCAGTGGCAGTAGCTCCTTTGCATCTGTACACAGTAGATGCTCAATAAGTACCCATGACTCAATCAGGAAAATGAAGCGCAACATTTTTTGAAAAAAAAAATTTATTAAAAAATTAAGAGTGTGGAAAAAAAAGACAAAAACAAAACAACAAAAAACCCCCTAAACCCACACAACTGACACATGCCTTTAAAATAGCAAGCATGTGAAACTGGTTGTAAAGTTTTGCTAACTATAGTCTTTCACATCACCTACTGTCAAAGAGTGCTTCCAAGTCACGTATAAACAGGTCATCCAGACCATGGTAAGCAAGAACTAGTTATGTGAGAACTCTCAACTCACTGAATGCATGAGAGCAACCAAGCCTCAGACGTGTGTCCACGTGGATCTCGAGTTCTGGCTTCAATGTGATGTGTGCAGGGGCTGTGGGAGGAACAGTAGAGCTCACCAGTGTCATCAGAGGACAGCTATAAAGAACCTTAGATCCTGGACCCTTCCCCAGGACGTAGGCAGGCAATCCTCAAACTGTTTGAAAAGATGAGATTCAACTTTAGGGTTCTCTAAATCTGTGTTGGAGGACAGTGTTAGAGGTGATTCCGTGTAAACTGGTCAGCCACCCCAGCCTGAAGAAAGCAATTCCTACCTCCCAGAAGAAAAGGAATCTCCCGAAAGCCACTGTGCTCTTGTCAGCTCAGGATGAGGCAGGTGGGAGCAGCCCTGAGATCTGTCAAGAGCCATTGAGGAAGTCAATAGAACAGAGTTGATTTGAGATCACAGAACAGCCTCCCAATCACTAACAGGCCAACCCCATTGATCACAGTCCAGTGAACTTTGTTTCACCAGTGCCAGACAGGAAGCTGCCGTTTAGACAAAACACAGGACAGTTGTGGGTTTTGACTTGGGAAGACATAATGAATAAAACATCTATTAAAAAAAAAACTTTATTAAACATAGAGCGTTTTATGCCCAAATTAACTTCTCCAGTTTATGAAAGACTCCTGGAACCTCACTGACAGCATGTAGAAATTGTTACATTGATTCCAAGGTTCCCATTATCTGCAAAGAGATGTGCTATGGCTGTGTCAAAAACAAGACAGTCGCTGTTCATGATGGCTGCAGCCACACCATCATGAATGGACCGGGGTGTGGCTTCCCAGGTCAGTCTCCGCCGGTTTCCATTCAACTCAAGTCTGTAGGCAAAGTTCTCAGCTTGCTTGCGGGTGCCAATGAGGAGGACAATGGCGAAGAACTGTTGGTGACCTTCGTACTTCTCTTGCTTCTCAAGTACCAGCATGAAGTGGTGACCGAAACAGGACTGCATCATCACCCAATCCACAGCCCCTGGCAGGTTAATGTCTGTAGCTAGAAAGACTATGTCCTCTCCCTGAAGGGTGGTGATACTCTTGTGGGCATGCATGAGATGGGACATCACAGCTTCCAGGGATCCCTGCCACTTGCAGGAGGCACCAGGACAGGGGCAGGAATAGGGACGGTATTCACAGATGTCTTCATGTTCTGGCTTCTCCGTATGGTGGAGAGTCAGGGAACAGCCCGTGGTAGCGTACTGCAGAAGACAAAAAGAAACACTGCATCATGGCTCCTTCTCAAAATCCCCTACATGCCAACATCTATCCATACTCACACAAGTTTCCTGGGCTCAAATTCGATCTTTAGCGCAACTACTTTTGTTCAAGGAAAGTCAAGTGTTTTAAGACAATTCTCAGTTTCTACTTACTGTCAATAGCATCATGAATAAAGTCAGGGTACTGCTTTCTAGACCATTCATCCCAACAATGGGGAAGGATGAGAATTAAAGTTCTTTTAAGTATCTCAAACAAGCAAAACTATTGAGATAACTTGGCCATTTTCTCATTTTCTGTAGCCCCTGACTCCTTTTAAGAATTCAATTGCTTGGAAGTGGAGTGGACAAGGACTCCTGGATCACCTCTAGGCTTTTCTTGCAACAGATGTCTTTGAAGATAGCATAGTCTCACTCCTTCCTGACTTAGACTGGTGCCAGATCATCTAGTTAGTGGGAAATCTCCCTGGTGTTTCTCTGTTTTTGATTGCCAGTGTGATCAACCTTGGGTGCAGGAGGAGGAGGCTGGGACCTTGCCACATCTTACTGTCTCCTTTGTACTTGGATGCCCTGCAAGTGCTGTGCCTACAAGTTTTCATTTGTTTTTAAAGAAATCTCATTCAAGACTGACATCCAAGGTTAAGGTGAAATGGATCAAACTTCTCCTTAAAGCCTACTGTGTTTTCCTGAAAATGGTGGGGGGTATGATATAGGAATAATAGGAAAAAAGGGTAGATTATTGAATCTACTTTAATCCAAAAAAATAGCTATTAATCTCAAAATATTTTACATTGGTATGGATTTTTGTTTATTGATATAAATTTAAAGTTATTTTTGTTATACTGTATGTATGTCTCTTGTTTGGGGTATTGTGCTTATGCAGCTCATTTAAAAATGTGATGTATAATTAAGAAATACATATTAATAGTCATCTATAATAGTCAAACTTATATTCATGTTAGGTATGTTTTCAAGGTCATATACACATATATTTATGGTCTTCAAACACTTTAAAGAGCTACAGAATATGACATTTAGTATGTTTAATAACCTAAGGCTTTTCATGACAGTGAGACATCTGCTCCTGGCAGTACTGATCGATGATGGGCATTGAAAAAACTCTGTATGCGTTTGTTTTCTTTATGGAAAAAGCTAGGCATGTGGGCAAAGAAACTGCCCGTGCTTCAAGTGCTGACAGTTACTGTCCAAGCTGGACCAGCAGCACACAAACAATAAGTAAATAAATAGACTGCCAAACTTTGCCAAGACAAGGTAGGACAGTCCTTCAAAAATCTTGCTTCTTAAAAAAGCCTGTCAGATATTCTAGTTCTGTAGGCTGAAGATGGATGCCCCAATGTTACAGAGGAACCTTGGATGACTATCCAGGCAGCCAGCTGTCTCTGCCATTTCTTTTTTTATTGTAGTTGTTTTGGAAGTTGTTTGCTTTGCACTTCCTGCTTATTCTGGTACTATTATATTCTTCTCAGGTCTCTGATGGAGTTGAAGACTAGATTTAGAAAAGAAATTCACAATAGAGATATATAATGAATATAAGATTGAGGGACATAAAAAGGTAGTTTTGGGATGGTTATGCAAGTTAGGATAGAAAGGGAATTAGGTACAAAACTTTAAACTCACCAAGGTAGGATTGGTAATGGAGTATTTTCCCTGAATTTGCCAAATGCAAATAGACTAGACATTGTTAATGTAATTATTATCTGTTTATTTATAGATAGTTATTAAGCTTATTATATATAGTTTTACTATGTTAGTTAAAACCTTCCCTTTTTATTAGACAAAAAGGGGGAAGTATGTGATATTTTTATTTCATTCTGAAAATAAAGCTTGCTTTGAGTCAGATGGCAGAGCTAGCCACTAGTCGATCAAAATTAACCATACAGGGTTGGAGGACTGTGGACAGAAAGGAGACAGGAAAAAGTAAGGCAGGGCTGAGAGAGGATCTTAGCCCTTCTGGAGGAAGAAACAAGAGGTAGGTCATGACTTGTGGCTTCTTTGCATTTTCTCTGATCTTTCAGGTTCTTACCCCAATATCTGACTCCTCATTTTTTTTTTATTGATAAAGAATAGACAGTCAAACACTTCACCCTTCTAATCAAGAAGGGTGGTCAAATACTCATTAGAGGCTGGGCAAAGGGAAGCTGGGTGAACTTCTAAAAGTCTGCCCTTCTGACAATGCCTTACTAGGGTAGGAACAAAATCTGTCTTTTCCTTCCCATTCTCAGGACATTCCCAGTAGATATATCATGCCTGTCCCAAGGGACTGAAGTACATCTCTGCTCCCAACCTTTACAATGACAATGGCAATTCTAATTACCAGAGGAGGATCAACGCATGAACAAATATCTACCCAGGGCTCTGTGCTGTGATCACAAGAAGAATTAAGAAATGGCAACTGTTCTTTATGTAAAATGAGGAGTTAGCTCCTCGCCTTCAAGCATAGGGTGGCAGATAAACTGTCTGGTTAACTGCATGTTATCTCCAGCTCTCCACTGAAGCAAGCGGGTACCAAAGAAATGACAGTGACAGGCCATCTGTCTAAGATACTAAGATAAAAAAGCAAACCAACTCTTAAAACTCACAGCTGCCTCTGCTTCTCCCTACCCTGCCTTATGAAATAACAACTTAACATAGGTCAACTTCTAATCCTTACAGAATGTCTTTCTAGCAACAAGGAGGGTCTGAGCACCTTCTCCACACAGGGGACCAAACTGAAGGCTCTGAGAGGATGACAGCCTCAACCCACTGGGAACTCAAAGAAAGACATTTGAAAAATACAGTGTGTGTGGGGGGTCGTCTGTATGCTATTGCTCTGGAGGCTGAGGCAGGAGGATTGCGTGTTTCATGTTCTCCTGAACCAAACAGAACTCTACTTCAAAAAGCAAAAGGCAGCTCATGCCTCCACCACCTTGGCAGAAGTAGTTCTACATCATCTGCTTTGCTGACAGGAATCGCTTCTTCATATTTCTGAACTGTAAACTAATTTTTAAAAAATTCAGGTAAAGAAAAACTCTTGGTCAGTAAAAAGTTTATCCTTTTTCTATTTATACTCTGTTCTCAGCTTTTTAAATACTAAGAAGTTCCCTTGAACTGTTTTAAATCTGGGTGTGGGCAGGACAGAGAGCTCCCGATGATCTCTTGTAGACAGTGGGTGAGGCAGTTCAGAGTTTTAAAAACACATATAAACACAACAAAAATAGAGAGAACTTCTCAGAGCCTGGCTGAGTGTCTGGATCCAAAGATGTCATAGGATGGGCTGCTGACCTTAGGTGCCCAGGATGAAGTCCAGGAATAAGGCAAAGTCTGGCAAAGGGGTAACATCCAGGACAGCATGTTCCCAGCCTCTTCCCACAGCCCCAGGCTACTCCACACCCCCAGAGCCAACATCCTCACCAAGTGTTTCTGTCACCAGCATGGCTTGAGAATGTGCCCTGCTCAGGTATATGTTCCATTACTTGGTTGTCAAACGTGCAACTCTTGCTCAGGGTCACCCCCCCAAGTCACACACAGGGAAGAGGCATATCTGTGGATAGGGCCTTCTGGAAAGCTCCTGCTACAGGCTTTACTTACACATGTTTTCATGTTTTCAAAGCCTTTGGTGTTTTACACTGGTTCTTCTAAACCAGCTGAGCTTCAAAACCCATCTATTTCTCTCATTTCCCCCTTGTGGTGGTTCAGGACTGGGGCCATTTCTATGGTAGCCGAATTAAAGAGGATCTGCAAGAAAAACATTTTTTCTTTTTTGGTGTTACCAATGTAGGTCAAGTCACCCCATTGTCTGGCATCCACGCTATGTATGCTATCCACTCGACACCATCATGGTTCGATGACCTAGGGCGATCTGAAGCAAATGATTTCTCTCTCTGACATTTGGGGTGAGAGGGCTTTCCATTTACAGACTTGGTTTCATCCTGGAGGAAAGTGCTGCTGAGCAGAGTCCCTGGGCTCCTTCACAGAGAGGCCTGTGTGTCCTGGGACACACCCCAGCTATAAATGAGACTTCTCCTTTGGGAAAGATGTGCTTGTTTCCCCAAAGGGCAGGGTTATTTTTTAAGTAAACCTTTCTGAAGAAGAAAGGCGCACAGAAAATGGAGGTGGGGGAGGACCAATTCAAAGCTTCAGAGTGCAGGGAGGAGCAGAAGGAGAAACAAAGGTGGACATCACACCTAGGACCTGCCTGTGTAGCAACTGACAGGTGCTGCCATGCAAAGGTCTTGTGCAAACATGTCCTGACACTGAAAGTCTGTGTGCAACCTGCTGCTTCGCATTTAAGTCTTTTCAAAGAAGCGGTAAATAGTTCCATTCTTTCCCTCACTAGAGGGTGAAAGGCTGTATTTAAGGTGGGGTTTGGGCAGAGTTTTCTTTTTTGGCACAGAAATCCTTTCATATACAAATACAAAACCTGTTCATACGCAAGTATGTATAAATGAGATACGGCAGCATACTGAACATGAAGTCACTTATTTACCTAGTAAACTGCAACAGTATTTGTTTATAACGTGAGGTTATAAGTTAAATATTCTTCCTCATCCAGACTGCTAAGGAAGGCCATGTGTGCTGTAGAAGATTTGGACCAGTCATTTAATCTGTTTCATTAAACTTGATTCTGTGTAATTCCAGAATGACGCATTAAGCACTGACAGTCAGTCTTCCACTACAATGGGGCTGCCAGGAGCTGTGGCAGAAGTGGGTCCCTTTGGGGCACTGGGAGGTAAATGTCCTGCCCCATCTGTACCTCCAAGGAAACAGCTCAGACTCATTAGCAGGATATCTGCCAGTGTCTCACATGAGAATGTCTCAAAAACTAAAAAATAAAACAGAACTGACATTCTGCAGTTGGATGTGAATCAAATCTCAGAAGTGACCTTTCCCCGAGTAAGCACAAGCAAACAGCACTTTGCTCCAATCTAAATAAGCTCTAATGACCATAAAATGCACACTGATGGCTAAATACACTTGTGGTTCTGGCCTGGGCAGCAGCCCTCAACTCAGCAAAGGGCATTTCTAGGACAACACTAAGGTCTGCATGTGACTGCAGATGAGTGAGCACAGCATCTGTGCTGAGTCTTATTTCCTGATTGCAGAAGTAGATGCCCTGGTTTGGAAGAGAAATGGGTCAGGCAATGTCTGCAGCTTTCATACATTCACATGCCTAACAATACAGGTCTGAGCTGAAAAGCAAAAACATACACAGGGAAGAAGGAACTAGAGAATCTGGGTAAAGGCCACCCCCCCCTTTCTTTTTTTACAGCAGTATTGAAACTGTTGTCTATGCTTTCAATTACATCAAACTTAAAAATCTAGGAGAGATGTTAACACATTTACTTTTTACGGGATAAAGGCTCTTTATGAGCAGTTGGTTGAATGAAATGAGCTTTCTCCAAGTGTTTTCCTGGGAGTAAACAACCTTCTAGTATAAAACATCTACATGGAAATGAACCAAAGTTACTCACTTTTCTTTTTCTCAAGGTTCGGTGGAACTCATTTTTAGTGAAGCAACAGTTTTACAATGAAGAGACAAACTGTTATAAAAACCAACTTGTCTCTGGTCCTTACACAAGACAGACTATCCACCATCGCTGCTTAGCCTGCCAAGGCTGGCAGTCACTGGTCTGCTGCTCTGAAACCTGCTCTGCTACTTCTGGCCACTTCAGTAACAGTATCCACCACACAGACAGGTCTTTTCCATTCTAAGCCCCTACCCCCCATTTTCTTACACGGGTATAGAAATGGAGCACAGTGTGTGAGTTTAACAGGAGGCACGTGTAATTTATCATACATGACCAGCAGATAACCAGGGAACTAACCAGCTGCTGTCTGTCTTCTCAACACTCTTCACACTTGTTCAAATGGGAATTTCAGGTGAACCTACTGTACTATGCTAAACTCAGCATGGCAACACTTAGGTTTACCAAATTAACCATTAACCAGTATTGGGGAAAGGACTGTGCATATGAGGCAAATGGTATACTTGAACTACCTGTTCAGCCTCAAAATAACTATTTAAAAAAAAAAAAACAACACACTTTTAGGGGCTGATGACTCAGTGGTTAAGAGCAATGGCTGCTCTTTCAGAGGACCCACCCACATGGCAGCTCATAACTGTCTGTGACTCCAGTTTCAGGGGCTCTGGCACCCTCTCACAGACATACACGCAGGCAAAACACCAATGCATATAAAAGAGAAATAAATCATAGAAAGTTTTAATCCTTAAAAACAAAAATACAGCCTTCTAGCAATTCAAACTAGTTTTGTGATTAAAATGTTTATCTTATCCCCAGATATCACCAAGTGATCATGGATTCTTTCCCAAATGTAGGTCTAGTAATTTTGTTTAAGCTCTGATTTACTGGTTCTATTACCTGTTCCTTGTCTACCTAGTACTTACTGACAAGTGAGCAAGTACCAGCTTTATTTGCAGATGATGGACAGTCTCCCACCATGTTTTTACTTCAACTGGAAAGCTTACTGTAGATTTTAGTATTAAAGGCAGCTTCAGTAGTTTTGGATCATGTAAGAAAAATGTTCATGCTTTTAAATGCCAAGATGTTTCACATATTTTATTTATATAAACAGCTAGAGTGTGGTGTTTTTAACTCTTCTGAGATGTCCCACAGACCAGAAACAACAAGCCTGCTGTCCTGTTGACTACACATTTCTCTTGAAATAGATTTACAACCATTGGTGGAGTATCGTGTTTGAAAGACAGGACCTTCCTGTTTGCCCTTGAGTCTGTTAGTATGCTCAACAATGTGTAGTGTCAATTTAGCCCTTTTACAGCAGGATAGTTAAGCTGTGCAGCCTGCTGTCAGCTTAGATCTTCCTCTAAACACCCTGGCATATTTTCCTGTAACTCCTATGGAAAATTCCTCACTTCCACTCCTGAGGCAGTGTGAAGTTGTAAGAATTAGCCAGCAGGGCAGTGACAGTTTTACAGATAATAAATGAGAAAATACTCTTACTGAGTCCTAGAATTGTCAAACAGTGTCATCAAACACTGGTAAGAGTAATATACTGTGGACTTGACAAACTTTGTTTAGAGAAAGGCCATTCTAATTAAAAATTGTGGGTTCACAAATCCATCCTTTATTCCGAAGACAAAATCGATCACATACTATAGTTTTCTTACTAAATGGTGTGTTGGTGGAAGACTTTGCGGGCAATTGCTATCTCTGAAAACATTCTGTGATGGAGAGGGCCTGGCAAAGGCTTTGAGCTAGCAGTAGTCTATTTTCAATCTTAGAAACTTTCAACAAAAGTTGATTTTTGACTATGTGTTTCTTATCTGTCCACAGCCAGAGTTAGCAGGCAAGTACACACCGTCACTGGGAACCAGTTTTGTGAGGTCCTTTTAGTGCAAACAAAAGCACTTGAACAAACTGCCAGCACCTAGCCCACCTCTTTTCAACATTCCCTCAATCTTCAATGCCAGGTTCCTACCTGCACAATCATAGTGACAACTAGTAGTGCTGTTCCCTCACCTGTCTAAAACAATCAGATTCACCAGAAGAATTAGGAGGGTTGTTAGATTTACAAATAAAATATAAGATGTGCAATACATATAAATATATATAGCATATATATTTATATTATTTAAAAATATATATATATTGGTGTTTGTTACCTTCTTCCAAAATTACCTGTTGCTTAACTGAAGTTCAAATCTGACTAGGCATTCTGAATTCTATCTGGTAACCATGGTGAGAGGACCCCTCTGCTACCACAACCATCCCTCCCAAAGCCAGTGTGGGAAGGGCAGGTGATGGGTTGGTCCCCAGTCAAGTAGAGTAGATGACAAAAAAGACAGGTGGCTGTAAGAGAAACGTCACTGCTTCAGACTGTAGTCTGTGCTGTCCAAACTGACAAATCAGAGTGTTCATTTTTAAGGGGTATGCTAACCATATCCATCTCCTTCACAGAGGCTAGGAGGATAATCGTGACGCTCTGTTGGGCATCCAAAAGGAAGGAAGTGTTCTCCAACTGGTCTCAGTGAGGCCCACATGATGACCTTCCACCCCTTCTTCAGGAGCAAAGTGCAGCCCACACCCGGGTGACTCCTGTCTGCTGCTCTGCTGGCCTATCTCTCTCTACTATTAGACTCAAGGAAGGCGACTGGGGACAGTGGCAGGTGAGGCAGAAGGGGGATCACTGAGGAGAGGACCTGAGGCTGTAGGAAGGAGCATGTCAGACAAGAGTGAGGTGGCTAGAATTAAGTGGGTCCTAAGCAGCAGCCAGCTCAGGCCTGAGTATACTTCAGGGAGCACTGAATCACTGGCAGCACGAAGGCCATAAAGGACGACCCCCAGTGATGGGGATGCTGGGAAGCAGGGAAACTGCCAGTCTGGCTTTACCAAGAAAAGACCTGTCTCCTTCCCATGTACTACAGAAACCCTAGAAACAGCATCCTTAGGAAGTGCTCAAACTATGCCCAAGGATTTAGGTTAGCAGTAATTAAAAAAAAAAAAAAATGACTACTAACAGGAAGCTCACTGAATAGCTCTAGTGCTGTTAGAGAATGACAGTGTGATGCAGCACTGAACATGACTTCAAAGAACGTTTATCAGAGTAGAAAAGCAGCCACAACATGGAAAGCCAAAAAATAGCATGAAAAATATCACTCCTCATTTTTCTTGGTGGGGAAGGTGTGAGTGAAAGAAGCCTATGTTACAGGTATATTCGTAAGGAAGTCTACAGAATGGTATCATGGTTATTTTTAAGGGGAGGATTATAGGGCATTTTGATTTTATATCACTTTCTCTTCAGTTGTATATCTGAAAAAAATGATCACTATGATTCCCTCTGAATAAAAATGTAAATAAAATTATAATTAAAATTTGTAAAATAAGATACATAAAATAAAATATATATACTTTAAAAGTGATGCCTATCCAGACTAGGCTTTAAAACTGATTCGATGAACTGGCACAATGGGAAAACAGATGTTTACATTCAAATTCATAACTAGCAAAATTAGTTATGAAGTAGCAATGAAAATGATTTTAAGTTGGGGGTCACCACAGCACAAGGACTGCATTAAAGGGTCGAAGCCCAGGAAGGTTGAGAAACACTGTTCTAAAGGCTTTCCCAGCCCCTGAGGCTATATGTGTCAGTTACCTTTCTTCTTTGTATAACTCCCTACTTCCTGGGAGTTATCAACTGGATACACAGGGCCAGCCACTCCTTTAAAGAAAGGGTCAACTAGGTTGTTGACCTTAGTTTTTTTTTTTAAGGAACATTGTCACAATCTAACCACAGAAAAGACTTATGTAGCCAAGCCTTTCAAATCCAGTGATGATGTGCAATCATATTACAGGAACCTTCAAAGAAGACTATAAAAATAAAAAATATGTAATATTGTAAGTAGACTAGAGAGGTTTTGTATTTCCTACAGCTGTGGAGAGAAATTCCTGGGCGATACAAAAACACTACTGAGGGACCAGTGAGATGGCAGAGTGACATTACTCAGCAGGTAACAGCACCTGCCACCAAACCAATGGCCTGAGTTTAATCCCCTGCCACCAGGTGATGGAAGGAGAGAAGTGACACCCACAGCTGCCCTGTGACTTCCACAGTGTGCCCACACACATATGTAAATATACCTAACAAAAATACACTACCAAGTGGTGAAATATACTGTACTGTTCACATGTCAACCTTCACGTTGTTCCTACACCCACTCTCCACTGAGACACAGAAGACTGTCAAAAATTCTCAGCTACAGATGAAGAATGGGCTAAAAACACCCTAAGTAAGCACTATTTTTATATAAATTCTTAAAAAGGGAGATCTGGGTTAATTCACATAGTCCATGCTAAAGGAGTGGTAATAATTTAATATTTAACTATATGGCTTCACACTTTACGTAAGGTAGTAATTTGGCAACACTTCCATTGTTTTTAATCTAACAGTTCAAGGCTGTGTTGGGACAGCATCATCTGATGAAGTCTTCCAATCAGATGGCTCTGTTACTAGGGTCAGCTCTGAATTATAACTTGGAAGCTTGAAATATAAATTCAGACTCAAATTTTCCATGTACTAAGGAGTAAGCCAAAGATGTGTGCCTGATTATGTGACTTAGATACTTAACGAATCTACAGACAGGGAGGGTCCTCATCTGAAGACAAGGCAAACTAATAAATGCTGCCTCCTGCAAATTAGTTTATGCAAAGCAGGGCTGCAATTCGTTCCACACAGTCTCCCGACTTTTCAAGGGATAAAAACTGACTTCCTTAGAAGTCAGGCAGTCTTGCTCTTCATTTATAGATAAGGAACTCAAGGCTTCCTCTGCCCCACTGCCCACTCTGGTAAACAGAGAGCCAGGCAACTCTTGAGACTCTGGGCATTAAATATTCAACAGTGTATTCTTACATGAGTTAGCTTATAGAAACAAAAGCAGGGGGAGGGTAGTCCCTAGGAATTCCAGGAGACTCAGAGTGCAGGTAAAAACAAAAACAAAACAAAACCCACTAGAGACACAGACCCCCCCCCACCCCACCCCTTGTCTGACACAGACACAGGCCTTATCCCTTACTTAATGTTTCTATCTCCAATGAATAATTTTGATTACTGCAGAATATACACATCCAAATTTGTCTTATCCATACCAAGTAGCTGAGCTGACCTGCTAAATAGTTTGGATTACTGCTTAAGCAAATGTATAGGGTGCACATTCCAGTTTTAGAAACCTCATTCATATGCACATGGAAAAGTAACTCTAACACCTATTATAAGCTTGGTTCCTGGTCTACGTGATGGCTTGGCCCAACTGCATTCTTAAAGAATAGATTGAGAAAAGCACTCACACATGTACTGGTGGTGTTCCTAAGGCTCAAGAATGACTTTGTGAGCCTGTTCAGATGTTAGGAAAGACTACACTACAGTAAAATGCCACCTTCTAGTAGCACTACTAAATACTGACTATCAAGGAAAGCCATTTCTTCTATAGCCACTGAAAGTTTGGAGGAAAGTAAAGGGAGAAGTCAGATCTGGTAGGAATCTGGAGTGGTATCTCTTATCACCTTAATTTTCTCAAATGCCAATTATCCACTCTGTCAGCCATCACCTGCTTTTCCCTGGTCACAAGGCAGCAGCCTTCTTCATCACTCAAGAAAGCTGTGGAAGGCCACTATGACCAGGGAAGCAAGCAGGCTAACTGCAGATCTCCCTCCTCTTTTCCAATCCAATCCTGCATTCTCACCTCTAGCTCTGTATTAGTACACCTGCTGCACTCCCCCTACCCTGCAGCCATCTCCAGTGATTCACACAGATTTCCTCCTAAAATTTTCCTACTCCCCACTTACTGCTTTATTCCAGCCCCTAACACTAGCAGGCATGTCCTGTGAACCTACTGGCTACCTTCATATCATTACCTCTTTCCCTCCAACCTCCCAGTCTCACCTTCAGGTCTGTAGCAGACCTTCTGCTATGGCCTCTCCTCACTCAATGACCCTATTCTCAAAGACTAAGCACATGCTGGTAGAACATACTCCTTTCTACCTTCCTGAGGATTCTCAACCACCCCCAGCCTATCCCCATTCCTAAGTGTCAGCCTACAAACATATCCTGGAACTCCCAGTGCTCACACCTATCCAGATCCCAGAAGAATTTCCTACCAGGCAACACACAGCCACCACAGTCTCCTATGAACCAGTGAAGGCAACAGAAACCAAGAAACAAAACACCCAGACAATAAAGATAAGATACCAACACCTAGAATTAACAATCTTCCCAATCCCAGATGATTGGACCTCAGAGTCTGGCACAGTCAATACCAGCCAGGACAAGATATCACCACTAGAGCCCAGCAACCCTATCACAGCAGGTCCTAAGTATTCCAACACAGCTGAAGCACAAGAAAAAGACCTTAAAACAGCCTTGTGAAGATGATAGAGCTCTTTAAAGAGGAAATGAATAAAGCCCTTAATAGAATTCAGAAAAACACAAACAGTGGAAGAAAATTAATAAAACATTTCCAAACCCAAAATTGAAACAATCAGTGGAGAAAGTCCAAACTAAGTAAAATTTGGAAATGAAAGCATAGGAACTTTAACAGAAGCAAGCCTCATCAACAGAATATAAGAGATGGAAAAGAAAATCTCAGGCATTAAAGATACAATAGAAGAAATTGCTACATTGATCAAAGAAAATGTTAAATCTATGAGAAGACAAAAATCTAAGAATAATAGAAATAAAGGAAGGAGAAGAAACCCAGGTCAAAGTCATAGAAAATATTTTCAACAAAATCTTAGAAGAAAATTTCTCTGAAGTACAAAAAGTATACAGAACATGAAATAGAGTGGACCAGAAAAGAAAGTCCCTTGGCACATAATAATCAAAATATTAAGCCTACAGAATAAAGAAAGAATATTAAAAGCTGACAGAGAAAAACAGTCCTGTTAGAATAACAACCAACTTCTCAGTGGAGACTCTAAAAGCCAGAAGAGTTCTAGACAGATGTTCTATAGACTCTAAGAGACCACCAATGCCAAGCCAAACTAGCGAAACTTTCAATTATAACAGATGGAGAAAATAACACATTCTACAATAAAACCAAATTTAAGCATTTTTCTACCTATAAATCCAGCCCTAAAGAAGGTGCTAGAAGGAAAATTACAACCTAAAGAGGTTAACTAAAGAAACTACATAGAATAAATAATCCCAAACAAGCAAATCAAGAGGATTAACACACACCACACACACCACCACCACCACCACCACCGGAATCAACAAACACTACTCGTTGATATCTCTCAACATCAGTGGTCTAAATTCTCCAATAAAAAGATGTCCAGGAGAATGGATGTAAAAACAGGATCCATCTTTCAGCTGCATCCAAGAAACACATTTCAACATCAAGGATAGACATTACTTCAGGGTAAAGGGTTGGGAAAAATATTTCAAGCAAGTGGACCTAAGAAACAAGCTAGTATAGTCATTCTAATATCTGACAAAACAGACCACAAACCAAAACTAATCAAGAGATAGGGAAGGACACCACATACTTATCCAAAGAAAAAAAATCCACCAAGAAGACATTGCAATTCTTAACATCTATGTAAAAGAAAACATTACTATAGCTTAAACTACATATTGACCCTCACACACTGATAAAGGGTGACTTCTACCCAACTTCCACCAATAGACAGGTCATCCAGACAAAGACTAAAATGAGAAGTGTTGGAGCTAATTGACATAATAAACAAAATGAACCTCACAGATATTTATTAAACATTTCACCAAACACAAAAATAAAACATCTTTTTCAGAGCCTCATGACCTTTCTTTGGGCCGCCAGCTCATAATAATGACATGGAGACTTATTAATTATGAAAGCTTGGCCCAACAGGCTTTTCCTCAATGAGCTCTTATATTAACCTGTTTTATTAATCTACGTTCTGCTGCATGACCCAGTTACCTCTCCTCTGTACAGAATATCCAACTTCTCCAGTGTCTCTCAGGTACCTAGATTCATCCTATGTTCCTCTCTTTGCCTGGAAGTCCCGCTACTCTCTTTTGTCTAGCTATTGGCCATTCAGCTCTTTATTAAACCAATCATAGTGACACATCTTCATACTATGTAAACAAATATTTGGCAACATTTTCCTCTTTTAAAATCATGGTATCTCATACTAAATACAGAAATTGCCTCATTACGGGCAGAAAGTGAACACTGGCAAAGATCTTGCAGTAATTTCTTGGGAGAGATAAGCAACAAATATCTCAAAAGCAAGACTTCAGTTTATAAAAAGAACAAATTGGATCCTTCTTTATTTATACAAGAAACTCCAATTTCTGGAGACCCTACATTCTATACTGATGCAAGTTAACCAGGAAAGGCAAGTTATAAGTCAGGAAAAATAAAGTAGATCAAAGCCCTTATACTTTACTTTTTTTAATTTCAAAAGCATTCTTACAAAAGCATTCTTACAATATTTGAAATATTGAACTGAATGGAAACTATTAACATTTAGGATTATATCCCACAAAGTATGAACTTATTTATTCTTAATTTTACATCCTGACTGCAGTTTTCCCTCCCTCCTCTTCTCCTATCTCCTCCCAATCCCCCCCCCCCCATTTTTTCATTTTTCCCAAGACAGGGTTTTCTGTAGATCAAGTTGGCCTCGAACTCAGAGATTTTCAATCCCATTCAAAAGTCAGAATTATATGCTATTCTTAAGATATTATTAGATTTTCCAGAACCTTTTAATATAGTTACTGACTCGGTATGCAGAAAGCTTTGTTGTACATAATGAAACTGCTAAACTTATTCTAGGTAATTCAGAATTAACTTTGTTATTCATTCAATTACAAGATAATAATTAGAAATAGAAATCATCCCTTGTATATAACACATATCAGATCTCATATGGGTCTATCAGGCCCTCTAGCACAAGGTAATGATGAAATTAATCAGCTATTGATAGGAAATCTGCTAGAAGCCTCAAAATTTCATAAGGAACTCTGTGTTAATAGCAAAGGTTTGAAGAAAAAAAATTTCCATCGATTGGTAACAAGCCAAGGAAATTGTAAGGAAATGTCCTACCTATTCTCTGTATAACCAAACATTACTACCTGCAGGAAATAACTCAAAATCTACTCAAAGAAATTAAATTTGACAAATGTATATTTTTCAGTTTACAGAATTTGGAAAATTAAAGTATGAGCAGCATACCATAGATACATATTCAGTATTCCAATGGGCAACTTTTTGAGTTCTGAAAGGGCTGATTCCATAATCACACATTTATTAGAAGTTATGGCCATTATGGGAGTAACTGTACAAATTAAGACTGACAATGCTCCAGCATATGTCTCTTGTAAAATGAAACCGTTTTTGCATATTACCAACATGAAGCATATTACAGTATACCATACAATCCTACAAGACAAAGCAGTTATAGAAATATCTCATTGTACTTAAAAAGATATGCTTCATAAACAAATGGGCAATAAAGACCCCCAGAGATAGATTACATAATGCTTTATTAACCTCAAAAGTGTTTCAATGCTAATGAGAAAGGAATGATATCTTTGGAGAGACATTGGGTAGTAGAAAAAGACTGAATTAAATCAGCCTGTACACTTTAAAGATGTACTGACATCAGAATAGAAAACAGAATATGTGTAACATGAGGTAAGAGATTTTGTTTTTGTTTCCACAGGAGAAAAAAAGCTATGGATACTATCAAACAGGAGAGACCTCTTGATAAGGAGAGGCAATAGTTCATCAAACAGTGTGGCCATTCTGTCAAAACTAACTTATAAGACTAACAAATGTCTTTCATTTGACCAGACATAACCTGCCAAAAAGGGAAACTCATTGGGGCAGGGTTTTGTTTTTGTCTTTCCAGGAGAATAAAAGCATCCAACTAAGGAATCTGAAGACCACTGGACAAATGAGACATGTGAAGAAGGACAAATCATCCAGAGAAAAATGTACCAAGAAAAAAAAGTAAATTGGCCTAATGGTATAGCACATTTCCAACAGGATAAAATTTTATAAATCTTTCCAAATGTTCATTTCTGCTTTTCTCTACATATAAGGCAAATGGTCTTTTTGTAGTCCCAATTCAATTAAAAATTAAATTTGGCTTTGGAGCAGAAGTGTGGCTCAAACATGCTTATTAAAGGAAAATCCAAAATCTGTCTCGTGTTGGAAGAGGCACCTGGTATGGGACAGAAGAAAATCAAAATTAAGGGAGTATTCTATTGCTACTAATCTCATAATCCTTTGGTTTTATTTTGACTCTTTAAAATTTTTCTTAAGGCATAAATATTACCTCCCTGTATGAGATTTCAGGCTTGAGTCTGAAGCAGGTAACTAGGAATTAAGTTTATGTACCCCAGATGTAGTTAATAGATTGTGGTCCTTTAACCTCTTCAAGATCTGCTGCATATGACATTTAAAATGTTTAAATTTTCTGCAGAACAGTGACCATTCCTAACAGTGACCTTTGAAGTCTCCAAAAAAGGATGTTTGGGCCCCACCACAATGATTCCACCTGGATTGTGGTAATGCCAGTTAGCTGATAACACCACCTAAAGATCAGCTTTGAACTACAAACTGCTCAGGACAATTTCAAAGCAGTTAGCTGAGATGGTCCATCTTCACAGACTACTCCAGCCAGGTCTTCATATAAGCCCTGCACTTTCCCATCACACCAAGGCCGTACAACAGCTACCTAGCTGTCCCAGGACTTGATCATTACCTTAATTTTCTCAGGGTCTCCTAAAGATAATAGGGAGTAATTACCCCCCCAACACACACACACTTTGTCCAGTGTTTTATCAGAGCAACAGAATGCAAATCAGAACAGAAAGCATTTGGCTTAACAGGGATTCTGGTAAGTTATGTAACATAATTCTTTTGTTTTATATATATATATAATATATATATGTATATGTATGTGTGTGTGTGTAATTTTTTAATTTAAATTAGAAATAATCTTGTTTTACATGTCAATCCCAGTTCCCTCTCCCTCTCCTTCCCTGCCCCCAATGACCCTCTGTCTTATCCTCTTTCTGCTCCCCAGGGAAAGTGAGGCATTCCATGGAGGATCTTCAAAGTCTATCACATCATTTGGATCAGGGCCTAGGCCCTAACAGGGAGTAATGTTAAGAACAAGATGCCCACATTCCAAAGATGGGGGGTAGGTGGGTTTCTGGTTGTTTTGTGGGATGTTTGTCATTTCACTGTTTAGGAGGGTTAGTTGCAAGTTTTTAGGGTTAGGGAGAAAACTAAGCAAAGGGGATTAGATTTAGGATCTTGTTCTGACATGAAAAAAGGGGGGACATAGGAATGGTAAGATAAAAGGATAGATAATTAAAACTACTTTTTTCTAAAAAGGCAATTACTAGTCTTAAATATTTTATATTGGTATGGATTTTTGTATATTGATACAAATTTAAGGTTATTTTGTGTGTGAGTGTATACACACATATATATGTTTCTACTTTTGTTTAAGGTATTGTATATATGCAGCTCATTTAACAATGTAATTCCTAGTCCTTGAAAGTTATTACAAACTTTTCAGGATAATTAAGAAATACAGGTCATCTAACAATCAAATTTGTGGCCATGTTAGATGTGTTTTCAAGGTTAAACAGATATATTTTAGACAGGTGGTCTTTAAATACTCCAGAAATCTACATAATGTAGCACTTAAGGTGTTTTAATAACATAAGGCTTTTCTCATCAGTGAGACATTTCTGCTCCAGGCAACACCAATCTACTTCAAAAAAAACAAAACAAAACAAAAAAAAAAGCTATGGGAATTGAAGAACTTCCACATGGAGTTTGCTTTCATTGTGGCAAAGTTAGCCATTGGGTAAGAAATTGCCTTTGCCTTGAAAGCTGACAATATGCTGACCAAATTGTATAAGCAGAACACAAAAGGTGACTGTCAACTTCGCCAAGACAAGGTAGGTCAGTCCTTCAAATATTTCTGCTTCACAAAAAAAGCCTGTCAGGTATTTTAGGCTTTTAGGTTGACAATAGAAGCCCAACGTTGCAGAGGAACCTTGGATGACTGTCCATGAAACCAGCTGTCTCTGTAGTTTCTTAATTTTGGAAGTTTTGCTCTGTACTTCCCGTTTACTCAGGTAATATTTTATACGTTTCTTGGATTCAAATGGGGTTAAAGACTAGATAATTAGTTTTTCCTGTTACCAAATTCAGAAAAGAAACTCAAAAGAGGTGTAAAGTATGTAAGTTGAGAAACATAAAAGCTTAAATGGTTTATCTTAGAAAATATTTTGAAGTCTAAAAACATAATTTGGGGTTGATAATGCAAGTAAGGAAAGTAAATTTGGTACAAAACTTTGGACTCATCAAAATAGGATAGTTAATGGATTATTTTCTCTGAACTTTCCAAATGCAAATGGACTGGACAATATGAATGTAATTCTTACTTGATAATTACTCTTATTGTACATAATTTTACTTTGTTTAAAACTGTCCCTTTTTATTTAGGCAATACTTGGCAATTGTGTGGATTTAAATTTTGTTTTATTTAAATTAAAAGTCTTATTTTACATACCAATCCCAGTTCCCTCTCCCTCCAGTCCTCCTATTTCCCTCATCTCCCCATCTACTCCTCAGGGAGGGTGAGGCCTCCCATGGGGGATCATCAAAGTCTGTCACATTATTGGGGCAGAACTAAGGCCCTTTTCTTTGTATCTAGGCTGAAAGAGCATCCCTCCATAAAGTGCGGGCTCCAAAAAGCCTGTTCATGCACTAGGGATAAATACTGGTTCCACTACCAGCAGCCCCATAGAATGCCCAAGCCCCACAACTGACACCCATGTTCAGGGGACCTGGTTCAGCCATTGTTCTTATTGTATATAGTTTTACTATGCTAGAGTTTAAAAAAAGAAAACCCTTTCCTTTTTATTTATAGACAAAAAAGGGGGGAGGATATTTTGAGGTTCTGAGGGCTTTTCAATCTGGGAAAAGTGGAGAGTAGAGCCAATTATTTCTTGGATTTATCAGGTTTTTCATCTCGATTTCTGACTTCTAAGTTTTTATTAATACTAGAACAATTAAGGTAAAAGCATTACATGACACTTTTTCCAAAATTGACCACATACTCAGACACAAAGCAAGGCCCAACAGATATGAGAAAATCCAAATAACTCCAAGTCCTATCTGACCACCAAAGGTTAAAGCTGGATATCATCAACAACAGAAACAACAAAAAGTATACAGACTCCTGGAAACTGAAGAGCACACTACTGAACAAAAAATGGGTCAAGACAGAAATTAAGAAAGACATTAAGCTTTCTAAAAATGAATTAAAATGGATACATGTTCAAACTTATGGACACTATGAAAGTGAGATGCAAATTTATATAGCACTAAGTGTGTACATAAAAAGAAAATTGGAAAGATCTCTTACTAGCAACTTAGCAGCATTACCTGAGAGCACTAGAACAAAAAGAAGCAAATGCACCAAAGAGGAGTTGATGGCAGGAAATAATACAACTAAGTACTGAAATAAATGAAATAAAAACAAAGAAAACAATACAAAGGATCAATGAAACAGAGTTAGGTCTTTGAGAAAAGTCAGTCTGATTGACAAACTCTATCCAAATTAACTAAAAGGAAGAGTGAGAATATCCAAATTAACAAAATTAGAAATAAAAAGAGGGATATAACAACAGACACTAAGAAAATCCAGAGGATCATAAGAAGTCAAAGTGTCTTTATTTGCAGATGATATAATAGTATACATAAGTTACCTGAAAAATTCCATCAGGAAATTCCTATGGCTAATAAACAGCTTCAACAGAGTACCTGGATACAAAATTAACTCACAGAAATCAGTAGCCCTCCTATACACAAATACAAATAGACTGAGAAAGAAATCATGGAAATAATACTTTTCACAATAACATCAAATAACATTAAACATTATAAACATTATTGGGGTGAGTAACCAAGCAAGTGAAAAACTTATATGATTAAAAACTTTTAAGGCATTGAAGAAAGAAATTGGAGATACCAGAAGATGGAAATATCTCCCATGTTCATAAATCAGTAGTAAATATAGTAATTAACACAGTAAAAATGGCCATCATACCAAAAACAATTCCCATCAAAATGCCAAGACAATTCTTCACAGATCTTGAAAGGAAAATTCTCAAGTTTCCCTTACAGAAAAAAACCAAAGATAGCTAAAATAATCCTGAACAATAAAAGGGATGTTGGAAGTGTAATCACTCCCAATCTCAAGGGGTACCGCAGAGCTATCTAATAAAAACAGAATGGCACTGACATAGAACCAGGCATGTCTATCAAAAGAATTGAACTGAAGACCCAGACATACATCCACACACCTATGGACACCTGATTTTTGATAATAAAGTCAGAAATACACACTGGAAAAAAGGCAGCATCTTCAACAAATGGTGCTGGTCAAACTGGATATCTGTATGTAGAAGAATGCAGATAAACTCATATGTATCATCTGCATAAAACTCAACCCTAGATGTACCATAGACCACCTCAACATAAAATCAGATATACTGAACCTGACAGAAGAGAAAGTGGAGAATAGATTTGAACACATTGGCTCAGGAAAAGACCTTTTGAACAGAACACTGTTAGCACATACACTAAGATCAACAGTTAATAAATGAGACCTCAGAAAATTGAGACACTTGTACATGGCAAGGAACACAGTCAAAGTGGCAACTACAGAATGGGAAAAGATTTTTCCCAACTCTATATCTATTAGATAACTGATATCCAAAATATATAAAGAACTTAAGAAACTAGATATCAAGAAAAATAATCCAATTAAAAAATGGAAAATGGGATACAGATCTAAACAGAGAATTCTCAAGAGATAAAACTCAAATGTCAAGAAACAATGAAATGTTCAACATCCTTAGTGCAAATCAAAATATAAGAGTTCATCTTTTACCTGGCAGAATGGTTAAGATCAAAAACATAGTAACAAGTCATACTGATGAGGATGTGGAGTAAGGGGAACACTCCTCCACAGCTGGTAGGAGTGCAAACTTGTACAGTCACTGTGGAAATCAATGTGGTGGTTTCTCAGGAAGATGGGAATTGATCTACCCCAATATCCGGCTATACCACTCTTGTGTATATATCCAAAGGATGCTTCCTCCTATCACAGAAACACTTGCTCAACCATGTTCATTGCTGATCTATTCATAATAACCAGAAATGGAAACAACCTAAATGTCCTTCAAAGAAGAATGATACTCTACACAGTAGAGTATTACTTGGCCATTAAAAGGAATAAAATTTGCAGGTAAATGGATGGAACTAGAAAAAAAAATCACCTTAAATGACCTACAAGGGATGGAGTATGCACATACACGTGTTCTCTCTCTCTCTCTCTCTCTCTCTCTCTCTCTCTCTCTCTCTCTAAATCAAGAGACTGAAGCATCATGCACAGGGCCTGTAGGTGTTTGTAACAAGTCCTCTGTGTATGTATTACAGCTTTCAGTTCAGTGTTTTTATGGGATTCCTGGATGTGCAAACAAGTGGGTCTCTTTCTTATCCCTTCTCTTGAGTGCCTTGCCCTGTTTGTTTTGTCCAATTCTGATGAGTTAGTTTTTCTTTTTTCTTCTTATCATCATCCTTTAGAAGCTTGCTTGTTTTTTAATGAGAGAAAGAATGGGAGTAGATCTGGAAAGAAGGAGAGGTGGCAAGGAACTGAGAGAAGTAGAGGTAGGGGAAACATGGGAAGAAAAGAGTAATTTCAATAAAGGGGGGGTGTAGTGGAAATACCTTATCCAAGAGGAGAGGCTACCTTAAACACCCTTCCCCAATAATGAGACTGATGACTATCTTATATGCATACCATCCTAGAGCTTTCATCCAGTAGCTGATGGAAGCAGAAGCAGACACCCACAGCTAAACACTGAGCAGAACTCCTGGAATCCAGTTGCAGAGATGGAGGAGTGATGAGCAAAGGGGATCAAGACCAGGCTGGAAAAACCCACAGAATCAGCTGACCTCAACAAGGGGGAGCTCATGGACCCCAGTCTGACAGCTGGGAAACCAGCAAAGGGCTGACCCAGACCCCCTGAACATGGATGTCAATTAGGAGGCCTGGGCAGTCTATGGGGCCTTTGGTAGTGGATCAATATTTATCCCTAGTGTAGGCATAGAGGGATACTCTCTCAGCCTAGACACACGGGAAGGGCCTAGGCCCTGCTCCAAATGATTTGATAGACTTTGAAGATCTCCCCAATGGAAGGCCTCACCCTTCCTGGGGAGCAGAAAGGGGATGGGATAGGGGGTTTGTGAGGGGCAGGGTCAGAGGGGAGAGGGAACTGGGATTGACATGTAAAACAAGCTTGTTTTCAATTTAAACTAAAGGAAGAAGAAGAAGAAGAAGAAGAAGGAGAAGGAGAAGGAGAAGAAGGAGAAGGAGAAGCAGAAGAAGAAGAAGAAGAAGAAGAAGAAGAAGAAGAAGAAGAAGAAGAAGAAGAAGAAGAAATACCTTATCCAAATTGCAGAGATGCAGCACCTGAGCTTTGTGAATTAGGAAGCATTTCAGGGGTGGGGCTAAAAGCAAGCAATTTAACAAGGTGACCCCATGGCCTAAACCCTCACTCAAACCTTTTTTTTTGAATATGCTATTTTAGCTGGATTTGTGGCTGGGCAGAAGACCAAATTAAGTCACTCATTTTACTGACTTGACTCTCAAGCCTAACATTAAAGTCTTCAGTGAACTATTTTTAACTTAAAACAGCTCTTGCCCTAAAAACTAATCAACAGTGAGGAGATATGAAAGGCAACTTAAACAGCCTCAGGTAGAACAATCACTTTCATTAAAAACAAACAAACAAACAAAAAAACCCTCAGAAGTATTAACATTATTTCCACCTGTTAGTTCAGAAACAACTACCTGGTAGAAGTCTTGATTATAAAGAGATTTATAAGTGGGACTGTGAAGACTTGTGTGTGTGTGTGTGTGTGTGTGTGTGTGTGTGTGTGTATGGGTATGGGGTTCAGTGTAGGCAACAGGATGTTACAGTATGACCACACAATGTAAACCTATCAGTCATTTAAAATACAGGTGGTCGTTTCAGACATGAAATGGGTGAGGATATTAATTTGAAAAGCTGGTTGTTAGAGGGGGAAAAAGCATAATCTCCGCCATGAGGGCATTTTAAAAAGTTTCCAGAAAGACATTAATGGTTCTATACTTAGCAGTGAGGGTATACATACAGGCCCTGAACAAGACCGGTGGGATACAAGGCAGTGAGAGTCTGGACTTTCGTTTGTAGTTAGCTTTTTCCCCCAAGAGCACAGGCAACTAACTCTATTTAAGTGCTGGCACTGAAGAAAACTAATAAAGCCCCTGGGTGTCCATGTTAAGTCCTGGTGGACTCGAGTTCATCGCACTTAGTAACAAACAGCAGCCATAACTTCTGATGCAGCCCCAACTCCTTCCCAGTCCTGGGAAGTGAAGGAGAGGGCGTGGCTGCAGAATTTTCTCAGTAGCAGGTTGTATCCAGGCTCCCTTTCTTTGTAGCTGCACCCCAAAGGGCTCCCAAATCTTAGATGCTGGATCCAGGAGGAATTCAGGACCATTCCTACCAAGTTTCCTACCAAGCTGGAAACCGTCTGTTTCCTACCTCAACAATCTCCCACTGCCAGTTTCCCTCTCCAAGTTTTAATGACGCGGAGCTGCCCTGCCACACAGAGCACACCCTTGCAGGGGACGCGGCGGCTCTGGGTTGGGAGAGCCGGGATGCTCCTAACCGTCAGCAAGTACCAACTTATCTGGGGTCAGTGTTCTGACAAACATTAACCCTTGATCCCAAAGAGGACAGGTGGGCACCGAAACGGTGGGCAAGGTGTGCACACGCACGCGCGCGCGCGCACGGAGAGAGAGAGAGAGAGAGAGAGAGAGAGAGAGAGAGAGAGAGAGAGAGAGAGAGAGAGAGAGAGAGAGGGAGAGAGAGGGAGGAGAGAGGTGCCATTCGCCTCTTAGGGCCTTCGAGTGTGCCAGAGGGCACCGGAACTCTGGAAGGTCGCTTGGCCGATTTGAGGGTGGTCGTCGGACTTACCTTACAAGGAAACAGAACTGCCGAGGCCACCTTCTCCATAGCCAGGTTCCTGATGCTGGGCGTTAGGGCGCCCCTGCACGTTGGGCAGCAGCTCAACTTCTGGCGGCATTGGTTACACACCAGGTGCCCGGCCTGGCACTGCAGAATGGGGGGCAGGACATAGTCAAAGCAGACCGGGCACTCGAAGAGCGAGGTCAACTCGTGGTGCTGCGGGGACACCGGGCCGGCCCCGCCGCCGGCTCCGGGGCCTGAGATCACCGCTGCCGCGGCGGGGACCGCGGACGAGCCGGGGCCCGCAGCCGAGATGGTGGCGGCGGCCGGGGGCGCAGCTGGGGACGGAGCGTGCGGGGTCTGAGGCGGCGGCGGCTGCTTGCTGCAAGGTTTGTTAGCGCTGGGGCCGGTGGAGGACGGGCGGCTCATCGCGCTCCGAGCCCACCATGGACCTGCGGGCGTCTGCCTGCCGCCGCGGGGCCGCCCGGGTCAAGGCGGTGCGCGCCCCGCGGGTGGCGGGCTCCGGGGCAACGCCACGGCGCCCAGTCCGAGGACCGGGGGCGCGGACCCGACCGGCACCGGGAGGGCGGGGACGGGACCGCGCCGATCCTCTCCGCGGCGCCCGGAGTGGCCGACGCTCTCGGGGCTCGCGGCCGTGCGGCGTGCCCTCCTCCGGCGGCGCTCTGCTGCGCACACAGTCCTGGCCCACCCGCTTCAGGAGCGGCAGCTGACGCAAGCCCCGGGGGCGCGCGCGGACGTGACGCTGAGACACGTGTGCGGCCGCCCTGGCGCGCTGGGACTGGCAGGGCCACCCTGCGGCCCGCCGAGCTCCGCCTGGCCCGGCTGGCAGCGCCGGAGCCGTTTCCTGCCGGGCGACTGGATCGGCCGGCCGCTGCTGCCGCCGCGGGGTCGCTTTCTGGGCGGTTGCGGAAGCCGCCGGCTCCGGGAGAGGACGTTGCCGAAGCCCTTTGACCCTTCCCAGGGGAGCCACGCCAGCACACACCCGTCTCCAGCTAAAGGGCAACTGATGGCCGGACGGGGGCGTGGACGGCGCGCGAGTGCGCCGGGGGCGGGGCGGGGCGGGGTGGGCGGGGCGTGGAATCCCCACGTCTCTCCTGGGGTTGAGTCATCGGTGCGCGGGAGAAGCTTGCGATCCTTCCGGCTGCTCGGCCGGTTGCCTGCCACGCGGGGGCGGGACCCGGAATCGGGCGGGCGGGAGCGGCCTGGCGGTTAGGTACGAGAATGGGCGCTTCGGTCGTCCTGCCAAGCCTGGTTAGGAGGTACACTCGGTTTTCCCGACCCCTGGCGAAAGAGTCTTGGAATTGAGCGCCTCCGACTTAGAGAACTCCGACCTCTTGAACATCTGTGACTGGATGGAGAATTAAAATCTCCAAAGAATACCAGAAACGTAGGTTGGGAGTAGGAGTAGGAGACCCTCTGTCCTTAGAGACCAGAGTCCTTAATGTCTAGTTCAAGCCTTAGGCATTGACGCTTCCTGGGGATTGCGGAGGAAGGAAATGGGTGAACTCAACGCACCTGTTAGCGATCCTCAGCTTGGCAGGATTCCTCTGTGCACGCCCGACATGTGGGAGATCTCAAGAGATGTAGCTTAGTAAAGGGTGCCTACAGGGGCTGAAGAGATGCCTCACCTTTCTGCTCTTAGAGGACCAGCCTCCAGTTTCCAGAACCTGCAACTGCCTGTAACCAGCTCCAGGTGATCAGATGCCACATGTAACCAGTACACGTGCACAAAGACAGCCATGTTCATAAAATAAAAATAAACCTTAAGCAGGTGCAGAGGGCATCTATAGCCTAACTTCCTCATTTGGTAATAGAATCTACAAGGATTCCCGTAGTTTCAATAAAGCTTGTTTCCAGATACTCACCCTGCAGGACCCACAGAAGTTAACGGAAGCTTGAGAGCCTAGGGTGAACCAACCGTGTTTTAAAATAATGGACACAGTTTGCTCATAATTGCTTGGGTAAAAAAAGCCTTACCAACTCCGATGACACTGGAGTTTGTAAAGCTAGTAGGTTCTTTTTTTATAGGAGAAAGAGGTTAGTCAGGACATGGAGAAAATAGTGTCCCCATGACGTGAAGCAAATTCTTTTAATATCCTGATTTATTTTGTGACTATGTGCTCATGTGGAGATCAGAGGACAGTTTTGTGGGAGTCAGTTTCTCAAGTGGTCTGGCTTGATGGTAGGCACCACTGCCCTGCTGAGCCACCTTCCTGAACCCCATTTCCTACTCTATAAAGATGAGTTTAAACAATTGAAGTGAGGTTTAAAGGAGTTTCACGTAGTTATTCTTGTAGAGCCTCATCTCTCACGAGCACCTTATAAATGTTAGCTGCAGTTTAAAATGCAGTGAATAGAAACATGTCGCTCAAAAAAAAAGTTCAATTTTGTAAAGAATCTAGGAAGACTTCATGGGTGACTGGGTTATCTAAAGCTGTAGAGAAATGACTTTGTTATAAAATATCAGTCACCCAGAAAATATCCCTTAGCATTTGTGTGTGTCAAGTACTGTTCAGGTTCTGAAAATGATTCTTGCTCAGTTTACATTCTAGGGAGGAAGCAAGGCCAATAAGCCACTCAGGGAAAAGAATTGCAGAAGTCTAGACCTGGGCATGGTGATTACAGGATTGCAATCTCAGCTCCTTGGGAGGCTGAGGAAGAGGCCAAGTTAGGGTGACTTCAAGGCCAGCCTGAACAACTTAGCAATGCTGTTCTCAATGGAAAAGGAAAGCTAAGGACAGAGCTTAGTGGTATGGGGCATGTCTGGCCTATGCAAGGTCTTCGGTTCAATTCCTAGCAATACAAAAAAGGTTAAAAAAAAAAAAGATACAGAGGGTATGGGGGTGGAAAAACAATGTGAGAAGGGCCTGAACAGAGAGGATGGGGTTGGGTGTGTAATGGGAGTGTTGTTATGTGAGGCTAGCATATAAACAGCAACTGGATGAATAAGGCATTTGCCTAGGGTATTCAGGAATCACTGGTGGACCTTTTTTTTTTTTTTTTTTTTTTTGAAAGCTCTAATGAACTTCTAGATTGGTGCTATGGCGTCTATAAAATAACTAATATTTATTGAGCAGCCACTATGTGGGCAAAGGCGGCTTTTTAGATTCTGGAGGCACCTTATAGGAGGGACACTGCAGTTACACAGTTGAGGAAACAGACATAGGGAGTTGAGTTTGCTCAGGGTCACTCAGCTGAGGAGGCTGGAACCTGCTCTAGAGCTCTTGCCTTTATCTGACTCCTGCATTGCTGAGATGAGGTGATTAGCTCACTCACCAGCGTAGAAAGCAGCCCCACTATCATAACCAGGCTGCCTTGTGATCCATCGCTTAACCATCACTGATAAAGCTGGTCTGCAAAGGAAAGGGAGATCCCGTTCATTCGATGTTTCACCTTTGTTGGGCACAAAGAGTATGAAAGCAATGGTAGGAAATAAAGGAACCCACAGTTTCACCCTTTTTGGAGAATATATATATATATTCCACTCAAGCCCTAGCAGTTGGAATTTATGACAGACTGTGTCCCCTTGCCTCTGACCTCTGGCGTCTGTTAGAGACACTCCATTCCTAGAGTGTGATAAAGTTTACTGTGGAAGTGGGCTCTTTACCTTGGCTCAGTTGACAAGTGCTGTCAGCCTCTGATAACTCAAAATGATGTGTGGTTTCAGGGGCTGCTGGAAAAAAGAACATGGAAAGCAATTCTTTGCTAAGAGAATTTGGATTCTAAAACACAACTGACCTATTAAGGCTTTCCCCAGCAGATGAATCACCTGGTATAGAGAATCATTTTCTTTTAAGCCATGGCACTTCTGATTAAGTCGACCAGGGTAATTAAAGGCAAAAGCAAAAGCCAATCAAGAAATCTCTTGACAGCTGCTGATGGTAGAGAACAGGTCTGTTGGCCCAGGCACATCAGTGACCTCCCATGCTGTTAGACTGGACTTTCCAGTCTCCTTTCTCTTCCTTGAGGAGCTTGGATGAGAGAGGTGGCCTTTCCATGCTGGGAGCCTGAGCTGATGTAGAGAGCTTTTATCTCAGAGCTTCCACTCAATGAGTATTCAGATGTGTGCTGTGTGCAGAACTGACTGGCTTTGTGATGTATTTGCCCCAGTAAACATTGGTGTTCCTGGGCCTAGGCTTAATACGTGACTTTTGGGCTTCAGGAAGAGGGGGTAAACCCTTTTGTAACTTCTTGAGTCATGACTCATTTCCCACATCTGGATAAGAGGTTAACCTTACGTTGGTGTTGTCAGTGCTCTTAACCATTTAGCCAACTTCCCAGTCCCTGTGCCTCTGGGTATCTTTAAATCTGGGAACTTATGGGGTGGGGTGGATTGTTTCTTGCCTTAAATTCTCAGAGCATGCCTGTAACTACTCTGGTAGGAAAAAGGACACATGAGCTTGGGTCTCCGCTGTTGGCAATCACACTATGGCCTCCAAGAAACTAAAAATTTCCTGGGAATCTCACTGAAGGCTGAAGCTTGGTGCCAGCCAGAGTAGGAACCCAAGATCTCACACAGTTCTGAAAACTTGTCAGACCACCTTTCAGGAGAGACTGGGAATTGAGACAGTCATGGGTCAGTGATAGGATCATGCCTGAACTACAATTACTTAGTCAAGCATGCACTGGTTCTTTACCTAAAACTATAGCTCCTGTGAGGACCCCAAGATGAGCTTGGAGGTGGTTGGTCACTGGATCTCTAGTGTGAAAATGCTTTCACTATTTGCTTTATTAAATTGGCTTGTTGAGGATAAGTGGTCAAGAGTCTGACTTGTTAGGAATGCCAGAACCTATGTTTTGATATTAATAACTGCTAACAAATCTTATTTGGAAACAACAAGAACAAAAACCCAACACCTTCCAGAGTGAGCCCCTAACCTTACCTTGGCTTGTTGAACACAATGACAAATGCTACAGTAGGCAGACAAATGGGCCCACATTTCTGCAACTTACAAATGGTGTGGTTTTGCAAACTGGATGACTTCTGCAGTTAGGCAAATAGTTTGTATTTGCAGAGCAGAATCTGGGAGGCCTTTCCTGTTTAGGTCTAGAAATGACTAGGGTTTGTTTTGGAGCTTGAAAATTTCTGATCAGGGGAAAGTTTATGGGAAATTTGGTGGCGACTCTGAGGCCTCCTGGTCACAATGTTGGCTTTAGAAGGTACCCCTGCTTCTGAGGGTAATTTCTACATGCTCAAAATACCCCTAACTTCTTCTGAACAACCTTCAGTCATCTACAATGCATCTTGAAAAATCAATGTAGACTTACTTGTTTGAAATGGGCAGAATATTTTTTTTTGTCTGTTTGCTTCTTTATTTGCTAGGCATCACAGGCTGCCCTGGAACTGTCAATATTCCTCCTTGTGCCTCAAGATTTGGGATTACAGGTGTGGCCACTGTAAGTGTTGCAGCTTTGAGGGGAAAGGTTTCCCCAATAGAAGGGTTGCAGCTTTGAGGGGAAAGGTATTTTGACAGTTGGGAGCCAAGGAATACCACAAAGTGACACCATACAACAAACCCCACACAAGAGATTTATTGGGAAAGCAACAAGAGGGTGCTGTTTCTGCTGGAGAAGCAGCAGGTAACTGAGGAAGAGTCAGGCTTTAGATGGGGTTTGTTGTGGTGGTGGGGAGGGGGCAGGGGGCAGAACTTTCCTGGTGGCCTGTGATTGGTGGGGTTTTATGGCCTGGGCTTGAGGCTAGCCCAGAGATTGATGAGATTTCAAGTTCAGGGTCTGGTGGGGTTTTAAGCTCAGGGACTGGTGGGTTTTGAAATCTGGAAGTGAACTTGGACGTTTTCCCCTACAGGTGTTAAGTGTGGCTCTCTTTGCATTCTTTCATCCCCATACTTAGCTCATGTTTCTCTGGTGCTGTTCTAAGAACTTACATATTGTTTGACTCCTCATGCTGTCTTTTATAAGTTAGCTGTTTATAATGAGGCACAGAGTCGCCAGTTGGAGATGATTCCCATGTGTTTCCAGTAGCCACTTTAGTGAGGATAGACTTTGTTTTAAATGGCTAGATGTCACTTCTGAGGTGATATTACAAAAAAAGGCTGATTTCTTGCTGTCTCTCCCTGTCTCTCAGAGCCAACTTGACTGCTGTTTCAAAATACTATACATTAGGTGTCACAAAACAAAAAGCATTTATTTCTCATAGTTGTGTAGGACAAGGAAGTCCAAAATCAAGGCATGCAGGTTAAGGGTCCAGTGAGGTTTGGCAGATGTCCCTGTCTTTATGCTGCGAGTAGGAAGCATGTTCTCTTGGCATTCTTCCTAAATTAATCTCTGCTTGACCTCATCTAATCCTAATGTGCCATCATATTGAGGGTAGAGTTTCAGTATTCTTTGAGGGGTATAGGTGTTAGGTCCCCACTAGCCTCCAAGCCTTCTTTGTAGGTACAACCAGCTATCATCTTGTACATAACTATTCAAAGAGCCTCAGGGCCAGGAACTGATGTCTGTGATCACCAGACATTGAGAAACCCTGCCCTCAACTCTTACTCAATAGTGAGTATGGGAATGGATTCTCAAGCCGAGCCTGTGGTTAGTATAGTTCTGGCTGACAATTGATTGCATTTGAGAGACCCGGAACCCAGCTGAGCTAAATCTCAGAAACTAAGGAAAAGCCTACTTACTGTTTTCAACCAATGTTCTAAGATAAATTGTTACATAGAAGTGTGTAACTAACATACATACCTGTCCAAATTCACAGAATGTGTGTATAAAAAGAAATGCAAAATGCAAAACTTCTATTTTGTCCCCATAGTGATTTTTTTATTATGTTTGTAATTATATAAGAGTAAGTCTATGATTACAATTTGATGAATATTGTATATAGTTATAAAACAAATTGACTACCAGCAACACTAAAATTCTTACTTTTATTAAAATATAATTTTTAGAGATTTATTTTTCTTTTAGGTATGTGTATAATTTAAATTATGTATACTACTTATGTGCTTACTGCCTGGAGAGTCTTGATGAAACTCAGATTTAAAATTAAATTTATAATTATAAGTTTTAGAGATTTAGTTTTATTTTAGGTATGTGAGTAATTTAAATTATGTATACTACTTGTATGCTTACTTTCTGGTAAGTCTTGAAGGAATCAGATTGCTTGGAAATGGAGGTAGGTTGTTGATAGCCACCATGTGGGTGTAGGAACTGAACCCAGGTCCTCTGGCAGGGAAAAATTTACTCTTAACACTCTACCTTTTATGAATTCCCCCAATTACGACAGCCAGAGAAACTAACTTTAAAATTCACCTACTATTTAGTATGGAGTCCGGGACTCCCTTTTAGCATCCTTTCTCCCTCCAACTCAATGACAGCCTATAACTGGGTTTTTAATGTGATGAACTTGATACCAATGGAAGTACTTATAAGCACTCACAAGCACTGAGCTAGCTCTCCAACTCCTAAAACTCATATTTTAAAAAATAGTAATTAAATATGGTGGAAGATGTGATAGAATGCAGTCATTATTTAGATTGGAAAAATTTCCAATGTCTATCAACAGAAAAATGAATTATAGAAATCAAAAGAAAGCCATCCTACAAAATTCTGTACAATTTGAAAAAAGTTTCTAAAACTAATTGTTACATGAAGATAAAACCCCAAACCCCAAATAATCCCAGTTATGTAAAATAACCACACAAAGCCAAACTTCTGTCTCATCATGAAAACATGGAAAGGCCTGGAAGACAATGAAGGCTGGCACAGACAGTAAATAAACACAGGGGCACTTTTGCTTTCTGTTTCTATGGCCCTTTGTTTCCTCCTTTTCCTTTTATGCAATGAAAAGTTATTCATGTGCTTTTTGTGTTCCTGTGAAAAGATGACCTTGCTTTTCTGGAATCATTTAATGTAGAATTTAGTTAGCCATGAGGTTGGTACCAAAATGGTGGTACAAATAAGATTAGCCAGCCAGAGGTGGTGGGACTTGCATTGCACTGCCATAGTCTTTGTGTCTGGGAGGTAACTTGATGAAATGTTTAAATTTTATTTGTGTGTGCTGTGCTCCCCCCTCCTTACACCCCCCCGTGTGTGTGTGTGTGTGTGTGTGTGTGTGTGTGTGTGTGTGTGTGTGCATGGGCACTTTTGCAGATACCCACAGAGGTCAGGAGAGGGCATCAGATCCCTTGGAACTAGAAGAGCAGCAAGTGCTCTTAACTGCTCAGCCATCTCTCTAGTACCTAAAATCAGTGTTTTTACAAGAATAATGCAAGGTCAATGAGATGGCTCAGTGGTAAAAAAAAAAAAACTTGATGAACAAGTGTGCAAACCAGAGCTCTATACCCCAAACCCACTTAAAGTCAGTAGGAGAGAAATTAGTTCACTAAATTCTTCTCTGACCTTGAAATACTCTCCCTGCCGCCCACACACCTCATCATTATCATCAAAGTTAAAATTCAAAGACAGAATGACAGTAGAACTTGGAACACTGCAGAGAGAGAGAGAGAGAGAGAGAGAGAGAGAGAGAGAGAGAGAGAGAGAGAGAGAGCTGGATAAGATGGAGGTCTTGTGGCTCAAGAAAGACTTCCTGGGTCAAGCAGAAATTCAGCCTCAGGCAGAGATGAGGGTAAAACTATGAGCTAAGTTGTGGTCGTTGGTCAGCTGTATAAATGCAAATATTATTAAATGAGTGTCAAAGCTTGATTTCATAGCGAATTATAGCGAGATAATTGCTTAGACAGGCAATGATATTAAGGATGGCTACACAATGCATTCATCAACACACATTACATTTGACCCTTCTAAGAACTGCATGTACTATTATTTCATTTTATAGATGAGTGAAGCAAGGAACAGGGTTTAGTACTTCATAGCAGGTCATGTCACCAGGGAAAGGGCAGAGTTCTGATCTGTATGTAGGCTATTTCAATACCAGTCTGCACTTTATTGAGCTCTCTGGTTGGGAATGCTTTGGAAAGTCTAAGGGTGTAACGAATCCCTCATAGAGTTAGGAAAGACTGAAACAACACTCCCTGGATAAGAATGAGGAACATAGCAGGGATAGGAATATGATGGTCACGAAGAGAGTAGAGGTGCAGTGCCAAGAAGGTACACCACCTGGAGCATAGGACTCCTAAATTTGACTTGCCTTGTGGTCTCCTGTGGGCATCCCCATTGTATGTGCTGTGTGAGTGTGTGCATTCCCATGGGAGCACATACACATCTATGTATATATGTAGGCTGGCCAGAGAACATCAGACATCTCCTTTGATGGCTCTCTGCCTTACTTACTTGAGACAGGGTCTCGAACTGAATATCTGGCTAGGCTACATTGGCCATGAGCTCCTGAAATCTGCCTGTCTTCATCACTCCCACCCAATGCTGGGCTTATGTACACTCTCGGCCATGTCTGGCTTATTACATAGGAGCTTCAAACACAGGTCCTCATCCTTGCACAGCAAATGATCTTACCTACTAAGCCACCTCTCAAACACCTACTCTTGAGCTTGAGTTACATGTCAGGCACCTGGATCATGACTGGTCTTAGATTCTATCCTTAGATAGTTGGAGGAGTGAAGGAAGGCAGAGAGGAAAAGTCCTAAGCCTCACGTGCCTATGTTTGATGTAGGGTTCCCATGAGGGCTCATTCATGTTGGATGCGGATCACTGATAACCATCAAAAATTGACATGACCTTGAGGTCTCCAATAATACTTTCTCTTCCATTGGTATCAAGTTCATCACATTAAAAACCCAGTTATAGGCTGTCATTGAGTTGGAGGGAGAAAGGATGCTAAAATGGAGTCCCAGACTCCATACTAAATAGTAGGTGAATTTTAAAGTTAGTTTCTCTGGGTGTCGTAATTGGGGGAATTCATAAAAGGTAGAGTGTTAAGAGTAAGTTTTTCCCTGCCAGTCTGGTCCCACCACCATGCCAGCCCCAAATAATACACAGAGACTCTGTATTTGATACAAAGCTGTTGGCCAATTACTAGTTTCTTATCTTCTGGCTCTGTCTTAAATATTAACCCATTTCTATTAATCTAAGTATTTCCACATGGTCTCATCTTACCAGAGAAAGGGGCTGGCGTTCTCTCTCCATCCTCCATCTTGGAACTCCTCCCTGCTCCTTTCGGAATCCTTCTTGTTTCCTAGTCCTGTCTATCTTGCTTTCCTATTGGCCAACAGTGTTTTATTCATTAACCAATAAAAGAAACATATTTACAGAATGACATCTCCCATCAGTAGAGAAATCTGTGTATGTATCTTTCTCACAGAGTTCCCAGATCCTCACAGACACACCGTTTTTGTTCATATTCTTGGATTTAGTGGATGGCTGAGTTATTGCCCCTGTATTCCTGCTGGGCCTCTGGAGTTTTCCTCTCTCCAGCCTAGCCTAGCCCTGCCTCTGTACCATCCTGAACAAGTGGTGCTGTTCATCATCCTGACTGCGCCTGCCTTTACCAGGCCCTCCCTGCACAGGTGACCTGTGCTCTACTTTCCACCACCCTCACTGGCTATTTCACCAGTTTCAGAAAACACACATAACCCCAGCAAACCAGTAATGGGGTGCCATGTGTTGTGGCAACATTGCAGTTTGTGTCATCTGCAACTCTGGTTGAAGATTGATGGTCACTGTCACTGTGGCAGTGATGGGGTTGGGGAATAATGTCAGGAGGTACTGGGTTGTTAAAAGGGATTTATATTCTTCTCAGGGACCTGGAGGAAGATTCTGTAAAGCCTGCCCCTTGTATGCTTCCTCTTCCCCAGAGTCTCATGCCTTTCTGCTTTTCTGTACATGAAACTTTCCACAGACACTAAGCAGATTCTGGTACCAGGCTCTTAGACCCCCAGTTTCCAGCCACAATAGATTTTCATTCCTTATAAGTTACTTAGACTCAAGAGCACCATCCTTTGGCATCTATGGGAAATTGATTTCAGGATATGTTCCCAATCCCATACCCAAACCCATGCTCAAGTCACACATAAACTTCAGCAGTGTTTTCATATAACCCCCACACCTCTGTAATATCTGGTCTGTGCATTACTTAAAATGCCTAATACAGTGAAAATTCTGCGCTGCTCTGATAGAGTGGTTGTACCGTATCCCACAGGGAATAATGTCCAACAAACCGATGGAAAGGTCTATCTATGCACATTCAGGATAGACACTTTTCCTCTCAAGTATTTTCCATTTGTGGTTAGTAGAATCCATAGAACCAAAACCTGAGAGTGCAGAAGGCTGACTGTAATAGTAATGTGTTAATGAGCTCTGCAACCCAGAGTAGTGAGACACATGCATTTGCCATATTGGAACGTTCACCATGTGCAAAAGTAAATGCTTTCTTTGTGCTGGTATTGGGTTAGGTCTGCTGTATCAACTTGGGTTTGCACAAGATGGGACTTGTTTCTGACAGATTTGGGGATGTCTTGTTTGGAAAACTAGGGAAGGCAGTGCTAGCAGGCCTATGAACCCAGAACCACATACTCTGAAGCTCCAGGAAGCAAGCAGCTTCTGCTTTCCAGTTTTTTTCTCATGAATAATTTAATGGATTCTTTCTGTTTTTACAGAGTGGCTCTCGCTGATTCCCAGAACACAGGGTCAAAAGCTGGTAGCCTGCAGATTTGGAGTTACAGCTTTCTATGCTAGTTCTGGAAGGACAAACTGTCTTACATCTTGGACTCGTATTCAAGGCTCAGGAGGGACCATTTGCTTGGCCAGCCTAGGCCAGATGACTGTTCCCAGTGCAGCCAATGGAGTCTGGGTAGACAGGCTTTCTGTAAAAATATGGCTATAGGTTCCTTGTTGGTAGATGAAAAAAAATTCTAATGAGAGAAATTTAGGAGTTTCTGTGTATTTTAAGAAAAGACCTGACTTATGGCGCCTCACCCCTGGTGAAATTAACTGGTGAGTTGGGGTTAGTACAAATAAATATGAAATGTTTGGGGGGTTTGTGGAAATATTTTTTAAACTTAGAAGTATTATGTTGACTTTAAAGAAACATATGGCTTTGAGTTTTACATGGCATATGTACTTCAAAGGAAAATAAGAGGTTCTTAGAATGAGAGAAGGCAGTGGAGAGTACTCAGGGTACATTTGGTTGGAGGGAGTTAAGATTAGAGACTTATATTGCTTACTTGTCATTCTGCTGTGACAAACGCTGCTGAAGGAAGGAAAGGTTCATTTTGGCTCCGGATTCTAAGAAATGCAGTCCATTGAGGTGGGGGTTGTACAGCAGCAGGAGCAGGGAATGGCTGGTCATGCTGTGTCCTCAGGAAGTACACAAGTGGGTGCTTGTTTTTAGTTCTCCTTTTTTACTTATTGCCTGGACCCCATGAAAAACTACTGTTCACATTTAGAATAGACATTCTCACTTCATGTAACTTAATATAGGTAATTCTCCACAAATAATGCCCAGATATTTATTTCTATGGTGACTCAAAATCTCATGTAGTTGACAATCAAGACTCACCATCACACAGTAAAGAATGAACTTCCCATTGGAAGGAAGTAAACACAAAAGTAAAGTTAATCCTGATCCACTAAAGGAAATTAAAGTGTTCTGGGGTCATATGGCTCTGGGTTTGGATCCTGTGGTTTATGACATAATTGGCAGGGACAGAACTAGTGTGTAACACGCTTCCATTGTCTCTGTGTACAGCATTCACTTCCACTCTTGATAAATGCTCTCAAGTATCACTTTAGGCAACAACTCGGATTCTGGTAAGACTGCCTTCATAACTGGAGATGAGACATATCACCCAAACCTGGGCCACCCATGTAACACTTGCCTCAAGACACTTTGATCTGTTGGAAATTGTTGCAGTTTAAATACAAATGTATGACACATATGATGTGAACAACACTTATTTGCATGTGATGGTTTGTATACTATCCAAACTGCCCAACAAGGTAGAACAGTCTACCTGGATACAGGTAAGGAAAGGGAGATTTCCCCTCCATGTAAGTGTGGCAATCACACCACACAAAAGGTTTGTCTCAGGGTAGTATTGACACAGAGGGGGAAAAAAGAGTTAAGAGGAGGCTAACCAACTCACAAAGTGCGTGATCCAGCCCTTGATCCTGCCATGCCCGAAGTCATGCTAATTTGCACATTTATTTTTTATTAACAATTTTAAAATTGAAAACAAAGTTACTTTAATGCAACATATCTCCATTATGGTTTTACCTCTCACATCTCTCCCTGAATCCTCCCACATAAGCAAACGATTATTGCATGATATTCATGTGAAATGTGATGAATTTTGTAAGCTAAATATGATGCAATGAAGATCTACTTTGTGCAAATATCCATCTGGGCCATTTGATCTCATCTTGCAGGACTCAGGAAGGCCTGGAATGAAAGCATGTTGATGCCAGGCTGCTTGTGTCATGAGTAGCAAGGCCATTGGTCATTAATCGGTATCTTCTACCAGCACCATTTCAATAGTTAGACTCATTCATTAGCTTGTAAGTATGGTGTAATTAAACACCAGATCTGGCAACTGTTTGCCATTTTTTTCACATTTTTTTAAGATTTAGTTTGTGTTTATGAGTGTTTTACCTGCCTGTATGTTTATGCAACACATTCATGCCTGGTGCCTATGAAAGTTAGAATTAGGTGTCAGATCTGTGGAACGTGAGTTATGAGTGGTTGCGAGACATCCTATGGGAGTTGGGAACTGAAATGGGGTTCTCTGCAGTTGTAGTCAGTGATCTTAACTGCTGAGCCAACTTTCTAGCTTTCACTTTTTGTCTCTTAGGCAATGAAGAATTGAGATTCTTTTGCTTACAACAGAGATTTTCTAACAAATTTTGTCCTGTATCTGTAAGACCCACGAGAGCGTGGTCCCTCGCGCTCCCACTCAGGAAAGGCGGCCCCCCCAAATCACTCACGAGAAGCTGTCTTGATGCAAACGCATAAGGTTATTTATATTCCAGTATACTGGGGCCGTCAGCCACACACCATGCAGGGCAGAGGGCTCAGCAACGACTCCTAGCACAGAATTGAGACAGCTTTTATAGGGTTACAGCAAAGCCCGCGCATCGTGAACCAATCACCTCGTAGCATCCAGTGTGGACCAATTACTTTAAAGAATCCAGCCCTGCCCTTAGCCCAGGAAGTCTGCTTTTGTACAGGCTTCTGGGTGTTCATTCACTACTGTAAACATTAAAGTAGGTGACCATCAGCTTAGGACTTAAGACTCCCAGCTTCCTGGGTTTTCTGGGGAATTAGGCTGAATTTTTCCATCCTAACATATCCACTTAGACAGTGCATGTGAAAACATCCATGCTAGATTCTCAAGTCCATGTGATACCATAATGGATCATTTTATTAGATAGCTGCATTGAGGTTCAATTGACATTTAACTCCCCAGTCATATTTAAAGTGTACAGTTCATTTTGACACCAGTGACACATTTTAGATGATAAACTAATTGCATTTTAAATCATGGATTTATTTATTTATTTATTTATTTATTTACAGACAGGATCTCATTATGTAGACCAGGCTGCCCTCAAACCAAGAAAGAGACATCTGCTGCTTTCTCCTGGGTGTATGTTAAAGGCACATGCCAACACCCCTGGCATTTTAAATCTTTTACCATGGACCTACTCAAGCAAACACAGTAGCAGATGGCCCCTCTACCACCTCACAAATGTAGCTTTTGAGGAGAGGAGCACAGGAGGTGTAAAGGGATTAAAGAAAAGCCTGGTGCTAAGTGGAATGAAGGGAGTGGTGACTTTAGGGAAAGACCCTACCTAGCTAAGCTTCCAACTTGTAGAAAGGAAGTAAAAAAAGGTGAAGAGAAAATTTTAAAAAGTTTAGGGTCAGGCATGATGGTGCACACATTTAATCCCAGTACTTGGAAGGCAGAGGCTGGTGGATCTCTGAGTTCAAGGATAGCCTGTTGTTACAGCACAAACTTCAGAGTAGCTAAGCTTAAGCAGCGAAGGAAACCATTAAAAACAGAAAGCTGGTGAAGATGTAATTGAATGAGGGGTCTCAGATGCTCAGGTTTGGCATTCCATTTCGGCTGCCTGCTGAACTGAATGTGGAACTCTCAGCTCCTTCTCCAGCACCATGTCTGCCTCTGTGCCACCATGCTTCCTGCCGTGCTGGTAATGGACTAAACTTCTGAACTGTAAACCAGCCTCAATGGAATGTTTTCCTTTAGAAGAGTCATGGTGGTCATGGTGTCCATTCACAGCAATAAGACGCTAACTAAGGTAGGTGGAGAAGGCAGTTCCTTATTTCTGATATTTCCACTAAACCAGGTCATCCACAGTGCTTTCTGCATGGCAGCTGCTAGCCATGTGAGCCCCCCTCCATACCCCAGGATTTTAAAGTTGATGGTCTGAACTGAAACATGCTAGAACCAAAGACGTGTTATGAAAAAGAATGTAGAATATTTTGTTACTATTTTAGATATTGATTATATGTGAAATAATGTCTCAAATATACTAGCCAAATAAAATGAAATTTTGCTTCTTCATTTTTTGCTTTTATGGTATGTACACTGATAACTTCAAAATTGCATATGTGACTAGTGCTATAGTTCCCATGTCACTGGGTCTCTTCTTGACCAAAGCTCTTCTGGGGTGACACAGACTTCTTGCATCATATCTGGAGGTGTAGAGTGTCCCCTGATTGTGATGCTAAGATTGCTCCTGGTAAGGATGAAAGAGGAAGGGTAATGTGAGGACTGCCAAAATATTAATGTTTCTCCACTGAGTAGCTCTGTCATCAAAGAACACCCACCATCATGCAAGGTTACCCTGTGTGTATGATGAAACAATATACAAACAACGGCATGCTGAAACTGTTGTTCCAATCATAAATCCCTGTAGGCTTCAGTAAGTGTATGCTGATTCCCTTGGAGCACAGCCTTAGCTCCACTTCCTCCCTTCTGCCTTGCAGATGGGAGTTTAAAATCCCAGTGAGATGCACACGTGTCATCCCAGCATTTGGGAGGCATGTGCAGGCAGATCTCTATGAGTTCAAGGCTAGCCTGATCTACTTAGAAGAAGTTCTAGCACATCCAAGGTTATGTAGACTCTGTTTCAAAAAACAAACAAACAAAATAAAACAAAAAACTAACTAGATAAATAGATAAAACTCCTGATGGTATAATCCTTCATTTTCTGATGGTTATCACTTAAGCATGACTCCCTTTCCTTGAACTCTGGGCCAAGCCTTTAACGAGTCCTTTCTATGCCCCCCCCCCAGACTCCATAGTTACTTTGTTGAATGTTGTTGCTTCCCAGTACAGCACAACAAAAACACCACTCTGATTCCAGGTGTCTTTTTGGAGGAGTTGCAGGGGCTCTGATTGATCGTGGAAGTCTAATTTCCCACTATAATGCCTATTAAAATTAAATGGACTTTTAAGCAGGAATTCAACTCAGTGTAATTAATAATATATATATGTATGTATGTATGTATGTATGTATGTATGTATGTATGTATGTATGTATCTCAAACAGTTACTGAAGCCTCTTTACAACAGACCTAAGTCCATTAGTTTATTGTTTCAGTTTTCAAAGTGTGATCAGAAGACACAAATATGCTACAGATGGGGAGGTTTAAACAGTAGTCTCTTAGTGTCCCACATGTATCCTGCTGAGGGCTGTGGAGCACCCTCTCCACCACTTCTGATAGTTAGCTTGACGTCTGCTTCTTTGTTTGCAATAATTTCTTTATTCCCGTCTCTACCTTATGTATCATCTGCTTTCTCGAAGTTTCCCCTTTCATAAGAACATGAGTCATACCATGTTGAAGTCCCCTCTAATGACCATGTCAGAACTGGATCGTCTCTGTAAAGATCCTATATCTAAATGAAGCCATATTCTGAAGTATTGGTTGTTAAGACTTCAGCAAATGCCTTTATGGGGGACATGACTCAATCCCTAATTCATCACCATTAGAATCTTTGTAGCTCATGTCACTGGCTACCACTCTCAGAGACAAGTGATGGTGGATATTTTCTAATAATTTTTCCAGAGCTATTTTATATTTAAAGTGAGTCTTCAGTTGAAACAAGCTTTCTCAAATGTAGTCAAACTTTCTTTTGTGAGTCCATCAGCTCCCCAATAATAACACAGAGACTTAATAATAATCTTGAAAGCTTGGGCTTAAACTTAGGCTCTTTTTTTCCAACTAGCTCTTATAACTTAAATTAACCTGTCTCTATTAATCTACATTCTGTCTCATGGCTCAGTTACCTGTTTGCTATCATATATCCAACTTCTTCATAGTCTCTGGTGAAATCCCTAGATTCCTCCTCCTATTCCTCTCCCCGGAAATCCTGCATATCCTCTCCTGCCTAGGTATTGGCTATTTAGCTCTTTAATTAAACTAATCAGAATGCACCTTAGGCAGAGACACATATTTACAGTGTACACAAATATTCCACAACACTCAAGTCAAATTCCTACACACATATAAATATTGTGGTGTGTGGACATTTCTTTTCCCCTTATAGGATACCATTGACAGACAAAGTAAGGATTTCCCTCAAGTCTAGCGTGGTGAATCAATGTGCTTATTGGGGTTACTTACAGGAACATAAGTGAGGAAGGAGTTGCTCACTGGAACAAAACAGATGCATCACTAGAAAATCCCACCCCAGCCTATCTGAAGACTTCCCCAGAATTGCACAGACGGGGTCCCTCTTCAGGTTTACCCTGTGCCCCTAGATATTCTAACACCTCTCAAGACCACATACAGCTGGGGTAGAATACAGATGAGAGAGAGGTATCGAAGGTAACAGCTGGGATCTAGGGCAGGGCTCTAATGAACCTTCCTAACACTTCCTTTTGGGAGGGAATGTCAACTGGCCTCTTCTTGGGGATTTCTTGCAGGTAATTATAGCTGTTCTTTAAGATGACACTGGCTGTTATGTTTGGAGGACAGACCTGCACAACTTCTTAAATAAATATGTATTGACAAATAGGCTCAGGGATAAGTTCATAAGGATAGTCCAAAATTTTAGAAAGAAGCCCCAGCTTTCTTCTCTGTAGACATGTCGCTCTACCTTGAAAAAAAGGATTCATTTGAGTTTGATGTTTCAGCTAGACTAGAGAATTCAGTTAGCTCTGCAGTAATATCAACCAACCAGAATCCTGGGGAAAAAAATGCTATGTTTTGGCCTCAAAAGACTCAAGCCCGGGGTCTAGTAAGCTCAGTGTAACTTCCTGAGACTGATTTGAGTTTAGCAACCTGTCTCTGGCCAGTGACTTCCCTATGTGAGTGACTCAACATAGCCTGATCTGGAACTACTTCTGCCTAGCTACTGGGTATTGGGGCGAATCATAATTGGCCCCAATACCTCACCTCTTCCTAAGGTTCACGCCCCCAGCCCCGAAGCTATGTAAGAATTTGCCTGTTGGAATAAAATGAGATCCTGCTTAGACAGACACCCGGCTCAGTGTGTGTTTTGCCCCGGTAACCAGAATGGGGAGGTCTGAGTAGTCCCACACTCATCATCCCGCTCAGCCCCAAGAAGGAAATTGGCTGGACCAGTCTTTCCCCTGCCCTACCTGCCAGAGGGTCCGGCAAGGCTGGACAGAGAATCATTTCCAACCAAACCCTGCTTGCTGTCTTTATGAAGAGTTCATACATCTTCATAGGAACATGCAGGCATAAGGGCTCCAAGCAGTGAGGTATTAAGAAGGACCAGGGATGATAAAAAGAAGACAGATAGTTGGACCCAGGAGGTCTTTTATAAGCTGATGAATTATGCCAAGCAAGTTCATTAAGCAACTCAGGTTCTTACATTCTATTTATGTGGGGAAAGTGGCCGGGTTCAGCAGAGAGCTATATCAGACAATGTTGGCAAAGAGATCACAGGATATCTCAGATACAGCTGCTGTAAGACTGATAACCACAGCCCAAGGGAAAGAGTAGTATCCCCAGAAATGGCACCCTTCATTCCTTCCAGAGCCAGGCTCCGTCCCCAGACCAGACCTTGCCAAGTCTGTCCCTGGGCAAAGACACAGAGCTAGCATTCCCTTTGTCCTTTCACCAGGGGTTCTGAGAAAACCTTGGCCCAGGCTGGCTCCCAACAGTTCATCATGATGGTGAAGAGGTGAGGTATCTCTAAAACAGAATAGTTCTGGCTTCACCAATGGCAGTACCCATCATATCAAGTAACTACTCATTAATTTTTAAGTAAGTTTTAAGCAATTGCTGATGAAGGCCTATTAATAATGTTTATTATGATTAGCAGTGCTTCCTGTGTTGACTGAAAGTAGCTGAAGCCTGTGCTAGTCTTCTCTGGTGTGTGGTGTTGTGATTAGGTGTGAACTTTTAATTATTGGTTAGGGTGACATACTCTCCCTAGAGTGTAGATTAAGACTTAGCAAGCTCACATATTTATATCACACTGTCAGAGCTGAAGTATTTAAAGGTAAGTTGCAGGTTGCCACCAAGAATATGCAGTAACTAGATGATCAGAGTACAAAAGTCATGAAGGGGAGTGTATGTCCTTTATCTGCCATTTTGTGACTTCGAACAAATCATTTATATGTTCTGGCTTTCAGTTTTGCTATTTATAAAATAAAAGTCCTAAGTTAAGTGCTCCTTTAAGCCTTTTCCATCACTTATAGAATTCAGTATCATACATTCAAGCCAATACATTACTGCATAAAGAAGTGGTGTGAGAGTAAAACTGGGTTGTCAAGAAAGACTTTCTGAGAAGATGAGGCAAAATGAGTCATGTGAAGTATTTCATTTGCGCTCTCTCTCTCTCTCTCTCTCTCTCTCTCTCTCTCTCTCTCTCTCTCTCTCTCCTCTCTGTATGTGTGTGTGTCTTTCTTTTTGCCAGTAAGCCATTGACTTGTGTACATCAAAATAATCCTGTGTATCTTGATTTTGTGTGATTTTACTGTCTTTTAGAATTTGTGATTGGCAAGGAGGTGGAATGTTGGTTTTGCTTTCTTGAAGTTGGCAAGTGTTACAACTTATCTGTGTGTTGGCTTCAAGTCCACGTGTTCTACTAATTTAGCTTTATGTCCTTTCCAGTGAAAATTCTGTTAAGATGGCTATTTCCCACAAAAAGTTCTGAATAAAGGCAGCACACTCTTATGTTTCGAAGGCAAAGAGAAGAGCACATGCTTCCCAATGGCGTGTGTGCTGGTTTGGATGTGAAAGGTCCCCATGGGTTCATGAGTTTGAACATTTGGTCCCCAGCTGGTGGTGCTATTTGGGAAGATTGTAGAACTTTTGGGAGTGGAACATTGCTTCTGGAAGAGGGCACTAGGGGTGGGCTTTGAAGCTTAGTAGGTCATTTCCACTTTCTGCTTGTATTCAGCTTCCTGAGTGAAGATGCAATGTAACCAGCCAGCCTTCTGCTCGTGTCACCATGGCTCTCCTGCCTTCTGCCACATTTTCCTTGCCAGGATGGACTCTATCCCCCTGGAACGATAAGCTAACACAAACCCTTGTCCAGAAACTAGATAAAACTAAGGTTGGGTTTCTAACTATATTGGGTTGCCCTTCTCCAGTTTCCTCACGCAGTGGTGTTGTGGGTTCTTGCCTAATTTATTCTGTGTCTGAGTGTTTATCTTATTTTCATCTATAAGTCTTTCTAAGGCTTGTATCTTATCAGTACACTTTTCATATTTGACATAAAGAAACACTCTCACTATTAAGGATATATGAGATAACAGACTGGTAGTAACATAATTGGTATTATGTCAACCTCAGTTAAGTCATTTATCTTTTCATTTTTGACTTCTATTTTCAAGTCACCTAAAGTGGCAGGATACATGGTCATAATGCCCTGCATTATGATATTTCCCATCCTTAATATGGGGAAGGCATTTCCTTTTAATATTACTCAACTCTCTCCTTACAGACTTCCCTGGTTTCTTACCAAAACTGATGACTTCTCAGTTTGTCTGCTGCTGGTGTGATTTTTCTGTCTGTGTGATCATGCCCCACATTGGGCATATGAAAGTCTCTATCATTCTGTTTTAACAATAAAGACTCAGAAGCTAGATGCTGGGGTGAAAACCTGCTAGTTTAGAGAGGCAAAGAAAATACACAGCTGACTTCCCTCTTCTGCAAACATTCCAGAGAGATTTCTCCTATGCAGACTCAAACCAAAAAGCCCCTCCAGCTGGATGTCCCTCCCTTACACATGTCCCTCCCTTACACTCCCTGTGCACCTCTCTCTCTCTCTCTCTCTCTCTCTCTCTCTCTCTCTCTCTCTCTCTCTCTCTCTCTCTCTCTCTGTGTGTGTGTGTGTGTGTGTGTGTGTGTGTCCCCTCCTCACTTCCCTTTTCTCTCCGTGGTTTGTTTCCTATCATATGGTTGCTTGCTCCATCTTTTGACCTGTGATTTTAATCCTGATTACAATATTCAATCAGAAAGCTCTTGGATTAAAAGTGTGTGTTAGGGTTGAGCCACGCCACAAAGAGAAAACTAGCTGATGAGGAAAACAGACTTCTCTCCATAACAAGCAAGTTTATCTTAGGATCAGTTCTGGAAGATATCACTCAGTGACAGTGAGAGACAGCCACACTGACTAGGGAGGTTGGAAAGCCAAGAATTTTCATTCTGGACAGGTATGTAGGAGGAAGCCATGTGATAAAGTGTTGGATATTTTTGATGGTGAGCCCACCCATTCAGTATGGGGCTAATTAAATCCTCTTCCAGCCTTTGTGACTTGACATAAGTCAAAGGTGGCATCCCTTCTTTGAAATGACTGATCAGCTATACCATTCCCAGGATACCCTACAGCTAGTGACCGACTGGCACACCGCTGGTCACAGTCAAAATTGGCTTTACCAGTCCAGCTGAGGGCGATTTGAGCAGAACCTGTGCTGGCCAGTCTTCACCAGATCACCTGCACAATGGGCCCCTTCTGGAAGCATACTTCTTTGAATGTAGGGAGGTGAGAAGACAGATGTGGAAGCAGTTTTGTAATCCCAACATTTAGGAGGTTGAGGCAGGAAGAACTCCACTTTGAGGTTTTACTTAGCAAGACTCTGTCCCATCCCGTGTTCCCACTCCCCACCCCACCCTCGCCAAAAAAAGGAGGCTCAGTGGTTAAGGGCACTTGCTACTCATATAGAGGATCCAGATTAATTCCCTGCACCAACATGGTGGCTCACTCCAGTTTTAGGGGATCTGACACCATCTTCTGGCCTCTTCAGGCACTGCATGCATATACACATACACTACTTGCAAGCAACCACATAAAACACATAAAAGATAAAAGTTTTTAATTAAAATTTGGTCAAAGCATATATTTTGATCATATTAATTTCAATATTTTGATACTTGATATTAAGTCATATTCTTTTCCCTCTCCAGCTCCTCCCAGCTCCTCTCTACCTCCCTGCCCATCCAACTTTATGTTTGTTCTCTGTCTCCAAAAAAGAGAGACCACTCCAAACAAAAACCAAAAATCAAACAAACTAAAAAAAAAAAAAATAGAAAGAAAATTATTGGCAAGTAGTACCCAAACAAAACAAAAAGCACACAAAAACCCACAGAGTCTGTGGACATGGGTCTCCTGGACATGGGACCAGTCCTCGAGTGTGGTTGATATGCCTAGTGTCACTCTTTTGGAGAAAACAGATTTCCCCATTCCTAGCAGGTATCAATTGTAAATAGCTTCTTGGTTAGAGATGGGAGCCTGAGTTTGCTTCTCCCTCTTAGGGCTGGCACTCAGTGCTGTGCAGATCTTGTGCCTGTTGCCATAGTCTTCGAATTCATATGTCTGTCAGTTCTGTTGTGGAGATGCTGTTTTCTTGGAGTCATCCATTAGCTCTGAATTGTAAACTCTTTCTGCTTTCCCTTCCACATAGATTCCTGAACAAGAGGAGTTTGGTAAAGATACCCACTTAGGGCTGAGCTCTCCAAAGTCTCTTACTCTCTGCATGTCTTAAAAAGGGAGGCTATGGGAAACACATAGTGGCATATCCCCTACCAGCATTCTTCCTTTGAACATGGCTGTGATATTTGAAGCTAGAACTCACATTTTGTAACTAAAAGATAGACAAAAGAGTCCTAGCAGTACTAGCAACATATATATCTTTATCTCTATCTCTATCTCTATATCTATATATATCTATATATATTGCCCACTTAACTCACTTTATCAGTTTTTCTATTTGGGGGATGAACACACATTGTCTGATACAGTTGTGAGAATATAATGAAGAAACAGAGAGTCTCCTGCATACAGGCAGCAAAAGTGGCCAATTTTTTTCCCGAATTAATTATCCTGGCCGAAGTTTATAGACACCCAATGACACTATACAGACGTTTTTCATCACATGAGGGTTAGTTCTTTCTGAGCTACTTACACATCTGAACCAGTGTACTGATTAGGAGAGGGATAGATCAAATAGTGGGAAGTGGTAGCGGGTGCTGCCTCCTTCATACATCTCAACATTGGTTGATTATGTGTGTTGGAAGGCTGGCCCAGCTCACTGCTTTCGTGTCTTTATAACAGCTCAGGAAAAGTAGAAATATATTTACTCGACATCAAAGTGCATTGTTACTTAAGGCTAATCTTGTCCAGCCCTTTGGATTTATCATGAGGGCACCAGAATCAGCCCCAAAGTGAAAGAGTTACATTGAATAGCTTGGGAGTCAGGAACAGTGGCCCTTTGTTTGGGCTTTGATCTTTTGTACACATCACAGCATCTCTTTGTGTTGGGGGCACTGTTCCTGTTTTGGGCATATGCATCTTATTATCTGTGAAAATAAAGCTTGTCTTTGGAGTAGTGAAACTCCTGGTGACAGGAACACATTGTTTGTAACATGCTGAACACACCAGGTTTATTTGCTGCTAAATAGCGCAATTCTGCTGGATTCAGCAACTGTTGATGGCATGCACAATGTGTGCCAGGCATGATGGGGCCTGGGAGATGACTGAGTCACAGCCTCCCTTTCTAGGACCAAGGTCTATGGGGTGGCAGGTCCGTCTGGGATCACTTTTTAAATTTTGGAATAAGCACAGCTTTGTTTTATTTATTTTGAAATTTTTATTTTGCTTTTGTTGTAGTCTTATTTTTGCAGCACTGAGTATGGAATTTGGAGCTTCATGTATTTTGCACAAACACTGTTACACCTTCAGTCTCTGTATGACAGTATCCAAGTTCTACCAGACTGTTGAGGGAAGAAGGGAGGATTGATTTCACCTTTCGAGTCTAATGATGGCATCATGGTGACAGAAAACACATGACTACTATATGTATTTGTTATTTTCTTTCACCTGATTATACCTTATGAGGGTTGTAGTGTAAAGTCTTTTCATGTGGACTAGCTTGCATAAATCCTGCAGCATCATGGGGAAGACACACCATATAAACACACATAGGTAAACATGAAGACACAGGTTTTCATTTTTCAAAAAGAGTACAGATCTCTCAGTTTGGGTAGAGAGGTAACATTGGGAGGAAGAGAAGCAGGTGGAAAGGGAGGCTGTGAGTCATTGCACTCAGTCTTGGCTCTCTCTTGAGTTTTGCTAAGAATGATTTATATAATCATCTTGATTTATAAAACTTTTAGTGTCAGCCAGTAATCTTTTATTACTTGTCTTCTAATGGCATTTCCTGGGCCCTTTCCAGCTCCATCAAGCTATTGGCATTCTGTCTGGATCAATAGCAGAACGAGGGCTCTCCCTTCGATGTGCAAGCAGAAGATAGCCTCTCTGGGATCAGAGATGAAAAGTTATAGTGAAATAGAATTGAGAGATGGGATTCTAGCTCTATCTTACTTTTGTCTTGGCCTAGAGATTCTTTGATATAGAGGCGGAGATAAGATGAGAGCTCGCAAAAGTGCATTACTGTGTGATTTTTATGGTTGTATCTTTCCTTATTACTACCAGTAGTTATTATTAGACACATTGCAAGGCACTTGAGGATGACACAAAGCCTGTTCTTATAATGCACAATGGAAAGGATACCATTCAAGCAATACCACAGTTCAAATTGAGACATCCAGTGTTGGTCCTGGTCCCATCCTTCCCTGCCCTTAAATGGTGATAGGCCACTAAAATGGCAACAGGCTGTTCCTCTTTCCCAGAATGCACTTGAATACTCCTTCCTCCATTCCTGAATGACCCTGAATAACCCATTTCACCTTGCCAGAATGCACCTGAGTATGTTTCTCCACCTTTTTCCAAAGTGCACCTTGGTATATCTTCCCACTGGGACAATTCTCTTGCCAATGAAATCCTGTCACCTACACCCTGCCTGGCTTTTACTCCTCCCTCTTCTTGCCCCCCATCTCTGAATCCATAAAAATGGTTACACCCACACTAACAGCTGCTGTCTCTGCCCACTTCAGAGTCAGTCTGCTTGTCCCTTTGGGGCAATAAATCTCTTTTGTGCTGAGTGACTTTTGTCCTAATTCAAGGTCTTGAATTGATTCCATGACTTGGGTCCATCTACAGGACCCCTGACCTGGTTCTCACACTTTCTGGACCATCTGGTGCCTGCTGTCTTTATCCAACAGCATCCAATTGGTGAGTTTTCCCTTACCAGACATCCTAAACATTCCTCAGGACATTGGGTGAAGACTACTGTTCCTCCAGAATCCCTGCTCTATCTTGTAGGGTGGTTTAACACCGCAGCAGAATCCCTCTGGAAGGCCTTTTTGGCACATTCTGTTTGGACGTTGAGGCAGGTGGTTCGCTCCTCATTATAGCAATTGATACTGAAATCAAGATCAGCCACATTTTGCCTCCTCAAAGTCCTTTCCAAAGACACTGGATTCTTCCCAGACATTCAATCCTCCTGTTGAAAGAGTCATGGAGACAGCACTCTTTCCAGAAATTCCTCCTTGGGACCCAGAACCCCCTTCCTCAGGATTAGTCGATTGTCTCAGGGGTGACTTTGACTTTGACTGTGGTCCCTGATCTCCTCTGTCGAGGGGAACTTCCCTCTCTATCCTGACCCACTTCCCTCTGGGATGTCTCCTTGAGAATCTCAAGCAACTACAATTTACACATGATGTTAAACCTTCTAGACCGGTACATCTTAGCACTCAAGAATGGCTCTCATACCCCCTAGATAATCAAACCAAATGGTCACCCAACATATCCTTCTGTTCCAACCTTATCAGGGCCTTTACAATTTCTTCTTTGAGTGCACAGAAAAATGGAAGGAAATCCCCTATGTGTTTGCCTTCTTCCTCTATTCCAAGCCTTCTCTTTGTACTTCCTGTTCCCAGTCTCATGTCTTGATGTCTATCAAACCTTCTGCTCCCCTACACCCCAATCCTTTTACCTTTAATCCTGCTGATGAACCCCCTCATTACCTCCTCCTCTCTCTCACCAGGCACCTTTTCTCCAATCCCCTGCCTCCTCCACTCTCCCCTCTCCTCCATGAGCTTGGAGGTCACCAGAGTTGGAAGGAGCAGCCTCCATGTCTTCAGCTCCTACTTCCCTTATTACCTCCTCTCCCACCCCTAGTAAGCCACACACACACTTGATCATGCAGAAATTCCCCCTAGTCCCAGTCCTTCCCCTTAGAGAGGTGGCCAGTGTTGATGGATCCACCCATGTGCCTATCCCATTTGCCCTTAGTGAATTTTCCCAGGTTGAAAAAACCCCTGGGGTCTTTCACTTCAGACCCAGCCACCTTCACCAAAGAGGTCCAATATCTCACCCAATTCTATGGCCTTGCCTTTCACAACATTGATACCGTTCTTACCAGCAACCTCCTGCCTGACAGGTGCAGACGATGTGTCTGGGAAAAGGCCCATGACTATGTCCACCAGATCCACCAGACTGATAATGCCTATCCTACTGGGGCCACAACAATCCCTGACACAGACCCTGAATGGGATAACAATGATAAGAACCATTTCAAGGCTAAGGATTGCTTTATCATTTGTCTTCTTTCTGGACTCAGGGCCAATGCCCTTTAAAGCCATTAATTTTCAAACAATCCAGGATAAATCTAAAACTTCTTCCCAGTTTCTCCAGTGCCTCACTATGGCCCTACTATAATATACAAATCTTGACCCTGACATCCCAGATGGCCAACAACCCTTCATGGCTTACTTTTTTGCCTGATCTTATCTAGACATAAGAGCCAAGTTCAAATGTCTGGAACGAGCATCACTTACACCTTAGGCTGATGTCTTGGACCTGGCCTTTAAGGCTCTCAGAATGGGTACAGCCAAAGACACAAGTACCAACTCCTGGCTAAGAATCGCCAATCACCTTCTGGTGTTGGCTCATACTCATAAAAGAGTGTGGGTTATATCCACAAGAAGGAGGGCAGCCAGACCCTCCTTGCTTTAAGTATGGTAAAGAATGTCAGTGGGCTTGCCCAAATCCTCACCAGACTACCCTGCTTTGCTCCAAATGCACTCAGGAGGGCCATTGGGCTTCAGACTGCCCTTGGGGTATTCTGCCTCTGAGGAGGACATCTGATCCTACTTCTAGCTGATCCCTAGATCTGCTGGTCTTTGTGGCTGAGGATTGTAGACTGACCAAACCCACACTGATAACCAACCAAGAGCCCAGTGTTACAAACAGTTTTCCTGGCCAGCATGGTCCCACAGCCACACCAGCCCCAAATAACACACAGAGACACTGAGACACTGTATTAGATATAAAGCTATTGGCCAGTTACTAGCTTTTTTTTTTGTTTTTTGTTTTTTGTTTTTTGTTTTTTTTTTGGCTAGCTTTGTCTTAAATATTAATCCATTTCTATCAATCAAAGTATTTCCATGTGGCCTTATCTTTCCAGAGAGAGGGTCCGAGTTTTGCTCTCTTGGTCCTACATTTTGAATCTTCTCCTACCTCTTTCTCAATGCTCCTTGTCTCCTAGTCCCACCTATCTTGCTTTCCTATTGGCCAACAGGGCTTTATTCATTAACCAATACGAGAAACATATTTACAGAATTATATCTCCCATTAGCCTAGGGCTTCACTTTTGGTGTCAGGTCACCTCATCTCATTCCTTCTGGGTATAGGAGCCACTTTTAAGTCCTGCTTGAGTATTGGGGTCCCTCCCTTCCACCCCCTTCTAGGTAACTGGGGGTCCAAGGCCAATTCTCTAAACCTGTCTAGACACATCCCTTAATCTGTTCTTTTAAAGGCCTCACCTTCTCCCATTCATTCCTTATTACCCCCATGTGTAGTTCCCCTCCTTGGACCGTGACATCCTCTCCAAGCTAGGCTTGACTTCTGCCTTTTCCCCTAGGGACTCTGTCATGGTCACTTCTGTGCCCCTCCTCTGCTCCCCCTCCATCAATTATGCTGCTTCTATTTGCTCCCATTCTTCCTCACACTCAGATTCATCCTTCCCTTATCTCCTGTCATTGATACCAAGGTATGGGACACTCTCATCTCCCACCACAAGCCAACCATCAAACCCCAAACCCATCTGTCTACATTTTCAGGCTGCCATTACCCAGCCTCCTCAGACTCAAACTCATTATTAAGACCCTCCTCTTAAAGGCCTTCTAAGATGCACTTCCTCCTCCTTCAACACCCCCATTCTTGGTGTAAAAAACCTAATTACCCCTTCTACCTGGTCCAAGACCCATCTCTTATTAACTTCACCATTGTCCCTCTACAGCGTATTGTTCCCAACCCCATGCTGTGGGTGGAGTGAGAGGGTATCTCTACAGCTGCCTGGTTTGAAAGGAAGCTTCAAAACCATTTCTGTATAAACCCAACCAGACACTCATTGGAAAGCCACTTCCACACTCCATCCAAGGTGCCTTTTTCTGTGTATCAGAGATGTTCAGAAGTGAGTAGCATTTGCAGTCTACCCAGAAACTTTACAGTCACCTCCTAGGATAGTTAGAGAAAGTTCTTATTTTTCCTCCCTATGCTTCCTTACAAGTTTTAGTGCCTCTGTGTTAGTTTAGCTTCACAGATGAGTGTCCTGAGCAGTTGTGTGGCTGAATCACCCCCAAGTCAGGCCTGGTCATACTGTGTCTTATTTTCCCGTGGGTTGCAAATGATACACCTGACTTGTTTTATGAATGTGGGTGAGCCATTGCTAAATGGTGCAATGCCTCACTCTGTAAGGAGCCATCAAAGCTTCCATAATCATGCTTCTATGAATGATTCATGGTTTGTCAAACCTCAGGGTTTTTATCATGGGGAGTACTGGAAATATGTCAGCAAAATTAGATGAATGTATGAACGGGAATTATTTAAAAATAGAAATAAATAGGTTGTTTTAGAATATGATGACCAAAGTATCACCAAAGGGATAGTAAAGTGATAATGAAATGGGGGAAAAGGGAAACAAGAAAAAAGATGAAGTTTTGGAGCAGTTTCCTTCTGGGTCATGGAGAACTAGACTCCCAGGGGTGGGGGAAGGGCAGCTGAGTCTGTGAACTGGTCTTTCCAGTTGTTTATGATGGGGTTTCCTTTGTTTCAGACCCCTTATCTGATTGTCACTTTAGAAGCATTCATCTGTGTTCAGGGGCCTCTGATGGCCACACGTAGCATTTCGGTCTGTGGGCTGGGCAGGACTCTCCAAAATACTCCTCTCTGGGGCAGGTGTATTGGGGTACAGGCTGCAATGGCAGTGCTGACATCTGGAAAGCTGGAGAATCTGTTGAGGTACTTTCAGACCTTCTATGTATTAATCACTCTGCCGGAGGGGGTAGTTGTGGATGTGCAATACAGCGTCACAGTTCTTAGGCTCCACAGCAGTGAAAGGCAGACAGATGGCTTCAGTGATGGAGACACACACTGGCCTCCTGTCAAGGCATTCCAATGCCCAGAGTTATTCTCAGCTGACGCATCTGCTTCTGGGCATCAAGGGCAGGACCGTCTTTCCTGTGCACTTTGCTGATAAAACAGAACCTCCTTGTAACTTGCATTCAACCTCCCTGCTCTCTGTAACTGCTGCCTGGGAATATCTCTCAACCTGGGGTTATAGCAGGCTAAATCCTCAAGACCCAGGGACACTCAGTTTTAAATAATAGCTTCTGTCTCAAGATGGTGCCCAGCTGCTGCCCTCGAGTCATCCCTTCGACGAAATGGAATTGCTCTCCACTATTGACCTGCCCATTAAAGAATCACTGTGTTATAATGTGAACCTGCACCTGGCTCTGAGGCTTGGGAGGGCTTGTCCCCAGGATAGGACTGCCAGGCTGTTTTTAGCAGGGCCACCTGCCTTGCATTTTAGATGAGGCTTTGCTCACCCACAGGAGATGTAGGGTTGAGCTATGCCCCACTTACTTCCTTTTACTGCACTGCCATATTTTCTTGGTATTTTTCAGGTGTTCTCTCACTAGCTTTGTGGATTTTCAAAGCCCACACTCGTTCTCTCTTTGGAATAGAGTCTTTTCCTTCTTACACCATTTTTTTTTTCTCCTGAACTGGGCCACATGGAGGTAGGTCCTAGTCTGCTCTCTTAACTGTGAGTTATTCCATTATTTATTTATATCTATGTGGACTCACAGATGTTTACTGTCTTATTGGAGTCCAAGTCAAATACTGCTTTGTTATTTTATTATGCCACAATTCCTTATGACAAATTATGTGCAAGATACACACACAATACACACACACAAGACACACACAACACAACATTCAGCACACACAACACCTACAACACACATACACACAATACACACACACACACCAATATGTATGAAAGAGTTGATTTTTAGGCTGTGATTTGCCATGAGAGACTCCATTTTGCAAACAGCCTTTGACTCTATTTTGAGAGCAAACACAGAGGCGTGATGACTCTGTCTGTTGTTGGACACATAAACAATATGATCTGCTCAGCACCTCCCACACAGCATAGACTGAAAAGATTTATTACTAAAAGTAAAAACGCTGCCACCCTATCACTTGATCAAGGAGATTTGGGACAATATGAGCATACCAGTATATTAAGACCATATCAGGAAAACAAAACTCTTGGACTTACTGAATATACCAGATTGGGGAAAGGGTACCACAGCTCCACCTGGATCCATTAAAGAGGAGGACACCTAGCACTGTGGTTGTGATGGCCTCTAGTCATCCCTTGACCCCGTATGTGCATCAAGGGACCGACAGAGAGTTCCCAACTATCCTGAGGGCTTCAGTTTGGTGTTGCCTCCACTCTTGATGTGGCCAACTTGAATTGCTGCCCTTTTGCTTACCTTCCATCTGCAGACCTGTCTTGCCCTTCACCTCTACAGCTCTCGTAGCCCAGTATTTCATTCCTACTATGGCTGACTCAATCTGGAGGCTCAACTGCTTCTGCAGGGGAGCTGTCATTATCCAGCTCCTGCAGAGGTGACCTTTGGATTTCTGTCAGGTTTCTGCTTGCCCGGCTAGGCCTCTCTGGAATTCTGCTGCAGTCTCATTAACCCTTTATGGCCTTACAACTGCATTTCTGACACAGCATACTCTTGACAATGAGTAAGTGTGTTTCCTTTGATTAGATCTCTGTCTTTATTGTCCCCTTTTAAAAACCAGCAGTCACCCTACTTTTGAAATAAATCCAGGACGTAAGGTCATGTGTGTGTGTGTGTGTGTGTGTGTGTGTGTGTGTGTGTGTGTGTGTAATGGGGTATCTGGAAAAGCCTGTGCTGGCTCTTTTCATTAGTCCTTTCCCTGGGACTCTGTTCCTGAGTCACCTCTGACTGGGATCTTTTCTCTGAAGGGATCTGGAGGCAGACTGAGTAGACTGAGGTGTGACTCAGTCAGAACCATTTGCCCCAGCTTTCAACACCTTTCTATCTCTTGCCTAATGCTTCATGAAATAAAGTGGGGACCAAAATATCGAGAGCTGTGTTTTCTAATTGCCTGGTTTGTTTAAATGGCACCAGCCACAGACACGTGAATCTAACACACATTCTGTCAACACATTCTGGTTTCAAGACTTATTCCATTTTATGAAAACTGGAACAAGGAGAGCCTTGGGTTGCGAGCATGTAGACACTTCCTTGACTTCAGTGACACTATGTTCACCATGTTAGCTGTAATGTCTGATTCCTCTTAAAGATACATTTTTATTTTTTATTTATGTGTATGCTTATATGTCTCCATGTGTGCATTTCTCTCTCTCTCTCTCTCTCTCTCTCTCTCTCTCTCTCTCTCTCTCTCTCTGTGTGTGTGCGTGTGTGTGTGCGCGCGCGCGCAAATCCAAGGAGGTTGGAAAAGGGTGTTGGTTCCCCTGGAGATGTATTTAAGAGGCAATTATGAGTCACTCAGTGTGAATGCTGGGAGCTAACCCTAGTTCTCTGGAAGACAAGGACATGCTCTTAACTGCTGAGCCATCTCTCCAATCCTTGACTGTTTAGCTTTGGAACTTGAATTTACGATCACAGGTAAAAAAAAAAAAGATTAAAAAGATTCAGGGAAGAGCCTTGTTGTCTTGTCACATGACAAAGGCTTGCTTGTGTCTTCTGTGTACTTTCCTCTGTTAATTTATCTGAAGTCAATTTTTTTTGAGGACAGTCTAAAAGTGGAGGCACATTCTTAGCTATGAGAGTGTACTCACATCAGTCACTGAGTGTTCCCACAAGCCAATAGATCAAAGCTCCTCTTGGGTCACCAAAGGCAGCACTGCCACTAGGGGTCAGGCCGTGTCTTGATAAAGGAGGGAGTGTTATGGAGACCAGAGGAGCAGAGATGGATGCCATTCCTGGCTAGAGCAGGGATGCAGGCATCCTAAGGTTTCTGTATTTACATTTATTTTTATTTTGTGGGCTTAAATGCTAATTCTCCAAAGTGAACCAGTATCTGTTTGCCTGTCACTTTTGCTACAGTTCTCCTTCTGCTAATTTGAGCTATCAGTAATTTCTCTCTTATCAGTCACGCAGTCTGACCTTTCCTACTGGGTGGAGCATGTAGAAACCTATGTCTTCTCCCTGTTTGCCACATTTGTTTTATTCAGACAAATCTTGGATAAGATGAGGAGGCCTGGAGAGGAAGGCAAGGAGGATGAGAAAGAAGGTTCTATGCCATTCCTGAGAAGGAGTTTGGGGGGATTTCCCCTACTCACATCAAAGAGCCCAGCACCTTGGAGCTCCACTTGCCAAGCTTTTCCCCTTTCAGGTTGGGGGTGAACATTGGGGTATACCTGGGATTTGGCTCCTCTGTGCTTTTGTGCCCAGGACACACTGTGCTAGGCAATATCTCTCTTTCCTCTTGAGCCATTAACAGCATCAGTGCCCTTCAAACCAGCCTTCAGATAGTCACTATCAGTTTGTCACTGCTTCAGATTAGGAACACCTAGATGTCAAACTCAGCTCAGGCTGGACTGGATATTACTCTCCCCTGCTGCTGTGGTAGTGTTCATGGATTGCAATTTGGAAAGCTCCAGGATTTTCTGGAGGGTCTTTCCTAACATACAGCTAAGGTATAGGTATGTAATGGCCAAAGCATGATCCTCAGTCATGGGTAACAGCTATAGCAGGTTTTGCTGGTCATCTCAATCCCTCCATTTTTTTTTTCTCATGAGGAAAGGTTTTGTCCAGTTTCTAAGACATCAAAATTCACTAACAAGCTGGATAAATGATTGACCTTACTAACATTCAGAAATACAAAATTAGTTAATGTCTTCCTTGAGTGGCAAAGTTAAAGACTGACAACATACAGAACCAGTGTGGTTTGGTAAAACAGGCCCTCTTATGCACTATAGCTCATACTCAGTTATTGCTCTCTTGAGAATGAGAGTTTATCTATTGCAATGAAAGAAAAGTATACTCATTTCCTCTTTTTCCTTTTTACCCTTCAAACCCTCCCTTCTACCTTCCACTACTCTCTTTCAAAACCATGGGCCATTTTTTCTTTAATTGCTGTTACACACCCCCTCTCTTTTTCTCTCTCTCTCTCTCTCTCTCTCTCTCTCTCTCTCTCTCTCTCTCTCTCTGTCTCTCTCTCTCTCTCTGTCTTTCCCTCCCTCCCACACTCCCTCCCTTGCTCTCTCTGTATTACCAAATGCATAAATACAATCCAGTCAGTCTTTACAATGTTACTTGTATGTATATGCCTTCAGAGATGACCATTGGTTTTACACAATTAGGTGGTGTGTTCTTCTCTGAGGAGACTATTTCTCTCCCTCTCAGTATTCCTTAGTTGTCTGTAGTTCTTTGTGTAGGGTTGAGCCCTCATGGCTTTGCACAGTTAATTCATTTATTTATTTTGTTTTTTTGAGATGGGGCCTCTCTGTGTACCCTTGTCTGCCCTGGAATTTACTCTGTAGACGAGGCAGGCCTTGAACTCAGAGATGTGGTAGCCTTTGCCTCCCAAGTGCTAGGATTAAAGGTGTGCACCGCCAAGTCCTGGGATTAAAGGTAAGCTCTACCACTGGCTAGCTTGCACAGTTATATTAGTGGCAAAATGAAATTGACACATGATTGAATGTTCATCAGTAGGATATATTTTGATGTAAGCATAATTTGGCATAATTATACATTCAATTTCAACTTAAGTGAATTAGAACTATATGATTTTTTCTAGTTATCAATGGTCCTTTTCATGGAATGAAGAAAGTAAATTATAGTATTGAGCATAGTATAAGTGAATTATTGCAAGAACTCAGTAGTTAGCTCTTTCTATAGGAACCAATGCTGTGAGCAGCAGGGTGTAGAAAATGGGGTACAACACTCACCAGGCATTTGCCTCTTGGGAGTGTGGTAAGAGTTATGCATGTGCTTGTGGGGGTAGAAGTATTAGGAATCTTTCCTCTAATGTATTTTAAACACAAAGTGCAAGTTAATACGTTAGACTCTCACAAAACAGAGGAAGAAGCTGGGAGGTGGTGGCTCATGCCTTAATTCCAGCACTTGGGAGGCAGAAGCAGGCAGTTCTCTGCGAGTTTGAGGCCAGCTTGGTCTACAAAGCGAGTTCCAGGGCAGCCAGAGATACACAGAGAAACCTTGTCTTGAAAAACAAAAGAACAAACAAACAAAAATAAATAAAAACCCCACAAAAACAAAAGACAAAGCAGATGAAGAAACATGGTTGCTAACCTAATACTTAATGTCTGACAGAGATCTTAACACTGGTTGATATCCATGCACAGGCTGTTACCCAGGTCTGCTGAGTCCTTGTGTTCATCTCCCCATCCCCCACCCCCACTGCTGTCTAGGAAAAAAGGAGATGGCAGATTTCATTACTGCTTCTTGTATTTGATTGCCCCCACCTTGCCCTTCCCTCTCCACTGAGTAAGCAAGCTAAGCCAGCAAAGCTATTAACTGTAACCAAGTCCACTGTGTTCATCCCCAGGCAGTTTCCTTTGTTAAGAAAGTTCACTTCCTTGTCTGGGCTAGCTAGTGAATGGCAATCCCTAGCATTCAAAGGACCAAAGAGGTGACTGAAGATTTATTTATTTTCTCATTGTCCAGTGCAGACATTTCCTTGATCTGACCATTTTTCTGAAATAGGCATTTTATTTCATTTCTTACTTGTCACAAAAGCTATTATTGTATCCTTGGGGTTATAAGAAATATAATCTCACCTGTGACCTTTTTTTCATACTGCACAGTCTCCAGTGGCATCACAGAATTTGCACAGTTTAATATGGGATTTGCTACGCCTTCGTTGGGCTGAAGTCAACCTGTGGAGCCTTCTGAATAGCTCATTGTGCAAACTCTACCAAATGGAATGCAGGGCTGAAGCCACTTAGCTTATTTCTTTTCATTCTAGTGGAATTACTTTTTTTCTTGGGTCTGAACAAAATTTAATCCATATGGCAGGCAGAATAATAAATTGCCCCAAACAATCCTAAATCCTAACTAAATCCTAACCCCAGAAACCTGTGAGTACCTTACTCTACCTGACAAAGCAAACTGTGGATGTGATCCACTAGAAGACTTGAGATAGACCATTCACTGCTGGCGCGGGCCCACTCTTCTTACACAGATTGAGGCTATCTCCTGTGAACAGTGGTGAGACATTGCCGGCTTTGAGTGTACAGGGAAGGGCTGCAGGTTACTTCAGAACCCAGAGAACAGGAGTGGAGGGAGGGAAGGGGAGGGAGGGAGAGAATAGGAGGGAGAGGAAGGAAGGGGAGGAAAGTGGGGGGAGAAGAAGGGAGAAGAGGGAAGGGGAGGGAGAGAAGAGGAGGGGAAGTGAGGGAGGAGAGGGAGGGGAGGGAAGGGAAGGAAAGGGGAGGGGAGGGGAGGAGAGGGAAGGGAAGGAAAGGGGAGAGAAGGGGAGGGAAAGGAAACAGTTTCTCCTGAGTCTCCAGAAGAAACTCAGCCCTGCCCACATCTTTGACCACAATGCTATGAGACCTGTGCTGAACTTTCAAAGTCAGCATGAACCAGATGTGCTACAGTGAGGGTCTGGCTCCATTCTCCAGTTGTGCTGCTACAGTGAGGGGTCTGTGTTGGGCTCATCTTCACTTAAGGCTGGAGCATTTGTGCCTGCCCCTGCTCTTCCAAGGTGAAACAACAGTATGACTGGCCTAAGATGTGAATGCAACAGCATACTTGGCATAGGATGTGGTTACTGCATGTCCTGCCTTAACAATACAATACTTAACTCAGGAGGGAGTTACTTGATGTTTTGGGTATTGAGAAGGTAATTATGCTTGCTTGTTCTTTGTATCTTGGTAAGGAAGTCTTTTGCCTTCTCTCCCTCTCTTGATGGGGGTATAAAAAGACTGTGCACAATAAACATGGGGGTTCAGTATTCACTGGATGCCTTCCTGACACTATCTCTTGTCTCCTGTCCATTCCTTTTCTCAATCCACACTCACCCTCTCAGGTACAAATGGGGCAACGGCAGATGGCCATCTATGTGGGACATTGCCAGGTCTGGCTCTACCCTCCAGATGTGCTATATTGAAGGTTCTTTCCCCACTCCCCAGATGTGCTAAAGTGAGGGTTCTGTCTTCACTTTCCAGATGTGCTATAGTGAGGGTTTTGGCTTTACTCTCCCCTCCTTTTACTCATGCTTCCTTCCTGTCCAAGATGCTGTCAGCAGTGCCCAGGAGAAATCAGCTTCCTTGAGTACAGCCAGAAAAAGGGAAGTAAACCTTTCAACTATGAAAGAAGGCATACTTAGTCATCTGATTAGGCTAAGTTTGGTTGTATGTTCATGTCTAAACCAGATCTGGGAACCCCAGCTTGATGGTTTAAGCTGGGTTCCTATGGCAGATCTTAGCATGAAATAAAGATGGCTGTGATGTGCCTTCCACAAGGAAGAAAGGGAATCCAAGAGAGAGCTGAGGAATAGAGCTAGAGCATTCACTGTTGCACACCTGGCTCACTCTGCCTTCAAAGGCTTAGCACACCTATTGCACCACATCATCCGAACCAGTTCAGTTGGGTTTTCTATGACTTGCTGTCCAAATTGCCCCCTACCCATGGCCTCCAGGAGCGGTGTAACTGTCTGCACTGCTTGTTCACTTCACCTTCTTGAGGCCTGCAGGAGTTTCTACTTAGGACTTTTGAACTCTGCTGTATCTGCACAGAGATAGCTTGCCTTTCAAGAGCTAGCTCCCAGGTCCAGGGTCAGCAAAATGCCACATGCCCAGTTCTCTCCCCACTCCCAAACCCCCGAGTAGGGTTACTAATTAAACTTGGTACTTTTTGGCCAGCTCGCTTGTGTTTTTGAAATACTCATTCTATGCTCCAGGCAGCCATGGCTAGTAGAGAGGTCCTAGCATAGCGACAGCTCTATTTGCTGCATTGCACCACTAGATGCCATTTCCTTCTCCAGTTTGTAAGTAGTTCTTATTGAAACAAATAGTCAGTGAAGGAGGCTATCATATATAGACCAGGCTAGACTTGAACTCACAGAGATCCAGCTGCCTCTGCCTTCTGAGTGTTGGAGTTAAAGTTGTGTGCCATCACTCCTGGCAGATGTTTTCTTACAGCAGCACCAATAGACCACCACTAAAACTCTGATCTGATAATTCATGAAACTCACTAATTCCCCTCTAATCCCTGTTGTGGGATATTTGCACACTGTGTGAAGATGTATTGCTGTGATTGGTCTAATAAAAAGCAGAATGACCAATAGCTAGGCAGGAGTTAAAGGTGGGGCTTCTAGGCAGAGAGAGAATTCTGAGAAGAAGGCAGTCCCTAGCCAGACTGAGGAAGCGGCATGGGCAGTACAGAGAGAGGAGGTAATGAGCCCTGTGACAGAACGTAGATTAAAATAAATGGGCTAATTTAAGTTATAAGAGCTGGTGGGACAAGCCAAAACTAAGGCCAAGCTTTCATAATTAATAATAAGTCTCTGTGTCATTATTTGCAGGCTAGTGGTACTGTTGAAAAACAGTCTCCATAGTGAAGTCCAATTATAAAAAGTGTGCCAACATGCTACACTCTGGAGTCTTTGGTCACATCAAGGTCTCTACTATCATTTCACATGGAATTGGCTGAGGTGTTTGGAAGACATTTGTAGTCACAGGTGGGAACTGAGGTCATAAGCAGACAAAATGTAGAAGCCAGTGGAATCAGCTAGGACAAGGAAATAGCCAAGGGCTTACCTCTCAGCACAAGTTGTTGCCTTTATACCCCTGTGACCAGTTCCAGGCCACATATGACAGTGTGCATGGGCTGCTGGCTGTCTCTTATTGGACAAAGATTCTTAGTTCCAGGCCTGGGCTGGAGTTAGCCATCTGAGACAATGGCATGACCTTATTCAGAGAAGGCTACATGGCCATGGGGAATCAACCTCCCTTTCCTGCCATCTCATAGAAATTATATGTCCAAGGACTGATGGGAAGAAAATATGGCTGCTTGCAAGTTAGATTTTTTAAATAGGAGGAATGCTTGAATTTATGAAAATAGTTTTCTAGGAATTCGGTTAAAAAAATAAAAGGGCAGGGTGGGGGACTTATGTCATAGGAATACATTATTTTTGTTGGGAGGAAAAAAAACTTTTTTTTTTTGAAGCAAGGTCTTACTTTGTAGTCCTGGCTGACTTGGAACTCACTATATAGACCAAGATGTCTTCAATGGGAGTTAGACTGACTAGACTTCAAAGACACAGGGAAGTGAGCTTCATGACATCATCTGGATATTAAGGGCCGAGGCTGAGCTGGCAGGCACGAGGATGCTGGTTCTATAGAAGACAGTCTCTGTTATTAGAAGATGTGTTGATATCTTCAAGCTGAAGTGTTATGACCTCTGAAGATCATGTTCTCTTAGGTTGTAAACACAAATACAACCCAAGGCTGACATTGGTACCTTGTGCGGCAACAGAAATGAGGGCTCCTTGCCTTTTTCTTCAATTCTCTAAATGTTTGAGCACATTCATATAAACTTAAACAACTGGGTCTCCTTTGCAAATTCAGTATGTGTTCTCTAAGTGTTACATGAATTACATCGAATCAGGGCAGCATTGTACTCAGAGCCAGAGGTCTGCACCAGAAAGTTATTGTTATGTGTGTGATAGGGATGTCCTGCTCGTCCTCCATCCTTGTTCAGATAGCTCGTCAAGTGAGGAGACTTCAATATAGAAAAGTGTGCATTATGAGCTGAGTTGCATTTTTGCTATACATGCATGCTAGGTGTGTGGCTTTGGGAAAATGGCTTTTCTACCCTGATTCCATTTCCTCAGCTGAAAACGGGGATAACTGTGCTTCCTTTATATATGACACACAGGTCTTCTATGAAAGGAGTTGGAGAATGACTATGGGAATGAGTACCAGGCTTTTTCTTTTGGGCCACCAATCAGCTCCCAAATTATGTTACAGACTTACTATTAGTTTTGAATGCCCAGCCTAGCTTAGGCACATTTCTGGCTAGGTCTTTTAACTTAAATTAACCTGTTTCTCATTATCTACATTTGCCTCAGGGCTTTTCACCCACCCACCCACCCCACCCACCCTTCCTTCCTTCCTTCCTTCCTTCCTTCCTTCCTTCCTTCCTTCCTTCCTCCCTCCCTCCCTCTCTCCCACCCTTCCTTCCCTTCCTTCCTTCCTTCCTTCCTTCCTTCCTTCCTTCCTTCCTCCCTCCCTCCCTCCCTCTCCCTTCCTCCTTCATCCCTCTCTCCCTCTTCTTTCTTTCTTTCTTTCTTTCTTTCTTTCTTTCTTTCTTTCTTCCTTTCTGTCTTACCCTGTGCCTGCTGATTGGAGGCTGCTTGGCTTCTGGCCCTGGGAAATCTCCCTTATTTTTTCCTCCTTTTTCTCTCAGTCCTCTCAAACCTAGATTTCTCCTCTTATTTATTCTCTCTATCTGCCAGCCCTGACTATCCTTTCTCCTGCCTAGCTATTGGCTGTTCAATTCTTTATTAGACCAATCAGATGCCTTAGGCAGGCGAGGTGAAACAATTGCAATACATCTTTACATAGTTAAACAAATGCAGCACAAACAAGTGTAACATGCCTTTATACAGTTAAGGTAATATTCTGCAGCATAAACAAATGCAACACATCTTTGCCTAGTTAAATAATATTCTATAACAGGACACCCAGTTTATGGACACTACAGAGCTTACCACTACTCACTGCTGCGGATAAGAATCTGAGGCCTGCATCTTTTCACAGCAAATATCTTTCTTGTAACTCTGACGTGACATCGTTTGAGTAGCAGCATCTGTAGTATCTTAGCGGCATACAAAAGGAAGTGGACACCTTAGACTGATGAAACTCTGTGGCTTGGCCTGGGAAAGTAGGTTTAGCCCCTTACTCCTCAGCCTTTCCATTGCTGCACTAGGGTTAGAAGTACTTTATACAATTATTATGACGAGTAAAAATGATCAAGTGTGCAAAGTACTTAGTAAATGCTCAGTGCTTAGTAAGTGTTCCCCTTTCTGAAATGGCTCTTGTTTGTGTCAAGTTGACAGAAAACTCACCAGCTCACCAGCACTCCTCCCATTCATGTCATATGTGTCATATTGCTTTCTCTTCTTCACCTTGCTGTATGCTCTTTCTCCTCCCACTGTGTCCTTTCTACAGTCATCTCTCTCTCTCTGTCTGTCTGTCTCTCTCTGTCTCTCTGTCTGTCTGTCTGTCTGCTCTCTCTCTCTCTCTCTCTCTCACACACACACACACACACACACAAAACTGGAGTCTGTGTATCTGTTGATGGATATGTAGACTGGTTTCATTTCTTAGCTTTTATGAATAGTGCAGCAACAAAGCAGGATGTGCAAGTTGTCTTTGGTCCTGTTGCCTCTGGGTTATATACACAGGAATTGTGTATTGAGCCATATTGTTGTTCTTTTGCTACAACTATTGCCTAAGAAACACAAACACGAGACTCAGCGCCCACGTGGAATTTATTGAGAGAGGGGAGAGAAAGGAGGGGGTAGCTGGTAGCCAACCGAAAGAGGGAGAGGGAGAGGGAGAGAAAGAGAGAGAGAGAAGAGAGAGAGAGAGAGAGAGAGGGAGAGAGAGAGAGAGAGAGAGAGAGAGAGAGAGAGAGAGAGAGAGAGAGAGAGGCTCGTTTGCTTTAAAAGGGAGGCTTGCACATGTGTAACTGAGTCCCCTGCAGCCAGGTAAAAGCTTGTACACAGGTAAAGCCCTGACATAGCCATGAGTGTCCCGCCCATCATCCGGGGCGGGGGTCAGCAGACTGCTGATTCCCAACACATACGGCAGTTACTTAATTAAGTTTTCGAGGAACCTCCCACTGACTGTCATAGAGTCTGCATTGGTTTACATCCCCCACCAGCTTGTCACTTTTCCCACATGAGCTCTCCTTTGTGGTTTTGTTGATAGCCAATCCCACTGGATGTCTATTTCATTCATGGGCCCATTTATTGATCCGATGATATATTCTTCTGGTATTTAATCTCCCCACTCCTTATATTCTAGAGATTAATCTCTTGTCAGATGCACAGTTAGTAAATACCCTTTCCATATTCTGTTTCTTCTTTCTGTGATCTTATTTGTCAACTCTTGGGATAGTTTGCTGTGCTATTGGGATCTTTTTCAGAAAGTTCTCTCTCTCTCTCTCTCTCTCTCTCTCTCTCTCTCTCTCTCTCTCTCTCTCTCTCCCTCCCTCCCCCACCCGTGTGTGTGTGTGTGTGTGTGTGTGTGTGTGTGTGTGTGTGTGTGTGCTTTCCTCTAGGGATTTCAAAGGTTTGGGTCTTAGATCCATTTTTTGATTGATTTTTTGACTGGGTGAGAGAAAAATGTCTAATTTGATTCCCCCACAGTGGAGATTGCACAGGTTTTCTAGCAATTTGTTTTTTCCCTATGTATGTTTTGACACCTTTGTCCAAAACTAGATGGCTGTAGCTTTGTGGGCTTGCTTTTGGGTCCTCTATTTTATTCCATCGGTGTAAATGTCTGTTTCTGTGCCAGCATTGGGTTGTGTTTGTTACTATGGCTCTGTAGTATTCTCTGAGATGAGCTGTGATACTCCCACCATTGCTCTTTCTGATCAGAAGTGCTTTGGCTATTTTGAGTCTTTTGTGCTTCCAAATGAATTTCAAGACAACCCCCCCCATCTTTTCATTGATGTGGCCATCCTTATTCTAATTTTGATCTATAAGACACAGTAAGTTCTCTCTTAAGATGGTTCCTGGGTGCTGCCCACCACTCAGTATGATACAATTACTCCCCACATCTGACGGTGGACAATCAATGTCTCACCAAATAGAGCAACCAATTTGGGGGCTTGAAAGTGCTGCAGGCTTGCCCTGAGGGTAAGACCCAACCTCTTTCCACCTTTTCCTTTTATAGGAGCCCTTGTTTCTCGTCCTCCTTGGGGGAAGCTACTGGCTGGGAGCTGTGTCTCCCTTCTTTACCTCTGGGCTTAGACTGTGTCCTGTGTCCTGTGTCATTACCTTTGTGAGTGTCTGAAACCTTTTCTCACGTTTGAATAATCCTTTTGCTTTTTTCATTCTAAGTCTTTAACAGTGCCAGGTTAAAAGGAAACCCCACTCCCCCATATTCTGGTGTCAGTTTCTGGCTACCAAAGGAGCCCTTTCCTCACCATTGTCAGAAGGGACCGCCTGCGGCGTCTGTTAGCACACAAAGAGCATGCTGGCCTCCAGGCTCTCTCATCGTCGCATCTACCCATGGTTCTTCTCAGCTCTTCTTACCTCCCCCTACCCTAACTTTCCCGGGCCCATGGGCTGCCCTTTCCTGGCTTCTCATTCTCATATAGCCTTACTATTTTTAGCTATGTCCCCTCTCTCTTTGCCTCCCTTTCTTGGCCCCCTCTCTCTTGCCCTTCTCTCCCAGTCGCTTCCCACATTCTCTTTGTCATTTATCTCTCAACCTCCCACTCCCCCGCCTCTCAGTGTCTCTTCTCATGGCCAAGTCCAATTTCCCTGCCATGTTCAATCTACTACTTTCCCTGCTCTGGCCTCTGGCTGTTTCACCCCTCATATCCACAATAAAAGCCTTCCCCTCAACCATACCTCAGAGTGATCATGTCATAATCAGGTCATGTGGAAGCCATTTCTAGTCCATAGTTTTACCACCTCACTCTTTTGTGGTGGAACATTATTTTCACCTGTGTGGGTCTTGTTTATGCTGTATTTCTTTAACTATGTGAAACTGTGTTACTGTGCCTGTCTAAAACACCTGATGGTCTAATAAAGAACTGAATGGCCAAAGTGAGGCAGGAGCATGGATAGGCAGGGCTGGTGGGCAGAGAATATAAATAGAAGGAGAAATGAGAGGGAGCAAGAGAACAGGGAGAGGAGGGTGTCAGGGGCCAGACACCCAGACACCCAGACACCCAGACACCCAGACACCAAACTACACAGGAGTAAGAGTAATTTTTACAGAAGTAAGAGAACAGAAAAAGCCCAGAGGTAAAATGTAGGTAGGATAATTTAAGATAAGAAAAGCTGGCTAGCAACAAGTCAAGCTAAGGCTGGGCACTCATAACTAAGAATAAACCTCTGTGTGTGATTTATTTGGCAGCTGAGTGATGGTCCCCTCAAAAAAAGGCCAAAAACTCAAAAGAGTAAAACACAACACTATAATCTCTGGCAAAGTAATCTTGATGAAAATAACGTTGAATGCAAGTAGCTTGTTGCTTAGAATTTGGTGTTAAAGCAATAGCCCTGAATTCAAGGTATAGGTATGAATATGGCATCCTTTTTACTTTTGGCCCCTACTGCCTAGAAGCTGACATCACTTTCCCAGCAAGCTATGTGGGGAGTTTTGTACACTTTAAGGACTTCATATATCAGCATCTCTAAGACAGAACCTTTTGTGGATGTGCAGGTGTGGGCCTGTTAGCAAGCAGGAGATACCACCAGTCAGGTGAGTGGCAGGGTTCCTCCCTCACCATAGTAACCAACCTTTCTGGAGGCCTCCGCATTCCAGCAACCGGGGTTGGTAAATACATTGCCCACACTAAAGGCTTTTATGTTTGTGCCCTGCAGTGAGGGTTTAATTTGTATGATCCTTCCTGTGGAGAGAAGAGTGGACCGAAGCTTACTGAAGTCCTTGTTAAATGCTTCCAACAGAAAGGGCACAGATCAAGCTCTGCTGCAACCGCCAGGCTGTTTATCACAACCAATGCACTGCCCAGAGTGGGACCAGAAGGTATCCTCTTGTGGGCGTGCATGCGTGCGGCCACATATGTGTCTGTAGGAGCCTTCTTTTAATTGTACAATGTCAGCATGTCAAGGCGACGTTGTGAATGAGATGCCGCATGGCATGCATATTCTCTCCTCCAACCCCTTGTCCTTCTGCCACACCACACGCTACAGTCTGTCCCCCCTCCCTGCTTTCTAGCAGGGGCCACATGTTTGATCTTTATATCATTTATTTGTGTTTTCAAATGTGGCATCATTTTAATAGAACCAGCCTGTGTTCCACAAGTGTTAGGATTCAAACCTGGGACAAATGACTGAGGTGTCTATTTAACATACCAAAGTGGACCTGGATGCCAGGTTCTCCCTGTATTCTTCAGTCCCTATGGGTTACAGGGCCTTCCTTGCTGGCATGCCCTGCCCCCTACCCTGAACTCTCCAGGCTTGGGGGTGGGCAGAGTGCCCTATGTAATCCAGCCATTTTAGTTACCTGCCCTGTGTGTACCTTTGGGCCTTCTGGCTGCTGCATCTGGTTTCAGATGACAGGAATGAGGATATTCTAGAAACACTTGTGACTCTCACTTTAGCTCTCAGACTGTTGAAATGATAGTCTCAGGAAACTGGAATTTCCAGTCCAGAAAGAACTTGTCATCTGAAAGAAATTTGCAATTTTTTCAGACCACCTTTCAAGAGAGACTGGAGCCTAGCAAGAATGGGTCAGTGACACGTGGGACCACACCTGGATAGAACTGCTTAGCTATGTGCATCACTCTGGTGCTCCTCTTAAGCTTAAACTTCATGTAAGAGCCTTGAAGATGGGCCTGGGATTGGGGCTGCTGAAGTTCTTTGTTCTTTTCCCAAGATGACCTTACTGAATGAGTCTCTTCATTTTCTGCTTCTACCTATTTTCAGGGTCTTCTAATTGTCTTCTTGAGGATAGGTGGCTGAGCCTGGCTTATGAGGACAGCCAGAACACTGGCTCTGGCCCTAATAACTGGTAACACTAATTCTTACCTAAGATTTTTAGACCTTTTATCTTGAAATCGTTTTACCTATAAGAAAAAAACTAACAAAGAATTTTCATATACACTTCATAAGGTTCTCCAAATGGTAACATCTTGTATAACCAAGTAATTTAAAAAAGACTAGGAAAGCCTTTGCTTATGGATTGGCTCAGAATACAAATACTTTGAGTTCAGACATTGACAAGTCTCATGCCTACCCTCATTACCTCCTTGGCCATTCTCCATCTTTGCAGGTCACTGTGAATCTTCTTTGAAAGTTCTTCAGAGTTTTTTGGTAAACAGCAAATGTAACCAGCCCTCCACATCTGTGGGCTTCACATTCTTGGATTCTATTGTAGGCTGTGGATTGAAAATATTTTTTAAAAGTTATGACTTTGTCCTCATCCTTTATTGTCTAAATACCACAGCGTAATTATGATTTAAAAATGTGTATTAGATAAAATTAATCTAGATAAGATTTAACATTTATAGGAAAACATGTATTGGCTATATGAAAAGCTATATATACCATTTTACATAAGGTTCTAAACCTTCTCTAACTTTGGCATTTGAGAAAATCTGAGCCCAATCTACTCTGGATTTAGAAAGAACACAATGTACCTTTTTCTTTTGTTAGAAAAAAAATTCTAGCATTGTATAAATTATTCTATAATTTCTTCCACCTAACTTTTTGATCCAGAAATATTTCCATACAAACATGTATTTTCTATCCAGTGTTACTTCCATATATATTGTTTATTTAGCCAGTTCCTATTGGTGAAGGCTCCTGTTTGGCAGGGATTTTAAAATCTGTTTTTGCTATTTTGTATTTTGATGGACACATCTTAATACACGTGTCAGACAAGGCAGAGAGAGAATGATATTCACCAGGCATATGCATTGGCTAGCTTTGCATGATCTTGGTTCTTCTTGTTGGTGGGTGATGCCGTTGGTGAAGGCAGTGGGAAACCACAAAAGGGACAGCCTATGAGAATTATCATAATTTTCACTTGTAGTCAATTGAGGGCTGTTCTGTGTGTCCTGAAACTAAGAATGGGCATTTGAAATAGGAGATGGCTAACTGCATTGATTGCTGAATTTCCCTGCTAGTGCCTGCTAGTTTCAGGCCAGAAAGAAACAATTTTTTTTTTACATCCACCCCTTTGCCCTTTAGCTTTGTACCCAGTTTAAAGCCCCAAGCTGCTTCTCTGGTGCCCTTTTAATTAAGTGGTGACACGACATTTGAGGACGGCTTGCTGAATGAAGTGTTAGTGTTGAAAACTTTTAAGCTTCATCTTTGAGAATCTACCTCTCTCTCCCGTTGTGATATATTGTGTTTGTGTTCTACACATAAAGCTTGCCTGGAGGCCAGAAGGCAGAGCTAGCCACTAGCTAACCATGGAGGTCTGGAAGACTGTACAGAGAGGAGACAGGAAATGACAACACAGGGTGGAACAGGAAGTGATAAAGCAGGGTGTAGACAGGATCTCGGCCCTTTGGTCTGAGGTTGCAGAGAGGTTAGAAGTGACTGTGGCTGCTCCTTTGCTTCTCTGATCTTGCAGCTCTTACCCCAGTATGTGACTCTGGGTTTTAGTTGGTAAGACTTTTTAGGATTGTGCTATGCTCTGCCTATTCTCTGCCTCCTTGCATATTTCACCAGGCCTCTTCCTTCACACACAGGGGAATTGGTGATCAGTGGCCAAAACTGATGACAAAACTGTGATGCTGAGAAGATAGTTCCTTCCCTCAAGACACTTTGTAAGAGATAAGAGGTGGCCTGGCTAGTAGAAGAAACGGCTGGTCCAAGTCTCCCCCCCCACTCTTCTGTAGGAGGGGTCAGACACAGCTTGTATGGGGATAATGGAGGTGGGAGCAGATTTGCAGAGTTTTAACTGTGAGCTGTCAACTTATGGGGAGTGAGGTGACATGGTTATTCATTGGCAAGAAGAGAGGTTGGGGTGTCTGTCACATGATCAGGAACCAAGGGTTTGTAGAAGACAGTCTTGCATCAAGCACTGATGGGGAGCTATACATTGTTTGGACTTTAAAAATAACCCATGACAACCAATGTTCCCAAGATGTCACAATTCTCAGTCAGCAGCACTTCTTGAGAGTTTGCATTTTAACTATGTCTCAACCTTACCTGTAGGAAGGCAGCTGGAATGGCTCAGCCTGACCCATTGCTCCATTCCTGTAGCCCCGAATTATTGCCTCCTTGGACCATGGAACAGGACGGTAAAGAGGGCAGGTTTTCAGGTTGACAGCCCTGGGCTCCTATCCAACCATTATCACTACCAGGTAAGTGTGTATGAACCTGAGCATGTGTTATAACCTTTTGTATCCTCATTTCCAAACTAGGTTGCTCCTGGGAGAGTAAGCTGGCTGCTGAAGATGCTGGGCACCCATCCAGGGTAATAGGGACTGAGTTACAGAGCCATTGCAACGTCACCACTGAGTTTAGAAGAAGAAAGCCTCAATTTGAGGTCTCGTTCATGTGTATTCACTAGCAAGCAGGTACAAATGGTGCATAATTGGTTCAGTGAGCTTGATGGAACCCTGCCTCTTGCTACCCCCATGCCTCACACACAAGCATGAGTTGAATCTGGGACACATGCCATCCCAGTGGCAGGATTTTCTGAGTTACTACAATTCTTTCAAATTAGATGAAGGCAGGATGTTTTACTGAACCAGGTGGAGGACATCCATAGGGGTTGAGCATTTTTATATGGCACCCATGCAAGTGGGCCCTTTAAATTATTTTGGCCATTCATGTATGTTAAGCAAACTATTAATATTATCAGGGGAAATGCATGTCAACAGACATCCATTATGCTAATGAAAAAAACCTCAAGTGCTGGCTAGAGATTATTTAAATAGCTGAGGGTCTTGTAGTGGCCCCCTCTGGAGTGTGGCTTTCTGGTTAAATGCCAGCAATTTCCCCTGGAGTGTAAACTTCTGATTAGGGCAGTGATTGTCACATAGGTGTGGCTAAAAACACATTTATAAAATACTGTATGCTGAGACACTTGAAAGTAAATTACAGAAGACAGGATGCCTTTCTCATCTTGCAAAATGACCGAAGGAACACCTATCTTACATTGTCATCACCAGAGGGTTTAATTATGAGGACAGCACAATGCAGAGCTAAGTCATGAGCCTCAGAGCATTGGCTATTACATGCATATCCAAAAGTGTTCTTGCTTTTTGATAAGATGTTGAATACCTGTTTGTTGTTATCTAAAAGTTTCACCACAGACTTGTATAGTATCAAAAGTTGAGATTCCTGACATGCAAAAATTATTAATATTTTCAATTAAAATTCATCTGTTAATCTTTTATATTTATCAATAAAATCTCTGCAAGTTACCACCTTGATGGCTGCTATTTCTGTTTTGGAAACACATGGATAAACTTTTCTCATATAGAAAGCTTTCTGTAATATTTAAAACAGATCATTTTATTTTACATTTTCTCCATGCACTTTTCCATTCCACTGCGCCATAGAAGTTTATTCTGACATGATACATTTGAAGATCGATCACTGACTTCCTTACAATATTTCAACAGTATGTACAGAAATTCCATAATTGATTTTCTTTCCTGTGACCTTAAAGCTCTAACTATTAAGAACATTACCTAGGTCAATTACTGTTATAGTTTTTTTGTGTATATGGTGTGTGCGCACATGTTCATAATTGATCAAGGTAGTTGCATGTCAGTGTATGGTGGTATATGACTGATACCAACACTCAGAAGGCTCAGGAAACAGGGTTATGAATATGAGGCCAGCCTCAAAAAATAATCATAGTATATTTTGAATAATATATAAAAAACAAATATTAAACTACTGTTAGAAATAAAACAAAAACTTTATGTATCTGGACAGATCATTTATTTCTAGAATAAGATATTTAACATCAGCATTGTGTGTATATGTGTATATGTGTTTTTGTTGTATATGTGTGTTTGTGTGTATGTGTGTGTGTATATATGTGTGTGTGTGTATATGTGTGTGTGTTGTGTGTGTGTGTATATGTGTGTGTGTGCGTGCACACACACACACTGGTGTATATGCTTGTGTGTGTGTGGAGGGGGTAAAGGCAACCTCAGGTGTTGCTCCTCAGATACTGTCTATATCTTTTTGAAACAGGGTCTCCCACTGGCCTTGAGCTTTCCAGATTGGGGAGGCTTGCTGGCTAGTGAGTCCCAAAGGTCCATCTGCATGCCACTGCCCCTCACACCTGCGTTTTCATGGGCTTCTGGAGACTGAACTCACGGAGCCATCTCCCCAATCTGACAAGGACGCTTTCTTATTAATTTAATTTTTGGCATTTTGTTATGTTTTCACTACCTTGCTCAGCCTTCTGAGTGCTGAGATTACAGGCATGCACTGCTGAGCGATTTACTACTTTCTTAGTATTATTTTACTGGTCTAAGAAATGAGATAGTTTATTCATGTCTATGGGAGAGGAAGGAGTTTTGCTCTAATGGTGGATAGCACCTAACTATTTGAAACCTGAACATTTCAGGAGGGATTGTAACAGTCTCTGAGAAATGACTTGCAAGCTAGGTTACAAAGGCAGTGAAATTACTATTAAACCAGCAGGCTCTGATAGAATGGGTTTACAGGCTGCACCTAGCGTGGAGCTGTGACTAGCTGAGGCATTGGTAGAGAGCAGGGGGCTGTGAATAGTAACCTAAGCTGGGACCATCTGTAAATGTGGAATAGATTCTTCTCTCATCATTTGCTATGTGCTACTTTAATGTTCTACTCCTCACAATCGATCCTTTGATCGTTTACCATAAGATGTGTTAAAAGAATGTGATTTTTACCTAGTAACTTAATTTACAGATGAAAATGCGAAGGGGTTGTTAGAGAATGAACTCAAGAGAGAGCAAGAGTGCCTGGTACCTGTTCCTTGATGGAGGAGCTTCAACTTGGTTGTATTGTATGGTGGGGCACTTGTTTCATGTCAGGCTGAAGTTCAACCACTTTTGTCTTTATTTGAAACATGATGTAAGTGTGTGTGTGTGTGTGTGTGTGTGTGTGTGTGTGTGTGTGTGTGTGCATGTACACATGTGTGTTGCACTTGTTTTTGCTCATTCAGACCTTCCCCATGCCTGTCCAGCATCACACTGGATGACAAAGAACCCTGCAAAGATTGCTTAGCCACCTCCCACAATTCCATGTGTTTCCAGCCAATAATAAATCCGATCTTTCTCATTCTGCTTCTTTGAGAGGTCACTCATAGAATAAGTTTAATAAAAAGTAGTTGTGATCACTATTTTATTTTTAAAATTACAGTAATTTAGTGTAATATATATATATATATGTTGATACAGTATTTATTCCACAACCAAATGTGGGAGCATAAAGAAATCCTGGTGGTCTTGAAAAATAATTATAATAGAATTTCAGGATAATCAGAAATAATTTTATTTTTGGACATTTTCTATAAATTTTCTTCCATTTATTTAATAAATCAAAAAGTGTAAATATGGTTTAGAACAATTTGCCTATCAGCTAGCACACAATTTTATTTTTTAATTAATAGCAGATAAAAATAGTGGACATTTTATAATATGAAATGAGCTTTTAGTGCAATTAAATGGTCTGTGATATATAATAAAGTGTTTTAATTATGTTAGTAAAAATCTCTACCAAATCTGAGAAGATATTACCTAAAGGTTATTTCTCATGTACTAATCAATTTATCTGGAAAATATTCTTGTTACATTTAAAAGAATTGGCATTATTATCTTCTGGTGCCTTCATTGCTTGAGGTGGGTTTTCTTTTTGGCTAATGATAAGTTTTAGAGATGGGTATTGAGAATAGCAGAAAATATTTGCTTGTATTTAGAGATGTAGATTTATATTTTTAGTAGTTTGAATTTCTAATTGATACTATTCTTTGCTCCAGTGAAATTCTCCCTCAGACGATTCATCATTTGAAAACAGATTGATTTAAAATAAAGTAAAATGAAACAGGCAGAAGATAGGTGCAAAGACTCCCCAGCTAAGCATCTGCAAACAGCTTGTAATCATGAAGAAACCGCTTAGCTTCATCCAAAATGAGAGAAATGCAAAGTAAAAAAGAAGTCGAGAAGATGTGGGGCTGTGGTTGGTTGGAGATGAAAACAGATCACCCTCCAAAGAGCAGCAGAGCTGGGCCCTCAGCAGGAAGGGGCAACAATGAATAGGACACTTGCTACCAGCACCAGTGATGTGAGAGACAATGCAGTCACCCTTGAAGATAGCTTTGAAAAAAAAAAAATCACCAAACAAGAAAAACTAGTTGTGACTACTGGAATGCAAACTAGGGGGAATCCAGAAGATTGACTACACTGTAGACAAGACTATGAGTGAACTGAAAGGTTCTCACATTGCTGATAGAAATGGGAAAGGTACCACCCCCTTAGAGGAGAGCTGATAAAGACCCCTCACCATTTTACAGGCATTAGCTGGAAATGACTAGGTTGTCATATACAGCACAGCCAAGGAGGCAAGAGGCAAGCCAGCCCTAATCTCAAACCTGTAAGAAATGGTAACTTTCCCAGAATTCATCAACTGCAGAAGGAGGGCTACATAAGCAATGAAGCCTCATGGATGTTATCAGAGGCCCTAGGTCCACACCTATCATTCATACTTATGTCATTTCATCACTTGTCCAGAATCAGGACTATGCCCCTCTGCAGATGGGAACACAGAACTGTCTGCAGTCTGGGGCTCTGGCATCTTTCTCAAAGGCTCTCCTGGTGTCAGAAAGGCAAGCCCTGGCATCCCAGGGAAACACAGTGGGTGATGAATATATCCTCCTTGTCTGTGTTGAACCCTTGAGCCCTCGGGGTAAATTTTGATGTGCTCAGCATCTTGGCAATCATCTGTGGTTCCACATAATACTTAGTTACACACCTTGTTATATCTATGTTTCCAGAAATGTTTTTCTGGTTGTAAAAATATGAGCTAATTTAAAAAATACACCCTACCCTCCACAACAGGCTGGAGAGATGGGTTAGTCTCCCAAATACTTGCCATCCATGTGTGAGGAACTGAGTCAAATTCCTAGTCACCACATAGAAGGTGGGTGTGGCATGCATATCCAAGTATGAGGAAAGTAGACGGGGAGGATTCCTGGGGCTTTTGGGTAAGCCAGTCTAGCAGAAACAGTGAGTTGTAGATTCAGGGGGAATGGAGAGACACCTAACATAGGCTTCTGGCCACATGAACATACACACAAAACAAACAACTTAAAAAAGAGCCCTCATACCAACAATCACCCCCTTAAAACCTGTTTTATTTTTTAAATATAATAAAATAATTCATACTAGAATAATTGAACATGTTAGTGTTTCCTATTTATTGCCCTTTTATACATAGCTTGCTGTGTGAACATATTTGACAAAATTGGACACAATTGGTATTTTATATCTTGCCTCTGTCAGTAAATCTTTGATTTAATGCATTTTCATTTTTAATGGCTGAAAAATGACATTCAATTAAAGTTATTAAGTTATTGGAAAGGCACCATGGCAGGTTTCAGGCAACCAGGGGAGGGGGGGAGGGAGATGGGGAGGGAAAGAGAAGGTATATGTGTATGAATAATTATGTTTTTCAGCTTGTTTTAAAAATTAAAGAGGTAATAGATATTCTCTGCCTTCTTAGACTTTACAATCTAGTGGAAGAAATGATATGTGTGTATAATTAACTTCAAAATTATGGCAGTGTGTAAGTCAAGGATTCCTTGGAGATAATGGGTGGTAGGACAGATCTGCTCATGCAGTCTTAACATGTGCAGTCAGAGTACATGTGGCTGGCATTGGAGATAGGAACAGATCTTCCCCTGACTGCAGGAGAGTTTTCTGTTTCAAATACAGAAGTCCCAGAAAGCTTGGTGAGCTTATGACAAAAGGATGCTGGACTCAACTGAATTTGTCTTGTTTTCATTGTTTCTGCCTCTTCAAGATAGGAATGGCAGCATTCCTCATTGCTAGAGTCCATTAGAGTGCATCATAGCTATGCCACCTGTCTCTGGATTTTCTTTTTAAGGCCACGAACTTACTATGTAGCTGGGATTGGTCTCAAATTTATGGCAATCTTTATACTTCAACTGCCTAAATGCTGCAGTTATAGGGGTATGCTTCAGATATTTTCAGTGAGGAATCAATGAGCTATCTCTTCAGCTATATACAGGTTCAGCTTCCGTCTTTGGGTTCTCTGGGGAAACACTAATTTAAAATGATTAGCACTAAGTAATGGAGATTAATGATGCATGTAACTCAACAGGAAAATGACTTTGCTAATTCAAGACAAGTTTCGGTTTCTGTTAATTTGTAGACTGCTCTGTGAACTTGCTGGGGACAAGTTGGACATTCAGATAAAAGAGGATTGAGAGATTGGACATAGGCCTGAGATGGTTGAGTGTACCTGTCTCAAAGCAAAGAGTTCACTGATGAAATCTCCGCATAAAGTTCATGGCATGTTTCATAGGATTTTCTCCTGTAGCGCTACCAGGTCAGCATTACTTTTTAAATGCATAAGATAAGAAGGTTTGGGGCAGATGATTACATGATGCTTGTCATCTAGCAATGTGAGGATATTGTTACGAGCAGGTTTTTCCCTGGCACCGGTCTGGTCCCACCGCCGCGCCAGCCCCACATAACACTCTGAGACTTTGTATTAGATATAAATCTGTTGTCCAGTTACTAGTTTCTTATTGGCTAGCTCTTTCTTAATGATTATCTCATTTCTATTAATCTAAGTATTTCCACGTGGCTTATCTTACGGAGGGGAGGGGGCGGCGTGCTGTTCTCTTTCCGCTCTCCATGTTGACTCCTCCTCACTACTTCCTCTTCCTCCTAGTTTCCTAGCCCCACCCATCTTGCTTTCCTATTGGCCAACAGTGCTTTATTCATTAACCAGTATGAGAAACATATTTACAGAATAACATCTCCCATCAGGATATAGTTCAATTTTCCCAGTAGATAACATCATTCCTCTATTAGACTGAGTATTGAGGTCTCTTTTATTAGTGTCTTGCCCAGGAATTTAACCTGAGGGTGGCTGAGACCTCTGCTTCTGTTCCTACAGCCCATAATGTCAGACACAAAGACTTCCAAATACCAGGCTGAGTGGAGCAGGTGAAGGGTTCTGCTGGTTACCAAAGATGCTCTGCACAAATCAGGACTTCTTAAGGAACCTATGTGTGTCCAAGTGATGGCCAATCAGTGTTTCATTCATCAACCAATAAAAGAAACATATATACAGAAGGACATCTCCCATCACCCAAGGGTCTGACATCACATACCAGAAGGGAGGCTCCTTTCTGCTGATTCAGCATCATGTAGTACTTACTACAGAATCTTTGGAGAGTATAGTCTTAGATCATTCCTACCCATCATGCCCCAGCCACATACAATCTGACTTTGACCTCAATAGGGCCATACATTTTTGGACAAGAGACAGAAATAGTCCACAGAATGTCTCATTGCAAATGAGACCATTTGGAGATACTCCAGACCATTAAGTTTAGTAATATAGTATTATATTATAGTAATATAGCCCCATTTCCAATTCCGGCTCAAAGAGTAGATAGACTCTTGGTGTGCAGGAATGAGACCTTGAAGGCTGATTTTACAATGCTGATTGGGGAAGCTATTTACCCATGCTTTTAAAACTGAGACTCTGTAGACATGACAGGATGACTGGTTACCACCTAGAAAATTGATGTCTCTTACCTTTTTATTGTTGTTGAGGGGAGCTTTCAGAATTCTGGAAAATACTATCAAATCTTGTTTTGTAGTGATTCTATTTTACTTTATTAGAAAAGAACCTTTCTCCTATTCTGCCTCACTGTCATGCAAGATCTCGTATGTGTCATTCAGTTTCCCTCAACACAAACATCTTCCATAGATGTGTACAGGCCTCAGTTGGCCATTTGTATTTGAGGAAAAGTATAATAATTGTATTAGTACCCTCTTTTTTCTCAAAGAAGAAACAGGATGGCATGGCAACAACTAGTCATCTCAACTCCAGGTTGTGTCTGTGGAGAGCCTCTGCCCTCCCAAACCCTGGCCACCAATCACATCAGGTTCCTTTGTGTCTTTTCAAGAGAGTGTTGCAGACTTCGAACTTGTGGTGATCCTATTACTACCTCAGTCTCCAAGTGCCGGAATAACAGGTGGGTGCTGCCACATTTGGCTGCTCTCCCAGATCACACTAAGGTTGTCTGAGTGTCAGCAAATGTGCAGAGTCCTGGGGATTTTTCTTGAAACATTTTCACAGAAGAAACCAATCAAAAGGAAGTCAGTTTTCATTTGAAGGGTCTTCAGGGAACTGCTATCTGCCTGGGAGGGACCCTTCCATGGTAGCTTAACTTTGGGTAAAAAATGGATATTTTTTTTCCTTAAGGCTTACTTAAAGTTACAAATATTTACTTAATTATTTTTATTTATGCATGTCATGTGTATGTAGGTGTTCATGGAAGCCAGGGATCCTCTAGATTCTTAGTCATGTGACAAAGGATATAGATGTATTGTTTTCTCAGCAAAGCAGGAACTGAACACTTGAGCTGTAGAGAAATAATGGCTGACTCTTAGATACACAGTAGTGAGCCCTCAACAGATGGGATTATGAACTGACCTGAGCTGAGCGGTGACCTGTTTGTAGGACTGCACCAAAAAATATTTGTCTAAAGGAAGCAATGTTTGGAATGTTTTCCTTGTGCAAAGCTACTGAGTTTTTTTAAAAGAAGTCCTGACCCCTTCCATCTGAACATCCAGGGTGAACACTTTAAGGCAGAAATCTATCTGATCGTGTCAGCTTTCTGTTTAGAGAGTTTTCAGAGGCCCAGTGTGTTACGGCAGGTCTCCCTGCCGGCCTCCTGTCCTGCGGCCACGTGGGCCCACAGCCGCGCCAGCCCCAAATAACACTCAGAGACTCTGTATTTGATACAATCCTGTTGGCCATTTACCATTATTGTTTATGGGCTAGCTCTGTCTTAATTATTAACCCATTTCTACTTATCTAAGTATTTCCACGTGGTCGTCTTATCAGGGAGCCGCGCGGTAGGCGTCCTGCTCCTTCCCCGGGCTACATCTTGACTCCACCTACTACTTCCTCTTCCTCCTCCTAGTCTCCTAGCCCCACCTATCTAGTTTTCTATTGGCCACAGGGCTTTATTAACAGTATGAGAAACATATATACAGAATCACATCTCCCATCACCAGTGGGCTTTGGAATGATATCCAAACTCTTTGATCCAGTCACAAATCATTCCCTCCAGCATCGTTTTGGAAACCTCTTCCCTTTGCCCTCAGGTTCTAGTCATATTTCACTGATTTCAAAGCTCAACTTCATTGAGGGTGTTCTATATCCCTTACACATCCCCGTGCTGCTCACACACAGGCTGGGCACTTGGTCCTGATGAAAACTCCAGGTGGAGCCACAGAAAGCATAGGTAAAGCACAGGCAACCAGATACCTAATAACTGGTGACTGTATTAACTAGGATTTGGACCTACATATTTGGACCTCAGAGCTCTTTACCTAGCCACCTGGGTTGACGGCTTTCTCAGCAGAAACTACCACATTCTCCCTTGGGGTGTGATGTTTCCTCTTGCTCAGTGCATCTCACTAACCTCTGTTCTTTGTTTAGAATCAGTATCAATATTACTTCTCTGAGGCCCCTGAGGCTCCAGGGTCCCATAGCACATTGCAGTTAATTCTGTCCCAGCACTTGTCACACCCTAGTGAGAGTACAAGTATTTTAGAGTTCTGTCCTCACTGAGATAACAGTTTCTTTTTGGTGTGATGATACCTTTTATGTCTATACCCCTATTTTGTTCTCAGGACTTAGGGAAAGTAGACAATATGATATTTCTCCAATAGGCAACAAGTGCATACACGACACATACATTTTCTCAAGTAACAGTCTGCAGAGCAGTTCTGGGACTAGGACAGCAGCATTGGCAGAGAAGTCCCGAGGCGAGGCTCCTTCTTGTCTGTCGCCCCTGTCAGAAGGTGCTGCTAGTACTAGATGGGCCATCATCACATGTCCACTCACTTTTAAGGCTGTGGGGTGGAAAGCTGCAAAAGAGGGATACTTTCTCAGCCTAGACACACAGGGGAGGGCCTAGGCCCTGCTCCAAATGATATGACAGACTTTGAAGATCCCCCATGGAAGGCCTCACCCTCTCTAGGGAGCAGAAAGGGGCTGTGGTTTGGTGGGGGTGATAAGGGAAGCTGAGGGAACAGTGAATTGACATGTAAAGCCACCTTGTTTCAAATTTAAATTAAAAAAGGAAAAAAAAAGTACTAGGAGAACATGTACCCTTTTCCCTTTAAAGTATCTGAACTACCCACTGCTACCCACAGGAACTGAATTACAAGGTTATAACTTGCTGCACAGGAGCCTGGGGAAATAAATTTTGGTAGGCCATGTGCCAGGATAAAGTTAGTTAGACTGTATGCCTTACGACACAACAAAACACCTGAGCTGATTCTGGTGGCATAGAGACAGACCAGTCATAAGTTAACAGAAGGCTGAGCTAAAGAGCAAGTTCAAGGGGTGTCTGGGCAACTTAGCAAGAGCTTGTCTCAAAGGCAACCATGGGCTGGGGATATATATTAGCATTGGAGAGCCTAGGCCCAACTCTCAGCACTGCAAAATAAAATAGAGCAACAATAAACAAAAACAAGAAATGTGACCCCCTGCCCCATAATGTAATTTTTAAGTAATATAAAGCTGTTTCTCAATTCTGGAGGCTGAAAAGTCCAAGAAAGAGGAGAAGGGATATTTAATGTCTGTTGAAATCCTTACACTTCATAGGTGGCCTCACCCAAGTGTCCTCCTAAAGCAGAAGGGACAGAAAGGCAAAGAGGCCCCAAAGTAGTTCCCACCTGCCCTTGTAGAGGCACTCTTCCACACATGTGGGAGCTACTCACAGCAGTCTGTGAGTAGCTCCATGTTGTGTAAAATATATTTGCTTCATGTTGTGTAAAATCAAATGCAGAGTGTTATGTATTTAGCTGATGGATAGTTATTTCATTAAATATTAATTTAAGGCTGGAGAGATGGCTCATGTTCTTTTCCAGTACCCACATGGTGGCTCAAGCCATTCGTTACTCCATTCCCAGGGCATCTGGCACCCTCTTCTGGCCAGGTATGTACAGACATATATGCATATAAAACATCCACACACATAAAATCAACAAATAAAAATTAAAAAATATTAATTTGCTCTGCCTTTACACTAAAAGTTTTCTGGCTAGAGTAGTCCATATAATAATTTGTATTATTAAGTAAATCAGTATGGGGAGCAATGATGATGTGGTTTGGCAAAGCAGACTTCCTGAAAGCGATTCCTTGCTGGAGTGCTAAAGTACATGCCGGAGTGGGACAACGGAGACCAGCAGAAGCACACCAGGAGTGCTTCAGTTTCAACTACAGGACAAAGAAAGAAGTCATGGCTCCGCTGTGAGGAAACCCATGAGACTGGGAGATCAGGGGATGACAGGAATAGACAGAGGGAAGAGCCCTGGGCCGAGGTGGTTCCGAGTGTTTAGTTGAGCCCATGAAAGAAACCAGATGAGCAGGAAAGCTTCAGTTAGAACAGTCTCCCGAGAGTTTGCAATTCCCAGAATGCCATGGGTTTGGAGGCCATTTTGATTACATAAACTCAAAGTCTTTTCCTTCCAGTTGATACAACTATTTTACAGCAAATGTTAGAAGAGAAGAGGAATTGCTTTATAACAGTGTATTTGTGTGCGTGTATTCTGTGACATAAGGGAAGATCTGTTTTGAGTCTGTGGTGAAGTTTGGGTCTACTAACATTTCTTTGAGGGAGGGTTCGTGGGACACATGATTCAGCTTGGGGGGTGGGTAATGCTCACTGCAGTGCATGAGGCCCAGCCCCTGTTGGAGAATATATAGGCAGTTAATCATTGTAGGGTGCTTGAGGTGCACTCTTTTGTGATGTAGTGGACAGTAAGTTGTCCATGCTTCTATAGGGAACCTACACCCATACTCCTAGAGTAACACTAATATAATTTCTTGTTGAATAAGCTAGACTTGAATGGCATTGTGTCCTTGGTCTGCCACTGGTGCCCTACCTGAGATTTGTTTGTACCTCCCCAGGAAAGGTTCAAACACCACCAAAGAAAACTCTTAAGTGTGGGGGGAAGTCTGACAGAGCAAAACTTGGACAAGGCTCCACCAGGTTCTGTACAAGTTTCTTTCTCCTCTTCCTTTCCCCCTCTCTTGTTTCATCAGTTTTCTCTTCTCCTTTTATGCAATTCTAAGTTTCCATCAACTAACACAAATGCTTTAGTTTTTAAAAGTGCTCAAAATTTAAAACTTAGCATGTTCTCCTAGGGAAACTCAGTGTTTGGAATGTTTCTCTCTCTCTGCTCCTCACATGTTTACCCTTTCTTCGTTCTCAGTTTGTTGGTGAGCTTTTGTATGGGTTTATGTTTCCAGGAGTCCCATTCCCCTTTTAATCCATAAAAGTCACCTTTGAGTGGTGGAAGTGCTGTACTCTGAGCCTCATAGCCCCTGCCGGGTTTTTTATTACACAAATGTTGCTAAAACAGTTTCTTGGGAAATCTTCCTAGATTTAATCTATGTGCTGGTTTTTGTGTTGTTTCTTTCCTGACGCATTAACGAGTATCGATTCAACCTTGTTTCTGGTGCCTTAAATGTTTTATGTGTGCTTTTCCATTGCCACAGTTGATAGCAGTAGATCTCCAGTAGAACTGCAGCTTTTCTTTCCTTTCTCTGACTCTTCTCTTCTGAGCATGATAAGGCTCAACATTCAGGCCATGGGAAGAGCTGACAGGGTGAAAGAAAGCTGATCTTGTCTACATAAAATGTGATGTCACTTTACATACCTGCAGAGGGTTAGGTTTGGTGCTCTAAGCAGAATTTAAGGATGAATCCAACCAGTAAGATCAGAGTCTTGACATGCACATTTTGGCAGACTTATCCTTGAATCTTCTCAATGTGGAAGATATTTTAATATACACATTACTATTACTTGACTAAATGATGCTAACTTGCTATTCTCTTGTGAAAATGTGCTGTGATTCTTCTGCTCATCCTGAATTTCTTGTTTTAATACCCTACTTCATAAATCATTGTGATATTGACAAGCTGATGAAAGTGTTCACCCAACAGACCAGAGTACAACAGTGTATTGTAAAGAAGACAGCTGTCAGCACAATGACAGAATGAGCTGTGTAAGACTACGGTGGTCTCTGTTTTGGAGCAATCCTCCTTCAGTGAAGGTGAGCTGTGGAACTCATCTACCGGGAACTCTGGGAATCAAGGTGTGAGTCAGTCCTCATTGGCTGACTCAGTCATATAGCACTGTGTTTGCAGCTAGAACACAGCTGCAGTTTTCTGCTTGGAGATGAAGATCACACTGGGGACCCATTCCCTGTCTGGTCTCTCCATCCTGGTCTTTCCTCCACATTTTTCTTAGACACAATGATAAACCTAACCTTGGGAAGTTGGCTGGCTATCTCTTTGTCAGTGGCCTGTTGTCCTAGTTGTCATTTGGTACTCTGGCAAAGCTTTTGAAGGGAGATGTGGTGGGAACTACCACCCCTGCATTTTCCAAGTTCTTGATGTTGGCTCTAATTTCTACAGTTTCTACAGGGAAACAATACTGTTTTTGATTCACCATTTTCTTTGGTAGAGGCACTCCTAAAAGCTTCCATTTAGCCCTTTCAACCAAAGTAGCCCTCACTCAGCTCACAAAGTAGCCACAGCTCAGTGAACTAATGTGAGAATTCTGATAATTTCTATCCCATGTATACATTCTGGGAATGGGGAAATAACCACAGGATGAGATTCACTGGACCCACTGTGAGTTGGACTTCAGACACATCCCAAGTAATCACCTGGCCTCCTTAAGCCTCTACTCTAACTGGAGGATCACAGTGTTTCTTGGGATCTCCCAGAGTCAGCATCAATTCAGAACCAGTATCCAGTACACCCTGGAAAGCCTGATTGTTTCCTTTCCCCCAGTGTACAGTTACCGTTGTAAGAGACTGCAGGGCTCTGTGGGGGAAGGACTGGAGAGAGGCTAACAGTAAAACTCTTAGGCGTTTTATAAAGGTCCTTCTTCTGAGGAACTTGTCCATGCCTTCATTCAAGGGACTCTGGGTGTGCAAACTGGCTCAGGTCTGGTAATTGGTTAACTGGGTTCAGTTTTACAGGGACTTGGGTATCTTTTAAGTGTCTTTTAGGTATGAGCAACATCAGATTTTTGTTTTTTGCTGTCCCACTTCAATTAAAAGCTGGCTCCAGAGTTGGATTATGGCTCCTCCTTCTCTAGATCTGAGCAGGTTTCTTCCAAAATTTCTGTCCCATATCAAGCAATCCACCTCACTATGTGACAGAGAAAGGAGATCAAAACAAAGTAAAAAGACAGGCTATTCCCAGTGGGGACGATTTCGGCTCATCTCATGCTCTTTTGGTTTTGATTTAACTCTTCAAAATTTTGCTGAGGTATAAATCTTATTTCAAGATTTGTAAGATGATTCTGTAAACTTTCTGTACCTCAAGATTTATAAGCCTATTGAGTATGATTAAAAATCTGTAGCAAAAGGGTCAACTTAAAAGTTATAAAGTTGAGTCCTGCCCTGGCAGTCCAATCCATCCAGAATCTGCCCCCATTTCAGTCTTAGACCAGCCTGCACCCACAAGGAGAGGTGAGTGTGGGACCTTCTCTGGTCCACCTTCCTCTCCCCCTCCTTGGCGTCTCCTGAACCGGGGCTGTGTACATAGTAGTACTATCCTGGTCTGCCGCCATTGCAGTCTGAGACCATTGGAGTCTTGGACCTGCCTGCACTCACTGGGAGAGAGCCTTGGACCTGTACCCACCAGGAGAGGGAGAGACCACACCTGCATTCACTGGAAGAAGGGATGGGAAGATGACAGAATAAGAACACATTCAAAAACAGAAAAACCAATATGATGCCACCAGAGTGTAGGGACTCTACACCCTACACAGATGAAACAGAAGAGAATGACCTTAAAAACAACTTTATGAAGATGAAAGAGACCCTCAAAGAGGAAATGAGAAAAGTCCCTTAAAGAAATGGAAGAAAAAACAGACAAAAATGTAAGAAATGAGGAAAAGACAATCCAAAAAACTGCAAGAAATTAACAAATCTCTTAAAGAAAGCAGAAAAGCCAAGAAAAAAAAAACAACCAAACAGGTAAAGGAAACAATTCAAACAGTTCAAGACTTGAAAGCTGAATTAAAGACAATAAAAACACAGACTGAAGGAATGCTAGAAATAGAAAAGCTAGGTAAATGATCAGGAACTCCAGATGCAAGCATAACCAACAGAATACAAGAGATGGAAGAGAAAATGTCAGGTGTTGAAGATACACTGGAGGAAATAGAATCATTGACCAAAGAAAATCATAAGTCCAACAAATCCTTAACACAGAATATCGAGGAAATCTGGAATACAGAGAAAAGACCAAACCTAAGAATTATAGGTATAGAAGAAGGTGAAGAAATCCAGTTCACAGGTGCTGAAAACATATTCAACAAAATCACAGAAGAAAACATTCCCAACTGAAAGAAAGAGATGCCTATGAAAGTACAAGAAGTTTATAGAACACCAAGTAGACTGGATCATAAAGAACACCATAATAATCAAAACACCAAACTTACAGAATAAGAAAAGAATATTAAGAACTGTAAAAGAAAAAAGCCAAGTAACATATAAAGGCAGACCTATCAGAATTACACCCGATTTTTCAATGGAAACTCAGAAACCAGAAGGTCCTGAATAGAGATGTTCTACAAATGCTAAGAGACCATGGATGCCAGCCCAAACTACTATACCCAGCAAAGTTTTCAGTCACTATATATGGAGATATTCCATGACTGGAAGGAAAATTTAAACCCAAGGAAATTAACTATGCTCATAAAAACATAGGAAATAGACAATCCCACTTAACCATAAGCCAAAAGGAAAAAGGTGGGGAGAACCACACACAATACTGCCACCAAATCCAAAACTTACAAGAATCCATACAAAGGCTAAGAGACCATGGGTGCCAGCACAGACTACTATGCCTACCAAAGTTTTCAGTCACTATAGATGGAGAAAATAAGATATTCCATGACAAAAGCAGATTTAAATAATACATATCCACAAATCTAGCCCTACAGAAAGTACTGGAAGGAAAATTTAAACCCAAGGAAGTTAACTACACTCACAAAAACATAGGCAATAGATAATCCCACTTAACCAAAAGCCAAAAAGAAAAAGGGGGGGACCCACACACAATACCACTATCAAATCCAAAATATACAAGAATAAGCAATCAATGGTCATTAATATCTCTCAATATTAACGGTCTTAACTCACCTATAAAAAGACACAAGCTAACAGAATGGATATGAAGACAGAATTCATCCTACTGCTGCATATAAGAAACACTTCAATTTCAAAGAGAGACATTACCTCAGAGTAAAGGGATGGGAAAAGATTTTCCAATCATATAGACCTAAGAAAGAATCTGGTGTAGCCATCCTATTATCTAACAAATTAGACTTTAAACTAAAATTAATCAAAAAAGATGAAGGAGGTCATTTCATATTCATCACAGGAATAACCCATCAAGATGATGTATCAATTCTGAACATTTACATACAAAATACAAAGACACCTACATTCATAAAACCCAAATCACACATAAACCCCACACACTTATAGTGGAGACTTCAACATCCCACTCTCACCACTGGACAGGACTATCAGACAGAAAATTAACAAAGAAATAAAGGAAATACCAGAAGTTATGACCTAATTGGGTTAAACAGACATCTATAGAACATTCCATCCAAACACAAAAGAATATACCTTCTTCTCAGTGCCACATAGAACCTACTCTAAAATCAATGATATACTCAGCAACAAAGAACATCTCAACAGATACAAAAGAAATTGGAATAACCCCCTGTATCTTACCAGATCACCATGCTTTATAGTTAGAATTCAACAACAACACAAATTGTAGAAAGCCTACATACTCAGGGAGATTGAACAATGCTCAGTTGTATCATTCCTGGCTCAAGGAAGAAATAAAGGAAGGAATTAAAAACTTCCTAGAATTCAATAAGAATGAAAACACAACATACCCAAACTTATGGGATACTTTGAAAGCAGTACTAAGAGAAGAGTTCATAGCACTAAGTGCCCACATAAAGAAATAGAACTACAGACCAATCTCGTTCATGAACATTTATGAAAAAACAATAAAATACTGGCAAATTGAATCCAAGAAAGCATCAGAAAAATCATCCATAATGATCAAGTAGGCTTCATCTCATAGATGCAGGGATGGCTCAACATATGAAAATCCATCAATGTAATCCACCATATAAACAAACTGAAAAAGAAAAACCACATGATCATCTCACTAGATGTTGAAAAATCCTTTGACAAAATCCAACACCCCTTCATGTAAAGGTCTTGGAGAGATCAGGGATAACAGGAACATACCTAAACATAACAAAAGCAATATACAGTAAACCAACAGCCAACATCAAACTAAATGGAGAGAAACTCAGTTTGATTCCTTTAAAGTCAGGAACAAGAGAAGGCCCTCTCCATATCTCTTCAATATTGTACTTGGAGTTCTAACTAGAGCAATAAGACAACAAAAGGAGATACAAATTGGAAAGGAAGAAGTCAAACTGTCACTATTTGCAGATGATGTGACAGTTTATATAAGTGACCTGAAAAACTCTACCAGGGAACTCCTACAACTGATAAACACCTTCAGTAAAGTGGCAAGATTCAAGGTTAACTAAAAAAAAAATCAGTAGTCTTATTATATATAGATGATAATGGGCTGAGAAAGAAATCAGAGAAACATGATTCTTTATCATAGCCACAAATATCTTGGGGTGATGCTAACCAAACAAGTGAAAGACCTGTATGGCAAGAACTTTGTGTCTTTCAAGAAAGACATTAAAGAAGATACCAGAAAATGGAAAGATCTCCCAAGCTCTTGGATAGGTAGGATCAATGTAGCAAAAATGGCAATCTTGCCAAAAGCAATCTACAGATTCAATGTAATCCCCAGCAACATTCTTCACAGACCTTTAAAGAACAATACTCAACTTTATATGGAAACAGTAAACCCAGGATAGCCAAAACAACCCTGTACAATAAAGGAACTTTTAGAGGCATCACCATCCCTGACTTCAAGTCCTACTATAGAGATACTATAGTAATGAAAACAGCTTGGTATTGGCACAAAAAACAGACAGGTAAACCAATGGAATTGAATTGAAAACCCTGATGCTAATCCGCACACCTACAAACACCTGATTTTTTGACAAAATAGCTAAAATTATACATTGATAAAAGAAAGTATCTTCAACAAATGGTGCTGGCATAACATGTAGAAGATTGCAGACAGATCTATATCTACCACTGTGCACAAAACTCGCTCAAGTCCAAATGGATCAAAGATCTCAACATAAATACAGCCACACTGAACCTCTTAGAAGAGAAAGTGGGAGGTACCCTTGAATGAATTGGTACAGGTGACCACTTCCTGATATAACACCAGTAGCACAGATACTTCAATCAACAATTAATTAATGGGACCCCCTGAAACTGAGAAGCTTCTGTAAGGCAAAGGACACAGTAAACAAGACAAAACAGCAGCCCACAGAATGGGAAAAGATCTTCACCAACCCCATATCTGACAGAGGACCAATATCCAAAATATACAAATAACTCAAGAAGCTAGTCACCAAAACACCAAACAACCCACTTAAAAAGTGGGGTACAGAACTAAATAGAGAATTCTCTATGGAGGAATCTCAAATGGCTGAAAGGCACTTAAGAAAGTGCTCAACAACCTTAGCCATCAGGGAAATGCAAATCAAACTAACTCTGAGATCCCATCTTACACCTGCCAGAATGGCTAAAATCAAAATCTCCAATGACAGTTTATGATTGAGTGTATGTGGAGAAAGGGGATCACTCCTCTATTGCTTGTGGGAGTACACACTTGTATAGTCACTTTGGAAATAAATATGGTGGTTTCTCAGGGAAATGGGCAATTTCCTCAGGAATCTACCTCAGGAATCAGCAATTCCACTCTTAAGCATATACCCAAAGGATGCGAATTCATACCACAAGGACATCCATTCAAGTATGTTCATAACAGAATTATTTGTAATAGCCAGAACCTGGAAGCAACCTAGATGCCCCTCATCTGAAGAATGGATGGAGAAACTGCGGTGCATTTACACAATGGAGTACTACTCAGCAGAAACAAACAAACAAACAAACAAAAAAAAAACCCCACCAATAAAATCTTAAAGTTCACAGGCAAATGGATGGAACTAGAGAAAACCATCCCAAGTGAGGTAACCCAGACACAGAAAGACAAACATGGTATGTACTCACTCATATATGGATATTAGACCTAGAACAAAGGATTACCAGCCTATAAGCCACACCTCCATAGAAGCTAGGAAACAAGGAGGGCCCTAAGAGAGACATACATAGTACCCTGAAGAAGAGGAAAGGGAGAAGATCTCCTGAGAAAATTGGGAGCATGGGGGGGTGGTGGAGGGAGATAGGAGAAAGAGGAGGGGAAAAGAGGATCAGGAAGGAGAACATGGCAGATCAGGAAGATTGAGTTGGGGGAAGAACAGAGGAGAACAAGAAAAGAGATACCATAATAGAGGGAGCCATTATAGGTTTAAAGAGAAATCTGGCACTAGGGAAATGTCCAGAGATCTACAAGGATGACCCCAACTAAGAATCTAAGCAATAGTGGAGAGGCTGCCTTAAATGCCCTTCCCCTATAATTAGATTGATGACTACCTTAAATGCCATCCTAGAGCCTTCATCCAGTAGCTGATGGAAGCAGAAGCAGAAATCTACAGTTAAGCACTGAGCCGAATTCCTGGAATCCAGTAGTAGAGAGGTAGGAGGGATGAACAAAGGGGTCAAGACCAGGCTGGATAAACCCACAAAAACAGCAGACCTGAACATGTGGGAGTTCATGGACCCCAGTCAGATAGCTGGGAAACCAGCATAGGACCAACCCAGATCCCTGAACGTGGGTATCAGTTATGAGGCCTGGACAGTGTATGGGACCTCTGGCAGTGGAACCAGTATTTATACCTAGTGCACAAATAGACTTTGGGAGCCCATTCACCATGGAGGGATACATTCTCAGCCTAGATACATGGGGAGGTGATGGGAAATGTCATTCTGTTAATGAATAAAGCCCTGTTGGCCAATAGGAAAGCAAGATAGACAGGGCTAGGAGACAAGAAGGATTCCAGGAGATATAGTGAGGAGATTCAAGATGTAGGGACTTGAGAAGAAGGTCCCTTATCTCTCCAGTAAGATAAGACCATGTGGAAACACAGATTAATAAAAATGTGTTAATATTTAAGACAGAGCTAGCCAATAAGAAACGCTAGTAATAGGCCAATAGCTTTATATCTAATACAGTGTCTCTGTGTGTTATTTGAGCCTATGGGACCAGGCTGGTGGGAAAACTGCTCGTAACAGGGAGGCCCTAGGGCCTGTTCCAAATGAATGATGTGACAGACTTTGATGATTATCCATGGGAGGTCTCACCACCCCCTGGGGAGTGGATTCTGGGGTGGGATGGGGGGGTTGGCATGGGGGCATGGAAGAATGGGAGGGAGGGGGATTATTTCTAAATTAAATAAAAATTTATTAAAAAATAAACAATAACAACAACAAACTTGTAAAGCTGGGGTTTAAAAATAGTTTAAAAATCTAATCCAAGAACTTGGGAGGCAGAGGCAGACAGATCCCTCAGTTTGAGGTCATCCTGGTCTACAGAGTGAGTTCCAGAAAAATTCTGCCTCAAAATACAAAACAAAAGAAAATGTACACATAGGCAATCTTAAAGGAAACATGTGGTTTGCCACCACCTTGGTTACTGTCCTCCCACTGGGATGGAGGCAGTGACGTGGCTCATAGTCTTCTTTGATAGGGTTGGGATGGGTTTTGTCATGTGACTTCACTCCAATCTTCATTAAAAGTGACCACATAATATTAGACAACCAAGGGAAAACAAAAACAACAGCAACAAACTCCTCCTAGTTTTGAAGCCCAAACCAGATGATTTCTCCACTGTTTTTGATCATGCGGACAAGCATCCCCCTTATTGGCTTCAACCCTTAGACCCTTCTCTCCCTCTCTCAGCTTCTCTTGTTTTCCATCCTCAGTGACAGGACCCTCCCCACAATCAACCCTCTTGGATGCCCACTTTCAGCCCACTGGCAGCCCTTAGTTCTCCTGCTATTTACTCCTGCCCTGTCATGGGATCTCCTTAGCTCCCCATACCTGGCCTAAACTGGCCACAGTTCTGCTTTGCAGGAGGTTTCTGGGGTGGAGAGTTTGGTCAGAGGCATGTCCACTGTATTAATCAAACACTCTCAAATAGAGAAGAATTTGTATCCCACATTGCTAAATCTTCCACCTTTATCAAAGTTTAGTGTATTACCCAGTTTTTCAAACTCTGCTTCCATGATGTTTATATGATTCATATTAATAACCTGTGGAACACAGGTAAGTATGGGACCAGGCTAGAACACATGCAGACAAAGCCCATGAAATTAATGCCACCCACCCAGCTGGGTCTGAGGCAGTCCCCAGCCTTGACCTTAAGTGGAATTACAATACCCCAGCAGGCAACCTAGCTAGAAATCTATTTATAACTAACCTCTTGGCCAGTTTCTGCAAGGTTACCCTAAAAGTTGGAAATTATTAAAAAATCCAAGAGGTCATCTAGAATAAACACAAAAAACACACCTCAAGTCCTAGACTGCTTTACAAAGGCCCTCTTACAATTTATCAGTTTTGATTCTGAGACCCCAGATGTCAAACAACTCCTTATGACTTACTTCTCCCTGAGTTTCCCTGACATTAGGGCCAAACTTAAATGCCTACAGAGGGGCCCTGACTCCACAGGCAGAAGTCTTAGCTGTAGCCTTCAATATGTACCATAGGAGAGATGAAAAAGACCCCAGACTAAAAATACCCAATGCTAGAGCTAAGGCCTTTAAGCTGGCCATAGCAATTTCCCAGGATCCCTTGCCTCCCAAAGTCCAAGAACCTCAAGATTCATGCCTCAAATGTGATCAGGAGGGTCACTGGGCCCAGGCTTGTGGGAGTCCTCATAAACCACCTTGAGTCATGTCAAAGGTGCCATCAAGGAAGACATTGGGTTATTGACTACCCCATGTCCCTCATGGAGTGAGGACATTAAGCCCAGCTTGCCCTCCTAGGACTCAGTAGACCTCCTATGACTGGCCATGGATGATTGGGGGGGGGTCTGACCACTACCATCTTTAACAGAGAGCCACAGGTAGTCTTTATGGTATCGGGGTGACCCAACTCCTTCCTTTTGTACATTGGGATCACTTATTCAGTCCTAGTGTAGTTTTAGGGACCCATCTCTCCTTCTTATTCCCCTATTGTTGGGGAAGGGGGACTGCCTTACCAACCTCACCAAACTCCATCACTTAGCTGTATCTGTAGGGGTATTCCCCTTCCCACTCCTTCCTACCTGTACCAACCTGTCCCATCCCCAGAGAATAGCCCCAAATTTAGTTCAGATGCTCCTAAAGGAAAACCCCCACAAGACTATGATACTTCCTGCCTTCATCCACTCATGGGTAAGCATACATCCTGACATACTTCCTGCCTATATCTCTCCTACTATGTGTGATCAAGCACATCCTGTGCAGTTGGGGAAACCAACCTTGTTTAGGGAAGTGGAAACACATGGCTTTGTATCTCATAAGAACCACGGCCCCCAGCATTCCAGGAAGTTATCTGTCCTTGGACAAGTGGGGCTTACAGATCAACATTTGCACTTACATTGCCCCCTTGAGTTGTTGTAGTGGGTAGCTGTTTATACTTCACTCTAATAACCATTAGTTTAATGGCACCCAATGGGAATTTATGTATCTAGGTAAGGCTTTGATGATGCATGTGCCAATAGCAATGAGTAGAAACAGAAGGGCCACAGGCCCTGTGATAGCTGACATCAGAGTTACTGTGTGTCTTAGGTGGGGTTTCTATTGCTATGAAGAGACACCATGACCGTGGCAACTTTTATAAACATTTAATTGGGGTGGCAGCTTACAGTTCAGAAGTTCAGTCCATTATCATCATGGTGAGAAGTGTGTGGGCAGACATGGTACTGGAGAAGGTGTTGAGAATCTTACATCCTGACTCAAGGCAACGGGAAGTGGTCTGAGACACTGAGCAGTATCTTAAGCACACATGAGACACCAAAGCCTACCTCCACAGTGACACACTTCCTCTTATAAGACCACAGGAATCCACAAGGCTACATGTCCTAATAGTGCCACTTTCTTTGGGGGCCATTTTCTTTCAAACTACCACACTGTAAGAATGAGAATTAGTCACTTCATCTTGGGTCCCCCCCCTTTTTTCTACAATGTTGTTGTTTTTGAAAACAGCCAAATTATCTCTAATGATTCTTGAGTGATTTGCAGAGAAACAACAACTTTCTCTTAGAGTCACATAGCTCCTTGTTCTACATAAGGTAAATTAAATGCCCTGTCATATTATAGAACTATTTCAGGTAAGGAATCTACCTTTTGATGGATTCCAGACTATTTGGTTTTCGCAGGTACCTTCCCTGGTATGCCAATAGGCACTATAGGCAGTCATTTTCCTTTTGACCTGTTGAGGATATGAGGTGATTTTCTCTTTCACCACTTCCTGCTGAAACTAGGATGTTGGTGTCAGGCCCAGGAAGGCTGGAGTGCTAGTCAAAGGCTGGGAGGGATTTATTCGGACAATGAGGCATTCATCAGAAGCATCTGATTAGCTGACCCAGCTGAAGAGACAGGGAGAAATCACATTGGCTGGACCCGTTCACATCAGCTTCCAATAAGTCCAGGGCTCCCAGCCATTTGGAGCAATTTGTAGCCAGTAGCTGATTACTGGATGGTATCTGTCAGCCACATGGGAATCTGCTGAAACAGATATAGACTAGGGACAGAAATTAAGATTGGGAAGTTAAAGAAAAATCATAAATTTGGCTATTCCAGGCCCATAGTCCCAGTAGTTGCGGAAGGGGAGGAGTTCAAAGAGCAGAGGAGAGAGAGATCACACCCTCAGGAATACACAGGTGGGGAAATTCAGGCTGTATTAATCTGGAGTGAGTCTGTTAGAAACCTGCAGTCTGGACCCTGCTGGGCCATGCCCAACCCCCACCTTTTTAATAGCAATAAGAGGTGGGAATGTTGGGGCTCAGCAGTCTGTGGAGGGCGGAACGCCTATGACCACGTAATCACTATGTCAGGCTTTACCTAGCTGCTCAAGCTTCTATCTGGCTGCGCAGAGACCGGGTTACGCATGCGCAAGTGCCCCTTTTAAAGCAAGCGCGCCAAGCACACCTCTCTCTCTTGCCTCTTGCTCTCTTGCCCTCTTGTCTCTTGCCCTCTTGTCTCTTGCTTCTGCTCTCTCTCTCTCTCTCTCTCTCTCTCTCTCTCTCTCTCTCTCTCTCTCTCTCTCTCTCTCTCTCGGCTTTCGGTTGGCCACCAGCTACCCCCCCTTTCCTCTCCCCTCTCTCAATAAACTCTGCATGGGGGCTGAATCTCGTGTTTGTGTTTCTTAGGCAATAGCTGCATCAAAAGAACAACAGAGTCCATTTGATTTGTGAGAGATCAAATCTTATGACTTCCTTGACACCCTGACACATGATTTTTGTTTAAAAGAAGATATATCAGTATCACCACTGTTCGTAATCCATATTGAAATCTATATTGTAGGAAAAGCAGCTAACAGGTGTCATGTCTTTGAGTCACAGCAGAAGCTCTGGTTTAAAAAGCATGAACACTTTTCCCTGATCCAGAGAGCTGGACATATAGATTTGACAGAGATGTTGTTAGCCTGATGAGAAGCACCTTCAAGTCTATTTCAAAGACAACCAAAGGAAATTTAAAAAGGTAAGCTTGTGGCTGACAATAGTAGTCAGTGCTGTATCAATGTATCAAAGTCCACTCATCACTACTAAAACACTGAACCTTTACAATAGAGGGGAAAGAAATCTGAAATATTTTCATTACCTCAGATTACTTTTTTATACTTATATACTTACTTTTTAGATCCTCAGCTTACTTAAACTTTTACATTCTCCATCTAACCATTTCCAGAAATACGAGTAGGTTTTTTTTTTTTTGCTTGTTTTTTTTTTTCTTCAGCAAACGTTGCAAAGAAAGTTTCTTTAAACGCCATTGTCTTGTTTTGTTCTCCTTTCTCTATCACAGTACAGCAACCTGCCTGAAACAGGACAGAGCTTTTGAAGGAACCCTCTAAACAAACATGTTTGGGTCCAGAGGAATGGAGCCATAGCCCAACTCTGTTATTACTGAAAGACCCCCACTCAAGGCTAATAGCTTAAGGCCTGGCTTAGCAATGGTAATGCCATTTTGCAAGGCTTCCACATAAACAAGTAAAAGTATAGGACAAGGTCAGTACTCACAGGCTGCCACATCTGGCCTTGGGAAGGGAGCAGAGAGTTAGGAGAAAAACCCAAACATGAGCTAAGGCAGCTATTATCAGATCCCCAAACACGTAACAGACTTGTCCTCGGATGACTCAATACCTTATTTGAGCTGACCAATGGGACCCCTGTAACTATGCATCTCGCTTCTGTACCCATGCTTTTGCTACCCAGCCTTATAAAAGTCCCTCTCCCCAGCCCGTGGGCGCGCAAGTCCTCCGAGAGACTTTGTCGCCCACAGGTACCTGTGTATCTCAAATAAACCTCTTGCAGTTTGCATCCGCATCCGTGGTCTCGGCTTGGTCTTTGGGTCCAGGGGTCTCTTCCTGGAGGGAAGTCCTCTTCTGGGGTCTTTCATTACCTCTCCAATAAAGCAGAACTTTAATATTTATCCACACTCAAAAGACATTTGAATCCCTGCTAAACTGAATCCAGTCACCAGAAAGCCCAGAGAGGAATTCTGAGCCCTGGCCCTCAAAGCAACCATGGCAAGTGGCTTTGATAGTGGTGGCTGGCATCTGGCAACAGCAGAAAAATAAAAAAGCACAATCAGCAAACACAGAACAGGGAAAGCTCACACACGCAAAGGAAACCAGTCGGAAACAAACCACACAGTGGCCACCGCCACCTGAGCCTGACCCACGGCTGTCTTGCCTCCCAAGTTTGTCACAAATCCTATGGACACACCAGGAAACACAGACCCATCAGCACACAGAAAACAGAGAAAACTTTCCAAGTGACCGGAACCAATGTCTCACTTTTTGCCCTGGATGGGAGTAAAAGAGTTTTATAGTTGAATAATGAGAGGGAAAAATGTTTGACTATAGAGGGGTTTTATGTATCCCATACTCAGAAATGCACGTGGGAGGCTGGCAAGGAAAAAGTATGTTGGGTTGCATGGTTTGGAGGAGAAAGAGAAGCCTGTGGTCAAGAGGATGACAGAGTGAAGGAAATAGAGGTTCCCAAGTTGGCTAGGAGGTCCCTTTTCAGCAAGAGGATAGGTTAGTACAGGTAGGAAGGAGTGGTTGTGTTTGGTGAGGTTGATAAGGCTGTCTTACCCCAGCAATAGGGGAATGAGAAGGAGAAATGGTCCCTAAAGCACTACCAGAACTGCATAAATGACCCCAGTGTTCAAAAAGATATGTCACTCTGATACCATGATGACTATCTGTGGCTCTCTGTCGGATATAGCAATGGTCAGGCCAAGGGTGCCTAGTCATCCATAGTCAGGCCTAAGAGGGTTATCTGGGTCTAATGGCATGATGCCATGAGGGACATTTCCAGTGTCTCTTTTGGTGATTCCTGGATATGATCTAGGTGGTTTATGAAGGCTCAGGCTGTTCCAGGTCCAGTGACCCTCCTGACTGCCTTTGAAAGAGGGACTGAGAGGTTCTTGGGCTTTGGGAGTCAAGGGAGCCTGGGTAGTTGCTATGTCCAGCTGAATGACCTTAGCCAGATTTGCCCATGTTCCTTGGTTGTTGGTGAGAATCATGTAAATATCATGAAAGGTGAGGTCGTAAGATTAGGTGAAATATTGGAATTCATTAATAAGGGCAAAGGTATAGCATGAATTCTATTTAGTTTTAATAGTAAAAGCCTGGAGTCAGATATAAGGTTAATGCTGAAAGATCAGAGAAGCAGAGTAGCCAGCCATTAGTTCTTACCTCCAATGATTTCTCAGACCGAAGTTGGATCCTGTCCCTACAAATCCTCAGGCTGGATGCTCTGAGCTTCTGTTTCCTCCTACCTTATATTCCTCTCTCTGCCCAGCCAGTATCACTCCTGTGTCTACCTCCCTATTTCTGGGATTAAAGGCATGTGATTCCCAATGCTGGGATCAAAGGTGTGAGCTCTGTTTCTCTTTTAGGCTTATATAGCCCAGGATGACCTTGAATTCACAGGAATCTTTCTGCCTGTCTCCTGAGTGCTGGGATTAAAGGTGTGTGCTACCACTGCCTGGCATCTATGGCCAACTACTATGACTATCTCTGCACCCTGATCTTCAGGCAAGCTTTATTTGTTATAGCATAAACAAAATATCATCAAGAATTAGTGGTGGGCACTTCAATCTTTTTTCTATTTAAGGGAGTTGACTTATTGAGAAGGGGTTATGTATCCCAACCAAGTTGATCACCCCAGCAACCTCCTGCAAAGGGATAACCATGCCAGGTTAGGCTGGGCAGGAGGAGGTAGAAGGGGTCTAATGGCAGGGCAGGAACAAGTAGTGGGGGGACTAAGGGCTGCTGGTGGGCTAAAAGTGGGTGCCGGGGATTTGAGTTGGGTGGCCTATCACTGGGGAGGGAGAAAGGGAAACCTGGCTGGAGGAAGAGAGGGAGCTATGGGTTGAGGCTGATAGGGGGAGGCTTATTAGCTGGATAGAATGTAGTAGAGAAGTCATCTGGTTTGGGCTTCATGGCCGGGAGAAGCGAGATGGGGAAATAGGAAGAACAGAGAAAGGACTTGGAGCAGAGGTAAGAAAAAACTTGGACATAGGGAATCTCTTTCTATTTCCTGGACGGCTGATGGCTAACGTCGGTTGTAAAGGTCCCAAATAATACTGGGATTTAGGGTGCTGTTCTGTAGTCATTTTAATTGATTATCTAAGGAATATTGAGGACAATTTTGATTGCAAAAGGAATCAGTTTGGAGAGGTGGAGTTTCCAGGTGGAGAGGCTGGAAGTCTCTTAAGAGGTATCCTAAGTGGGAATGTGAAGGTAGAGATAATAATACCATTCCCCATGGATGTGACATGAGGGTAGGGGAAAAAGTTGCAGCAGCCTGTAATTAAGGATGTCCCCAGGACTCAGGGGACCAGGCAAGGATCAAGCTTAGTGTATCATAAATGCACTCAATGAGGGGTGGGGTTGGGTCTAACTCCACAGGAAACTTGGTCTTGGTACCAAGGCATTCACTGAGATCTAAAAGCTTGACAGAGGGCATGAAAAGCCAAGCTCAGAAATGAGGTCTAATCCACAGGAAAGGAATAGTAGTGGGGTCGTATGGTATCATAAAAGCCATGAGAGCATAGAGAAGCTGTGAGATTTCAGGCAGCTTTGAGAGGGAGGTGGCAAAGAATGGGGAACATGAAAAGTTTGCAATGGCCCAGTCGAGCCTTTGGAAGCTGCAGGATTGCAGCTCTGGTAGTAGCGGTGCATAGCTGTAAAGACTGTAGCTAGGGTATGTCTGCCTTCAAGAGTACCAGAGGGTTCCAGACACCCAACAGTCACTTCCTCAGACTCAGGGAAGTGTCTACACTGGCTGAAGGGAAAACTTACTGAATTACCCCCAGTGAATGGGATGCCTACCAATCAGTGAGCCAGAAGGTGATCTGTTGTGGGTGGATTGGAGATGAGGGACCAGGTCCTGAGGGGGAGCACAGGCTCCAGAATGAGGGGTTTTCCAGCACAAGGGCGTTGTCTTGGCAGTCAGGAGCCAAGGAATACCAGAGCCACACAGCGAAATAAACCTCACACAAGAGATTTATTGGGAGAGAGGAACAGAAGAGCACTAATCTGAATGGGAAAAGGCAGTAGCTGGCTGGGAGAAGTGGCAGCCCTTTCTGGGGCTTTTGGAGCATGTCCACCGAGGGAAAGGAGCGCTCGAAGGGAGCTAGTGGAGAGTGCATTTAACCTGGAAGTACCATTTGACCTTTGACCCTGGTTTATGGCGATGGGGATTTCCAAGTCCCAGGTGTCGGTGCAGGTCAAGCACAGGGTGATTTTCATCTGTATTACCTACATATACCAGGCTCAGTCTCTGTCTCTCTCTGCCTGATGACTGTGTATCGGGGTGTAAAGCTCTCAGCTCTTGCTCCAGCACCATACCTGCCTGAATTATAACTTAGGGACTAACCCTCTAAAATGTAAGCAAGCCCCAAATCATGTTTTTTGTTTGTTTGGTTGTTTTTTTTGTTTGTTTGGTTTTTTTTTTTGTTGTTGTTGTTGTTTTGTTTTTTACCAGAGTTGCCTTATCATGGCATCTCTTCACAGCAGTAGAACAGGAACTAAAACATTGTGAGAATATGAGAAAAAATTCCCAAGAGAAGGAGGGGTTTGCAGAAGAGGAAAAAGTTCTTTAACCTTTTTATCAACGTGCTTTTACTGGGCCATATCAGAAACTGGGACTAAGACTGAGGTAATTGTTATGAGATTGGGAAGTCATCTGGGATATGCAGATATGAGCCAATGAAGGGTGTGCCCACTGTGTGCCTGTTCTCTTGGCCCAACCACATGATGATTGCATGCTGTTCACATGCTGCCCACTCAGCTAGTAATGGTTGGACCTCTCGGTGTCCACCCTGGTTTCTGCTTTGTCAGATGCTAACCTTGACTGCCCAGTAGTTGTCACCCTGGCCAGTGTTACTACCCTCTAACTTTTCTGGAATTTTGTTGTTACTCTTTGTCTCACATTTACATGATTAGCCTGTAGCTTTGTCATGGCACAGCGTTAACTAACTCTATCATAGCCATCATGACATAACTGCGGGCTTTCTTGGGTACCTCATACTTAGCTTCTTGTGTGTGGGATGGGCCTAGGTAGAAGCTTCATGTTAGAAGTCATTCTTACAACTTGGTCTGCTGCAGTTAGTTGCCTTAGGAGTAAGGACATGTGAAAGAAAGGGTACAGTATAGTTGTTTCTCAAAGGCTTTTGGGGCCCATCTAGCCCAGAGCCCTGTTATCTCTCTTTTATGTTTAGCTTGGTTATCTTATACCCAGATGCAAGCCCTCTTTTATCATCCTCGGTGTTCCAGAGTTTGCCAAGTCAACCTTTATTCTTCCTTTTAACTTCAGCCCTGTTCTCAAAGAAGCATGAGTGACTTACAATTTCACATGGGCCATCTTCCCTCTGTGTACAGAGAGCTGTCTCCTGCACCAGTGCTAAGACCTTCATCTCATATGTTCATTCATGCTCTGCTGTATAGAGAGGCCTTACTGGCCTTCTCATCTAATCTATTATCAAACAAACCTATACAATTAAATACCCATACAATTCAGAAGGAACAAGGTCTGGAGAATTTGCAGATAGCTGAACATGGACGTTCTATGCCTCTCCTCTCATGCCTTACTCTGACAAATTTCATTTGTAACATCCTTTATAATAAACTGGTAAATGGAAGTAATTGTTCCCCTATACCGTTATAATAGCTGATTTCTTGAATTAATTGAGCTCATGGAGCAGGCTGTAGGGACACTGATTTATGGCTAGCTGGCTGTAAACACATGTAGAAAAATCTGGGTCTTGCAACTGGCATTTTAGGTCTTTGATACTGAACCCTCAACCTGTGGAATCTGACACTAGATCAAGGTAGGTCATGTTTGAAAAGAATATTGTTAGTGTTACACATGAACAAAATGAACCTGGAAAGGCTTTTTTTTTTTTTTAAGAGTATGGTGTGATCCAAACCAGGCTAGCTTGCACCCCAAGGCAGGAGTTCACTTGGTTTTTGTTCTAATGCATGAAGCCACTGTGTCTCATTCCACTGATGGGAGCTTGACTTTACTGTCTAATATAGTTGGCTAATCAGTGTTGTGGAACATTCCTTTACACTGTGTGAAGATGTGTCACTGTGGTTGGTTTAATAAAAAACTAAATGGCCAATAGTTAGGCAGGAGTTACATGTGGGACTTCCAGACAGAGAGAGCTCTAGGAAGAAGAAAGGGGTAGCCACCAGCCAGACTAAGAGGAAGTAGCATGCACAGCACAGAGCGAAAGGAATTGAGCCATATAAAAGAATGTAGATTAAAAATATGAGTTAATTTAAGTTATAAGAACTAGTTAGAAGCAAGCCTAAGTGAAGGCCAACCTTTTATAATATGTCTCTGTTGTGTTTTTATGAGCAGGTGCCCTAAAGAAAAATCTATCTACAAATCAGTCCAAAAGGGAAGAATGTATTAGAGAATCAAGTTCCAGAAATGTCTAAGGGTTAGGCAAGCAGGAACATCACAAGACAGGGAAGGTTTATGGAATATTGGTCTTTGGTAGGCTACCTAACTTTGGTAGAAAACAAACATAAAGACAACCATTTTCTTGCAATAGTCCCAGAATTAACTGGGATAGGAGAATTGAGAGACATAAAAAAAGGGGCCTTTGTATTGAAGATTCTGTCAGGAAAACTGACCAGTTTGAACTTGATAACTACAGAGAGTTGGTATGTATGAACTTCAGAGCCAAGTTCATTACCCACCTCTATGTTTTACCTAGTATCCTTTCTTGTGAGTATAAGGTAAAATTCTTTCAGAATATACAAACAGACCATTATTTTCTGTCAACCCCAATGGTTAAGAATGTCATCATATAGCATTTGAGGACACCAGCAGGGACTTTCCTGCTTTGCCATAACTGACCTACTTGATGTTCCCACCATTGTATTTGAGAAGTACCTTTACTTACAGTGTTCTTTTGTTCTGTTACTATGTTGGAACATGATATATGGAGTAACCTGAATCCATGTTCCTAGTCAATGTTACTCATGTCTGGCACCACAAAAGTTCATATTTCCTTTTGTGTTAGTTGTGATTTTTATTGCTGTGAAAAGACACTATGACTATGGCAACTCTTACTATGGGAAACATTTAACTGGGCTTACTTATAGTTCAGAGGTTTGGTTGATTGTCATCATAGTGGGAAGCATGGTGGCATGCAGGCAGACATGGTGCTAGAGAAGTTGTTTAGAATTCCACATCTGGATCCTCAGGCAGCAGGAAGAGAGAGTGAGACTGGGCCTGGCTTGAGCATTTGAAACTTCAAAGCCCAGCCCCAATGACACGCTTCCTCTAACAATGCCAAGCTTCTTCATAGTGTCACTCCCATTGAGCTTATGGGGGTGGATAATTTCCATTCAAAATACCACCTTTGAAGTGAGAGCAGTGCTTTTACCAAAGGAGGATACCTAGTCCATCTGTTGTGTAAGGATTGCTTACCTGCTGGTGGGGAGAAGCCCTCACCCAGTGGGTGTCAGGGGTCTTCTGTTGACTGTGGTATAAGAGTAGAGGAAGAACAAGATGCTGTTTTTCTTCTCCTTGGCACACATTTTATTTTCTGGGTTTGTTAAATGTGTGTATACCTAAGTCCATTCTTCATTTGTTCCTCCAGCCTTCACCTGAGAGCATAGGCTAGACCAGTCATTGCCAGCAGCAAAAGGTTGTTAGTTCATGAAGCATTACTGGTTTTTTTTTGAAAAAGAAAATCTCAGCCTATGGAAGAGATGAGATTGCCTTTTAATTCACATGACAATAGCTAAGGCAGCTACAAACATCCCCAGGCAGGTATTGTGGTCTTGAGTACATCATGTTCTTTCTATTGCCTGTATGTTCAGGCTCTGGAGTATGGTACATCTGTGGCCAACATAAGAAATGGGAGTGTTCTAAAGGCATACCTGTGCCCCTCCCTTTGACTGTCTGGCAGTGAAACAAATCCAGGTAATTAGAAGTTCCCAAAGCAACTTAATGCATTGAAGCCTAACTTTAGTCAGAGGAAAAACTTAACCCCCAGAAAGAGATTTCATGGAGCCACAATCTGCCAGAGGACCTTGGAGGATGAAACTCAAGTGTAGACAGTGATGTGTGTTGTGAGTCATGGGAGGCAACACCATGCCTTGATTGAGACTTCTTAACTATGCCCAACTCTAGCCTTCTGCTTAAACACTGTATCCTTAAGTCAGGACCCAGAAGATAGTCTTGGGAGGTAGTCGGATCTCTGTCCATTTTCCTAATGTGCAGTGAATAGATCTCTTTTTTGTCTACTGTTAACTATTGAATTGACTCATTTTTTTATTTGCATAGCAAAGATGAGTGTGACCAAGCCTGGGTCACAGGGTTCCCAGGGGCACAGGCTGACCCTAACTCCTGGAGTAAATCTATGCTATTCTAAATAGGACAACCCATTTGGACATGATTCATCACATGTACACGTACACATACTGTCCTGTGAACCATCCAATTGCTCACCTTCCCTAAGGGGCCAATTAAAGAGACAACTAGCAGGGAAAAGAACAGAAAAGAGACCTATACAATGTGATCACACTAGGAAGAGGAGCAAAGTTGGTCCAGTGATCCTTTAATATTATCTTTGGGGTCCTGACATGAAGTTTGGGTTTAAATAAAGGGCAAGATATATATATAACAAAGCAGTCCTGATCAGCATATGGTGTCACCAGTAACTGATCTGTCATTGTCCCTGCTCCAGCCTCTCAGTCACAGTGTTCTGAAAAGTTGTCAGGCCTGTGCAAAATGTCTTCGAGGGAGACAATTTCCTTTTCTGGCCAGCACTGGACTTCAGCATTTTTTTGTCTCCCAGTAGTGAGTTTCCTAGAGAAAAATCTAGTTTCTTGGGTCTATTGTTTCAATAGTGTGATAGCCAAAGGTAGGGACATAAATGTTTCCCTTTAGAATATTTTCACTCCCGCCAGAATGTTTCTATTAGTACCTCTCCTAAATGACCTAATTTTAAAAAAGACTTATCGAGATGCAACAATTTGCATTTTATAAAATCACTTGTTTAAAATATACTGTGTGGTGTTTGGAGTCCTAGAATCATTACCATAACCCAATTTTATTTTTTTCTTGTTGTAGATACTTTAATCATATTTTCCCAAAGGTAGCCAGCCACTGTTCTCCGTGGTCAATAACTACAACTAATGTACAAAAGGGAATCCAGCCCTATACATTTGCATGGAATGCTGCTCTGAAATTCTCCCCTCTCTTTCTTTCCTATGTGGTCTGATGGAACATGTAAGCTTCTTTCTTCTCTTCCAACAAACTGGTTCAGATCCGTGTTGACCCTGTGCGTGCTGCTTCAGTCTCTGTGAGTTCATATGAGTTCACTATTAATCTCCTCTTTAAGCGTCTCTATCATCTTCACAAGCCTGTTTTAATGTCTTTTCCTTGTGCTTCAGATATGTTGGAATATTCAGGGCCTGCTGTGGTAGAGTCGCTGGGCTCTAGTGGAGATGTGTCCTGGATGTTATTGACAGTGATTTTATGCTGGCATCTAGGCATCTGTGATGGGGATGATTACAGGTTCAGGTGCTGACTTATGTTTTTTTCTTTGTTGTTTGGGTGTTTTGCTCTGTGGTTTCTGTTTCCTCTCGGGATTTTAGGAGAATGTGATGACTATGTGTTGCCTAGTAGGAAATTTTCTGTGGATCTGACAGCTTTCAGGTCCTGGAGTTTTCAGGTAAAATGTGTTTGTGGGTATTGTGAGATGACACACAGGAATGGGGATAGGCTGGATGTACTTCCTGAAGAGGTTCATAGGAAGGAGGAGAGTCCAAGGTCTGCTTATTTAGTCTCCTTAGAAAAGGAGGTACAGTAAAGAGAGGCCATCCCAGAAGGTCAGCTATAGTGCTGGTGATGAGATGGGCAGACTGCATCTGTTTCCCTGGCCTCAGGAAATGCCTGCTGGTGTTGGAGACTGGGGTGATGGGATAAGTCAGGTAAGAAAGGTTGGTGTAGATGATTTTTGTGATCCATTGTGGATGGGGTGAGAGGGGAAAGAGAGACCACAGAAGGTTTTCTGCGACATCTCTGGCCGTCCTCCAGACCTAGGAAACAGCTAATCAACTTTTATAATCTACTTTTGTCTGTTGCAGTGATTTGCTACACACTAGCCTGTGTAATGTGTGGTCTTTCATTTGGCATAATATTTTTAAGTTCATCTATGGGATATCCAACTATGATGTGGCCATCTATGTATGTCATTCCTTTTATTCCCATTGTTTATTCCAGTGCATGAGTATATTGCATTTTAAAAACGTATTTACCGTGTGTGTGTGTGTGTGTGTGTGTGTGTGTGTGTGTGTGTGTGTGTGTGTGTGTGTGTAACTTTCCCACCTTGGATTTGTTAATACAATTGAAAATGTCACTCTTACAGCACCACCTTGTGGACAGTAGCGAAAATATTTTGTTTGGTTCAGTCACTGAACCAAATGATACTAAATTTTGCAGATGTTTATCATCCCTACGTCCTTCTGTCTCAGCTCACTCCTTCTTTGACCTTTTGAGTGCTTTCCTTAAGGGGCACACTTCAGTATCCTGTAGCTGCCCTCAATTGGCTCTGATCATCCTCACCCACGGAAGCCCTAGCCCATAGCCCTAGACTCCTCTGGGCTCTTGTTTTCACACCAAGGCATTTGTTAAGGATGTAAATCCTGCCAGGACTATTGAATATCCTTCAAGATTCTGATGCCTCTGGGTGTAGACCGCTTCATAGTGGGCCTGCCTGCCTGCCTGTCTGCCAGTCCAGCTGTTCCTTACCCACTCTCCACCTCATTCTCTGCGGGTCTGCCCCGTTGGCTTCTCTGTTCTTTTGGCACCTGCACCGTGGAGCTTCATACCCATTTGTTCATCCTTCACTCATCCTGTTACCTCTGCTCAGCCTTGCTGCCGCAGCCTAGCTCACTCTTCCTTGGGGATGCCTTTCCCCAAACTTCTTATAAAATTGACATACAAGACTACCACCAATCTCTCTAAAGGCTGACCTCAGTTTTCAACTTAAAATCATTGTGGTGGGTTTTTGACTCATGCCACCTCTTTAGGAAAGTTTCAGTCTCACGAGAGGTGGGAGGAGGGATGAAGCTTACTGATTTTGCTGTGTTTTCAGAGCTGCAGCACAGTGCCTGTCACACAGGGTGGAAATGGCCCCTGTAGATCCATATTATACACGTAGTCTCTAGCTGCCAGTACTACTTGGGGACATTCTAGAAGCTTTGGGAATTAAGGTCTAGGTAGAGGAAACAGGTCACCGAAGATGTATTCTTGAACCTATACCTTGCCCTGGCCCCCTTCTAGTGTCCTGTCACCATGATATGAACTGCTCTGCTCTGGTCTACCCTCCCCACCATGATTGAAACCTATGAGAGACAATGAGCCATTAGAAAGAATTCCTTTAAATTGTTACCAGATATTTTGGTCAAAGTGATGGAGATACAAGAAAAGTTGATTGAATGAAAGAACAAATGAATGAATGGAATAAATAAAAAAGATGGTGTCTCAAAGGCCCTACTAAGGCCATTATGACAGTTGATTATATTGTTATTTATTGTAGGTAAGGACAGGTCCGGGTGTGACTGAAGGTTGCATGTGATCTGGACAGCTCAACACAAGTCTCATCTGGTTGCTTTGGACTATTTCTGCAGGATAAGGTACAGGAAACCCAGGCCTGCCTGCCCTTTGTCTAGTCCTATCTGGTCTAGTGACATCAGTAAGCTTATACTTGAAAAAAGATGATTCATGTTTCTTCTCTGGTAGTAAGCTGTTGTTCTGAGGAACACCCTAGCCTAGGTTTCTCTTAGTTACATTGCTGTGATAAAATCATGAGCATAACACTTGAGGATAAAAGGATTGATTTTAATTTACAGTTTATAATCCATCATCAAGAAGTCTGGGCAGGAACTCAAGTAGGAACCTGGAGGCAGGAGCTGATGCTGAGGTCATGGAGGAGTGATGCTTATGGGCTTGTATCCCATGGCTTGCTCTGCCTGCTTTCTTATAGCACTCAGTACTACCTGTCCAGGGATGGCACCACCCACAATGGGCAGGGCCCTCCCACATCGGTCAGTAATGGAAAAAATGCACGAGTAAGTTGTGTACAGGCAAAGCTTATTGAGAGATGTTTTTTCAATTAAAGGTCCCTCTGCCCAGATGACTCCAGTTTGTGTCACACTGACATAAAACTTGCCAGAACAAGGTTGGTATTTCAAAAGGAAAATATCTCCATCTCCTCATAGTCTCATTCCCACTTAAAGGCATAGTCAGTTTAGGTCACTATTCAGAAAAGTTAATATATTCATTTTCATGTAAATAGCCTCTCCCCTGTTTGAGAAAATAAGGGGGAAAATAATAAAAGTCATCAAATACAAGGTAAACTGATAGCTCAGGAAATGTAGCACTTGTGTGAGATGGGGTGGGACGGGGGAGGTTGAAAACCCTGAGAGAATGAAGTCCTGAGTCAATGTGTGTTGTTGACATAGGCACAGTCATGTCAAGGACCATTCTCACCAGGGGAAAAGCCTTGCCCCCACTTAAGGTGAGGCTCAGAGAGATGGCAAAGTCTTTCTTTGGTTGGTGGGTGGATGTCAATAGTTTAGAAAACGTCTATCATGTATTTTCTTTCTAGATATTTATGGCCTGATGCCTGTTTCCCTACAGAGACTGCTCCTACCTAGATTGCCTAAGCCTTCCCCCTCAACCAGCTTTATATAGTAAACCCTGCCTTCTCATTTGTCAGGTTGTAATAAGACTGCCTCTTTGTTCAGTAGTGTGCTATAACCCCACCTCTCTAGACCGCTGTATAAATACACCAAGCTTCCTGCTATTGAGGTGCCTCCATCCGGGAGCCCAGTTCACCCATCCCAGCTTGTCTGTGTGTCTCTCTTTTCTTCGTGTTCTCACTACCACAGTCAGGTTCACCCCTGGAGCCACACTGGATGCAGCAATTCTAAATAACACATCTCTATCTTAAAAAAAAAATCCAGATATGAGCAGGTACTTCACATCAAGATAAAATAAAAATTCATTTACACAGAATATTGGCGTGATATACAAAGTGAAGAATACCTTTAGGTGTAACAATTATTACCTTTACATGTAAACATAGGAACTTAATCTTATTTCCTTCATTTGTTTATTAATAGAATTTTGTTCCAGAGATAATTTGACATAAATTATAACATATACAACACAGCAAACTTACCTCGCTATTAAAAGAGTAAACTTCAAAGACTATGGGAAAAAAAATCAAAGAACAAAGGCAGGAATGGAAAATAGAGGAGTTGGGCTATTTTCCACAGGCTGTTGGAAGGAGCGCTGAGCTTTGGGGTGGGGGAAGTTTCTGGTGTTTTCTCAGTAGTCATGACCTCTTTTTCCTTCTGCAGACCCTGAATTTGTGTAGCAAGTGCATTTGTGCTCTGCCACAGTTGATCTCAGAGAGTCATGGACCCCTCCCCGACTGGGGCCTAGACTGTTCTTGGGCCAAAAGAATGTCCTTATTGCTTGAGACTTTGTGGTATCTCTTGGATGAACTGTTTCCTGACAGAATACTTTCTAGTATACCTTCATGCTTTCTAGTCACAACTGGAAAAGAGACAAATTAATGTCCCTAGAACAAACTGACCCAAACCTCAAAAAAAAGAAAGAAAGAAACCAAAAAAAACAACCAAAAATCCCATGATGCTGCTAATACTGTAACATGAAAAAATAAAAGACTTAGAGACTGATATTGGAGTCCAACCTGAAGATCAGGGAAGGAAAGCTACCAGGGAGCTCTTACTTCTGAAAGGACTGGGGTGTTCTTATTCTCAACTTGGCTGGAGGATGAATGCCTGATACTGACTACAGAAGACCCTGCTCCTGTCTTTTATAACCCTTTAGTGCTGGGAGTAAAGGCCTGTGATCCCAGGTGCTGAGATCATCTTTGTGTGGGCTGTTTCTCTTTAGGACTGGACCAATCTTGTATAGATCTGGGTGACCTTGGACTCATAGAGATCCATCTACCTCTTAATCCTGAGTTCTGGGTTTAAAGGTGTGTACCACCATCTCCTAGCTTCTGGCTGCTGGGATTAAAGGTGTGTACCGGGCTTCTATAGCTTGAGGTTGACTTTGCTTTCTGAGTCCTCAGGCAAGCTTTACTAAATCATAAACAATACATCACCACACTGAGACCAGGGTCTGTAGGGCTCTTCCACTCACTTGTCTGATGTATTTAAAATTCTGGATGAACTCACTGATGATGAAGTTGCCATGATCAGCAATCTGAGCCACAGGCTTCCTCTTCACACACAATTTATTACTCACCCTGAAGCTTTCTTCTCCACATTCATCTCAGGTTATACACTATTCTTGAGCCAAATGAAAAGGCCTCTAATAAATTAATGTGGACACTGAATGCATAGACATTGTCCCTTGGAACCTGACCTTTGGTTTCCATATCCAAAGCCCTAAATCTATGAGTCAGTGGATAGGGTTTGGGGGTGGGAAAACATCTAGATGCTTTTCCTGTACATCTTCTAGAAAGAGTATGTGTCTAGTCCGTGGATCTTTTCAGATAGTGTGTAGGCATTTAGCAAAAGAGGGAATGATCACACTCTTTAAGGAATTCTTTTCCTCCTCTAACACTGAGATGCGGTTTTATTTTTGCTGAATCTTATTTTGTGTAGGAGTAAGACGGTCTCCGCTTATGCTTATTGCTATTATTTATATCTAGTTTAGGAGAAAGAAATAAACAGAATACTGGTAGGAAGAATGTGTCTTTCTGCCTGATGCTTGAGTCTTCTGCACCCCTGCCAGAGCTCCCAGGCCACAGGGAATAGACCCCTCACCAAGCAGGACAAAACCCATTTCCACTTTACTGAGAAAAATCATCTAACGTGGCTGTGGGAGCTGTGTCCTTGGAGAGGAGCACTGGCTGTACCGGGAAGGCTCGAGGAGACTTGAGTTCTTGCCATTGCTAAAAGCTGATGATGTATTCCTGATGACTTCATCCCCAAATGGAAGTGAGCTCCTAGCTTCAGTCCTAGTGATGTCTCAGAAAAAGAATCGTTTGGAAGACATGGAGAGGGGAGACCATATTTTCTCTTCTGAATTTAATGAAGGAACCTCTGTTCAGAGCCTGGGATAAAAACATGTTCTCTACAGCAATCATGACTGCAAAGGCACAGCCAAGAGAAAAACGAGAAACTGCAGTGGTGTTTTTCAGTGGGGCTCATGAAAGAAATATGTGGGAATTAAATCCCTCTTCAGCCCTTTTGTTCTGACCCTTCAGACCAGTTTCTAGTCTTCCTTTTAGAAAAAGGGACTAGTTCCATTCCAGTTGACAGTAGCCTCTCTCCATTTAGTTCTGATTGCCATTTCCACTGGAGAAAACCGTCTTCCTGATCCATGTTTATCCTCTTGGTGGTCCCCTTCCCAGTGATGGGCGTGAGTATCTGAGGATGGAATGGCAGCATTGGCAACCAGGCCCATTGGCCTATTCCCAAAGAAGCCAGCACACAAGGAAAAAAGACAAGGTGGGTGGATCTGGCCCAGGAAGCCTTAGAATTGATTAATTGGTGGGAGGTTCTTGCAGATGATGGGTTGAAATACCCATTAAGAATACGTCTGTACTAGCTAGGCTTGCTGTGTGTCAGGATGTGAATATTCATGTCACTGATATTACCAGGAAAACATGCAAATGGAAAGCCCATCACATTTTAAGAAGAAATATTTAGAAAGAGAACCTAGGAGCTGTTTTCCAGGCCTAGGTTAGTCTCACATGAGCCAGGTGACATTTGAGAAACACTTAAAATACCATTGCTGCACTTCATTGATTCATTTAGTGGCTAAACATAGCAACTTTACACCCAAAAATTAGAGTACCTGCTTCATATGGCTATCGGGAATTTAATGCTGTGTTACATACGTTCTCAACACAGTACTCAGAATAGAATATGTGGGATGTTTGCAAACTGAAAAAAATAGGGCTCACCTCATAGGACAGTAAAATAAAAATGATAATGGATACTAAAGAACGTGTGGCCAAACTCACACTAAAGTAAATGAGTTAACATGCATCTATCATAATTAAAGAAAAGCATAATTAAAGAGCAGCACAAATATGTTCTGACAGTCATTTATAAATGCAGAGAAAACAACAAAAAGTTAGTTAACTCTAGACTTATGATGCTAAATGCAAAGTCAGTCATTGACAAAGCCCCATAAGTGGAACCAAAGTTGCCTGACATCTTGTCAAAGATGCCAGTATTCAAAGACATCTTAAGGTTAATAATTTTCTGTATAAGTTTAAGGAACTGGAGCTGTAATTGAGAAAAAAAACCCAGTCTGTCTGTCTGCTTCTCCCAGGACCGCTTACAGGTTTGCTGTTTATATCACTGGATGATGGTCCTGTGTTAGCTTGTATACAGAATTGACCAGGTGGAACTCTGTGTCTCATTTGCTTTTGTGTGCCTTTCCTAGGGCCTTGAATACCTCATGATTAAGGATAGGGTCTTGGAGAAAGATTTCTGGAAATTTGACTCTTCAACCTTATTTTTTGTCTTAACTAGAATTTGTTTATTTTTGTGTTATTTCTAATGCTAACACATGCACATGCGCACACACATTTTAAAGCCCCACACAACAATGGATTTGGATCTAGGCAGGGGCTTCATTTTAGAAACCTAGTCTAAGTAGTTCTTGCAGTGGCAGCACTAATGACCACACAACAGTTAGACAATGACAGCCACATCTTTGACTGCACTAAAGCTCACACTTGGGAGTCTCAAGTGCTCACCTATTGTAAGATGCACAGGCTTCTTCTGTGAGGGATGCCCACTGTAAAAGTGCAGATCAAAGACACGCTCCATCTTCCAGTCTGACAAGAGCTGCCTATTTGTGCAGAAAAGGATGCTATAATTTCCATTAATGTTGCACAGCCAAATAGGAAATGTGGGGGTCTTCAGCATGCTGCCCACCTGGAATGGGAAAGGAGCATGAAGATGAACATCTAGATCCTTCTGAGAAGTGCAAGATGCTGACACAAGCTCCTGGTTAAAAAGCAGGTCTGAACTCCTTATTGCACTTGTAGCTTGCAGGCCATTGTATATGATATACAATCCCAAAGCAAAGCTTTGTGGAGAATGAATTTGCATCTACAAATGGTTTGGTAATGCCTTGCTTTGCTCTGAATGGACTGTACTTCTAAAAACACAGTGGCCTTATAGAGAAGGCAAAGATTTTCTAGTTTGGCTTTAAGGTGAGGGCATGTAAAGTGAGATATAAATGTAGGTATGGAAAATGAGAATGCCAATTTTACCTGTCATTGGCTAGTGCAGTTGCTCCCAGTGTAACTGCCAAACTTGGGCAAAGTTTCATGCAGCTGAAGTCAACTTTCTGGTAACACTAACCATTTATACTGGAGGAAAAAAAGCTCCTAGGAAATGGAGACACACTTGTGCACGCATACCTACAAGTTAGCATGTAGATTATTGGTGAAGATACACATACAGTAGTGGTGCATCAAGTTATAATTGCAGTACTAAGGAGACAGAGGCAGGGGATCACAGTACAAGGTTAGCCTGAGCTGCACAGTAAATACTAGATTAACCTGAACTGAGGGCCAGACATTGTCTTCAAATAAGAACGAGAAAACAACAACCAAGCACCAAAGCTTCTTTGTTATTGTTTTCCTATTTTGAGAGACAAACACGAGCTACTTAGAAAACACCATGATTTCTGCATGAAGATGGGAAGAGCAAGTGGCCTCAGAACTTGCTGTGTTCCTGGGATGGAATGGCCCAGCATTTCCCTTTCCTTCAGTTCTTCAGTGCTGTTTGCTCACAAGTCAACTCAGTTCTATGCAAAAGCAAGCTTTCAAAGATAATAACGTGTTAGAGAGCCAAGTACTAAGACTAATGACTTGACACTTTCAAATTCCTTCATTTTCTTTAAATTCTTCAGCTGTGAGTGAACTTTTCGTTGCCTAGAAAAAAAAATTATGATTGTGCTTAAAACAAAGTGAGGTTCCTTCTAGTTAATAGGTTAAGAAGGACACATCCCTAATCCAGCCAGGACACTTTCCTACTGCACAAGAATTAATGCCTCTAATTATGGGTAATCTGCGTGTGCCTGCTAGTTTTATGTCAACTTGACACAAGCTAAAGTCATCTGAGAGGAGGGAGATGCCTCCATAAGATCAGCCTATAGGCAGGTCTGTAGGTGTTTTCTTAATTAGTGATTGATGGGGAAGGACCCAAACTAGTGTGGGTGGGGCCACCCCTGGGCCTGTGGTCCTGATTTCTTTAAGAAAGCTGGGTAAGCAAGGGGGAGCAAGCCTGTAAGCAGCATCCTTCCATGGCCTCTGCATCAGCTCCTGCCTCCAGCTTCCTGCCCTGTTTGAGTTCCTGTCCTGAGTTCCTTTGATGATGAACTGTGGTGTGGAGGTATAAACCAAATAAACCCCTTCCTCCCCAAGTTCCTTTGGTCATAGTGTTTCATCACAGCAATAATAACCCTAAGATACTGAGTATCTCACCTTCAAAGCAGGGGCAAATATACACTAGCTACATGCAAAGAGAAATGGACCGGGGCTTAGTTTCACATACATTTCCCCCAAGTTGTGAATAGGTAATTAACTATCCATCAGTTAAACAGAACACACACTTTTAAAGGCATTCTTGCAATAATACTTGCCTGGAGTAAGATTTATATGTATGCAAATATGACATACAGAATAAGCAATTATTAATATTAATATGTTTTGGCACATAGTCTCAAACTTGTCATGTAGCCCAGGCTGGACTCAAGCTCATGACCCTTCTGCTTCTGTCTTCTAAGTGCTAAGATTGCTAGCCTGTACCACCACACTCAATTGGAGCAGGCAACCATTAATGTAAGCACAGGATAAATTAGCTGGAGATTGAATGCTATTTGTGATAAAGTGTCATGCCATTTGAATTTAGGTATATCTTACGATTGATTTAAAAATCAACGGAAGTCCCTGTAAATTCTGGATGGATGGATGAACTGCATATATGGGTATACAGAAAATATATACAAAACCATTTTTCATAGAACATTTGTAAAATGGGAAAGATTCTGCTGACCCATGGTTGCATGTGCCTGACCTGGGGCTGGCACCCCAGCACTTTTACTTTATATAGCAATTCAACTGATGTCTTTCCTGAATTCAAAGATGGATTCTGAACCCCACTGTGACCAGACTTTGCCCAGAACAGGCAGTGTGGCATGCCTGGAGAGACTGTGGTGGAAGGGAAATGTCCCTCATGACTATCAATGACACTTTGGGTAACAGGAGATGAGTCTTGACATTACCATTGAGACAACAGCTGGTTTAAAGTAATGTAACAAGTCGGGAAGAAATGAAGTTCTTCCAAAGAGACACTTGTGACTCTCTGTGTGACTATTAGACTATTAAAACAATGTATCTTAAAGAAATGGGACTTGCTCCAGGGATCTCTTGCTGGGAGAAGGAAGAGGCCCCAGCCAAGGGATAAACTCAGCTCCTGGACAGAGTTTTCAACCAGTTCTAAGGGCGTGTCAGGCCGCATTACAGGACTAGAACCGAATAAGGATGGGGCGATGATAGGCTGGAACGCTCAGTGACCGGGACTGTTTAGGCGGGCATATCCTTGGCCCTCTATTCAAGCTTTGATCACATTCAGGACCCAAAGATAGGCTTTTGGGGGTTGCTGGATCTCTCAGTCCCTCTTCTCAATGAGGTCACACTGACTAAATCTCCCTTTCTGCTTCCCACTGTTACTTTAGCTCTTTTAATTGGCTTACTGAAGATGGGTGGCTGAACCTGGCTTGAACCATAGCTGTTATCCCCACATTTGAAAACAGCAAGTTCTACAAAAATCAAAACAAAGCACCTTCTGGTTGAATCTAGTCAGCTGTTACCCCAATCCCTGCCCTGTTCTGGACACATCATGTGTCCGTTTGACTGACATTTTCCAGTTCAAGCATTTTAATTGTTTTTGTATAGACGTGGTTTACCAACCACTCCCCCACCCCCCTTTGCAGGATTCTAAATATATTTTATTGGTGAGATTCCACCAATTCTGAATTTGTGCATGTTGCCATGGTAAGAAGGAAATTAAATTTGATACAGTGGTACTATAAATAAAATACCTTTCTCCTTAGGTTCACTCATTGTGCAATAAGCCCAGTCCTTTCAGTCTTACCTTCAGCAACCAAGCCTTCTATAGCTCAAACCTTTCTTTAAGCCACTGTAAAATGATACGGACAGGAAAGACAGACACATCCTAACACTAGAGAACAAGAATCCAGTCCAAGTAGGTTTTCTTTTTGTGCCACTAGTACAATGGTGCTTAGAGAGTGTCTTTGCATAATGAGCTCAGTATTACAAGCCCCAGAGCCCCAGACTGGTAATGTGAGTGGGAGAACGGTGTCAGAAATGGTGTGCTTTCTTCATTGAGCCCTGGTGACAATTCCCAGGCATAACTGTTAATGGTCTGGCTTTCCTCTCTGCCACCTGGAACACACAGTTGATGTAACTTCTCTGGCAGAGTTTGCAGGTATGTCGTAAAAACAAATTAGATCATGCTTGCGGGGTGTCACCTTGGTGACTTAGTGGCTGAGTGCAGTGACTATCGCTTCATTGGTTATTTTCAAGGTTGGATTTCTTCCCATCAGGCTCTCCAAAGGGAAGATGTAAAGAGAGAAGAGGGTACCATCGGGAGGGAAGTAGGCAATGCCAGGGCTGCTGTGGGAATGATTCTGGCAAGACCTAATGGCTCCAGTCCCTTCTAAAAATCAGAGTTGATTTCTCTTCCCACTGGCAGGTGTAACGATAACGTGAACCTCCTAAGGCTTTCCAGATGGTGTTAGACTGAAACTGCTTTATGTTCTCACTTAGGTATTGGAGCCTCACACTCAAACTTGTACCTTCAAATAGAAAAGTAACAGGGAGGCTTCAAAATAGTATTTCGCCTCGTGGGTAGCTGGCTGTTTCCTGCAGGAACTGTCAGTCTGGTGGGCTCTAGGGGGCTTGCCTCATCATCTGATGAGAGGGCCATCTTTTTCTTTTTGAATCTCACCCACTGAGCTGTGACATTGCTACCGAAATATGGTTTTTTTTTTTTTTTTTTTTTTTTTTTGCAATCTCTGCAGTTTTATCACAGCAGAAGAAAGGATTGACTTGGGAAGACAAAGGCAGAGCTATGGAATGGCTTTCTCCTCAGACACAGAACCCAGCTGCTGGGCACCAGGCAAGTTGCTTTCTGAGTGCAACTTCTTCTGCTATGTATTCCTCATCAGTGCACACACATACTATTCAGATGTATTGTACCCACCCAAACAGGACCCACCAGATGCCCTTAAAGCAATACACACTCAGTTGCACAAAATGTGGGTCTCATGCAATGTTATCATGCCTTGGAGCAGGAAGGAAGGGCCCTGGCTGTGGAGGGTCTCTGAGCCAACACCACGTGTAACATCATCCTTTCCATTTTCTTTCTTAAGTAAATGCCTGCTCTGCAAAGTGTTTCCATTTCAAGCTAAGATGTGAAATATTTGACTTCAGGGTCGACTGAAGTCAGTGCACAAGGGAATTTGGTTAGCACATGTCTAAGCACCCCTGAGCTTGTCCTAATGAGGATAAACAGTGTTGGTACCTGATAGACTTGATCTGCCTGTCCAAAAGTTGGATGGAGGCAAACACTTTAGAAAACACATGACCAAGTACCTGTCATTCATAAACCCATAACAGCTTTAGCGCTAAACTACTCAACTGTCATTCATTTAAAAACCCCTGCTACTGTCAAAATGTAGGATCCCACCACCAGCCAAAGCATCTGTAGCAAATACTAAAGGTGGTATAAGATCAACCTGCATTTGTAGCTGATTTTTAAAGTGCTGATTATAGCATACAGTTCCAAGAACTAGTATTTATATATTTATAATTTATTGGAGAATGACTAGTGTGGTAAAGCAGAGGCCGTGAGCTTCGAGTGTAGATATAACAGGCCTCACAATCCTGCTCTGACAAATAACTGGTCAAGGCTTTGGGCACGGTCCTCTACCTCTCTCTGGCCTTTCTAATCTCTTAACTGAATGACTGAGAACAAACTGGACTTAGGATTGTAGCTTTGAGTTATAAGTGGAACAAGATACCATAGCTAGTTTCTATCGCTAGCACCGTGTCTGGCAAAACTGGGTGATCTCTGCCCATGGCTGTCAGTGTTACAGTGAATGAGGCCACTCCATGCTACACCCTCTCACTACTCTTCACCAGGGGTAGGGAGAAATAGAGAGTGACTGTGCAGAATTACATCAATGTTTCATGAGCTGAAAATTTTTTTTGTCCTACTATAGGGAGATGATATGGAAAGAATGAAAAAACACTATGTAAAATCAACTGTGTATGTGCGTGTTTTGTATATCCAGGTTTCAGAAGGTTAAGTAAGATGACTGTCAGCCTGTAGCTACTCTGTAATACATTAAAAAAAAACCCTCTGAGTACATGACAGAAGCATCATCATGAATGTCCTCAGGGTTTCAAGCCATTAGTGTACAATTTCAGGCAATTTCCATTGAGGGCACATTTACAGGCATCTCCCTGGGGTGAGAACACTGAGTCCAAGAAAGCAGAATGAAAAGTCACATTAGTCACTTTCCCAAAAGCTGGAAGCATTTTAGATTTGATTTCAATGTAGATTTTCAAGTGACCTCAGGCAGTTTCTAGCCTCTGCCCTACATCGAACTGGCAAGCAAGCTTTTGGATAGCCCCTGCGGTCTCTACATCGTGCCCTCTCCCCAGTGGGAAAGCTCTTGTTTTTTTTTCACCTATGTGCTGTTGGGCTCTCAACTGCATTTAAGGTCCTTGGAAACATCCTCTTCTTATTAGAGGATATTTTAGGCTCTGCAGGTAATTTTCTTTAGAGCATGGCTTAGTGCGGGATCCCTGCAAATTCTTGACTCTGATGCGTACTACCTCTTCATGGTGGCATTTTCTCTGATGTGCTCCTTTCCCTCAGACCAGCTTAGCTGCTGCTTTGCAAACACCTGTTCAATTTTAGCCTCAGATAAAGCCAGCAGCTCGTACCCAAAGCTTTGTCAATGCTGAAAGCGAACAAAAGGCTGCCTACCTCGCCAGCATTGGTGAGGCGAGAATACGCTGCTTCTTGTGGGTTCTGTTGAAATAGCTGGCTTCCCAGTTCCTCACACCACGGATTTAATCACGAAGCCAAAAGAGTTCATTTAATTTCCTCCTTCCTTTAGAACAGTACTTCTCATCTAGGGACAATTCTGCTCTCACCACCCCCAGGGGACATTTGAAAATGTCTGCAAATGTTTAGCGTTCTGATCATGGGGGTAGAGCCACTGGCATTTTGCAGGTGCAGCGCAAGAGCTTGCAGTGGGTAGCACAGGTCCACAGCCATAGGTAAACATTCACAATGCCCAAAGCTGAAGTCTACATGGGACAGAGGTTTCTAGCTCTCGCTGACTGTGGGATCACCTGTGAGATCTGAGTTCACATGTCCACTGTCCCTCAGAGGAAGTAACATTTGGAGTCAAAATGGCTTTTTATTTATAGGACCCCATGCAAAATGAAAAGGCAGATACTCTTGTTAAAAACTTAGCAACATGGAGCTCTATGTGACAATATGAGTGCCTTACTCATGAAGTCAGTGCTGTCTGAGGATGCCCCAGGCATTGATAGTTTCCAGAGCTTTCTGAATGGGCTTCATACGCAGTCAGGTTAATATTGCTCACCAGCATTTATCACTTGTGTTATTCTAGAATAGCAGTTTGCAACCTGTGGATCAAGCTCCCTTTGGAGGTCAAACAACCCGTTCATAGGGGTCACCTAAGACAATAAAAAAGCATATTTACATTATGATTCATATCAGTTGCAAAAGACAGCTATGAACTAGCAATGAAAATAGTTTTACAGTTTGGGGTTATCATAGTATGAAGACCTGTATTCGAGGTTCATGGCACTGAGAAGGTTGACAACCACTGCTCTAGAATAATCAGCATATGCCATGTGTGGCCCACATAGGATTCCTCCCAACTAAGTGATTCTGAGTGAGCCTGGCTGACTCAAACATTAGAATGCTACTTCTTGTCATCTACCAAAAGTCTCATATGCGCACAGGACATTTCGGCTTTCCACAGGGACGAACACTCATGATTGTGTTTGCTTCCCACCTTCCTATAGCCCAGAGATCGGGAGAACTCAATAGTCACAGGCTCAGAAGGATAAGTGGTTTGGCAGGCCTTGCCCCTCTGAGGTCTCCAATGTCTGTGGATTTCCAGGTAGGATTATTTTCTACTTATATGGGACATGCTTTACCTTTGCTCCAAGGCTTCTAAACATGGGAGGCATTGCCTGTTGCTGGCATGTGACATAGAAGCCAGTGTCATGAGAAGGAACTTGAAGCAAGCATTTATTTATTTAATGCATACAAGGGGAAAGCACTTTCTTGGTTTATATCACCAAGGAGTAAAGGTTAAAAACAGTCTTCAAATTGAGTTGGTTTAAGGAAAAACATCAATAGTAGCACAGGTGATGTAGGAGCATGACACAAGTTGTAAACTACAACACTGTGAAAGAGCTTTGTCATAATAGATGGAGCACTAACATTATTGTCATTTTTGTGCCCCATCCTTAGAACGTGATCTAGTGTATTTCTCCATTTTTTTTTTTTTTCAAAACAGAACCTCGGCACATTGCTGAGATCTGAGACATACAGAATACAAGACCATAGCCTTGGAGTGACTATGAATAGCTATCAGACAAGCAAAATATGTAAAATGAACCCTTGCTTCTGCCTGGGTTTTCTTCACTGCACTTGCTAATGTCTGGAGTGAACCCTCAGCTCTTCTAGAAAACGTTATAAGGGACTAGTACTGTAATCCATCTGTTTTTGTCCAGGATGTACCAAGGTTTAGTCTTAAGAATGCATGGAGTTGGTTCTTCGCAGCCGTCAAGTGCACTTAAAGCCAGATTCTCTCTAACATATAAAGATAAACACGGGAAAGATTCCAGGAGAGTAGCATGGGGAAAGAAAAGAGAGAGATGTGGCTTTGTAAAGAGAGACCACTGGATAATGGGAGTAAGTGAATTTCTCTTAGTTTATTTGGCACTTCTTGTGTGTGTGTGTGTGTGTGTGTGTGTGTGTGTGTGTGTGTGTGTGTGTGTGTGTATGTGTGTGTGTGTGATGTATCTAGATTATACAAATAAGGAACAATAAGGAAACTTTCAAAACACATTTGTGTATAAAAGCTACCAGCCTGCCATGGTGAAATGCTATTTTCTTGATGTTATCCAGACCCGTGCATAAGATGCTGGGGTTGTGAATAACACGCACGTGGACACAGGTGGAGAGGTAGGGGAGGTTATGGCTTTGAAGACATCTTGTGAAGACATCTGTACACACAAAGGGCATCTGTGGCAGGAAGAGGAGAACTGACAGGCAGGATAGGTTCTGAGCAGGGCTTTGCTTGCTACCATGGTTAGACAGGAAAGGCAGGGGCACCTCCATCAGTGGGAGCTGTCTTTCAGCAGTGTCAAGGTTACTCTAGAGAACTGCCGCGTTCCCAGTCCTTGCCTCTCCTGTGGTCAGGATGAAAACCTTGGTGCAATATCTCCTAAGCAACTTTGGTCTGTGGTCTCCGTTCCTTATTCTCTGTTTGTAAGGGTCTGCTTTCTGGCCATCAGAAGTTGTATGGTTCCCTGAGCTGATGGTGTTTGTGACAGGCATATTAAAAATGGGGCCCCCATTCTAGCATTTTTAAAAAAATATTCAGCAACTGGAAACATGTGCACACTCATTTGCATAAGTAAAGGATTTGAGGACACCTGGGACTGTGACTACCTGGGAACCTCCATCCATCTGTGTATTTCAAATACTGTTTTTCAGTAAGTGTTCTCATGCGGCTTTCATTATATACACTTTGTAGGTATTAAAATATGTGAAATAAAGTATGAAGAGCATAAACTTGGATGTTTCCATGTAAATCCTCTCTCTCTCTCTCTCTCTCTCTCTCTCTGTGTGTGTGTGTGTGTGTGTGTGTGTGTGTGTGTGTGTGCTGGAAAGGAGGCATACCAAAGGTACCAAAGGGAAAAGAGATTCAGATTTGAATTAATATAGATGTATTTAAACATGACAAAGTACTTGCGTTCTGGTTACAGAGTTAACAGTCAAAATACACTAACCTGTGAGAGTTGGTCACGCTCAGAAGTGTCCTTACCCCACTGCAAGTAGCCAACATCACTGCGGGTCAGGACTCCATGTAATGTTTCCTCAGAGTTTCCTTTCTCATAGCCATTGAAGACGTTTGGACTTGCTCTCCCAGTCAAAATCATGTTGATAACCGCCTAGATTGAGTAGTTTCTTAACATTTACATTTTAGGTAGCAATGAAATGAAGACTGTTTTCTTTAATATTTCTTACAGAAATGGTCTGGGGCACAGTTCAGGGGCAGAGGGCTTGCCTCTCAGGCTTAAGGGCCTAGATGCAACCCTCAGCACAAAAAAAGATGGGAAAAAATTATTTTAAATGCCCACCATTTCACTAAAAAATAATATGCAAACACAGTTCTGTAAAAGCATATGTGTGATATAAAATCAGTAGAATTAAATCATAGTTTTTTTTTTTACTCTCCCCCTCCCCCGCCCCTCAGTCTTACCCTAGAACTCACCCCTCTCACCCACTTGCTGGCTTTTCTTCCTGTATATCTGTTTTAAATGTGCTTTCCATTGTTGTGACTTAGGAAGCATGGAGATAAAATATTGTATGCCATTTGTCTTGTTGGATATTAGGGATACCTGGTGAGTCTTGTCAGGGTATCTTTGTTTCTGAGATCGCTGGCTTTTGTGGGTAATCTAGGGAGGACTGTGGAAGCCAGAAGGTATGGTTTGAGGTAGCAATATTTCATCTTTCAAAGACAGCGTGACCAGGTTTTGCTCAAGGAGAAAATGGACTCATTAAAAAGCAAGCCTGATTCGGAGCCTACGAAAGAAATGTGAAGTCTTCCCACCTACCTGCCTGCACAGGATGCTTCCAGCATTAGATTGTAAGAGATGAGTGGTGGTGATATCCAGGTCTTTCTGAAGCCTGCAGGATAAGGGGAGCTGTCAGCATCTGGTCCAAAACAGTGATCATATCAGGGAATATAGCCATAACAAGGCCATTGTCCCTTGCTTATACCCTTCATGTTTCTACATCTCTGGGGACTATGACCAGGGCTGCAGGAGTGACAGAGAAGCAATGGTTTGGATGGTGAAGTAAGGAATAGGTAGTAAGGAGGGAGGAAGAAGACAATTATGCCATACAATAGAATCCTTGTGTGTGCTCTAGATGGATGCTGGGCTCACCCGAGAAGAGGCTAGAGGCTTATCCTATATGGCATATGTTTGGCTGACAGCAGTGACAGATGACCACATCAGAGAGTGTTGGCTCAAAGCAGGACTGAGCAGGCTCACCAACTGGAAACCAGACTGGCTGCAGTTTCATTTCATGGTTTAAAGGTCAGAGACTAGAGGATGGTCCTATCCTTGACCACATAAGGTGATCTGTGGCTCTTGTCCCCTGGGAGAAGTGTAGTGTAGTTGAAAACAGCATGTGTTCTTGAGTTCATTTATTCGTGAGCCTGGAGGGTATGTCCTCTGCAAATGACACTTGGTGTAATCATGTGACTGAGGACAATGCTCTTCAAAGTACAGCATTAGAGAAGGCAGTAGAGAATAGGGCATGTAAATGTTAACAGTAGCTAAGTGTGGTGGCACAATGCTATAACCCCACCCACGTGAGAGCCTGAGGCAGAAGGATGGCAAATGTGAGTTCAACCTGGGCAATTTTACAAGAACATGGCTCAAAAAACAAAGATGCAACATTTAAAAGTGGCTGGGCATCTCAGTTCAATAGTACAGTTTGCCTAGTGTTTGTGAGGCCCTGTGTTCTAATCTCAGTGCACACACACACACACACACACAAACACACACATACACACACACACAACTTGTGGTGATATATTTATTTAAATACAGGATATTAGTTATTAATCTTGAATTGAACCTTAGGCCTCATGCATGTCAGTCAAGGGCTCTAGCACTGGGATATATCCTTAGTTCTCTTTTGATAAAATCATTACACAACTATGGACTTCAGGGGGCAACTTGTGAGGATCCATTCTCTCTCACACTGTGGGTTCTGTGGCTCAAATTCAGGTCCAAAGACCTGGTGACAAGTGTCTTTTGCCTGTTGACCCATCTTGCCACTTCCCTAGCCCCACTTCACTCCTTATTTTGAATGAAAATCACACTAAGTTGCCCATTCTGGCCTTGAACTCATCTTGTAACCTAGAGAGATGTGAAATTGTGATCCCCTTGACTCAGCCTCCTGAGTGTCCAGGTTTACAGGCCTGTGTAGGCACGTCAACTACATCTTTCTCATAGTAAATGACTTAGAGGATTTGCTAATTTACTAATATTGAAGATATTAATGGGAAGAATATTAACGTTTAGAAACAGGGCTACACTTAAATACATGTTGATTTAAATGAACTTACTAACCAGACAACAGCATAGACTGTACAACTGTGATCGTCATAAAAGACAAGTTTCAGGAACACTGGGGAGGTCTTGTAATTCTTCCCTCCTAGGAGCCCCTACCCTTTGTCTGACTCAAAACCTTGTATTCCTTTCAGTCTGGAAGAAAGCCTACCTCTTCCACAGAACTTTCTGTGCATACCTTAGGACCCTTCCTTCTCTAGAATCCACCAGGAGTTGTTATCCCTATTCCACTTTGGGATGTCAGGTGCTGCCTGGGTTTCATCTACTATTTCTGGGTATATCTGTTATCTTCCCCAGAGTGGAACCCACAGAAAATGAGAGACTCATCATCTCTTATCTGTACATCCCATGTGCCAAGAACAGAACTTTGCATAGTAGAGACCAAAGTTAGAATCTGAGGGGATATTTTTGTGGGTAATAAAATATTCACAAAAGACACCTTGCCTATTCATATGGACGAATCAACTAAAGAAGAAGACAGTGGGCAGAAGAATAACTATTGGATAAAATATGAAATGAGAGTACTTTCCCACCAAGTCTACATCTATGTAGTCCTGTAGTCAATGACCACGTGGACATTTGTGAAATTTACCTCTCAAATGTTCTGGAAAATACCAGGCTGTACAGGAACAACATGACACCATGGCTTCCTTCCCCTTTGAACTGTGAAAAACAAGACCGAAGTCTTTGCTTAAAAGCACTGCAAATACAGGGCTCATGTGAGAGTATGACTTCAAGATCTTAGACCTAAGAAAAGCCACCCCCTTCCTAGTTACTGGAAGAGTGAGGCTGTCCTCTTCCCATCCAAAAGCCACCAATGGGCTGACCTTCTCTTGGTCTTCAAATTAGCCTTCCTTTCTTCTACTTCTACTTAGTGATTCTCTTTACATCATGGCTAAGATGTACAGTCTGTTCCCTAGCAGGACCCTAGGTGCTATGTCCAGCTGACTTGCTTTGCTGACTATGTCTTTTGTAATTAACCCATTGAATTCAGAAGGAGCAGGAGACTTGGAAAGAGCTTTGGCATTGACAGGTGCACAATGACAGCTTTATCCACCAGCTTCTTTAGTTTTATAGGCAACTTTCAGGAAATATTACAATTTCCCCCTCCCCCGGGGTTTGCTGTAAAGGTTAAATGAAATAAAGTACAGTACACATGTTGGTTCTTGGAACACTTTAGATCCAAAGAATCTGTCCCTCTTTAAGGCTAATCTTCTTAGAACTTTCAAAAGGTAGTTTGTGACCCCATGGATTATATCCAGACAGTCTGAACAAATCCAAGCCTCTCAGGGGTTAGCCTTAGCTACCTGTCAGTATTCTCATCACTGCAAGGCAGCCCATTTGCTGGCCTTCCAGGTAGTCAGAGCTAAAGCCTCCTTCAAAGGTACAGCAATAGGCAGGCTTTTGACAAGACACATTTCTTTTTCTCATGGATTAGCATAGCTACATGTGTATCTGTAACCTGGTAGAGCACAGAACCCTCGGGCTTGAGAAAAGGTCTGGTGTCATAGCAAGCAGGCAGGAATTCAACTGAGTGTCCTACAGGGTGTAAGAGAAATGGGCAGTGTGGGGCCTGAGGCTAACTGGAAAGCTGCTGGGTATTAGTGATCTAATTGCTGCTACAATACCACAGACTTGGTGACTGAAAACAACACTGAGTTATAATCTAATGTCCCAGGCCCTGCACAGATCTTAATGGGCATAGCTAACCCAGGAAGTGACACTAACCTGGGCTGTGATGGAGCATGGCCTCTTCCATCTTTAAGAATCTGTCTTCATCTCTTTTTCATGGCCCACCACTAGTCTCTTCTCTATCCTTACACCTCCCCAGCATTCCTACCTCCTTCTTCCCAATTGTAATAACACTGTGGTTAAGTGGGCCCACCAGTACAATCCAGAGCCATGCCCCTGCCTCCAGGTCTTAAGTCATACTTGCCAAGTCCCTTTTACCAAGTGTGACACTCCATCATTCTGTCAGCTTATCTGTCAGGATCAGTACTGTGCCAGTTAACTGAAGATGTAAAAGAATGTAAGCTCAATGTTGCCATCTTTTCTGGGATGAATTCTGATTCCAGGATTCTGGTGTGAAATTACATGATTGTTTTTGACAGGTACAGATTCAGATATAAAGAGCTGTGATGATATGCAGGCTCACACTCAGCTCATATGAGACAGGCTATTGATTTCCTAGGGTGGCTATCACATTTTATCAGAAAATTGAATGTCCTAAGTAATAGGAATCTGTATCCTAACAGTTCTGGGAAGTGGAAGTTTAAAACCAAGGTTCAGAGTAGGGCAGTACTTTCTCTGAAGGCCCTAGGACAGGTCCTTCCTGAATCTTTATGCATTGTTTGTTGAAGCCATTGGTGCTTGTTGGCTCTCGGGCCTGTTATTGAAGGCTTCTCTCTGCCTTAGCTGTGTCTCATGGCACTCTTCCCCTGAAGCAGTCTGCAAATTTTCCCTCTTACAAAACTATCAGCCATTGGATTTCAGCTCACCCTGATCCAGTCTGACCTCTTCTGAACTTGACTACATCTTTAAATGACTACATTTTTTCAAACAAAGGTCACATCCCTAGGAACTTCAATCTGTATGCTTGCAGGGCAGGAGGAGGGGGCCTAGGACCTCAGCATTTCACTTGATCAAGGAGGTGGGATGGGGTGGGGGTGGGGGTGGGGTCAGCTAATAGCAGTTCCTGCCAACAAGTAGCCCTCAGATCTCTATGTTGAAATCTCTGTCAAAAAAAAAAAAAAAAAAAAAAAAAAGGGACGCAGGACAGATGCAATTGACAGTAAGTAGGATTTGATTAAGGACTGTTGAATACAGTGTGTAGCCTTACCTGAGGCTCCCCCTCACTCAGGAAATGGTGTCTGCTCCTCCTTAGCTTGGGCTGGCCAATTTAGGTGACCCTCATGCCTCTCCACCAGGACTGCACAGTCCTCATGGGTTTAAGATATTTTCTACTCATGCCTGCCTAATGCCTAATTTTTGATGGGAATGTGTTTGTAGCCTCAACTCAGATCTTCTGATCAAAACCTTGTCTACATTAGTTTAACCAAGATCATTGGCAGTGGGTATGTAAGTATTCACACCCAAGTTCTCTGCCTCTATTGCCTTTGCAGTACGTGTTATAAATCTCATGTCTGCCCATGTACTCTGCAGCTCCTGGCTTCGTGGCTAGTCTGCTAATTACCTCTACTTACCCTGTAGATTTCTAATTCTTCAGAAAATTGTGTTTCATTTAGATGTCTTTGAAAAAACACTTTCCACTTTTCTACCACTATTATCACTACTTTGTCCTCTCCTTACCCAGGGTGGAGAAGAAACAGTGCAGTGGTGCGTATTGTGACTGTGATATTAGAAGAGGCGAAAGGACGCTGCTTTGCCAGGCTCTGAGTCACTTACTTGGAGTCAGTGTGAAGGATTTTTCACACAGCTTAGTTTTCCTCCATTTTGTTTGTTATTTATTAGATGAGGTAAGCCTGCTTTAACATTCTCTCCTCTCAAAGGAAATCCTGGTATATGGCCTGAAAGGTGCTATTTTCTGGGATTGATTAGCTGAAGAGAAGGAGGCATCCATGAGTTGCCTCTGTGTGATCTGGCCTCTTTCCAGGCTGTGAGGAGGGAAAGGTGGGCTTGTTTATCTCTTGTTCCTTAGCCTTCAAAATAGCCCGTTTTGTTTGTTTGTTTGTTTGTTTGTTTGTTTTTTAACAAGCACCATTCTTTGCAAGAATGAAGATCTCTGTAAGATCAGTTCCACAGAAACGGATTACTTCAACATTTAAACACTTACACATTGTAAATGATCATAGATGAATTTCTCAGTGGCTTCTTTCTCTGAAAATTCAAACAGCTGGAGCTACAGATCAGGAATTGAAGATAAAAATGAGAAGGAAGATGAAAAGCATCTCTAAGAGATATCATTTCACTGCTATTACCTAAAGGGAGATTTTTGTTTCATTACAAAATAAAACATAAAACATAAAACATACAAAGCTGGGTGGTGATGGAATCCATGTTATATCCCTTAATTTTAAATCACTATGATATCCCAAATAATAAAACCATCAGCAGATTTTTTTCCCAGATAGAATTTAACTATCTTTATTTTAACAGATAAAGGCAGTTAATGCTGATCTCAGATGTGGATTTTTTTTTAAGGTAGTGTGAATGAAACCCAGGGCTTAGCAGCATATTTTATCACTAAGATACCCTGAACTGAAGCCCACCAGCCCACATGTGGTACATTCTTGATTCAAGTGAACTTTAGGTGGTCATTTTGGCCACCAGTCACTTACAGCTCTTAGACAGAGGACTGCATCCTCTGAAGGTACCTTTGGCTAATTCGGGTCCTCTGGGGCTGGGCTGCCATGACCATGTGCACACTCAGTCTTCACTGGCTGTTTACCTAACACAGTGGCTGGAGAGCACTTACCCTTTCAATAAAGTTGTCACTAGAGTAGTCAAGAATCGAAGTGCTCTGGATGTCTTCGGTGAAAGAACAGACGATGGCCTTCTGAGTGGCTCCTGCAGTCCATAGGATGCCGGCTAGCACAGCAGCTAGGGCTTGCTCCTGCGCACGCTGGCTCAGGTTACCTAAACTGCAAGGCAGGCAGTCAGGGAAGAATACAATAGAATAAGCCACCTGGCCTCTGATGTTTTTGTCCTTTTCTGTGTATGGGGGGCGGGACAGCCTACTGGCTTCCCTCTCAGTCTGCAATATGAGGGTGTTGAAGGATAGTCTGATCTTCCTGCTTGGACTATAACTGTGCATTAATCCTCTCAATAGCACCAGCCTGTCTCATCCTATGTGTTCCCCTGATGTCTGTCTCTGAACGCCAAAATGGGTCACCTTGAATGTGTTGCCAGCTAATGTCGTCATTTTTCAAGTCCAATCCCAAATACTCCTTGCAGTTTCACCTCACACATGTTTGCCTTGAAAAACCTCTTCCCAATGGAACCCCAAGGACCCCCTGTGCATTTCACTCCTATGTCTTTCCCTCAAGCACATGCACCTTCTGTTTCTGCAACCTTCCTTCCACCTGCTCATGTTAGCTCACCCTTGGCCATCGCTCACTTTGATGGGTACTTTGCAATTATTACCTCATTTAATCCACGAAAGTGCTCTATGGCAATACCAGATTTGTTCCCATTTTAGAAATGAGGGAGTGAACTGCAGAGGTTGAGTCATTTGGGCCATCTGGGTCCTGTGTTTGGTCTTTACTATCACACCTCTGAGGACCTCCAACTTCTCTGGGAAGTGGGAACAACCTTCTTTATGCTGATTCACCCCCCCACCCACCACACACACACAAATCTTAACATGTGGTTTACAGAGAAACACTGATGGAGATTAGCAGTTATTTTTATTGTTTGTCTAGCTCTTTAATGGGACAGAATAACTGCAAAGCTTACACAGACAGAATGACAGAAAGACAATGTGCTTTCAGAGAGGAGAGGGAACTTGTGACAGGGAAGGTTCAGGAAGGTTACGTGGAGCAGGGCTCTCAGAGCAGTGGCTTATTTACATGTATTCAATGTTTTAGCCCAGGCCAACTGCTAGGTGTGTGCTTATGTAGTAAACAGTATGTGTTTTAATTCAAATCTCTTGTACTCTCACATGATGAGTGTGTCCCCATCTACTTTGGGTCCTGCTCCTTGGGATTTTGACTTTTCAGCTTTTCTAATGGCTTGGAATCACTTTGCCCAGAAATGACTAAGTGATGTACTTTCCCTTTGAAGGGCCCTAGCTGATGACTGCCTGGGGTGGGAAGTGTGGTAGCCCTGCCTCTCAGCTGTAGGTGGGCAGACTAAAGAGCAGTGTGTACCCCCTACCCCTGCCTCGAATCTTACTGAGCTGTCTGGGGACCACCCCCTCCTTAGGTGTTTCTCCCTCCTGGTCCTGCTTCCTCACCCTCTTATAGAGGCCTCCTGAGGACATCCCCTTAATAAATCCTTTGCATAAAGAACTTATACCCTGGACCCCGCTTCTACTGGACATGGCTATTCCTGGTCTTAGAATGCATTGCACTTTGAGCTCCTGTTTTGGGTGATAACTTATCTTGCTGGAGGATAGATGGATGCCTCTTTTTGATTTTTAATCCTTTAATATCTAACATGGGGGTCATTAGAGAGGTTTGTTAGTTTCTAAGTTTGAGCTGACTCTGTAGCAAAAGGCAAGTACAAAACAGTGTTCCATGTCAGCAGGTGAAGTAGGAAGATGACTCCTTCAGTTGTCAGCTTCTTCCTGGGTGCTCCAGTCTCTGTAGGGGCGTTATGTTGGGCCTTCCCATCTCAGGTGGAAAACGAGCACACCTGAAACATGGTGTTTCACTTTACCTGTCAGGCTTATTCTGAAGGTGAGCACTGAATGTGACTTCAGGAGCTCCCTCCCCTGGTTAACCAGCTCCTCTGGGAGGACCTGAGCCATTTCTGTCTTAAAGGAAAGGCGTCCTTCCTAATGCAACCTGAGAATTTCATTGTGATTGTTTAGTGTATGAAGATGCTAGGTCATTGAGCCACCTTTTATGTGCTAACCACAGTCCTCTTACCTGTGAAGGTTACAGTCTTTTTCCTCTCTAGAAAACAGTAAGTATTTGATGATGGAACCTTGTACCGCCATCTGAATGCTCCGGGCACCTCCCTAAAGTGGGTTAAAAGAACAGTGAGATGGAAGGCTGGAGCTGGAACCCCCGGGACAGCATTACAAGAAGTAAATCTTGGAACTCAATACTGTCCTTGTTAGTGCTTCTCTACAACCTTCCTTTTGTGCTATCCCCTGGAGCTTAGCAAAGGGTCCTACTCCTTTGTGTCACCTTCTCTGTGGGCTATGGCTGGATGCCATCACTAAGCTAGCATCTGCAGCGACTAGCTTTCTGTGGTGCCTTCAGCCTAATGCCTGGGGACCAAGGTCCTCTCCTTCTTGCCATTACTGTGCCTTGCTTCATACCAAGCTTTTATATCAGAAGGAGGCAAGAAACTAAGTTGGCTAGCTCCTGAAATTTAGGTGTGATTAGTGACTTTTGAAATGAATTCCTGATATTTCAAACAAGCCAGAAAGGTTTTCTAGATTTCTTTCTGCCTTGTGAATCTTTCTGAGGTCCTGAAATTTGGAGAGAAGCAGCGCAATGAGAATTGAGAAGGGTTGGAAGAATGAAGAGATGTGGACTTGGTTAGAACCTGAACAATATTTGTTAACATTAAAGAGCCTTTATTACTTATAGTTGTGCATTCATTTCTACAATTGATTTTAATAATGACACTTGCATCTATAAAGAGGTACAGATCAGCAAGATGGGATTAGGAACTGGAAATAACTGAGCCAGCTGTCACCAGCTGTCACCTTTTCTACTTGCAAAGCGAAAGCCAGATCAGAGAAGGGACCATGAAACTTGAAGTGTGCCTTCCTCCAGTCACTGCCCAGGACATGGACAGTATTTCCAAATAGAATTCTTCGCAACATCTGAAAAGGGGGGATAAAAAGAACAGTGATGTAAATGATTCAGCCAAAGGTAAATTCCTTCTGGACACAACCCTCCTGGTGAAGCCATCCAGTCTTCTCATCTATGCTCAGATTTGCCTTGCACTTCAGTTCCAGCTTTCACTGTGAAAAGTCCTGGATGGAACTTTCACACCATGTTTTCTTAGGGCACTATCCTGGGAATTTTAATGTGTCTGGTTGTGTCTCTGTGTCTCATTTCCTCTGTTAGCCATCTCTACTGTGTGTTCCAACACAGGCTGCTACTCTGTTCCTGTGCCTCTTGCCCCAGTATCTGACTCTATAATGTCTATTTCTCCCATCACTAAGATGTTCTCTCGTTGATCCAGTGGAGGAGATGGAACAGATAGGACCCCATCTTCCTGTGCTTAGTACAATAGTAAGTGATTTCAACCATGTTTACCAAGAGGTCTTGGATGTTTTTCCGGATACTTTATAGTACACTGAGATCTGTGAGGGACTTTCCAGAAAAATAAAAAAAAAAAAAAAAATTGCTATTAAATCGAACCCCCGAAGAAAAGGGTGGGGTCCACTTTGTCGTCACTATGACAAGCTATCTCATGGGTTCAGAAGATTTAATCCTATCTGTTTATCTGCTTAACCCCACATTTGTGGGGAAGGACATAGCAGAGCAGAGCAGCTAGGAAGTGTGGGTGGGAATGTTGAAGCTTTGATATTTTTCCTCTTTCCTCTCTTACTCTGTCAGGGCCTCCAGCACATGAGAAAGGGCCATTCACATTCAGGAAAGCTCTTTCACCACAGTAATTCCCCCAAGAAAGCCCTCACAGGCATATTTCATCTACCTCAGTCTCTTGGGTGGTTCTAAATTGAGTCATATTGGTTATAAAAATGAACTACCTCACCATTCATATTCAAAAACTTAACAGTCATAGCATATACTTACTATGGCGTGCGATTTAGCTATGTTAGAAGTCTAATATCCCGAAACTGTGTACAGGCGGCAATATGTGACGTCCCATAGGATTGTAAAGTGCCATGAAGTAAAAGAGGGAGGAAAGAATATTGAAGTTGAATTACTCAAAAAGGCTTTGTGGCAGAGACTGGATTTGAATTAGGCCGGTAAACACATGTGTTGAGAATTTTATGTGTTTCAGGCATGAAACTAAGTTTGGAGCAAGTTACAATTACTAAACTACTTTAATTGTGGGAATAGGCACTGTTAGTTGGCAGGATCTGTAAATACCTGGGAGGCAAGCCTGTGAGGGATTGTATCGATTGTGTTAGCCTAGGCGAGAACACCTACTAAAAGTGGCTGGGATCCTGGACTGTATAAAGAGAATGGAGCTGACTGCAAGCATTCAGTTTCCACCTCCCAGCTTGGGGCAGGTTATGACCAGCTGATTCCAGCCGCTGGTGTTTCGACTTCTACATGATAATGTGCTGCCTTATGAGTGGAAATAAACTCTTCTTGAGTTGCATCTGTCAGTCTTTTTTTTTTTTTTTTAAACTCACAGTCCATGCTTCCTGGCTGTTTTGTTCTGTCATGATGTCCCCGAGATAGAATAAACCCCTCTGATGCTATCAGACAAACTTAATATAAGAAACTAAACCTTAATATAAGAGACTAAAGAATCCTCCTTTCATCTAGCTTTAGGAGCTGGTAGCAGAGAAGGGAGGTACTTGCCATCACCAAGCTAGTGGAAACAACGAGGTTGCACCCATCCCTCTGTTCTGTCCTCCACTTTCATTCTATACGCTCCATCTTTCTGTTTTCTTTTTGTGTGAAACTCACTGCTCAATTAATATTTTCATTAGATTAGGTTGCTTTTGTAATTTAGCAAAGGCTTCTTGTGAAAGGACACTCTTACCACTTTCTCTAGTGGACAGCGGAATCTCTTGTCACATGTCATCAAAGGAATAAAATGGAGGTTGAACAGTGTTAAGGATTACAGCTGGAGTCTGCTGCTGTGACATGGCTCTTCACCATTACAGAGGTGAACGGTTTCAGAGAGGAGTGTCTGTGTACTGTCCTTGACAGAGTTATCCCATGGCCTGCCAGAGAGGGGAAGGGGATAACTTCCTCCAAGATAACAGCTCTGTAGTATGTTATTTAATGCCACATCCCTAGGAGCAGAGGCCCTCACCCACACTCTGCGAGAGGAGGTAAGCTTATGTCAAAGGTATCCTGGGATGGAGGGGTGAGAAGATGGGAGGGGCAAAGGGTGGCACAAACACTGAGAATGGAAAGAACCTGTGGCCTGATCCCAGAGGGCTTTAAATATTTTACTGGAGTGTTTGGGGCCAGTTTCGGAACATGAGCTAACTGGCTCCAGAGTCCAGCTGATCCAGGGCCATAGTCCCTTTTCCTAGTTTTGCCCAGAGCAAGTCCCTTGGGTTTGCAGAAGGAGAACTAGAAGAAGCACAGATCTGTCATGCTCTTGCCCACCCAGCCCAGGGGCAGGTTTCACGGCTGGCATTGATTTCTGTCTACCTCTGTGCCCACCTTTAAGAAAAGACTGTCTTCATAAGGACTAGACTTGTGTGCTTTTCCTTGGGAGCCAAAGCCGAGAAGAGTCTTAAAGAAAAACTCCCTGAGTCAGTTCTCAGGGCAAGGGCATGGCAAGGGAAAGCAGCCAGCATGCCCAGTAGCTGCTCTTGGAGGTACAAGGCAAGGTGCAGACTGTGGCAAAGGGGCCACTGCCCTACGGTGTGTACAGCAGAAGCATCACAAACCCATGTAGTTTGAATAGCCCAGGAAAAAGACTTTGATAACCCTGCCTTCATCTTAAGCTTGAAAGGCATCTTATAATAAAGACAAACTAGACTCATTCCTGTTTATGATTAAACCACCTCTGTTTCTCAGGGATTGGGCTATGCCCCACCTTCACCTTAACTACAAATGGTTCTGTATTGCCTGTTCCCAGAACTGCAAGTATGTCTTTGTTTCAAAAGGTTATTATGACCGCCTGCTTTAAGACTGCCTTGTTATGATCACCCATTGTTATAACCATTTTGTCACAAATATCTTGTTATGACTACCTTGCAACCATGTCTTTGTTTCAGGAGGTTGTTATGATCAACTTATTATCTTATGTTCAACTCCTGTGACCCTGCTTGTTTTCCTGTCAAATACCCCATTTGGAAACCCCCTACTCCGGAGCTATAAAACCCTTATCTCATCCATGTCCAATTCTGATCTCTTGAACCCCACCTGTTTGGATGTGTATGTGTGGCACTTGTGTGAATGATGATCATTGTTATTGTCACAGTCATCATCGGTAGTGTGGAGCCAGGAGGGAGATGACTTTGTTGCAAATACAAGACTATTTACAAACATATGGGTGTGGGGTCACCACAGTGGTTTGTACTTAAATGGGGTCTCAGGGCAAGCAATTATGACAGGGCAAGACAGTGCAACAATTTTTCTGTCTTGTATTCTTGCTGGGGCCATTTTAAGTTGAACTAGAATCTGATCTCCTTGCTGGAGAATCCCATGGACAATTACCCACTCTGTTCTAGGAACCTAAGGTCCGGATTTTCAAGCTAACTTAGTCTTTTTGTTAAAGGCCAAGTTATATAGGTGCAGAACCCTCTATGGATAGCCACTCAGCTTCTGCTAAACTTCTTGCTTCTGCAAAGCCCCCCTACTCTATTTCTGCAGCTGCCAAGCAAGATGCCAGGATGTGGACACTCTGGACACTCAGGGTCACACCTAACTAGATCTCCGAATACCTGGGTGTGGTCCCAGCTAGCTAGAACAAGACATTTAGTTGCTATAAGTTATGTCATTTCTGGTGGGCTACCCATAACACAAGAGTGGGAATCATTTATGACCTCGAGATGGGAGGCAGTGGGGTTTTGAGCGAGGAAAAGGAGTATTCTCACCTTGCTTGACGTTCTTCTTTCCCTCTCACCAGTCTCATCTTAGGGATCCCCATTGCTCAATCCCAGCAGAAGCCAGAGTAAAGGTTTCCCTATTGATAGGGGTGCCTCACTTATAACCCTGCAGTTGAAGTTCATGGGCTGAAACACGATGGACTGCTCATAGGAGATTCACTAATGGGTCCTAAGATGCCTCAGAGGGATGCACAGAGGGAAAAAACCAAGAGCTCCTTATGAACCAGACACACCTACTATCACCCTAGCAGAGCCCATTGTTCATCGCCTGTTATTACGTTGTTACTAGGAGATTTGTGGGAAGGTTTGCAGCTATATCAGGGGTTTGTTTATTTGTTGCCAATAAGAGGTCACAAGAACAAGTTCCAAGCTGGGTGTGGGAGAAGGGTCTGGAAGTGGAAAAGGATGGGGATTCGGGACCACAGCGATGGAGGACTATTGGACAGGACTGGGGAAGAGCCCAGCGACCATGACTCTTTTTGTTTCATCATGGGCTGTCAACTCTTTCTGTCCACCAAGTCAGGAAGGAAAAACAAAAACAAAACAAAAAAAAACTCTAGTCTGAGACAAAAGGCAAGAAAAAGCAAGAAAGAGGAGAAGCAAGGCTAGATTCGGTGGGCAGGTTGCTGCACCCAGCCCCCATTTCCTGGGGGGATTCCTAGCCAAGAGACAGCCTGTGCCCTGTCAGAAAGCATCGTGCATAACGCTGCAGAACCACACAAAAGACATTCAGTGAGTGTTTTGACTCAAGAGTCTCTCTGATAATTTGCCAGGCGGCTGCACTCCCGAAATGCTGATTAGAAAGAACTGGTCAGGCTTCCAAGACTGCTCCCTGGACCAGGCGCATTCAGAATCCCAAGGTTGTGCAGTGCAGTCCCAAGGTGTGTTTAATGAATGCTGCCCTTATTCAGAGGGCACACTAGCATCTGGGCCACGTACTGGGAATAAATCCAAATTCATTTTTTTAAAGAAAAATCAATTCTCTCCACTTCTGGGATTTCCTTAACACTCCATCAACTCGGTTTCCACTACGCTGGTGGCTGGTCTGAAGCTTTTGTTTTACAGCCTTTTCCAAAGGGAAAGAAATGCCTTGGGGAAGGGGGAGAGCTCCCCTGGCCTCTGTTGTGTTTGCTCGTGAGAGGAGCTTTCAGATCTGTGCTCTCTGCCTCCCCAACACACAGCTTCCAAACATCTGTGAGTGCTGTTTTTATTTTTAAATTTTGTGTGTGTGTTTTAAAAATAGACAGTACATTGTGTGGCTCAAAAGCCAGAGTACAAAATGTGTACTGTGAAAAAAAGGATCCCTCCCATTTGTCTCCCTGTTCCCCACCCCCTTGTGGCCTAGGAAGCCTTGCAGAATTTACCTCTTATTTACAGGCAAATACCAATATAGAATCACAGTTTTCTCTCTTTTTTCACATAAAAAGGTGGTCTGTTTTTCAGACAGATACATTTTTAAATGATAATCTACATAGAAATTTCTTATAGATGTCAAGAACACTGTCTTTATCTTATCAAGTAAAATGCATAGACAAGCTGAGTGGCCCTCATCTAGAATGCTTGGGATGTCATGCATTTCAAATTTTGGAATATTGTGTGTACACTCATTGTGTGTGTGTGTGTGTGTGTGTGTGTGTGTGTGTGTGTGTGTGTGTGTGTTAGGATACCTTGGGAACAGGGATCAATTAAGAAGATGAAGCTAGTTACTATTTATATAACCCTTGAGCCCATTGCACAAGGATAGTTGATATGACATTTAGTGTATCTGTTTCTTCCCTAGCAACATGATGTCTGTCAGGTGTGCAATTTTCCTCTCGTCATGTCAGTGCTCATAAAGTTTTTGGGCTCTGGAACAGTTTAGGTGCGGTATGAGACATGAATGGGTGTACTTGCTGTGACTTCTGAACTCTACCACAGTGTGGGCTTCATAACCTCAGAGGCTACAGGATTCCCAGGGTTACTCACTGCTGTGCATTACTTAGAAAGAGAACAGCTAACTGGAAATGTTAGGCACAAGTTGAGACTCCATTTCAGGCTTCAATGAAGTTGAGTGTCTTGGATCTTATGAAAGCTCCGCTGCCTGCCTGTTCTTCTATGAGCCAGGGAGAGGGGAAAGGGTGTGAGGAAGATGGGTCTGTTGATGAGAAAGCACATTCAGCCCTGGTGCCTGGGAAACCCAAAAGAGATTTTAGATGGCTGTTCTTCTTCCCAGAAGGGATTATAGTCCCTGCTCATTGTCCTCAGGTGGGCCCTGGTAGCGTGCACAAGCTACAGCTTCATGTATGTGGTGGGTTTGACCACACAGCAAATGCTGTTGGTCTTTGCCAAGATGCTTAGGTTGTGTTTGGTTGTCTTTGCAACTGCCCAGGTGCACATGTCTTTGAAGGAAGTGTTTCTGCTAACACTAATCTTTAACCCTTGCGGTTCTAGAATGTGGCATGGACATTTGGAGGATGGGGAGAGTATGGGACATTGTCTTGGAGGCCCAAGTGTTATTAGGATTTATAAAGGCCCCTATTAGATAACCTAATCAGAGAGAACACTCACCCTAGCTGGTACTTTTTTCTGGCTTACCCTCACATCACTTACCAGCTTTCAGTTATATCTTTTGACTATGGCACAAGCTCCTTCTGACTCTTGTGAGGACATTGCCTCCAGCAAACAGAGTGACTCTGTTTCTCTCCCCTGGCTAGGCTTCAGCCTAAACTCTCACTCTCACAAGGGCCAAGACTTGAATTCAGTAGCTCTGGCTGTCCTGAACTCACTATGTAGACCAGGCTGGCCTCAGAATCCCAGAGATTCCCCCTGCCTCTGCCTTCCGAGTGCTGGATTTAGAGATATGTGCCATCATACCTGGTCTGTCATGCTTTTTTTTTTTTAAAGTCTATATATTAATTGGTAGCTCTCAAAACTGTTTCTTTCTGAGATCAGTGCTGTATTCTAAGACCAGACCACACAAACTTCTCTGTCTCTTCCACCTGTCCTTTTTACACATTTGTACTCTCATCCACCTGCCACATAGAGGGCCCGTCCTAGTGTATGCTAAATAAAAAGCCATTAGAATGTAACTCTTGCCCTCCCTCAAATATAACTGTTGGATTAAGGACATAAAGAGAAGTAGAGTCTGAGTGGAAAAGACAGTCACCGCCACTGTCCTCAACAACTACCTTAAATTTTAAGTCATTTTAATTATATACTCCTTTTACCAATAATAGCCATCTGTAATCCCTCACACCACAGGAGGTGTGGTGGAATCCATTTCCCCAGTGTTGTTGACTGGGGGAAGATAGCATTTCATTTCATGTTTAATTGATGAGCAATACTTACTGTGGCCATGGATGGGGAGATGGGAAAACCATTCAGTTTTGAAGAGATGGTGGAGAGTTTGGGGACAGAACAAAAACTACTGGTGGGCAACTGTCCCTGTCCTTTGGGCCAAAGCATTCCTGGTTTGTCTCCGGTTTCCTCAGCAGATATGTGGCTGCCATCGGGATCCTGTATGAAATGACACCAGCAAGTAAAGCAAACCGCTGGTGAAGCGCTAGCTTTAAGTCTTCAGGTGTTCAGTTGTCTCACTTTTAAAGATGTCTACAACCATGATAAGCCTCGGGGAAGGGCTGAAAAGGTCCAATGTCTGTGTCAAAGAGATTTCTCCTGAGTTTTGTGGGACCGTGAAGGCAAACGGTAACTATGGAAACATAATTAATGTTATCAAGACCTTGACTTGAAATTATATTTGGGGAAGAATACAAACGTTAAACGCCTTGTTTTGGGATGACAGCATTTTGTAAGTCTTGAATGAGTCACCAGTCCAGGACAGGTTATCCTTGTTATCTTGTTAACAATCAAAGAGTTGGGTTACCTCCCCAACCCCCGCCCCACCCCTTTAATTCTTTCTGATTCTTATTCCCCATCAGGAGACTGTGATACTTAAAACACTCATCCCTATCTTTAAAAAAAATATATCTATTTTTACATTTCTTGACTGATGCTTGTGGCATTTCTGTGTTCATCAACATCAACGCTGGATTTGCTTTTTCCTATATCAGTGCTCAGAAAACAGCTTCCTGAGTGACCACGAAGGGCTCTGCCTTCTCTGTGTTTCTGTACTCCTAGAGGTGAGAATGCTTTCTTATCTCATGAACACAGTGTCTGAATCACAGACACTGATGGGCTGAGATGGATTTTGTTACCTGAATGGAAAATCATCACATTCATACCAGTGGGCTTACCCCTCCTGTGTAAAACTGCAACGTGACATTTATTTATTCCCTCCTTTCAGAAACTGTCTTATCTTCTGAGTGTCCTATCTCCCAGAACTAAAGTAGAGACATTATCTCTCTGATTCTAATGGACACTGTGGCTAAGGGGGCTTTGGAGGGGGGGAATAAGGCTTTTGCTCACAAGTTACTCCCAAGAAGAAAAGTGCTTTAGCCATGTCATTAAAATATTGACAATTCAATTGACTACATATATTAGTGCCAGGAAAAAAATCATCTTAAGGGTTTGTGCTGTGCTGGTTCAGAGACTGAAGTGTATCCTGACATTCAAGGTCAAGACCTTTTTTCTTTTTTTTTTTTTTTTAAGGCTGTACAGATTACAAACATCTTTCATTTTCCATTGCATGAGAAGCTGGAAAATGCCCTTTCAATACCTAAATATCATTTTATTTCCCCTATTTAAAAACAGCAAGGGAAAGCAACTTTTCAGAAGCCAATAAAGACAATTATTTTTAAAGCTACTTTTCTTTAGGCACATGACCACATTCGGTTGTCACAAGGTAGCTTTATTTTTACAAGTGTTGGAACTTCCTATTCTAATATCACCTTTTCTGAAATAATAGCAATATGGTGTGCTTACTGATGAAGAACAGCTCTTAAAAGTGGGGAGAGACCAGGTGGTGACTTTTAATCCCAGCCCTCAGGAGGTAGAGGCAGGCAGATCTCTTGTGAGTTCCAGGCCAACCTGGCCCATAGAGTGAGTTCCAGCTCGGGCTCCAAAGCTACACAGAGAAACCCTGTCTCAAGCAAGCAAACAAACAACCAAACAAACAAACCAAAAAGAAAAAGAAGGGAGAGGACTTTATAGGAAAAAAGTCTCCCATGGTCTTTCTACCTTTCTCCCTTTTCCAAGTTAAATGCCAGTGCCTGAGTGACATTATGTGCATTGAGTAGATGCAAATCATGCTGTTTAATGTGATTGTTTGAAGACGAAACTAGAGAAACAATACATTGGCTTTGAGAAAGTAATTACCTGAGGATTTGTGTTATTGGTTCCCAACCTATAAGAGAAAGAGAAAACATCAGGTAAATTACTCAGTCCATTCAAACCTCACATCCTTTCAGCTCCCCAGACCCTGCCTTGCTGGGGAGTGTCTGTCAACAGATGTGCAGGAAGCATTTTAAATGTAAGTCTATAATGGGAACTTATCATGCAGCAAGCACAGTTGATGACTTAAACACCTAGAATCCCTGGTTTGGAGAAGTGAGACACCACAACATCTTACCTACAACCCTTACCTGAAGATTCCCCTCCATTTATCAAGAAATAAAATTTTCTCAGTAATTTCATTTAAATCCAGCTCAGGAGAACTTTGTTCCTGGACTGAGATCTCTGTATCCATTTAGATAAAGCAAAGGCTTGGAATAAGGAGGCTGTTCAGATGGGGAAAACAGCCTGACTGTGGAGAGGAGAGGCATCTGGAACACAGCCCAGAGCTCAGGCCACACAGTCGCTGCTCTGAGCAGATCCCATTAAACTTTCATTAGAGGTGGAGTGTGTTTTTGTATTTTTGTCCACTGTGCAGGTGCCATGAATGTTTAATCCAAGATAGATTTATAAACAAAAGGATTTCAATTACCTGCATCAATTCATTCGAGATAATGTAATTGATGAGGTATTATGCCAGTGTAATATGATTGTTCCTTGTGCTAGGGTATCTCCTGGAAAGGGTTTGTGCAGCAGAAATATGCTGACACCGGGATTGAAAGCCATCATGATCACATAAGGAAGTGTTTGTATAGCCCAAGGACAACATTGGCTAACAAACCAATATCCGGCATAAGTGGACAGAATTCTGGCTCAAATGCAGAATGGCTGGTGTGATTTATTTCAAGGGGAAATCTAAAAGTCCGATCTCTCCCTGTTGGCTGAATGTATTGTGCCTACAATAATTGGCATAATAAAGCATATTAGTAGCTATGACTATGCAGATTTTTCACTCCGGTTTGGCTGATGATGCAAAGACAAAAGATTTGTTACCAGCAAATGTTTTATTTCCTCTTCTGACTACTGAGTGTTAAAAATTGAACATCTGTAGATCATTCTCTCTGTAGACATTTCTAGATATCAATTCCATAAAATCCTAGGCATGCAAAAAGGTCACTTAGATTTATTGTAACCACAGTGGTCAGGCCTGAGAGTATTGGTGACTTACATTATTGCAAAGACCTTGAGGCATAGCAGAGCACCAAATGCACAGACAAATTTAGTCTTCCCCAGTCCAGCTTAGGAGCACTCCACCACCACTTCTTGAACCAATTTTGGGCGATGCTAACCATTTCATGTTCATATGTCCTGCAAATGTCTACCAGGTTTAGTGTTCTGTTGTAACCCTAAGCCATATAAATGAATCCTTTCTTATCAGTCCTATTTAACCATAAATTTTATTCCAAAAAAATAAAAGGCCTTTGTGTTTTCCTCTTTATAATTTTACAGTTTTAACGGTGGCATCAGTGTTTAATATTTATTAGGCACCCCTACTACAACAAGAAATAAGAAATTGCATAATTTTTGTTCTCAACTAATATAATAATGAGAAATGTTCTCAAAATGCCTATTTAGAAAACAGTATTAAAAAAATAAATTCTAGACCTGCCATTTAAATTATTTAAAGTCTCAAAAACCAGGAAACAACAGCTGAGAAGGCCATTTTTCGCAAGAATCATTATTAAATCTGTGTGTTTGGGGCTATGTTTTTGTTCTAATTTGCATAGAATGCTTTGAAGACAGACACATCAATCCCAATGATTAGACAAGTTACCAATAAACATGAGGGGCACTTGCAGATGCCAAGGTGAATAAGATGTTCTCCTCTGTTGTGGAGGAAGCATACGCAGAGGAAAGGCTGTGAGGATAGCACAGAGCATGGTCCAGAGAAAAGCCAGGCTAGCTGCACAGTCTCTGGGCCTACGCTACTAATCTCTGGGTCACAGCTTAATCTACTATTAGCAACATTGGAGAAGGAGAAATTATTTAATTTTTTTTGTACATTAGTTTTTCATCTGGGAAACATGAACAGCTTGCTATCTTTATCTATTGATATGTTTAATCTATGAACATGGTATAGCCTCTTGTTCAGACCGTATTTATCTTCTAAATGTTCTTTAGACTCACTCCAAGAGTTGGTTAATCACATGATGCTGGTCGTTTAAGGGTACTGGTCATTCATGATCATCCCTTACTCAGCCTGTTTCACTACTTCTATCCCCAAGGTGGATAATTGGAGATAGTTGTATAGTTCAGACTCTCACAGCTTTCCCAATGTTTCTTTTTCCTTTTCAGTTAGGTGTTGTGGAATATTAGTTGCCAATGTGTCACATTTGTTTGTGTTGTGGAACATTTGTTTAATCATACAAAGATGTGTTGCATTCTTCTATGTTGCTGTGATGCTGTGTTATTTTGCCTGTCTAAAACACCTGATTCTAATAAAGAGCTGAATGGTCAATAGCTCAGCAGGAGAAGAGATACGCAGGGCTGCCAAGCAGAGAGAATAAATAGGAGGAGAAACAGAGAAGAGGGAGGTTTGAGAAAAGGAGACAGAGCGGAGAATGTCTGGGACCAGCCAGCCACCTAGTCACACAGCCAGATGTGGAGTAAGACGTAAAGAAAATATATACAGAAATAGAAAAAGGTCAAAGTCCAGAGGCAAAAGGTAGATGAGTTAATTTAAGAAAAGCAGGGTAGAAACAAGCCAAACTAAGCCTGGGCATTAATAAGAAAAAATAAGTCTCCTTATATTTCTTTGGGAACTGGGTAGTGTCCCATAGCCCCACAAAGAATAGAGTGAATAAGTAAATAAGTAAATAAGTAAATAAATAAATAAATAAATAAATAAACCACTATAGTTAGGTGCTGGTGAGGATTCCACAGGTGGAAAGGACTGGTTCTGGATACCAAGAGTTAAAAATGAGACTTAGCCATATCCAGCAGAAGTCATCAGTCTTCAGTGCATTTGGTCAAAAGTTGTAGAGAAGAAGGGCTGGATATAAAAAGTGGAGTGAAAAGAGAAGATGGAACTGTGAGGTCCTGGACTGGGGCTGGAGGGCTGGAGCAATGGAAGGCACAGAGATATGGTTCCTTCTTTATTTTATACCTTTCCCTACCCCACAGCACCCAGTCACCCAGTGCTCTGCCCCAAGACTGCTTTTGATGCAATAAAGAAGTATGGGTAATTTTAATATGGAGTATGGAATTTCAACCATGAGAAAAGCTAGTATGGATTCCAAGCATGGAGGTGCAGTTCATGAGAATGGAATAGCATCAAGATTTCTTCTACTCTTTTAAAAAGCAATGACTAATCTTAACAATCATTTACTTAGTTCAGCTTTCAAGTCAAATCTGTAAGCCTTGGACTTGTATAAGCATTTTCATTGGCTTGCAAAATTAACCTCAAACTTTTTTTGTCCCGTTTTCATGTAACATTTCACAAACAGAAAGATGGAAGCAGGATTTTAGAGGCTTTTGGTTTTGTTTTGAAAGTCTTATTAGTGTTGTTTCTGGAAGTCTTTAGGAACAGGTTAAAGACTGTAGGCATTGTTATTCATTTTCTCTGAATCTACTTTCTGACATTGAATGTTATGGATATATTTCTTCCTAAAACAATTTTGCTAATCCACATTTTCTAGGAGATGGCTGATATATTTTCCTTTTGTTCTTTGGTAGTGGGGAAGGGAGGGGGAAGACGGGGTCAGGCCCAGGGTCAGATTTCGTCTCTTGTAACAATGTAACCTGAGAGAAGTTATTTAGTCTTTTCCTCTCCCATAACCCCCTTTGTCTCATGTAATCCAATCCTAATAACTGTGACTCACCAGAAACCTACCTTTTAATCTGTTTTCTCATCTTTAAATGTTAAAATTCCCCTTTATTTTATTTTGCATGTGTCTCTTATTTATTTTAATTTTATTTTCTGAATGGCCGTGAAAGTCTTTGGTAGACCAGAATTCCAAAGTCCTGAGAGAGTAAATGGACATTGGTCCTAATTCAGTCTGTCTGCCATTGGCCCTTGGCCACTCAATAGTCATAGGTCTTAGTCATTATCTAAAAAGCCTTTAAAGTTAGGGTAGTATATGGAAAATACATGTTTGCTTTTGCACCTGCTTCCTAAAAACTTGGAAACTCCTGAATAAAAAGGAAAGAGATGATCCTTTCCCATAACTAGTAGCTTCAGAACAGAGGCTAATGCTGGGAAGACTAAGCCTGGATTAGAAGTTTGGAACTTTTAGCTGAAATCTCTGCCCCCTGGAGATTCAAAAGTGTTTATTCCCAAGGTTAATGGTTCACTTCATCAGTAATGCCAATGTAAGAACATCCCTAAGAAATAGGATCTAGGAAACTTTTCAGCTGATAATCATGTCCAAGCATCAGAAGGAGGTGTGCTTCCTCCCCTGGGGACAAAGGCTTCTGCCCCTAGAACCTGTCCAGACCTCCTCCCTTGGGGACAGAGACATCTGCCCCTGGGACCTGTCCAGACCTCCCCTCATGAATGGCTTCATCTTGTTTCTTATTTTCATCTTTTATATTAAATGTAAGTAAAGAGGATTTCTGAGTTCTGGGATCCATTCTGTCAAATTACTAAGGTGTCTTGGGGACCACTGTTTTAGACTTGGTGGGTCAAGATACAGTTACCATTATGGATAGGTGTGTTGAAAGTCATAGAGAGGGGATTGTGGCTCAACAGTGAGGAGTTTGCTTGTGTGTCAATTGTTTTCACTACAATTGAAAACAAATCAGAAGTTACTTAAAGGGGATATTTATTTTGGATCACAGTTTCATGGTAGAGGAGACACAATGGCTCACACAGATCACAGTTCCATGGCAGAGAAGGCATGGTGGCTCACACAGATCATAGTTTCATGGCAGAGAAGGCACAGTGACTAACGCAGATGACAATTTCTTGGTAGAGAAGGTACAGTGGCTCACACAGATCACAGTTCCATGGCAGAGAAGGCATGGTGGCTCACACAGATCATAGTTCCATGGCAGAGAAGGCACAGTGACTAACGCAGATGACAATTTCTTGGTAGAGAAGGTACAGTGGCTCACACAGATCACAGTTCATGGTAAAGAAGGCATGATGACTAACTTGGTTAGATCTTCTATAGCAGAAGCTTGTCGAGCAGATTGTTTACATCTTAGCAGATGGGATACAGGGCTCAAGACCAGGATAGAGCCAGTCTATAAGCCCTCCCACACGTGTGCTCTACTGTCTTGTCAGCTAGGCCCAACATCAAAAGGTTCCAGCATTTGCAAAACAGTGCCACCATCTGGGTACCCAATGTTCAAACATCTATACCTGTTCAGGACAAGTCACTTGCAACCCTGGATTCAATGCAAGACTGCAAACAAAAATAATATCTAATACACTTAACCTCACATCATGGGTCAGTCTCACCTGCCTTAGACATGCTCAGGGCACTTAACAGACAGTGAAATCCAAATCACCTGATCCAAAGCCTGAGCCTGTCTTATAACAGTGTTGAATATCTTCTATAGTTTATTGAAAACCAGAATGTCCATGTGGATAAGCTTTCCTTTGGTGCTCCAAGTATTATCACAGAGGATCAAACAACCAACATTTACAAGTCTTAAGGCCTGACACTCTTACTGGGAACCTTTACTTCTCTTTGTGTTAGTGAAGTACAAATTACCACAGACATGACTGCTTCAAATGGCACCTCATTATTATCTCCAGGAATCTGGGCTTGGCTTAGCAGGAACCCTGCTAAGAGTCTCACAAGCCAGTGGACAAGGCTGGGACTCCATCCTTGTCTAGACTTGGTGGACTAATTCTGAGCTTACATAGTTGATAACAGATTACTTTTTGTTTTGTTTTCTCTGTGCTGAATGAGGGTCTCATTCTGTAGCCTTTGCTACTTGCTGTGTAGAATAAGCTGGTCTCAAACTCTTAAGAGATCTGACTGCCTCTGCCTCCCAAGTGCTGGGATTAAAGACCACTATACCTAGCCAGAACTTATTTCTTTGTAGTGATAGAATTGGTTGCTTCAGGACTAAGGCAAGAGAAGGGTCCTTGTGTCTGAAGACTCTGACCCTAGGGAGAAGTTATACATGGATCAAGGATCCACAGACATGGATTTGTGATCTCACTATTTGGGAGGCTGTGGTGAAATTCCAGGCTAGCCTCAGTTGCATAGTAACACTCTGTTTTAAAAACAAAACAAAACAAAACAAAAAAACAAAACAAAACAAACAAACAAACAAAAAAAAACAAGGCCAGCTGTTTCTATGGGTTTTCCAAATATGGTCTTGACCCCTTTGCTCATCACTCCTCCCTCTCTATGAATGGATTCCAGAAGTTCAGCTCAGTGTTTAGCTGTGAATGTCTGCTTCTGTTTCCATAAACTACTAGATGAAGGCTCTATAATGGCATTTAAGGTAGTCATCAGTCTTTTTATAGGGAAAGGGCATTTAAGGTAGCCTCTCCACTATTGCTTAGATTTTTAGTTGGGGTCATCCTTGTGGATTCCTGGGAATTTCCCTAGTGCCAGGTTTCTTGTTAAGCCCATAATGGCTCCCTCTATCAAGGCCTCTTTTTCCTTGTTCTCCTTCTCCGAACTCAGCTGACCTGAGTAAGTGGGATTGCACTGGCTCTAGACTGACAGCTGCAGGACCTGCATAGGGCCAAACCAAGGCCCCTGAACATGGGTGCCAGTTGGAGGTCTTGGGCAGTCTATGGGGCCGCTGGCAGTATTTATCCCTACTGCATGAACTGGCTTTTTGGAGCCTATTCCCTATGGAGGGATACGTTGCTCAGCCAAGATACAACAGGGAGGGCCTTGGTCCTGCCCCAATTGATATGACAGACTTTGATGATCCCCCATGGGAGGCTTCATTCTCTCTGAGGAATGGATGAGGGATAGGATGGGGAGATGATGGGGGGAGTGGGACGATGGGAGGAAGAGGGAACTGGGATTGGTGTATAAAATAATATTGTTTTTAATTTAAATAAAAAATTAATAAAACAAAACAAGGACTAATCAAACAAAAGCCAACAGGGACAACTGTCCCCTCAGATGACATTCCTTCTTGAATGAATGACAGGAGAGAAGGACAACTGTTATTTAAGAGTACATAGCATCCTGAGTGATTGCTCATCTTTCTCCACTTCTGAATCCTAAGCCATTAAACCCAAGGACCACATGCTCCAAGTGATGGCATTGAAGTTTATCACTGGATAGTTCCAGCAATGTGGTACACCCTGTTCTTTTTGTTCCTTACTGTGTTAACAAATGTCTGTTCTGTTTTCTTGACCTGCAGTGACAGACAAGTGGGTGTTTACCCTGATAGAGTGGGGACACAAAGGCTCCTCGTGATTCATCATGTATCTGCTCATTTTTCAGCTCTGAGCTATTCTCTGTCTGGATTCAGGGACCACTCCAGCATCTCAGGGTTACTGAGGGAGCAACTTATTCACAATTTGTTAAATCTTTTGGGCAGTTTTACATAAGTCACTTTCCTTTCTGGACCTGAATAAGTGAATAAAATACTGGGTTGGACAGCATGAGACAATCCCTGTCAGACTCTGATTTCTCAGTTGTGCCTAGCTCTCCTGAAGTCTCTTGACTCAGGGACAAGGGCCTCTTCTGACCCTGCTCTGTTTGTGGTTAGGTTCTGTAGCACTCTGGACTTTTTTTCATGGACATAAAACATTCTATTTTCTTTGGAAACAGAAAGTTCCTTCGGCAGCAACAGAATTCTAATTCTGAGAGCCAGAAGCCTTGGGTATTGCTAGTAAAATCAGAAAGGAGGGCAGGATAACTGATGTGCCCGATAAGAAATAACATGTATCAAGGATAGCTTATGTGCTCCTCAAGCCTCCACTCATGTGGTGGGAGGCCACCTCTCCTCCCACCTCTTATATCATCTGCTCTGTGTGTCCAGCCTGCAGGAACCACTTCTATATGGGCATCACTGCATGCAGCTTTCCCCCATCTGGAAGCTGTGGCTATGAGGCTGTGCCTATCCTAAGATGGTAGATCAGGATTCCCCTGGCTCTTGTAACTAAATGTAATCAGATCACTCGCCTTCTCTACTGGGAAATAAGTTATAAATAACAAATCATAGCGCTCTTCCATCAGAGGCTATGGTTACTAGGAGACAGGCACTGCAGTCAGGTTCTCTGCTGTCATTGAACATCCTTATTGCAGTATGAGCTTGGGTTCTTGCCCTTGCCTTTTGAATTGGTCTTAAAAAGACATTCTTGCATAGCAAATGATTCTTTGGTGGCTTTTAAGGAATGAAGGCGGGTTCTAATCTGAACTGCTGTGAAACTTTGGACCTCTCTAGTCCTCGGTTTAATTCTAATTAAAGATATGAGGTGGTTGGATTACATTAATGACTAACAAATGATAGCCCACAGTCCACGTTACTCTTCTACCTGTTTTGATAATCTTGTAATTTAAGAATGATTTATGTGTCTTAACTTATTACTATTCTGATTTCTTGAGGCAGGATTGCCCTGTGTATCCCAGGCTGGTCATCTTCCTCAGCCTTCTGAGTGCTAAGATGACAGGCAAAGGTCACCACACCTGCCTGATTTTCATGTGTTTATATGACTGAAGAACTGAAAGAAGAGCATTTATGACATGAAATATTACACTATTTCATGGTATATTATACAGGATACAATTATAGAAGGTATAATAACATAATTATATACTGCATGACAACATAAAACTTTATAACTGAAAATTTGTGTCTATAAATAAAGTTTTATTGGAACACACACACACCCTCCAGGTTTCTGTACTGTCAATGAGTACTTTTGCACAAAATAGCAGGAATGAAGTGTGGCAACAGAGACTGTAGGGTCTGCAAAGCCTAACATATTTTCTATTTAATCCCATCTAGAAACTTTGCAGACCCCAGAGCTAGAAGACTCTTAAATTTTTGCAGTTCTACTTTACAAACTGCCTAATTCTCATTGTAAGTCACTGTTTTCCTTGAAAGGAAGGCTACACTCTTGGTGACCCAGGCATGGGACAGTGGTGGAGGGTGTTGATTACTTGGGTAGGTGCTGCAAAGAAATAGGGCATATGTCATCCAGGGAAAAGGCTGGATGCTGAATTCAGGCTTCCTTGCTTGGTATCAGTGGAGATCTCAGACGGGCTAAGTAAGGATGCCCGGGCTTTACCTGAGAGTCAGGGGCTGCAGTGGCTCTGGAATTAGGGTATCCTTGTGTGGCAGAGGGATCCCCAAATATGCATGGAGTCTCAAGAATCCTTTTATTAAAAGCTCAAGTCACTGGATGTCAAAAGACATGTGGCAATTAATTATAGTATATTGAGTATATTTGAAGTCTAAAAAAAGTCAAGTAGGGAAAATTAAGTACTGCATGTTTGATAATAAAAAAGTATTATTTTTTATGTGCTACATTGGTATTATAATAATACTTTTAAAAAAGAGTTCTGGATTATTAAAATATTTATGAATAAAATATATTATGTCTAGAATTTGCCACACACAACCCTGTTTGTCTCCTGCCATTAGGTCTGCATTCCAGAGCAGAGAAAAGGGAAAAGGAAGAAGGCTCTGCACCTCAAGAACATGACATGGAATTTGCATATGATATTTTTGCTCATTCCATAGGCCAGAATCCTGCCACTAGTGTCAAGGGAAGTTGGAAATGCAACCTAGTGGAACAGCTATCCATTTAGTCGGAACGTTATTACTACCCAGAAGGGGAGGGTGGACATTGAGGGACCCTAACCAGGTCCTTCCATGAATGTCTTGAGTGTGTTTTAGGTGCTTTCTTCAGGTCTGAGCCTGTTTCTTGCCTTTTCCTCTTCCGCTTTTCTGTGCTCTACTTCCTGTCCTCTTCTTCCTGCCTTGTTGTCAATGGCTTGGTTTATGGATGATCCCAGCTCATCCAATCCTGGTTCTTCTGACTCAGTTGTCCTCTCACTGACTGTTCCTGCAGTCCACTCATTCCTCCACTGTCTCCTGTGCCACAAGCATGACAGTCATAACTACTCCGTAGCCCTGGCTTCAGTCCAGCCATCTTTAGTACAGCTGTGACCACTGTAGTCTCATCTTCCTCCCCTTGAGGAAGTCTTTATTGCCTCTCAGAGAAGGCTGCTTTACCCATCCCACCTATGGCGATCCTGCCCGATTCATGGAGAAGAGGGTTTGGGCTCAACAAGGGGAAAGGACTGAGTAATGGAAGTGATAGGAGCATTGAGGATGTGAGGGGTACAACATGTGCTCAGTGTGTGGTCACGTGGTCACATTGCTCTTTGCACTGAGGGATTCTGCAGTAGCTGGTACACCTTCATCCAAACAAGGCTACCTGATTCAGATGTAGAAGCCCATCCTGAACATTCTAGATGTTTCTTTAAGGAATGTAGTATTTTTACTCCAGGGTCAGATGCTGCTGCTGTTGCTGCTAATTATGGTAATGATGGTGATGGCAAATATGGGGATGATGCTACTGCCTGAGGTCCTCAGGGACCACTTCAAAACTGCCTTTGCTATGTCTGTTAGAGTATTCTCTCCTCTCTTCTTCTTCTTCTTCTTCTTCTTCTTCTTCTTCTTCTTCTTCTTCTTCTTCTTCTTCTTCTTCTTCTTGTCTTCTTTCTTCTGTTTTATCCCCCTTTCCCCTCTCACTCCTTGAGACAGGGTACAGATGCAATGAAACTCACTATGTAACCCAATCTGATCTTTACCTTGGGGTCTTCTTGACTTAGCCTCTCCAACATGAAGACACAATCTTTCTATAAGAACTTTAACTGGACTGGGGAGATGGCTCAGCAGTTGAGAGCACTGGTTGCTCTTCTAGAGGACCCTGGTTCAATTCCCAGCACCCACATGGCAACTCACACCTGTTTGTAAGTACAGTTTCCAGGGATTCTGACACCCTCACACAGACATATAGGCTAGAAAAACATCAATGAACATAAAATAAAAATAAATTATATATGTGAACTTTAACTAAGTAATTGTATTATTGATAGAAGAAGGTGGTAGAGGGATGGTGATGATGATGGAGAAGAAGGAAAAGAAAAAGGAGAAGAGAAAAGAGGGGAGGAGAAGAGAGGCAGTTGCAGCTCAGACAAACAAATCTGTGCCCTTGTCATACACCCAAGGTTAAAGGCAGATTGTGATTGCTTACATTCCGTGTTCTGGCTGCAGTCAGAGCTAGCCATTAGAAAAGGCTCCACCAGGAAGCTGGAGAGCTGGCTCAGAGGTTCAGAACATTTGCTGTTGCTATAAAGGCCCAGAGTTCAGTTACTGGTGGCTTACAACCATTTGCAATTCCAGCATATGCACGCACGTGCACGCGTGCACACACACACAAACACACACACACACACACACACACACACACACACACACACACACACACACACACACACAGAAAAATAAAATAGGAAAAACAAAAGGCCCTGCCAGCAATCATTGACAATAAGGGGAAAATGTGAGTTTGTGGATGTATATGTTTACCAGAGTGACTATGGGGTAATTATTACCTAATTAATTCTCATTATGTAATAAAATGTATTTTGCCTTGGCAAAGGAATTCTGTGTATTATGATCAAGATGAGCAGGTGGGCTTTCTGAATACAGTATACCCTTTCTCTCTTCTTTTTACAACATCTGAGGCATCTCCATCTCCATCATAATCCTTTGCTAGCATGTCATGCTGGGCACGTGGCAGCAGGTGCATATTCCTGTGCTGGATTTGCAGGCAGAGGACATGCCTTCCCTTGTGTTTGCCTGGCTGCTTCACCATTTCTTCCAAGACACCACTCACACCTCTAGTCCTGAGTATGGCACTTCTGATGACCCCTCTTTGAACCCTTGCATTGTAACACATGGGCTGTTTCTCTACAGAACAATAGAAAAACTTCCACCAGATCCTTGTTGAAAATTAGATCTTTACCCTTCTGCTGCCTAAGTTGGTCTTATTATCTTCTGGGTGGGTTTCTATGACATGTTCTTATGGTCTGTCTAGTTTCTGAGCCTTTGCCTGTCAGGGCCCAGCATGCTGCAGGTCTGACAAAATAATTCCTGCTGAGTGATCTGCTGGATAAACTCTAAGCACACAAAACCTTCCCCAGCATCTGTGCTTGTGTGCTCCCAGAGTTGGCCTCTACCAGGACACTGGGCACTTCTCAAGGCAGATCCATTCACATCCATGTTGCCCCTGCTTCCTTGGCTCCATCAGCTCACTCTTTGAGTTGGGAAGACACAGCTTTAATCTAGATCTTTTGAGGTAGGGAGACCTACCTCTATTCTGGGCCATGCCTTCTGCTGGAAGCCTACAAAAGGACATAGAAGAGGGAATCTTGCTCTTTGCCTGCTTATTCTTGCTTCATTAGCAAGTCCACTCCTTCATTAGTATTACAGCATATTTTTTAAGGATTTGAGTGTGTATGGAAGATCAGCTGAAACGTCCAGCCTCATGAACTGTACTATTACTGGATTCTTTGACCTTGTGTAGATAGGTACCCATTATTGGATTAGCTGAGCCACAGCCTATGAACCATCCTGATAATCCACAAGCTCAAGTTGTAAAAAATCAATCCCAAACTTTCATTATAAGGTTTGTTGAGTTACAGCACAAAATCACAGTAGTCTCAGAGGATGTTGGCAGTTAAAGTAAGAACATTAAATGGTAAAGAATGGGATCCTGTAACTTGGGATGGGGATGTGTGGGAGGACCCTACTGAAGCTGAGAACTTTGAACCTTCAGATTCTCAAGGGCTTATCTCACCTGAGGAAGTAGTTGTTCCACTCCTAGCAGAAGATGTACTCCTCCAACCCAACTACCTGAAACATTGTCTTTTGCACTTTTGACTGAGGAAATAAATCATTCATTCTCTACTAAACCAGCAGCAATTTTGTCTGAAGGAGATGCCAGGCACAACAATACTGATGTACGTCAGAGCCCAGCAATTGTTGCCTCTAGACCTATAACCAGACTTTAGGCAAAACAAGCTCCTAGGGGGGAGGTAGAAAGTGTAGTCCATGAGGAAGTGTACTATACTACTAAAGAATTTAATGAATTTGCTAAGTCATTCAAGCAGAAGTCTGGGGAATATGGGTGGAGATAGATTTTAAGGGTGTAAAATAATGCTTGGAGGAACATAAACCTTCAAGCTGAGTTCATTGATATGGTCCCACTGAGTGGAGATATTAGATTTAATATGGAAATTCACACAGTTTTTTTTTAAGGTGTCAGAATTTGTTTGAATAGTTGGCTGAAGCATGTATCAAAAGATGTTCTACTGAATAGCAGTTGGAGATGCCTGATATCCCTTGTCTTAGTGTTGATGGAGGGATTTTAGGCTCAGTAAAATTGCAATGCTAGAGAGGGTATACTGCATAAAACCTAATTCTCCACCATGGGAAGGCCCAAAAGATATGCCCTTCATTAATCTTATAAGAAACAAAATTGTGAAAGGGGCACCAGTATCTTTGCAGATCTTTGTTGTGTCACTATTTTGCTTATCCAAGTCCATAGGGTTGGAGATGCTGCAGCTCAATTGGATGAATGAAATAAATGCAATGGGTTTAATTAGGCCCCAAAGTAGCATGGCCAGGTGGCATCACTGAATTGCCAAAGGCAAGGTGATTGTAGTTATCATAGTGGGCAGCATAGACAAAGCAATGTCTACAATGGCCTGTTTATAATGGTCAGCACAGAGAAAGTGAGTTTTATGGTGGCATGAGTCATATGGACCTATGGTACTGGTGTTTTCTTTGTATAAAGTAGACAATAAGCCTACTGATTTTTTTATCTATATGAGCAGAAAATTTCTCAAACTAATGGAGGGAAAAAGACTACACTGAATTGTAGCAAAAGAGAATGTCAGCTCATGAACAAGTTTCCAGACCTGAGCTACTTTACAGACCCAGAGTCCCTTGAATGAAGGGGTGGCTAGGTTCCTCCAAGGAAGGGCCTTCATAAATTCCTAAGAGTTTTACTGTTAGCCTCTCTCCAGCCCTTCCCTACAGAGCCCTGCACTCTCTTACAACGGTAACTGTACACTGGGGGAAAGGAAACAATCAGGCTTTCTAGGGTGCATTGGATACTGGTTCTGAATTGATGCTGACTCTGGGAGATCCCAAGAAACACTGTGATTCTCCAGTTAGAGTAGAGGCTTAAGGAGGCCAGGTGATTAATGGAGTTTTGTCTGAAGTCCAACTCACAGTAGGTCCAGCGGACCCCTGAAATCATCCTGTGGTTATTTCCCCAGTTCCAGAATTTATATTTATCCCAGAAAATGGGATTGATATACTTAGAAGTTGGCAGAGTTCTCAAATTGGTTCCCTGACCTGTGGAGTGAGGGCTATTTTGGTTGAAAGGGCTAAATGGAAGCCTTTAGAGTTGTGTCTGCCAAAGAAAATAGTGAATCAAAAACAGTATTGGATCCCTGGAGGAATTGCAGAAACTGTTGCCACCATAAAGAACTTGGAAGGTGTAGGGGTGGTGGTTCCCATTGCACTTCTTTAACTTCTCCTATCTGGCCAGTGCAGAAGACAGATGGATCATGGAGAATGACAGTTGACTCCTGAAAACTCAATCAATAGTGACTCCTATTGTAGCTGCTGTACCAGCTGTGATGTTCTTACTTGAGCAAATTAACACAACTCCTGGTACATGGTATGCAGCTATTGATCTAGTAAATGCCTTTATCTTGGTACCTGTCCATAAGGACCACCAGAAGCAACTTGCTTTTAGTTGGGAAGGTGAGCAATAGTTTTAAGTTTTACCATAAGTATATGCTAACTTTCCAGCCCCATGTCATAACTTAGTTAGAAGGGATCTTGATCATCAGTGTCTCCCATAGAATATCTCATTGCTCCACTATATGAACGACATTATGATGATTGGACCAAGTGAGCAGGAACAGCAGTCACTTTGGACTCATTGGTAATACCTATCCTCATCTAAGCAAAATTCAAGGACTTCTACCTAGTGAACTTCTTAGGAGTCCAGTGAAGTGGGGCATGCATAGATATTCCTTCTAACATGAAGGAAATGTTGTTGTACCTGGCCCCTCCCACCACCAAAAAGGAAGCTCAATTTTTAATGGACCTATTTAGATTCTGGAGACAGCACATTCCTGGCTTGGGTGTGTTACTCTGGCCAATATATCATCAAGTGATTCAGAAAAGTTCTAGTTCTGTGTGGGGCCTGGGACAGGAGAAGACTCTTTAACAGGTCTAGGCTGCTGTGCAGGCTGCCCTATGACCCTATCATCCAGCAGACCTGATGATACTTGAGGTGTCAGTGTCAGACAAGAGCTCTGTCTGGAGCCTTTGCCATGCTTCTACACAGAATCACAGAAGAGACATTTGGGATTTGGGAGCAAGGCCCTACCATCATTTGCAGACATCTGTTCTCCATTTTAAAGGCAGCTCTTATTCTGCTATTGGACTGTTTGGGAAACTGAACATTTGACAGTGGACCATTAAGTTACTAAGAGATCTGAGGTACCCATCATGAGCTGGGTATTACCTGAGTCACCATCTTGGTACACAATAGCATGATCCAATTGAACAGGCCCTGAATGCACAAGAAAGTTACATGAAGAAGTTGTCCAAATGCCTATGCTTTCATTTCCCATTCCAAAGCTTCCAAGCATGCAGCTGTAGCTTCTTAGGGTGTGCCATAGGATCAGTATACTAAGGAAGGGAAGACCAGGGCCTGATTTATTGATGGTTCTGTGCATTACACATTTGCCACCCAGAAGTGGACCATTGTAACATTACAGCCACTTCCTGGGACAACCCTGAAGGACACCAGTGTAGGGAAATCTTCACAGTGAGCAGAATGTCAGGCAGTGCACAAGGTCATATATTTTGCTTGGATGGAGAAGTGGCCAGATGTGTGTTTATTAATTCATGGTCTGTAGAAAAAGTATTAGTTGGATGGTCATTAGCTTGGCTAGACCATGAATGGACTGTATTAGTAAGAAAGATATCTGCTATCTTTGCATTTCATTGCTATGAAGAGACATCATCACCATACCAACTCTTATAAAGGGAAACATTTAACTGGGAATAACTTACAGTTCAGAGGTTTAGTCCATTATCATCATATTGGGAAGCTGGAGGCACACAGGCAGACATGGTGCTGGACAGAAGTTGAGAGTTCCATATCCAGATCAGCAGCCAGGAGAGAGAGTGACACTGGACCTGGATTGGGTTTTTGAAACCCAAAGCCCATCCCCAGTGACACACTTCCTCCAACAAAACCACACCTACTCCAATAAGACCACACCTCCTAATAGTGCCACTCCCTATGGACCCATTTACACTACTACATTCCACTCCCTGCCACACATAGGCCTGTAGCCATAGCATAACACAAAATGCAATGCATTCAGTCCAACTTTAAAAGTGTTCATAGTCTATCACAGTATCAGCACTGTTCAAAGCCCAAAGTTCAAATTTCTTCCGAGATTCATGCAATCTCTTAACTAATACCCTGTAAAAAGCAAAATAAAAAGGCAGACTACACACTTCCAATATATCATGCCATTCTAAAAGGGAGGAAAGGGGGCATAGGGAGGAAATATTGGACAAAGGCAAGACTGAAAACCAGCTGGGCAAACTCTAATCTCTGCATGTCCATGTCTGATGTCAAAATGATGTTCAGTTCTCTAACTCCTTTCAGCTTGTTGACTGTAACACATGTTTTCTCTTGGGCTGGCTCCATTCCCTGTTATCAGCTTTCTTTGGTATGTAACCCATGACTCTAGGATTCACCTTCACCACTTCACACAATGGCCTCTCTAGGCCTCCATGTAGAGACACCCCTGACACATGCCTAGCATCAGCTGCTATCCTTAGTTGTGGAGGGAGATTTCATAACTCCTTTCTTATATCCTTGACTCTAAAGCCAAAACCACGTGGTGGAAACTGCCAAGATACACTGCTATCTGGGGCTGGAACATGCCCCCCTCATTCAAATACATTTTCAGCAGCTCTGCTTTTGATAGTTTCCTTCACTGCCTAAGCTTGGCTGTCCTGTTCTGTAAATCATGACAAAGACCAGGCTGACCTGGAACTTTGAAATATGCCTGTACTTGCCTACCCGTGTGCTGGGATTGAAGGTGGTCACCAGTACACTTGGTGCTGAACTTTTCTTTGATTCCTTTTTACAAGTTGAAAGCTTAGCTGGGTGGGGTCTTACCCTGAGATCACCAGCTCCCTTTATTCCATTTTGCATCAGGCTTTTCTTTAATCTGTTTGTCTCCTTGAACACAGAACTTTGTTCAAGTCCTTTGCACTCCCTGGTGGCCTCTTTATCCTCAGCTTGCTCCTTTTCATTATAATGTAATAAATATGGCCACTAATAACCACACAACATAGTCAATATTAGGCTAATTGGAAGTCTCCTCTGACAAACTGTTAATCCATAACTCTTCAATTCAGCCTTAGGTAGATTTTCTGGACAAGGGCATAAAGCAGTTATATTCTTAGCCAAAATATCACAAGGTTTGGCTCTAGGCCATATAGTAATATTATTCTGCTCTGAAACCTCTTAAGCCTGCCCCCACACAGTTCAAAACTCCTTTGGCACCACTGTGTTCTATGCTCCTACTAGTATAGCCATTTAAAGAGTTCAACTGCTTTTCTAGTCCAAAGTCCCAAAGTGTTCCATATTCCTCCAAACAAAACCATGCTCTGGCCTATCACAGTGATACTCCAGTCCCTGGCACCAACTTCTGTCTTTGTTAGGGATTCTATTACTGTGAAGAGACATTATGACCACACCGACTTCTATAAAGGAAAACATTTAATTGGGATTGGCTTACAATTCAGAGGTTTAGTCTAATATCATCATGGCAGGAAGAATGGAGGCATACATACACACAGATATGTTATTGAAGAAATTGTAGAGATAGCTGAGAGTTCTACATCCAGATTTGCAGGCAGCAGGAAAAGAGAGTGACACTGGGCCTGGCTTGAGTACTTAAAACCCCAAAGCCCCACTCCCAATGGCGCACTTCCTCCAACAAGGCCACACCTCCTAATAGTGCCAATCCCAATGGGCTTATGGGGGCCATTTTGATGCAAACCACCATATCTGGGGAAGAAATGTGTGGATAGTTCTTTCCAAATGGGTGAAGGATGTGAAGATATTTGTCCTGTGTAAAGAAAGGCTCATCAAAAGGTGACCTCAGCTGAGGTGGAGTTCTGTGGACAGTTAGCCGCTTTCCCTAGCCATTCCTATCATTGCCCAATGGGCTCATGAACAAAGTGTCCTTGGTGTCAGAGATGAATGCTGTGCATAGGGTTGAAAACATGAACTTCCATTCACCAAGGCTGATCTGGCTACAGCTGCTGCTGACAGATCTGCCAACAGTAGAGATCCACATTGAGCCCCAGTTATGGCATCATTCCCCAGAGTGACCAGCCAGTGTCCTGGTGGCAGGTTTACTACATTGGACCACTTCCTCCATGGAAAGAACAAAGCTTTGTCCTTATTGGAGTAGACACTTATGCTGTTTATAGATTTACCTTTCCAGTATATAACACTTCTACCAAAACCACCATCTGTGAACTTACAGAATGCCTTATCCACTGTTGTGGCAATACACAGTATTTTTTGGCTAAGGACCTCACTTCAGAGCCAGAGACATGCAACAGTGGGCCCATGATTATGGAGTCCACTGGTCCTACCATGTTCCCTACTATCCTGAAGCAGCTGGCTTGATAGGGGGGTGGAATGGCCTTTTGAAGATACAGTTATAGCACCCATTAGGTGGTAGCAGCCTGGAGATCTGGGGCAGGGTTCTCTACAAGGTATATACTTTAAAATCAGTGTCCAATATATGGTATGGTTTCTCTCATAGCCAGGATCCATGGGTTCAGGAGTCAAAGTGTGGAAAAGGGAATAATTCCACTTACTATCACCCCTAATGACACACTACAAAAAAATTTTTTTTTTTGCTTCCTGCTTCCACGACCTTACATTCTGCTGGCCTAGACATTTTGATCCCAAAGTGGGGAACACACTGTCCAGGAACCACAATAAACATTTCATTGAATTGGAAGCTCAAACTTCCCCCTGGCCACTTTGGGCTTCTGCTGCCCTTAAACCAACAGACTAAGAAAGAAATAACAGTGTTAGGAGGGGTGATTGATCCAGATTACCATGCAGCTATTAGATTGCTTCTTGATAATGGTGGTAAAAAAGATTATGTCTGGAGTGCAGGACATCCTTTAGGACATCTCTTGGTGCTACTATGCCCTGTGATTAAAGTCAATGGGAAATTACAACAGCCTAATCCTGGCAGAATAACAAAAGACGCAGACCCATCAGGAACCAAGGTATGGTTTGTTCCTTTAACAAAAGAGCCAGGACCTATTGAGGTGCTTGCTGAAGGTGGATCAAATACCGAATGGGTAATAGAGGAAGGTAATTATAAATGCAAGCTAAGGCTATCTGACCAGTTGGAGACACAAGGATTTTAAATGACAAGCTTTTCTGTCATGTTTTTCTTAAGGATTCATTTGTATAAATATTTGTATTCTCTTTCCTCAATTTATCATGTGATATAACATCAATTAAGAGAATATCAATGATATTGAGATACTAAAAGAGTGCCCCACCTATTCTAACTTTATAATGTATTTGTGGTTGTATGAGGAATAATTATACCATGTTAGGTGTAATTATAATCTGGTTAAATATGTAGTGCATTTGTGATTTTTCCCATGGGATAGTTATATCATGTGTAGGCATAATTATAACCTGTTTATTATTTTTATTTGGAAATAAAAATCATGATATAAGAAATATGATTGTGTGTCAAGTTGGCAAGGGGTGAATTTGTGATTACTACTCTTGGTTGTCAACTCAACTACATCTTGAACTAACTAAAATGCTTGTTCTTGCCTAACTAGCAAGTTTATTCCTTCACTGGTATTGAGCCTTCTTATTTATTATTTAAGTCATTACAGAAGACCAGCTGAGACATACAGCCTCTTGAACTGAATAATTACTGGATTCTTAGACCTACCATACATAGGCAGCCATATTGGATTAGATGGACCACACCCCACAGCCTATATATATGTCATTCTAAAAAATCCTCTGTGTGTGTGTGAGAGAGGGGGGGGGAGGGCAGGGAGGAAGGATTCATTCTATAATTTCTGTTACTCTAGAGAACCTTTACTAATACACAGTATTATTGTCCTGTGAACTACTTTGAAATAAACAAAGGAAGTTGAGAAGTCAGGTGACAGCCCGTGTGAGAGGAAGAATCTGGGCATAAACTTGGTTTTCTTCTCACTTTATCAAGCCGGTTCATTTTTAATTTAGTTCCTGAGAGAAAGATCTGCATTTCAGAGGGAATGCAGCCTCTGTGACCTTTGGAACTGATTTAAGAGCAGGCAGGGGGCCTGCATTCCCCTGCCATGCAGGAGACAGAGCTGAAGCTCCAGCAGTATTTCAGGAGCTATTTGACCCATCAGAGTCAGCATCACCATGTTCCCTGAGTGTTGCATGCATCTACAGTACTGGGAGGGTCTGGTGGTGTTGATATGCAGGATATGAAACGGAAATCAAAGAAAACAAAAGGGTCAGATGGTAGGAAAGTGACCCAAAAGCTGTCGGTTCACCAGAATAGAAAGGACTGAGACTGGCAGAGAACCATTCAAGAAATAATTATCAAGTGCCTCTCACAGGTTCTGGGATTCTGAACTGGCCACAAGTTGATACATTTGAAAGTCCGGTTGCGTTTTATGTGTGTGTTGCCTTAGTTCTGTGTAGATGTTGATAAAAAAAAAACAAACAAACAAACAACCCCCCCACACACAAAAAAGAAACTAAATCGATTTACAAGGGTGTGGTTCATAAAACATACTATAAGCCAGCAGGAAAAAGGAATAGAAGAAAGAGTAGGCCTGGTGGTTCAGGCTGTGATCCTAACTCAAGAAACCGAGGCAAGGATGAGACAATGGTGAATAATAAGAAGGCCAAGGGCTCAAAGTGGAGCTGAGAAAGAAGTTAGTCCTTTGTATACAAGATGCACCCTTACGATCCTAACCCCTGGCATTGTATTTTCAGTTACTAAGATACAGTGGCACTCATCCACTAAGACAAGCAGTGACAGTGAAAGCAGTTGTCTGAAAAAAACGAATCCCAGTAATCATCTAGGCACACTGGGCCTGCATTCTACTGAAAGGGACACCCAGGACTCTTTCCTAGACACTTACCTCCACCCTCTCCCTCCCGGAAGCCTCGCAGCCTTGATATTTGGTATCTGAACTGACAGGTGGGTCCTAACCTTGGCAGGGTGCTTGCCAGCCCAGGGCCAGCAGGGGGCCCTGAGTCCTCATGAGAATGCTGGCCACCAACTGCAAGAGAGGCCTAGCTCAGCAAAAGTGAATGGCAGTTTCAAGGCCTTTGATCCCCATGGAGGAGCACACAAAAGAGTTTCCCACCAGCCCTGCCCCCTGGCCCTCTCAGGGCATTTTATCTGTTGCAAGAGGGGGCACACAGACAGTGTGAACCAGAGTGTGAACCGTGAGTGTTTTGACTGATTGCGTGAGCGTGCTTTCATAGACACTCTGGTGTCTTTAAGGCCGGGTTCCTGCTCCTGTACAGGCGAAGGGACTGCTGTTAATCTGCCTGTGAGGCTCATGAGATTTCAGTGCCTGTCCCAAGCCTTCCTTTTTTATAGAACAGAGAGCAATCAAACACTTCATTTCTAACAAGAAACAAAACAAAAAAACAAAAAAAGAACCTTGGTGTCACAGGAAGTTTTCCAGGCTTCTGAGCAAGGAAAGAGGTGGAAAGAGAGCCCTGAGGGTAAGGGGGCATTCATTCCATCCTCCAGCCCTGCTCCCCCCTCCCCCTCCTAACACAGCTTTGTGCTTGAGGGTTTCAGCTGATGAATCAGTGGATGAATTCCAGACCTGGGCATTACTAGCCCACCACCAAAGCAAGTACCTGCTGTAAGGGAAAGGAGCCAACTAAAGAAACACACCCTGAGCAGAGCCAAAGAAACACACTTTGCCCCTGAAATCAGAGTCAGTGAAAGAAATACACCCTGGTCCTAAAATCAGAGCCAAAAGGCCAAGAAGGACCAGTGAAGGAAACCCACGTTGGCCCTGAAACCAGAGCCAAATCTGACCTAAACTTGTACAGAAAACCAACCAATCCCTGAACACGAGATCTAGCCAGTCTGAGCTTAGGGATTGAAATCTGACCAATCCCCATCATGGAAATCTCTCTGGGAAAACTCCACTCCCTAAGAATCTATATATAAACACTGATGTCTGTTTGGCTTGTGGCTGTTCCACCTGCCCCACTGTCCTCTGCCACCCTGGCAGAGAAGAATCCACTCTCCTGGATTCTTCCTTCCCAATAAATCTCTTGAATGAGGTTTGGGTGAGACCTTTCACTGGAGCAGAGGCTCAGAGACCTCCCTGAGTGGAGCGGGCAGAGTGAAATTGTTACACTTCCCTCTCTGGGGGACTGGAGCCGAAGTGTACCAACTTTCCTGGGGAAACCCTTTCCTGCCAGAGCAGAGCTGATGCACTGGAGAAGCCTTTCCCTGAAGCAGGGCTGTAAGCTGCTATGCTTACTGTGACCTGTGGTATTCCTTTACTCCTGAGTGCCAGAATACCTTTCCATCTGAGCTGTAACATTCAGTATTCTTGTTCCCAAGTGCCAGAGTCCATCCCATCTGAGCCATCAAAATGCTTACACCTGCTCCTGAACAATCTAACTGGCAAACTTCTAGATACTTTCAGGTGTCATGAATTAAAGGTGCAAGGACCCCATCCCGAAAACACGGAGTGTGTTCTGATGTCTGAGTATAAGCAACACTCCACTACTAGAGCTGGTTATTTCAGGTGTAGAGTAGTTCCTTCCTTGTAGATTATTCCAAGATGAAAGTGTGTGTGTGTGTGTGTGTGTGTGTGTGTGTGTGTGTGTGTGTGTGTATGTGTGTGTGTGTGGGGGTGTTGTGGAGGCTACAGGTCAACTTGGGTGTCTTTCTCAATCACCCCTACCTTATTTTGGGGTCTCTCAATAGCCTTGGAGCTCACTGATTAGGTTTGACTGGCTAGCCAATGAGCTCCCAGATCTCTGCCTTCCCAGTGCTGGGATTATAGGCATGCACCATGGGGCTTTTCCTGCTGGGGACCTGAACTCAGGTGCTCTTGCTTCTGATGCCATGCTCTAAACTGAGCCTCTTCCTAGCTCCCAGGTTTGTTTACTGAACATTTCCAACCCCTTTACGTGCCCTAGTGTTTGTGGCTAGGACACAGTGGCACCTCTCTTTGCTCTTTCCTGAGGGTGATACCTGAGAGTTAAGAAAGGTCACTTTCAGGTGGTTCACTTGTGGCATTTGGACACCAGCAGATTAATTTGGTGGGAAAATACTTTACTCATATCATGCTTCCTGACAACCACAGCACACTGCAATACCATCTGAATTCTGGGTTTATGTGATTTTCATAATTTGGAGTTCATTAGTGCTGAAGACAGTAAGCTAGAAGCAGTCTTTAGTAGGACACTTTCACCAAGATGTCTTCTAGGGGTCATTTTCCACCATGTTTGTGTGACTGCAGCAAGCAGCATCCAGATGCAGAAGGGGAAAAAAAAAGTTTTATCTTCTTTCCCTCCTTTTCCTTTCTTTCCTCCTATCTGGCCTATTTTTAAAGGTTTTCTAGTTTTTTGGATTTTTGTTTTGTTTTGTTTTGTGACAGGTTTTCTCTGTAGCTTTGGAGCCTGTCCTGGAACTAGCTCTGTAGACCAGGCTGGCCTCAGACTCACAGAGATCTGCCTGCTTCTGCCTCCTGAGTGCTGGGATTAAAGACGTGTGCCACCAATGCCTGTCTGGTTTTCTAGTTTTGACCATCATAATAACAATGCCATGCCTTGAACTTTTACAAAGAACCTTTTCAAAGGTTCAGTGCATTGTCTCTCTAGGACATCAATTTTATCTCTATTTTCTGGGATTTGTGACAACAAATATGTGGACAATTAGAAATATTGTCTGTTTTATTAAAATATGTCTGAATGCCTGTGGAGTTCTCCTTGATAGGCCATGTGTCTTCTCTTTCAGCGAGTACATCTGTCCATTTAGGTCACTGCCTTACACTAACTGTGCAAGCAGTTTCCCACCAGGCAAAACAGCTTTCTGAAACCACCCTTTGCCTCTGATACTTTTTCCAGCCAGAATCCTTACCACATACCCTCTAAGCATAACTTAAGGGGGTGGGGGTGAGGGGCTTGGTGCTTAAGATGTCTAAACATACTGATGAAATTAACCATATCTAAATGTGGCCAAAGCACATCAATTCCCTTACTGAGAAATTGCGGAGATATTTGCTTTTCAGTACATTAAATCTGCAGCCACATTAGTAGTCTCTGTATCTTTAGAGTTTGCAAAAGGGAACTGAAACCCAGCAAGTCGTATCAGAATCCCATTCAAAAAATGAACAAAAAAGCAAATGAAAACAACCCAGAACGAGGTGCTGTAGTTTTCATTTTGCGTTTTGTAGGCATAAGTCCCTTCTTTAAAATTTGCAATTTTCTCTGAGAGATGGTGGATTTTCACTTCAGAGGCAAACAATATCATGACAAGACAGCCACAGGAGCCTGCAACACAAGGAACAACACATCACATTAGGACAAATAGAACCTGATTGTAGGAGTCAAAGAGTACATCAAGGAGCAAACCAGAGATAGTATGTCACCACCACCCTCATCTGCACTCTTCTCCAACATAATACTATTGAAAAATTGCAATCATGAGCTTGATTCTCCAACCCGTGACTGGAGCACTTGGGGTGTGGCTGTGAATAGGAAGAGTCATGCAAGGAGGGGACATTGGTGGCTTGAGTATGGCAGTTGGATTCAAGCTGACCTCACTGCAGCCTGAATTGCTGGGCACCTTCAAAGCACAATGACAAACTCGACTGCTAAGCAGCCACTGTGGCTTCAGGGGAACACATTTCTCTGTACTTCATGGGTGATACTGGATACATATCAGTTATGCAAACCTTTGTGAAAAGCCCTGGGGTTCCCCATAGTAGGGTACCATGGCCCCTCCAACTCTCAACTGGCCACCACTGCCCAGATGAGTACTGGGGGGGGGCAAAGGTAGCTGTGGATAAGATGTTGTTGATCTAGAGCTTATCTGCTCTCTCTACAATCAAATTCAGGTTCTCAGTTGAGCATGGGCTGCCTTTAATCAAGTCAGCGTTGTTCAGAGATGAGGGTGTCTGAGGTAAGGATGCAGGAAGTTTCTACTTTATCCCCTTCTTCTCATAGCTGAAATGTGGATGTAGGGTCTTCTGGTCTAGGTAGCATCAGAAATGGAAGCCGTAGAGCAGGGGAGAGAACTCTCTGGTTAAAGTACTTACTGTGCCAGGGTGAGGACCTGGTGAGGACCCCCAGGACCCACATAAATGCAGGGTGGGTGTGGTGGTTAACCTGTAATTCCAGCTTAGATGGTAAAGACAGGGCCTCCCCAGAGCAAGCTTGCCAACAAGACTAGGCATATCTGTGAGCCTTGGATTTAAGCGAGAGGCCCTTCCTCAAAGAATGAGATGGAAGAGAGATCAGAGTTGATTCCCATCATCAGCCTTGAGCCTCCACAAGCATGCTCATTCAAAAAGAAATAGAAGCCGTGTACTATTGAAAAAAAAAAGTATGTGTGGGGGATCCAGACTATCCCTGGATTTTAACCTCCAAATTTCAATGTGTGGAGAAATTTTGTTTATTTTGCTTATCTCTATGACTTACCACTGATTATAACCTAACTTTAAAGGATGTGGCTATAGGCTGTGTAAGACCTCTGAAGAAGAGAGGGTGACTCAATTTTAACTGGGTTCTAGAAGCTGATTAGAGGTCATCTGCAGTGGCTTGTTTTTGCTCTTTTGGATTTTTTGAGGGACCCATCACCCAGCCACAAAAACAACAAATCACATTTGGAGTCTTATTCTTACTTAGGAATGCCAGGCCTTAGCTTGGCTTGTTTCTAGCCAGCTTTTCTTATCTTAAATTAATCCATCTACCTTTCTGGGCTTTTATCTTTCTTACTTTTGTATATCTTTCTTTCCTTCTTACTCCATGGCTGGCTGAGTGGATGGCCCTGACACCCTCCTCCCCTTGGTCTTTTGTCGTTTCTCCTCTTCCCCCTTTCTCCTTCTATTTATACTACCTGCATGCCAACCCTGCCTACCCTTGTTCGTGCCCCGCTATTGGCCATTCAGTGCTTTATTAGATCATCAGGTGTTTTAGACAGGCAAAGTAACACAGATTCACAGAGTTAAACAATTGCAGCATAAACGAAAGTCACACCCCTTAAAATAACATTCTACCACAAACAGTAAGCACTCTTCACCACTGAGCCACCTCTGCATAAACTGCTGCCCAGCCTCCCTCACACCACGAAAACCTTACTATATCCAAAACCGTAATAAAGTATATTATTCCCTCAAATAAGAGTATTGTCAATTTAGCATACAAGTTATTTTATTCTTTGATTTCTGTTACTTCAAATACCATGGGGATCAGCAACATAGAGCTCTCAGTCTCCATTCATTAATTCATTCATTCACCTTTTTTTTTTCAGTTAGACATATTATAAACCAGGCACAGGGATAGGAATGAAGATTCAAACTTGAAAGGAAACATAGCTGGTGTCTGTTCTCAAAGAGAATGCAGGGTACTATTTCGTGTGTGTGTGTGTGTGTGTGTGTGTGTGTGTGTGTGTATGTGTGGCTTAGGCAGCATCCTCAGAGGTTTCTTTAGGAAATGTTAGCTCACAAAGGGAGGCTAGACCATGTAGGAGGATCTAGTGAGTGTAAGCATAGGTTCCCATTCCTTCTCCAAAAGCAGGCCTGGATTGCTGCACAGATGGGGACTGAGCTGATTCACAGGAAGGGGAGCAGGTATGAATAGGAAAGGTGGAGTCATATTGCTTTGGGATTTCACAGAAACACATCTGCCCTCTGAGTACTTGTGAGGCTGAGGCAGGATGATTTCCTGAGAAATAAAGTTTTTAAAAGATAGGCAGACAGAAGGACACACACACACACACAGAGAGAGAGAGAGAGAGAGAGAGAGAGAGAGAGAGAGAGAGAGAGAGAGAGAGAGAGAGAGAGAGAGAGAGAGAGAGAGAGAGAGGGAGGGAGGGAGGGAGGGAGGGAGGGAGAGAGAGAGAGAGAGAGAGAGAGAGAGAGAGAGAGAGAGAGAGAGAGAGAGAGAGAGAGAGAGAGAGAGAATTCCACATAGCAGCCAGGGCTGGCTCCATCAAACCAGTCCTCATCAAACAACAGGAACAACAGGAAGGAAGGTATCACTTTGTTGACATTTCCCATCCACCTGTCCACCTGCCTGGGCCTGACTGCTGAGAAGATTCCTCAGTGAGATTTGTCAGCCTAACTATTTTTGTATTCCAAGCTTCACACCAGAGCAAACCATATTATTTCTTTATTGTTAGATGCTAACAAAAAGGCCAAGATGCTGTTTTCTCTTTATCTTTTATTTGAAAATTATAGAGAAAATAAATGCCATTGCTGTTACCATAAGAGCTTTCTTTGTCTGAGGAGATGGTGAGTTTCAGACAGAAGAGAAACACTATTTCCTCAGTGCCTGAAAGGAAAATTCAAGCTCAGTTTCCTTTTCAAGTTGTTAAATATTTTAAAGGGATCCTTTGTTAAAGGGACAGCATCTTAGGGAAACTGCATTCAGTTTCCTGGAGTCAAGTCACCTGCACATCTTGGGACACAAACAGGAACTCATCATGAAGATCACAAGCAGCTAGCTGGGCCAGACTATGTCATTAATGGAGCAGTCTGGGGCTCCCCTCCAGATTCCGGGTTTGACACATTCAACATCGTCGTCTTGAAGTTGAGCCCCGACAACCCGCTTGCAACTACTAAAGGGAAACCTCTCAGTGTGAACTGAAGATATTTTTGCTTCTCTTTGTCCATATCCATAAAAGAGATGTGGGATCAAGGATAGCTATTTATGAGTTACCAACCAAAAGGTACAGATGAAGGAGTTGCCTTCGCTGTGTGGCCCGGCTGCTTGGGATATGGAGAAAGGTGGGCTGAGAGGTAGTGAGAACCGGGCTCGTCACATTACCAAAGTGATTCTTGGTCCCAGCAAGAAGGGCCTCCACATCCTGTCCCCTGTTTAGAGGGGCTTGCTTTGCTCCTCTTTTGAAAGTTCCCCCCACACAAAGTGGGGCGTGCTTGAAGTCACTAGAGGATGTCCACCTGGGGAATGGGCCATTCCCCTGTTATAGGCCATACTGCGGGGGCCCTACAGCTCTTGTCCCCATAGATCTGAGACCATATCCAGACTGCATGATCACCTGCTCAGGGTTAGTCTTCCCAAGGGCATGTTGGTGGCCGCTGGTCCCCATCTCTGAGGACCATGAGGGTCTCATGGATAGCCGTTTGGTGTGGAGCTCAGTGACACCCCCTTTTCCTAAGTGAGATGAAGCCAAATTAGGACGAGAAGTAGATTGAACAGGAACCCATGATGCTCTTATCACTCACTCATGTGCAGAGTTCATAGCATTCAAGAATTCTAAATTGAAACCCCTCCTAGGTCTTTCTGGAGGGACATTCTTGAGGCAGAAAAAACGCAGCATATTGTATGTAACGCTTTAGTTCACCTTAAACTTAAATTTTTAAACACATGGCATGTGGATTTTCATTTGTATGCTCATAAATGTCAGAATTAGGTCTGCATGTCTCTCTCCTCTTTTATCCCAGTGAACATGTACATCAAATTCCCTAGCTCAGCTGGGGCTACTGGGACAGATCCCCCTCGTGTATGTCCTTCTGATCCTTGCTGCTGTACTCGAAGCAAAGATAGAATGCACCAGACTTTAGAAGCCTGCTGAGCCTCACTCAAAACCAGGCACAAGGCCCATATTTGCAGCCCAGTGTCACACTCAGTGACCACAGCTGTTTTCCTTTCATCTGTCTGATGTCCCCGCCGTCTGGATGGTGTGGCTGTCGTGCTCCTTGCCTTTAAAGGCTTTGATTACTGAGGTAATTTCTGACTGAGTAAGATAGGTGAGTTATAGGGCTGTCACACCATGAATGATCAGACATTGACAAACATTTATGATGTGTGGGGCACAGCACTCTTGTGACTCTCATCTGGCAGCTGCCTGCAAAAGCTGAGTTAGGTGCCTGTCTCCGCAGGTCCCACAATACAGGGGACATAGGTGTCTTAGGGTGACAAAACACCATAACCATGTTGGGGAGGACAGGGTTTACTTGCCTTACACTTCCAGATCATACACTATCACTGGAGGAAGTCAGAACAGAAACTCAAGCAGGGCTGGAGCCTGGAGGCTGGAGCTGATGCAGAGGCCATGGGGGAGGGGGGTACTGCTTACTATCTTGTTTCCCCCTGGCTAACTCAACCTGCTTTTTAATAGAACCCAGGACCACCAACCCAGGGATGGCACCATCCACCATTGGCTGAGCCCTCCCCTATTGATAACTAATTGAGAAAATGCCTTACAGCTGGATCTCATGGAGGCATTTCCTCAACTGGGGCTCCTTCCTCTCTGATGACTCAAGTTGACATGCAAAAACAAACAAACAAACAGAAACAACAACAAAACAGAAAATCAAAACAACCAGTACAACAGGTCACAGCCAATGGGAAAGTTGCCTTTTCTGTCCTGCTTGGTCTGAGTTTAACTAGGCTTTTGGGCTAGAATAACTGCCAGGGTGTGTAGGCCTTCAGTATGCTGTGGGAGGAAATCTTCATGGGGGAAGAAATTCTGAAATTATCCCATTGGCACTAAGCTCATATTTTGGAAAAGAATAAATTAGGATGCCAGTTCCTTTTAAAGTAATAGCCAACATCTTCAGAATGAAAACAATTTATTTCTCAAGTCTCTCTTAGGTGACAAATGGTAGAGGCATTCTCTGACGTAGAACGACAAACAGTCATTTACTTCTTCAGAATATCGAAAGATGCAAACTAACAGTGGGAAATTCACAGCTTCATAGCTGGGGTGTTGACCTCCTGTGACTTTATACAATCTCACTCATTGAAGGTGAAGTCCCAGTAATGATTTCCTTCCCAGGTGGAAGCTTTCTGAGTTCAGAGAACAGCCATCACCACATAGAAAGTGTGTCAAGGGACAAGGAAATAGAGCCAGCACCAAGGAGTGAATTTTGAGGTTATGATGGAAAGCAATTTTGTAAGATGGCTCCACAGAACAGAGATGCAGGCAAAGGAGCAACATTAGTTAAGTTAAGCTTCCCCCCTCTTCTGTAACAGGTGAATAAACAGCCCACGTCTCCCTGAGTCCTGCCAATGTCATCTTATTGAGTAGGATCCAAAAATCTCAATGCTTAATGCAAATAGTGCTGTAAAGAAGAATGTTGTTGTTGCTAATAGATATGCAGAGCTGGCTTGTTTCATTCATCATTCCACAAATAATGCATAGTTACTGCACTATTCTGGGCACCAAGGATACATGACTACACCAAACAAGATTTAAGACAACTTTCCTTCACGGGCCTTTGGTACAGTGGACAGACGCAACTACAAAGTTAGCATATTCTATAGTTGAGCAGAGTGTGATACCTGCCAAGGAAGATAAAATAAAGCAGGCAGGAAGGATAGAGAGGTATAATGGGGAGAGGGTAGGGAGAGCTTATGAAGGTAAGTGTCCAGTATATCCTAAAGAAAGAGAGAGAGAAAAAAATATGTGGAAGGAAGGGTATTTCAGAGAGAGGGCAGTCATGTGTGAAAAGAAATCCAGTATGTTAAGCAAAGAGGAGAGGAAGGCAAAGAGTGGCAGGAGTCATCCATAGTATATCCAGAGCCACAGCCACAGCCATGGATTTCATAGTGTGCACAGCAGGTGATGCTCTGGGGGCTGCGATGCTCTACCAAACAGAAAGGAGGACATGTTTTCCAAACAGAACAAGAGTACCAGTAATTGTAAGAGTAAGGAAGTTGCATAATCCTTGCCCAGAAAGAAAGAAAAATCACCTCACAGCTCTGGCTTTCCTGCTTTTGAAAACAAACTTCCATGCCATTATGGTGTTCACTGCCACTTTCTCGTCCCTTATTTGGTTCTGTTTTGAGATCTGTGTAGAACCTATTGGGATATTTTTCAGTCCTGGCTTTTCCACTGCTAGATATCCCTGAATCTTTCTCAGATTCCTGAAGAAAAATCTCCTCCATGAAGACAGAAATAGAAAAAGGTGCAAATTGTTTTCAGTCTTCCAATTGCAAAGTAATATGTCCTGCAAGCATCACATATCATGGAGAGGCTAGGGTAGTATTAATACTGAATCTGTGTAGTGTAAGAATCCGTCTGTTTAATGCTGTTCTTTATTTTTCTCATCTTCATGTCTTCCATACAACCATATTTATTTTCGTTCTGTGCCATAGCTGTGATCATAATTAATTGCGCTGGTATGAGGAGTATGCCTTCTAAAGGAAGGCACCAATTGTATCTGTCTGTCTTGCTTGGGATAATGCAAAACCCATGACATTAGTCCAACTGCATTAAGCCCAGATGTGGGTGCTTCTCATCCCCCCACAAAGGCCTGGTAAGTACCATGCCGAATGCAGAGAATATCCTTCCACCACTAGGGGTTTCTGCCAATGGTCCCCAGCAAGTCTTCCACACTGAGGTCTGGCTAAGGCTCTCTCCACTCTTCAGCAGCACTGAAAATCTAACATATATGAACACAACAATATGCTCAGATATGGATGTGCTTGTGTGAAAGTATGGGGCCACTTGCCTCTAAGCTCAGCACCCTCCTCTTTAGTTCCTCCTTTTTCTCCACCTGGAACTTGGAAATATTTTCCTATCTCCTCCACTATATTAGTAGTCTTTCTCCAGTATTTACCTCCAATTTCTCTCACAGGAGGCCACCTTAATAAAAGCTCAGTGGTGACTGCTGTCTTGAAACACTCTTCTCAAAGCCTTTAGGCAACACAACTTCCCAGGTTCCCTTCTTTCCATATTCTGTTGCTAGACCCTTCCTGCTCAATCTCCAAAGCCACTCATAATGTTCTTCAGGGGTTGCCTTGACCAGTCGTATTCTGGGTACATTCTCCCTGCAAGTGATCCCACCCATTTCCATTCTACGCACTTTCTGTACCCTGGCAACACTTAAATTTAAGTCTTTCATCTATACCTGTTCTTTGAATTCTAGATTCATATATCCACCGTCTCCATAACACCTGCACTTGGATATCTCAGAGCTTCTCAGAACTGACACACCCCCAAATGGAACATTTGATTTCTAGAAATAAGTGCCTTGCTCTCTAAATTGTAATCCTCAGACCCCCTTTGCCTGTCTACCTCAGTGAATTCTGCTGCCAATTATTTAATTGTCTAAGCTACCTGCAAACTGTTTTGGATCTGCTTTCAAAAAATTTTTTTGAACCCTATCCATCTCCAAGGCAGTAGCATTGTTTTCAATCAGACATTTCTTAAAGAAGTAAATCTATCAGATACCTTAAAATTTTCAAAAGCTTGGTGCAATTAAAATCCACTCTAAAGCACTTAAAAGATTTTTTTAGCTCCAATATCAACTATATCCTGTGATCTCTCTAGATCCAATTAAACATTTTAATTAATGAATGTGCGTTTCTAGCTGTCTATCCCTCTAGCTGTGTGAGCTTGCTTTCTGTTCTTCTGCAGAGCCCTCCTTCCCCAGGGTCTTATATGCACCTCTTCTGCTGCTTGGAATGCTATCCCAGAGTTCTCAGCAACTCAGCCACTGGGAGTAGACCCTTCTCAAAACTCAAAGCCTGTTCCCACTCTCATTGTCAGTAATGTATTTATCACCCTTAGAAGAAAATGATCATGTGTGGTCATTTAATTATTTTCATACACCTTTGCTTGACTCTCCCAGTAGGCTACAGGCTCCCCAAAGGCAAGACTTCATACCAGCTTCACTGTGGAGTCACCAGCGCCCTTTATGAGGCCAAGGAAACTAAGTGAATACACCTGTGGCATACATGGGCTTCAAATTAAGATCACTTCACTTTAAAAAGCTAAGCCCCAATCTAAACCAGTGCCAAAGCCCCAACCCCAAAGCCTCCAGCTTAATTAGCAGGGTAAGGAGCTGGCTTCAGTAATTTTAGAAAGCTCTCAGGGGATTCTCATGGTTTGGGTGGGGCCAAATGGACTATGGGCCCATTAAGGTATTAGCTAAATCTTACCTTGGGGAAAAGGCTTCTTAAAACTAGTTTGTAAATGACTAGAGGAGAAAGAAAATGAACTGATTTGCAATAATAGTAGTGGTCAGGAATGTCATACAGAGAAGGTGGAGGCATACACATCATACTGGGATCTTGTGCAGGGTCTTGTGCTGTAAGCTTTCCTCATGGCTCTGGACACAAAGTGTGGGTCCCCACCTAGCTAGGAAGTAGACATCTGAAAGATGGCCCCATCATGCCTTCAGTATGAAGATCTGTGGAGGACAGAGGAAAGCTGGAGGTGAGTGGAGAGGAGAGAAAGGAAAACAGGAGGTCCAGAGAGCATGGGTAGCATCTATAAGCACAGATTCCTGAGCTTCACAATGGTGAGAGAAATGGGAAGGAACCCAGTGGAGGGAGAAGCCCGTGGGTGTCTCCTAATGGAATGTGACTCACCTAAAACCAATGACCTGTAATGCAGTCACAGGTCTATGAATATTCATGTTGACTCCCATGTGCAGGGTTTGTGATAAAACAAAAAACAAAAACACCAAAAACACTCTAAAATCTTGACACATCAGGATTTAGAACTGGGGTCTGAATGAATACTACGAATGTAGTTAAACATTTCCCACACTCTAGCTAGGGGCTCCTTGGTTGCCTGTGTGGAGTTAAAGGGAATGAGGTGGCTTATGCTTCAAGAGTGGCCTGTTTAGCCATGGAAGCTGCCACTTGTCAGTCCACCTGATCAGCGCTTTGTTTTTAATTACTGACAATTTTTGGTGTTTAAAGCAATGGGGGTTTCAGAAGCATCGACTACTCTATGAACACTGGGGCCTGGCAAGGAATTGCTCAGGACACACTCCTGCTCTTCCCCCTCTGCCCCCCCCCCACCCACCGCTACCAAATACCTGCATTTCCAAGTTCAATATGAATTAACATCCAGAGCCAGCATGGGACTGATTGTTTCCGTGTGTATTTGTGTGCCCAGGTTCTCCTTTATATCACACTTGTCTGGAGGCTAGGATAAGATCTGAGACTTGGATTAAATCCTGCATTTTGGAGTCATCTTGTTTTTCAGACACTGAAAGTTAGGCTGTCCATCAGAACTGTCAATTTGTCTCCAAATGGGCTGCGCTTCTGAATTTCACGCAGAGATGGAGCACTGGGTGCCTGAGTCTGTTAGGAAGATCAGTGTCTCCCCTGCAATCAGCTCTTCTGCCCTCTACTTTGTGAGGCTGGGTCAAGATCTCCAAACTAGTTTTGCCTCGTCAGCTGTTTGCTTAACCTCTGCTTAGAATGAAGAGGGAAAGCCTGCTCTTTCCAGTTGGCTTGTGACTCCAGGCAGCGGCCATGGGAGCAGCTCTTTCCCGATTGGCAGCTGTTGGGACTTTTGACATTATTACAGAAACCCCTGCTGCTGCTGCTCTGAAGAGAGGCAGTGGCAGCTCTTCCGGGTTTGAGAACCAGCTCCCTAAGTCTTTCTAGTTCAGGTGAGGTAAAAAAAAAAAAAAAAAGTTTCTCCCCCTCATCCCCAAATGGTAGGTGCTTCCAGAAATTACCCTTTGAGCTACCTCGGGTGTTCAGTCCCCCGATCCCTGCTTAGTCAATTCCCTCTAGCTCTGTGGGTCAAGATCCCTTGGGGTGGGATGGGTCAAACGATCCTTTCATAGGGGTAACCCAAGACCATTAGAAAGCACAGATATTTATATTATTATTCATAATAGCAACAATATTACAGTTATGAAGTAGCAACAAAAGAATTTTTATGGCGTATGTCATGCGGGGGAGGGAGGTGGGTGGTCACGGCAACATGAGGACTGTATTACAGGGCCGGAAGTACTAGGAAGGTTGAGAAGCACTGGTCTAGCTGCATCTTCAGCTTGCAGCAGAAGGGCTTCACCTACAGGGCAAACAGATGTGAGTCCACCCCAGCATCTCCCATTCAGTCATTCTGGAGCTGTGGTCTGAGACCACTTTGCTGACAAGTTCTCAAATGATGTAGATGCTGTCCACCTGGAGATCCTACCTGAGATGCCACCCTGCTTTATGTCTCTAGTGAGGGCTAGAATGATAGCTCAGAGGTTAAGATCACTGGCTGCTCTCCCAGTGGTCCTGGGTTCAATTCCCAGTCACCACACAAACACCTGTGGTAAGATCTGATGTGTGTGTGTAGGGTACATGCAGATAGAACACTCATACACATAAAAAATAAAAAAAGTCTTAAAAAACATTAAATCTCTGTTGAAATCATTCATAGTTTTTGTCTACTTCCTGGATGCTCACAGACTCAACTGACTGTCTACCAGTTTGGTTTAGGATGCTTAGTGGGTGACATAATCCCCAAATGCTTAACCCTTGATCTTCCTTCAAGACTGACTTGCTATCTTGGCTTGTGTATCCCACTTTGAGCCTGTTCTCACCTCGGGTCAAAGCCAGTCCTTTGCCATACTCCTGCCTGTTGCTCTCTGGAACAGGTCCTCCTGCCTCTGTGAACTGCACTGTAGCATGTATGTTTTCCTGCCAGCCCGCCAGCCCGCCAGCCCGCCAGCCAGCCTACCACCGGTCTGGGCCCACAGCCGCACCAGCCCCAAATAACACTCAGAGATTCTGTATTTGATACAATCCTGTTGGCCAATGACTATCATTGTTAATGGGCTACCTCTGTCTTAATTATTAACCCATTTCTACTTATCTAAGTATTTCCACGTGGTCATCTTATGGGGAGCCGAGGCCAGCGTCTTCCTTCCTCCCTGGTCTACATCTTGACTCCTCCTTCCTACTTCCTCTTTCCTCCTCCTGGTCTCCTAGCCCTACCTATCTTGTTTCCTATTGGCCACAGGCTTTATTAATTAACCAGTATGAGAAACATTTACAGAATAACATCTCCCATCACTGCATTGTTAATTTTATCCCAGTATTTCTCTCACCTGTGGCATCTAGATGATCCACTTAATATCACTTTTCCAGGCTTGCTTTTTAAAATCAGCAAATGCCCCTCTCTCTCTCTCTCTCTCTCTCTCTCTCTCTCTCTCTCTCTCTCTGTGTGTGTGTGCGTGTGTGTGTGCGTGTGTGTGTGTGTGTGTGTGTGTGTGTGTGTGTGTGTGGTTTTCTATATACAGAAAGTTTCGTGCTGACTGCTTCTGCCAGAGATCAATAAGAAGAACTTACTCCTTGGACTGCCCTCATAGTGTATTCACTACTGTAATAAAGTTGTGTTATGTATGCATAAAAGATGTGGAGTAAATATTAACAGAATCTCTACTGGACAGTGATCCTTTTAGTTGGGTGAATATTTTGGTTAGTAAGATGTGAATGAGACCACTTCAAGTGTTTATAAGTGTGTGTGTGTGTGTGTGTGTGTGTGTGTGTGTGTAAGTAGCAAGTACACTGCCTTCTGAAATCCACTAGCCCCTATTGACTACAGGGCTCTGTTTACTCGGCAGTCACCTGTGTAAACTCATGCTGGAGTTGGCTTGAATGTGAGAAGAATAGTGTCAGGAGGAATGAGTCTGTTCTGGCTGACTCAGAGCTAGCTGCCAAGGGCAACTTCAAAGGAGAAAGAAATTGTTCACCAGGGACTTTCATTAGATTTTTTGGCTGGTATGAGCTATAATCTCCCAGAAATCATCAACTGAACATAATAGAATGCTGAACTGATCTGTAAGTTTAGAATGGTGTAAAATCAGAGACTTCCTATGGAAAGATAGTCATACATGAATTATGTAAATAGATTTCATTTTCTCATTTTTTTTTCTTCTTCAAAAAATATATTATAGGCACCCTGTGGCACTGACCAGATTTTACATCCTTTTCATTAACCCAGTTATGAAGTAGAATGTGTTTATCAAAACATTAGTATTAGTCTACATGAAGAACCGACAGTCTTGAATATGGTTGTTCATTTATGGGTGCCTTTATCACTTTTTTGATGAAAATTTCTTATTTTTCTGATTATGAATAAATAAATGCATGCAGGTGAACATTTAGAAATATTGATAAGCAGGCCAGGCAGTGGTGGCACACACCTTTAATCCCAGCACTTGGAAGGCAGAGGCAGACAGATCTCAGTGAGTTTGAGGCCAGCCAGGTCTATAAAGCAAGTTCTAGAACAGTCAGGACTGTTACACAGAGAAACCCTGTCTTGAGAAACAAAAACAAAAACAAAACAAAAACAAAAAAAAGAGAGAAAGAAACAAAAAGAAATATTGATATCATGAGCAAAAATAAGATCATCCATAGTTTCAATCCACAGAGATAACCACAACTAACAAAGTATCCCCACCCATCTTTCATGTGTAAATATAGCCTCTATATTGGTCTAATTGTGAGAAAGAATATATGTCTAACTGAGCAAATCCATCAATATATTACATGTATATTTTCTGTACTTATAGTCCAACAAGTTCATAATATTTGTAAAATCTTACTGTTGTTTTCATTTAACATTTTGACACAAACATTTATCCTTGTGATTACATCTTCAAAATTATAATGTGAAGATTATATTGATTCACATAGACTACTGTAATGTACATAGTGAATTCCATATTATTAGATAATTATGGTATTCCTCCATTATTTTCTGTCATGTATAATAATACTATAGGAGTATTACTGCATGCATGGCATAGCTACATTTAGGCAGAGCATCTTTTGACATGTTGAAAAGCACTTTGTCTTTGGAAGGAGAATTTTATACTTACCTGAAATGAAGCTCATGAGATATAGCCCTAGTGGGCCATGTAGAGCTTCAAAGGGCTTGCCAAAAGCATTGTACATGAAGAAGGCTGTCCCCACCATGGTTAAGACGACAAGAATCATGGAGAATAGAATAGTATTGACATGGATGCTCACAGGGATGGCTTGGAGCAAATCTGGGAAGACTGAGGATAAACCAAGGATTAGAAGAATTTTATGATCAATATTCTGCAGGTGTAACTTAAAATTTAAATTCCCATTCTTTTACATGCTCACAAAAATCACTAAAAAATCATTTTGATGAATATACTTTTTTCCTCACTTACCAATTTACAAGGGGTTTACACAAAGATTTAAAGATGGGATCATTTCATAGGATTCACCAGTAAAATATGGCACTTGGGGAGTATGGGGGATTCTTTGGTACTTGATTATACTCAGGTGCTAGATTAATAACTCAAAACTGTACATATTGATGACCCAAGCTTCAATGTCAGTTCTCAATAATCACTTTTTAAAAAAATGGTGTATACCTTTAGCCCCAGTGCTCAGGAGACAGAGGTAGGTGGATCTCTGTGAGTTTGAGGCCAGCCTGATCTACAGTGTGAGTTCCAGGACAGCCAGAGCTGTTATATAGAGAAATCCTGCATCGAGAAACAAACAAACAAAAAGTCTATAATAATATTTAAAATTTGAATGCACCTTGGAGAATTCAAACATCAGGAGGGGTTTATACCACTTTTGTTTGTTAAAATATAAAACTTGGTTTCTAGGCCACAACAATAGTAGAGAATTGGGAATTTTCAATCAGCTTCAATATTTTGATGAAGCACAAAGCTGTGGGAAAATTATTTCTGGTACTACAAGAAATGTTTTTCCATTTAGTAAACATGATGAATCTATTTCCAGATTTTGTATTCAGGGCAAGTTATTCTTGTCTGCTCAGGAGATGAAAAAACCTTACGGATGTCAGCTACCAGGGTTGTGTCAGCACACTCTGTCTTCGACAAATCTGGACAACAAAGGGAAGTGCACTTCAACAAATTTTAGTTTCCCAAGCATCTAGCCAATACCTAACTTACTGAGTACCTACTATGTGTCAGTCATTGCTCTGGGAGCTGGAGGTAGAGCCGTAAAACAATACAAAGACCCGGATGTCTTCCACAGAGCTTGGAACCTGATGAGAGTATACAGACAACTGGAAAGTAAGCTAGCAAATTTTATTGCTTATTTTCAAAGGTGTTTACTATGGTTGTCTCTCTTTACATGGGTATCTGGTATCACTTCTTTAAGCGCTACCGCTTATTTCCTCAGTGCTCTTCAGGAGTAACTAGATCATGCAGCTTAGTTATTCTTTATTGTCCCATGATAAAACGGCATCTGCTACATCCAAAACATTCAGCACTGACCCATGTTAGCCCGGGTATAGGGAAAGGGAGCCCCTTGTGCACTTCTCTTGGGAGTAAAAAGTAGAAAAACCCTTTGAGGCTGGACAATATCTATAAAGCACTGAAATAGCCACACCCTTTAGCTCAGCAGTTTTCCTTATTTACAGGAGCCTCTCTTAGGCATATTCAGGCATATGAGTCTTGTGAAGTATTAGAAGTGTAATCATTACTGAATCTTTCGTGATAGCAAAAGCTTTGGAAGAGCGAGTATGTCTAACAATAGAGCATCCAATCCCATACAATGGAATTGTACAGAGATCAGAGCAATTCTATAGGAACAGATGTGGAATTATCATCAAAATGTGATGTTAGATGGGAGGAAACAAATCGCATAGAGAGAAATGTGCATTGTCCTGCCACTGGGGGACGAGGGGAGGCAGAGGATGTGTTTGCCATGAATGTTTAAGTATTCTGCTCTCCTGACTGAATTCTTTAGACAGCTAAGATAGGTATATTATTACAAACTGAGGCACAAGGGGCTAGGGAGATACCTCAGTGAGTAAGAGCACCTGCTCTGCAAGCATGAGGGCCTGAGTTCAAGTCACTAGTAAAGAGCAGGGCACAGATGCACATACCAAGCATTGAAAGGCAGAGTTGGCTGGTCCAGTAAAAATGGTGAGCTTCTCCCAGACAGGAAGACTCTATATTTTCTTTCTTTCCTACATTTATTCCAACAAGGTCTCACTATGTATCCCTGGCTTGTCTGCAACTGGGCCTGGAACCCACTCTGTAGATCAGGTTGCCCTCATACTCAGAGAGATCCACCTGCCTCTGCCTCTAGAGTGCTAGGATTAAAGGCCTGTCCCACCATGCCAGAGAGACCCTGCCTTAAAGGAACGCTATGGAAGTGAAGATGAAGGCAGTCAGCATCCTCCTCAGGGTTCAGCATCAGCCCAGATACCTTCACCTGTACACACACACACACACACACACACACACACACACACACACACACACACACACACACCACACACAGCACTGAGTCTATGTACTAATACCCAAGATTTATAATTCGGGTGTAATGTCAATGTGTGTGTTAAGTTCATAGCTGGTCAGTTCAAACTGAACTTACTCTGCCCTGCCTCCATGCAGAATGGAAGTCTCAGACTTCTAGGGGAAATGCTAGCCTTCTGCTACAATAACCTGCCCTCTGGGGATTCTAATTGTGGAGACAACTCAAGAAACCCACCCTGCTATTCCCACACTTGCTTTGGCCAGCTGCTAACATGCTTTTTTCCAGCAGTTATTAAAAGCCAGCTCCCATCAGCCTCATTGTGTGGTTAATCCTTTTCAAAAATGTAAGGTAACAACTGGGCCAGGAAACCAAACCAAGAACCACGACAGGTTTCTAATGGCCCCTGTCAGGGACCAGGCCTTAGTTACAGTTTACTGGAGGTGGCTGGAGCTGAGCAAACAGTTCTCAGGTAGAACCACAACTCAGGGGCAACCAATCAACAGGCATCCCCTTGACCTTCTGCTGGCTCAGAAGATGACCACAGTCTCCTGATAACAACACATAGCTTTCCCTACCCTGCTACTGAAAAAACTCTAACCACTAGGCATCCCACCAAACATCCCACAGACTAATCTTTCCTCCACCAATCAGCCCTAGATGAATCCCTCCTTCCAGGAATTCCCATAACGCCAATTAAAAGCAGCTTTAGATCTTCTTTGGGTAGTTGCCATGTGCCACCCCAACAAACACAGAGAGAAGCTGCACTGAAAATACACTACCATGAAGAGCATTTTGATTCTTAGGAAGGATTTAAGATTCCCATCCTGTGAGAAAACAGAATGAAATGAGGACATGACCACTCCAAGGTGTGGTTGAGGAGGTTTCTAGTCTAGATATGAGGGAGTCTGCAGCCAGACAACTGTAAGAGTCCAGAGCATGGAGAGAAAGTAGCAGACTGAACGTGACCAGTAGACTAAACTGGGCCGTGAGAGGAGGGGCCTGGGGAGAGAGAGAGGGAGAGAGATCCAAGAAAGGACAAAGAGAACCAAGGTAACTAAGAGAGTGCATGGCATACTTGGCAGGGTTATAGAGGAATCAGAAACTGGAGGAAGGGAAGGGAAGCTCATAGGTTGGGGAGGTATGGGGTAGGGATGCCGTGAGAAGAGCTCAGAGGAGCCACTGTTACTGAGTAAGCTTGGAGGCCAAGCAGACACTTTGGTATGAGAATAGACACCACAGTTAGCCCTTTGAGTTTCTTTGGGGTCTATCAAAAACCACCCAGCAGGGTGCACAGGTGTAGCGCCTGCACTACAAACTGTTCCACTAATCTGGTGAAGGCCTAGAGCGGGTCATTTGTTCAACAGGAACGCTGACTGCCAAATGCCAAATGGTGTTTATTGAGGAGAAGGAGTGGGTTTATATACTGATTTACAGAACTGTAGAAAACAATCAAGGTGTCAGGTGTGCAAGTTCTTGGGCTTAGTTCCTCCCTAGCAGATGCGTGTTAGCAAATCAAGAAGAGTACCAAGAACTACTCTGGTGCAAGATGTTCCAGCCAACAGTTTCAGGCTTGCTCAAGGTGCCTTAGGGGTCCACGTAGGGCCCTACACACAGGCTTACATTTTATGAGGTTTCCTATATGAGGTTTTGATAATAATAGCCCATCCTCCAATGGGCAATCCTCTTCATGATTGCCAAACGTTTCCACAGAGTAATTTATGAGTGCTAGGAATAAAAGCCAACAATCATATCACATTTACTATGTTATCAGATAGTGCATATAGTTTACTTTTTAAAAGTTTTTGTGTTTTATTTAGTGTGTAAACCAGAAGGCGTTTTTTGAAAGTTGGGTCTAGCTGCCTGTTTTAACATATAACTCCCATTCACTTGTTAACAGCTAACCGATGTTTCTGTTGGGTGTCTTGTTGGGTTAAGGATAGTTCCTCCTTTGCAGATCTAAATATTTGAGTATGTTACTGTATGGTAATACTAACCCTGAAAGAACAGAAGGCCACAGGAGACCACTTCCTAGTTGCACACTATTTCGGCCATGGACAAGTCATATTAATACTGGTAAGAAAACAGGTTTTTCATTAGCATTGGCTCTTCCACAATGCATAGGCACTGATTTTAGGTCCTTAGCCTTGGTAGCAAGCTCCTTTAACCACAAAACCTGGCCCAGCATACTCAATTCTTACAAAAACAGAAGGGAAATAGTATTTTACCATAAGTGTGTAAAATTACTGAGGCACAGAGGATTAATTTACCTAAACTCACAGTGACATTGCTGTCTTTGTGGTCACTCTCCACTCCCTTTAAGAAAACAAAGCGTTAACATGGGAAAGATGTATCCCTTTATGATTCTGTAAGTTTTTAAAAGTTTACATTACTATTATTGTTGTTGTTGTTGTTGTGTATATGCCACTGAATGTGTATGGAGGTCAGAGGACAACTTTTTTGAGTTGATCTCTCCTGTGGGTTCTGGAATCAAGCTCAGATCTCCAGGCTTATGCAGCAAGTTCATTTACCCACTGAGCTATCTGAACCTCTACAAGATTCAACACATGCATTCAATTTATAAAACTGTTACCACAGTTCAGATGTAGGATGTTCTACCCATCCCAAACCTTATTCCCAACTTCTCAACTTCTGCAGGTAGGACTCCAGAAAAAAAAAAGCCAAGTGACATCTACTTTGCTACCAGTAATGCAAGGGCCCAGTTATCCCACAGTTTTTCAGCAGGGTTTTAGAAACTGTGTAGGCTATCTCATTGTTTCAATTAGCACTTCCCAAATGGCTGATGAAGTGGACTGTGCTTGGTGAACTTGTTTTTGATAGTTGCATTGGTTTTGGTGAACAGATGGCTGTTCACACTTTTTGTATTTTTTTTTTATTAGATTGTGATTCAGTTTTGAATTAGCTTTATGCATGCTCGATGTAAGGTTCTTATCAGACAAGAAAATCAAATATATTTTCCCTGTCCGGGGCCTGTCTCTGTGTCTTTTGAAAAACGTTTTTTACCATTTTTTTTTCTTTTTATGTATCAGGTTTTAGATGTCAAATTTAAGAAGCATTTGACAATGAAAGGTCACAAATATTTTCTGATGTTTGTTCCTTTCTTGAAATCTGTATGTGTGTGTGTGTGTGTGTGTGTGTGTGTGTGTGTGTGAGGGTGGGGACAATCTTGGGTATTGTTTCTCAGGGACTGCCCACCTATTTTGTATTTTGCTGCAGGTCTCTACACTAGCTAAGGACTCTCCAGTTATGGTAGGTGGGTGTTGTGTGACAAAACTTTTCGTGGGAAAATGCAGCATACATGTATCTATTCACCTCAGACTGACTAAAGTATGGAGACCACCAGTGCAACCAGTGAGTTGGACAAATGAGTTTTATTGTGATTACTGACAAGAGGGTGGGTGCTAGTTTACTTATAGGAATGGAAATGACTTAAAGACAGCTGCATTGTTAAAGCCCATCCCAGCATAGGAGACAACTCACAAGAGCTGGAAAACCTGGAGTCTATGGGCTGCACAGCCTCTGAGCAGCTCAGCAGCTTGGCGTGTCCTTGCCCAGTGGCTCTGGTACCAACTTCTTTCAGGCAGCTGAGCTGGTTGGTGCTTCTCCCAGGCAGCTGGTCTAGTCTTGGAGTCTTCTTTGCAGCTTTTATTGCTTACTCTGGCAGGGAGGGGCCTAGTGAACCTGGTCAATTTCAGGGACTTCCTGAAGCTAGTTTGAATTGTTTACCTTCCTTCTTAAGGAGCTTCCCTGAAGAATGGAATATTCCAGGAAACTGCTGTGTATCAGTGGGTTTGCCAGCCTGCCCCATATCTGGTTGTTCTCCCTTCTCTAGCCCTGGGGTTATAAACTAAATCTACCACATCTAGTTTATTTAGTCATTATTTGTTATATGGATTCTGGAGATAAGAGCCAGGTCCTCAAACTAGCATGAAAAGCACTTTGCTGACCCAGCCACCTGCCCCACCCCTTGATATCTATTTGAGATTTTTATTCACAGTACAGTTTGGGGCTAAGTTTATTTTGCTTGTCTGCACATGGCTGTATTTAGCTGATCCAGAACCTAGCTTGACTTAGATTATCAATGCACACCATTCGGATTCTTAGGAACTCGCCTCAGAGAATGCAAAAACACACTTCACCCAAACCTATATGCAGATGTTTATATGTCTTCATTCATATTCACCAACACTGAAATCAATTAAATATCATCAGTGGGCAGATGGCTGAGCAAGGTGTGCATATCCATGTAATAAACATAAGTCAGAAACAAAAAGAAGCAGACTGTTGCACAGAGTAGCACAGATAAATCTGAAATGATAACGAGTAACTGGTCTTTGGATTCACCATTCTGACAGCAGGATGAAGGCATCTAAGTCCCAGAAAAGGGAGGGTGAGGAAGAAAATCCAGGCTACAGAGCTGACATGCAAAGAAAGGCTGTCATATCTTTGTTTCAGGAGCCCGGTTATGAAACAGAGCTGGATAAGTCATCAGTTAATGACTTGCAGTGCAAACACTGAAACAGGGGAGGAATGCATAGGGAATTTGCTCTCGTGCAATTATTTCACAGGGTCTGCGTTCTTTGGACTCTATCTCCTGCCCAGATGGGGACACTTCAGGCCTCTAATCTCTGCACAGACAAACCTGTAAAGGCCTTTGCTGTCTTCACCTGACTTTTTATTTGTTTGTTTACTTATTTATTTGTTTATTTGAGACATGGTGTCTATGTAGTGCAGTCTAACCTTTAACCTATTGAGAAACCCAGATTAGCCTGGAACTCAAAAATCATCCCGCTCAGCCTCCCAAATCCTGGAATTAGAGGCCTGCATTTACATACCTAGTATCCCAGGCACCTGCCACCCCCCTTCTGTTTCTTATGGTCTTGTGTACCTGGGTTACAAAGGACTCATTAAAGTCTAGTAAAATAAACTCCCATTTATCAGAGGAAGTGGAGATATTAGAAATTCTTTCAAGTTTTCAGTCCTTACATCACATACCAACATGTAGTGGCTTGAATGAGAATGGCCTCCATAGGCTCACATGTTTGATTGCCTATTCACTTGTTGTTCCAACTGCTGGGAAGGATTAGGAGGTGTGGCCTTGCTAGAGGAAGTGTGTTGTTAGAGGTGGGGTTTCAGGCTTCAAAAGCTCAAACCCTTCCCAGTTAGATCTCTTTCTGCCCCATGTGTAGGTAAGATGTGAGCTCTCTCAGCTACTGCTCCAGCACCATGTCTGCCTACCATATTCATATTTTCTCACTTGACATCTATTGGAAAATATTCCTTTATACTGTGTGAAGATGTGTCACAGTGACTGGTTTAATAAAGAGCTGAGTGGCCAAAAGAGATATGTCTCTGTGATTGGCTTAATAAAGAGCCAAATGGCCAATAGCTAGGCAGGAAGAGGATAGGTGGGACTTCTGGGGACAGAGAGAGCCCTGAGAAGAAGAAAGGCAGAGTAGCCAGCTGGATACAGAAGGAACAAGACATGCAGGAGGAGAGTTAAAGGCCATGAGTTATGTGGCAATGAATAGAAATGGGTTAATTTAAGTTACAAGAGCTAGTGGGACAAGCCTAAGCTATAGCCTGAATTTTTATAATTAATAATAAGCTGCTCTTTTTTGTGTATATGTGAGCTGACAGCCCAAAGAAAAATCCATCTACAGCCATTCCTGTGATGTTTAGGCATATGAACCATTTTTCATGAAGGTCTTTCCTCCCAAAGCTTCCCTCAGTCTCGGGCACATTAGTCACCCTTCTGCCAGTGTCTCATCTCTCTCCCTCATCTACACAACTCTTTTCCAGGACATGTCTCTTTGCATCCATCCCTGCCTGAGAATCCTTCAGCTGGGCTTCCAACTCCTGCCCCCCCCCCCTGCAGGCTCCCAGTTCTCCCTTTCTATCCCAGGCTGCTCTCAACTTCAAAGGTTATTTACCAGATGTTTGTGCTCCACAGTTGAACCATCAAATTAGCAGAACCAACTCCTGCTTCATCTTCCTCTACAATTGCTTCTTCTGCTTTTCTTATCTCACTGACCTATAACAACTTTCCAGAACTTTGTAGAAATTCCATTGTATTCTGTCATATATCCAGTTGTTTTTTTGTTTTTGTTTTTTTTTTTTTTTTTTGTTTTTTTTTTTTTTGTTTTTTTTTTTTGTAGGAGGATTTAGGAAGTGTGTCTCTTTCTTTCTACTCTCCTTTAGCTGCTTTGTGGTGTTGCAAGTCTCTTCCCGCCTCAGCCTTTCTTTAATTCTTCTTCTCATCTATCATCTGTCCTGTCAGATGCCTTAATATTCTTGGCTTCATATTGCCTATAAGCCCAAGTTAACTGCCTCAGGATAGCAAGCAAAGTCTGTTATGTCCTGGTCACCTTCTCACCCCGTCAACCCATCCCCCTACATCCCCACTGCCAGCCTTATCTTCCTTTCCCACTACACATTTTCTGTACTCTGGCCTCAGTAAGCCCCGTTGTTCCTTTACTTGGAAGGTCCCTGCTTGTAGTTAATGAAATATGACTCACTCTTGAGATCTTGCCTGCTTTCTCTATCTTGTCCCCATAGAGAGTAACTCTTCTTCATTGAGCTTTCTGAACAAATAAAATAATTGTGATAGTAACCACTGTTATTCAGAAATTGACCGCTGTGGTTTTTATCACATGTTGGCCCTTCAGAAACTTGGTGTGGCTGTGCAACATGCCTTGACCAAAATAATTAAAGTATGAAAGTGGCAGATTTAAGTTCCAGGTCAGAAAATTTAATTGCTAGTGTGATGGTCTCCAGAATACTTTCTTTGTTACAACTATCAACTGCCAACTGTGACCTAGAGTGAACCCATAGCTGACCTACAAAGAACTATGTACTAAGTTAAATACATGTGTTCTTTTAAACCTATAGGGTTTGGGTAGTTACTGAAACACAACTTAGCTCATTCTGACAGACAAAGTGATTGTTATGAAGACTTTTGATAGATTGTTTTATTGAGCAAATATCCTTTTTAATGTTTTCACATCTTCAGACCTCAGTGGAAGGCACCCACAAGCAGTAAGGAGCCTTTCATAGAGAGAGAAGGTGGTACATATCTCTCTAGCTTGAATTTTTTTTATCCTACAGGTAAAGTCATGTTTTCAATAAATCAAATAAATAAAGGAGAAAGATGAAAGGCATTTATTTTTTCCTAAATGCTACATATCTTCCTTTATTGCTTGTCATCAATCCATGTTTTATTTGATACCCCCAAATACATGACTTTCATTCCAATTGCCTCAAAATTTATTTTAGTTCTAGCGGCTGGAAAATTTTTTTTCATTATATTTTACTCAAAGCCTTCATTATTGCTTTATTCTGTCTGTCATGTCTCTTGCTCTAGTAGTCTTAAAAACAGGACTTAGTAAATTTAATCTGAGTGACAAATGACTAAAATATAATGAATTACCAAAGCAAAAGCTGGTGGAGTTTCTGCTGGGAGGGTTAGGAATAGACGGGGAGGGAATGCTGGGTTGAGCCGAGCAGCACTTTGGGGCTATGAAGATTTGGGACTAATAAAGTTTTGCCTTCACTATATATGAGGTCCCTAAACATCTCAGCTCCCATATCTGTAAATGTGGATAGTGAAACAGCAATCTCACAGAAATAGGGAATTGAATAGTGGTTACCAGAGGATGGGCTGGGGAGATTGGTCAACAGGCATGGAGTTCCAATTAGGCAGGATAACTATGCTCTGTTGCACAGTAGGGTGACTCTGGTTACAAAATTCCATTGCATATTTCAAAATATCAAAGAGAAGATTTTGAATGTATCTCCTTACCCTGATTTGATCACTATACAACAGACATATATTGAGGTACCTCATTGTGCTCCGTGAATATGTACTATTGTGTGTCAAAGGGAAGGCAGAAAGAAAAGAAGGAGGAAATGTCATAGAGTTTATGAAAAATACAAATGAGATCACTTATGTAGAAGCTCTTTGGAAATGCACAGTAATTGCTAAATATTTCTTTAACCTGATGAGAACAGCAGGAGGGTTGCACTGCTGACAAGAGTGGGATGTGATCACGCAGTGTAGAGTGTCTGCATTTTCTAGTCTGAGGACCAACCACTGGGATTGGGCAGGGGCCATTAGGTGATCAGATTACATGTTTTACACTGGGACCAAAGCGCCTCCTCCTCCCTCTGTAATCCTTGGATTATGTGAAATCAATTAAGACAAACTTTTGATTTTGTAGTTCAGATATCTCTTTTCTTCATCTCCAGGTGGGTGGCTATTACTATTTTTAAATAGCTAGATTTTTTTTTTTTTTTTTTTTGCTTTCTAGTTACTTATTTGATGCCTGTCACACTTTGCTTGCCATCTGATATACTGCTTCCTTTCTTGTTTCTACTTCCTGTGTGCAAGATTTTGGAAACTCTCTGTAATGGCTTGTCTAAAATGATCTTCATATTGATAGGATACTGCTAAAGGGGATCCCTGTGGGACTCTTTGGAAGGATTAGAGGCTTTGCGTAGAAGACAGGCAGATGTGAATCAAAATGGTGGCTTTGTTTCAGCTCGAGTGATTAGAGAACATGTCTCAGATCTCCAGCCAACTTTCGAAAGTTAGGTGACTTCACTGACACAGACAGGTCAGAGTGAGCAGCCAGAAGTCATTCTAGCAGGGCCAGAGATGGCTCTTTGGCCCAAGCAGCTGGACTTATCTATATGTAGCTGGTGGGCAGATGTGGGAAGGAAGAAAGAATGCCTCTTCAACAGAGAGGCAGGGACACTCCCTTTCTCATTGAAGATTTAACCCCCAGATTGTTTAAGGGCATGTACAGTTTAACGACCGAAAGCCAAGGATCCCCCACCCCGTGCAGCTTGCTTTTCACCAGAAAATTTCCTCAATGTGGAATATTAAATACTGATTCTCGCCCTGTTTTGAATTGGGTTTTGAACTCTTAGCCTCACTTGTGGCCACCTTGCCCTGACTACCATCACTCCAGTAATTCTCAACTATGAGAGGTTCTTGCACTCACCTGCGGAGCTGTTAAACGCACCCAACACTGCAGCCTCTGCCCCACAGAGCCAGATCCAATAGTCCTGGAATGGAGCCTTGGCATCATCAGTTGTTTTAAAGACTCCCCAGGTGATGCTAAGCAGCAGTCAGGTTCATGGCCCACTGATCTAATAGTTTTGGTCTTGTCAGCCCTCTTGCCTTCATCTGCCAGATGTGAAATGCAGATAATGCCATCTGTGAGACTCTGAGAACAGAGGCGGCCTCTGATAATGATGTCAGCAATGACAGCAACTTCTGCTCAGATTAAAGCCTCAGAGGTAGTATCAGAGGGTCTGCCTTTCTTCTCAACTTGTCTTTCTCTACATAAAAGACATTTTTTATTTTTAAAGACCCATTTTGCTTCATGGAGCTCAGCTATTCATTTTCTTGAAAGAGAATAAGAGGAGGAGAGATTTCTTTCTTTTTACAGAACACTCTTGATCTGACTTTTCTCTCAGCCCATGGGCAGCTAGTCATTGTGAAAATCTGATAAAAGAGATTTCCCTGGCATAAGCCCCATGCATTCATCTTCCTTAGTATCACCCACAAGTTCACCGCCAGGTATTGAGCCAAGCTCCCCATGGCTAGGTGGCCAGGCAGAATGAAATCTGCGACCCTGCACTTATAAGGAGGAGACCCAATGATGTGACAGAACCTCACCTGACTTTCTCAGCTGAAGTGCATCCATGTGGCTCAAGCCTACTTCCAGGCAGTCCACCAGTGAGTCCTGTTCACCCATGGTGGCTTACAGGGAGACAGCTGATTGACGTATGTGTCTCTGATAATAGCACACAGTTAACCTCTCTGAATCCACAGGGGTATGATCACACCGGGACAGTAATTTCCGAGAATGACTTTGCCACCATTACAACACACTGAGATTGAGCAGAACACCACCCCTGAACAAATTAGTCTACCAGGCACTGAGTTTGCTTAGTCAATTCTATCATGCCTGTAATGAAAGTGTGTCCTACCTACTACATCAAGCCTGGGCACTTAGCTGCATATCTATGGGAAGCAAAGTTTTCCATGGTTTCGTGTTCAGATTCTTAGTGTGGGGTCACATGACTGAATGCTGGTGGTTTAAAAGGTCTGACAACAAGAAAGAGTTTCTGAATGAGTAGAAATTAATTTGAAGTCATATGTGTAATGAATCTGAGGTGTTTCAGGTAGAACTCCAAGTTGCATGACATGACTTGCATTTCATTTTTGGGTCTTATTTCACAATGAGCACACTCTGCATTGCACATGCTGTTACACCACACAATGACAAAGTACACTGCTTGGAACACCTGGACTCAGCCCAGGCTATCTTATGTTACAAACTACAGTGTTTTCACTGTCCATACAAGGTCTCTCTGCTCTAATAAGCACATAATGGTTTAATTATGGAAAAAAAGTGTTTTCAGTTTTCTCTTACCATCATCTTTTAGCATGTAAGTGTCAAATTCATTTGTCTTTGGATTGTATTGTGTTAGAATGTTTGATTTTAAAAATTGCTATTTGAGTTTCTGACTTGTGTTTGGAACTAAATTTTGGCTTGAATTGGAACTGAGTTTTCAACCATTTCCTGAGAAATAGCCAAAACATCCTTCTTCTGTTTTGTACTACAGGTGTATATAAAGTAGTAATCTCACCAATGACAATCATAAATCAAAATATGGATCAATTTTGAAAAATGTTGGAAATGCTGTGATATATCAAATTCAGCCAAGACTTACTTCTTTATGTAAAAATAAATGACCACGTCCATCTTACTATTATGTAAATTTGCTTTCAGCTTCAATAAATGACAAAATCAATATATATATATATATATATATATATATATATATATATACCAACTAATTGTTTTAAACTAAACTCCCTTATAATTCATCATCTGCAAAACTGCTGGAATTGTGTAACTATATTATCTACCTATGTTCTCAGGGTCCAGGATCATACAAAAATTTCTTTAGTCAAAAGGAATTATGCACAAAATTTTCAAGAAGGTTTAGTAAAGTATATATGAAGTTTTCTCAAATATGATTATAACTTTATAAAATACAGATTTTCTAAGGTAAAATGAAATTTTGTTTGTTTCTTTTTTTGTTAATGAGATTTTAAGCCAGGTATAATGGATTAATGGGTGCAAGTCTTTAATCCTAGCACTCGTGAGGCAGAGGCAGGTAGATTTCAGTGAGTTTGAGACCAACTGTAGTGGGTTCCAGGACAGCCAGGTCTACACAGTGAGACCCTGTCTCAGAATAGAAGGGGACTTGAATTTGATGCTCTAATTCTGTTTTGTTGGTCCTAGTTTTATGATGAGTCATGATACCTGCCTCTGTTGTGAAACTGTAGACTCCTCAGGGAAGTCTTCCACTTTGCTAATTGCCTTAGTGCAGTCATTGCTTTAGTCACAGCATCATAAAGATTCCAGTTATCTAAAGAGTGTCCTCAGATGTCTTTGCCTTAAACCTAAACTGGACATGTAATTCGTAGCTTGAAGACTCGACTAAAGCACATGACCTGTTCAATCTCCATTATTAAGCAGGATTGACTATTTTGTCTTCCAAAGGTCAAAAACCAGCATTTGGATACTTAGAGACTGAATTAAATACTAGAATAAATTTAAAAGTAAGTTCCTGTGAGGTTTCAACATCACATTAAAGAAGATGCTGAGATATTTGGACAGCTGTCCAGTTTGGACCCCAGCACTACAGAAAAACAAGGGCCAAAAAACCAAAACAAATAATCAAAACCAAAAGACCAAAAAACAACCCTCTGGATCTTTTTGATGTTCCTCTTACCACAATACGATGAAAGAGTCTTATTTATCATCTGCACATGAACTGGAATCCAGATCTGTTATATACTGATTCCTTAGATGCTTTGGGGAACTTGTGATCTTACAGGGCTTCCAGACTCCATATTTGACCAAGAGAACTGACATTGTAGTGTAGGTAGCTAGCTAGACAGATATTAGGCTTTGAGGACAGACACCTTCTCTCCCAGTAAAACTTTGAACACCACCTCCTGTTTCTCTGAGTATCCTAGAGAGAGAAGCCCTGCTTTAGGATTTAAATTGCCGTATGAGAAAGCTACTTCTTCCTGGTCCTCAGTAGAGGCATGGCATTCTGAGCTTCTCCAAAGGTAAGACCATTACATACTCTTATCTCCTCCCTTAAGGAAGCAGGGCTTGTGAATCACCTGGCCGGGAGTCTAGCTTCACCAGGAAATCTGATTCTCCTGAAGACATGCTAAAGGGTTAATGATCTCCTTAATGAGAGAATGTACTTCTTCCAGAAGCAGAGTGTCCCTTCCCTACCTCTTTTTCTTTCAGATGACAGCCAAAAGCATGCTCCCACTGGCACTCTGGCCTTTCTCTGTGTTTGTTTCTTTGAAGCTCCGCCCACACCTTCTACCATCCTGGTGCTTGCTCTCTTGAAGCCATGACCTTTTCTTTTCTCCTCTCTCTTTCCTCCTGGTAAGTGGCAAGATTTACACTTTGCTTACTTTTTTTCTCCCTAAAATTCTCACAAAACTGGCCTTGAATATTAAATCTGGGTTCATAAGGAAGCAAAGAAAAAAAATTACCTGATCCCCTTCACTGCCTTTAATACATTATTTACTCAATAAGAATTAACTGTACTGAATCCCATGTTATGCTGTTCTGGTTATATCAATTGCTATTTAAGAAACATATCCAGCTGGATGGTGGAGATGCACACCTATAATCCAAGCCATGGGAGGCAGAGGCAGATGGATCTCTGTGAGTTCGAGGCCAGCCTCATCTATACAGAGAGTCCCAAGACAGGCAGAGCTGTTACACAAAGAAAACCTGTCTCAAAAAGAAAGAAAGAAAGAAAGAAAGAAAGAAAGAAAGAAAGAAAGAAAGAAAGAAAGGAAGGAAGAGGAAGGAAGAAAGAAAGAAACAGAAACAGGTCCACTATACTAGACACGGTAGACATTGATACTATACTTAAATATTTTACTGCAGTGTTCTATTGATAACGTAGAAACATTAGAAAATGTGCCCCCCAAAATTGCATCTGTCCTTGAGCCTTCTTCTGAGTCTGTTTATAAACTCTTTCTTTTGTAGTAAAACTAAGAATCCAGAAGGGAACCTCAGGTTCTCCCAGTAGCAACAGTATCTATCATGTCATGATTATTGCTAATCTATAGAAAACACTTGACATCTATGAAATACTCAATAAATGGGCTTGAATTCACATTTTTTTCTTCTTCTGAGATGTCTGAGATATCTTGGAGAGGACAAAGTCATTTTCAGAAGTTAAAGAGAAAAGCAGAGAAACGGGAGATCATGAAGTCACCTCACGGTATTATTTTATCTATGGTGGCTTCACTGGGAGTTTTATATCCTGATGCATAGGTTGTGTGCTGTCATGAGGAGATTGGGAACTGAACCTGGGTCTTCTGTAGGAGCAAACAAGTACTCCATGACACAGCAGCGTTCCCACTCACACATCTATTTAGGATCATGACTGAGTTAACTGACAGGAGCCGGGCACAAAAAGACAGGTGCTACGTGGTCCCACTCATAGGCAGAATATAAAAATGTTGGCTCCTGTGATGATTGAATGATAATGGCTCTCATAGGCTCATATATTTGAATGCTTGGTCCCCAGTTAGTAGAAATGTTTAGGAAGGATTAGGAGGTGTGGCCTTATAGGAAGAATTATGTTGCTTGGGGTTTGATTTTGTGGTCTCAAAAGCCCATGCCAGGCCCAGAGTCTCTTCTCTCTGCCTGCTGCCTGTGGATCAGGATATAAAGCTCTCAGCTATAACCCCAGTACCATGCCTGCCTGCCTGTTTTCCACCATGATGACAATGGACCATTCTTCTAATACTGAAAGCAAACCCCAATTAAATGATTTCTTTAGAAGAGTTGCCTTGGTAGTGGTGTCTCTTCACAGAAATAGAACAGTAACCAAGACAGCTTTGTAGACTCTAAGAGGAGAATGGAAGTTACCAGAGGCTGAGAAGAGTGGGGGTATGAGTTTGGTCAATGGTTGTAAGACAGTTAGGTAGGATCAGGAAGATCCACTATGATGCTGCATTGAAGTAACTATAGATGAAATAATGCACTGGAGATTTTCCAAAGCTTCAAAAGGGATTTGGTAAGTTTTCCAAATAGAAAAATGGTAAATGCTTGGGGAGATGGATAAGGTTATCTCAGTTTAAATATCACATATATTAAAGGGCTGGGGAGAAGGCTCAGTGGTTTAGAGTCCTTGCTTTTCTTGCAGAGGACCCAGGTTCAGTTTCCAATGTCTACACGACAGCTCACAACTCTCATGACTCCAGTTCCAGGAGATTCAACTGCATATTCTGATCTCCACAAACACCAGTCATACACGTGGTACACATATACACCTTCAGAGAAAACACTCATAGATATAAAAAAGAAAGTCTAAAGAAGTTATGTACATCAAACATCATTTGGAACTTTAAATATGTACCACTTGTAGGTACTAGTTAAAAAATAAATCTTAAGCCAGGCATAGTACTTCATGCCTTTAATTCCAGCACTTAGGAAGCAGAAGCAGGCAGATCCCTGTGAGTATGAAGCCACTAAAGATAGTGAATCATTCCTTTATTCCTAGCACACAGGAAGCAGAGTCAGGCAGGTCTCTATGAGTTTGGGGCTAGCCTGGTGTACACAGTGAATTCCAAGATTTCCAGGGCTATATAGTAAGATACTGTCCTATCCTACCTCCACAAACAAACAAACAAACAAAAACAATACCTCCCCCAAAAGCATTACTTTGTCATCTATAGTATTTCCTTCCAACTATTCTGGGACAATAATTGCCCAGATGTCAGAATGGGGATGACCCAGAGGGAGGGTAGGCTGGTTCCTAGCACTTTTATGCACTGGCCCATAGGGCTGAAATTCTGATTCTTAGCAATGCTGGCTCTGTGGGTCTTTTGATAAGGAAATGGGAGATGGGAGCAGTGATGGTCAGGAAAAAAAAATTTGATGTTTGTCTACTAGCCCATTGCTGTTAAACTGCAAAGCATCTGTTTCTTCACTAGATCCTTTTTCAACCTGCTGCTTTTAACACAAAAAGTCCAAAGAGTGACAGAAAAGGCAAGAAAGTATTCTCAATAGAGAAATGAGCCTGGGTTCTGACATACGGCGCATGCCTCAGAACACTTCATAAAACACAGCCAGAAGAAGGGCTCACAGAACTCGATACTTCTCAAAATGGGGGCCAAAATCTGCCTGTTAGGGAAGTGACAGAAACTAGAAAGGCTGGTCAAGGACCTCATCCAAACCAGCAGATCATTGTACACATCATAGGACATTCGAATTGAAAGAAGTGCTCAGAAACCAATTCTACCTCCATCTTATGACTGAAGACAAGAAATGAACACATGGTCATGGTGCCAAGAGTCTGAGCCTCAGCCTGTGGCAGACATTCATCTGCACTCTAGGTTGTTTGACACCACTAGAGTCACTTACTAAGCAATTGAGAGTCCCTCTTTGTGCTGGTACACTCTGCTTCATGACCCTATTTGGGGACAGAGCTTTCATGAGCAGTATCTACCTCTGTCTTCTGGGGAGTAATCTCTCTGTGCAGAGCAGGAATGCGCATGTTCATATTCATACAATATAGTTGTTGAAAATAGGAAGGGCAGGAGGCTGTTTGGCTGAGAGAAATCAAAGGTTGTTCCTTCTCACATATCTGTTCCATTAATAACTATTGTTTCAATGGAAAAGAAGTGTGGTGTCTATTTGTTGGCGAATGAGTCTATCTAAAAGTGTTTCCAAACTGAAGGACAGGAGGCCTGTGCATTCCAGGTAAGTACAATCGTTCCTTCCTCCCATCAGGAAGACTTAAACAAGCCACACAGCCTTCTCTCGTAGACCCATCTCCTCTTGCCAGCATTCACACAGGCCATGCACAAAGGAAGGGAGGGGATAGTGGAAACGTTTCATTAGCAGGGCATTAAAGCCTTCAGCTCTTTCAGGAAAGCCATTGGAGAGGGGTAGGGAGTGTGGATAGGGTGGACCCACTGAAGACAAGAGACACACAAGAGATAGAGTGCCAACTCTCATTCATGGTCACAATGGCATCCAAGTCTCAACTATTATATACAATATGTTCAAGAAGTTACTCTTGTTCACAGAAGTAATTTAAGCACCCACGCTTTAATCTGGGCCATATATCTCACTTGGCACAGAACCTCTGCTTTTCTAAAATATGAAGTATACTGACTTTGTCAAGACTTTTACAAATTTTTAATCAGTGACCAAATTAAAATGCTTTTCAAAGTATGACTGAAGTTGGGAGTTGGGATGTATGACTGGTTAAATTCTATTTTTTTACATATCAAAAATTCCAATTCCATATGTTTTACCAGCTCATTGAACTGTGTTGGCAAAGAACAGATCATTATATCTAGGAATTACTGATACTATATTATTCTTGGATATCACATTTTGATAATATTATACAGTATTTCAAACCAACAAAACAGAATACACACACACACACACACACACACACACAGTGAGATAGACAGACAGACAGACAGAGAGAGAGACAGAGAGACAGAGAGAGACAGAGAGAGAGAGAGCCAAAACTGGCAGTTTCTGCCTTGATGGATGCATTTGACATTTAAACATGATCATTAAAATTTCACAGGTGATGTAAGGTGACAAACTATGTCAACCAGTTGTGTTGCCTTCAAAGGCAAACATTCTGTCATTATAATGAATGAAATCATGGTCTGGGCGGGAATGCTAGTGACCTCTAGCCAGTGAACCACTGATCCATAGATAGATGAGAATCAGCCTGAGTAAATGAGGCAGAAGTTTTCCCAGCATAACTTTGCATGCTAACAAGGCAGATTCTTGTTATAATTAAAAGAGATAGAATGATCAGTAGGGAACCCTTAATAGAAACGCACATCACTGCCAAAATGCTCTTCTTGTTCATTCTTTATTCTCATACCATATATATATATATATATATATATATATACTATATATATATATATATATAGCTTTAAAAATAACACAAACATAGCACATAAAAATCACATGCATAGACTTGTCCAGCACAGCCAAGCAAAAAGTCATTTAAAATATCGACATTGTCAATAGCCAATTTATTCAGAGTAAATCTCCATCTAAATCCATACTGTACAATGAAGTAGCATTAAAACGAACACTGGAAATGTGGCCAGTCCTAACTGGGTGCACTGTGTAAACATACACTAGAATGCAAAGACTGCCTCAGGAAAATAGAAAGATGTAAAACTTTTCAATAAGTTTTATAAGGATTATTTTATGGGTTATCTGTTTATACAATAGTATTCTGGATGTCCTACTTAAAGAAAAAAAAATTTTTTTTCAAGACAGGGCTTCTCTGTGGCTTTAGAGGCTGTCCTGGGACTAGCTCTTGTAGACCAGGCTAGTCTCGAACTCATAAAGATCTGCCTGCTTCTACCTCCCCAGTACTGGGATTAAAGGCATGCACCACCATCACCCTACTAAAGAAAATTATTAAGTGGCTTTCACCTATTTTTTTTCCTTTTGCTTTTATGTTCTAATGTGGTTAGTAGGGCTTATATTGTAACTCTAGTTCTAAAGTGGCTAGTAGGGTTTACATTGTAACTGTTTGTCAAAGAAGTCAAGACTGTGGCTTAATGGTATAGCATTTGCTGACCATACACAAGGCCTAGAGTTTAATCCCCAGTACAGGAAAAAAGTATAGACAAGCAGAATACAGATAGATATCCAATAGAATTGAAATATGATTCTATAGCAACTGACAGTTACATGACAACTAGCCACAGAGTTATTGATACTTTGATAAGTTATTATTTCCATATCTACTATATGAGAACGCTTCTCTAAACATGTGCTTGATAGCTTCCCAAAGGAACGCTGAGAAAAGGGATGCTCTGGGAGTGGTTGTGTTTAAAGTTTTATTTAGGCTGTAGAAACAGTGAGGCAGTCACACCTCTGCAGTCTCCAGAGGCCACAGAATTGCTCAAGGAGAGCTTCTGTTGAGATACCAGGGTCAAGCCGCTTACTGTCTTATATTAACAGGACTTCCATTTACTTGTTCTCTTAACAAGTAAGAGAACCTATCAGAAGGCTCTCTTCTTTTAAGCAAGTTGATGAAACACCATTGACTGGGTACAGGTGGCATCTTGAATGATACCATGCGGTCCACATGCTACACTGTGACGGGGGTGGGAATGTGCACTTCAGAAGTACAGTGTGTTTAAATGTATTAAAAGTGTGCTTTTTTGAGAATTCCATGGGGGTTATCTATTATATAGTTTTCATAACATTCTTTCATGTTCTACTGAAAGATATTTTAATTTCATTTATTATTTTATTTTATTTTTTGCTCAGGCAGAAAAAAATTTACATCATTGGTATATTTCTCTGGAATTCAAAATAAATGAAGTTTTAAGGTGTGTATTTCCAGGTATTTGTTTGTGTTTACTTAAAATGTATATCCTACGGTATAGAAAGGGCTGTCATCACAGAGTAAACAAAAATGCAAGTTTTTCTTCACCAAGCTGGGAGGAAATGTACAGGCTAGCAAGAAGGCCAAAGCAATTTGTGAGGTGGGCGGTGGCGTTGTAGAAACCCTGCTCAGCTCTGTTAATCCTTATAGAATGCAAGCAATGAGGACTTGATCAGAATAACTTCCCAGGGAAGGCCAGCACAAGAGACAGCCAGAGGAATTATGTACCAAACCACAAGAACACATGTACCTGTGGGTGCTGAAGGAGTACGACATAGCATGCTGTAAGTGCTAAGAAAACAAGGTGCTGTTGTTTTCAATCCCAGGCTGCAGCAGAAGCCACATTGAATTCAAGTTCACTGTCATAAACACAAGGCCTCCGGAACAGTCCCTGTCATTCCCTGCTTTTGTCTGAATTCCTTTGTGAGAAGCTTTATTCAGCTTTTAGCTGCTGGTGACTCACCGTGAAATCATCTCACTCATCTATTTTCCTTTTTTATTTTTTAATACAGTTGCAAATCACACAATATTGTGCTTTGTTCTCCCTCCCGCCCCCACCTCCAAGGAAGCTGTGCCACTGTCACAGCCCAGCTATCTTGATGAACTAAAGCCATTCAGAGAAAGTAGCTGCATCCACTTCAGCAGATCTAGTTGATGATAATTTCTTAAGAAGCTGAAGACTAATTCTTAGGGATTCTTCTGGAGCCCTGTGAAAATTCCTCACTCTGTAGCTCATGTGAGTTGGAAGTTGGTACCAAATGACTCCTTACTAGATATAAGGAATGTTGTAGAAATATAAATGGGCCAGGGCTGAAATTTAATTAGATACTGCATATGTTAATAATAAATTTAATTAATTTCACCTTCTACCTATACCAGAAGAGAAAAGAAGCTCAGACAAAATAATAATTCACCTTAAATACCTCAACTGGGAGTCTCCTTCCTGGAGAGTGACTTATGCAGTAATCTATTGACTGTCTTCATGAGAGTGCTCCAAACCAGCTCTTTGAAATAATTATAACTTCTGGACGTATGTAGTGAGAGATACAACAAATGACTTCTTATGCATTTTCATTTAATGAGTTGCCCATTCTCATGATAATTTTTTTAAATGTCTCAAGATAAACATGTTATAAATACTGTGACTAAGGCTTCCATTTTGCAGAAATCATGGTAATCTCCCCTATTCCCTACTTGAGTTGACTGCAGGATTTGTGTATGGCTGGCATGCATTTCTTTGACAGTCATCTCAGCAGATGATTTTTAAATTTTTGTAGCAAGTAATTCCATATTGCTTAAATATAAAAACAGGACATTTATCAACAGTAAGGGTTTTAGCAGTGCTGAGCAGGGCTAGAAGCAAACACAGACAGAGGGAAAAGCAAGTAAACTGGGGTCCTTTTTAAAGGCACAAAGATCATCCCTTACAGTGGTCACATTTCCTCAAGTACTCTTTCTGTTTAACAAAGGCTCCATGCTGTCTTGCATGATTAGTAATACTTGGGAATATTAAGAGTTATACTTTCATTTTGTAAAAATATAGAGATTCCGAGGGGGGAGGAAGGGAGAGAGAGAGAGAGGGAGAGAGACGAGAGAGAGCCATGGTATGCATGGAGGTCAGAGGCCCATTAGGGGAGCTTTGTTTTCTGTTCCCATCATGCAGGTACCGAGACTCAAACTCAGGTCATCAGTCTTGGCATCATATACCTTAATGCTGAGTCATCCTGTCAGCCCTTTTAAAAGGCTAGGCTTTCAAAAAGCTCAGCTTCATAATAACTAATTATATGTGGCCATTATCAAAATAGCAAGAATGAAAAATTAATAAGAATAGAAACAAATTGGAAAAAAAACAAAAAACAAACAAACAAAAAAGAACAAGGGAGGAGAGTTGCCTAGAGTCCTAGGTATTTCAAATGGCTCACAATGGTTTGAATAGTCCTGCAATAGAATGGGTAAGATCCTCTACACACGTCTTTGCAATGGCTGGAAGACTGTCCAGAAAGCATTAAATAATTCAGATGCTGTTGTTACTTACATGAGAACCGGAAAGGCCTTGCTCCTAGCCCACATTGCCGTATGCCTTCTCCGTGGAAAAGTCCATATTGCATCTCGCCCATGAACTTGCTCAGCTCCTCCCCTGATGCATTGACGAGCAGAGCCCCTGTTTTGCAGAGGATGGTAGCTTTAATCCACAGTGGAGTCCCCACTGCTGCTACAACTCCAAGAGCGCAGAGGAAGCTCAACACACCAGCCATGCAAAAGATGATTTTCTTCTGCTGGTTTGGCATGATGAGAAACAGCTTTGGTGAGGATTCAGGTCAAAACCAAGTCCTGTGTGAGCATCAAGAAGGAACTGCCCCTTCAGCGGCATTTATTACAGGAGCTGAAGGGACTAGCTGGAGAGGCAATGTCCTTCCCCACGGTGGTTCCAGCAGGCAGAATGCCAGCCCATGAACTGTCCCTCTTCACCCACCATGGGCTTTTCTCCTCTTCTGCTGCTTCTCTTTAAATAGAAATCTTTGGGCTAAGAACTTGTAGAATAAAACTCTTTCAAACTGCCTTCAAGATCCTCTCTCATGTCACTTACAAAGAAAGGTCTAGGGTAACAGATGGAGTCCTCTGTGTAACTTGAGAGAAGCCTCCCTTCCTTCAGCCTGTTGTCTGATTGGGTGAACTGAAACCTTCAGAAACATGCTTGGCTCCTATAGTAAGTTTGCAGCAACATGAGACGTTCACATATTGATGAGATTTTATTTCTGGGTTTTGTTTGCTTTTAGCAGCGGGAGAATGGGAACTTTGGCATGGGGGATAGTAATTAATTGATTTCGAAAAATGTTTAACTTTAGTTAGATGAAACATGGCATGGCACTGGGTCTGGTGTATTCACAAAGATCCTAGAGCTACACAGGCCTTGTCCTCCTTACCCCCAGTTCTCCCAGACCCATGTCTTCTATGCTATCTATTTAGAGAAAATTTGATTCACATTCTTCTTGACACAGAGAGATGCTGAGATGCAGTTGCAAATGAGTACATTTACAAGTACTTTCATTGGAAGCACTTGGCTGTGTCAGTACAACAGTGGGGGAACTCGGTTCCAAGGAATGGTAGTCCATAAAGATGAGAGTGTTCATATAGAAGGAAGTGCTGGGTCAGACAGACCCACCACTCATCACCAAGTCTCTCAGAGAAAATAACCATTCGAGGGACCAAGAGACATGGCTGAGCAGTACCATGCAGCAGTGTATTTGCTTTAGGAATTAAGACCTGAAAACTCAAATGTGGAGTTCAGTGACTGCTTCTTAGCTCCGGGTGCCCATTGAGGTTCCTTGGGTGTGTGTGTGGGGGGGGGGGAAACAAGTATAAGAGGCCCCCTATTTCTCTTTGTCTCTCTGTCTCTGTATGCAAGAAAGAGAGATTATTCACTGAGTATCTCATGCTATGTTGGGCTCTTTTAGTACAAGCTTGACACTCGTTCTTTGTGAAGCATCTCATCCAAATTGTGTTATTAACTCTTCAAAGTATTATGGTGAGACTTTGCTGCTGCTAATCTTATTCCATTGTACAGACAGAGAAATTGAGGCCAGAGAGACTAAACAACTTACAGAACTTACTTGCAAAGTTCTATGGTTTATATGTTATTCTAAGCAAAGCCCTGGCCTTAAAAGGGGGTGGAGGGTTACACTTGAGCTGGGGTGGGTTGGAAGAAACGGGGCATGGTAGTCCATTGTTGTTTACACAGCTTAGGTCTCTGGAGAACACAGGTATCTGCAAACGTAACTGCCTGGTTGACCCCCCTGACCTGTTGTGCTAGTTTCTATTCTCTTGATCCACCTGTAAGACTATAGCTTTAAAGAAGCTCACAACTGATTTATTTGATGTGAGCTAGAGATGAGTTTCTGCACTATGCATAGTTGGAAGGGAACTTTGGGGTTCCAGCCTCGAGGTAGAGGTAAACAGTTCTGGCACACTATAGCTCTCTCAGGAATCGCTAGCCCCTGACTGTTGAGGATCAACCAAGTGTGGACTGGTTACCGTATTGCTGTACTCCTTCAGAGCAGAGAAGAGGGGACAACATCAGGCCCAGCTTCAGAACTGGCATATAAAATCCACACAGGCACTAAAAACAAGGTTTGAAAACATAAGTAAGGCCTTTTCTTGTATGTAATTTGACACACATCAAAAAGCTCCTCTCTGGTAATTGGACCCTCCAGTAAATTCTCTACTGGTTTCAGTGTGCCAGTTGTCACAGCCAAACAAGGGGAACACAATCATTCCAGGTAGCACTTGCGAACACTTCTAAAGCTTGGGAAAAGAAATTTCAGCTTAGTCAATTGTATTAATACCTCCAAAGGGAGAATATGGCAGGAGAGGAGTAGTTATCATAGGACAGTGGTTTAATTAACCAAAACCCTGCCAAAGGTGTCTAAAGTCTACCAACATGAAAGACTCTGACTTTGGATGGAGAAAGCAATGTGCTTGTTTAACCTTTTAGGATTGCCCCAGTCTACAGAGAAGAGAGCCCTGTCTTAAGAGACACATGAAAATAACTACGGCATAGTGAGTTAATTAATTCCTCACCCCCAAGTCATGTCCTTTCTTAATAAAACAATGAAGCAAAAATGGTTGGGTTTTTTTTGTTTTTGTTTTTGTCTCCTCTGAGCACACGTAGATGCTTACTTGAAGTAAGTCTTTGTTCTTGCCGAGGGTGTTTAGTTTGCCTGCTCAATGAAATCACTTGCAGAAATGTTTGAAATACCGTGTCTGCACCTCAATTAAGGCTCAGATGTGTTTGCGTTTCGTGTGGCCTTAGCACTGAATCACCCGATGATTGCCATGTGCAGCCAAAGCTGAACACCACTGCCCTCATTCACTCCCAGAATAACTTGCCTCTGGTTGTTAGCCAGGCTTCTCCAAGCTGGAACACACAGAAGACTGTCCTTATCCTGGTTGCTAGGGAGGATTATTGCCATGATAAATTAATGAACAGGCACTGAGATCCAGCCTCCCCACATGTCTTCAGCATCGTGTGCATGGCTCTTCTACCTGTCCCCAGGAGTAGGATAAGATGTATCTACCCCCAGTTACTATCTGCCATTTCAGTAGTGATGGACCCTGGTCATGGAAGGCACCCCCCACACCTTGGGACCCACACCCACCTCACCTCTTCCCTGTGCAGCTTCCTTTCAAACTTGAATGTCAACCACCCACAGACTGCATAGTAGTGTGTGATCCGCCCTCTGAGGGTAATATAATGGAACCTGGCAGTCATTAGGCTGACAGCCTTCTTTTGAAATTTCATCTTACGAGGCTTGAATGACAGTGATGACACTGTCTTCCTTACAGTCTCTCTGAGACTTTGAGTCATTAATGTCAGCAAGTTTTCACCAAGAATCTTACTGAAACCTTCACTTCTTTTCATCTTAACATTTGGTGACATTAAGAAAATGGAACCAGGCCTAGCCCTCTCCCCTGTGGCCCTTTTCAGGTGCTGGATAATAATATAATTTTTCGGAGCGACTAGAGGGCTAGAGAAGAAGGAGAATAATTGTAGGCCATTTTTGCTTCTAATACAAGCATCAATGCCTCTTTTCTTGCTAATTCAGCTGCATTCTTCTTCTTATTATTATTACTATTATTACCAATTTGAGAGAGGGAAAGGTAGAGAAGAGAGAAAGAAAGAAGGAAAGTCAAGAAAACAAGGATCAAATACTCACCATGTTTGTTCCCTATCCCTCAACCCACACCTAGAATATAAGTCACAGCATAGCCTGGGTTGTAGAAGAAAGATGTTGGGTTCCTCATTCAACTGAAAATTTTCTCTGACAATCACTTTGTAGATTTATGAACATGGTGGCCTCCTGCACGCTGGTGATGCTCACAGAATTTCTGAGCAGGAAAACTATGTTCACTTGCATGAAATAGCAATGAAGTGGGAGATGCTAGGATGCATGTGTGGCAGTGATGAAATTCTCACTCCCAGCCTTTTACTGAAAACTTCCTGGAGCACCCCACTCCAGCTTTGGGAAGCACACTGTGGATGCTAATACTTTCTGGGGCTGAAATGTGTCCTCTTGCTTATTTGCCTTCTTTCTTTCCTGTCCTAATCAGATACCTATAGAAGCATGTCACACTACCTAGGTACCCTGCATGGATATCTGTTCTAATTGTTGTTGATTAATGCAAAGATCTGCAGTTTATCTGATTCTTCATTGGTAGTAATGATTTCTGTTTTGCTTTAATTTTTTTCATAGGGCTCATAATGGTCTAGGACCTCTATAAGAGGTCCTATATAAGAGGACCTCTATAAGAGAAATTCAACAAGGCTCTGAGGAGCATGCTATTCTAAGACAGGAGGCCTTTGTAAATCTATCCTATTTTTCTCATCTTTAAAGCAAACTTTAGCAAGTTTGATTGACATTCCTTGACTAATTCAAGTTGCTGGTGATCTTCAAGTCGCATTGTAATTCTCTAATGACTATAAGGGGGAAAAACACTTCATAGAAAGAATTGATTGATTTATTAGAGGGAAAATTACCACATGTGCTAGACCTTGATTGCAGCTAATATTTGTAGAGCTAATTGCCTGAACCAGAGGATTAAAAGGATTGAGGGAAGGAAAGAAAAGGAAAGCAAAGTTCTCCTGGAATACTGATGAATCCACAGTGGGTTCAGGCTGGGAAGGAAAACCCAAGAGTAGGTGCTCTCAGAGCTACTGGTGTGAGGCATTAAGAAAAAACCAGACACAACACACCTGACACAGAAAAGCAGCAGGGATAGAGAAAAGGTGCTTTCCTGTGATATGCCAAAGAAGATCCCATGGCTTTTCTTGGTTTCTTGTTGGAATGTCAGGCCAAGGCTATGTTGGCATGTAAAACCATAACTCAAGACTGGAGATGTCACTCAGCATGGTGAGTATACCAGTTTAGAGAGTGCAAAGCACTGGGTGAGATCCTTACCCTGCAAACAAAAGGGAACAATGATAACAAAAGCAACCCCCTCAACCCAGCCGATCTGGGGAAATGTCTGAGTGAGCTAATTACATTGAGGTAGGAACAGTCACTTAATCTAAAGAGCCACTGCGGTTTGAGATGCTTCTGTTAACAGTAAGAAACCAGATTTCTAGTACAAGGAAATAGGTAAATAATCTTCTATCGTATTTAGGATTATTATTGTTATGAAAAGACACCATGACCAAAGCAACTCATAAAAGAAAGCATTTAACTGGAACTAGCTTGCAGTTTCAGAGGTTTAGTCTATTATTATCATGGTGGTGTCCATGGCAGCATGAAGGCAGACAAGTATCTGAGCATTCTATATCTGCATTCACAGACAGAAAGACAAGAACGCCACTGGTCCTGGCTTTGGCTCTTGAAACCTCAAAGCCTACCTCTTGTGACACACTTCCTTCAAAAAAGGTCATACCTCCTAATTCTTCTCAGGTAATGCCATCCCTGATGAGTCAGCATTCAAATATATGAACCTATGAGGCCATCCCTATTCAAACCACCACATTCCTCTATGATAAAACCTGGGATAGATATGCCATAACTCCCCCAATATTTTGATTCTGTCATTGATAACTATTAAATAATGATAATTTCCTAAATGACTAATATCAAAATTATAGTAGCAATTTTAACAAAATTGTTGCTTGTAAACCCTACTACGGGTCAGCTCTTTTCTAAGTGTGTAAGGTCAGTCAGCCCCTTTCTTCTTAGGTCCACCTGGGCAATTATTGGATTTCTCTTTCCTTCTCTGAGGAGATGTGACAGGCAATAGGCTAGTTTTGTCTTCGGTCAGATCACAAACATTCCTAAAATATTCTTGTGGTAAATACAATCAGGTGGGTTTATGCCTTGACAAATCCCCCAACACAAGGAAAATTGACTTGTAAGACATGACTGTAGAGATCTTTAAACTAATTCACAAATACATGTTTACCAATAAGCTGGATAGGAGCATAGACAATATCTTATCCTAAAATATAACTGTATAAAAACTATAATAGAGTACTGTGGGCAGAGACAGCTAAAAATAATAGAAGACCAAACAAGGAGTTAAGCTTGTCTTAATAGTTCATTAAGATGTACTAAAGCAACAAGATGCATTCAGCCTTTTAAAATGTAATCACTTGCAGAAATCTGGGCTGGCTGGCTGTAATGTGAAAAGACAATTAGACCAAAAGCTTGGCAGGAACCCCCAGTGCAAAATGACTGTTGCTGGTGCTACTATAGTGTAAGACACACCTTTGGGGTGTCAGCATAGGCCTTGGCTCTTTCTCTGAGGAATATTCTGATTACATTTTTCTCCCAGTTCCTCTCAGATTACCCCACCTGCCCAAATCTACCCCCTCCCCTTAGAAATAAACAGACAGAAAACCAGCTAACCAACCACCCAAACAAACAAAGCCCCAAGAAACTCACACACACAAAACCCCATAAAAACACAAAATTGGAAAAATTAACATCTAAGTTTGATTGCTTTCTAAGGAACCTGTCAGGATCTTGGCCCAGGCTACCAGGTGGACCGGGCTGTAATGCTCAGCCAGGGAAGGCTGCTGGATATTGCTGGAGTCAGTGTTCCACCCATCATTGCTCCTAGTGTAGTGGGAATTTCCAAACATGCTGACCTTGCTTGTTCAGATCTTCCTTTCTCAAGAATCTGTGCTGTTGTATTCTGTTGTCACTACCCAATAGCTGTCCACAATCCTACCCTCCAATCCTGGAGGAATAAGCGTCTTTTTCTGTTGAAGTTCCCAGGATTGAGTTCATGGACAGCTACAAAGGGTGGGGAGAATTGAAATATATCCTAGAGCACAGAGAGGCAGCTCTTTCATTTTACAAAAGCAGGCAACATACTGGCCATACTAGCAAGTTGTGACAAGGACCAGATAATTGTTTAGATACAATGAACTGAGACTTGACTAATTCTCTGGGCTATAGCTTTAGTTCCTCTCTCTATATCTGGGCTTCTTTCTCCTTCCTCTTTGTTGTCTTTAGCAAATCTGCAAGCAGCATTGCCTTCCCTGTCAGATAAATATGCCTCTTTTTGGCCCTGACTCTTAGGACAGATAGAAAGAAATCAAGTTTGAAAAGATGGGAGAACATCACATGGATTAGTCTTTCAGATTTCTTCCTTCTGCCATATTTACACTACTGCTGTCTCCTTTTCATAAGCTTAAGAAGTGTGAACAAATACTTTTCCCACCCATGAGAAGTGGGCAAAGTGTATATTTATGTGCCTTAGAAAAACATTACTATCATTCTATGTGATAAAATACAGTCATTAGGGCAGTAAAGTATCCAAACTAAGCATTTTAAACCCTGTGGCTAAGATAATTTAATTAAATGCTAGTAAGGCAAAATAACATTTCTATATGGAACGTCATTTCCAAGAAATTCAGATTTAACTTATCATGAAACGTTTACTTGAGGTTGCAATATGGCTCAAGTACATGCTTAACTTGTATAATACCCTAGGTTTGTTCTTCAGGCCTGAAAAAAATTAACTTCTTTGTGTATATTTTGCGTGCACATGCTCATTTGAAAAAAAGACTAAAGGACAGACTGGAGACAAAGTTGCCCAAGGGTCATGGATGCTGTCTTCTGCAGTCTCTTCCAGGCAAGTCGCAGGGGGTGGGTGGGGAGAGTACTGGGCAGCCCAGACTCCATCTGAGCTTCATACCCTATTGTCTTAGCTGGGGCCATAACTCTGAAATATGCCCTATCCACAAATCACCAGTGTGTTAGTTGCTGTGCTTGTCATTGTGACAAAATATGTGACAAAAGTAACTTAAGGGTTTATATCGTCTCAGTTTAGAGGGCATAGTCCATGATTGGGGGGTGGGGGAGTTTACAGTGGGAAGGCATGGCAATCAGGGGTGTGTCTGGGGCTCCTTACATGTTAAAAACAGAGAGAGAGGGACAAGATAGGCTAAGACCTTCAAAAGTCCTATTTCTAAAAGATTCTAAAACTTTCCAAAACAGCACTATCAGCTAGGAACATGAGTCTACAAGGGCATTACACTATTTTTTTTTCCTTTGTAGCCTGTCCTGGAACTCGCTCTATATACCAGGCTCACAGAGATCCACCTGCCTCTCTGCCTCCTGAGTGCTGGAATTGAAGATGTGCACCACCAATGCCCGGCTTAGGGCTTTACACTCTTAAACCTCTACAACCAGCAATCCAATCAGACATAAGTGCGCCTTTAAAGCATGTAAAATGCCTGGCACTGAGTCACAGACACTACTGAGAATAGAAGTAAATACAACTAACTGGGGATCTTCAGGGAGGATCAGATTTAAATGCCCCACAGGCTGGACCACAAGCTAATCTGGTAGGGATATTTTCTCAGCTGAGTTTCTTTCTTTCCAAAATGACTCTAGCTCATGTCAAGTTGACATAAAAAGTAGCCCATACACATAGGAAAACTGCATCAGAGGCTGAAGGATAGCTCAGTGGAGGAGCAGATACGTTCAGAATGGGCAATTGTTTAGGTGTGACATTGAGCAAGGAAAGAAAAAAGATAACCTTTTATCAAAAAAAAAAAAAAAAAAAAAAAAAGATATTCACCAAGCTTCATTCAATGCATTTCCATCTACTGGAATGAATTAGATTTCTTAGGTAGGGTTTCTATTGCTGCGGAGAGACAGTGTGATCATGGCAACTCTTATAAAGGAAAACATTTAATTGGGTGGTTTACAGTTTTAGATGTTTAGTCCATTATCATCATGGCAGGACATGGTGGCATACCACAGACATGGTGCTGGAGAAGGAGCTGAGAGTTCTACATCTTGATGCACTGACAACAGGAAGTGCACTATCTACCACACTGAGCTAGTTTGAGCAAAGAAGACCTCAAAGCCCGCTCCACAGTGACATACTTCCTCCAACATCGACCACACCTACTCCAACAAAGCCATACCTCCTGATGGTGCCACTCTCTTTGAGGGCCATTTTCTTTCAAACCACCACATTAGTCTAGCCACTGACCTTTTCTTCTTGATTGCATAAGACATATTTTAACATTATGAAAAACATTATTTTAATAAATATTTTAAATGGTGAGCCATTGAAGATGCTCACCATTTAAAATATGAAAATTTAAACAGAAGTTTGTTATAGACCTTTATGTAAATCCTAAAATATAAAATATCTAGAAGAAAATATATATAACAAAATCTTTGTAACCATGAATTAGGTAAAAGACAAAAGGAGTATGGTTAGTACACACCTATAATCCTAACACTCGGGAGGCTGAGTGAGAAAGATGTGCTCTCAGAGACAGCCTAAGATACTAGTGAGTCCTTGTTCTCAATTAGCAATGTAAATTTAGGAGAGACTGTCAAAGTGGAAGAGGTTGACATTGTGTCTTCGGCTGGTGATAAAAATTCTGGTTGGCAAATTTGGGCTGTTGGGTTGCTCATGAGTGATGGACAGAGATGATGAGAACACAGGACTTTAAACACAAGACTGACCAAACTTCATTGCCCTGACTAGATGTCTGCTTCCAGCTGCCATCTGGATGGCTATGTGCATTCTCCCATGACAGAAAAGTGCTACCCAAGCCAAGGGAGTCCTTGAGAACTTTGGAAATTCTAGGCTGGTATTTTAGTCTGTTAGTGCCAGGTTGAAAGAGAACCATGCTCAGAACTCCAGAAAAATCAAGTTACTGGATCTAATGCTTAGTGCTAGATTCTGGAGTGTGGCATACCCACCCCCCACTACCTCTCCATCTTCTATAATCCTAGCAGGAAAATTTGAGTTATATAAATGTGGTAATCTGGGAGGAGCATTTAATAAAGGGGTAACTTACCAAGGTGTGGGTGGGGTTTAGGCAAGCTTCTAGGCATGGCACAATCCCTCTGAAAACAGAAAGGGACTGGAGAAGGCACAGTTCATGAACCTGAACCTTCTTTCCTCTGTGACCTGCTGGTGGTGCTTCCATTGACAAATCTAGCTAGAAACTCAAAGTCAGTCTTTTAGGGAATATGGCAGAATAGAGAAGGTGCAAATGGCATCTTGAGGGTTGGGGTTTTAGTTCAGGGTAGAGGGTGTGCTGAAGTGTAAAGGCTCAGTACTGTGCTGAATACAAGTGTCAAAAGCAGCCATCATTGCTTTCCCCCTCATCTCAGGACAAACACATCATGTCTGCTGAGTTTTTCACATGTGTTCTTTGGCATGATGGAGTAGTTTTCGTCTCTTTCTGGTCTTTGAGTATTGAACAGCTGAGCTGAACCATAAAACAATGCTAAATTTGGGGTTTTTCTTCTTCTTTGGGTTCTTCTTCTCCTCCTCCTCCTTCCTCTTCTTCTCCTTCTTCTTCTTTGCTTTTTATCATTGCATTGTATTCTAGTAACCAATTTTCATGGGTGGAATGATTTTGCATTCCAGTATTTCTAACATACTACTGAATTTGTTTTGCTTGTGTTTTGTTAACAATTCTTATACCAGCTGGGAATAGTGATATAATACCTTAAATGCCAACATTTGGGAGGCAGTGGTGGGAAGCTTTCTGTGAATCTGAGGCTAGCCTGGTCTACATAGTGAATTCTAGAACAGCCAGAGACTTTGTCTTGAAAAAAACAAAGAACTCTTACATGAAGGTCTGCAGCCTGCCTGCTTGCCTTCCTTCTGCCTCTTCCCCTCCCTCCTTCCCTCCCTCCCCTTTTATGTTGGGGACCAAATCCAGGACCTTGCTCCTGCTAAGGGAATACCCCTCCTCTGAAGTGTATCCTTAGCCTGGGTTCTTTGAAAAAGATCTCACTATATGGCTCAGGCTGACCACAAACTTTGATCCCAGCTTCTGGAATTATAGGCATGTAACACTACATTCCAGCAGTTTTTCTTGTGGTGTGTCTTTCTGCATTTGGTATGGGGGCTAGTGTTTCATGGGATAATATAAGAAGTAGCCTTCTCCTTTGATTGTTTTGTAAAAGTTTGAGAAAGATTATTGTTGTTTCTTTAAATATTTGGCTAAATTTGCTGCGGTGCTTTTCTTTTCCAGATTATTATTTTTATCACTTATTCAATTTTCTTTCTCTTTATTGATGTTTGAGTTATCAATTTCTTTGAAATTTAGTCTTGATAGCTTTTGTGTTCCTAAGAACTTGTTAATTTCATCTAAGTTGGCTTCAATTGTTCATTTTCTTCTGTTTACTTTTTTTGGTAGAATTGGCATTAATATACCCTTTTTAGACACTTGCAGCAACTAAGAAAGCTGAGGCAGGGGGATCGTCCAAGTCTAAAAGTTCTAGGCCGGCTTGAACAACATAGTGAGACTTCATGTTTCAGAACAAAATATCTACTTCCATTTCTGATTTTAATCATTTAAATATTCCTTTTGATTTTAGTCTGTGTTAGCTAATATTTTTTTTATCAATTTCATTGATCTTCCAAACACCCCAAAGTGACCACCTGGCTAAGTAGCTCTTGAATATAAAATCCTCAATTCTAGAAGCTGGAGTGCATATGCTGGAAAAGGGAAGACAGGGTGAATAGTCAGGGCTCTCTAGAGGATCATAACTGACAGTCAGTACCTATCATAGGGGAATTTATTTGATTGCCTTACATGGCATGGCTTGAGTAGTCCAGTAATGGTATCTTCACCACAGAGAGGCCGAGAATAGAGATTCTCAGTCTACAAGACTGGATGCTGCAGCTCTTCTACCCTGGCACTGAATGATCCAAATGACTCCTAGGAAGCTGGGTTCTGATGGCAGTGAAGGATGGCAGCAGCCTTTTCAGAGGCAACAGCTGCAGCAGGGCAGAGGACCAGCAAGACAGGAAAGTTCTAGAAGCAAAAGCTTTGCCCCACACTTTCTTAGATGCTGCCACTCACACTTACGGTGGTTTGTACCACTTTAGTTAACCTAATCGAGAAAATCCTTCACAAATGTGCCAAGGAGCCTGCATCTTAGTTGACTCCAGAGCCCATCAGGCTGGCAACCAATATTAGTAGCCAGCATGGGGGCTTATCACAGGATTGTAAAAAGCGAACATTTTGAAGAAGTGCCTGGTATATAATGAATATTTAATAATGTTAGCTATTCTTTACATAATACTTCCTATTCATGCTAGAATTACTTTCCAAACTATAAAAATGCCTCTCTGGAAAGTTATAATATTAAGGATGTTTTAAAGAAAACCACTGGCTGACAATTACCACTTGCTACATATTAAATAATTTATTTTTACTTCAAGCTAAAATTATTACACATAAGACTTAAAATTTTAACTTTTTATTTTTTTTTTTTGCCCAAAGTCCCACTCTGTCGTGATGTTCTGTATCTTTTGATATGAGCTGTTCCCCCCCACCCTTATTGACATCATACTTTTAAAAGAGCTAGAATTTTTAAAGGGCTATTTTATTGCACTGTAGTTAGTGGTAATCACTCCCAACCAATGAATTCTCTGGAGATATATTCACAAATTACTGTGAGCATTACAATTTATTGTAGTGCCATTAAAGAAAAAAGCCTGCCTCTTTTCTCTGAAATTTGAATTGTGTGTATGTGGGATGTGTGCATAAGCACAAGTGCATGGTAGGAAGGGTCCTAGTCATCAATGACTTCACGCGCATTCAAGGTTGTCTCTTCATGTCCCTGTGATTTTTTCTTTATCTTTAATTTGTAGAAGTAATATTGTCTAGAACACAAGAGAGTGCAGTTTTTGTAACTAACTCCCCAACTACAAGTTGATATACATACAAACACAAGCCTGTTGGCATTTCCAGGCCATTGAATACCAAAGAGAATATATTTTGTTTTTCACTTTGGGGTTTGAATGTACCTATATTCTTGGAGAAGGGCCAATAAAGAAGATTTATCAATTTAATTACTCACACCTTACACTTGGCGATATTTTGGTCTCTGAAACTTTGCCCAAGGACAGGAAGTACATGGTGAACTGGAAACATCCTCTCTGTAAAGTGCAAGGCCTCTGCGGGATGTCTTCACAAGTGAAGAGCTCGTGGAGTTTGAAAAATCAACTTAGTTCAGTATGAGGAGAGCAAAAACTGTCTGGAGAAATGTAGCAGTGCAGTGGGGAGGAGTGCTGGGTATGGGGTAGGACTTTAGCTTTCTATTTCATGTGCTGTAGGTGTTTATTATCACTGTTGAGTTTGTTGTTGCTCTTGTGTTTTGAGGCAAGGTCTCAAGCATCCCAGCTGGTCTTGAACAAAGAATGACCTTGAACTACTGATCCCCTTCCTTGCCCTACTGAATGCTGGGGTTGCAGGCAAGCACCAGTACACTTGGTTTATACATTACTAGGGCTTGAACCCAGGGTTTTGTGTATGCTAAACCCACCAACCAAGCTACATCTCCGGTTTGTATTGCTGTTACTGTTAGATTGTTTGCCTATCTGCTTGATTGGCTTGAGACACGCTCTCACTCATAGTCTAAGCCATGCTAGCACTAGTGATCATCTATTCTCACAAAACTGGGATTACAGCTGTGAGCTGCCACGCCTGTCTCCAATTGCAGAAAAGAAGCAGGAAGCTTTACTACCTGCCTGGTCCCCTAGCTCGAAGGCCAGGAAGGCAGAATTGCCTTTTCCTTCTAATTCATGCCCGATGCCTTGTTTGTCTTCTTTCCAAATAACATCTTTTTATGTCTCTGTTCCTCTGGTCTCCACTCTGCTGCTGTGCCTCAGGTCAGGTGCTCACTAGCTCTGCTCTGATTGATGCTACAGGCTTCTGAACCTGCCTCCCTGGAATTCTTCCATTGCCCTCCCATTTTCTTTTCACTCCCTCCAACCCCTCCTCCCAGGACCCAAAGCACACTTGAGGGAGGTTATATATGCGTGAGGGCAAGAAGTATGTCAGAGCTCTCTATACCTGCCCCTCTATTCTGCTGTGGACCTAAAACTGCTCTAAATCACCCAGCTCTAACATCACAGACTTTATAAAGCTTCTTTCTGTCCTCCTCTCTCTCTCTCTCTCTCTCTCTCTCTCTCTCTCTCTCTCTCTCTCTCTCTCTCCCCAGGTTTTTTCTGTGTAGCAGCCTTTGCTGTCTGGAACTCACTCTGTAGACCAGGCTGGCCTCGAACTCAACTCACAGAGATTCACCTGCCTCTGCCTCCCAAGTGCTGGAATTAAAGGTGTGTGCTACCACCACCAAGCATAAATCTTATTTCTAACTCAAACTGATGAAGAACAGCCATGACCAAAAGAAAGGAAACATTATTCCTTAGCTAGGCATAATAAGTTCTCATGTCCCTATTGCCCATCCATGTTAGGGTTTTCCACCTCTGTGAAAAGAGGTAATCAATGCACAAGGAAGGAAAACTGTTTCTCTTTGCTGCTGCTGTCTCATGAGTTTGTAGGCTGTTGTCCAAGGTCACTTTATCATGTTGCACTGGGTCTATGTTTAGCTAGTCCATCATGCCAGGAACATGTGGCAGAAGAGGCTGCTCATATCAAGACAGCCAGGCAAAGAGAGCAAAAGGGGCCATGGTCTTAACATCTTCAAGGGCACATCCCCATTACTAAAGTCTCTCCCACTAGGCCCCATCTCTTAGAGGTTGTACCACGTCCCAGTAATGCTGTGGTCTGGTGACCACGCATTCAACACACAGGCCTTTGGGAGACACCCGTGGACTTCCATCCCAGCCTCACTTCTAGGCTCGCGGTTCTTATGTCTCTTCACTGAACATCTCCCACCCATGTCCTTACCTGTGTTCTCATCTCTGTCATATCCTCTCCCCAAAGGACCCTTTCCTACACTGACTTCCTGTGACAGCTTCTACAGTTTCTTTTCTATGTAGTCTTCATGATACACCCAGAAGAGCTGGCTTATTAGTGGCTTATTGGATTAGAACATTGTTTTTGGTGTTTTTTTCCTCCAACACCATTGTTTTTTTGATAACAAAGAACTTTTATGTTCTTACATGTCTACTTTTAAAGTTTAGACACTCTCAGTATTTTCCACAAAAAGTAGAAAAAACAAAATCTAGGTTGGGAGAGAGGGGGAAGCTGGGGAAAAGGGAAGAAGAAAATATGTACAGTATGTACAGGAATGCATGTCCTACATATACAGTGTGTAAGGGCACATAGGTACACGTGTGCATTCCTGTGTGTGTACTATGTAAGCATGTATATGTACACGTGTGCATGTACTGTGTAAGAGTATATATGTACATGTGTGCAAGTGGAAATCAGAGATTGGCATCAAATGTCATTCTCAATTGCCCTCTCCTGCCTTTGATTGCTTCTTCTCATTTATAAGCAGCAGGTCATTACTGTGTCACACAGGATAACATCACATTGATTTAGTGAAAAAAAAATGGATTGCAGTTCTGACTCTAGGTGGGTCACCAAACACTCCCAAATAATAGACACTGTTTAGTTTTGATGCTCATGTATTTGATTATTATTATTATCATCATCATCATCATCATCATCATCTGAGCAGGCAAAACCTGCAGTTTTTCTGTATTGCTTAGGATGAGGTCCAAGGAAGCTTCAGGCCCCTTCTAAAAGACAGTCAGTATAAGGAAGAGAGCAGGTAGAAGGGAAAGGCAGGACACGAATGGCCCACCATCCTGCCTAAGAAATAGATGGCCACTATGGGCAACAGGAGAGAAATGCCCACCTGAGATAGGATGATAGGTTTCTACCAGAAGCCAGAGATAACAAACTGAAGGAAGGAAGATGAGGGAACAATACAACTATGTTTTGTGTCTGGCTAGATCAGCAGCATTTGCCTTATAGCACCGGGTATGAATGAAGAAGGTGCATCATTGCAAATGTGAAGGGGTTGGGGAGCAGGTCGTGGAGTTCTGTGCAGAGCATTTCATTCCATATTCATGGTCTCACTTCTTAATGCACGGTTGGATTGAATTCAGGCTTTAGCATAATTTAATTAAACAGACTATTGTTTTTCTTTCTCACTGGTTTTAGTGAAAGCATTGCAAATACAAGTGAGTAGGATTAGATTCTAATTGAAGCAGATTTATCTGCCTCAAAGCCAAGGGGTCTAATCTAAACACACTGAGAAGGCTTTTATTTAAATTTCATATTCCAAGAGTGTGGTACACAGATGGGGACTTTACCTCATCCTGGGTTCCAGTTTTAGAAGCATGAAAACTGGGGTGGTTTTGGGTGAGTTCTTAAGTTACATCTGGGTTTCTTCATAAAACATATTAGCTAAGTTGTGCTGGAACTGGAAAATATAATTTGTGTTTGTGTAACACTTTCCTCCAGAAAACATGCTTGGATTTTATTTTTATTTTAAAAAGGAGCTGCTACTTAATGCCTGTTATGTAGCATTAGGCTAGGAGTTTTAAATTTAATGTCTGCATTAACATCTACAATGTAGTGTAGCCAACAGCATCCCATTTTAGAGTTGAGGAAACTGAGATTCTAAGAGCTCTTACAGCTTTCTAATACCTCTTAGAAAAATAAATAGCCATACTACGACGCTAAGTCAGCCATTTCTGGCTGCAAAACGGATGCTTTCTAGTAGATATCTCAGAATCTGAAGGAGGTAAAGCCAAGATATTTAACTCCTGACTGACTCAGTTTTCATAGTGTTAAACTTAGAGGGTAAATATAAGCTCAGTCTTCTGATACAGAGGTGTAAAATGAAATCAACTCTATCCTACTTTCAGCCCTCCATCTATCTAGATGGCCTAATGATTTCCGCTGGAACACTCAGGGCCCCTCCCTCAGGTTTTTTTGCTTCTGGACACCACTCTGGGTCTCAGCTATTAATATTTGCTCTATCCTTGGAGCTTTTTATCCTCTGGGGAAAAACAAACTTCTTTGATTATTCTTTTGGAGCAGCATTCCTCCTCTTCTTTCAGATTTTGTCTTAATAATAAGTCATGTTAGAGTCTGCGATCTGTGTGGCTGCCAGGGGCCTTGTTGCTGTGCATGACCTGTACTATTGTCTGAAACCATGTGGATGTCCCTGAGTCCGACTAGGGCCATATTGGTGTCTGTGAGCCTGCTGCATCAAGGGGCTGTGTTGATGCCCATGGCCCATGTTACTACCGAAGTCTATGGGGATGTCCATTTGGTACTTTCACCTGAAGCCATGCCAATGCGTGTAGGCTGTGCTGCTGCCTTAGGCTATGTGGGTGCCCTTGCTGCCATGGAGGGCCATGTTTGTCTCTATGGCCTGGCTTCAGCTGCAGGAGTGATGGGGGAGGTTGCAGGGAGTAGAAGGTATGATGTGTGTGTGTGTATATATGTCCCTGGCTGGTGTTACCATTGAAGGCCATGAGTATGTTTATGGTCTGTGCTGCCTGTTGACGTCTGTGGCCTATGCTGTAGCCAGATAACATGTGGATGTCAATGATCCAGCTGCCACTGACTATAAAGGGCAAGGGAGCTTCTTTTGAGGTGTCATCTCATAATTGAGAATGAGAGACCGGAGTCTTCTGTGTCAAACTGTTTCACAACCCCAAAACTCTTCAGAATTGTGATACAGATGCTGTCATGTAGCTCCTCACAGTAGATAGATTCTAGCAGGGTTGGGGTGGGGAAGGACTTAGTTTTTTTTTAAGCGTTGGCCACCCCTTCTCTTGTATCTCTGCTTGCATTTCCCACCCAGCTCTATCATGCTTTGCCATAGGCCGAAGCAGCTGTATTTATCAAACAGTGACAGCAACAGAAAGACATCCCACAACAACTTGGTATTTTCCTTTTCTTCTCCTTTTCTTCTTCTTCTTTTGTTTTAGGGAAGTTTGTAAGAGTGTGTGTGGGGGTGGGGTAGGGGTGGACCTGGGAGGACTAGGAAGTGAATGTGACTAGCGTGCATCATATGAAACTTCCAAATAATCAATAAATATATTATGTAAAAGAAAAGAAAGCCAGACAGAAGACAGCACTTACTGTAAACAGCTGTTGCGGAGATTGAGCAAGTTTGTATCTTTAACTGGGGCTTCTTAGACTGTCAGACAATCGGGCTTATTTAGCTGGATGTGGTGCACATGCTTGTAATCCCAGAAACTGAGAAAATTGAGGCTGGAGGATTTCAAATCCTTAGTCATCCCGGGCTATATAAATAGACCCTGTTTTCAAAAGTAGGTGTTAGGAGGAGAGATACAGTTCTGTGGCAGAGACCTTGCTTAAGAAGTGTGACAAGGGAGTGAGGGAAATTAAAAATAAAACAAAATTTTCACTCAGGAAGGTTTTGCATAACCTGAGTACATAGGTGTATAAAATAGGCACACAGATCAAACAATCCAATATTTGATGGTTAAAAAAATTCATAAAGAAATCTATCTTGAAAAGGAAATCTATCATAAAATAATGCATTGATATATATGTATATGATTTTACTATTTATTAAAGACAAAACAAATTTGTGTGATAGTGCTATGCCCTGTTTATTTTCACATAAAGAATTAAATCTTGATTGAATATTTGAAGCTGTAGGGCATAGCACCTTTAATATTATTTAGGGTTGATAGATATGTTCATTTTAATGTCATCACGCTAAGAATGCTGCATCACACAAATATATAGTTCAAAATGACAGACATATATATTTAGGGCTATTTCAAAAATTGTTGGGAATTATGGCTTGATCTTCAGCCTAAGTGATTTTTTAATTATTTACTTCATGCATATAGGTATATCTGCCTGTATACCACATGCACGCTTGGTGCTTGAAGAGGCCTGAAAAGGATGTCAGAGTTCCTTGGATAGAAGTTATAGACACTGAGTGATGGGGATGGAACCTGGATCCCGTGGAAGAGCAGCCAGCATTCTTAACCACTGAGCCATCCCTCCACCCCAGCCCTTTATTAAAAAAAAAAAAAAAAAAAAAAACTCAAGTGAAAAACTCAAAAAGTAGTTTTTAAGTTCAATATCCTAACACAAGGAATTCAAAGGTAAGTTAGTTTGAAGCTCACATGCTGAAGATTTGCAGTAGAAGAAAAAATCCAAAGGTCTTTGTTTTCCATGATTAAGCTGTGTGTTTGTATAGGAGCAGAAAACTTTGTACGCACAGAAAAAAAAAAAAAAAACACTACAATGCATGACACTTTTGAGTTACTATGGTCCCGACAGCATTTTCTGATATTGTGTGGTGTGGTGGCAGATGCTGTTCGGGTTTGGAGCCAAGGCTGCAGTGAATCTGTGTGAGGCAACACAGGTAGGCACTGCCAGAGGCACCCCTCAGTCATTGTGCATTTGGTTTTGAATTAAGTCTTAGTCATTGCACATGCAAAACCTTTTTTTTGTTGTTGTTACAAAATTTTCATGATTTTATATTTAGTTGTGCTACCCATATGTGATTGCAACCCATAGCCTAAGAGGCTGAGGTTGGTCCTGGGCAATCAATCACTCAGTCAATAAAGCGTAAACATTAGGTTTATACTTGCTGTAAACATTAGGACCTGGTTTGATCCCCAGAAGTTATGTAGAAGTTATGATTGCAGACATGGTGTGTTCACACACACACACACACACACACACACACACACACACACACACACACAATCAGAATGAGAGATAGAGAATTTATAAAATGTTTAGCTTCTTACCAGAAGTATAGCACAAGCTCTTAAATATCAGCAATTTTGCAATATACTTCCATATGTTAATTTTTTAACCTGTGGCCTACAAAACACATTGCCACAGTATATTTGTCACAAATCACATATAGGTAATACTGATATTGGTTTATGTCCCACTGGCACAAGAATTCTATTCTTTCAATTTCTCTTGTTTCCATCACACACACACACACATACACACACACACACACACACACACACACACACAGAGAGAGAGAGAGAGAGAGAGAGAGAGAGAGAGAGAGAGAGAGAGAGAGAGAGAGAGAAGAGTGCCCTGCTATTAGAATTGCAAGCCTTTTATCTTTAATGCCCTTCTCCGATAATGAGATTGATGACTACCTTGTATGCCATCCTAGAGCCTTCATCCAGTAGCTGATGGAAGCAGAAGCAGACACCCACAGCTAAGCACTGAGCTAAACTCCTGGAATCCAGTTACAGAGAAGGAGGAGTGATGAGCAAAGAGGTCAAGATCAGGTTGGAGAAACCCACAGAAACTGCTAACCTGACCAAGGGGAAGCTCATGGCCCCCTAGACTGATAGCTGGGAAACCAGGATAGGACTGACCCTGACCCCCCTGAATGTGGGTTTCAGTTAGGAGGACTGGGAAGTCTATGGGACCTCTGGTAGTGGATCAGTGTTTATCCCTAGCATATGAATGGACTTTAGGAGCCCATTCCACATACAGGGATACTCCCTCAGCCTAGACACATGGGGGAGGGCCTGGGCCCTGCTCCAAATGATAAGACAGACTTTGAAGACTCACCATGGAAGGCCTCCTCTCTGGGGAGCAGAAAGGGGATGGGCTGGGATTTGGTGGGAGTGATAGGGGAGGATGGGAGGGTGAGGGGACTGGGATTGACATGTAAAACAACCTTGTTTCAAATTTAAATGAAAAAAGTAAAGTATGGACACAAAGCTGAAAAACAATTGAAGAAGAAGAAGAAGAAGAAGAAGAAGAAGAAGAAGAAGAAGAAGAAGAAGAAGAAGAAGAAGAAGAAGAATTGCAAGCCCTGTTAGACTCACTTTTAGCATATGCTTCTCAAGAGATAACATCAGATTTGTCCAGGCACCTCTGATGATTGGAAGAACTCACCAGAGACTGGCCTCAGGCTTCATTCCTATGAGGACTTACTCTATAGCCGCAGCCAACCTTTACAGTACTGTGGACACTGGCTTGGCACTTGGACTCTTGGTCAGTCAGTGCTATGGACTGGCGTGGCCTTCCTGAAGGCTGTCCCTACACTATGTTGATTATAAACCATCCACAGGTAGCCCACTGAACACCCCACTCGACATTCCATTAGCTATAGTCATGGAATTCTTCCGGACACTACGTGTCACCTGGCAGGATGATAATAGGGGAGACAGTGCCAAGTAGCACAGACTAGCTTTAAACTCGCTGTTTAGCCAGGCATAACCATGAGCTTTTGACCCTTGCTCCTCTACAGCCTCAGTTCTGGGCTCACGGGAGCCTGTGACCTGCAAAACAAGCACTCTGCAAACTCTCCTATTTCCTTAGCCCCAGCCCCAGCCCCAGTTTATTAAGGCAAACATACCTTATGTGTACAACGTTTCCAGAAGCACATGACTGTAAAAGCTTATTCTGGGGGGTCTCATTAAAGACTCTAAAATGTCTCTGTGTGTGAAGGTGCTCTGAGGCTAGGAAAAAAGAAAAAAAGAGGGCCACTTGTCAAAACCTCTGCCCCTCATTTCTTCTGTTTTCTCATGATCCTGGCCCTGTCTGTGTATAGCTATGGACCCCATTGGCTTCTTCCTTTTGCAGGTTTCTAGTTTGGGCTGATCCCACTAACATCACTTCCATAGTTTGCTGTCTTCAAGATTAAAGTGGCATGAGCTTCACCTTGCTGTTGCTCACCATCCTTTGTGAATTCCCTTTATCTGTCTTCAACTCTAACTAAAACCTTAGTCAAATCCTTTTCCGTCAGTCCTTCTGAGAATTCCACCTATTTCTGGCAGGACACTTTACTGCTATGTCCTTCCCTTTGACCTCAGAGAACATACACTATGGTCATTCAAGGCTACATTTCTTCCTATATGTCCTGGCACTCTGAGACAAAAGATACAACTTTTACTCACTTAGAGTGGGTCATGGCAAATGTCTACGTAAGTCATTTCTTCTTCCAGCTGTGTAGCCATAAAGCTGTATAAGATCCCTGTAATGTTCATGTTGACTCTCCCGTTAATTTCCCTGAGGGTGCCATGTCCCATAGAAGGTTTAGTTTCTCTTTAAAGTTTTTTACGTTTTCATGTGTGTTTACATAACCACTTAGTCCTGTCTTATGTAGCTCTAGGGAAATTCTCTATGCTCACTGAAAGCTGAATTGTCCCTTCATATTACATAAGATGAAAACATGACTCCATTCAACTGCTAGAGCAATAGTACTAGAAGACATTAAGAAAAAAAAATGATTTTCAGTTCAGGGGCCCATTGGCATTCGCATTCGCAGAAACTCGCAGGGTTTCTGCAAGTTTGCACGGATGGCTGTTCTTCTAAAAGAATATCATTGCCCCCTTGGCATATACTCAATCTAGTGTTTCTGAGAGTGTGGAAGAACACAAGAAAGATTCATCAGTACATTGTTTATTCTTTTTGTTTGTTTGCTTGTTTTCGAGACAGGGTTTCTCTGTATTGCTTTGGAGCCTGTCCTAGAACTAGCTCTGTAGACCAGGATATTGTTTATTCTTATTAAGAAAAAGGGAAATGAACAAGCAAATGCAGAACATTCCTAGCTTTTTTTCTTCATATAGCTGCAAGCAAGGTCTCAAGAGACTGACTACCAGTGACCAGACCAGGGATTTAGGTGACAATATTGCCTTAAAATGCAAAGTTCATGCCCTTGTCCATTCTGATAGTTATGGCCACCCATGATGGACTTACACTCATGAATACTCTAAGGATACTGGTTAGATTTTTGTTGTTGTTGTTGTTATTGTTGTTGTTTGTTTTTTATTCATTCCATATACCCATATGTGTAAGCACTTTTAAGAGAAGACGTAGTTGATGTTCTAGGACACTTCTTTAAGAAATAACCGCTGCATTCTTGTAGCTCTCTAGTAGGAGAGGCAGAAAATGGACAAGTAGGCCACCAAATATGCATACACGTTATCTAATTAGTATCCAGTGCTTTCAGGAAGTGTTATGAAGTAACTCTATTATAGCCAATAGTGTAAGTCTGCAGAAAAGAATTAACACAGCAGTCTGAGCTACAGTAACTACAGGTGCTGTCTTCAAGGCCAAATCTGGGAATCTGCATGGTAAATGGTTCCCTGAACTCGGAAAAATGGTTCACTCTATATTACTCGTGAAAAATGCTTTATCACATCAATACTTATACATCCATGTTTATTGCTTCTGCTCTGTTCACAAAGCAAGGAAATAGAATTAGCCTAATTGGTCATCATCTGATGAATGAAAGATAACCACTGGAATTTTACTCAGATGGAAAGAAAACTGAGATTTTAAGATCTGAAGGCAAGTAGATGGACCTGGAAAACATGATATTAAAGGAGGTAACCATGAAAGACAAACATAGTCTGTCCTCTTTCTTAAGAAGACTTGCATGTATGTGTGCAACTGAGAAAATATCTATTCTAGGCATCTGCACAGGGCTTGTGAGAAGGGAGAAAAGAGGCCTTAATGACAAGAATATAGAATGAATGTGACCCAGAAGTGGAGAGGGGATACTGGGAGTAAAAAGGTTTAACTGGGGCCAAGGAGACAGGTGGGTAGAGGGGACAGGCTACCAGAAAAGTGCCATATGGACACATGATTCCTTGTAAACTAATTTTTTAAGTAAAAATTTAAAATTTAAAATAATTTAAGTGGAAGTATCCTATGTGGTTGGCTAAAGCTTCCCCCAGAAGCCTTAGGCTATTAAATGTACATCTCAGCATCAAGGATGGATATTCTCCCTATAAATGATTAGTTAGAGAGGCTCCTGTAGACCCCAAAACAACCCAGGCAATTGCCACTGCTATTGGTTTCCCCATCAGAAGTAGATGATAAACCCAATTATTAAGAGGACCGCACTTCCTGGTTGCAGGATGTACAGAAATCAAGCTGGAGCTAGGCTGGAATCTTCCTCTATGTTAAGTCACACAGCAGATGCTGCCATGGGAGAATCAGTATCCACAGTCTTACTCAGCTGTGGATCCTGTGTGCAAAACTATCAACTGACCAGGCAAGGTGTGCCCATGATTGCAACAGTACTGGAGGCAACCGAATACTTTCTAATTGAATTAAGACTCTCTCCCCAAGAAGGATTTGACATCTGGCACTGCAAATCTAGTCGAAACTGTGTATCTGAAGAGGACATATGCCTTAGTGGGAAATATCCTTCAGACATGATGTGCTGTCAAATTGCTTTCTACACTATCATGTTTAGGGATACAGGTTAGAGCCGCTGTTAGCTTTGCTCCTTTTGTAGTGAGCCGTGGTAACTGCAGAAACACAAAACTGGTCAACATGATAGCTAGATGCTCAGCCATAAATGTCACATACATACCACTCACTTTGAGTTTCAGGGACCATCACAGGCAAAGCAGAGGAAGAGTGTAAGAGCTGGGGGAAAGGGTAAGTGGTACAGAACAGTGTAAGCACACTCCGAATTCACAGCTGCAGTGGTTACTTGCAAAGGAACAACACAAAACTAGGACCAACATCTTCTCATAGCAAGAATAGGGGGTCATGAGACCCTTCCTACCCTGATAGTGGTGGATGTACGAGCCTACCCCTGCCAGCAAGGAAGATGTGACTCCGGGTAGATCTTCTTGCAGTTTTAATCAGGATCCCTTAAACATGTTGCTTCTGGCCCACTGAGGGGAGAGAGAGAGAGGGAGAGGGAGAGAGAGAGGGAGGGGGGGAAACCCCTGCACAGGCTTAAATACGCTTGAGCTAACCAACCCCAGTGAGCCACGTGGACCCTGCAGATAGGCTACTCTAATGAGGAAGCAGACAGGCTGAACAGACTTAACCAATCAAGGGCTTGTTTACACCAGAGAGCTTTCACCAGCGGGAAGGTGTAAGGCAGAAGCCAGCGCCACTTTAAGGCGTGGTACTACGCTGCTCTCTACAGGTGGGTAGTGCTGGGGTGGGACATTTTCATTAGTGGTATTGCCACTGGTAAGGTGCCTATACCCTAACAACCTCCTGCCATGGTCTTGTGTATAATCCCAATCTGACTCATTTGCTCATTTAAAAAATGAAAGTAAAAGGAATGGAATCAGTTCAGTAGAGATGGGAGAATAAGAGATGATAAGGGATGGTTAATGTGATCAAACACATTACATTTTCTAAGTGATTCTGTATAAACAATCACACCAGAATTTATAAAAACAATAGGGTGAAGGGATGTTTGCTTAGAGTAATGTCTCAAAGGCAATGGACTCTCAGTCAAGCTTACTGAGACAAGACCTAGTGATAATGATGATCTGTCCCTGTCTGCTGCTAAGGGGTACCCTCTAGGCAGAGGGTACTTGAGAGAGCTCCAGTTCCTAGGCACACTGCTGTGCCTGAGACTTCCATTTTTCCTCTATTTTTTCTTCAGTTCTGGTAATTGAGCCCGAGTCATTGAGTGTCCTAAGCATGTGCTTTGCTGCTGATCCACGCCCCCATTGTGTCCAGCTTTCTTCCTCATTTTATTTTGATGTTTCTCTTCTTTTGTGGTTCTGTGAATTATACTTCTTTTCTTGCTTTTTCCTTAGCTTTTCCAAGTATTTTTGATGTTGTATTTCTTATTTTGCTTCCCTTTCTCCCTAACTCCTAGCTCAGTCCAACTTCTGTTCAAATTCTCCTGCCTTCTCTTTGGCTCTTTCTCACTGTGTCTCACTTATTTATGATCCCAGCATTGGGTACTACCTTTGCCTTAAGTTTGGGGCAGCCCTGAAACAGTTAATGATTTTCATCTTTGTCAGCTGCACCCTGGAGAGAGCCTTTCCAGGCCAAACATCCTCTTGCTCCTACTGCTGAGACTGGGAGATGTGTAAAAGATCAGAGTTCCTTTCAGAGTTCCATTCAGGTCTCCTGAATATTAGCATCCTAAAAAATACAACGATCCATTCATTGTGTTTAGGTCTCTGTTTTTAGTCATACTTTTTGCCACTGCTGAGGATGTACTGCCCTGTCCTGTAGTAAATATGCTGCATATCTCAGACGTTTTTCTGGTGCATGAAGCCAGAGGGTACCAGAAACTGCACTTGTGTCAATTCTGCAACCTGGCTCGTGTCACTAAAATCCCTCCCCTCCAGCTGCAGCTGGGCCTTTGGAGCATTCAGCAACCTCTGTGCTTTCCTTCTCACCAGACACTCTGAAAGTCTAAACCGTTGCCTCCTGGACCGATAGCTCCGATCCACAGATCTCACACTGAACAGATTTCCTTCTTCTAGTTTGTTAATAGTAAGTGAACAGATAGCAAGCTCACCTCTCCCCATTAGCTTTCTCTCCACTGTTCATGGGAGTGGATCTTTTCCTGTTCAAACTTGGTCCCTCACCTGTTTTCTTGATCACATTAGCTGCTGACTGTGAGCAACTATCTCTTTTTACACAACACCAATTTCCCCACTGTTAGCTTTTCACACACAACATATAACTGCTCAAAACCGTCCTTATGCAAAAACAAAACAACCAAAAAGCCTAAGTTGCTTTCTGCTCCTGTCTTTCTTTCAGTTGTCTCTGGTCAATGCTCATGTTTTTGCTCCCTTTCTAGTTAAATACATAGAAAGAAGGAAACTAACTTGTGTCCATTCACTCACCCCCCCCCTATTTACTGCACATCCCTGTGATTTTACTGTCCGCTTCTAATCTCTCTGTTGAAAATGATGGGGTAAGGATCTCTGAAGTGCTCCACATTGAAGAACCCAACAAGGCTTTCAACTTTTTCTGGGCTAACAGTGAAACTGTCAAACTCCTCATTCTTAAAACCTCATTGAGGGCTTTTCTCTCCTCATTTCTTTCCATTTATCTGAACATAGCCTCTGTGGTGTTGTGATTAAGAATGACCCCCATAGGTTCATATATTTTAATGATCAGTCACCAGGGAGTGGAAACATTTGAAAACATTAGAAAGATTAGTAGGTGTGGTCTTGTTGGAGGAAGTGTCTCACTGTACAGGCAGACTTTGAGGTCCCAATATAAGCCCAATGCCTCAGACCACTTCTTGCTGCCTGCAAGTTAAGATGTAGGACTCTCAGCTTCTCCTGCACCATACTGCTGCAAGTCTGCCTGCATAGTGCCTTACTGCCCACTGTGATGATAATGAACTAAACCTCTGAACTAGAACCCATCCCCAATTAAATGTTTTCTTTTAGAAGATTTTCTGTGGTCATGGTGTCTCTTCACAGCAATAGAAACCTTAACTAACACAGTGACTCTTCACAACAGTAGAGCAATGATTATGACATTGGAATCTTCTTTTACCTTTAATGTTAATCTCTAAAAGCTGAGGCTGGCAATGTGGCTTAGTGGCTGAGCACTTGCCTAGCTCAGTGATTCAAGCCTCACATTAGTGAAAAAAAAATGTTAAAATTCAATACTCAATTGTCTACTAGAGCCAGACATGTATATGTATATACATATATATTTTTTTCTAGCAGACAATTGAGTAGTGAATTCTAACATTTTTTCACTAGTATGAGAGCTTGAATCCCTATCCTGATAATATGTATGATATATATATATATATATGTATATGTGTATATATGTATATATATATATCAGATATAATAAATAGTGCCAGAGTGGTTATTAGGAGGATTTAACATTGACCTTGATGTTCAAAAGAGAGTGAACTCAATAAGGAACCCAAACATGTGTATTTATTCAAAGGAGGAGCCTGGATGTCTCAGTGGCATAACTGTGAAGATGTAACCACTCTAGGATCAGAACTTTAACAGAATCTAGAAGTCAAAATTCTGATTTTTAATTATTGAGCACAAAGTCACATTTAGTTGTGTCAATCAAAAAATATGCTGAACTTATTGTTAAACTTGCCTTAAGCATTAATGTACCTCATGGCCATCAACTGGCCATTAACTGACCTCTATTTCTTTATGAATTCTAACTCAGGCCCAACATTCTCATGATTTCAACTCCCACTGAAGAAGTTAAAGGTCCTTATTATTATTATCTTGGTTTTTTACCTGTGACAGCCAAGTTCATAAATTCATTACGTGTTGCAAATTATGCTTGGATGTTCAGTATGCAATTCAAATTCCACATGTTAAAAGTTGAACTCATGTTTCCTCAAATATCTCTTTCATCTGTCAGTCATGTGTCACCTACCTCATGCCTGGTTCTTCTAGATCTCTGCAAGTTAATTTTGACTTTTGTTATTACCATCATTTGTTGTCATCCTCAGCCCTTTATAGTCAACAAATTTTATCTGTCCTGTTCTACTATGACTGTTTTTGCTAATGGCCTATTTATCTTCCATGAGGTTCATATCAAGTTCATAAGCATTCCAAACACCCTGCCTATGTTCAGAGTAGTCAAATCTGTTGTTTTTTTTTTTCTAGCCGAAATAGAGGCCAAAGTGATAAACATAAATCTGTTAACTACACACCACACACACACACACACACACACACACACACACACCTTAAAATATCCCAAGGCTCCCCAATGCCCACAGAGCTAAGTCCCTATTCAAAAACAAAGCTTTCAATCCCCCTCCCCCAGCTTTCAAGTAGCCAATGGCTTCTCCCACACTAGTGCTTCCTGCCTCCTTGTAACTCTTTCCACTCTACACAGATTCTCTGTACTACCTTCTAATTTTCACTTACTGTTCACAACAGTTCTTCCTGTGAACCTTTCCCTACCTTCTAATTTGGGCCAAGATCCTTCATCTGTGTCTCCAGAGTAATTACATTTAAGTGGCACAGTGCTTCCCATAGTTCATTGTGTTTATAAAGGCATCTTTTCTCTGCATCAGGCAAATTGCCTGAGGAGAAGAATCATACCATATTCATCTTTATGCCGTCAGCACAGCTTAGCACAGAATACAACAACTACTGGACATGATTATGACTCAATAGATATAGCCAAACTAACTGAAACCTCCACAGGGATAAGTAAAAGATATAGTCCAAATACTTGGTAACGAAAAATTATCCCAGTGCTAGAAAGAGACAGAATTGATCCCCAACACACCAAAGAAGGTCAAGTCAGGACAGAATTTGTGTGTAGTAACAATAGCAAAACTATGAGAAGATACAGAGGTTCGTCATGGTAATATTTTGGCATCCAGGAAGATGGGGTTATAACCTCTTGAACTAAAGAGACAGATGCAGTCTTGGGCTGTGGGATTGCAGCATCCATGTCCAGCTCCATTGAAGGAAGTGTCCTGCTGTCCAACATGCGGCTCAGTCTCCACCCAGAATATTGTGTCCCGCTTCTAGATGTGTCAAGTTTGCTTGACCAAATGAGGGATAAGAACCCAAAGTGGTTGAAGAGCTGAGGATGTGTGATCTTCAAAAAGGAAAGCCTTCCTGGCAACCTGAAAAGAACATTGAAATATAAAAGGACTCTTATGAGACATCAGAGGATAAAACTGGCATCAATGAACAAAAGCTATAGAGGAGCAAATGACGATCTCCTGTCAAGGACAATTGTCTGAAAACAAGCCTTGTCCAGAAAGCAATGAGCTGATTCACTAAGTAATGAGCATCCGTCCCTTGGGGTGTTTGAGAAGGCGCCAAACGTCCAGCTGCCGAGGCAGTTTGGGAAGGGCTGACAGCTTGAACAAGGTGACCAGAAGATGACCTTGCAACGTGAAGAGTCTAGAATCAGGGAACTATCTTCCTTTCGAAGGTGGCTAAAGTTATTTTCTCAGGTGAAAATGTAGGGAAACAAAAGAACTGTCACTCAGGTTCATCCATTCAGCTAGCACGTGGTGTGTGACTTGGCCTTTGCCTCCCTGTGTTCTCTAGCCACATGGTCTCTGCACTGATAGAACCTTCAGTCTTCAGGCAGCCTAGTTCTCCCAGTCCCGTCGCTCCCAGCTTCACTTGGTGCTCAGGGGTGTGGGAAGGCACTGCAGAGACCTTGGACTGACACAGCTCTGGAAAGCTACATGAGTGTAAGTGACTATCCTGTCAGCTGTCAGATCTCTAGCATCTGATCCCTCGAGGTTGGAACCACGGTGGGAGGGGACTTCTTGAAGGAGGTTAAGCTGTCCTTTTGATTTTGATTTAAGCATTGCTGGAGGTTGAACCTGGGGCCTCATGGGTACAAAACAAGCACTCTGCCACTGAGACATAGCTGCCTTTCTTTTCAGTTAATAGTCTCCTAGGAAAGAGGGAATTTGGAGGGGTGAGCTCTTGGGAACACCGGAATAAGAGATTTAATGTAAAAATCAGAGTAAGCGTGTCACTTTAAGTTTAGCTAAACTGAAGTTCTTCACAAAAGACATTTTCTAGAAGCTGGAGATAGGCTGACTGCATGGCCGTGATTCCCATTTTCCCTTGTCTGTTCCCTCTTGCACAGTTCATCTACCACTGGCCACCCGACATGGACGGCGAGGGACCCCAAAGGATAGTGGGTCCAGAAGGCAAAGGGACTAAAACACTCCAAGTGTTCTCCATGTCCACTTTGGATTCTAACCAGCCCCTTCTACTTGGTAATTGTGGGGGCTTGACCCTCTCATCCTAAGACAGTCACTGACTTGTCATCCATATCCTCCAGATCTGTATCCATTCTTATGCCCGGAGCTCCCGCCATAGAACTTTGGAAATGAGCAGACCTGAATCACTGTAAGTTTGACTACAAAGCCAGACAGTTTCACCCTGCCCATCCCCACACTAACTGTCCCCAGTCCCCAAGGCCCCCTCCTGAGGACTTCAGTCACCTTCTTTAGTGAGACCACCACACTGCAGCTGTCGCCCTTACTCATCCCACACATCCTCAATGGTTACAGAGGGTGCATCCTCTCAGAGAGGACAATTGTCCCCTTGGCTCTTGACTTAGATCCCTCCTACCTTACTGTCCCATTAATTGCCTGCTTCATCTCTGACTTTTGTCCCTCTAACTACCTTCAGGACACACATAGTGAATATCATCACACCACCTGGTTGTGTGACTCAGAATTCCCTAGACAGAACTCATCATTCCTCAGAGCCCTCACCCCTACACCGCTCATTCTTCAGGTATTTCCCCTCCTCACAGCTCTTATTGCTGGAAAGTGGTGAAGTACTAGGGGTATCCAGGAGCCCTGCAGAGGTGGCCTGACTGCTTGTTAGATTTCTGTTATATGAGCAGAAATAAAAGGATAGTTTAAGCCAATGCAAGCTTTGTCTTCTGGTACTGGAGCACAACTGAATTTGAAACTGGTACACCAATTCTGATTAACATTTGCTTTGGCATAGCCCACTGAGGTAGATACCGGTAGTTAGAACAGATCCTCATATGTGACATTAGAAAATATATTAAATGGCCAATGTGTATATTTGACAATGAAGGCACTAAAAAGGAACAAAAGACAAACAATGGAATATTAACCATTAGAACCCCCCTGAATAGCTTCAAATTTTAATTTTAGGTTTCATGAAGAATTCCTAAGAATTTTCTGTCTGCTAAATTCTAACATAGCTTATTTTAGTTTTATTTCTTTTACCCACAAATACACTGATAAATAAATTTTGACTAGACTAATATTTTTTTTAAGCAATGTAGCACTAACTACAGTAGGCTCTGCATTTTCTGGACGTTACAGTAGATTGTTAGGATTGGTTCTAAAGCCCTTTGTCAGCCCAGTGGTCACTAGATCAGCAATTGTTTTCTTGGCCTTAGTTGTTAACTGCCCGTTTGGCGAAATGCCACACGGTTAATCATGTCCTGGCTTTCTAAATCTCTCTGTTTTTAACAAGAGCCTTCATTTCCTGGACTGAGCTGCTCCACAGTGTTCAATAACTGAGGCGTAAGGCCCGGATTTTCAGAGGGATGTGACAATTCCTGAACAGGTGACTGGAAAAAGATAACTGCCAGTTACATCTCATGCAGAGAGTAATTAGACTTTGATTACAAAGAGAAGGCCTTGCTGAGATGCTATACCCTGGGAAAATCAAAGCTTAATGTCCCCAGTCACTTCTGCAGTGGCTTCACGATCATTCCCAGGAAGACTATGACGTTTGTGGTTGCTGTCATCAGTGCACAGCAGCAAAACTGATTTCAACCCTTTGTGCTCATCAGAGGCATCACTATTGCTCTTCTTAGCCGACCTAAGGGTAAGGAAATGTCATAAACATTTAAACATGAGCATTTAACACTTTGTACTAGTAAATAATGTGGATGAGTATCTACAAGGGCTCCAGGAAAGTCCGGAGTTTTAAAAAGCTCTTCGGTTTAAAATGGTAGGTCTCAAACCTGGGACAAATGGTGGTAACTGAGGTGCCTATTTAACACATCAAAGCAAGGGGCCCTGGCCACCTGGTTCTCCCAGCATCCCTCAGTCCCTACCTAGTACAGGGTATGGCTGGCATACCGTACCCTCTATCCTAAATTTCTCCAGCTCAGGGGCTGGGCTGGGCTGCCCTTTCTCAAGCCCTTCCCTATACAATCTGTCTGGCCTTTTTGTCTATCCTTTACTCTCCTGGCTCTCCACTCCCTCTTCTCACATGGCCCAGCTCAGGGTCATGTTCACTCTGGACTCTTCCAGATGGCTCTGCTTCTGGTTATGCTCTCCCTTTAGTCTACAAAATCTTTTTCCTCCACCATACCTAGGAGCAGTTATTTCTTCTTCTTTTTTCATTCAAAAGAATGGAAAAGTACTAGGTCAGCATGATAGTTGGAAAATGGATGCTGAGGAAGAAAGATTTTCTTCTTTAGAACTCACAGGGTAAAATGAGACCATCTGTAGAAAGAATCTAATAGCTTGCTTAGCAAGAGAGCTAATAAAGTTTGCAGAAAAGCAGGGAGCAGAGAGGGAGATTAGTGAGTGTCTTGGTAACAAACAGCCATGCCAGACACATTTGATTTCTTTTCAAGCGTCTCCTCTCTATTCTGGCCTAAGAATGAAAATGAGGATATGACTGTTCCAAGGTATGGTTGAGGAGAAGGTTTTGTTGTGGAGCTGAGGGAGAGAATCGTCAGAAGCGTCTGGAAGAGTCCAGACTGAACATGGCCAGCAGAAGAGACTGGGACATGGGAAAAAGAGAGAGAGGAGAGCAAGAGAGGAAGAGAAGAGAGATGGACAAGAGGGGGCCAGGAAAGGAAGAAGAACCATGAGAGTGAGAGCATGTGGCCAAAACGGCTGGGATTTAATAGGAATCAGTAGCTGGGGGAGGAAAGGGAAGTTCCTGTGCTGGAGAGCTTTGGGGTAGAAGGGAAGTCCTTGAGGTGGAGAGGTTTACCGTAGGCTGCAGGGTTAGAAGTGCTGAGAGGAGCCATAACAGGTGCTTGCAGTGCTGAAGGAGGCCAGGGGCCACAGTGTGCTGTGGTATGTTAACTGGGTTTCTTTGGGACCTAATAGATAAAAGGCTAACCCAGCAGGGTCCATCATCACCAGAACTCTGTGGCCTTTACTTTAAGCTCCAGGAAGCCCCAAGAGTTGCCTGGAGGGCATGAGGGGGGTGTGAAGTGTCTTCTCCCAGGCCCTTGTTCCAGGCTGGTATTGTCTCTGTACCAGCCCTAGCTCTGGTCTCTTTTCCTCAGTCTCCCTGCAAAGAGGGCAGGCACAGACATCTCTCTGAGACTGTTTGGAGCCAGGGTGTTAACAGTCCCACTGTTGCTTATTCTGGTCACTGACAGTCCTTGAGGCTTTCTTATACCCAGTCCACACCATTATCAATAGACATTTATAAATGGTCTCTTGTTGAATTATTCTAAGTGATGGATTTGGATCCTTACTTGGGACATAACCATATAATCTTTGAACCTCTCCCAAGGGAGGTTACCCGCCCCCCCCCCTCCTTGGAGTCTGTGCAGAACACCAGACACCAAATTTTCAGCACAAAGAAGATTTATTACCTTGGAAGGGCAAGTGGGAGTGGGGGTGGAGTGTGTTGTGTGGATGTGGGTGTTGCAAAGGCAGAAGCACAGCAGCAGCAGCAGTTTTTTGTAGGAGTGGGTTTTTAAGGAGAAAAGGGGAGTCTGTGCTAGCGTGAATTGGCAAGTCCTGATTGGACATGTTAGCTAAATAATGAGTTTTGGTAGTTGGACCTTGGTTTTCTTGTCTCAGGAATGAGTCAGTGTCCAAGTAAAGAATGGACCTTGGGCTAGCTTTAGGAATGCAATCTAACAGCTTCTAGCAAGGGAGAGGGAGAAAGGGGAAAGGGCAAAACCATTTGGTGCCATGTTTGCCATGCTTGGGCTGTCTTTGCCATGCTCACTCCGGCTAGAACCCTTCACATCTGTACATCCCTTTACTCTTTTCCTGCTCTGAGTCCCAGGATGCAGACCTCCAATTAGTTTAGCCAGTAGGATTCACCATAGGGTGGGAGGAAAGAGAAATGAATTGTTTATTTCCCACCCCAGCAAGGCTTTCGTGTGGCATTTGGCTGTGTTCCTCTCTATTTGAGATCATGGCTCCTGGCTGAGACACACTTTTCAAGGTTCAACTCTTACCCAAACTTTTACTGTATCTTTCCAACTCGATGGATGGGAAAAACTTTGTAGCGTGGTGCTATATGACTGCTCCGTTTTTACAGAATAATCCTCACATTAAACACATTTATTTCTGAAGTATATCTGTTTCATGCCAGGACTGTGGCTGACATGGTGGGTTTTAGGATGTGGCATTAGACACAGATTGTAAGCTGGTTTCTTTCCTTATATCCAATATATTTTGGTCATACTCTTTCCCTCCCCCAATTCCTCCCAGATCTTCCCTTCCTTACCTATTCAACTTTATATTTTTTCTCTCTCACTCAAAAAAATCTACCATAAAACATGTTCATTAACTCATTCAATTCTTTTAAAAATATTTCTTTCATTTTTTTTAGATTACAATATAATTACACCATCATTACCCCTTCCCCTTTCTCCTTTCAAGCCCTCCCATACGCTTCCCCCTTTCCATTTTAATAAGACCATGACATTGTTTAAATTCAGACAAGTAGCAAGGGCAACGTCTTCCCTTCTTTTCTCTTTATATTTCAAAATTTTTAGAAAGTTTGAAGAGTGTAAAAAAGGCCACTAATTGGTCTTTTGTCTAATTCAGGCAGGGTGTGTAGTCAGAAGGAAATAAGATGACAGTACAAAGAAGTGCAAAACTTACAAGTGAATAATCAAGAATAACAATGAATTAATAACATCCGGGAATCTTCCACCATAGAATGTAGTTATATGGAAGGATATCTTACAGATTTAAGCTCCAGGAAAACATAACCAGTGCAATTTCCTTCTTGAAATTTGAGTAAGTCAACTATGTGTATGGAAGGCAGTGTGATTTTTCAGTTTAAAACTGAAAGAGATGGAGGGGGTAAGGAGCAGAAATGAGCAGAACACATCCCGGCTCTATGCTCTAAGATTTCCATGACGCCCCAAGTAAGAAAACCAGTTTTATACACAATAACTGTCAGAGAACATCAGCCTGTTGGTCCTGATCATCACTGAGCAACCAATGCAGAGCCCCAGCATCTATCAGGAGCCCACTCTGTGTGGGGCACTGTGCTACACACTTGTATATGAACATGAATGAGTATGACAGGCAGAGTCATGATGACTCTAAATCAAAGCAGACTATGACTGATGCATAAGCAAGCCTCTCATACTATAAATTCAAGTGCCTTGAAAGCAGGAGAGCAATCCTGTTGCATCCTTTTATCTTACATTAACTCCTTGGGCTGAAATTTAAACCCAGTTCTATTTCATTTCTAAGAAAAGATGGATAGCAGCTATTCACTATCTTTCATGTAATTGCATCTCAAAGTGTAATTTAACAATGACTTCACTTCTCTGCTGCCACTCCTCTCTGCTGATCTGCCTTTGTTATGTCATGTGGAGATCAACAATCTTCTACTGCACAAGCCTTAGAACACACAGAGTTGCTTCCAAAGCTTGAAGTTGCAGCAAACCCTGCATTTCAGGGCTATTAAGGGATGGTTAGCAGAGCTTGCTAAAACTCCCTATTGTTTTTTTAAAATTAATTACTTAATTATTCTTATTTTACATATCAATCCCAGTTCCCTCTCCATCCCTCCCTCCCTCCCTCTCTTCCACCCTTCCACGCCCCCCAAACATCCTCTCATCCCACCCCCCACACTCCACATGTAGGGTGATGCCTTCCTGGAGGGGCCATCTAAATCTGTCATTTGGAGTAGAGACTAGGTCCTCTCTCATGCCGCTAGGTTAAAGTATCCCTCCATGGAGAATATGCTCCCAAAGTCCTTTTATGCACCAGGGATACATCCTGGTTCCACTGTCAGAGGTCTCTTAGACTGCCCAGGCCTTCTAACTGAGACCCATGTTCGGGGGTCTGAGTCAGTCCAATGCTGGATTCCAAGCTATCGATCTGGGGGTCCATGAGTTCTACCTTGTTCAGGTCAGCTGTCTCTATATGTTTCTGTAGTCTGGTCTTGTCCTCCCTCTCTGCATCTGGATTCCAGTTTGGCTCAGTGTTTAGTTGTGGGTGTTTGCTTCTGTTTCCATCAGCTACTAGATGAGGGCTCCATGATGGTGAATAAGTTAGTTGTTGATCTCATTATCAGGGAAGGGCATTTATGGTAGCCTTTCCACTGTTGTTCAAAATGTTAGTTGGGGTCAGTCTTGTAGGTCTCTGAACATTTCTTCTCTCTCTCTCTCCCTCTCTCTCTCCCTCTCTCTCTCTTTCCCTCTCTCTGACTGTCTCTCTCTCTCTCTCCCCCTCTCGCTCTGCCTCATCTATTCCTTCCCTGACTCGATCTTCCTAGTCCCATATGCTTTCCTCTCCTCCCCTTCTCTTTCTCCTAGCCCCCTCTCCACTCACTGCCCCACCCACTCCCAATATGCTCAGGTTGTAAGAGTGCTTTTCATTCTTACTGCTGATATTGTACATTGGCAAATTAGAAAACATTTCTGGTGACTAAAACAAACAACAACAAAAACAAAACAAACGACACCCCCAAATATCATTGTATTTGAATGTCTCAAAGGTCTGCCTAATGACCTGCAGGGCTAAAATGGTCAGTATCTGTGTAGAGCAGTCACCACTCAAAGGTGAAGAATTCCCAGCCTGTAGGATAAGCTGAATCACTATAAACTGTCAGCAGCAAACACCTCCAGACTGGATGCAGGCCTTGTTCCCTACCTGATAAACATCCACATGCAAAATAATACCCAGAGACGGCCTTTAGCAAGTGAGTTTAGTAAAATATGAAAATGTAAGCAATGCTCTGAAATTAGTGCACTATTACATTTTGGTAAACATAGAAGATGCACATAACAGGTGAACTAATTGTCTTAGTGAAGTTGATGCTCACGGAAAACAGAGACTAGCCTTTATCAGTATTAATCTGCATCCCTGGGGCTGCTCTTATTAAATTCCTATGCACCTGTGCAGGGCTCTTCACTTTTTAGCCCCTTCCCCATAGTTCTTAATTTCTGAACATAATAGAAAACCTGTCTCAGGACCTCCTCAGGTATGCAACAGCCATGAGGTATCTTCACTAATTAGCATTATAAAGGGCCAGGAAGCAGTATGAGACTGGGTTAACCTGTGTGTGTGTGTGTGTGTGTGTGTGTGTGTGTGTGTGTGTGTGTATGCAATATTGCTTCCTATAATTCCTACAATTCAGAAATGTTTGGTTGCATTACAAATCCTGTGTAGTAATATTAGAAGTCCCTTTTGGTGATAATAATCATCACCAAAATAATCATCACCGGTTTAAACTATAATTTAACTGTTCATATTGATTTACAGTTTTTATTTATCTGCCTCCTCCCCACCCCCTAATGAGACTATTATCCCTTGAAAAAAGCAGTGGTATCTTAGTACGAGATATTAGCTGGGTCCAGAACATAACCAGGCATGGGAGAGATGCTCCCTTGAATGACTGTAGGGGAGAAAACCTTTTCAGAAGCCCTAGTAAACCTCACCCCTGACTGGTGATGGTTCTGAGGTAAAGGATATGTTGTTTGTTTCTTTATTAGGAGCACTGTTCCCAGTGCTCACAAAAGCCAGAGTCATCTAATTATGTGTTAGGTTTGAACAAACCTCCTCAGTTGCTGCACTGTTTAATAGTGGTCTTTACCTGACTTCTCCCACTAAACCCCTGAGGACAGCATGTGTCCATCACATTCATCATTGCATACTCAGTCTTCTGAGATACATAGTATATAGTCCTTTCTTACTCTTTTAATATTTGCATTAATTAAGTGAAATGTCTTTGTTTGCTTATTCAGTGATTTTTTAAGCAAAATGTAACTAAATGTTGCTGTGTAGAATTTCAGCAGTTGTAGATCCAGGTCCTTTAAGGCAAGCACAGAGCCAGGTGTAGTAGTTCACGTTTGCAATCTCAGCACTTAAGAGGCTGATATAAGAAAATAACCAGGGGTTCAAGGACAGCCTGAGCCTCGGAGTAGATTTCAGGACAGCATGGACTCTCGCATAAGATACTGGAGAGACAGAGGAGGGAGGGATGGAGAGGGGGAAGCAAGTAAATAAGATCAAATTGACAAAGGTTTTAGAGGAATAAATGAAACACTGTATCAATGTAAACATGTTTGGTGCCTGTAAGTCACAGAGTAGGGTATCAGATCCTGGAGAACACACAGTTGAAGCTTCCATGTGAGCACTAGGAAATGAAGCCAGGTCCTGTGGAAGAGCAGATAGTGTTCTTAAGCACAGATCCATCTTTCCAAGCCCTAATTGCTACTTTTACATATTTAAATGAATGAGAACTAATCTTAGGATTTCAGTAATTCATTTGTGTTACATTACATACCTTAGTAGACAGAGACTTTCTGTTTTACTGACAAAATTGTATCTCCAACACAGCTTTCTGAGTTTGAAAGAATAGCTTAGGTGGTACATACTCAGTCCTTCATTATTCCACAATAAAATTTTTGGGAGGGGAGGGTTTTCCCAATTCTCAATTCCACAGAAGACGACCTAGCTTTATTATCAATAATCATTTCAGGCTAGAAGGCTGAACAGGTAATTCAGAGAAATAGTACAAATGCCTGGTATATATCACAAAATAGTATGGGTCTGTAACTCTGCATCAAGTTTAAAGATGCAATATTGTAATGAAATTTTTATGTGCATATCTTTGGATAAGTGATTTTACTCATAGGAAGAATCTATCCTATTGATACGCTAAACATAAATCATAGACACAGACACACACACACAGACACACAGACACACACACACACACACACACACACACACACACACACACCCTTAAAGTCAGTATTGTGACTTTGGTGTTTGAATGGGAAAAGCCCTGTGCACAGGTGGGTTGGGTTACAAGAGGGAACTATGGAGACTTTGCTCAGAGTGGACCTTCTGGAGGGTTTGGAAAGGTGTAGGGGAGGGGCTTTAGGAAGCATTGTCTATAAAAAGAAAAGCTGTCTCCTTGAGTTTTAGCACTGTTTTATTCCCAAAAGAAATACCATGGATGCCCCCAAGTCCACTGAAAATGTCCACTGAAACCTCCAAATGCATGGCAAGGGAATTCCATGTGTGACATGTGGCCCATCTTACAACCCTCTCCTCTGGTAGCCTTCCAGCACAAAGGCTCCCACCTTTCCTCTAAAGCACAGCTCCTCCCACACCTTCTAAACTCAGGACCATGTAGATGAATTCCTTCCTCACTTTACCACTGTTCCTTATATTTCTTACACACATCTATAGTTTTAAGGACTGTAAATACAATCAGTATTATTATCATTATTATTTATTTTCCTTTTACTGAAGGCTTTTTTCCTCTTATATTTTAGGCCAGTGAATTTTCTCTTCCTTCTTAACCATTCTTCTGTCTTTTTCACCTCTGTATTACTCATCTATTGTGTTGGCAATGTGGCTTAGCTGGTTCTTGGCCCCTGTTTCACTAGGACTGCAGTCTGATCCAAACTCAGGGCCCTCTTCTGCACTCACATGGTTTAGTTGTCAAGAGCATGCATTTTCTTGTGGCTGAAGGTCACAGAGGGCTTAATTTCTTCAAGGCCAGCAGAAGATTCCGTTTCTCCGTGTCTCCAATTTCAGGGAAGGTCTAAAGTTTCTTTAAAGAGTTCACTTGAGTGTGTTAGACTTACTCAGTTTTGTTGTATCTTTAAGGCATAGTCTCATTTAGCTCAGGCCAGCCTCAAACTTGTTGTGTAGCTAAAGATAATCTTGAACTTCTGACCTTCTTGTCTCTACTTGCCAAATTCTGGAATTATGGACATGCATCAATCACCTCACTAAGTTTATGTAGTGTTGGGGATCAAACCCAGGGCCTTATTCATTCTGGGCAAGCGCTCTACCAACTGACCTACACTCCACCTTGCCTATCAATATGTAGCTAACACTGTCTGGGAGAAAGGGTTCTTATACTTGAGAGAACTTCTTAGGCTAAGCTTGCAGGAATTCTCTTGCTTCCTCTCACAGTCTTCTGGGCAACACCCAGGTGTTTGAGAAGGTTGAGAAATTAATCTAAGCATGGCCTCGTGGTGATGCTATGAAATCAGAGGGTGAATTACAAAGAGTACCTTGGGACTTTTAGAAAGGTAGGTAGGGCTGTACTGGCCTATAACATGGGAGACTGAGGTAGGAGGATTCCTGGGAGTTTGAGACTAGTCAGAGTTACATAGAAAAAACCCTGTTTTACACACACACACACACACACACACACACACACACTTAAAGAAAATAAAGAAAAACTCTTTGGGGATGTCAGTTTTACATTTTTATGATGATTACAGTGATGGTTTCATGGATATTCCACATGTAGCTAAATGATGAAGCTATTCATTTTTATTGACTATCAATTCTACCTTAATAAATGTGTAAAGCTATGGTGGAGAACAAAAAGTTTCCCTTGAGAGAAAGTCATAATTTTGGGACTATTTAACTAATCTGTCTCCAATTTTACATATTCAAGTAACTCTATGGAAGAGGGTCATGTCTGATTTATCAGTCAAGATGACCTCCCTCCGGGCTGGGGAAATGTCTTGGCATTCTGTTGCCAGTGACCCACATCTTCCTTTAATTTCAAATCCAGGGGAATCTGACATCCTCTCCTGAAATCCATGGGCACTCATGTGTGCACATACCCACACAAAGACACACTCATACACGCATCATTTGTTGGTGTTTTGAGGCAGGGTTTCTCTGCAGCTTCAGAACCTGTCCTGGAACTCCCTCTGAAGACTAGGCTGGCCTCAGACTTACAGAGATCCGCCTGCCTCTGTCTCCTGAGTGCTGGGATTAAAGCTCTGCACCACCACTGCCCAGTCATCTGTTTTTGAGGACTCCCATATTCCTAGATTATATTTTTAACTCCCTAGATTTTCTTTTGAGATTCTTAAGATTTTACACAGTTTATTTTTGTCTCTGCCTTTTCAGGCTGGTTTGATAAATTTTCTGTATCAGTCCATTTTATTTCCTCATGCTAATTTGGAAATTCTAGCATTCCTTTATATTCTGTCAACAGATACATTTTATACTCCTATGCTCATAAGACATTTTCCTCCACAGTCTGAAAATAAGCTAGCAATTATTTCCACAAGATAAACTCTGAAATAGTTCTGCATACATTTGCTTCTTCCCTGGCTCCTCCATCTCTCCCAGATGAGACCCTGACAGCAGAAGTCACTCAGCCCTCCCCACACTCCAGTATGTAGACTTGCTAAAATCACTTCATACTTTAAGTAACTGGAATAAAGTGGTCTCTTCAGCCTGCTGCTTCTATTCTCAAAGCTCTTACCTAATACCCATATCACATAGTTTTCAGAGATCCAAAAAACATGTAAAATTCCGTATCTGATTTATCAAGCAAAACTGTTTACGTGACAGTCACTGTGCACCAGGCACAGCTGAAGATGACAATTGTCAATTTATTTAGTATTTACAGTCCTTTGAGGCAGCACCATCATTTTCTCCATCTGACAGATAAAAACCAAAGCACAGCAAAGCAAACGAACAAGTTCACGGAGTCAGGAAGATGGAGAACCAAGGCTCACACTCCAATAGTGTCCTGAACAATGGTTCTCAACCTGTGGGTCATGACCCCTTTCAGGGGAGGGGTCCCATCTCAGATCCATAACAGTAGCAAAATTGCAGTTGTGAAGTAGCACGGAAAATAATGTTATCATTGGGGTCAGTCAACAAGAGGAACTGTATTAAAAGGTCACAACATTAGGAAGGTTGAGAACACTGGCCCAGAGATACCTTGACTATGTCTCGTGTATCAGCAGCCTGGGCACCACCTGGGATTTTTCCAAATGCAGACTCTGGTCTCCATCCTGAACTGTTGAGTTCCACATTTTAATAAGATCCTTGGGTGATTACATGCACATGGATGTTCAGATCCAGATCTACTGCACTATAGTTTGCAGGAATGAAGACACACACACATACACACACACACACACACACACACACAGAGACACAGACACACAGAGAGAGAGAGAGAGAGAGAGAGAGAGAGAGAGAGAGAGAGAGAGAGAAACAGACACACATATGCATACACACATTCATACACAGACACACATACATACGTATACACACAGGCACACACGCACATACATACACATACACACACGGGCATGCACACACACACACACACACATTCATACACAGACACACATACATACATATACACACAGGCACACACGCACATACATACACATACACACATGGGCGTGTGCCACACACACACACACACACACACACACACACACACACACACACACAAACACACCACCCTGAATTCAGGAATGTTCATGAACACCTTGGCCCACTTAGTCAAAAGAGTAAGATGTTAGCGAGGATAGGCTGTTCTTAGTCATCTACTTGGCCAATAAATTTTTCTTTTGCATGCATATTTCATTTATTCACTTCAAAATCATGTACACCTTTTTCTTTATCCTTAGAATTCATAAATTTTGCAAAATATGCCTTCCAGTGTACATTTTTTCATTTATTATTCCTGAAGTTGGTGAGCCCTGTCAGTTTGCAGACTCATTGTCTCTTCGTGGCAGGGAGATGTTCTAATTTGTTTAATTATTGCTTCTTCTCCATCTGTTCCTCTGTAACTCCTTTGATTTATTAGTTACGTGTCCTTGGTGCACCTTCCATGACTCTCACCCCTTCTCTAATGCTTCCCCTCTCACTTTTTATCTTCTGTTTCAGATGACTTTTAATGTGGCTCACTGTTCCATTTATACATCTCTTTTGATTTATCTGTTGAATTGTACAATTGTTCAGAAAATGTAAAAGGAGCGATTACCTTCATTTCCTTAATGCTTGTTCTTTGATAAGTTCTTTATCTGCCCCTCAGTTTGGTTGGCAGGGTTTGGGTTCTTTAGACTGTGGGGTCTCCCTGTCTCTGCAGGTTAAATCACTGTGTGCAGATGGGTTAGTTGCTCTTATCCTCTCCCTTAGCTCATTTCTGGTGCTGCAGCAGCCTGTTAGGCATCGGTGAAAAAGCCAACAGCCTGCCAGGCCCCTTCTCTATTCCAGAGAATGTCATACTTTTCCATCCTTGGAACAAAGTAGGAAGTTGATCCGTGGGTCTCTTGGGAGCACAGAAGACAAACACATTCATAGTAGACCAAGGTCTTTGCCATTGAAGATCTCAACTCTCTGAGATCTTGGCCTTTAAAGAATTCCTTCAGTTCTGCCAAGTTCCCAGAGGGTGGGAACTATAGACAGAAGGATTCTGAACTATCTTTCTCCAGCTAGAGTAACAATACAATTATATAATGCTATGTAGCTGCTGAAGAGAACAGGGTAATATTTGTTATGTGTTATGTTTTTAATGATGCCTATGATATGTAGTATGATAGAAAAAGGGAAGGAAATGTCATAATGAATTCTATAGTATCATTTTAGGAATATTAAATGTGTGTGCATATACACATGTATTAAAGAAAATTCACTTTGGTTAATGTGAGCAAAAAGTTCAAACATAAAATTGTTAATGTAGATTAATACTGACATACTTAATGAGCTCTTGGCCAAAGTTAGATGATCAAGATGTAGAAAAGAAAAGAATGGCAATATCAAAGTATTTGTGACAGCAATGTGTGTGTGTGTGTGTGTGTGTGTGTGTGTGTGTGTGTGTGTATAGCTGTATATAACCTAGGTAGGCTTTGAACTCATAATCCTCCTGAGTCAGCCTCACAGATCTTTTTAGAGTATTGCCATTTACATGTCTCAGTAGCTATGTCCAAGTCCCCTTACTGGAAAGAATATGGCTGTATTGGTTTGGATCTATTGTCTGTACCTAGTATAATCAGCTCATCCAAGAAAGACAAGAAATATGTGGAATATTTCCCAAATTTACTAAGATTGGCAAAAATAACACTAACAGTATTGGAGACCTGGCAGCAGCATCCACACAGGAATGCATACATTTTCTTCCCCTGACACACACACACACACACACACACACACACACACACACACACACACATACACACACACAAACACACATTAAACTGCTACTTATAAAAAGTAGAAATAGTACAGACATGATTAAAAGAACAAGGTTTTTCTTTCTTCTTGCTATTGTTTGAAATACTTTAATACTCTTAGAATTTCCATGGTAAATTTGATTAACTAATGATAATGAAATCATATCCAGGGCCTTATATATTCTAGGCATTCTTAGTGCTCTATCACTAAGCTACACCCAAACCCCCATGAAGAACATCATTAAATAATAAAGAAGGAAGAAACAGTGAAAGAGAATAAAGGAAGGCCAATTCAAGCATCTGGATCAGTATAAAAGGCTTCTGCAGAATACAAATTGAATCACTTTCATAGTGCTCTGTATTTCTTCCAAGTATGAAGGAAGATATTTAACTCACATCCACACACATGGCACCAAAAGCAAAATCTGCCTGAATGGCCACTCTTACTTTACCTGGGCTATTTTCTACATAGGAGGTGGCAGTGCCATCCTGGCACAACCCAAGCAACATGCAGTCAGTCCATAATGAGCAAGGCTGTGAAGGAGAAACTTCCTGAGAGCCAGAGTCCCTGTTCATGACTCCTGTTCCATCTTACCCTGTCATCTGGAAAGGGGGTAATATTTCTACTTTCTCTTGCCACTTTATTTATGCAGCCTGTAATAACAGACAGATGACTAGTGAGGCACCCGTGAAAGTAAGTCAATATATGTAAAACCATTTTCTGGGATATATTGATCTTCCAGAGATTCCACAACAACAAATCACATACGAGTGGTTAAATGATGTGTTTTAGTTTTAGGTACTATTGGGACCTATTTCTCCAGTGGCTTCTCTTTCTGGCCTACAGATGACCACTTACACACTGGGGCCTCATTTCTGCTTCTTCTTTGTATGCATGCTCTTGCTGTCTGTTCCTGGAAATTTATTTGTTTGCTTGTGTTTTTGAGACAGTCTTGTGTATTCCAGGATGGCCTCAAAGTTCCTAAGTAGCAAAGATGACCTTGGGTTTCTGATCCTCTGGCCCCCATCTTCTGATGATGCTATTCCAGGTGTGTGCCACCATGTGCTGAGAGTCATGCCCAGGGCCTCCTTCATGCTAAGTAAGCACTATATTGACTTGATTACATCGCAGTCTCACCTATTTCATGTAGGAGCACAAGCCATATTTAGGACAGGGTCCCAACTTGATCACACCATTTATTTATGTATTGATATTCCTTTATTGTCTCTGAAAATAATCTTCAAAAATAGTCACATGATCAGAGATTTCTGTTGGAACACTGACAGATGACTTTGAGTAGGAGCTGGGGAGATTTCTCAGTGGGTAGATCTTGCTTCACCAACCTGTAGATGCTAGGTCCATTAATGTGTATTTGCAACTTCAGTGCTGCAGCACAGAGACAGATGGGTATGAGGGGCTTTCTGGCCAGCCAGCCTAACAAAAATGGTGAGCTTTCAGTTCTATCATAGACCCAGATGTAAAAAGTAAAGTGGAGAGAAATAGAGAAAGACATCCAACACCCACCCCCGGCCTGCCCATTCACACACGTAGGCACCTGCATTTGCATACATATGTGCATACACATACACACCACACATATAGATGGGTAAATAGATGATTGATAGATAGGTAGAGAGACAGACAGATAGATGGATGATAGGTAAAAGAAAAGTTTATCAACTACAATGGCTTAAGACATTTCATTTCCAAAAGAAGTAACTGATTCTTGGCATGAGGCTTAAGCATTTTTATTTAAATATTTATGTATGTATGTATCTATGTATGTATGTATGTATGTATTTATTTATTTGATACATGGTTTCTCTGTGTAGCTGTAGCTTTGACTCCTGCTCTGGAATTGGCTCTGTAGACCAGGCTGGCCTTAAACTCACAGAGATCTACCTGCCTCTTGCCCCCTGAGTACTGGGATTAAAGGTGTGTCCCCACCACCACCACCTGGCTGAGAATTTATTACCTTTCATGACTCTGGGTTGACAGGCTCTGTTGGGTGTCCCTTCCACTTTGTGCAATGTTAGCTGGGACTGTAGTCATCTGAGAGCTAAACTAGGCTGTGCTCTAAAAGACTCACTGACATGACTGGCTGTCGGTAGTAGCTGGTATCTGTGGCTGAACAGGGGCAGGTAGAGCACCAGCATGGTCCCTCCTGGCTTTGGGCTTCGACTAGCTTGAAGTCTAGTTTTCAAGAGATGAGAATTGGAATACACCCTCTAAAGCCTACATTTGGGAATTTCAGACTGTCACTTCTACTACATTCTATGAGGCAGCCCAGATGCCTTTAAAAGGGGAACAAAAAGTTTTCAGCTCTATATGTGAGGACTAACATACACAGACAAGGAAGGGAGAGATTGGTGGCAGCCATATTGAAGGCACACCTTCTCACAAGACCTGTATACACCCCACGAATTTCTACATTGTTGATGACTGTCCCAAATTATGATAAATATGTCTTTAGGTCTGAGGAAAATTCCCACACCTCAGATAGTCCCTTAGGTATCAAGTACTAGGATTATCTAGAAAAATAACCTTTTTCCTTCCTTAGTCAAATAAGTTGTAAACATCAGTCAGTCTAAGAGACTTCAAAAAGAACCGAATTATTGTGAGAATGGTGTGAAAACCCGCCTTTGCCTGCACTGCATTATGGTGATAATCGTGGGAAAGCCTGCCTTTGCATGCACCTTATCATTGATTCCATAGACTACCAATATTTCTTAGAAAGAAATTTTTGCTTCTTTTATTCACATTCCAATTTCACCTAAATGAGCATAATTCATTAGTATGATATACTTGTTTAAATGAGTGAATTAATAATAATAAATCATGAATAGTCTATTCATATGTCCTTAATTCTTCATTTGTTTTCTATTCTGGTATATTAATTTCATCATCCTGTCTCCTCAGACTTCCTTAACTTGAAGTGTCCTGGACTTCCTGTGTTGCTGTTTTAGAGCCATTGGAACATGGGCTGAGGGCTTCAGAGGATATTCTGTAATGGGACGTTACTGATGCTTTCCTGATTAACTATCATTGACATGAAGAGAAAAGCCACAGAAAGTTCCATTTTCCTTAAGCACCTCTAAGGCATGCGCTAGAAATATGGTACGTCTCTGCTGATGCTGAACCACAGCGCTTGACCAGGATGTTCTACAAGCATCCTCACTAACATTACTCTTGTCCCTCCACATCTCTCCGTAACAGCGCTCTTCAGGAGGAAGTCATCCTACACATTCCACACTTAAAAAGAAAAGAATTATGCTCCTCCCCTGAAGGGAGAGTGTGACATAAATTATTTATTGTTTTCTTCCTATAAGAGACGTCTCTATTTTCTTCCACTTATCTTTTAGTTATTTATGTCAGTATTTTCTTGTGGGTATTTTCCCTACACTTTGGATCATAATTCAACCTTCCTTTGTATACATGTTTTTGGTTTATTCCTGTGTAATTTTGACATACCTGAATCCATGGTCAGTTTATTGGTTGGAGCACTTCCTTACTTTTTGTAACAAGATGTCCAGTCTCAACTTGTATACTCCTTGTACTGGTCAGAGAATCATCCATTTCACCAAAGAAGCTTCACTCCTTTTATCGGAAAATTGCTTTAGAAACCAATATCTGGGTGATCTTTTCTAAGATTTATTTATTTTTAGCTTGTGAGTATGAATGTTTTGCTTTTGTGTGTCCATAGACACATATGCACAGTCACAGATAGAAGATTGTGCTCCTGATTGAGGTCAGAAGAGGATAGGCTTAAGGAACAGGAGTTACAGAGTTCTGAGCCATCATGTATGTAGCAGGAACTTGACCTGAGTCCTCTGCAAAAGCAGCCAGTGCTGTCCACCACTGAACAAGCTCTCCAGCCCCTACTCCATCCTTACAGGTCAAGGAACAACTTGTAAGAATTCTTGTGTCTTCCCTGGCTGAACCACAGACCCTTACTAAGGTTGGGTTTTGACCCTCAGCTATCTGGCTTCTCTTAGACACATACATTGCAGGAGCTCCTCTTTCCCAATCTCCCCTCAAAATTTAGATGTTTAAAACTTCCGCTGTCATACAACTTCTTAGTTTAGAACCCTAACAAATTCATAGAATTCATAGATTTATGAATTCATAGAATTCATAATTTCAAGGAAACCAAAAGCATAAGTAAGAAAACTGGGCACTGCAAAAATCCATGACTGTCTACCATGACATTGTTGTAGATTTCCTGTGAGGTACAAACACATCCCACACTCTGCTTCTGGGACTGTATGGTGTTTCTTGACCTCACTCACAAGCAGATTGCTAGAACTGCCCACATCACAATACTTTAAGATGTTATATAAGTCGGCTATGCAGCACGTATTTGTAATCCTATATTCAATAGGCTAAAGATCCTGAATTTGAAGATATCCTGAGCTACACTGTGAATTTCAGACCAGCCTGGACCTCACAGTAAAATTCTATTTTAAAAAATTAACAGTTGTTTTGGAAGTTGACACAGTCAAACAAACCTTTCAAAGTCAATGAAAGGTTTGAGCATTGTGTGGGGTCTGATGGTAGCTGAGCTACAGCTATGCACCAGCATATTCCTGTTATGCCTGACATGCTAGACACTGGTTCCCAACATCCCACATGACACAGCTCTTTATGTGACTTCCCTGTGTAATTTTGTGACTACCACAGCATGGCTGTGTCTTCTCTTGACTTCTAAATCTTCCTTTCCACCAGACTTCCCCTTCAGCTTTCATCAGGAAAGCACTCTTCTCCTCCTGTGGATCCCCGCAAGGCTTTTCCAGTCCCATTCATACTGTCTTCCAGCCTTGCTCCTTACTGCCTGCTTCCTAGAGCCATCTTGCGTCTTGCTTGCCACAGACTAGGTCCCTCGTTTCGATATGCCAGCGACCCTACATCTATCATGGAGCCTTATCATATGACACAGAATTATGAAATATATTCCCAGCGAGCCTCCCTTACAATTTTGCTCAACAACAACAACAAACAATACAGGTCGTAGGAACACAAGATGAAAATAGCAAACTCACTTTCAGTATAAACTCCTGGTCTTGTCAGAAATCTAAGCAGGTCAAATCATGAAAGATGACATACAAGCTTTGAAGTCATCAGAATTGGAATTTTGTGTCCATCATTCACTGACTGGGATATCGAACAAATTCCGAGACTCTCTGAAGCTAAGTTTTCACTCCTACATAGCACGCATTTCACATATATGATGTTACTAACGTGTTTAGGGTAATATCTCCATATCTCACTGGTATCTGCAAAGTTGGTTTGTAAAATAATATAGAAAGTAGTTTTCTCCCCCATTTCTTCCTAATATAGAATATGTGGAAGAGAATTTCCTTTTGATTATCCATGCTATCTTAATCCCTGCAACCAGTTATTCTTTCGAGACTCATAAACAGGAGGGATGGAGTGTTTCTAAAATATTTATTTTAGGAGTAAAGTATGATATACAGAGTTGTGTGACTTTCCCAAGGTTACAACACAGAAGGCTAGCTTGCTACTCCAGGATTCTCCCAATTCATTTCTGGAATATTTACTGAAATCTGACCATGTGACACCTGGTAAACATACTTCACAAACTATAGCAGCATATGATTGGTGCAGATTTTCCTCTTGCTGGGGAAATTTTAAAGCTTAGGGCTGCATCTGCAGCAGAGTATGAATGTGAGAGCCGATGGATGCTGACTAAAGTGGCTTCAGAATGTGTCGGGCTGAATCCTAATGGATTGGAAATGACTTCGTGCAGCCATTCCTCATCCCCAAAGCCTTATTCAGCCATCCGTTTAATCTTTGTCCAAACACATTTGTGGAAGACCTACTAAATGCATAGCACCATCCCTGCAACCAGGAAAGACAGATGAAAATAAGATTGCTGCCTGAAATCCAGGAAGTAAAGAAGTATATGTTGACAGCTTTCTGGACCTTGAGTGTTCACAATTTAAAGGTATTTTAAGAACAATCTGAAGTTGGTTCTGCCAGAAGCCTGTACTTCTTTTAAAGTATACTAAAATGAAAGCTGTATGATGTGACACATATACTTTCAATATACAGGAATCCTGGCTGTGGAAATGAAAGAGGATTTCGAAGTGATTTTTTACAGTTTTGTTGAGAGTCATATTCACTCTTTGGCTATCATAAATAAGCAGTTAGAATATTCATGGATAAGAATTGATTTCTAATGTGTGTCTATATCATTGCAGTGGATTTTCAAATCACAAATATTTTTCTGATCCTAAAATATAATTATAAGCTTTACATGTTATATATATGAAGTTTTCACCGAGTCACAAAAACTCAACTAGTTCACTATTGTTAAAATGCAGTTGCAAAGCTGTCAAATTAATGTCACAACAAAATCAATATCTATTAGTGGTATTTTCTCTCATTTTTCTCTGCATCCTCTCAACCATTTTATCTTAAAATAAGCCATCCTCCAGAATGGAAGTGGGTTATGGTCAGCACATAACGGAACTGATGGACGAATCAATTTTTGCTTTTTAGCATTATCTTTGGGGCCTAGATAAACATTATTTATTCATTTTTACTTGGAACCAGCTTCATGGAACTTTACCAAAGGGATGATACACTATTTTATTTCTATAAATATCTGCTGGTGGTGGACATAACACACAGGAGAGAAGTGTTGCTTTCAGAGGTTGGCAATGATGTCAATTATAATATTTTGAAGGAAGGAAGTAGGGAGAATAATAAATGTTCTACTGATGTCTTTCCTTTAAGCCTCACTAAATCTTCTCTCCCCTCCAAAAATATTCCAGCTTTACACCATGTTAGAAAGAAGGAAAGGGGCATGCACCCTTTTACAAATTTCATTTTGCAATATAAAGAGGTCTGAAATGGATGGGCTAAACTGTCAAAACAATTTGTGACAGGAAAAACCTTTCAGATCTCAATATCCCCACACAGTTACGTATGCCACCTAATCTGAAGCCATGCATTCAAGTCACAATACCTTTTGGCCATAAGGGACTGTGGCAGCACACTCCAAGCCTAGACTTTTGATAGAAGGCACTGCTGTTTGTCAGAAATAATGACACTCGAGGGGTACTTGATCACAGCGTACACTAAAGGCTCTGAGGAATGGCACCACTCCATTGCCTGTTAAAAACACCCTTGCCTAAAGGTCAGACGCACTTTACTACAAGGTTCAGGAAGTTATTTCCATGAGGTTCCGCAAAAGTAGTGGGGTCTGACGCAGATTTTTCCTCCAATTTAATTTGTGAAAACAAAGTCACCAAAAAAAACCCACTTGCTTCTGAGATTTGTGGATGAATAAATATTTGAAAATTACACACTCTGTTTATCTCGCCTTATTGTTTAGAAGTAATGTAAATCAATTATATTATACACGTTATCAAACACAAATTTAGATACCCTTTCTTTTCTTGTATCTCTAATTGTCTTCTCTCCATTTTCCCATTATTTTAACTTTTGGCTGACTGTCTAGATAAGGAGCTCTCTTTGTGAAATACATGAAGACATTTCACTGATGCGTATGAAGCTTTACAGTCTTTTGTTAATAATTGTTAGTGTAATACTTTCATTTGTACTAAAGTAACAAAGGAAAGCTAAAGTTGCTTGAAGAGATTTGGTGTCTGTGGCAGCAGCATTTGGAAGGATTCATGCATCATCCAGTGAGGCTTCCTTCTTCTCTAACTACCTGTGAAACCCAACTTTGAAGAGAAGCTGCTGCCACGAGTCACACTTGGCTTTTGACTGTTCTTGGTTCCACAGTCCCCAGAGTGTTTTGTTTTGTTTTCTCAAATGGGGCTATTTCGTTATATATCATAGCAAGCCAACAGGATCTGCTTGCTACTGTGATTTTCAGATGTGAACACTTGGTAGCTTTCTGCTCTCCTCCCAGTAATGAGATTTATAGTGTAATTAAAGTTATCCTTGTACCCACTTGTGCCAGACATTTACATGGAGCTTCTAAGCAAGACACAACAGCTTTCCATCTAACACCCGAGCCTCTCAATGCCCTTGGTGAGGCTCCATGCTTTGCCGAGCTTCCTACATGCTCAGCTTCAGGTCCTGAGCCTCTCTTGTGTCCTTTCATACTCAAAGCCATAGTCAGATGGGCTCCTTCTAGAGGAATGACATCATCTAGCCTATCTGAGTCTGGAGTTCTGTTGGATAGGATCCTGCCTAGATGTAGCACAGAGGTTCAAATGTTCCCAACCAGAAGTCCTTTTTGACAACTTTGGAACAAGCCGGCTCTGCTTTCTATATACATAATAATCCTTGCTTTCTATTCAACTGAGGTCATAGTCTGAGTTCCTGCCAGTGAAATGTAAGTGTGTTATGTGCCACTTCCTGGTCTGGGTCACAAAACCTTCCAAACACAGCAGGACTTTTAGTTTCCACTGACTTGGGGCAGAGGGCCTCAGAGCAGCCACAGATTGACCAGAGATGCATGGAAAGGAAAATGAGGAAGCCAGGTGTGGCTTAGCCACACAGACTAAGTCAGGAAGTTCGCCAAGCACGCTGAGTTTAGGGCAAGCCTGAACTACATTGCAAGATCCTGCCTGAAGAAACAAAAGCAGGCTAGAGAGAAGGTGTAGCAGGAAAAGGGGCCTGCAGCCAAGCCAACCTGAGTTCACTCCTTAAGGCAAACACAATAGGAGAGAACCAATCCCTGAAAGATTTTCTCTGGCCTCAACCTGTATGATACATGCACGTGTGTGAAAGAATGTGCACATACATACACACACACACACACACACACACCCCATGCACATTCATGCACACACATATATACAATAATGAACAAATAAATATGAAATAAGAAAAAGGAAACAAACAAAAAGGACACCACCTGGCAGATACCAGTGGAGAATGCTCAGCTCACTTTCAGTGTAAGGAAGACACTCTAGCTGTGTTAAGCCACAGATGATTTTATTGTAATAAGATTTTTAATTACATGTATACAATGGATCTTGATTGTAGTGACTCTCTACTCTCCCTTTCATTCCCTACAGGAATCCTGTAGGGAATGAACGTTCCAGTACGTCCCCCTCACCTCTCTTGTCTTCTGGTTTTTTCCTTTGTTTTGTTATGTAACCCACTGAGTCCAATGATGGCTGCCTGTTAGAATGCTGAATGGTATTGTTGGCTTGCTCTCCTACAGATAACTGAATCTGTCAAGAGTTCATGAGTGCGGTGGCCATGCCGTATCCAAACGACAGCATTTCACAGCACTCCTTCCTGTCTTCTTGCTCTTATATTTTTCTATACCTTCTTTTCTTTCCCATCTTTTTTTCTCTTTATTCTTCCCTGCTTTTTTCATGATGGTCTCTAAGTCATTGGGAAGGTTGGCTTCGTTGTCCCATTTAGGGCTAACAGCTTAATAGTCATATATTCTCGGCATAAGTATCGGCATTAACATCTGATCACTGCAGAGAGATTTTTCTCTTAAGCCAGATTTGGAGGTGTATTAGCTATAAAACTAGCTGTCACCTTAACTAATATTCATCTCATATAACCTTTTTGACTCCATTTTAGCCTCCTGTTTTCTATGGCCACTAATGATTTGGTGAAGAACATATGAAATCTTATACTTAGCCAGCTTACTTTCTGACCAGATTATCACCATCTAGTATTTTCTTTGTACTATCTCCTAACTATAAGTACATACACAATTATTTTTATGATTGAAACTAATATTTACACAATATATTCTGATCACTGATTTTCCTCTCTCATCTCCTGCTAGATCCTCTGAATCTTCTCACCCATCCAGCTCCATGTCTTCTTTCTTCCTTCCTTTCTTTCTCTCTCTCTATTTCTTCGTCCCTTCCTCCCTTCCTCTCTCCCTCCCTCCCTTCCTTCCTCCCTCCCTTTCTTCCTCCTTTCCTTCCTTCTTTCCTTCCTTTCTTTCATTCAAAAACAAACAAGCAAACAAAAGCCAAACAAACCAGAATTAAAAAAAAAAGAAAATGTGTAACACAGACACACACTAAAAAACAAAATTGGAAAACATAATATGCAAGCAAATGACAAGTAAGTTAAAAAAAAATGCCCAAACAAAGCAATATAAGACCAAAAATAAAAAGAAACTTCCAGAAATACCATTGGTGTTTGCCTTTTGGTTTTTTCTCCTATCTCACTAGTTAAACTTATACTTGCTCCATTTAAGCTCCATTTAGCATCTTATTTCTTGAAGTGTTCCTCAAGTCCTTTTGTCTTACGCATTCTCATATCTTTATTTATGCACAGGGCAGTCTCATGTCACCAGTGAGGTTTTTAAAATCTGATTGTTTCCAAAGGAGAAATATTAATCATTCTGGGTACCTCTCCTGATTTAAGGCTTCATATATGCAACTTCATCAACTTCATATTAAACAGTGGTCTTCATTTTTGTACATCATGACACTTCAACTTTCAGCAACCCTTATGATAATTAGCTTTAATTGTCAAATTGGTACACTGTAGAATCACCTGAGAGTCTTAATGAAGGACTGTCTCTATCTGGTTGGCCTGTGGGCAGTCTGCAGGAGTTTTGCCTGAATTAAGTAAACTGATGTGGGAAGGCCCACCGACTTGGCCAAGCATCATTCCCTAGGCAGGGGTTCCTGAACTGTGTAAGAATGAAACACTCAAACCCACATGCACTTACTTCTTTGTCCTGACTTTGTGGACGTGCTGTGACAAGCTGTTCCAAGTTCTAGACAAAGTAGCTTCCCAACTACAATGGACTACCACCTGGCTTATAAACTGGAATAAGCCCTTTCTCCCCTCAATTGATTTTTGTCAGGTCGTTTTATCACAGTAACAGAAATGAAACTAGGACAACTTCCCTTCACAGTTTATTAATGTCAACAAAAATCCTTTCCATCTACTTGGAATCTTGGCTCAGAACTCAGGAGCCACTCATGATCTTTTAGCTCCTTCAACCTTTACATGATTCCTTCCATCAGCAAATCCCGCAGATGTCTGTGGTAATGTATTGTCTATGATATAATAAAGTTTGCCTGAAGATCAGAATGCAAAGCTAGCCATAGCCATAGAGGCCAGGCAGTGGTGGCACACACCTTTAATCTCAGCAGCCAAACTAGTTAGCCGTAGAAGCTGGGTGATGGTGGTACATATCTTTAATTCCAACAGTTTAGAGGAGTACAAGGCAGGATCTCAGGATTGAAGTCTAGGCAATCTGAGAAGCAGCGCAGCTTAGAGATGCAATCAGAGGACACTATCACCCCTTCAATCTGAGCATTGGTAGTGGTGAGAACTTTCTAGTGGTTGGCTGCTTTGCTTTTCTGATCTTCAACTTTAACACCAATATCTGTCTCTGGGTTTTTATTATTCCTACTACAGATGTCTTCCAAATTAATCTCTGATCTGTCCACCTATTTCAACTCCTGTTGTCATGTTTATAGTCTCGAAAACTATTAATTCCTGTCTTGAATGGCTCAACGACTTCCTACCTAGGTTCAAGGCTATCGTTTCTTCCGCTACTGATCCATTATCCATATAGCTAGCCATGAAAGCCTGAGGATGAAGGGTGAGCTCTGTCCCAAATATAATACACGATTACTTTCTGTATTAGTTACTTTTGTATTGCTGTGATAAAACACTGTGGCATGGAGGAAAAGGCATGGCAGTGGACCTTTTCTATCTGTGGCAACAAGGCTTGCTTGCTAATATCTTCATGTATCAAAACAGACAGGAGAATGCAGGCACTAATCAGTCTGGGACCTTAAACTATGGGATAGTGGATTTTCTGTATTCAATTAACCCTCTCTGGAAGTGTATCTAGGGCATACCCAGAGTTCTGTCTCCTAGGCGATTCCAAATCCAGCCTTGTTGACAATGAACATTAAGCATTGCACCTAGCATGCTTGAATCACTAAGTTTAATACCAACCCTGCAAATAAATTAATTAAAATTTAAAAACTTTCTGATGGCCACTAAGATTATCTATATTGGTTCATTATGACGATTCTTGAATGTGTGTAAAAGTATGTATAATTGCATAATTATAGATCTTCTATTACTATAAACCAAAAACAAATAAAAACCAAATATTTCTAATCCCAGCCCTTGGGAGGCAGAGGCAGGCAGATCTCTGTGACTTTGAGGCCAGCCTGGTCTATAGATCTAGTTCCAGGACAGCCAGGGCTGTTACACAGAGAAAAAATATTTCAAAACAGATAAAATTTCAGGTTTAGAGCAGTAACTTACCATGATGGCTAAAACTAAATTGCTTCTCACCACAATCATTATCCTGCTATATTCACATACACTCATTGGCCTGCCTTCCTATCTTACAGCATTCAGTTCTGCCACTCTCACTAATAAGGTGGACATCCTTGAAACAGTATATTTCTATATTCTATATTCAGTATATTAGATCATTAATGACTCAAAAACATGAACAATTTTTGTAGAAAAGTACCCTCCCCAGAGGATGCACTCATGGAATCCTCTCTGAGGAATAATCCATGGATAGATTTGCTAATTTGCCCAAATTGGTTATTTGCATGTATGCTCCTTTATTAAACAGAAAGTCATTGGTACCTAAGATGATCTTTTATTCACCATACACGTAGGTAGAGCAGATGTGTTAGTTATCATCAGTACTGTTTTAGTCTAAGAATATCAGAAGGCATGCAATCTCTGTCCAGGAGCCTGGCCACTGGGCTGGTGGGGTGTGCTTGTTTAACCCCTAGTTCCCTGACTGTTGAATGAAGAGCATTTGGTTTGCTTGGCTGCAAGGCTACATACAGCAAGTCCTCTTTGGCAACATGCTTTGCTTCTGGAGGGAGATGCTGTGCTTGACCAGCTCAGCCTTCTGAGTTTTCATTCTCCAATTAACAAGTTGGCAATCTAGCTTGTGTGGGAGTGAGTCTCTTGAGAATTGAGATAATGTAAGTCCAAGTCCAAGGCCTCACCACTTCTCAAAGGAAATGACTGCATTGACTGTTATTAGGGGAATTAAACAAGACAGCATTTGCAAAGTGCTCAGGCTCAATGTTGTGACCATGTCTCTAACCTTAGGTGGAAATGTTTTGGTTTTTTGCCTGTCTTGGGTTGACAGGTACAAGACTGGATTTATATCAAGCTGTTGTATAAACTTTAAGTCTCTGGGAAGGTATTGGTTAAGAAATGCTCCACTGGGTTTGCCTCAGGCTTTACTTTTTTCAGGGGAAGAGGTATAGTGGAAAATGATTACAACATCCAGGGATTCCTAATATCAACCTTTTCCAATAGCTATTGCAGCCCCCCTCCCCGGGTCCTGCAGCGCACTCTTCAGAGTTGGCAAAGATTTCCCAAGGCTCTAGAGCACATTTAAGGATCCTGGACATAATATTCATGGACTGACCACATAAGCCTCCTGAAAACAAAATACACTCACCTTACACTTCACCAGCGATGCTGCTTTCACATTATTGTTAGAACTATTAGGAAATACATGCAAACACGGCAGATGAAGAAGTGCCCTAACTTTGATAAGCCCCATCTTTGTACTTTATAATTAACTTTTTTTTTTTCCTGAACACTATGACCTTGTACCTTGAACACTTATAACATTCTAACGGAGCTAACATTTTTCGTGGTTCACAAGGCTGTTATTGATGCAAACTGTTATTTCCTCCCCCTTTCCTTTCTTTCTCGAGGTTTTGTTTGTTTTGTTTTGTTGAGACAGGATTTTACTATGTAGCCCAGCCTGATCTTAAACTCCTAACCATCCTGCTTCAGTTGCCCCATGGCTCGGATTACAGGTGTGAGTCACCACACATCTGGCACATTCATTTTCCTTTTGATGCTTGACTGGCAGTTTGTACACTAAAACAATCTAAGAGCAAACAGCAGAAGGATGCATACAATGAGGAGAACCGATCCCTTCCCTGGGATTCGGTGTGGTTGAACTCTCCAAAATGTGTCCTCAGTCAGTTCGAGTGCCCTGTTTTGTGCTCTGCCGGGACAAATCTGTCTCACCCAGGCTGTTCAGGAGGCTGTGTTCTTCTCTCTATAGCAGGGCTCAAAATTTCCAGGAGGCCAATGGGAAAAAAAAGCCCTGTGGCCTGGGTGTCATGCTCTTTTCAAATATAAACTTTAGGTACAAATCAATTCTCCAAGTATTTGTCTCTAGGAATTTTGTGATAAGCCTTGCCATTCCTCAGACCTTCAAGACTCCGTGCATCTCATTCTCTACAGCCAGCTTGATCTCCAATGTTTTGAACATGGCTGTGTAGACATACGTTTTCTCGTTGTCTCTGTACACTGGTAATATGTCTCAAGTCCTTTTAAGCAATGTGTGGTTCTACTCTTATTGTTTGCTATTCAGTTCGACAGTGTGCCAAGATGAGTCTCTACTATGGTTCTAGAGATAAAGCACATTGCATCTTAACATTCTCCATGATTTCCTTCTGTTTTGTTTTATAGGATAGAATCATATTTTCTAGCCCAGGCCAGCCTCAAACTTCAAGTAGCCCAGGCTGCCCTCAATCTTGCAGCAAGTTCCTGAGTGCTGTGGCTATAGGAGTCTGGCCACTAAGGGAGTTCTGAAAATTAAATATCTTTCAAACGGGCATGGTGACACATGCCTGTAAAGCTACATATAATAAAGCAAAGGAGATTAGGGTTGAAGCACAACCTCTGCTACATGGCAAGTGTGATGCTTTCTCTGGGTAGACTACATAATGGGTATCTTCTTGAAAATTATAGCCACACTGTGTCCCTGGCAGTTCCATCCTGCCAGATTGGGTCTAAAAATGTATCAGCCCCTGCAATGTTCTCTTTTGGCCTTATTTTTCACGAAGAAATTATCCCAGGAGCTCTACGCTGGACTGGTTCTTCCTTACATCCATTACCCAGATATATACCTGGCAATTCTCTCACCAGCATTTTGAACATTTTATTCTTCCCTGTTTCATTTTCTCTATCTTTTTCCTCAATAGTTTGTTTTCTCATTGGTCAAAATGTTCATGTTTTGGTGGTAGCTGGGGCTGCTCAATCATTTGAAGGCATTGCTGTACTCTTGTTAGCTTCATTTTTTAATTAAATAATTTTACAACCTTCCTCCCTTTCGTTCCTTTCCTCCCAGTCTCTCCCCACCACCTCCCGTCTGCCCCTCACCCCAATCCACTCCTATATGTTTCTATTCAGAGAAGGGCAGGCCTCCCATAGATATCAACCAAAATGGCATATCAAGCTGAAGGCTGGATGAGGCAACCCAACATAAGTACAAGGGTCCCAAAAGCTGGTATAAGAGTCAGAGACAGCGCCTGTTCCTACCATTAGGAGTCCCACAAGAAAACAAAACTACACAATTTTTAACACACATGCAGAGGCCTAACGCCAGTCCCATGTAGTCTCCCTGGTTAATGGTTCAGTGTTCTCAAACCACCATGAGCCAAGGTTAGTTGATGCTATGGGTTTTCTTGTGGTGTCTCTGACAACTTTGGCTCCTACAATTCTTCCTTCCTTAGTTCTGCAGGATTTCCTGAGGTCTTCCCAATGTTTGGCTGTGGGTCTCTGCATCTGTTTCTACCAGTTGCTAGATGAAGCCTCTCTTATGATAATTGGGCTAGGCACTAATCTATGAGTTTAACAGGATAAAATTAGGAATCATTTTATTGACTTTTTGCCAGTCATATTTGGTTCTAACCTAGGTCTCTTGGCTATCCACCTTCTAGGTCCTGACACTCTGGTCAGTGTGAGGAATGGACTCGTGGCATGGGTCCTAAGCTAGACCAGCCATTGGTTGGCTACCCCACAATTTCTGCACCAACTATACCTCAGTACAACTTGTAAGCAGGACAAATTGTAAGTTGACAGTTATGTGGTTTGTTTGATGTCCCAGTCCCTCCACTGGTAGTCTTGCCTAGCTACAGGAGATGGCCAGTTCAGGCTCTGTATCCCTTCATTGCTAGTAGTCTTAGCTGATAAAAGAACTTCCATGATTTTAAGCTCTGATAAAGAGCTATAGTTATAAAAACTGCATGGTATTGACATAAAAACAGACATGCTGTTCAAAGGAAACAAATTAAAGACCTTGATGTAAATCCACACATACCTGATTTTCAGCAAAGAAGCCAAAATTATAGAACAAAAAAGGGAAACATCTTCAACAAATGGTGATGTCTAACTGGATGTTGGCATGTAAAAAAACGCATATAGATCCATACCTACCACCCTGCACAAACATCAAATTCAAGTTAATTAAACACATCATCATAATTCCAGATATACTGAACCTGATAGAAGAGAAAGTGGGAAATAGCTCTGAATGCATTGTCAAAAGAGACAACTTCCTGAACAGGACATCAATGGTGCAGATACTGAGAGCAACAATTAATTAACGGTACCTCATGAAATGGACAAGTTTCTAAAAGCCAAGGACACCATCAATAGGACAAAATGGCAACCTATAGAATGGGAAAAGATCCTCACCAACCCCACATCAGACAGAGGGCTAATTTCCAAAATATATGAAGTACTCAAGAAACTAGACATCAACAAACCAAATAATCCAATTAAAATTTGGGGCACAGACCTAAACAGAGAATTCTCAACAGAGGAAATCTTGTTAGCTTCTATTGTGACATTGCCAGAACAAATCACTCTCTGACTCCCAGAGACTGACTATAAGCTATTTTCCCTGCTGAATCTTTTTATCAGCCTGTTTTCCTGATGTATCAATGCCCATTGACACTGTGAACTCACTGCTCTGGGCTGCATGGGTAGCCTCCTACTAGTCCTTGAGTACTAAACTGTGTGTTCCTCCTCTAACACTGCCTTCCCCATTGCTCAAATATTCTGGGTTTTTTAAATAGCTTCATTTCTCTTTCTCTGTGTACTACTTCAGCCATTTTCAACCATACCTCTTAGAGCTCATCTATTTTTTTTTTTAATTCCAAATGAGAAATAATGTTGCAGAGAAGAGAAATGTCTCATCCAGGATATGAAGTTGTGTACTTTGACATAATCAATAGATGTGAACTCTACCAGTTCATAATTCACAAAATAAAAAGTGACTGACAGAGTGCACAAAGTAGGTGACAGTTTAGAGAAGATTTTACTCAATTAAGAGCAAAGGATAAACTACACCTTTACTTTCTAAAGCTAAAAGATATGTTCAGTCTTAAAAGTCACACACTAGCAAATGCACACAGAGATGGCTGCCATGAACAACTACAGTTGAGACAATGTCCTATATAAAAGCCCCATGCTTGTCATATAATAAAATTAAACAAACAAAAAAAAAATAAAAACACTGTCATAGCAGATTCTATCACTCACTATTTTTCAAGCCAAAAACCACAATACAAGGTCTGATCACTCCCCCAGGTCATTTGTGCTAATTTGTCTCTATGTACATTTACACAATTTAAGTGATAGGTTAAAGTTTCAAACAATTTTACAGTTAATGTAATGCTTAAAAGGTTGAGTTTTCCTACTGAGCTGTCAAAAAAAAATGTGAAAACTTCTGAGTTTAATACTGAAAATGTCTGCAAGCTGGGCTGCTGAGACAAGTTCTGTGAATTATAAATTTCCCTTAAAGGGTATGATGTGATAATGTTGGTATAATATCTAGGAGAAGCTCAATGGCTTTGTATCCTAGCAAAACATGTGACTCAGGTATTACATCCTTGCATGGGACTGTCACTTTAAAAAATTGCTTCTTTATTTTGTACAAGATGGTCATGGCTGTGACTTGCTTCAAATTCCATGACATGTGTCCTAAAGAAGTCACCCTAAAGCAAGAATCAAATGTACGTATTAATTATGAGATGATCCATCGTCTATAGATTCTACCTTAAGGGACATAGTAGTTTGGAAGGTTTGATACTCCCAAGAGTGGTCCTCCCTGCTGCCATTTAGCGGTCTACTATTTGCACTTGAGTGTTATTCTGAGTGCTGCCTCTTGCCTGATAGGCTGCTACAAAATGCAAATAAAGCCATCATCTCCAACTTTGTGGCAAAGGATCAACTGAGAGTGACTTCATGTGGGAGAAGCTTGCAGAGCTCTTGACTGCTTAGGATAATTCTCTGGGCTGTCAGTCCAGTCATCTGATATTGTTTATGCTTGGTGTGAATGCACAACATGGTTCCTCGCAGGCCTTTCTGAGAACGAGTGGTGTTTAGAATGCTTGGTCAGCAGTACCCAGGCTCCTTTATTGAAGGTCTGCAGCTCTTGTTCACTGGCTGTAGTGTAGAGGAACTTGGAAATAGAGGACATGGCATAGCCATCTGGACCATCTCTATGGCTGAGAGTGCCTAGGACACACCTGGGTGCCGCCGTGGTTCACCCACAGACAGGATTTCTGATATTATTAGAGGTGTGGGGAGGGAGGCAGGTTACTGGGTTTTGTTTTCCTTTCTTTAGATTACTAAGTTATTTTGGAGACAGGAGACATTAGGAGAGAGTCCATGATGGAAGACTGGCCACATAGTTCCAACTTCAAAGTCTCTAGTGGTCTGGTTGTTCGTCTCTGGAGCCTCTAAAATCCCAGACAATTCATTGCCAGGTTTAGATGGCTAACTTGATGTCACCTTGTAAGCCCCACGTTAACTCGGCATTTTAAGTAGTGCTTTGTTAATTTACAAAGGCTTTTCTATCTGATCCCTCCTTTTTAACCGTGGAGCCATCTCTCCAGCCCCTCTGATCACTCCTTTTTATCGTGTGCTCTTTTTATTTTATGGAAGCAATAGTTCCTGGTGCCTCCCTGAGCATTTTTAGGAGCATTTCCATCTGCTCCCTGAGCAGTCATAGTCTTTATTTACTGTTTGTTGCTGCTGCTGTTTTACTTCATCTTGGTTTTGTTTTGGCTTCCTTTGTGCTTATAACTGTCTAGTGCTTTTTAACTGTATTTATATCAAGGAGTCATGCTCTATGCATGAGTAGGATGTGAGTCTACTACAAGTCCTAAGGACTTGTCAGTGGCTGAAATTTCCATTTAGACAGCACAGGGTGCTTAGCTCCCCACAACTGTAAATTCTGAGCCATTCCAGGCACAGTGAGCGAGGCACATACTTGTTTCCCATCAGCACAATTTAAATGCCCTCTTCTCCGTTAAGGAACATCTTTCATATGCTTGTCATGTATATTGGTAATAAAAAGATGTCTTCTAGTTTAGCTCAGGAAATTAAATTTATGTTTTGCCTTGTTCTTATGGTTTAGACATGTTTTAGAAGAAATTGTGGTCCATGTATTTGATACAGCCCTGAGAAGATTAAAGTAAGAAAGTCATGACTTTGAGGATAGATTAGGCTATATTGTAAGTTCAAAGTCATCCTGAGCTGGGGTAGGGGGGTGGATGATGAGATAGAGGAGGATAGAGGTGGGGGTGGAAGGAAAATGGGAGAAGGGAGGTAGGAAGGGAGCAAGGGAGGGAGAGGGAATTGAATCTCACCATAGGACTGGATCTCAAAGAAGTATAGGGAGAGAAGAAAATTTAGGACTGTGGTATACAGAACCATACTTTCTTTCTGTCCACTCAACTGCTAAGCTACGTGTTGTTGTGAAGAAATATCACAAGTGGCATACTAATGGAGAGATTATCTAGATTGCCAGATTGGCCCAAGAAATCGGATAAACCCTTACACATAAAAGAGTAGAGCAGAGTGATGTGGCAGAAGAGAAGACTGACGAATCAAGTGAAGGAGGTCAGAGAAAGGGAACCAGGCAGACCACTGCTATCTGTGAAGGTGTGAGGGGCAGCCAAGAGACACCCTCTGACATCTCTGTGGAAAGGGAACAGGAACCCCCCTTCTCCAGTCACTCTGGAACTGAGTTCTTCCAATGGTTTGAACAAGTCTGCCTTAGGGTTACTGTTGCTGTGATAAAACGTCATGACCAGAGCAACTTGGGAAGAAAGGGATTTATTGGGCTTACACTTCCACATCATAGTTCATCATTGAGGACATCAGGACAGGAACTCAGACAGGGCAGGAACCTGGAGGCAGTGGCTAATGCAGAGGCTATGGAGTAATTCTGCTTACTGGCTTGATTCCCCTGGCTTGCTCAGCCTGCTCTCTCATAGAAACCAGGACCATCATCCCAGGGGTGGCCTCACCCACAATGGGCTGAGCCCTCCCACATCAATCAGTAATTAAGAAAATGATCTACAAGTTTGCATATGGCCCAATTTTATGGAGGCTCCATTGAAAGTTCCCTCCTCTCAGATGACTATAAGCTTGTGTCAAGTTGACATAAAACTAGCCAGCACAGAGCCTAAAACAGATTCTCTCCCTCAGAGATTCCTGACAAGAGTTCTGGCAGCTAGCCTGAAGTTAGCTTGATGATACCCAATACAGTGCCCAGTCAAACCCTCTAAACATGCAGAGGATAAAGGTGTTTCGTTTTTAGTGTTGTTTTTAAGTAGCTAAAATTAAGGTCATTTTTATGGCAATAACAAAGAGTGCATGGGTTCTGCTGTTTGGGAGCAGAGCCTTCACTGTGGGTTGAGGTACAGTTCTTGGGCTTTCATCAGAAGACTTCAGTTCAGAGAAAATGGGGCCATAAAACCACTCAGTGTTGTGAATCCAGCTTTGAGTTAGGGTGGAAATTACTACTGGAGGGAGAGAAGTTGTTTCAAGGTGTGTTTGAGATCATTTTGTCAATGGTGAAAATGTCTCTCATGGGTCCATGTGCTTCAGCACCTGGGTCCCAGCTGTTGGTGCAGTTTGGAGGTTGTAGAGACTTTTGGATGGGGCCTCATTGGCAGACATAGCTCTGTGGAGCCTGAGCTTAGGCTGAGTTTAGCCTGGTCCTGCCCAGTATCTCTGCATGCTGAGCTGTAAGATGTAATGGGCCACTCTGTAAGCACCCATTGTAAGAAGCCTCCAGACTTTTGATATGATTTCCCTGCCACAATGGGCTTAACCTTCTGAACTATGAGCCACAGCAGACTTCTCCCTCCTTCAGTGGCTTCTGTCAGGAATGTGTGTGTTAGAAAAACAAGATAAGCACCTAACTGCTATATTCCCAAACTGACTGGGCTTCCTTCTGCATGGGATTATACTTGGCATCAGACACTGCAGCAAATCTGTGGCAAGCACAGCTTTGAGGGTATGTATGCACAGGGCTTGCATTTCCACAGTGCTGTTGCTATCCTGAGAGGAAGGACATGGCTGCATGAATAGAGAAGGAGAGGGCTGTGGCAGCTGAGTTATTATGTTCTCTGTTTCACTGCCCAGCTCTGCCTGAGCCTAAACTCAAGATTCTTCTGTACTAGCTTCGCAAGCACTGGGATTATAGGCATGTGCCATGATACCTGGACTTATTATATATTCTTTAGAAATAGTTGTCTTTTAATTTGTTTGCATGTAAATGTTGATAAACTAAAAGTTGACATAAAAAACAACTATGAACTATGAAATGTGATCCACATTACTTCACCTCTCATTGGCCTCTGATTCTCCTAGGTCTCCTAGTTTTACACCATAATCAGAAAGAAAGAAAAATTCCAGACTCTTCAGCAGGCACCTGCAGACTAGAGAAGGAAGATGGAAAATGCACCACATGCATATTAATTTCTCATCTGTTATGCTGTCTCAGAAGTAGAAAAAAATTCTTGTAGTAAAGTGGGTGATGGCAATTCACTTCTCCACATCTAATATCATAAATATGCATCTCAATCAGCTTTTGCACATGGAATAACTAAATTCTGATTCAATTTCCTATTTTAGAAGAGCCATTAGTCTGGAAAACAAATAAAGGTAAATTAATTTTTAATGCCTAATCCATACTTTCTCAAATTAAAACTTATAGAACCAATATAGCCTTAAATAGAATCTATGAGCCCCCAAACTTCTGTTTGCTTTCAACTGGGCTTACCTGTTATGCAGTATCTCTAAGGGTCAAGGTCAAACACAGGGACATTTGCTTTCTATCTCTTTTGTTTTAAAGTTGAGGACAATCAAACCATCCCTAAGCAGTTTGACTGTAGGAAGGCAGAAGCAGAGATCCACAGCTAAACACTGAGCCAAACTCCTGGAATCTAGTTGCAGAGAGGGAGGAGTGATGAGCAAAGGAGTCAAGACCAGGCTGGAGAAACCCATAGAAACAGCTGACCTCAACAAGGGGGAGTTCATGGACCCAAGACTAATAGAACTGACCCTGAACCCCTGAATGTGGGTTTCAGGAGGCTGCAAAGTCTAAAGGATCTCTGACAGTGGAACCAGGATGTATCCCTGGTGCACGAATGGACTTCAGGAGCCCATTCCCCATGGAGGGATACTCTCTTAGCCTAGAGACATGGGGGCCTAGGCCCTACCCCAAATGACTTGACAGATTTTGATGATCCCTCCTGGAAGGCCTCACCCTCCCTGGGGAGTGGATGGGGGATGGGAGGGGATTTAATGAAGGGCATGGGAAGATAGGAGGGAGAGGGAACTGGGATCAATATGTAAAATAAGAAAATAAAATAAGGAAAAAAAAAAGATGCCAGACAATTAACAGTAAGCTAGGGCCATGTAGCAATACATGGATTAATAAAAATGGGTTAATTAAATGTGAGAGCTAGTTAGTAATATGCCTGAGCCATTGGCCAAACAATTACAATGAACATTAAGCCTTTGAGTGGTTATTCAGGAACTAGCAAGTGGGAGAGAAATATCTGGCTACACCAAAGAATAATCAAAGCTATTATTGATTTAACAGGACTATTCAGGGGACAAGTCATTCCAGTTAGATAGATTTTTCTGGTTAACTAGAAATTAACCTAATACCTCTAGTACAACACTTGCCATTTAAAAAAAAAAAATCTTTTCAAAATGCATTAGCTTCTACCCTGCCTTGGAAAATACAGAGTGGTGAATATAGCTGAGTACTTGATGATCAAAGTCTCTGCAGTATACATAAATACTTCACGCTTCAGGGTGTACTTCAAGGGTCTAGGAGATGACATTGATTGACAGTCAGATAAACATGTAATCTAAAAGCATGCATCTCATTTATGTCTGTGAAGCTCTGTTTTAGTCTACACTTCTCTTGAAATCAAGGATAAAAACTGTTCTACTAATCAAGGGTTCTAATTTAATTGGGTGAAATCAGCCTTTTTCTGTGTAGTAAGGTTTCTTAGGATAAAGTTTAAAGGAGCGTGAATGGAATAGCTCACTTGTAGACATATGGCATGGCAATGGTTTTACTTTAGGAAAATTTTAGCCAGGAAAAGTGGCTCACAACTGTAATCCCAGTGAGGATAGGGGAGGTCCAGAAGATCATGAGTTCAGGGCTAGCCTGTGCTATCTAGTGAGAACCAGACTAGACAAGACTACATGGGACCCTTTTACAAAAAGGAAAAAAAGTTTTACTTTTCCTTTGCTTTTGTGTGTGTGTGTGTGTGTGTGTGTGTGTGTGTGTGTGTGTGTGCGCGCACACAAACTATTTTCTGTCCTATGCATTGCTTTCTGCTTTTCACTGTTTGCTAATATGTTTTCATAAATTTTAATTTTGGTATAATATAATTTCACTCTCCCACCCACCACAGACAGGAATTCTCCATGTAGTTCTAAATGTCCTGGAACTTGCTATCTAGATAAGAATGGCCTTGAACTCACATTGGTCCTCCTGCCTCTGCCTCCTGAGTGCTGGGATCAAAGGTGTGCACCACCATTCCAAGCTGATTTCATCTCTTTGTCTTGATACCATGCAAGAGACACTTCCAATGTTATCAGTCTTCAGACTCATTCGTTCACTCATCAGAAGCCTACAAACTGGGTGAGATGTGCCAAGCACTATTTTATGCACTATACATATAGCAGATAACAGAAGTGACTTTCTTTTTGGAGCATATATTTTTGTGAATTGTCACTCAGTGTGTACAAAGGCCTTTTTAGTCTTCCTAATTAGCTTTCCCTCAGGGCAGGTGCACCCTTAGCCTCAGAGGCCCAGGGTCCTTGCTTGCATCATCGCTGTAGCATTCTTTATGGAAATGATCTCTTAGTCATTAGAGTAATGCTGTGGACTCACTCGCTGCAAGCTGAAGATAATAACAACAAAACATAACACTTATACGACTTTTAACCTTGTGCCATATGTTGTTCTACACACTTGTTTCACTGTCAGGTTGTATAATAACTCCACCTTATAACCCCACTAATAATGGCATTTTTAAAAGAAAAAGTGTCTGGACAAGACATACATAGACAAGAAGTGGATTTTGTTTTATTCTAACTTCAGTAGTGACTGTGTTTTTTCCCCATTGGTTGGGGTCCAACCTCACAGTTTTTTTTTTCTTTCTTTTTTTTTTTTGCCATTTTTAATTGATCTAAACCTCCCTCCATTCCCCTTTCTTCCTCTCCTCTTCTCTTTCACTTTCCCCCTGGCCTCCACACTCCCAGTTTGCTCTGGAGATCTTGTCTATTTCTCCTTCCTAGGAGGATCTATGTATATATCTCTTAGGGTCCTCTAGGTTCTCTGGGGTTGTGGCCTGTAGATTGGTTGTCCTTTGCTTTATGTATAATATTCACTTATGAGTGAGTACATATTATATTTTTGGGTCCGGGTTATCTCACTCAGGATGACTTTTGCCAGTTCTATCCATTTTCCTGCAAATTTCAAGATGTCATTTTTTTTCCTCACTGAGTAGTATTCCATATATACCACGTTTCCCTTATCCATTCTTTGATTTAGGGGAATCTAGGTTGATTCCAAGTTCTGACTATTATGAATAATGCTGCTATGAACATAGTTGAACAAATGTCCTTGTGGTGTGAGTATGGAGTATATGCCCCAAAGTGGAATTGCTGGCTCTTGATGTAAATTGATTCCCAATTTTTTGAGAAACTGACATACTGACGTTCCAAGCAGGTGTACAAGTTTCTAGTCCCACTAGCAATGGAGGAGTGTTCTCCTTACTCCACATCCTCTCCAGCATAAGCTGCCATTGGTGTTTTTGATCTTAGCCATTCTGACAGGATCTCAGAGTAATTTTGATTTGCATTTCCCTGATAACTAAGGATAACTAATTGTTGAGCAATTCCTTAAGTGCCTTTTGGCCATTTGAGATTTTTCTGTTGAGAATTCTCTGTTCAGATCTGTACCCCATTTTTAAAAACTGTATTATTTGGTCTTTTGATGTCTAGTTTCTTGAGTTCTTTGGATATTTTGGAGATTGTAGAGAGCCTCGAAGTGCCACGCCTTAAAATGGTGCTGGCTTCTGCCTCACACCTTCCTGCTGGTGAAGGCTCTCTGGCGTAAACAAGCCCTTGATTGTTTAAGTCTGTTCAGCCTGACTGCTTCCACATTAGAGTAGCCTATCTGCAGGGTCCACGCGGCTCACTGGGGTTGGTTAGCTCAAGGGTTTTTAAGCCTGTGCAGGGGTCCCCCGGCTCTCTCTCTCTCTCTCTCTCTCCCTCTCCCTCTCCCTCTCCCTCTCCCTCTCCCTCTCCCTCTCCCTCTCCCTCTCCCTCTCCCTCTCCCTCTCCCTCTCCCTCTCCCTCTCCCTCTCCCTCTCCCTCTCCCTCTCCCTCTCCCTCTCCTCCCCCTCCCCTCTCCCTCTCCCTCTCCCTCTCTCCTCTCCTCTCCCTCTCCCTCTCCCTCCCCCTCTCCTCCTCCCCCCCCCTCCCTCTCCCCCTCCCTCTCTTTCTCCCTTTCCTTCTCCCTCTCCCTCCTCCCTCCTCCCTCCCTCCCTCCCTCCCTCCCTCCCTCCCTCCCTCCCTCCCTCCCTCCCTCCCTCCCTCTCTCTCTCTCTTGGGCCAGAAGCAACATGTTTAAAGGATCCTGATTAAAACTGCAAGATCTACCCGGAGTCACATCTTCCTTGCTGGCGAGGGTCAGGCGCGTACAGGAGACCAGTCTTCTGTCAGATGTGGGGTTGATAAAGATCTTTTCTTATTCTGTAGGCTGCCATTTTGTCTTATTGACTGTGTACTTTGCCTTACAGAAGCTTCTCAGTTTCAGGAGGTGTCATTTATTCATTATTGCTCTCAGTGTCTGTGCTGTTGGTGTTATATTTAGGAAGTGGTTTCCTTTGCCAATGTATTCAAAGATTCTTCCCACTTTCCCTCCTATGACCAGGACCTTCTGGCTTTCATTGTTTCCATTCTGATAGGTCTGCCTGTATATGTTAGTTGGCCTTTTTTCTCTGCAGCTCTTAATATGTGTTCTTTATTTTGTATGCTTAGTGTTCTGATTATGTGGTGAGGGGACTTTTTCTTATGCTTCATCTGTGTTAGGATGTTCAGGTCTTATTGCTGTAGAACCACTAGTTTCTGATGGTTCTGTATTACTCTGTGTTGTGCAGTGTATTCTTACCTTATTGCCTACCCATCTCCTCTCCAATCAGTATAGGTGGAGCCTATGCTTCAGGGGGTCCCTCTTCATCCAATTGGTATAGCTGGGGGGCTGTTTCTCTGTTGAACACTCCTGCAGGTACAGGTAGGGCTGAGCCACCAGTAAGATTGATCCTCCAGGTGTAGATGGACCCAGGATCAGATGGTCTCTTCTTTCAATGTAGTAAATGTGGTCACTCCTGTAAGTGAGGTGGGACTGAGGCTGAGGCTCGGGTCTACCTCACAGTCTTAATTCATTTAGGTAGTCTGAAAAAAATGGCACAGAGAAAACATAGGAGCTCTACACCATCAAATTCCTGGAATGCAGGAGTTTGTCTTTGTGTAAATGAAGGTTTCACTAAGTAGGGATATTAAAATATTTGCATAAAAGTCTTACAAGGTGGGGGAGATAAAAATTTGCAAAAATAATATTTATATTGGCTATTTCTTACAAACCCCTTCCTTGTCTGTTGGGTTGACCCTCCTCAATTGTGGGTTCTAACTGCTACTCTGCTGCTTATAAATGGCAATGATACAGAGGGTGCTCATCTACAACAGCTGAGCATTATGTCTGGTGTTGGTCTCATGCAGTTCTGTCTTTTGTTAAGCCCTGTTCTCAGTGTGCAACTCAACAAATGGTAACTCTTCTCCCCAAAAAATCTATCTAGGTAACAAATCCATGGTCCTGGCCAGTATTCAATAGAACTTCCTTCAAATCTGGCTCAAAAATTATGGTAGTGGTCTTATTCTCACCCAGTAGGATTAACAATAAAAAAGACAGGTGCTTTTGGCTTACCTAGTTGCCATTGCATTCAACAACAAGTCTCTTGTCCAATGAAAACCCATATGAGACAAAGACACCTGTGATAAACAAAACAAAGAACAGCTAATGGAACGCTCATCCATGGAGAAGATAAAGAGGACCCCCTGTCTAAAGATCTCTCAATAGCAACTCCAGCAACTTGTTTTAACAGAAATTCCTAAGTACAGTTAAACTGGATGCTGTAACATCAATTTGATAATGTTTTGCTATGTGTTTGCTGCTTCTTTGTATCTGATGAATACAATCATTCAAGATCAAAGGCACAATTTTGGTAGGGACTCTATGTACTTTATGAAGACTAGAAGGTGTTTTCTATAAGTTTAGCCAGAAACTTTGGTCTTGTTTTGGTTTTGGTTTTTTGAGACAGGGTTTCTCTGTAGCTTTGGAGGCTGTCCTGGAACTAGCTCAGTAGATCAGGCTTTGCCTAGAACTGACAGAAATCTGCCTCCTGAGTGCTGAGACTAAAGGCTTGTGTCACCACTGCCTGGCTACCTGGTAACTTTTGAAGCCTCATAGTTTTCCAGTATGTACCCGGGTAGTATTAAATTATTACACTGTTTTACCTATGTAGTTTCTATTCAGCTTTTTTTTTTTTTTTTGAAGTGAAATTGTACAGCACTAACCTAAACCAAACAGCTGCCATCTTCATATCAGCTGGGTTTGTTGACTGTTGATGATGGGTAAGGAGGATCACTTGGACCTCGGCTGAGCATTCAGCCTTTCTTCCAGTCAGTTGTAGAGTCTTCCCTAATCGTTGTGGTCTTGGAGAGGAGCCAGCATATATAGACTGGGAAAGACTAGGGGCTAGGCAACGCTATGTGAATACTTTCCAATGTAGCTGCTCTGAAGTAACCACGCTCCTGTCAGAATTCCCTCCCCATGCTCAGTAGTCAGCCCCATAAACTCATTGTTTCTCTAGTGTGAGCTTTGATTAAACCGAACTCTGGTTAGCCACTGGGACCTTATGAGGAGGGAATAGGCAGGCATTGCTTAATTCCTGACTTACCCGTCACAACCCTTCACTCACTGAATGAAAAAGGAGTAATAAAAAAGGGAAGAAAGGACATGACCACTTTGAGGAAAGGTGGAGGAGAAAGTTTATCATAGATGTGTCAGAGAACATAGCCAGAGGCAGGGGCATCAGGGAGAATCCAGAGTGGACCTGAGCAGACTGAGCTTGGCCCAATGTGGTAAGGGGAGAAAGGGAGAGGGTTAAGAGGCAGGTGACCAAACTATTGGGATTTTATAGGAAGAGCCTCTGAGGGGAGGACAGCATAGCACCTGGGCTAGAAAGTTCAGGGCAGAGGCCAGGTATGCAATCCATACTCTGTAACAGCTAGGGACTGAGGGATGCTGGGAGAACTACACCCACCACTTCCCCCACCTCAACGCCTCACTCACCACCTCCATAGGGAGAAATTCTCATAACATACAGTAAATTCACTTGTTAATGCTATTATGTGTTACAGGCAGGTTTTTCCCACCACTGCTGCTGGTCTGGTCCCACTCTTTGTTCCTCCCTGCCGGCCACCCGGTCCCGCCGCCACCGAGCCACAATAATACTCAGAGACTCTGTATTTGATACAATCCTGTTGGCCAGTTACTATTATTGTTTATGGGCTAGCTCTGTCTTAATTATTAACCCATTTCTACTTATGTAAGTATTTCCATGTGGTCATCTTATCGGAGCACGGCGGGCCAGCATCTTGCTTCCTCTAGGCTCTACATGCTGACTCCTCCTTACTTCCTCCTCTTTCCTCCTTGTCTCCTAGCCCCACCTATCTTGCTTTCCCACTGGCCCAACAGTGCTTTATTAATTAACCAGTATGAGAAACATATTTACAGAATAACATCTCCCATCACCTCCTCTTTTCTGTCTAAAATAAAAAGAAGGGTTTTAACCTTAACATAGCAAAATATACCATACAACAGTTATCAAATAAGAATCACAGTTAACAATATTTAGTCCATTAACATTTTGTAAGACTTAAAGAAAATATCATCTATCCTATCTTTGTGAATCTAAAGTCCTATATATAATTTATCTTTAATCCTAACTAAGGAAAACTATAACCATAACTATCTTCAACTCCTTCAAAGACCATAGAAAGATAATATATAAACTCTAGAAATGACAGAGACAACTCACTGCCTGGTCAGTCACCTGAAGTTCTTCTGTAATGTTCCATCTTCAGCCCATAGGCCATAGTGTGTCTGGCAGACTCTTTCATGAAGCAGGAACCCTGTAGCACTGTCCATCTTGTTTTAGCAGCCACTTTTCTGTGGGTCCTGCATGTCCAGTTTATACAGCATAAAGTCAAACAGTCCAGAAGAGCAGTACCTTGCCCAAATGGCTAGTCTTGACATATTAGAAGCAAGCTCCATAATGTGTTTCTTCAATGTCCATATTTCTTTCTGATGCAGGTGGTGTTGCCAGGAGCAGTTATGTCTCACTGTCAAGAAAATCCCTAAATCATTTTAAATGCCATATTCTGTAGGTCCTTGAAAGGCTTGAAGAATGCCTATTCATCTCAAATACATCTCTGTATATCTACAAATCCTAACTAACTTAACTCTAAGTTTTCACTATCATAGGTAACTCTCTATAATCTGCACTAAATTATATATTATATTTTTCAATGAGCTATATAAACATAATACCTAAACAAGAGGAGAAATATACCTATCACAAAATTGACCTTAAATTTGTATCAATAAAAGAAAATCCATTCCAAAACAAAGCATTTATATCTATACCATAATTCCCCTTTTACCTTTAAAACGATTGGTTGTGATCATTAACCATTTATAACCAAGCCCACTTAAATGAAAACAAACATTTAAAAACAATATTTGGGAATTTGGGCGTCGTTCTTTCCAAATTACTTCCTGCTAGTAGGGGGCGCTGTCATGGGGGATCCCTAAGAAGACACAGAAATCTTGGCTGTAGTCTGCAAGGCTTTGTCTCAACTGCTTTGAATGTTGGATCACCTGGGGTGCTGTTTCAGGGGGTCTGGCTTGATCAAACCACATTAGTCTGGAAGGAATCCACAGCTTTTCATTTTCTGTGGAAACAAAAATAGAAATCCTTTTCCCCAGTAACTTGTCCTTAAATTTAAATTTTGGAGTCAAAGCATTTTTAAAATATATATATTGAATTAATCCAGCAGCATTTCTTTTATCAGTTGTTATTTTCTCAGCAGTCAAACAATTTAAAGATAACAGAACAGCATACAATATCCAAAGATTCTCTGTGCTTTCCATCTTTACGTGGCTTTTTTATTACTCTATTTCTACTTCTATTTTACATATTTTGAGACAGGGTTTCTTTGTGTAACTTTTGTCTGTCCTGGACTTCACTGCATACCAGGTTCACTTTGAAATCACAGAGATCTGCTTGCCTCTGTCTCCAGAGTGCTGGGATTAAAGGCATGTGCCATCACACCCAACCACACTCTGTCTTTTTAAAACCATCTTATTTCTTTTCTCTTTCTCTCCTAAGCCTACGTATATTTTAAAACACACTGTAAACCTTTAGCAGTTTTTCTTAATGTGAATCTGTCTTTACTGTAAATCTTTATCATTTTCTGGCCATAGTTCTTTTATCTGTTAAACAACAACATTCCTAAAATGAGAGCCATAGTTTTTTTTGTTTTGTATTTTTCAGTCTATCCAAGATGGCGGTGGCTATTTTACGCCAGCTATGCTCACTGCCTTGGTCTATGCTGCATCCAGCCACATGCTGCCAGCTTGGACCACATCGCTGCCATTGCCAGTTCTCGTACATACCAATGAATTGTTAGCAGAGCTCTTTAAAATCAGTGCGGTTTTTTGCCGCTTATGCTGAGTCAGGAAACCTCCCTTAAAGGAGGTTTTGCCGTGCAAATCTTTGTTTATCTCTAGCAAATCTTTGTTTATCTCTAGCAAAACAGAATCCAACTGAGAAAAATGCTGCTACCAAGAAGCCTTACTTGTCTCTGTTCTTTTGTTTCTAAAAACTATTTTTTAAGCTTTTCTGAAGTTTAAAGTAAAAATTCTCAGTTCCACTTCTGGCACCATTATGTTACGAGCACATTTTTCCCAGCCGCTGGTCTGGTCCCACTCTTTGTTCCTCCCAGCCGGCCACCCAGTCCCGCCGACAGGCTAGCCCCAATAACACTCAGAGAGTCTGTATTTGATACGATCCTGTTGGCCAGTTACTATTATTATGGGCTAGCTCTGTCTTAATTATTAACCCATTTCTACTTATCTAAGTATTTCCACGTGGTCATCTTATCAGAGAGTGGCAGGCTGGCATCTTGTTTCCTCTAGGCTCTACATGCTGACTCCTCTTTACTACTTCCTCTTTCCTCCTTGTCTCCTAGCCCCGCCTATCTTGCTTTCTCATTGGCCCAACAGTGCTTTATTAATTAACCAGTATGAGAAACATATTTACAGAATAACATCTCCCCTCAATTATGTTTCATGGTTTAAAGGAAGGAAACCAGTAAATAAGAGAACATTAGAAGGATGTAAACATAGAAACTGTTTTAGAAAAGAGGGATTTATGTATGAAGATTAACATGAGTGGACGTTTCCAGAATGGAAAAGAAGACTAGAAAGCTTTTTCGAGTTATGAAGATTTGAGTTAAGTTCTTTAAGGTACATAGAGAATGAGGCTTCGAAATTACATGTACACTATTAAAGTTTATAAGATCAAAAAACAGCAATTACATGGACTGGCTAAATGTATGTCTAATAAAACTTTATTTAGTAAAGCCCATATATTGAAATATTGTACAGTAGTTAAAAGTACCAGATTGTTGTAACTGGTCTTCTGGGTGTTTGATAACCCTATATAACCCTGTTTTTCAGTAGAAAAATGGATGCCCAGCTGGACAGGAGTGTGAAAAATATAAGCTATTTGAAGAAAAAAAGAAGCGATTGCTCCAGCAGTCATAATGGAACCTGAGTCGTTTGCCACATGCTATTCTCAATTTAACTCATTTATCCTCTGAATAATTTTGTTTAACAAATGAGGACCATGAAGCATAAATTAATAACTTGTCAGACACCAGATAGCTCATAAATGACAGTGATGGAATAAGAACCCAGGCATTCCTGTAGAGTACAGAACACACTTCATCATTTGCCTTTCAACAAGGATGCAGTAGCATCCCATTCTCCCAGAAATCCCCTGTGTTGTAATAACAGAAAGGGTCCAGTATCTACTACGACTCCTGAAGCAGGACCAGATGCTGCCTTTCCAGGGACACTGCCATGTCCTGCTTTAATCCCAGGAACAATTTTGTCAGATCCTGGAGAAGTACCTGACCTGTGAGTTAATGGCTGATGCTGTTCATAATTGAAAACCATCAGAGAAGCACAAGTCTAACAGAACAATAAAATCTTTGGTTATATTAAAGACTAAAATTCACAGGATGCTGGACTTAGATATTATCAGTACAACACAAGGCTCCAGAGAGAAGATGTTCTTTATTGTTAAGGAAAAAAAAATGATTTTACATGTACGATTGTTTTGCCTGCATGTATGTATGTGTAGCATGTTGAAGGTGCCTGATCTTGGAAGAGGGCATCACATTTCCCAGAGCTGAAGTTACAAACAATTATGAACCTTCACGCGGATATTGTGCTCTTCACCTGTGAGCCATCTCTCCAGCCCCTAATCAGATATTCTTAACAGCATTTTTATCTCTTCAATCTTAACCAGACAAAATTAGAATTAACAAAATGAGGAAAACAAACAGTTTTTAGTTGTTTTACTGTGTGTGTGTGTGTGTGTGTGTGAGCACGTGCGTGTGCACGTGTGTGTGTGTTGGCTGCATGTATGTTGTGTACCACATGCATGCCTGGTAGCCTCAGGGGTGAGCACTGGTTGTGAGCCACCACGTGGGTGCTGGGAATTAAATCTGGGGTCTCTGGAGGAGCAATAAATACTCTTAATCTCTGAGCCATCTCTCCAGTCCTACCATTGTTTAATATTAAAAAAGAATAAGTCAGAACTTTGTTGTAAATTTTATACAAAAGCAAACTAATCATGGCAAAAAAAATAATTTTGCTTACATAAATGAGTAAGACAAAAAATAAAAGTTCACTATAATATATAGAAAATCGGTTATGAATTTAAATTATCATAATGGTATTTGCTTTGGAAAATATGTATGAGCTTTTTTTCCCCAAGACATAAATTTGCTAATGTGAATGTCATCTGATGAGAATATTTATACATACTAAGACCCTGAACATGAAATAAAACATTGCAGAGTACAGCTGAAATAGCTGTCAACCCAGAATCCATTCTTTCTGTTTTGTTCCAATGCCCACTGCTAATAACCCATGTGCCCCAACAGTTTTCCTCAATTTAGTTTATATGAACATTTAGTAGCAATTTGGTAGAGTGTCAAGTTTAGTTTGACATGTAGGCTTTGAAACGGTTGATAAATATTGATTATTTTAGCCATCATCTGTGATTTGTTCTACTTTGTCAGCAGTTGGGAGCATTCATTCCAGAAAGCTCAATCCCTGATTTTAATGAACTTGTGTCCAATCGGGGAAATAGAGACACACTAAGGCACTGAGCATACCAGAGAATATATCATAGGAAATGAAAGAACAGAAATTAGGGGTTTGGGTAGCCTGCCTGAATCTCTGGGGGCTGGAATCATCCTGAAAAGCAGATAACATTTCTAGGAAAGAAACGGAGGAGCATATAAAGACTGAGAATCCAGGCCTGAATCAAACCCTTCTGCCCCTGTGTTCTCCCAACACTATGACACTAACAGCACCTCTCTCCTTGTGTGATACTTAAACAGGTCCTGTCTCTTCTAGTAGATCTCTTTGAGGGTAAGAATTGTTTTTGAAAACCCAGACATTATCACAATACCTGTTCCATAATGGGTACTGACAAATATTTGATAAAAGAATAAAAGGCTGCAGGAGTGAATAAAGAAAAAAGAAAACCCAAAGGATTTAGCAAGCCAACAAGTTTGGTTACACGTGGGCCTAATACAAAGGCTATTGCCTGTCCGTCTGCAGTGGACTTAATTCCACTGATAACGGAGAGACAAGGTGGATTTTCATTAGGAAAATTACAGGGAGTTGAAGTGACCCTGATAACAAGGTAGCACTCCTTTGCTGGCTGGCCTAAATCCTTTATGTGTGTTAACTGTTTTAATAATCGTCATTAGCTATCCTGAGTATCCAGCAAGTGCACAGGAAAAGCTAAGAATACAGATTTGTCATTGTGTAACAAGGAGAAATAGATACATGTTCTTATCATCCTGTGATTGAAAAGAGTCCTTCCCAGTCTGGATCCCATCCTAAGGCAAATTGGAGAGATTGCTCCTGAACAAAGTGAAATGTCCTGTCTGTTATGGTAAGATCAAATCTGACTTCACGTAGTTCATTGTTCTCAATTACTCAGAGGTGTCTGTTTTCCCAGGATAAACCCAGAAGGGAATTTTCTGTTCTCTATCTGACCTTATTTAATTTGTCCTAGTATCTGCATTTATTATTGAACAAATAATAACTCTTACCGTTGGGTGTTCAAGGTCAGCCCACAAATTTTTTGCATCTTTAGCAAAACAGTTCACATGAATTACTTTTGTCTCACTTCAGCAGCAGTAATAACAGAGTGTTCATTTGTTGTTCAATTGCTATTATTTGTGTCTTGGCACGGATTGCTTAAAGAATTCAGTCTATATTTTCTGGTTGCCTGAAATAATATCATGTAGGTATAATAACAATGTCCTCTTCTTTGGATCCAAACAATATTTTGTGGTCTGGAGCCATCTTATTTGTTTTATTGAAATACTGTGTGTGGGGGGGGCACTCATAGAAAATTTGAAATTTGGTGTTGTTTATTGTTGAAGTACCAAGAACAATAAATCTTCTCTTCCTTTGCAGGTAATTAAATAGCAAAGTGCAGCAGAGGCACCTTATAATTGCCAAGTCCAAATTGCAATATTGAGTGGATTCTCCAACTCTGGGGGAAATTTTTCTCTTTAACAGTTGGGAATGAGAGAGAGAAAGCAGGCTTCCCAAGTTTAGTGCCAAGAGAAGAGTGAGTTACTGGGTCGTCAAAAGGAGTCCAGGAAATTGAGTTGAAAAGTAAACACCTATTCAAGGACACAAAGAATGAGGTGTGGATGCAGCTGGGCAGCCAGACATCAAGGGTTACATTTTGAATTATTCAGAATTGAGAGTGACTAGATTTCATGTTGGACTGGTCATATGTAGGGTGGTTGGGCTGGCACATACTTAAATTTTGGTGTAGCCTGTCCTCTGGAGTCTCACTTCTTAGTTATTCTGGAGTCACTTCTTAGTTATTCTGGAGTCAGCAGCAGTCTCTGTGAGATTCTTGTTGAAAATGCAAGGCTTCAAGTGCCAGTTCAGGCCCACGAAATTTGAATCTGCTTTTTTAATAAAGGTACTAGGCAAGTCACATGCATGCCAATGACCAAGACAATGTGCACCAAGATGGAGTAGGAGGAGTATTGCATAGGGTTTGAGGGAACATCCACACTGATTGGCTGGGAGACTTTAGTGGACAAAATAAGGAATGGGGAGAAACATAGCATGAAAAGATGGGAAGGAAAGTTTCTCAGAAGCCAAAAAGAAATGTTGTGAATTGTGATGGATATTCTTGGTTGTCAACTATATTTGGCATTGGCGAAAACTCAAAAGTGAAGGGCACACCTGTTAGGGATTTTCTGCTTATTTTGAAGTGAGAAAACCCACTTTGAGGAGGGAAGACATACATTTAATCCAGATCATTTGAGCTAGGAAAACCCGCCTCTAATCTGGGCCTAATCTGCTGAAAGCTTATATAAGGACATTGAAGAAGGAAGTTTCAGGAGACATTTCAGATCTAAATTGTAACAAGTGGTTAGTCAGACTTTCAGGGTTTAGATTTTGGCAAGCTGGGGGTGATGCCATAAAGTTGGTCTGTGGCTTGTGCAGACATTAGCTAGGGTTCCATGGGTCCCAGAAGTCACTGTTCTGCATGTCTACTTTGCTTCTCCCACCCAGCAGACCACTTCGGACCTCCCAAGTCTATTGAAGTTATACTCTTGAAATTCCTAGTTACCTTCAATTCACTGACCTCATAGAATTTTTTTCAACATTCAAAAACATTAGAAATTACCTTTGAAAATAATTGTCATTTTTTTAAAAAAAAATAAATCCTAACAGTATTAAAGTGATAGAGAGGCTAGGTCTCTTTGACAAGCAAATTCATAAGTGTTTCGTATTTTTTTAAAAAAGAAAGAAATTAGTTGATTATTATTTTTTATAAAAACTATCTGCAAGGGTTTCATTTGCTTTTTCTTGCTGCTCTTTAATTTTGGGAATTCTTGTAGGTATGCATTCATATCTCATTGTGGTTTTAACATGAGCTGTTTAATAATTATATGAGGAATGTTTTGTCCTGCATACCATTGTGTTGCACAGATTCAATTCCAGCATTCTGCAGGCAAAGGCAGGTGAATCCCTGAGTTCAAGGCCATCCTGGTCTACAGATTGAGTTCCAGGACAGGGCTACACAGAGAAACCCTATCTCAAAAAACAAACAAACAAAAACAACAACAACAAAACAAACAGTTGAAAAGAATATTTGTCTTTATTTTCTTTCCTTTCTTTCTTTTCTCTCTTCTTTTTTGGTTTTTTTGAGACAGGCTTTCTCTGTGGCTTTGGAGCCTGTCCTGGAACTAGCCTTTATAGACCACGCTGGCCTCGAACTCACAGAGATCTGCCTGCCTCTGCCTCCTGAGTGCTGGGATTAAAGTGTGAGCCACCACTGCCTGGATTGTCCTTATTTTCAATCCTCTATCTTCCTTATTCACTTATTTTTAAAAATTAAATTTATACATGGATGTATGAATGTATAAGATGTAATCATGTTTCTATATTAATAAACTCAACACTTGTTATTCTCAATAAATCTATAAATTTTCTTAAGTTTCCCTAGTTCATTCTATGGTAAATATTAACATAAAACATAAACCACAGATCTGAAAGGCTCCTCGGGAATTATCAAGGCCCTTAAGTATTGAGGATGGTAACAAATGCCTGTTACCACTGTAACTTGGGAAAGTGATGCACAGGGTCAATCTTTATGAATTGTGAGCTCAAGGTTAGCCTGGGCTACACAGGACTGTACAGCCAAACAGTTTATAACTTTAAAAACAAAAGAAGCTTCAAGCTGTCCTGAGATCAGAAACCATAAGAGCCACTGTTGAGAAGCATATAAGTTTGTGCTGTGCACAACGGACTCTGACTTTGAAACACGGAGGACCTGACAGAGCCTAAGAGCACATAAATAACACTGATGCCATATCACAGTGCCTTTAAGCTTCCTCCTCAGCATCACCCTCTCAAAACCCTCCAGTGGGAGTAGTTCTCACTAGCAGAAGATGACACAGGCTTCAGAGAGCATCAGAAGTTAACAGAACTTGACCACACATTTGTCTCTGATCAGATTTTAAAACTGCATTTTGTCCAATTTGTTCTGTGTTAGCTTCAGATTTGAGCAGCTCATCAAAAAGTTCCTCACCTAAATGCACACACACATATAAGCGTGTGCTTTACTCATTTTTTAATATTTCCTTAGTTGAGAGTTGTACAAATTCTTTATGTATATTGGGTATCAGTCCTCTATCAGACATATTTAGTACAGACATCCTTTCAACGTGTGGGTTGCCTTTTCAGTTTCTTAGCACTTTCCTAACAAAGCATAAAATTTTAGTGCCAACAAGGTACACTTTATTGGGTTTTGTGGTTTGTGTTTTACCTCCCCCTCTCATCCCTGTCAAGCTCCAGACTGGGGACATTTCCTGCAGAAAGCTTTTTTTCCTTAACGTGGCACCCCTGGACCTTCATGTTTCACTGCCCTAATTTATCTTCCTACTGTCTCTTTTTTCTGACTCTTCTTATCTCTAAACCACAAACATTTACAATTTATGAGCTTTTTCTCTCTTTGATTATAAGTACTGTGTATCCATCAAAGAAGAAATAATAAGTGACACCAGTTCGAGGTGGTAGTCAACCACGATGTTTAAAGGAACAAGCTAGAGGGCAGGATGCCTGCACTTGGATTCCATTTCTGCTACCATCTGGCTGTGGTACTGGGTTGTGTTTTTCCTGGTAAAAGAATTCACAAGATTCAGTAGCATTTCGTACTAGGTTTTTTGTTGTTGCAGAGGATACAAGGCAAAGATAAGATGTGTGTTCCCAGAGTACAGAGATAGCAGGCACGTGTCCTGAAGCTCTTTTTCTTTAAGAGAAAAATATGTCCGCAGGTGGGAAATGTCTCTGCTAAGGGAAAGCATTGACTCTTAGGGACCCACGGTTTTGTATGGAGTTGGTAGAGTATGTATATCCTTTCATAAAGTTGGCCTTGGCAACCAAATCTCAGGACCCAGCAATGAAACTAAGTCCCCTCCCCTTTATTTTCCTTTTGAAGGTTATAATCACTTTAGGAACTATAAGAGGCAGGTGGGAGAGGCACTAGCTGCAACAAATAAGCAATCAGACCTTTTATTTTAATACTCTTGGGCTCCCAAGTTTGAACAAAAATGTACCCTTCTTTCTCAGCTTCTTTACTGGGCTCCATCGGTTTTGATTTTTGTTGTTTTTGTTGTTGTTTGTTTTTTCTAAAAGTAGAAACTGAGGTAATGTTGGGTGGAAAGCTATTTGTTGATTTCAGGCTGTTTCATGGTTATCCCGGGAAGTAGAAATATGGAAGTGAAAATAGAAAAGAAAATGAGATAGAGAAGAAACAGGCCAGAAGGGAAGGAGTGGCCTGAACTATTCACTACTATTGAGGATGGCAATCTCACAGATAAGCCCCTGAACATAAAGAGTCCTCCAAGGGGAGGGGGAGGGGGAGATTAACCACTGATTTTATTTTCTGCCATTTGAGGGATCCAACTAAGTTCCCTACTTGTCTGTAGAAAAATGGAGAGATGAAGTTTGGACATTTCATGAGGAAGCTGTTATCAGCACACACACACACACACACACACACACACACACACACACACACACTGAATAGGAGCAGATCAAGAAAGCAGGAGGGGGCTGATGCCAAGTGTCCCCATTCTGCACATCACTTCCTGGCACAGGCACAGCCAGTTTCAAAGTCTCCGGGGTGGGGGGTGGGGCAGAGAGGGAAGACCTGAGTAATTTGAGTAATTGACTCCTCTAGTCTTGGAGGAGTTTTGTTTTTTTGTTTGTTTGTTTGTTTTTGTTTTTTTTTGTTTTTTGTTTTTTGTTTTTTTGGTTTTTTGGTTTTTTTTTTGCTTGTTTACTTTTATTTACCAGTATTATTACAGTGTGAGGGGCTTATACATCATTTCTGGAAGTACTACAATACCAGTCAACACATGGTTTATCCAGGAAAACTCCCGTTCCAGTTTCCAACTCTGCACCTGTTTAATGCATTTTCCTCAGAGAGAGGGTCTACCATTTAGTCTTGGTGGTTGTTCCTCCTCCTCCTCCCTGGCCTGGACCTCACAGAGATACCGACCTCCCTCTGCCTCCCCAGTGCTAAGATTAAAGACTTGTACCACCATGCCAGGTCTCAGTCTTGGATGTTGACATGTTAATATAATTGAAATTGTTTCTAACGTTCCCTGTGAAATTATTTTTCTTACTGCAGGCTCAGACAAAATTTAACAACAGTTAAAACAAGAACTGTTCTCAAGATGAGTGGGGCATTCCACTCCCTCCCTTCCAGTGAGCGGCAGCAGTATAGGGATGCAAACTGCTTCCACGCCACAATTAGATGTTGGGCTTTAAGTGTATTTCCATTTTTTGTGCTTACATGTTAAATAATGTATCCAGCAGCACTGTGAGTGATACTTTGTCAGACTATTTCGGAAGATAGACAGCATGATGGCAACTAAATGACTAAAGAGTAACAGATCCACAAAATATTTTGATCCATGTACATGCATTTTCCCCTCAAAAGTTATATTTGACCTATGTATATTCCCTTCAATCATGTATGTATTGGGCAATATTAAAATTGTGTTTTTAAAAACCCACTCATCTCATTTAGTGATGCCAGTTTGTGCCTGGGTGCAGAGCCATCTACCTGGAAATGGGTGCCTTTCAAGGGTCGTATCCTTCAAGAAAGCAGACTCTCCCTATAGCCACCAATTGCTAATAACTTCTCAGCTAACATGAAAATGGGAGGGAATAGTGATGGGGAAGGAGGGGGTAGGAGAAGGGAGGGGAGGAAGAACCAGGGACGAACTTGCTCAAAGCATATTATATGCATGTATGAAATTTTCAAACAACAGAAACAAAACCTTTTAAAGGGGACATGAGGTTGGGAGGGGATAAGGAGGTGGGTGAATCTGAGGGTAACTGGGGAGAAATAGGGGATAAAATATGATCAAAACACATTGCATGAAATCCTCAAAAATTAATAAAATATTTTAATTTTTAAAAACTTCTCATTGTTGGAAGTTTAGAAAACATAAAAATATAACCAACAGTATAAACCCACAGTCCTCAGAAACCCAACTATAAACATTATAATTTTAGTTGGTTTTATATATAATGTGTATTACATTTTATGAACAAAACATAAAGGTTTACATCCTGACTTCCTAATTTAGTATAATTTTGTATTTTTCAGAAAGACAATTTTAAATGTTTGCAAAATCTTGCATCCATGCCAGGAATTGCATTTGCCTGGCACTAACAGAGTTTGGAAAGTATAAATAATAATTTTGTTTTCCTAATATACTGGAAAGAAGCGGTTTCTGGTTTCATGACCATGGTTCAAAGATGTCAGAATTTTAGTCACTATAGTTCTCCTTTCTTGGTCCGACATAGCCATTGCAGTACAAGCCATCATATCAGTGACCAAGATATCTAGTTTTTCCTGGGGAACAGCATGACTACAATGCTAGCTCACAGGAGGCAGAGGCAGGGAACTCAATCCCAAGTTCTTGGTCAGCTTGGACTAAAGTGAGAATTTGGCTCAAAAATCCATTGGTCAGTCACTCAACAAAGGCATCTGGGTCTAGAAAGCAATCCTAACACTTGAAAGTTCCAGCTGAGGTCTCCTGCTTTTATTGCATTGTTTAATGAAACAGAAGTTAGGAAATGCAGTGTTATTAACTAAACATATGTTGTGCCAAATAATCCAGGAGCTTTTGATAACAAAAAGAATAGGATGAAGATTGTGTGATAGCAGTTCATGCTACACCATCATATGGATGTAACGATTTAATTTAACCAACCCCTATGGTATATAATTAAATTATTTTTTTCCAATTTTCACCAATATAGCAATTGATATGTTAGGTGTTTCTCCAGAAATATCTTGTATATCATTTATTTTCTTATGATAATAGTTATTCACATCGAATGCAAAAATTACTTTCCAGAAATACTTTAGCAATTTAAAGTTCTACCATCAATTAACAGAGCTGTTGTGCAGTCCTTCTTAAAGTTGGTCATTGAATACTTGCTTTTTGACTAACTTCAGACAGCCCCTTTAACTCTTTTTTGTTTGTTTCTTTGTTTTTTGGGTTTTGAGCCAGGGTTTCTCTGTGTAGCCCTAGCTGTCCTGGATCCAGCTCAACTCCCAGAGATCCGCCTGTCTTTGCCTCCCAAGTGCTGCGATTAAAGGTGTGGGTCACCACTGGCCAGTTTCTTCTTTTAATGTTAATATTTACAAACATCAGAAAATGCAATCAATCCTTAAAAAGAATGTCAAAATGGCAGTTGCAAAGCATTATGTATTTTATTTAATTAAATGTGTAGCAGGAAAAAAAAAAGTCTTGGAGAATGAACCTTCAAGGAGAAAGATACATTTTAAAGTTCCTTTATCTGCTCCGTTGAAGGCATTCCTAAGATGTTTTTGGTATTAGTAATCAAAACAGGCCACAAGGAGACAGGATGAGAAGGAAGCAGCCATCTGGGAACCTATCAAAAACAAAAATCTCAAAACTAATTCTACTTAATATCTTTAAAATGCAATACCACTATCTGAGATGTGGACCCTAAAACAGCCATCTCTGCCTGACAGACTGGAACAATGCTAGCAAATTTTGAAGCCTGTCTGTTGAGTTGCTTTTAAATGAATAATGGAAAGAAGCAAAGCTGGGTCTAGTTTCCTCAGCAGGAGACAAATTTGAGACATTGAGAGTTATATTCAGTTAAAACATTCTCCCAGTTTGCAAGTCAATCCATTTCTGATAAACTAAGTTGTAATTTGAAATGCATTTTGGAAACTCAAGCAACAAGAACTTATAGATGCTATTCAGTTAATAGTGTGGGATCAAAAAATGACAGCTGAAAATTGTAGTAAAATAGATCACTTTGGAAAACAAGAAATCACCCAGTAACTCATTTCTTGTAAGTATGGTTTTAAACATAAGTTTTTATTAAAGCTAGACATGGTAGGCTTTAAGCTTTAAAATCCCAATGGGAAAGCTAGAGATGTGGCTCAGTAATTTTGAGCATTTATTGCTGTTGCAGAGGACCCAGGTTCAATTCCCAGCACTCACATGATAGATCACAATTATCTACTATTCTAGGTCCAGGAGACCTGACACTATCTTCTGCTGTATACAGGCATCAGGCATGCACGAAACACATAAGCAGGCAACAAAGAAATGAAGAAACAAACAAACAACAACAAACCCCAGAAAAATAAAAGACACATACACATAAAAACAAATAAATCTAAAAATTATTATTAATTCTTAATTCTATGGGGCTTTGGCTTTTAGAATACATAGTTAGTATTTTACATAGTACTATGCCTAATCGTCTGGATCCCTGTGGACAAAAGATGCAAACATTCACACAAAACTCAGTGTATGAAAAGAGACTCAATTTTACCAATACGTTCAATTTAAAATTACACTGAGGTAAACCTCATAATTATCATATCGACAAAAGAAGAGTTTAGTAACACACTGTGCTCAAGGATTTAGAATGATAATTCTTAAAGAATAGGTTTGTTCAGTCGACTTGCAAATTCACAGTCTAAGAATTTACCCTCTGAAGCTAGAATGTAGTAATGGATATTATACTTTGTCGGTAGAGGGCGCAGGAGGACATTACAGAAGGAAAAGGGCCAATTTCTGGTCCTGGCAGGCTGGGTTTGGCTTTTGTTTTGCTGCTCATGCAGAGCCTGCAATGCCTGTGGGATAGAACGTGATGGAATCAGGTAGTGCCAGAGTGCCCGTCCTCAGGCTGGGTCTAGTGGCCAGCTAGTGGGTCACGCAGTGATCCAGGCCAGACTGACTATTTCTGTGGTTTGTGTGCCAGAAAGGTGTTTCCTGCTTGCTCCCTGTCCCCCAACCCTAGACAAGATTATTGGGAGGCTCATCAAATTTCTCCATCACCCAGTAGTCTACAGTCGCATGTTTCCAAGTGGTTTCTATCCTGCCAGGCAGTGGAAGTTCCCTAGTTGGCTGTGGTGCCTTGGTACACTCCCTCTGCGCTGGGGCATTCTTTACAGTAGTAGGGTTTGGGGAATTATTGTCAGTTGCTTAAGTGTAACTCACCACCTGTTTTGAAAATAAAATTGTTTGGGAACACACCCAGGCCTATTGTTTATAAAGCATTCCACGGCCGTGACAGAGAATATGACCAATATATTTACAGTCTGTCCCATTGTAGAAAATGTTACCCAACCATTATAGTTCTTTTCTTTTTATTGCTAGTCCACCAGGGTTTAATAATTTTTTTTGCATTAAACTTCCTCTATTTTAATTGCTGTGTGGTTTCTGTCTCCACATGGTACTTCCTCTAATGGAACAAAAATACCCACACTCAAAGTTATTTATTGTAGCATTGTTTGCCATTACAAAAATACACATGAACACCCTAAGTCCCCTACCATGGAGATTGGTTAGTGAGCTATGGTATCTACATAGTGGAGAGTTCTATAGCAGGGAAGATGGCTAGGAGACCTCTGTAAACTGATACGAAGTGACTTTCAGGGTGCCATTATCCAAATGAAGAAAACAGCAAACAAACAAAACCCAGAAACAGGCATATACAGTATGCAATATTAATAAAGTTATTTCTTCAAATTGAAGCCTGGAGATAATAAAGCAGAAGCCAACAGCAGGTACCTGCAGGTTAACACTGGAAGGTCTAGGAGAGGAATGGCACTTTATGTAATTCTTTTACTGTACAGTAGTTGCGCAGAATCATCTAACACAAAGCCTGTGTTGTAATAAAGTGTTGTAGGCTCATGTGGCTAGCTAGGAGTTTCAGCTTGGCAATGATGCGGTGCCCAGTATCATGAGGGAATATTCTACCACATATTGCCCATATTACCACCTCAGGAGAAGATCAACATTCCACGTGTAGTCTCATCAAGTTGAAAAATGATGCTGCACAAGCATGAGGACTCAAGGCTGGTCCTCAGCTCATCACATCACTCGCACTAGGATGACTGGTGCATACTACCGTGCCCAAAGGTGTGTGTGTGTGTGTGTGTGTGTGTGTGTGTGTGTGTGTGTGTGTGTGTGTGTGTGCTTACCTCTATAAGCACACTGCTTCCTACTGGCTTCCATGTGTCTCCATCATGAACTTGTGAGTTCCTGAAAGCACAATGGTCATTATATGATTGAATATCAAGGCTCAGCATCTGAGTAGGAGCTAGACTGATATTTATTGAGACATAAATTTTTTATTTTTTTATTATTATTATTAGCTCATAAGTCCTTTGTAAATCTGTATAACTCTATGACAAACTGTGAGAAACAACCCGAGACAGACTACATCCATTCAAATGAAGTTTACTGCGTTTTGGAGAAGTTCCTTACCTTCATGCTTGTTTTCTGGTGGTGAATGGCAATGCCGCTTGCACACCCAAGACTCCCTTTGATTAGAATCCAAGGAAAGGTTTGGAGGCCATGTGGTTTTGTGGGGGAGAATCTCAAGAGGAAAACAGGGAGGCCTCGGGGTTGAGGGAGAGCAATGAATTCTATGGCCTCAGCTGGGGTCTAGCTCCAAACTAATCCACAGGGTTCTCTTGAGCCTCACAGAGATGCATCAAGGGTCCTAGTCCCTGAGTCATTGGTTTCAGAGTATTCTCCAGGGCTGGTGTGGGGGGACAATAGCCTTAGGTGGTTCCCATTGGACTGAAAACAATTCCCTGGAGAAAGAAGAGCTGTAAACACTTAGCAACCAACACATACAACATCTGGGAGATGGTGCAGCTGCCTGGTAAAAGATGGGAGGTCAACAGTACCCATTACAACCCCCACCCCACAAAGGCATTATGACAGTTCAATGTAGTATTACACAGACAACACACAGGATTACATATAACATGCTTAACTGAATAATCTTTCTTAAACCCTCTGTCCTTAAAAACTGCAGAATATAATACAAATCCTCAAATGTCAGCTATTTTTATTATCTTATTTTATAGCACATATTAAGTGTTTAATACACAAGGGATGAGTCACACATGCAGGAGAAGTATTCTTCGCATCTCTCTAATTAACTTCTACATTCCTTCCTTATTGCCTTAAACAACATTGTATTTTGGACCTTGCATTATCCTGTAGGCAGTGAGTTAAAATGAGACCTTTGAATTTTTTTAAGACCCCACCACATTTTTAATTTTATTCATGCCCTAGGTACTTATTAGTTTGGATGGTGCTATTAAGTTTGGGTGAGGACATGGTGAGATGATCTGGGAACATCTGACCCACTCACTAATTAGTCTCATTCCCCATGATGAGTAGGTAGACAACGAAGAGGGTGGGGTAACAGCACCTGCAATAAGCAGGTGATTCCCTGTGGAGATTTGACCTGACACAGCCAGAGGCAAGAGTTGAGTAATCCTCTGTGTGACAGCTGGCTCTGCTTCTGGTGTTGGGTCCAGGCACTCCAGGGCCAGCCAGCAGGAAGAGACCTGAGACATGAAGTGGGTGGAAGGGTGAACTAGACACCACCAGAGAGACCTGATTCCAATCTCTTTCCACTGCTCCTGAACCCCTCGTGTTGATGAAAAGCGCCCCTTCAGAGGAAGCTGATACTTGTCATTGAGCTGAACAACCACTGAGGATCCAAAGAAATCAAAGGAGGATACAGCTCTCAGTGACAGCTGAGGGGTTGGAGTGCTAGTGGTCCACCCATATCAACAGGGTGACCTGGGAAATCTCAGTGTGAGCCTAGGTAGAGCCTGTTGTCCTTGATGCAATGCCAAGTGTGCTAAGGGTATGAAGATGGTTCCACTTCCTCTCGTCAACACTTGCACAAAGTAGCACTTGTGGTCACTACACTCTTAGAAGTACAGAGCAGAGAACAAGTTCAGGAGTGCAACAGGTCTAGTTAAACACACTCTACACACGACACATCTCCATACTCACTGACAATGTGCTCAGGTGAAAGGCAGTGGTCTCCATCTTCAACCTGGACTCTAAGTCCAAACCTGGGGTCTTTGAGGAGAAATAAGGATGAGGAAATGTCCAGTAGAAAATGCCCTAGTTTGTCAGCTCTCTCTGAAATGTGGCTTCGGGAAGATGGGATAAAGGATAGTTAGTTCACTCTAAGGGCCAAGATTTCCCTAACTGTTTAATAAGCCAAGAAAAGAAGAAACACCCAACAGAGTGAGCAGACACACATGCAAACTCGTTTAAAGCCTGCCTTGTAAAGACGCGGACCAGATCAATGGAGCTGATAGCAGAGCCCGTAAGGAGAATGCACCATCTTTACATTTAGAAAGAAAACATGTTTGAATGCTATTTCTACTTTAAAGAATATCAGCACTTTCTAAACAGATAACCAGCCATATGATGTTAACCTCTACAGTCACACAGGCGAGAGTGTAACCAAATAACAATGCTTGACTTGAACTATTTTCTTTAGAATTTTTCCAGGTTTTTTCCTGGGTTCTGAGGTCCATTGCAATCTTCCTGCAAGAGGAGAATTCAAGGATATGTTTGGCATTATTAGTTACTTGTTAAGAGTGTGGGAACAAAAAGAAGAGGAGGAAGAAGAGAGAAAGGGAGGAGAGGAGAGGAGAGGAGAGGAGAGGAGAGGAGAGGAGAGGAGAGGAGAGGAGAGGAGAGGAGAGGAGAGGAGAGGAGAGGAGAGGAGAGGAGAGGAGAGAAGGCACACTGGTTAAGACAGCTAAGGCTGTGCTTTGGCTACAACCCTAAACCTCAGGGAGGGCAGAGCCTTGTGAATCTCTCCTGGATTCATGACAGGATGTTTCTGGACTCAATTTTGTGAAAGGTTTCTGCAGGTGATAACAGCTGCTGTGGGTTCAAGAGAACAGTCACCATGATATGCCCAGAAGAAAGCATTCCACACCTTCCACAGCTCCTCCATCCCCTGTGCTTTCTCTCCTATAATATGCCCCCGAGCCTTGGAAGAGTTATAAATACTCCAACAGTCACTTTTATTCTCAGCACTTTGGACAGGTATGTTTTCTTACTCAACCTTTTGTTGTATTCCAGTCTTCAACAGTCTGAATGATTGACACACCAGGAAGGGCAATCTGCTTTTCTGAGACCTGAGTTTGGATCTCCAGGACCCACATAAAAGCAGGGCAGGTATGATGGCCAGCCTGTAATCTCAATCTTTGGAAAGTTGAGATGAGACATTTCTGGAGCAAGCTGACTATCTAGCTGAAAATGCAAGATCCGGGTTCAATGAGAGACCCTGCTTCATATAAATAATGTGAAGAGCGATCTAAGAAGACATCTTGGTCAGCCTCAGGCCTCCACTTTCACACACATGTGCCCACATATATTCAAACATGCAGACATACACAAAAAACATATAATTTCAGATAGTTCCAAGTGGTAAGAAGATAATAAAAGTATATGTGTTCATATAGCACTATATATATATAATTTATTAGCAGAGAGATGTTACATGTCTTCAGTTGTGAACCAGGGTGCACTTCCATTATTCTAATTCATCCTCTCCCCAAACCTCTTCCTTTCTATCACTCTCCCTTCCCCCTTCCTACTTGAGTGTTGAGATTACAGGGAGACCACAAGGCCCATCAGAAGGAAAATTCCCTCCTACCTATACTACAAATGAACACAAGTCCTTGTGTATGCAATGAAAGCACTCTACCACTGAGCTGCACTCGCATCCTTGCTGTAACTCTTATAAGGTCCACAGTCTCTGCTTGTGAAGGACGACAAGTTCTCAGTTTAGGAAGAGGGGGGATCTATAGCTGTGGTCATCAATGAGGGCATATGGATACTGTCACCATGGTGACTAAAAGTACATTTGAAATCTGTCTTAGTCCAGACTGGCATTGGTGTTCAAGAGTTCACCCAGGGACAAAATTGATACTTTCTGATCACTAATGCACTTGGTGACAACTAGATGAGATGTCTGAGTTCTAATAACGGCCCCCTGGCAAGAAGAGGATCAATGGCAAGTAGTGACCAAATTCCGTAACATGGAGTTTGAAAGGGCTAAGAAGTTTGTCAATGACCCATTCATTCAGTCATTCATTCAACACATTTTTATTAAGATTCTACTATTTGCGGGCTGTGGTGGCACTTGCCTGTAGTTCCAACCCTTGGGAAATGGAGGCAGAAGAACAGCAAATTCAAGTCGATATGGGTCTATAAAGTTCAGATCCTGTCTTAAAAGTAACAAAGCAAAATGAAAACCCAAACCCAGACATTAATACCATGAGACAGGCTCCAAATTTCATGTTAAGAATGCAAGGATAAACTCGAAGACCCTTCCCTGATAGAGTTTATATTCCATCACTGTGAATGGGCAGATCTAGGTCCTAACTGAGAACTGTAGTTTGGCCAGGAAGTACGCCTAGTTCCATGATGTTCAGATCTCTGCACTTTTGTGGGTTAACAGAAGAAAAAAAATTACAGGACTCCTTTCAAGTGAGAAGATAGATGCCTGTAATCTCAGCATTAGGGAGGCGGTGATGGGAACATCCCAGGGTCTCAATGGTCAGCCAACCTAGCCTAGTTGGATAGCCCAAGAGCACTGGGAGACATTGAAAAAATAAGGTGGAAGGCACCTGAGGAATGACACCTTCTGCTGGACTCCACACATGTGCACACAGGTACACACAGGAATTCACACATCTGCTGCCACACAGAGACTGAACAAGAATGGAGGGTGAAGTTCCAGAGAACCATCAGAACTGGGTTCCCTTGACTCTGCATAAGAAGGAATGAAAGCAAGGTAGCACTGGATGAACATGGTTGAGAACCACCAAGACATCCGGAGTCCCTGGCTATTGATTCAGCTCACCTCCTACATCATGTAGCTAACAGCCAGAGAAAGGAAAGCACAGACACTCTGGTCCTTCACTTACTCTTTCTCCACCCCACCTCCAATTTCCATCCCAGGGGTGGCTCTTTGTCTTACTGGCTGGATTCTGCTCCTTCTGTTCCCATCCACATCCCATTCTGTTTGAGTGCAGCTCACTCTCTTATTTTAGGTGTTTGACCACTTGAAGGAATATGTCTGCCTCTTGGCTCTAGGGCTTCAGGCCTACCCACCTGTTCATTCTTGGTAAAGCCTGAAGCATCAACCTTTAAAAGGGGCCTAATCATTTTGCCATCAACCCATGGCTCCAGGGGCAAGCCTGTTGCTATGGTAACATGGATGATCTAGCAGGCACACTGGCTCTCACTCTGCTTTGGGACTACTAGGGCTCAGGGAGGGCAACATCAGCTTCCTTTGGGAGGTAACAGCCCTTATGGGCCAATTATCAGAACCTAGGACAAGATGCATCCCTCAGGCTGCCCTGTGTCCCCCCCTCCAATCGCACCCTGTCCAGGGACTTCTATTTTTGCCCCTGGAGAGATTTGGAGAGAATCCAGAGAAACTTCCAGGTTTCATTATGCAGCTTTGAATCTACATGTTTAATCCCCACAGGGGCTAAGGGGATGCCATTTCTCTTTTCCTTCCTATCAGGGTGTAACCTGATACTCTCTGAGAGAAGGCTATGAGGTTCTTGCCCTCAAAACAACTTAAAGACAAAATTGCTGTTTTCACTGACTGCTCGTGGTACAAAGTACAAGTGTGCTTGTTGTGGCCACCTTACCTCCAAGCTGACTTAACATCCATGCCCACCTGACCCACATGTGTACATAGCCTTCTTGCCACACACCTTCCTACCCACATGACCTCCCACATGACTTTGTTCATTCACACTTAACCTGCACATATCTGTCTTCCATACTTCCTTGATCCTTCCTCTCTCTGGGCCCTTGAGACTTTTCTCTTTCTTTTTGAAGGGGGCAGATCATGAAAAGGGAAAAGGGGAGTGGGGAGACCATACTTGGGAGATGGGAACACCAGGAGAGAGGAAAGAGGAAGAAGGGAGGAGAGAGAGGGAGTGTGGAGAGAGAGGGAGAGAAGGGGAAGGGAGGGAGGAATGGAGGAACAGACAGAGAGGAAAGGAAGAAAGAGAGGAGTGAGACCTTTCTCTAAAACTAGAAAATTGCCCCAATCTAAATGTCTCTTTCTCTAACACTTATTAAGCTCCCATCCTCATACCTTCCTAAAGCCTTTCTCCTTCAGGATCCTCTCTCTACAGGATGATCATGTGACAATTTCCTCCTTTTTGTATTTCATTTAACAGAATAGGCTGTGATGTCTATGGGGAACATCATACATTGCATATAATAAAGAAGTCAACTAATACTAGCTTTATTAAGTAGGCATCACCTTCATTCACATAACTCAAAATCTGAGTTGATGATGGTGGCTCAGACCTATAATCCCAGGATTTAGAAAGCCGAGAAGAGAAGACTGTGTAAGTTCAAGGCTATCATGGGATACACAGCTAGTTCCAGGCCAACCTGAGCTACAGTGTGAGACACTGTTTCAACATCCACCCTAACTACACACAAAAACGTGAGACCTGCATTTTAACAACTGTCAATATTGGTTTGGTTGCCAGTTAGCAGGAGACTTACAAACCTGCTCTTTTTCCTCCCTGTGGCTGCTCAGGGGCTATCTTTCTTGTACCTCTCAGTGATTTCAGCCAGTAACTCACACAGGAATGCCAAGGACACTGCTGTTATCTATAAAACAATTTCAGGTTTCTAGATCTGAGCACCTCTCTGTTTGGCTATGATCTTGCCAGTGTTTATTTTATTTGCTGGTGCATTCACCAGTGCTACTTTGGTATCATCGGCACACTGTCTCTCCATTGTCTCCCACACATCCACTTTCTTCCTTCCTGGCTTCCAACACGGACTCACGGGACAGTATTGGTACACTCCCTTCTACATGCCATCCTTACTGCCCTACATTTACATTGTTGCTTCCATTTGTCTAAGCTCTGTACCTAGATGAATCCAGCTGTTTCCCTGGGCCCGTATCCAAGCAGCCAAGCGATAAGGCACATTGATTTCACTCTACCTTCTAGGTCACTGACTTTGAATAGGTTCTCATACTGAACAGAAATCTTGTGGTATCTGTCTCCTTTCCTGTGTGACTGCCTCAAACCTTTCTTTTTCCCTCAAACCTGCAACCGCTCCACCTTCTTTCTCATAGCAGATGGCCTCCTCATACTGTGCAAAGGAGAGAATGAGTTCTTGGATGGGAAGCCTTTTAGGCTCCTGGAAGATTATGTTTTCTCTCTCATCTAGGAGAGCTCGCCTTCTGACTTCCAGGACTTTTACATTTCTTTTCATTGTTTCTTCCTCTTGAACGCTGACTTTTCCTTATCACTTGAAAGCCCATTTTCTATGTGCCTATCCCCTCCTTTAGTCTGATAATCTCAGCTCTTTCAAAACAAAGGAACACAAATAACTTACTTCACATACTACTCGATTTACCTTCTGTTGTTTACTAGAAAGAAGTCAACTCTGAACTGTCTGTACTTTTGGTTTCCATTTCATTTCCCATTCTTTCTATATGATTCTGGCCCCCAGGTCCCACAGGCTGCTTTTGCTGGAACTGTGAATAGTTTTTAGATGAAAGCCAGTGTTTCACTGCTTTTCTTATTAGAATGTTCTTGGCTCTTTGAGACACCGTTTTTCTGCTGGTGTGAGTCTTTCCTGTGTCTCCTAGTACTATTTCTCTCCTTTGCACACTTAACTATCTCTGCTTGGTCAATAGAGAAAGCTTTATGACATGTTTCAATAATCTCCATACTTTTCTCTTTAGATGTCCATAAATTTTAAGACCAATTTCCCACAATCTTAACATTTAATACTCCAGATATGTATGCCTAGACTGCAGAGTTTCTTTGAACCAGGAATCTAGATGTGGCAGAACTATGGAGCTTCTTCCCAAATCCCTTCAACTGGGGGAGCTGCAGTCAAGGTGTCAGTAGGGCTGCCAGCATCTCAAGGCTCAGATGGAAGAGTAATCCACTTCAATTTCTCCTCATGCAATTACTGTTGGATCTCAGGTCCTCACCAGCTATTGCTCAAAGACAGCAGTCTTCTGTTGGGCTCCTTGATGCCTGAGGGGAACTTCCAAATATTGTTCTTACTCCCACTGTCGAGTGAGGCTATTGAGAGGAATGAGGAAGGAGACAGAAGAATGTGAAGGAACAGGAGATAGAAAGGTCAGGCTCTTTGTAACCTAATCTCAGAGATGCCTTATTCTGAAAGCAAAATACTAGGCTCATTAACATAAAAGAGAGAAGGGTGACATAGGGTGTGAATACCAAGACTCATGATCACTGGGGTTGACTTTAGAGCCTGCCTACTACATTATTTTATATTCATTATTGTGTCTCAGGTTAAACTATTGTTCTACTCACTGGCCAGAAGCATAACTCTCCTCTAAGTATTTCTCTCTGCCTGTGACTGATGTTCCCATTCATCTTACTTAGTACCTAAAAACCCAAGAGTCATTCTGGACTGTCTCTCCAATCTTATCCTCCATATTTGATCCTCACTAAATTGTAAGTTTAGCTTCAGAACTCCTATCTGTCTGCTTATCTCTATTACTGCCACCATCTCTGCCCAGGGTTGCAGCTCCCTGCTGCCTATTCCTTCCTGCATCCCTGTTTGCAAACTCCTCTCCAGTCTGTGAGTATATATTGCAAAGTGATCTCATAGCATAAATTCAAGTGTGTGGCTCCTCTGTTTAAAACCATTAAATACCTCCCTATTTCCTATTGGTCTTGCTGCTCCTCAATGGGCGATCCTAGAATAAACCAGAACTTCTTTAGTCTCTAGTTCTAAGACCCCTACAATCTCATTTAAGAACAAGAGGCAAGGGAGTTGACATGTCCAGACAGAGTGATTTAAGCAGTTCTGGACATAGCATGTGTCCCTGCAGAGCCTGTGTGGTACTTGAGTCCTTGTCAACTTTAAAGAAGAGAGCTAAAAGCATCCATGGGTGATGCCTCATCTGCCCTGCCAGGCTAACCCACACCAGCCCTGATCTGCCTGGCATATGAAAAGCCTTTGTTTTTAGTCCTGGGGAGCTTAAACTTTATTCTTAAAGGTGTAAGGATTCAACAAAGGACTTTTAGCTAGGAGGGAAACAATAAAGTGAAGAGCTTTGAAAAATTAGCCAGATAACCTTATGGATTATGTTTTAAGTAGAGAAGCAACTGGGACAGGGAGACAAGTTGGTACATAAAGATAACCTGAAAAAATGTTGACGCTATGTCTGATGTTTTGTTGAGGGTGAAGGTGGAAACTTGGAAAGGAAATAACCATAGGCCTCATGTGTGGACAGAGCTAAGAAGTGATTCTACAGTGAAATGCTGGGATGTGTCTGCCTGCTATTTGCTCTGGCATGCATATGCACTAAAAAGAACTGACTACACCCTCCCCACCCCCAACTGATGTTCATGTTTTAAACTCCCAGGTGGTGGTACTGGAGGTGAGACTGTTAGGAAATAATTAGGTCATGAAGGCAGAGACCTCATGGGAAGGATGAATGTCTATAGAAGACACTGGAAAACGATCACTTCCTTGTGCTGGGGTCCATCGCAAAACCAAAAAAGACAGGTTTTGCTAGGAACGGCTTCCTTCATTTTGGAATTATCAGACTCCAGGACTGACTCTGAGAAATATTTCTGTTATTTAACCTACCCAGTCTATGCTGCTTCTTTTTATAGCAGCCCAGATGAAGAGAACGAAATCTTTGAATTCTTGATTATTCAACATATTTCTCATCTTGATTTGTGGCATTTTCTTGGAGGCATACTTTTGCACTCAATTTACAAATCCACTTATCATATCTGTAGCCAACAGGTACTTTCCATTTTTTTCTGACCCCTGGTATCCCCACTACCTGCTATTGTGGACTGAGAGGCAACAAGACAGTAATAAGGAATATAGACATTAAATGTGAGTTGGGATATCTCGAGCAAGTGGAAACTGGGAGAACTTTTGGGCCACAATAAAATGGCTGGAGAGGCTGTGGACAGATACTCTGGCAAATGTGAAAGGAGTGCCTGTCTAAGGAAAGGTGAGAACAGAAAGAGAGAAGAGTCAGCTGAAGACTAAGGTCAAGTACACTGGGGAAGGCAGAGAAGTATGAACTACGGCCTCTATCAAGTCATTTATAGTAAGCTGTAGATTAGCTAAGTCCTATTTCCTTATTTGAAGAGGCAGTAGTAAATATAATTTTCTTTTCTTCTGTTTTCATGCTGAACATTTCGGACTAGTGATAATAAATCTACTAGGGTTTGGATGGGAGAAATGAAGATACATTTTACTGTTTCAGAGAAAAGGGATAGAGGTGAGACTGCTGAGCAATATTTAAAAATACTAATCCTCAAAAGCACCAGGAACCAGCTACGTGAGCCAACTTGAGCACAGCTGTTCATTGGTTCAAAGTAGCAGGACCTCCTCAGCTCTGACAGACTGGTAGGTTTGTTGTACATGACTTAACTCTAAGACAAACTGCTACCGTCTTCAGGAGTTCAGCTGTGGCCTCTTGCAGAACCCCCCCACCCCCCACAGCTGGGCTTGCTGGGTATTGATGACAGTCCTCCCAACCAGTTGTATGCCCTAAAAGCACGTGTCCTCAAGGAAGGGCTAGAGTATAAGGCTGAGAGGGACTAGAGAGAGGGAACTCCACATTTGTACACATGGTGTGTGTGTTTGGGGGGGTCGTACACAGTGGGTGTAGATCTACTAGTGTAGCTGATTTAAAGCAACTCACACTCCTATCCATAACTCCTTACCCACTGCCGTGTAAGCCCAATAAACTCGCTGGTTCTCCAAATTGAAAATCAGTGAGATCATACCTCAGTGTGACTTTGAGACTTGAAGAGGACGGGTAGATGCCGTTTATATCTCTCTCAAGGAAAGAATTTTATCAACACTATCTCTGGTGAATGTGGATCTAGTGTCAACATATTTCCCTAAAGAGGCCAGAAATGACAATGCAAGCTCAAGATAATTGAGCAAATACATTTTTGTGGGGCAGATGTGATGGTACATTCCTGTCATTCCAGCACTTGCAAAGCTTGAGCTAAACAGGCCTCACACAAAACAAAATAAAAACAAAGCAACAACACCCCCCTCCACAAATATTAAACAACAAAACCCAAAACATGTCCGTGAACCTAGGAACCTCTGGTATGAAATGAATAATAAAGATAATAAAGGTGTTAGGCAGTAATTGTCAGAATATTCATGATGGAACCAAAGTATATTCACCATATGGGACCATATGGCCTGTGTCCCATTCCTGTTGCAAGGGGACATAGTTCCACAATGGGCTAGTCTGAGTGACTTCTCCTTGGAGAGACCCAATTTCATTTCAATTTTATACTTACCCACTTTTGGGTGCTCATCTAACCTTAAAAGGAACTTTAAGATTAGTAAGGAAGTGGTCAGAAAATGAGGGTATAAATTTCTGGAAATGTGTACCCTGCTGCATCAATAAATCATTGTTTGTATTTCCTATTTGCGGCTAGGGATTGCCTGACACATGAAGATTCTGGTGCTGTAAGGCAGAAATGTGTGGCCTTGCTCAGTCTTGAGTTTGTGTGCCTACCCTCTCCTGAAACTAACTAGTCAGCTTTGTTTTAGAGGCAGACATCATTTTTCTAGGGGATAAGGTGCAATTTTTAGTCATTGTCATTAGTTCAATTTCCTATTTTAAAACTCCTTTCTCATGCTTTAAGTTCAAGCCCCCAGCTTTATCTTGCCCCTCTGGAGCTTCCGTCTGTGTGGCAACCAGCTGATTTGGGGGTACCTGGTTTTTGGTTGTTTACTCTTTACTTCATCTTTCCCTTAGTTCTCTTCATTTGGCAATTTCTTCAGGATCTTATTGTAGACTGATGTTTTCTGTCCCAACTGCGAAGTTGAAAATAACTTACTCAGAGGCTGAATATGAATTATAAATGCTTGGACGATGATAGCTCAGGCTTGTTACTATCAAACTCTTATACTTAAATTAACCCATATTCCTTATTTACTTTCTGTCACGTGGTGGTACCTTTATTAGCATGGCAAGTTCATCTTCTGTTCCCTCTGACTGTTACAGATTTAGATTCATTAGCACTAAAATATCCCTTTTGGGAGTGGTGGTCTAAAAATGATGTATGTTGTTAACATAAAATGCATACCAGATTTAACTAAAACAAGAGGTAAAGTACCTCATTCATTAAAATTACATTTGCTATTTTTTAGTGTGTGTGTGTGTGTGTGTGTGTTCATGCTCATGCTTAATCTTAAACTTTGAATGCTTTGGTGGGTGGGTGTAGGTCAGAGGGCATCTTGGTTCTCTCCTTCTGCCATGTAGGTCTTGAGAATTGAACTCAGAAAGTCAGGTTTGTTGGTCAGCCTCTACTAGTTGAACCATTATACCAGCCCTATACAATTTTTTAAAATATGGCTCATATGTTGAAGTAGCAATATTTTATCTACACTGGGCTAAGCAACTCTCTGGAGCTAGAGTTATGGGCAGTTATGAGCTGCCAGACATGTGTACTAGTCCTGCGGAAGTGCAGTGCATGCTTTATCTTATTTCATTTTTCTTCTCTTAAGCATTACACCCCAACTGCAGCTTACTCCCCTTCCACTCCTCCAAGCTCCCCACTTCTCTCTCCCCCAAGTGTACTCCTCCTCCATTTCCCTTCAGAAAAGAGTAGGCCTTCCAGAGGTATCAACCAAACATGGTATGACAAGATAAAGTAAGACTAGACACAAACTGTCACATCAAGGCTGGACAAGGCAACTCAGTAGGAAGAAAGGGGTCCCAAGAGCAGGCAAGAGTCCAAAACACAACCCTCCCAATACCACTGTTAGGAGTCCCACAAAAACCCCAAGCTAAACAACCAAGACACATATGTCATGACCTAGAGCAGAACAATGCAGGCTCTGTGATTGCTGCTTCAGTCAGTCTCTTTGAGACCCATGTGAGCCATGCTTAGTTGATTCTGTAGGCCTCAATCCCTTTGGTTCCTACAACCTTCTGCAAACTTCCATGAGCTCTGCCTAATGCTTGACTGTGGGTCTCTGCATCTGCTCCCGTAAGTTGCAAGGTAAAGCCTCGCTGGTGATGGTTGGGCTAGGCTCTGACCTTTGAGGATAGAAAGCAGAATATTATTAGGATTCATTTCATTGACTCTTTTTTTCTTGTTGTTTGTTTTTTGGCCAGTCATGTTTAGTTCTATTCTAGGTCTCTAGGCTATGGGACCTCTGGTTCCTGGCCATCAGGGCTGTGGGCTCCCATTCCTGGCATCATTGGTTGGCCACTCCCACAAGTTCTGTGCCACCACTACCCCAGCACATATTGCAGGCAGGACAGATCGTAGGTCAAAGGTTGTTATCCCAGTCCCACCACTGGAAGCCTTGCCTAGTTACAAAAGATGGCTAGTTCAGACTCCTTCTTCACCATTACTAGGGTCTTTGCCATGATCATTCTAGTAGATTTCAGGGAGTTCCCACGACAATAGGTTTCTACATTGGTCCCCAAATGCCCCCAATTCCAGTTGTCTCTCCCAGTACTCTCTCCCTTCATTTTGGAAAGATCTCTCATACTCATACATCAGTAGGATTAGCATAATAAAAATGGCATTTTACCAAAACAAAGCTACAGAATCAGTACAATCTCCATAAAAATTCCATCACAATTCTGTATATATCTTGAAAGAACAATGCTGAACCTCATATGGAAAAACAACAACAACAACAAAACCCCCAAGATAGCTACAACAATCTTTTAAAATAAAAGATCTTCCAGAGGTGTCACCGTCCCTAGCTTTAAGCTCCACTACAAGAGCTCTATAGTAATAAATCCACATGGTATGGTCATAAATTCAGACATGTTGATCGATGGAATGAAGCCAAATACCCAGATGTTAATATGCACACTTATGGACACTAATATTTGATAGAGAAGCCTCAAATACACAATGGAAAAAAGAAAGGCTCTTCAGCAAATGTTGCTGGTCTAACTGGATGTCTGCATGTAGAATAATGCAGATAGAGCCATACTTATCACTGTGCATAAAACTTAAGTCCAACATAAAACCAAATACACTGAACCTGATAGAAGAGAAGTGGGGAATAGTTTTGAACACATTGACACAGGAGAAGACTTATGGAACAGAATAATGCCAATAATGCAGGCACTAAGATCAACTATTAATAAATGGGACCTCATGAAACTGAAAAGCTGTTTGAAAAGCAAAGAATACCATTAATAGGACAAACAAGCAGCCTACAGAATGGGAAAAGATTTTTACCCTATGACAGAGGGCTAATTTCTAAAACATAGAAAGAACTCAAGACGTCAATGAACCAAATAATTTAATTAAAAATGGGGTACAGATCTAAACAGAGAATTCTCAATAGAGGAATCTCAAATGGCTGAGAAATGTGTAAAGAAATATTCAACATCCTTAGCCATCAGGGAAATGCAAATCACATCTACTTTAAGATTCCATCTTATACCTGTCTGAATGGTTAAGATCAAAAAACACAAGTGACAGCTTATGGTGTCCAGTATATGGAGTTGGTGGGAGTGCACAATTGTACAGCCACTACGGGGATCAATATGGCAGTTTCACAGATAATTGGGAATCTATCTACCTCAAGACCCAGCCATGCCACTCCTGGTCATATACCCATAGGATGCTCCATTCTACCACAAGGACACTTGCTCAATTATGTTCATAGCAGCCTTATTCGTAATAGCCAAACTGGAAACTATCTTGATGTCTCTCAACAGAACAATGGACAAAAAAATGTAGCAATTTGTACAATAGAATATTACTCAACTGTTAAAAAAATGATAATGAAATTTGCAAGCAAATAGAAGTAGAAAAAAAAATCCTAAGTGAGGTGGGCCAGACCTAGAAGTGGGTATTAGCGGTAAAGAATAATCATGCTGCAATCCACAGACTCAGAGAGGCAACATAACAAGAAGATCTTGAAGTGTGTGTGTGTGTGTGTGTGTGTGTGTGTGTGTGTGTGTGTGTAAGAGAGAGCAAGCACATGTATCTCTTTGGGAAGAGGAAATAGAATAAATTTTACAAGTGGACTGGTTGTAGGTAGGGATGGGAACAGAGGAAACAGTGTATGCTTTTAATTATTGAGACATTTCAACAGCCTCTCCAGTTGTTTTTTGTTTTTGTTTTCTTGTTTGTATTGACTACAGGAAAGCATGACATTTTCTTTTTTGATTCAGATGTAGGCACAACTCAAATGCATTGAAATATAATAGGGGTATAGGAAAAACTGAAAGTAGGCAAGATTCCCTGCAGATAAACTGGTAACAAAACACAGTAATATATACACCTGGACAAGCATCAATCCCATGAGAAAACCCAGCAACTTTAATTACTGCTCCTACAGGCACAGCACTGAGAATTGTTTCTTTCTGCTTGAGTGAAGGCATACTGCTTTGGCACAGCAAACTGTTAGAGTATCTTCTCTTATACCACAACTCTCTTCATTTGCTCACTTTTACATGTGTGATGTGTGATGTAATGAGTAATTAACGCAGGTAGTGCATTGACAATGATAATTATCATAGGGTTGGGTGGTCAGGTCTAACTCTGGCTTTATCGCTTGTTCCTTTAGAGCTGTAGAGCAGGAATGGTAGGACAGGGCTAATGAGGGATCTGCTCTGTAACAAGCCATTTTTCATTCTCATTGTTGAGATACACTCTGAAAATGTTGTCCTTCACCTTTGTGAAGAGAACTTGGAGAGGACCATAGACCATCTTTGCTATTTGTTCTTTGTAGCTTGTATGAACCTGGAGAACTTTAAAGGTGGGCTGTGGCTTGCACAATATATCCATGGTTGGCAAGGGGAGAATATTGGTTAGCAAATAACTGCATAGAATATATGCAGGCAAAGGAGACCTGTGTATTTCCTGCTGACCAAATGGAGGACTAAGAAGCTAACTTTGGGATGTATTGAAGGAACTTTGCCCATGACAACACACTTTATGCTAACAGCAAGGCACTGCTGGCAGAAGATTAAAAGGCAAAGCTTAGCAAAAAATAATATACATACATACATACATACATACAAGCCAAAGCTTACAGACAGAGGTAGAAGCAGATATGAGCAGCTGGGGGAGGGGGGCGGTGGGGGACCTTCTTGGTTCTAAAGGCTGAGGAGGCCTTGAATGTGGCACAAAAAAAGGACCACCTCTTAAACATCAAGTCTGGGAAGGTATACTGGAGAGCTAGCTTGGGTGACACAGCTCCCTTTTGACTTTTTGTAGTTCATCTTCCTCTAGCCATGTTCCATCACCTTTCCTCTGCAGCTATTTAAAATATTGACAGTCCCTGACCACATCTTTTCCAATAGGCTAAGAACCTTGGGGGGGGGGGGAGGGGAAGTCTAGACTTAGAGGAATTCATTAGCTAAGTAATATTAGATACTCTTTAAGAATAGTATAAAGCTTGGTGTGATGGTATACAACTTTAATCCCAACACTTGGGAGGTAGAGGTGGGCAGGTTTCTGTGAGTTCAAGGCCAGCCTGGTCTACACATGAAGAACCTCAATAAGAATTTTTGCGTATCTGCTCTCTTAGCAAGCACCACGCGGAAAATTTAAGCACAGCAAGGAATAAAATGGCTTATAGGTTAATATTAGTATGTTAAGCCTGTATTATTTACCTTAAAGACTAATTCTAATTCTGAATGGAAGAGAACAAAGGAGCAAGGAATGGACAGGACAATGAGACTGTCTTGTGTCACATCTTTGAGGTATTGAAAAAAGAATAAAAATTAAGTGCTACGGCTAGTGGAAATGACCATGGATCATGATGAGCCTTAGTTTAGAGTGGGCTTCATATAAACCTTCACTCTTAAGAATTGTCAGCAGGTATATGCCTGAAGAGGAAGGCTTGGAAATTCCTTATTTGAGAATAAGAAAGATTCGTGGCTTGAAGTTCATAAGAAAAAAGAAGTTAAATGGGTAGGTAGGTGTGTTTTGAAAAATTCTCAAATGTGGTATGCTTGGTCTTAGTTCTGAAATTGAAAGAATGTTTTTGGGTCCTTCCCACTGTAGAAGAGTTCTCATCCTTATTCACCCAATTATTTACTTCTTGTGTGGAAAGGAACAAAATATTCATGTGTGACTGACCCACAATGTGGAGGCAGCTAAGAAGGTAGAAAAGGGAGAAGGCTTGTCCAACTCCCTTGCCCAAATACAGGGTATACTCTACTTTCAAAGACATCAATAAGATTTTAAGTACTTCAAGGATCTGGAGTCAAGAGGTTGAGACAGAAGGATTGTGAGTTTGGGTCAATCCTCTGCTATTTAGTGAGTTTGAAAGTCAGCCTGAGTTACAGTAAGATTCTGTACAGAAGCAGAAAGTATGTTGTTACTTGGGGTGGACTTTGGGGTTTCAAATACTCAAGGCAGACCCAGTATCTGTCTTTTCCTTCTGCCTAATGGTCAGTATGTATAACTCTCAACTATTTCTCCAACACCATGCCTTCCTGTGTGCCCCCATGCTTCCTATCATGACAAAAACAGACTAAATAGAAATGGGTAAGCGAGCCCCAATTAAATAATTTCTTTTTTAAAAGTTGCTGTGGTCATGGTGTCTCCTGGTAGCAATAGAACACTGAGCATGACAGCTATCCCATGAGAAAAAATTTGGACACGTCTCTCACCAAACTGGGGACATCAGACTGAGTAGTAGCATATTCAGTGACGTACTACTTATGATAAAGTCCTAATTCCATACATTTACACATTCAACTACTCTTCAACAATTTTTGGAGATGTGCTAAATGTCATGCTGTGTACCTCTTGCAGTAATGAAAACATCGTCCTTACTGTATCAGTGTGTACATCAGTCCTTTGGGAATAGGGAAAAGATGTGAAATCAAAACAGTGAAACATGGTAACAACTGGATGATGAATACTCAGGGATTTATTATATACTCCCTTCACTTTTTGGCATGCCTGATAATTTTCTTAATGAAGTTAGATACGAGTAAAAACTGTCTTTTCTTCCAAGCAAAGGAGCTGGATTTGATAGATGCCTGTTAACACAAGGGAAACTACACCATAAAATTACTATATTGGGTATGGGAAGAGATATGTTCATGGCAAGGTGAGAGGTGGACAGGAAGCACCTCTTGGTAGGGAAGTATTCCATAGAAGGCCTAGCTCAGACGGAGTAGTGAATTCAGCCTCATATAGCCCCACTTAGATTTCCGGCTGGGTAGGAGGTACTTGTGGTTCAGGGTGAGCAGTGAAGGACTAGTCTACTATAACTACTATAACACCCCTGCCTTATCCACTTTCTTTTTCCTTCTCTTGGGTGCTTTAAATCCAGCAAAGTGAGTAGACATTAGTATATCACCAACATACACGAGGTGCTATACAAAGGCTGCAGGCTGTTCTGTGCATATCCTCTCCAGAGCTGGGAACCAGGAATACAAGACATTCCTCAAGGTATGGGGGATGTGACACAATCAGGCCAAGGGCAGATCAGGCATCAGCCCTTCCAAATCAAAGCACTGAGCTCTGGCAGTGGTAGGTTCAAATTCTGACCAGCTTCTACTTCTTTGAACAAGTCACCTAATGTCTTGGTGCTGACACAATTTCCTCATGTATAAAGAGAGTGCAAGTAAACCTTTGGAGGGTTTGTTGTCAGAAGCAAATTCGGACACTCAAGATCATACCACCAAAGGAAGAATCCATAAATGGCAGCCATCATTCTTGGCCAAGTGCTGGCGCGTCCTCCTGGGCGCGCCTCCTGCAGGGTCCCTCAGGAGAGATTGGGCCCGCCTCCGAGGCTAGGTCTTGATGCTCACAGCTAGTGGCCCAGCATCTGGGTATCCACCTGGAGCAAGCAAGGGGCGCGGGCAGGTGGGTTGAACCGTTCCCTGAAAGGATCGCCCTCTCCCCTCGGCTCCCACCCCTGTGCTGAGAGCAGGTGAGGTTTCGCCCAGGCTGCTGGGATTGCAACCGCAGGAGGGGTCGAGGCAGAGGGCGCAGCCCGAGGGTCGGGGGTGGTCCCTCCTTGGTGCTGGTTCCACAGCCGGGTCAACCCTGCAGCCGGCTGGGGCGCGGGGCCCGTGGACTGCGCGCTCTGCGGCTGCGAAAACCCGGAGAGGCGGATGGGAGCGCTCGAGGCGCTCGCAGCCAACTCCTCCGCGGTCCGGCCGCCTAGCTGGGCATGCTCAGTGCGGCCACCGCGCCGCCGTCCGCCAACTCGGGAGCTCGCGCTCCCGGGCCGTGGGGGCGAGAACGCCGGCGGTGGCGGCGGCGGCGGCGGCGGCGAGCGACGCCCCCAGGCAGCCGCAAACTTCGCGGCGGCGTCCGCAGTCTGGCGAGACAGACACCTCGCAACGTCAAATCCAATTCCCTTCCCCTACGTGAGCGATGGATGCTGCGGCCGCCGCTAGAGCGTCCCGGTTGCCGGTCCCTGCCTAGCGGCTAGCTAGGGACCAACAGGTAAACTGTTGGGGGTGGGGAGTGGGGAGCGCGGCGGCCAGGGGCGACCCGGGGTGCCGAGTCTCCTGCGTGCCCGATGTGTCTGTCCGTCGATGCTCGCGGCCACCACTCCTCATCCTCCTCCCCAGCCCCGGGAGGGCAAGCAAAGGGTTAAGTCGGCCCCGCGCCACAGTGAGCGCGGCCCCTTCCAGCCGCGGCGATCGCCTGCAGCCTGCAGCTAGCTAAGCGCCGGGGCGCCACCGAGGGTACCCGCGGAGCCTCTGCGCCAGCAGAGCCGGGAGGCACCGGCCTCGGTCGGCGGTGGCATCTGCATCCTCGCCTCTCACGGCCTCGCTCCCGCGGCTCTGTGCCCGGGCTTCAGGTCCTCCGGGTGCAAGGCGACGGGTGCGGGGCACGGCGAGCCAGGAAGTGGGCGCGGGCCGCTGCGTAGCGCCTCTCGGCGCCCGAGGACGACGAGCTCTCGGCGACACCGAGCCTCCCGCCTAGGCGCCAAGAAAAGTTTTTCCCCCTTCACGCCCCTCCCCCATCCCAGCCCGTGCCCCCTGGGTGGGTTTGGGTTCATTGGTGAAGAAAGTCACACGTCCCCATCAGCTGCTCCTCCCCCGCTCCCCCGGGGACCGGGTGGGGGTGGCGGAGGCCGGCGCCGCGGCGGACCCTGGCCGACCTCCAGCCCCGCCGCGGCCCGTGGAGCTGGCGTCCCGGGGCTCGGTGCAGCGGGGTGCCCACGGAGGCGCCCCCCCTGAGCGCGTCTGCGCGCCGGCAGCGGCAGTCTCCAACCTGCTTTCTCCTGCCTGCAGCGCCACGGCAAGCGAGAGTGGAGGGGAGAGGGAGTCTGTCTGCAAAGTGCTGCTCCCTGGTGCTCAGAGGCGGCTGCTCCAGCTCCAACTCTCATTCATTTCGCCGGTTAACATGAGAGATCATGGCCGCCTTCGGGCTTCTCAGTTATGAACAGAGACCGCTGAAGCGCCCGCGGCTCGGGCCGCCCGATGTCTACCCGCAGGACCCCAAGCAGAAGGAGGTAAGGGCGCCGGCGGCCTCCGCCGTGGTGCCGCGCTCCGCAGCGCTGACCCGGGGCCAAGCTGGCTCGGCGGGCGTCCACGGCGCTGCGGGGGAAGGGTTGGGGAGGGGATCGGAGGCGGGGCCCGGGCTGGGGTATCAGGGACCCTGGGCCACCAAGACCTGGAGCCTGCCAACCCCCGCGCTCCGCTGGGCAGTCGCTCTGCGGGGGCTGGGTCGCTTCCCGGTTGTCGGGCCTTGCACTGCGCCGCTGGGCGCTTTACCGCTTCTTCCTTGCTTGCGTCCTCCTGCTCGTTTTCCTCCGTTTCTGCCAGGTTTATTTCCCCCGCACCCCCCACCCCCACCTTGGTCGTTTAGATAAATCCTCGTAAACTTTTGACAAATGTTGGAATGCAGTGCATCGGACACTGAGGTCTTGGGTTTTGCGCCAGAGGTATAGGCACGGATGGGGGAGGGACCCTTTTCACATCCTCCAGTTTGGAATGGAAGTCGTTTTTTTAGCTAGGTGATCTTATATTTGGCTCTGTGAATGTACTTCTGTATCTCCTTAAAAAATATTAAGAGAACAGTATTAAGAAACACTGAATTTTGTCTCTAGAGAAGCAATTGGCTTTCCCGGAGGCGGCTATGTATGTGTAAAAGCAAGCAAGTTACCTTAGATAGGAATAGCTTCCAGGATTACTTATTTCGTTGAATGAAATCAATTGGCAAAACATTGGCTGTTGCAACCCATACAGTAGCTACAGTGGTTAGCGTAAAGCTATATAGGTGTGTGTCAGGAGTTAACAAGTAATTATGTAACAACTCTCCAGTTGTAAAAATGATCACCCTGGGCTACACAGTTTGCCCAGAGACTTCTCTATCTTTTCTTTTTTGGTTCACCTGATCCGCAGCTGTCCCTCCAGACGCTGCCAGCTATAGCCCACCCATCTTCTCTTTTCTGTAGCTGAACGTGAAATGACGATGTATTCTTTCTGTGACTCTGATAAATGCTCTATTAAAAGTTTGCATGTCCAGTGGTTTCACCGAGGACTTTGTAAATAAGAGTTCTTTAAGTCTTCTATTTTTGATAAATGTATCGGGTTCCTTAGTAGAGAGAGGCTCAGCCCAGACTGGCTAATGTGTCTGAGAAATCGTCATTGCAATTCCTTTGAGATTTATCAAATTAAAATTTGAGCATCAAGGGTTCAGATAGAAGATGGCTGGCAAGTTTAGAGGTAGTGCTTCACCACGGGGTTAGTAGATTTCTTTTCTGCTCATGTCCTTACTCAGCTGCTATGGACTGTGCTTACCCTATCCTTACCCAGCTGCTAAGAAAGAATAGGGACTAAGGACCAAGTGTAAAGAAAGTTGACATAAACATTAGTGGCAGAACATTCATAAAGTTTTGGTAGGGATAGAGACATTTATTTGGATGACTTTTCTCATCTGATAATTAATGTCTCACTACATCTTTCTGGAGAATGATTTAATGAGGGCAACTCCCTGCTTTTGGGTTGGTGGCTTGGGTTATCATGTGTGCTTGTTTAGCATTTATTTTTAAATATGATGGCCATTTCAGGATTTGGATCCTGGAAAGGATAATTTTGGATATTGGGTCCTTTTCTAGAAATCTAAAACTGGAAGGAATGACTTTAAAGGGTACTTTTTATACTTACATTTGAGGAAATGAGATGGTTGAAGCCCAGAAAAACTTGATCTATCTGAAGTGTGGGGTGAATAAGCCTACTGGATTATCATTGCAGTGCTTATTGAAATCAGTACTGCGCTCAGGGTGAGTGCTGTGTTGTTACTCTTCTAGGATTCACTTTTCCCCAGGCGACCGATATTCTATCTCTCTTGAGGAGAGAGTTATATGTGGCTGTAGTCAAATTTGGGTACAATACAGAACAGGTGCTTGGCTGTTTTTTGGTGGTTGTTGAACAGATTCCTAAGCTTCAGTTATTTATGTTTTATACTACTCCCTCAAAATTCCACCCAGTCTTTGTGCACTGAGTGCTTTTATTCTTTTAATAACTGTAGAGAAACTTTATTGTGCTGTCTGGGCATTTTTGACTTTCACAGTTTACTGAAGTTTGTATATGATTATATAAAGCATCAGATCCCATATATAAGTATATACATATATATACACACACACACATATATATATATATGGGATTACATATATATATATGTTACACGCAAACACAAGATTACACAGATTCAAAAGAGATCATATATATATATATATATATTTGAAAAGTTGACTTGTGCATCCAGAGCTACACTGCTGTGCATCAGGGAGCTGTGGTGATCTGTTTGAGAAAGGTCTCGCTGTTCTACCCAAGCTGGTCTTGAACTCAGGATCTTCTTGCTTCAGTCTCCAGAGGTCACAGGCCTGCCACACATCTGGCTGGGAAGCCCTGACTTAATGGAGGAGTGTAGGCTTCCAGTTTGACAGTCAGGAGTTTGAATTATGGTTGGGTATCTCTGTAGTTGGCAACATTGCATCACTTCTCCCTTGCCAGCTAGTTTAATTCCTCTTCAGGGGAAAAAAATGGTAAAACTCTGTGAAAAATTTGTGTAAGGAAAGCCCTATTTCTAACGTGCTGCCTTATCACGGTATATGTGGCTTTTATTGTTAAGAAGTATAATAATGTTCTGCAAATAGGATTTCAGGGATCCTTCAGTGAGGACTCTGGGGACATAATGAAAAGATCTGCTAACCTGCTTCATCAATTGATTGAGTCCATTCAAGAGCTTGCAGTACTCCAGCCTCCCTTTATTAAATGTGGTGGTTGAATACTTTGTCATGTGTACACAAGCTGTCCTCCAAGCTTTGAAATGGGAGGGTCAGAAAAGGGGGGGGATCTCTTTACTCTTCCTCCTTTCCAGCTCATCTTCATATCAGTATTCACACAGCATTCAGCAGTGTGTCTTGCCTGATCTGCTTCCAGAATAGCTTGGATTTCAGATTCATCTGATGCTTCTCAGTTTGAACTTGCTCACTTTTTTTTTTTCTTTTTTTCTTTTGGTCTGGCTTTAGGCTGACTTTTCTCCCCTCTGGAACTCTTGCATATGTTGGTCTGCTTGGACACCTGCCTGTTCTTCCCCCCCCCCCGTCCCCAACATTCCATCCAGTTCTCACATAGCTGTGGTGCAGAAGGTGGGCTCTGGAGCCATTCTGTTTGTCTGGATCTTGGCCATTTTGTTTATATATCCTTTTTATTTTCCTTCCTTCGTGCCATTTCTTTTCCTTGTAGGGTGTAGATGAGACTACTGCTTTCCTGCAAGGTGATTGGATACTTACATGGATAATGTATGTAGAAAACTTACACTAGAGTTGGGCATAGATTCAACATACAAATATTTCCTGTCAGGGATTACTGTCAGGCTTGTCTCTTTATCATCATGTTGGCCTCAGCCCAGTGACCTTCTCAGGACTTTGTGATGCGTGTATCATTTATAATCATTTGTTTGTGTTTGGCCATTCCCTACCAATGGGACAGTTTCTTGAGGACAGGGACGACATATGCATTTGCTGTCACTGATGTGTCTGGCATAGAGTGAAGTTCCTGGGATTCCAAGGATACAGATATTTCTTATATATTAGTGAACAAGATGAGTGAATAAAAAAGTAAACATGGTGTTAGAGGTGTTGGGGAAGTCTGGGTAAACGCCCAGAGTATCCCTGCTGTTTTCTGAGAGCTGTGGAAGAGAAATGAAATCCTAGAAGAAAGAAGTTGTTTTACCTGGGCCATGAGGCCTGGGGAGTTGAATAGTAGATAAGTTAGGAAATCAAATTAGTAAGAAAAATAGCTTGGTGTAGTCCTGAGGTTTCTGGGCATAGGAGCCACCAGCAGGGCCCAATGGAAGGATTGTGTGGTGTGCAGAGCAGGGCTGCTCAGGAGAGGGGCAGTGCAGCTTTACAGAGTAGGCACGGTGTGTACACATCTTCTTCCAGCTTCTGAGCAGAACTGACTCTCTTGAAAGGTTAAGATAGAATCCTGTCTAGGGCTGGAGCCTACTGGCCCAGTGGTGGTTGATTGCTTAGCATGTATGAGCCTGGGGATTCAGATAGCCAGTACTACAAAAGAAAAGGGAAGCAAACATGGAGTGGAGGGGGCCTGGGTTGTTGGGTCTCAGATTCAGCAGGTCTAAGGAGTGGCCCCAGAATTTGCATTTTTAACCAGATGGGATGGAATCTGATACTACTTGCTGGTCTGGAGCCTGCTTTGAGAGTTAGTCTAAAGAGAAGGTGGCATCCCACGTTACAGGGCCTGTGTCCTAGGGAACTTCACTTGCTTCTCTGAAGGACTTCTTATGGGCTGAAGCTGAAGTTTGGCCTATCAGCCCACTCACCACTGTTTGGTGGGACTTCCTGCAGATGTCATATCCTCTTTTAGTCATATCTGAGAGTATGTCAGGAAACTCCAGTCCCTCTCCACCCTTTAGAGCCTCAGCATTCTGGCCCCTTGCTTATCTCCGCTATGGCCACCACACAGCTTGCCTCTGTGTTACCCCTGCTTTGAGTCAGAGTCCTCACCTGTGAAATGGGGTTTGTCTTTGAACAAATGGCTGTATCCAGAGCACAGTGACATGCCACATGGCCATGTCACATATACCACACTTAATACAGGTCAGCTACAAGTAACTGATGTCTTGGTAAAGGATCCGAGCATCTTCTGCTACCCTGATGACAGTATCTATGAGAGTTGCCCTTGGAAATCTGGTTTGATTCACCCCTTCCAGCTGTGTAGCTTTCTGGCTTTTCTGGCTGTGCACTGGGCCACTGTTACTTACTCCCCCTCCAATAGGCCTGGACCTTCCTATTTAGGTTCCAGTTCCTAAACACCAATAGTCGTGTTTATTGTTCTTGGTTTTTAGCTAAGAGATTGTCCCACATTTGGGGACCCTTCTTGCAGCCCATCTTCAGCTTTTTGTGTCTTGCTGTGCTTAGATGGTGCTCATGAGTGTGTGAAAGATAATTGCTGCTCATGTTGCATCTACTCCCCACCCCTGCTCTTCTCACTGCAGTGTGAGCTGCTTGAGGGCAGGGGTTTGTTGCTGGTGTTTGCAGGACTGCCTTGTGGCTGGGGTTAGGCCAGGTACTAATTGAAGGAGAAATCAACAAAATTCATGGGGAAGACAGGGGGGGACTGAACAAATAGGCCAGTGGCCTGGAGGACTAAGACAGAAGGGTAGGGAGACATTTGGTTCTAGAATGTTCCTTGCCTGGAAGAAAAATTTGTTGGCCTCAGGGCCCAGCTACAAACTTAAATAAAATCCCAGTATTTAGGGAGGGGTAGACCTGCCTTTAGGTGACTCGGGTTAGAAAGCCCTGGTTCAGTTCTTATTCTATTTTAGCTGCCCAAAGAAAAGTTCTAAATGAGGCAGGGGATGTACTTAGTGTCAGACAAGACCCTGGTTCCAATCACACACCCAACTTTTAAAGGAAAAAAAAAAATGTTGCTAAGTGAGTCTGGCAAGAGGGGGAGAAATGCAACCAGTTGCCATTTCTAATCAAGACCTGCCTGGTCAGAATTAATGGGAGGAAACCCAGGAACTTGTAAGTAACCTTTCTGGGTGATTCCTCAGCACACTGAACTTGAGAAGCAATGCTTTGGTTTGTGTGCTTACCTACAGAGCAGCATGGGTTCTGTCACATTCCCACTTACTGTTTAATACGTAGTATCTTTCCTCACATCTTATTTGAAGGATTAGTACTTTTGGGAGCTAAGCTGCATGAACGAGCATTTAGCTACTTTCCCCTTGAACGTAGCTGATCTAAAATGCTGTTCTTAGCCTGGGCTTGTTTTCTGTCAGCTGTAAAAGCATTGCTAGCCAAGTAGAATTTCATTCCTGGGTCTGGAAATATCCAAAGCTATTTCCCATGTGTTCTTGGCTAACCTGAGGTAAAGGGGATGTGAGCTAGCCTTTTGCCTTAAACCCCTGCTTTAACTTAGTAGTGTTGTGAGGTTTCTGTTTGACCTGATACTGGGTCTTCAGATGGAATTTCTGTGGGAGTTGAAGCCACTGTCCTTCATCCAACATCTTGTTGGATGTTTCTGCACAGTTTGACACTTGAGATTAGACATGGTCCTTCTTGGAGCTGGAGAGTCACAAAGTGATGTGTGGTCTTTGTGTAGGTAAGAATGTATCCTAACAGAGTCTGGAGCCTGGGATTTTTGCTAACAGTACCACCCTCAGGGCACCAGCAGGTGCTGGCAGAGCAGAAAGAGAAAAACAGACTCAGAGGTCTCATGCTCTTTGTTCTGAGGCTCTTTTCATAAGTAGGTTTTGAACTTCTGGGGAGGCCACTGCCCTGGTAGAGGATGAAGTGGTTATGGCTTTGAGTCTCTGTGCCACAGCGAAGGAAAGCAACATTGGTTCAGCATGGAGAATAGGAACCTCTGGCTGAGTAGGAAGGCCTGGTGGAGGGAAGAAACACAGCACGGGCACCAGACCCCACGTTCCTCTCCAGAAGAGAGGGAGCTGGGGGCTTCTGCAAATACTTTCCTTGTCACTATTCAATTTATTTTTCTTCCTTCCTTCCTTCTTTCCTTGTTTCCTTCCTTCCTTCCCCCTCCCCCTTTTTGGTTTTTTAAGACAGGGTTTCTCTGTGTAGCCGTGTCTGTGCCTTGGAGCTTACTCTGTAGGCCAGGCTGGCCTTGAACTCACCACAGAGATCCGCCTGCCTCTGCCTCCAGAGTTCTGAGATTAAAGGTGTGCCCCACCACCGCCCAGCAGTCACTAGTCAATTTCTAAAGCTGGTCCATGGTGACAGGAACTTCAAGAACTGTGCTCAACTCCTCAGTGCCTTAGGAAACTTACTCATGAGGAGAAAACAAACAAGCAAACAAACAAAACCACTAAATCAACAAAAGGACACAATTCCTACTTAAATTTTCATGTCTGTATATTATGGAAGTTTTGTTAACTCTGGGTCTTTGAGCCCATTTGTCAGTTCTCTGACACAAAGAATGCTGGGTAAATTTTAAATTAAGGTACTTTTTATTTTTAAGGAAAAGAAACATCACAGTTTTGAGGGCTTAGAGATCTAACATTGAGGGGTTTGTCATTTGAAAAGGGGCTTCTTGTAATATGGTGAAAGGCATTTCACAGATGTGCATGATCAAGAGTGGTCCGACTTGCTTTTGGAGCCCACCTTTTCCTGACCCCTGACAACAGCAGAGGTTGTCCTTAGGGTGGGTGACAACAGAGTGTGGGGGAAGGGGCAGAGAGCTAGGTGACCTGCCTCTTAGCTTTGTCACATAAGGGTAATCTGAATTTTGGGGAAACACATTTAAATCACTGGGTTAGCAGTACTTTTTATTTTCTTTCTTTCTTTCTTTCTTTCTTTTCTTCTTCTTCTTCTTCTTCTTTTTTTTTTTTTGCTAATACTCTGCATTTCAAACTGTGACTTTAGCCTTGTAGTGTTATCCCCTCCCCCAAAAAAATAACCTAAAAAATAATTAGATGATTCTGATTGGCTTTGTGAAGATCAGCCCCTAGTATATTACTGTTATTTATTTATTTTTTTATCCTTAATCTTCAAAATGGCTTGAAGTTAGTACTGTGTTGCCTAAGCTAAGCCTCAAATTCCTGGTCTCCTGGGAATGTCCCACCCCAGCCTTCCTTAGCTAGGAATTCCAGTGTGTGACACCACACCTGGCGACCACTGTTAGTCCTCAGCCCAGAGTTCCACATCCTGCACACCTGGGGCTCTTCTCAGAGCTGGTGCTCTTCTCAGAGGAGACTTTGCCCGGCACCTCTCTCCTTCCAAGGCTTCCGGGTCAGGTCGCCTGTCTTTATGCTGAAGAGAAGCTCCTCTTGGTTTTAGTTCATTAGCACCTGAGGGCAAAGTTCTTAACGGTGTCTCCCATCTGGGAAGAGGAACCTTACCACATCCCAGATGACCATACCCTCCCCAGCCTTGCCCATAGTCCAGTCACAGCATTTATGGTCACTGTCCTTCATTTTTCTTCTGTCAGAGACCTTTGCTCTTCCAGCCCTCCCCTCACCCAAGGTGGAGGTTTGAGGTGAACAGGAAACCTCACCAATTACTTTCTCAGCCTGATTTGAATAAGTGTGGTTCTTTGCATCAACTTTTGTTTTATTGTCCCTAGGAGAGAGCTGCCTGCACACTTGTGGCTCCTTTCACAGAGTTGCCTGAGCCTGTGGTGTCTGACAGGAGCAGCAGGGTGGAGGTCAGGCTCTGTTTTGAGAGCATTCCAGCTCTGCCCTTTCTACTGGGTAATTACTCAGAGTGGTTTAATACGAAGGATCCTGTAAACTTAAAAAAACAACAAAACACAAATCAAATATGAGGTCTAATTCAGTGGCGTGCTGGAGCCAACTTGCACTAGCTGCTGTGCAAATGCAGGAATCATGCGAGCTGACAGACACCGGGTTCATTACTCAAATTCGTCCATGGTGGGTGTATGGTACTTACACCTAGGACACTGGCAAGTGTTCATTAGGTCTCCCTTGTTTTTAAATGAAGGCTGATTGATTGGCAGGCTTACCAGCAGCTGTGTTACAGAAGACACCTTTGTCATGTGTACTCTGCCTTTCCATTCCTGCCTCCCACAACAAACAAACAGCAAACAAATGCACGAGGTCTTCATCCTCTGTATCATTTTGGAGCCTGGACTAAGCACATGCCTTCACTGTAGACAGAGGTATAATGGGAATCTGCTATAGGACCTGCTGCAGAGAGACACTTCCCTCTCTGATAAATGTACTGGCGCAGGAGAAAGTTCCTTCCTTGTGCCCTGAAAAATCCTGTTAGCGAGAGAGAGGATATGATAGCTGGAACCACTGCACCCATCTTGTAACCATAAGACAGCAAGCTGAAAAGCTAACACAAAACAATGGTTGAGTAGCCCCATGAGATCCTCAAGGCACTGAACTTAACCTAGGGAGCACTGGCAGTCCCCACAGTTCTTGTTAAGGAAACAATAGAAGTCTATTCTCTTTAAGCCAGTACTGGGGCCGGGTACCAAATTCAGGAGCAAGAGGCATTTTAATGTGGGTGTGGCGCTTTCCATGCCCTCAAAGACTCACAGTACTTGCCCCTCTAAAAAGAGTGAGGTTTTCAGAATTCTTAATCTCTGGCTTAGTCTGGGGCATAGGCAGGAGGTAGCAACAGAAGAGGCCCACCAGGACCAAGGCCCCCTGGAAGTCGACAGAGACTGAGCAGAAGACCTTTTTATTTCTGCTCTTGGTAGGAGGAGTTTGTCTGTAAGAGGGAAGAACCCTGTTCTGGTTTCCTTGGAGAAGGCATAGAAGAAGCCATGCCTGTCGGGGTGCTAGAGGTAGATTATTCCAAGTTTCTCCACAACAAAGGGAAACTCAGCTCTCATAAAGTGACTTCCCACAGTAGGTCTGTGCTGACACTTGTGTCCCTGATTTGTCTTTGCATTGTTACTTGACTTTCCATTTAGAGAGCTTTGAGGTTTTTATTTTAATTTTTTATTTCATTTTTTTTTTTTTTTTTTTTTTTTGCTAAATACCTTTATGCTTCTCTGACAGTAGTGAGAATCCCTTTGCATTTGAAGGTCCCTGACTTGTGGGACCTTCTCAGCTCAGCATGTGTTTGCCCCAGCTTGCAGATCTCCTGTGGTGTTTGTTGGAAGCTCAGGCAGACTTGGTCTTGTGTTTTTGGGAAGGAGGTTCCCAGTACCATTTCTGCCTCTGGGGATAGCTATAGCTCTGGCTGAGGCATTTTTAGGTCTGTGTTTACTAGGAGCATTGCTTCTTCTGTGTCACCTTCATTGATGACAGTGACATTGCCTCAGTTGTGACATACCTGAAAGTGGATGCCTCCTTAGTTGCAGAATGTTGTGGCCCATAGGAAGAGGCATTTTCACTATTGGGCTTTATGTTCCATATTATGAGGGGAATGTTACTGTACCCGTGCATGGCAAACTGATTCAGTCATTTAACCAGTAATACTGAGCACTCCTGGGGCTTGGTGCCAGCTAGGGCTTAATGAGGACAGGGCCCAAATTTGCTCTCCTGCTACATCCTGGCCCATACCTAGGAGTCAGAACATTTTTTTTGAAGGTGAATGGATATAATCACAAATAACTAGAGGAACATCAGCTCCAGAGCCCTGATCTTTTGATCTATAGCAAATGTTTGGCTAGGGTGCTTATTCTTCATGTCCCTCTGGGACATTGGCAGTATCTGGAGACACTGTGCATGATCACAACTGGGTATGTGTGTGCTCCTGTTATGGTCTGGGCAACCACACAGCCCCACACACCAGGCTTTTCTGGATCCAACTAGTTCTGGAATGGAGGGATGCTGACTGAGGGGGTGACAGACAAATAAATGAGGAGCAATGTGGTTCAGTTATTATCCAGAGCTCTGTGGGAACAATAGAAGTGATCTATTTTTTTTTTTTTTTTTTTTTTTTGTAGAACTTGAGGGAGAACTTAGAGGCTGTGTAGGAGTGGATGGTGCTGAGGGCCAGCTTGTGCAGAGTCCCTGACAAGAGCACCACAGGCTCTGGAGCCTAGACATAGTGTGTTGTTCTGGGCAGATCTTGGTGATGTGGAAAAGGAAGGTGGGGTCAAGGCCTGGGTGCACCTATGGTGGCTCTATTGAGGACCCTTGGTAATTACTTTGTTACTTGTGATTACTGTAAGAAGTTACTACAGAGTTTGGGGATGGGGAGGTGAACTTCAAGCATCAGGAATGTATTTTCCCATGGTTCTAGAGGGGAGTCTGAGCTTAGGGTGCAGGGGTCCCTCTGAAGGTCTGGGGGGAGTTTTTCCTTGCCTCTTGTGCTTTGGATCTTCACATAGCCTTTTCACTCAAGGTTTTGCTTCCATTTCATACAGCCTCCCTTCACCTCTTCTGTTTGGGACTTCCTTATGAGGACACTTGATTAAGACTTGCCTGGACAATCTAGTATAATCTCATATATAGTTATATCCATAATAATGTCACAGCCTTATATTCCCAGATTCCATGTGGGTATTCCACCCCTCCCCATGGGTTTGGGAAACTTGGTAGGGAAGCCGAACAGGGTATCGTCAGCAGTTACTCAGGTTGGGTTGCAGAATTGGCAGAGTCCATGTGAGCCTGAGATGGCATGAGAATCTGCAAATGCTAGAGCAGCCTGCTGACCCTGAGAGATGGGGCTTTGCAGTAGGACGGTTCCAGCACTGTTAGTTGAAGCCAGCATTTCCCAAACTTGATTTTCAGGACCCCTTTACAATCTTAAGTACCAGGGATCCCTTACAATATTAGTTTGTATTGGTTAGTTTGCATTTCCTAATATTTCTACAAATTTTGAAAATTAACAAAATTTTTGAAGACATTTATGTTTGCTTATTTGGATATAATAGTAGGTAGGTTTTACTTGTTTTTGGTATGTGCATGATGCTGGGGACCCAATTCAGAGACTGAGCAAGCTTTTTGTGATGTACCTATATACCTTCAGGTTTAGATTTTTTTTTTTAGATGAGAAACAACTCTTACTAAAACAATAGAATTGTTGAAAATGAGGTGTTGTTTTACATTTCTGCAAATGTCTTGAATGTGTAGATTTTCATAACTGGTTTTTCATTCACTCTATTGCAGTATGTGATTTTGTTTAAAGAACATGAAGGGAGTCTGACTTCTCACAGAGAAGGATCTGGGGAGTTCCTGAGAATTGAGGGGTCTCGGACTTGGCTTAGGCTGTTGGGTAGATGTGCTGCTGCTGATCCTAAACCAGTGTGCCTCAGAAATTATTTTCCCTGAGTTTGAGAAATTTAGTTGGGGGGGGGGATAATGAGATTTTTTTTTTCTGGGTGTTTTTAATTCTAAGTTTCTGAAGAATCAAAATTGAAATGTATATTAGTGCAGGCTGAAAATTTGTAGCTTTGAGGGTGAATAAGTCATGACTGTGATGGCATGAGAATCGGTGAATGTTAGAGTTGCCTGCTGACCCTGAGAAGTGAAACTCTATACAGCTTGACTTCCCGGACCCTGTGTTACACAAGTTAAGAGGTCTACAAGACCCATTAAAATCCGGTGAGGGGATCTTTACTTTCCCAGACCTGTTGAGTGATTTTTGTCTTTGGGACCTTTGCTCCTTTGCTTGTAGCTCCTGCTGCCTGCCTTATTTTATCTCTGCGAAGTGATTTCTTACTGTTCAGCGTCTTACACGGTGTGTGCTTGTTCACCCTTGGCGCTGTAGTCCCTAGCCACTATAAGTTTTGTGCAGCAGCGCTAGACCTGTTTTCATCTGACCTGGTATGTCATAAAAGAGGGATAACAGTTGCTGGCTGGATCTGGGGATTGAGCAACAGTCATTATCAGCAAATGGTTATTAGAAACCTAAGTCACAGCGTGGTACAGACTATGGCAGTACCAGGATGTGGAAGAAATGGTTCCTGCTTTGAGAAGTTGGGATGGAGCATACCTGATTTGTGAACAGTGTACTAGGGTCATTAAAAAAGTGTTGGTGGGATGGCATGTTCCATCCTTGAGTGTTCAGAGGTGGTGGGTGTTTCCTGGGCTGAGTGGAGAAGGCCTGAGCAGAAATTCTGAAAACAGTGATAGGTCCTTTCCTTCCCTTTCCTTCCCTCCCTTCCCTCCCGACCCTTTCTTTCCTTTCCCTTCCCTCCCTCCCTTCTTTCCTCCCTCCCTCCCTCTTTCCCTACTTCCCCCTCCCTCCCTCCCTTTCTTTCTTTCTTTCTTTCTTTCTTTCTTTCTTTCTTTCTTTCTTCCATAGATGTACTATTTTTATTTATTTTTTGGTGAATGGGTGTTTTGCTTGCATTTTGTTTGTATCCTATGCACATGTGGAGGCAGGAGAGGATGCTGGATTCCCTGGAATTGGAGGTGCAGGCAGACAGTTTTTAGCCACTGTGTGGACACTGGGAATTGAACTTGGGACTCTGGAGAAGCAGCTGATGCTCTTAAACACAGAGCCATCTCTCCCTTGTGGTTTCTTAGACCATCTCATGTAGCCCAGGTTGGCCCTCTAACTCCATTTGCAGCAGAACTCCCATCTACCTGCCTTCCCGCATCAAGTCCTGGGATTATGGTTCTAAAGTATTTGGCTGGCATTAAAACACACACACACACACACACACACACACACACACACACACACACACACACACACACACACACACGTCCCTTTCTGGCCTGGAACTAGAGGTCCCCCTGTTCTCAGCCTCTCCAGTGCTGAGATTACAGGTGTGCTAGGCCTAAGAGGTGGGAAATTGGGCACCATGTTTGGAGGAATTGCTCATTTTCTTTTTAAATGAGAATGTGTTGAATGTGTAAACTTGAATGCATGTTTTAGGAAAAGAAATAGGAAGTGATGAAAAGTGCAGTGTTGGGGGAGCAGGCAGATGAGCCCCAGTGAGGGAAGAGAGGCAGAGATTGAGCTCTCCAGGGGGAGGATGACTGTGATCACCCTTGAGAAAGTTGAGGAGACATTGCTTCCATGGGGATCCTTTGAGTTTTCTAGACATTTCCAGAGTCAGCTTGATTGTGCCAAGGTTTTTCTCTGCAATAATAATTTGTTCGACAGCCCATAGGCAGTGTCCCTCCACACAGTGTCTTGTCAACTGAGTCATGGTCTGCTGCCCCCCCTCTTGCAGTCTCTTTGTTCATGGACTGATGCAGCCAGGTGACTGAGAGTACTGTTGAAAATGCTGGCAGGAGTGGAGAGAACCATGTGCGTCTGAAGTGTCGTTGAGACGTTTAGTTAAATGACTGCTTTGCTTATGGTATGGAGGGCCTAGGAAACTCTACCTCCAAGGTGATGCTCATCATTTTCTTCTCAGCCCTACAAGGAGGACAGTACTGACACTCCTCAGATTTTATCCATTTTTACAAAAGCTACACACAGCAGTGGAAAGTGAGGGAACTATTTTGTGAGTCAGTTGTTTTTGTGTGGTCAGTTTGAAATGAGATCCAACTTAGCTGTTTTTGAAGGTTCTTTGTGAACTGGAGATACTATTTAAATTTCTAGCACTATTTGAAATTTGCTTAGAGCTTATTAAGTAATCAGTCTTTTTGAGATTGTATATTCATTTACTGGCGACTTGCTGTTTTCCTCCCATATGCTGGGTGGTTTGGGGGTGCAGAAAGGAAATCGAAGCCTGCTGTCCATCTCCCTTCGAAGAGTGCTTCTCAGGGTAACTATGGTTAGGGGCGAGATTGTTTTAAAACCACGTTTTATTCTGTTGTAGCCTGGTATTAATATGTGACAAAACCGAAATGCTGCTCACATGTGGTGGCAGTATCATCTTGCTGCGGTGGCACCTTATGCTTTCTGTGTGCATGTGGCCTATTGAGAACCAGTACTGGTGCTGGCTGTCTTTGAAGTGGCACTGCCTCATGCAAGTTTGCGTCCAGTTCACCGAACCCATTGAAAACCCTTTCTGAAACGATTGGTGTATTTTTTTTTTAAATTTTAAGATTGAGGACTAACATTTACATTCAATGGTATGTAAAGTGTCAGTTACATGATAATAGACAGTATCTGCTGGGTCTGTTATTCTGAGACAGTTTTCTGTTTCTCTGAGCTGAGTGGAACCAACTGCTGTTTATAAATGAAGAAACTGAGGTACAGGAAATACCTGACTCGTCAGTGCCATTTCCAACATTAGGTTGGAACTGGACTTTGGAACCTGTGCAGTGTTACGCTCTCTATAGAGAGAGGCTGGAGGTGCTTAGTGAGAGTTCCATAAAGAGAGACTAGAGGCTGGAGATGCTGCTTGGTGCTGGCAGGGAGGGGTAGGTGGGCTCTCTACAGATCAGGCTTGGTGGAGCTGGGCCACTGCTGGTGTCCTGGCTGCCTACAGCGGGGGACTGTGGGCGTTGATGGTGAGCGCACATGATTCTCTGTTAAATTAATCTCGCTAGTTCATGCCTAACAAATCCAGTGTGGGGGAGAGAGTAGAGCAGAGCCCAGGAGGTTGTGAGGGAGTAACCAGGCCATGAAGTAAAAGGAATCTGAACAGGACTGGAGAAGTGGCAGTTGGTGGTAATTGGTCAAAGGAAATGAGAAAGGGGGTGTGGACAGTGTTCAGATTTCTTGGGACACTGTGAAGCTAGTTTGCAGGGTCCTGTGACTTGAAGACTTCAGAGTGACACATTTGTGCTAGATCTGTAGTGACATGCCAGGCATTCAAATTAGCACTTCATTGTTAAGTTGAAATGGGTGTCAGACCCTCCCGCCCATCCACAAGAATCCCAGCTGCCTTTAGCCAGTCATCAGGTTAAAGTCTTAAGCTAAAAGGGTCCACATAGCTCTGGTTTTCTGCTATCCCATGTTTAAATTTCTCCTTGGAAACCTCCACACTGGCCTTCTTCTGGGCTACTCTGGTGGCGATTAATAGCTAGCAGGGCCTGGCAGGTTTGCGATGCATGGCTGAGCGGTGGGGAGTGAGCAGGCTTCCTGAAATTGGAAAGGGAGGAGAAGCTCCCAGGTGCTAACTGAGGTCCTCTATTCAGACTGGTGCTTTTGTGTTCTGGTTTGTTTGTTTGTTTTACCCTGGCAAGGGGAGGTTTGTTTTCCTTGTCTCAGAATTACAGCTAGTAGCTCTGTTTGTGACCAGCTGACCTAACATGAGCAAACACAATCACCATGTCTAAGAGCAAAATGGAGAAACTGCTCTCTGCCCTCCCACAGCATGGCTGCGAAGGGTGCACTGAGCTAGGTGTAGGGGGTGTAGTTAACAGGTGGGGAACCTTACTGAGGCAGGGAAGCTGGTTGACTGCAACATCCAGGGACGCATCCCAAGACTTGTGCTAGTTGTCTCTGCTTCAGATCACTTCACGTCACACCTGGCTGCAGGAAATACTAAGTGAAAAGATGGTTGAAAGGAAGAATTTACATTAGAAAGTCTAAAGAGAAAGCAGTCTTTTGTGACACATTCTGGGTAGGGTAAACTATCAGATGTTTAGGTTTTCTTTCTTTCCTGTCTTATGTATATGCAAATCTAAGAGTTCAAACATTTTTTTTTCCCCCTGCAGTTTTGCTTGAATCTTTCTGAGAGCCACATCCAGGTGTGTGGTATCAGTGGGAGACAAGCATTTGGATGGGCTTTGAATGTGAATTAATGGGAGACAATTATTTAAATGAATGGAGTGAATGTGCAGTGTACAGTATTTAGATATAATTGGAATCTAAGGCTCTCTACTTTAAAAAAAAGGGAGGAACCGCTGGCCTGCCTCACTTGGCTACTCTGGTCAGAATGAGGGAGCTTGTTAAGGGTCATCGTGTGTGTGTTTGCTACTCATTGGTGTGGACATTTCCATCTAATGGTTTAAAAGTTCTTAAACATCCAGTCATGTGCATGGCTAGTCTTTATGTGGTGGCCATAGAAAAGGCTTGATGGTGATGACTCTGTGTTTAAAAATAGTATGTGCAGTGACTGCTCTGACTGTGTCATAATGGGAATGTGACATGGGCAGTGTTACCTCCATTTCACAGAGGAGGAGAAGAGGGCCAGGATTCTGGGTTAGGTTGGTTGGAAATACTGCTTGTTGCAGAGGTCTTATTGTCTTGGAGAGTGCCATGGATGCAGCTCCAAATTGTCACCAGTAGTAGTCCAGGGTATTGTTTTTAGAGATCTCTGAGGAGACCGCTTAAAAGTCAAACCATAATACCACCTAAACCTTCCTTCTACCGAGTACTAGCACTCAGCCCCAGATTGTCAATTTGTAAAAAGGGTTCTTACTGTGTGTACGTTACTTATGAGTTATATGAGGATGTGCAAGCATGTTCTGCCTACAAAATAATGCGAGAGAAAGAGAGAGAGAGAGAGAGAGAGAGAGAGAGAGAGAGAGAGAGAGAGAGAGAGAGAGAGCACACCATCACTGCTACCATGATTAAGAGGCATTGTCTTTTGCTTTCAGTAGACATAGGTGAGAAAAGTTGGTCTTATTTCAGGTTTCATAGTTAGTGATTGTCAGGCTTCAGGTGTGGTTAGGATGGGAGGTGAATATTAATAGCAGTGTAGATGATGGGGGATACACGAAGCCAACGTTTTGGTGTGACTTTGATGCAAATGTGGCCCTGATGTGAGAGACATTGGTGAGGCCAAGGGAGAGGAAATGTTTCTTTTTGTGAAGTCATGCCCTGTTGAGGAGGCTGGTATTAATGCTCTCACTATCAAGTAGTTTGGCTACAAATAAGGCAGTCTGTCCAAACCTTCTCAGATGGTCATGGGTTGACATGTCAGGCAAGGAGTGCAGATAGAAATTTTCTACACTTTCTCAGCAGCTGTGGACTGAGCTATGGTCTCCACATTGCTGCCACATGGCTTGGCACTTGACTTTAGGGACAGTGCTGCCCTGAGGGCTGGCAGAAATTCCCCTTTCTACTTAGATTGCTAGGACTGCAGAAACAAACACCATAGCTTGGACAGCTTAAAACACTGGGAATTGTTTTCTCATAGTTAGATACCTTCAGTGACTATCTTAGCAAGGCCATGGGCACTCTGTGCCTCAGGCAGGGATCTTTCCATGTGTTCTATAGCTTCTGGTAATCTAGGCCCTTCTTAGTGTGTAACCAGATAATTCTCTGCCTTGTTTTTGCTTTACTGTCTTTCTTCTGTGTTTGTACCTTTATCAGGACAGCAACCTACTAGATCCGAATCCGTGTATTCAGTACGACCCTGTTTGGCTTGCATCTGCAAAGACACTAGTTCAAATAAGGTCATCACACACTTATTAGAGACTAAGATTTGACATTCCATTTTCCCCTTGGGCTCAGTTCTACACTGTACAGTGTGTGCACAAACCTTGCCCCATCTTTCGAGTGTGCAGGCTGATTTCGCATGCAGTATACAGTTCAGTTGTGTTGTCCTGCATGCTGAGGCAGATCATTTTCTTTCTTGGTCTATTTTATTTCCTTTCTGCTCTTTTTCCTGGTGTTGGTGAAACACTCCCTGTGACTCCTGATCTCACTCTTCTTTCTCCAGACCTTTATAGAAGCATCCTATGAACTTACTGCATCTTCATTTTCCATCTGTTCTTCTGATCCCTGCAGAGTGGCTTTCAGGCCTTCACACTGGGTCCCTAGGGATGGGCACATCCCAGGAGCACTTGGCACCGTTGCCCTTTCTTGCTCCAAGACACTTTCTTCCCTTAGTTTCCCAGGTGAAGCACATTAGGTCTCCTTCTTTTCCTGGAATGGCCATGTTGTGACATGTCCTTGGAAGGTTTCCTTCACTACCTATCATATCACAGTTGAGCTTCCTTGGGGTCTATCCTGGACTCTTCTCCCTTCTCAGTTTCCTCTCTTCCTGTGCATCTCATCCCTAGGTTTGATTGGTCACCTATAGGTAGTCACTAACTCAGAACCCTCTGGCCTCCAGACTGCTATTTCCACTTGCCTTTGCTATTATGATCCCCTTCTGATCAGTTGTCTTCAATGCAGACCTATATAATTGGCTGCTATCCATCCCCTTGCTTAGAACTTACAGTGTGTCTATAATAAAGACAGAATTTCTATCTTTGACCTACCGAAGCCTGTGTGTCCTATCCATTTTCTGTGCTTCGGGATCAGCTTCCAGCTGCATCTTTGCTCCTGCCCCCCCAAGTGACAGTATTGTTTATCTTTCCATCCTAGTAGACATCAAACATGCTATTCCCTGTCTTCCCTCATTGCACTGCACATACATCAGGGATTGTTACCCTTCCTATGAATTAAAACTTTTGTCATGACATGCCTCTTTATTGCTGATACTTCTCCTTTGCATGAAATTATTTTAGCTGATGTTAACTTGGGTCCTCTTATGTTTAGATTCCATAAATCTGTTTCTGTCCATTTACTACCAATTTATCTGTCTTTAAAGTGTCACTTAATTTTAAAGTACATCATGGAGTTGGGCTTTTCTTTTTTCCCTTTTGGATCCAGTTGATAATACTTCAGCTTAAGCACTCCACACCTGTTTAGATAGCCTTTACTGTAATTATCACTCCAGCTGGACCTGACTCTGTTATTTCCTCCTCTGTGCTCTTTAGATCATTAGATTCTCCTTAGTTTATTTGTTGAGATGTTGTGTGTGTCGTTGCTTTAGGAACTACATAGAACACTCCTGATTCTTCATACTCTGTTTTCTTAGGGATGTCTCCTTATGAAAGAGGTCAGAACTTTGACATTGTAAGGGTCCTGTTAGAGAAAGGTCCTTCAAAATCAGAGCTCATCTCAAAGGCCACCTCTCCACCGGTTTGGCTTCTCAGCCTGGGCTAACCCCGTCTGTGTTCTCTTGACAGCATTTCTCTCTGGGGTATGATTTCATACTGGCCATTTGCCTATGGTGGATTCTCTAGTATTTTGTTTTGTTTTTTTGAGACAGGGTTTCTCTGTGAAACAGTCCTGGCTGTTCTGGAACTCACTCTGTAGTGCAGCCTGACCTCGAACTCACAGATAGCAACCTGCCTCTTCTTTCCAAGTGCTGGGCTTAGAAGCATGCACCACCAACCCCAGCTTGGGTTCTCTAGTTTTTACTGAAGTGCTGTATTTATAATTGTTTGTTGATTGAATGAAAGGGGAGCTTGAATTATGGCTTGTGAAAATCAAAAGATTCCATGAGACTATAAGGGTGAGGGCGTGGAAGTGGCATGATGTCGGTTTCCAGGTTGAAATGCATGCAATCATCAAGTATATTAAATGCAAGTTAAAATACTAAAAAAAAGCAGGTCATTTAATAATGGATCAGGCACAGTGCTAACCTCTGAAACATTTTATCTTATGTGACTTTAGCCTTACAAGTTATTCTTGTTTCCTTTTAAACAAAGAGATGAGCTATAGAGGAGTCTGTAACTTGGTTCCAGTGCTAGGTGTGAGCACTGCTTTCTAACACACATCTGTGAGATTCCAGCATGCAGACAATCAGGCAGTCTAGACCACTGATCTCCATTGAGGCTTTGTATCTTCAGCCATAGGGGAATGCTTTGATTTGTGGCCAGAGTCAGGTAGGGAAAAGGCCTCCAGCATTATTGATGACCTTTATAGAGTTATGCTAGATCTTTCTTTAGCTTCTTCAGAGGATAGAAACAGGGAAAGTCCTCTGCAGTTTTTGGATAAGGCCCTGCGGGTCAGGACACTATTTCAGGAATCTCAGTGCAGCTAGGAGACGGGCAGGACAGAAGCAAGGTGAGTGACAGACAGCAGACGGACCCTGCGCTGACAGACCACAGTGAGGGGGGTGTTTAGAATACTTCAAAGGAAGGAGTGTAAGGGTATGTATTGTGGGAAGTGTTCCAATTAATAATGAAGTGAATATGGGAGTGAAAGGTTCTTCCTTTCATGTTTCAGGTCACTTATACCTGTTAACCTTGTGCATTGCCCAGTGGCTTTAAACTCTGGCTATGATGGGGATTATCATGACATCTTGGGTACGAACATCATGCCCTGCAATCATGGATGTTAGCATTTTTTCTAACAAGTGTCAGCAGATAACCTCAGGGGTCTGAGATAAAGTTCTCTTAAGAGGGAGGTACAGGCCCTCTCTCAAAACAGTTTATACAACTGTTTCTAAAACCTGTGTCTCGTGAGATGGGTTAACCAGTCTTCCTGGGTAGCAGCAAAGGGGATGATTTTCTGTTGACTCGTTGTCTTTATCTCTAGCAGAGATTTCTACTCAGCCCCTTGAGTGGTCCCAAGTTTGTTGGAAGAGTAGGTGGTCAATACCATTGGGAGCCTCTGCACGACTCTGTGTATTAGATGGTGAGGGTGGAAAAGGGCACAAGTGGGTGTGAGTATGTGCGCATGTGTTAATGTAACATTTATTAATCTTCCTTTGACATGGTCTTTGGAATTTGCACTATGCTAGCTTTTTTTTTTTTGTTTGTTTGTTTCTTGATTGAGAAGGAGCTCAAGTGGTTTCTAGACTGCCATCAAAATGTGTTCGCTTCTCTGAAGAGATCTTTTTTACTTAGGAAAAAAAAGTGTGTGTGTGTGTGTGTGTGTGTGTGTGTGTGCGCGCACACACACACACACACACACACACACACACACCTTGTGCTACACATGTGGAGGCCAAAGGATACTTGTTAACACACACACACACACACACACACACACACACACCTTGTGCAACACATGTGGAGGCCAAAGGATATTTGTTCACACACACACACACACACACACACCTTGTGCTACACATGTGGAGGCCAAAGGATACTTGTTCACACACACACACACACACACACACACACACACACACACACACACACACACACACCTTGTGCTACACATGTGGAGGCCAAAGGATAGCTCTTGGGAGTTGGTTCTCTTCTGTTACCTTTTAGGTCCTGGCAGTTAGGTCTGTGCCTAAGCACCTGTATTGGCTGAGCCATGTCATTAGCCTTGAAATATTTTATTAGAATTAAACAATTGCTTTGAAAGTGATACAGAAAAATAGCAACCTCAGTGTTCGTATGTTCGACTTATGGTTGCATTAGGGATTTGTTTGTATTCCCAAATGTCTGATTCTATCTATATAGCATCTGAAAATGTAGAGGACCATGTGAACACTGGACTTGTTTGTTTGCTTTTTTTTCTCTCTTTTCTTAAATTTGCTTTAAGGCAGGTACTGTCTTCTCTCTCTTGCTACAAGGTATCCTCATGTAGCTCTGGCTGGGACTCCTGTGTTCTTGCCTTTGCCTGTAGGGCACTAACAGGTGCCATGCAAGGCTTGTGCTTTAGTTGAAGGAGTGTAGGATTCCTCCTTTATCTGTGTTACAGCTACTTTTGGAACAGTTTTGCTACCTACCAATAGGAATTCCATTTGTGAGCAACATGGCTGGTGTAATGCTACCCTGGCTATAAGGTAATGGCTGTGATCTGTCTCCTGTCTTTGCCAGGAAACTCATTGTAACAGTTGATGGCCTTTGAAGAGGTTCAAAGCTCATAGGGAGGTAGCCATTTGAGACTCTTACAGATAGCTTTGGCTTTGCATTTTAGAAGCATTCTGTTCCAAATTTTGGACTCTTTCTTTTCTAATTACACCTAATTAATCTTGGCAAAGCTTGCAGAGCAGTCACAGAAGCTTCCTGTGTGAATGCATGTAATGTACATCGCCTTTTGTCTAAATCTCTTAAAGCTGCCTGATGCTGCACGATCCTAGTCAGCTTCCTCAAAGTTGGATCTGCAGACACTGTCAGGTTGGAGAGGATGGTTTTCCTTTAAGGGGAGTCTTTTGGTGCTGCATTGGAGTTTGAGAAATGTTGTCAACAGTAGTAAACACTCAAATGTCTCTTATTCTTAACTCGTTTGGATTTTTGCCATTGCTGTTTGTTCATTTCAGGTACTTCAGAAAATAGATCATCCATGCAAATTTGGCTTGCTCTTGGTTTTTTTTTTTTTTTTTTTTTTTTACCTATTTTGTTTTTGTAGAACCCCCTTTGAAGTGGTTAACACTCAAAGGGGGTGGGAGCAAAGTGAGAGTGTCAGTTGAGAGTAGAAACTAGAGATAACTGCAGAGCCAGCTGATCTCAAAAGCCTGGAGTTTCCTCTTGAGAAAATTACAGCCCTTGTGAGTTACAAATATTGCTGACACTCAGTGTCTCCCCCAATGCCCTAGTGGCAAATCACAGGCAAATTTACACCAGGCTTTCTTATAATACTCTCTTATGACTACATTTGTACCCCTGCTGTTTTGGACACATTTTTATTAACTGCTTTTTAAGGATGATCAAAATCTTCCCAACTTAAAACATACGTTGTATACTCTTGTCTTAAAATTTTGAGGAAGTAATCTGAAAATGGATGACCAGTTTGAAGTGTCTTTGGATATGGTTAAGGAAATCTGTTTTCTGGGTGAATCATCATTTGAGTGGCTACCTCAGCTGGGAGGAGACATGATTACCACAGAGTTTTGCTCCCTGTATTGGGATCCTTTGAAAGTGGCCAAAGCAGTGCCCTGCCAAGATACCCATAAATGCACACACAGTGAAGTTACATAGCATGTTCTAGAAGACTGAGGGTCTCAGCTAAGGTAACCACCCACTTTTGACTTATCACAGCAGTCCTTGTGTCAGCCTTTTCTGTTTTATATTTACAGCTGGTGTCTGTCATTTTGAGTCTTATGCTGTGGTGACTGAGACTGTGTTTCTTGCCTCACTTCTTACAACTTCTTTTTTCCATTCTGTATTTTCAGTCACTCATTTATTCTAGAACTAAGTGATAACCTGGGCAAGGCAAGAGGGTCATGCATTTTTTTTTCAATTTCTAAAATTCCAGGGTATTAGTCATGTACATACCTTTAATCTATCACTCAGGAGGCAGAGGAAGGTAGATCTCTTAGTTCAAGGCCAACTTCATCTACAAATCAAGTTTCAGTACAGCCAGGGCTATACAGAGAAACCCTGTCTTGAAAAACAAATATCAAACAATAATAATTAATAATTATAGTAATTATTGTATATTATATATTTTAAATATTGTATATTAAATACAATTATTATGTGTTCTGTTATGTAATAATAAAATAGCCTGGAATGATAATAATACTTTTTTGATGTGATTAACCTTGGAAAAGTTTCCCCACATCTATTCAGGAGGTCATTTTAAGGATCGTAGGAGTAGCATTGTATTTTTAGACCACATTTTCCTGTGACATTTGTTCTTTGTGTCATGGGAATGTCTCTTTGTAATCTAGGATCATTCTAAGGATAGTATTTCAGTGTTGGTGGACTAGTGTAATGTATGTTGCTTTTCTTACCTGTGAAATGGATTTGACCCTATAGCACCTAAGTCAGTAAGGATTAAGTGAAATAGAATATATAAACTAGTGCCTCCTCTGTCACCCCCTCATCGCCAGCTGTAGGTGTGGTAGGCCAGGCTTACTAATCACAAAGCTATTACAATAAACCAGCGCCCCCTTCCAGCTGTAGGTTGTGGTAGGCCATGCTTACTACTACAGAGTTTATACTATAAACATTAATTTCTGTCTTTGACTCACTATGGGGCCTTTGATAAGTTGGATGGGAGAGCTTTGTTGAATGTAAAATAGGCCTGTGGAGCTACGAAGATTGCCTGGCAGGTAAGAGCTCTGGCTGCTCTCCCAGAGGACCCAAGTTAATCACATGGTCTGTAACTCCAGTTCAGATGTCTTCTTCTGGCCTCCACTGTCAGCATGTATTATGCAGACATTTGTACAAGCAAAACACCCATGCACATACAAATAAACGAAAAAAGATAAGGAGGGCACCAAGAAAAGAGAGTCAAACTATGGGTTTCTCAGGACCATTCCAATGAAAACATTTTATGATCTTGAGTTGTGAGATGGCCCAGCTGATAAACAAGCTTGCTGTCAAGCTTTATGACTAGATAGTTCAATCCCCATGACCCACGTACAAGAAGAACAAAACCAGTTCCCACAAAAACTTAAGAAAATTCTACAACCTTATTTCTGTGTGTGAAGGAAGGAGCTGTTCACTTTTTTTTTTTTTATTTTTTTTCTTCCCAGTTCATAAGTTAATGGAACTCATAGAGCAATTAAAATAGTAGGTCATTTGTAGTAGTCACTCTTCTCCCTGCTGTGAGTGACCAAATGCCCCACAAGAGGTAATGTAGGGGAGGGATGATTTGGGCTTAAGGTTGAGTTAATAATAGTCTACCATGGCAGGGAACTCACTGTTGCAGGAGTATAAGGTGGCTGGGTATACAGAGCCATGGTCAGCAGAAGTGAGAGCTGGCCTTATTTTGCTCTTCCCTTTTTCTTAAGTCCAGGACCCTATCTTCTGGTATGGCACCACCATAGTCAGAGTGAGTCCTGCTGCTCAGTCTTAACTTTCCTAAGGATACTCTCCTATACATACCCAGAGGTGTGTTTTCACCGTGACTTTAAATCCTGCCAAGCTAGCAGTCAAGATTGACTACATGTTCTTATAAGCCGAGTAAGCAGTCCAGACAATCTCTATGTATGCCCTACACATAGAATCAGTGTGCACATTTACAGCAGTCGCTTGCTCTTTTCCTGCTCACATATGCATTGGATTTTGAACAGGTTTCTGCTCTCTTGATTATCGTCCCCCTCAATTTCTTTCTCTTATGGACAACGGTGAACTTAGTTATTCCGCAGGCCGCAGTGTCTGGATTGACTTGAAGCTTTTCTGTTCTCTGTTTAATCAATATGTTCTCTTGAACAGGATGAACTTACTGCTGTGAACGTGAAGCAGGGCTTCAACAATCAGCCAGCCTTCACTGGAGACGAGCATGGCTCTGCCAGAAACATTGTAATCAACCCGTCAAAGGTAATGCTGATTGCTGCTTTTAACTCCTGGAAAGGGCAATTCGTGATATCCTTGATGTACATGTATTAATATATATCAATATATATGCATGTGTGTGTGTGTGTGTGTGTGTATCTATTTGTCTCTACTATTTGAGGCACATTCCATGTTCCAAATTTCCTCCTATTTGCAAACTATGAAACACACATGGTGTTAGTTGTCAGGCATTTCATTCTGAGACTTCTACAGTGTCCTTTCTTCCACCTTCTACTCATTTTTTTTTTTTTATGGCTTTCATGGCTACCTTTATAGAAGAGCCTGGGCCAATTTAGACTACTGCTATAGTCTACAGTTATGATTTATTTTGTTTTCCTAAGACTATATCCATTGCTTTATGTCTAATTCTCCCAACTGTTGGTTGATTATACTAAGTCTAATCATTCAGGCATCATGGTGTCCATTGTCTTCCTACATTAAAAAAATATAAATTCCTACTTTTTGGTAATGTCTGGTTATTGTTACTACGTTTTTTATTGAACGCAGGACTTGTAGATCCTATGCATATGTGTCCTGCCATGGAGCTGTACTAGAAATCCCTCATAGTGCTATTTTGAAATCATATAAATAACCTAGATAGACTTTTATACATTTCACCAAAGGTTTGATGATATTTTCTTTCCCACTACACATCCCACCTTCTTTATTTCTTTTGCCAGGGTCTCACCCACCAGGTAGCACTGCCTGGTCTGGAACTTGCTATTACAGACCAGATTGGCTTTGAATTTGCTTTCTTGTTCCTGTCTTCTGTGTGCCAGGGTTAGAGGCAAGCCTAGCTCACCAATGGTCTTGCTGAATGGTTTGTTGTGATGGGGGCTGAATGTTTTTCTGCTTATCATTCCTCATGTATGCAGTAACTCCAGTTCTTTTGTGAAGAGCTCCCTTATGCTTCATTTTTTCAGTGTCGCCATGGATTGCCTTGGTGTCACTCATAAGTTCCTGGCTTAGTTTTCTGTGGCTGTCCGGATTTTCCAGTATTTGTCTAGCGGGGCCTTTCTAACCCTGGTGAAGCATCCCCACCATTTTTACTGCCTCACAACACCTTTCAGCTTCATGCTGTCCTGTGTGTCTGCCACTGGGTGCTAGGCATACCCAGAAATTCTGGAGAATCATTAGTTCTGGAGAATCTTTCAATGGACAGAGAGGATGGACACTTCTGCCTGACTTTCCCATTTCGTCTGCCTACAAGTTGTTACCATTCCCAATTGTACATGTCACATAGTATTTCCTTTACTCTTCCTGTTTGGACTTTATGTCTTCCTTCCCCTGAAGTGAGAATTGCTTCCTACAGGGTCAGCAAACTTTGCTTTGTGTTACAGTTGGCTTTGCTTTCTTTCTGTTCATTGCCGTCACAACAACCAAGTTTCTGTGTAAGGTTTACAATTTTTCTATAATACCTTTTGTGCTTACACCAACTTTCATTAAAACTGTATAGTCAGAGTTGGAGGGAAGAGGCCTGGGTGGCCTGGAGAAAGGAAAAGAAGGAGGAGAATGCTTAATTATATTTTGATTAAAAGTATTAAAATTTGTAGTCAGAATATTATGTTCAACATTTGTTGAGCCTCTTTCCATGTATCAATTAGAAATACAGACAGGAGAGTTTTTGCTTATTTTCTTCTAGTGATTGTTTTTTAAATTCTTTTTATGTTATTATTCTTTGATACTAAAATACTTAAACTCTCATTAAGTAGAAATCCTATTGAAAAGATGTAAAAAAGAAAACAAGAGTTTTTCTAGGTAGGTCCACTGAGTAGACACAATATTTTTAAGTTTGTCCTTTGAAAACTTTATATACATCATGTTACAACCATGATTATGTATCTGTGAATAATATGCAGTTTTATATATGTCATTCAGGATACTTAATGTTTGCCACTTCACCCTGATTTAGTGTGTAGATCTTGTGCAGAACATGCAATCTTACTGCTTTATAACCATCACCTTACTGCCCCTTGCCCGGAACATTTTCATCTTGTCCCGCTTGGCTTGGTCCTGGACACCTGACTGGGGCAACTGGGAAGAAGGAACAACATACAGGCAGGCGCACACTCAGAAAAGCTGGGATTGGGTGGGCTGTGCTGGCTTTAAGGTAGGGCGCACCTCAGGCAACCTGGAAGTTCAGTATTCTATTATGTACAGCACAAGGAGGCAGGCAGGGCTGGCTAGTCGGTCAGTAGGTCTCTTTAGAGGGACAGTTTCAGTCTGTAAACATCTGGGAGGAGGCAACTGCACACATTGTTCACACATCCTGAAAAACTTTGTCTTCATAAAAACCGAGACCTTGTCTCAACTGAAAAGGAGAGATTTGTCCTCTGACCTCCACATGTGCCTGGCACCTCTCCACCTAACACACATATTCTCTCTCTTTTCCTCTTTTTACATGCAAATAATAATACAATTAAAAAGATAAAAGAAAAGGCTATTGTTACATTATGGGTTAGGGTTTCAGTATGGATTTTGTGTATTCAAGAGTTTAGTTCATATCAGAGAGTAGGAGTTTTTAATGTGTTGTGAACTGCTCAATTCTTGGTTCTTATTGTCAAATTTTATGTTAATTTAAGTAATCAGGTTAACAAAAATGACACTTACTACAACTTGGACTACCTTTTCTATGAGGTCTATTCAAATGCCTAATATTTCTTATGTGAATTTGATTTCATTAATATAAAATTATGAATCTTAGTGCTTTACACTTGACCTTTCCCATGTTCTTATCAAAGGAGCTATTATCCAAATACTTCTGGGCAGATAAAAACAAGAGTTGAATTAGCCTTCTTAACACTTTGTTTGAAAGAATATCAGTTCGTGTTTAAACCCTTTGAAGGGTGATATGGCAGTATAATTAAAATTGCAGAATTATGCTATCCAAATTACTGAAATTGTCATGTCCATGTAAAACATTATTGTGTAGCTATACAAATAAAGAAATTCCACATATAGGTATGCTTATACTAACCGAATAGTGAGCCAGATATGCCAGAAAGGAAAATAACAATTGTGTGTTTGCTTGTGTCTGTTCACAGAGCAGTGGAAGGCTGCATAATGAACCAATCAAATTTTGAGAATGAGGCTTTAGAAAATAAATTTTCTGATTTTTGAATAATGTAAATATATTACTATTAGCAGAAAACTAAGCACTCTAGTTGGTTGGTGGCAAACCTGTAATCCTAGCACTGGGTGGTGGTGGGGGTAATACTTCCAGCATGAGACAAGTCTTAAACTATTTTTTAGACATATTTTGAGCCTTAATGTGCATTTCTCCTGTCTTGCTTATTTGCGAGTTTTGACTTTACTTACAGTATGAGTTTATTTACAAGATTCACGCAGGAAAATTATAAAACATTTATATATTCAGTTTTTTTCCCATTATTAAGATGGTACATGGACTCCTTAGAGTGATTTTCTTTTTACCTTTATACACTTGTTCATTATGATTAACAAACTTAGATATAATTGCAACTTAGAGGTCTCTTTAATATATAGCAGTATATACGCTTAGTTGTTTAGCACCCTTGGTAGACAAAGTATCAGTTGAGAAATTTAAAATTGAACAGTTTTCCCCTAGTGACTACTTGTTTACACCCAACTGCTTCTGCTTCTACTTAATTTATCTACGAAAAGTTCTAGAGACGTTTGCTGCAAACAGAAAAACCAGTGACTTTGTTTGAGAACCAAAATCTCATATCTGTTTTTCTACTTTCTCTAGATTTTGTTGGTCACTGTTCTATTCCTGTGAAGAGACACCATGACCATGGTAGTTCTTGTAAAAGAAAACATTTAATTGGAGGTTTAGTCCATTTTCATCATGGCAAGGAGCAGGGTGGCAGGCGAGCCCTGAAGGGGTAGCTGAGAGCTACATCATGATCCATCCGAAGAGAGAGACAGGGTTTGGTGTGGGCTTTTTACAACATCAAAGCCCACCTCCAGTGAGGGACTGCCTCCAACAAGGGCACATCTCCTAACCCTAATCCTTGTCAGCTGGTGCCACTTCCTGAACTAATCTTTCAAATATAGGAGCCTTTTGGGGTATTCTCATTCAAACCACCACAGTTTTCAATTACCAATATTCATTCACATTAAACAAAAATGTTGTACTAGCCATTTGTCCTGATGATGATAATCTCAATTAATGGCTCCAGTCAAACTGGGTCAGACTATGCATGAGACTTACTCTAACTTTTAACTAAAGAGGGACTTTTACTTTTGGATTTTTCCAGAGTATCGATCTTATCTCACATTGCTACTGTTTGCTAACTTTTGGTGGCACTTCTTAGCACTTGTTTGTATCATATGATAGAGAGATTCTCGTGGAACAAAATGGATGCCTTCTGGATTCTTGAAAACTCTTGACAGGTTTCCTATAGATTTACTGAATCTCTTCTCTTCTTTCTGTCCCGCCGCCCTTGGCCATCTCCCCATCCCACTCTTTACCCATCTTAAATTATAGATGACATGAAATGATAAAATATCTGAGCACCTAATTTATCTCTACCTTTTGCAATTTTCCTTTCATATAAATTTCTCTAGGTTCTTTAAGAAAGCAACATCAAGAGTTAACATAGAATTTCCTTTCTAAAAGCACATGCTATTAAGATGAAAGAAGAAAAAGAATGTGTACCTTGATTCCCAGGCTCTCTCCTCTCCAGTATGCTTGTGTGGGAGCACATTGTCTGCTGTGGGGTGTACAGTATGGCAAAGGGGAGAGTGCAGCTAAGATACAAGCACAGCCCATGCTGAAGTTCATCCTGATGGAATTAACTTCATGTTACCAGAGATTTCTTGGCAGGGTTTATCTTTTCCCCACTGTTGGGGGACAGAGGGGCAAAGGTGCTGTGTGAGTTTTGCATTGTGTGATTGGACAGAAATCACACCATTGGACTTTAGTACTTACTGTGTGGAAATCAATTTTTGGCTATTTAAATTTCCATTTTGTTCTTTGATGGGATGTATAAAGATTTTAGTTTATGAATATGAAATCTGCAATACGAAGATAGTTGCACATTGTCTTTTAATACTGTCTTGTTTCCATTTCTCCTGCAGATCGGTGCATATTTCAGCAGCATATTGGCTGAGAAGCTAAAGCTTAACACTTTCCAGGACACTGGCAAGAAGAAACCCCAAGTGAATGCTAAAGATAATTATTGGCTGGTTACTGCTCGATCTCAGAGTGCAATTCATAGTTGGTTCTCTGACTTAGCAGGAAATAAACCACTTGCTATTTTGGCAAAAAAGGTATCAAGTATTTTCTTCCATTGTTATAATTACAATTTTATAAACGAAGCTGTTTGACATAATGTTCACACGCACATATATTTTTTCTTATTCTTTTGTAGACTGAAGGTCCAGTTGCAGGTACACACTACCAGAGAGTATTGTTCTTATGCCCTTCCCTCTGTGTTTTGATTACATATGGTGCTCAAGGCATCTGAAAACCTAAAGGATCTGCGTAGAGGCAGTTTAGTTGGACTTAAGCATAATCTTAAAATATAAAAGTATACAATAAGGCTTCATTTTTTCCCATTACACTCACTTTTAGTTTTCTTAGATCAAGATGTCCAAGATATGATAAAAAAGATCCAATTGAAATTATTCCCTTGTCTGTCAAAATACCCATCCTAGGCCCCTGTCTGTAAACCCAGCACTTAGGAGTTTTACACACACACACACACACACACACACACACACACACACACACACACACACACACACAAAATGCCTTTAGGCTAAGTTAAGTCTTACTATCAAGCAAGATAAAGAGTTTTATTCTGGGTATGCTTTGTAGTACAAAAAAAAAAAAAAAAGAAAAAAAAACCAGTTTAAACAAAACAGGCAGATTTATTTATAACTTCCAGGGTTTTTTGTTTTTGTTTTTAAACAAGGATGTGTGTGGGGTGATAGGAGGTTCTTTTAAAATCTTTATCTCTAGAAATTTTCTTCAGTGAGAATAATCAACATATAGTTTCAACAATCTTGTAGTCAGAACAATACAAGATGTCCTTTGAAAGTTTAAAAGAAGTTAGAAATCTCCCTCTTAGTCTTTAATCTGTGACTTCTTGTATGCTTTGGAGATAGTCCCAGATATCTCTTCTCATCTGCCCTGGAGTCCCTGAGTTTCAGGGGCTGCTGTCTTCTATTCTAAGTATGCCGTTATCACTCCCACCTGGTATGGGACCAGCTCAGAAGAGAATGCCTTGGGATACTTGCCTGCTTGTTTTTGAAAGTGACTCTTTGAAAATAGTGCCTGCATCCTCCATTTGCTTTATTTTTGCTGTAATATCTTGACATTGTCAGCCTCTGATAGATGATAGATAGAAAGTAGATAGATAGGTAGGTAAGTATAGGTAGGTAGGTAGATAGATAGAGATAGGTGGGTAGGTAGGTAGCTAGAGATAGGTAGGCAGATGATAGATAAGAGATAGAGTGAACGGCACTTGGAGTCTTTGAAGAACACTTGTTTAAGTATGACCAGCTCTTCCCACAGAGCTAGTGCCTCTGTCTCAACGTGCCTGAACTGTGAGGCTGGAGCACTTCTTCCCCAGTGTTAATATCTGTGTGTGGTCTCACTGTGGCCCATGGGTTGATTGTCTCTGAAGGCCATGTAAGCCAGAGAGCATCCTGCAGAGTTTGATGGCTTTTGACACCGATTCATAGCCTCTCCTCTGTGTGTTCTTTAGAGTTTTCCTTTGTTAATCCCTCTAAGAATACTTTTTGGATGCTTTCTTGAAGTGAATATTGATAAGGAATTGGTTTCCTTGTTTTAAGGGTGTAGGGGTCTCTTATCTTTTAAGAGGGAGATGACTCATGGTGTGCTGTATTAGCCATTGTTCTTCTTTCTTTATTAGGAGCTGCCTCTGGCCAAATCAGGTGTCCCTCAGGTAAGCCCTGGCATTAATTCTTTGCAAACATAGACATTTTCTCTATAAAACAGTCAATCTGATGTATTCATGTCTTAGGCATTCCAGGAGTCCTTCTTCTCTTCTCACAATTTCATCCTCTTTGAAATGGCAAATGCTCTTGTAGATTTGGGCAAAGGACTAAATTCTCTACATGGTCTTCGTATTCAACCACATAGTTAATTTCTGATGTTTATGTGTAGGTGGACGTAAGGCAGGAAACAGGGCTGTGGTCTGGAGTCATCTTCCAGCTCTTCCCCAGCTTTTAGGATAGTTTCCTACATGGGACGGATTATGTTTCCGGCATGGCTTTCCATTAGTACAAAGTTATGCAGCACTCTAGAGTTGCCTGTAAAGGACTTTTAATTCAGTCCTTACCATTGCTTAATTTGGAAGAGGAAAATTCTGGCAACCATGGATATTCTTCTAACTCTTGAACAGTTGGCTAGTTCTTACCTGTTTATACAGGTGCCCTTGGCTACTGTGGTCTGAGAATTCCCTTTCATTCTGGTCCTGATTAGATAACGGAAGATGCTGATGGTGGTGAGCAACCAAGGGAGATGTGTTAGTAATAAATAGCCTTGCGTGCATTCAAGAAGCACACAACTTAGCATCTCAATTTCCTTTGCAACTCTAGATTGATTTAGAAGCTAAACTACTGCCCAGTAATTGCCTGAATTCAATGTCAAGTTGTATTGCTGTCAGGTGTTTTACTGAAAAAATAGAATTCATCACTGTAAAAAAAAAAAATCACCAGAATACATCATTTCATCCCCAAGTTGGCCCAAAATGCAGATTGAACAAAACCATCTATTCATACCTTCTCACTTAATCAAGTAACTTTCTTTACATCTGTTTGTTTGGATGTCAGAGCCCTGTCTTGACCCAACTTGGGGTTTTACTGTTTTGTCCTGTGCTGTTTATGTAAGATCTGTGACTCAGTTTTGTATTCTATTTTATCTAAACATTTCAAATTTTCAACTGTATGCATTTTCCCCTCCTAACAGTTGCCATTTAAACAATCCTTTGGTCATCTATGAAAGATACTATTATCAGGACTCTTTGGAGATGCTAACTTTTCCTTTGCATTTACCTGTGTTTTTAGGCTTCCCTCTGACATCTTTTTGGCGTGTATGAATGAAAGGCAAGCTGACCTGGACTGATACAATTTAAGCCGCTGGCTCCATATTTTATATTCTAGTGGCAAGCATCAGGTCTTGAGCTGAATGTTTGACCCTGTGTTTTTCTTGTCTCTGTCTTAAATGATCATAAACACAGAGACCATGTTCCATCAAAGATGTGCCTTGTATTCTAAATTGCAGTATGCGTTTTCATTAAAATGCACCACTGTGTTGTGTCTAGATGAAGCTTTACAGATTTAGCCCACGTGTCTTTTGCCTCCTGTTAGTTGTGTTTGTGCAGTGTAGTTTTGTGTGTCATGGGGGCGATGATCTGAATTCAGTACTCAAGGCAGCAAGTGTACCTTGATCAAAAAGTCTTCAGTTTTCTGTAAAAACAGTGTGGACACGTGATACTCCATTGACCAAGGCAGGCAAGTGTTCCTTCAGCATTGGAATAGCTTGATGTTTCCTTGGAAAGCCCAACTGAAATAGCTTGTTTTAAAGGGATATATATGTATCTCCCCCCCCCCCCCGCCCGGGATCACCTCTTGTGCTGGACATGCAGATAGTTACATTACAGATCTACTTGACTTGGCAAGCTAGTAGAAAAATTCTGTATTATATGAATTGGCAGGTTTGAAGCAAACACTTTGCAGCCCAAATTCAAATATGATTTTTGTGTTAGAAAGATCAGGTTTCTTGATATCCATGGCATAGTTCCAGTGTCTTCTTTTGAAAGGGCCAAATCCATGGCATTAAAACACTTGGGCTGGTATAGACAAATCCCTAATCTGGTGACAAAACCCTTATTGCTATAATTTTTATACACATTTAAAAAAACAGAATAGCCACTTTGTGAGGTGCATAGGATTGGTATTATCAAAATTCATTAATGGCTGGAAAGTGGTGAATTTGACTTGCAAAACCTAGGGAAGGTATTACAGACATGGTCACCCTGCTATGGGGTATGGAGTGTGTGTACCTTATGGTTTTTCTAGTCCCACCCTGCTGCAATGTAACGGATATACTCTTGTTGACGTTCCTCACCATGTTCATAAATTGAATAGATTACACAGAATAATAGGCTGTTATAGGATATTTATGAGGTATTCTAGAAGAATGAATTAACTCTTTCAAACCATTCACTGGTATATTGGGATACTAATTTGCTGAATTGTACCTTTGTGGCCTTGCAGAAATAATTAACAGCCTCAAGTGTCTACTTCAGCCAGCGAATTAATTGCTCAGCTATTGTAGCTCAGTGTGTATTAGGCAGATTCACTGATCCATCATTTAGACTCTAATTAATATTTTGGGCTAAAGTCACTTTCAGATAGTTTCTGGAAATTGTTGCACTTCTGAAGTGTCGCAGTTAGAAGGCCACATACATAAAAGTGTCCATGGATAAAATGTATAATGGCGACAGACCGGTCTGGTCTTTTCCCATCCAATTTTGGGATAAATCATTTGGAAGAGTATCAGGAAATTATTTTTTCCTGCGTGTTCATAAGACAAATAACTTTCCTCATCTGAGAATGGGAAAAGAGTTTGTTTTATAAATAAGAAAGAATAGCTGATAACCATTTTGACATGTGCCAAACACAATTTTAATTGGCTTAAAGTTTCTTCCCTCTTTGAAAAACGCATGCATTGTTTGAAAAAGCATCAGACATACTTCCTTATAGCAGCACATAACTTCCAGCCCTGTTCTTGCTTCCTTCTCTGTAAGTTTGCCTAGCAATTCTATCGTGTGTGATTGTTATATGTTATTGCCTTTTAGGTCCCCATCCTTAGTAAAAAAGAGGACGTTTTTGCATATTTAGCTAAGTATTCTGTGCCAATGGTTCGAGCAACGTGGCTGATCAAGATGACGTGTGCCTATTATTCTGCTATTTCTGAAGCTAAAATTAAGAAACGCCAGGCTCCGGATCCCAATTTGGGTAAGTGAGACAGTATGCAGTGTTCTCCATTTCACTATCAACTCTTCAAGTGATTGTCACCTGCACCTTCTTAGAACTCAGCAGCCCAGCACGGTGAGTACTGCGGACCTCTAGGGTGCAGCTGAAAGCTACTCACTCCTCACTCAGCAAGTCCTATTCATGTTCGAGTGATTTTGCCCCATGTTGACCTCTGCAGTAGCTCGGCTGTGGAGGTGCTGGTCAGACCATCATCTCTGGTCTAACTGACTTTCCTGCATGGTTGCCCTCCAAATGAGCGGGGTCTCAAGTCCAATTAGACAGCTGTTGGTTACCCCTTCCTCCCTTATGCTCACTGGCTCTTTTCCGGTCAATACCACTGCCTTTGCCTGTGTTGTGGCAGTTGATGCTAGTTAATCTTGCTAACACAGCTTTCTGCATTGTAGCCAGAATGATCTGGTTAAAACAGAAGGCATGCCTCTCCTGTGCTCAGAACTCTTTTATGAGCAGCTGTCCTACTCACCATCCTCCTCCCATGGCCAGCACCAGCAGCCTGCCTGCTTTTTCCGGTTTTAAGCCTTGAACTGAAGCAGATGGACACTGTTCTCCTTCCTTGCCATAGATGCCCATGTGTGTGCCCATGGCTCCGCATGGCACTGCCCAGTGAACCCTGGGACTGTGCTGGCTAAAACTGCCATTGTCCTTGTCTTTGTTTGATTAGCAGTTGTTAATACTGCCTGTTACATTAGCTTATTGGTTATCTATATTCATCCATCCCAACTGTATAGTAAGGCTGCATGGAAATTTCTGATTTGTTCAGAGCTGGATTTTGTCTTGATTTTTCTCAGTGCTGGCCTCTCACAGTAGTACCTGACTCACAGAAGTTGTTGAGCAATTTTTAAAATAAAGAAATGAATAACTAGGCCCAAAGCATTTATGTTTGTATATTTATGATGTCATTTTGTGTATATACATGTTTTTAAATTTTCTTCATGCCAGGTGGTGGTGGCATACCCCTTTAATCCCAGGACTCGTGAGGCAGAGTCAGGTGGATCTCTGTGAGTTTGAACTCAGCCTGACCTACAAAACAAGTTCTGGGACAACCAGGGCTGTTACACAGAGAAACCCTGTTTCAAAAAACAATTTTTTTTTCTCTCCAATTCTGTCTGAGGGCTGTGCCATCAGGGCCATGCCTATCTGGGTGGCCTGTGCTGCCTCCCAAGGAGTATGGTGTTGTTTAAGTCTGGGCTGCTGCCTAGGACCATGTCTGGGCTAGTGACCCAGTAGCAGCCAGGGTCTGAGTTGATACTCATAGCTCTTGTTACCAAGAGGGCTGTGTAGATACCCAGGGTCTTGACAGCCACCCGAGAGCAGGTTGGTATCTTGTTGCTACCCATATTGATCTGGGTAGCCTGAGCTGCCACCAGAGTCATGGGCTTCCAAGGGCCAGTGATATTAGGTTATATGTACCTGCTGCAGTTGGGGTCTGTGATGATGCCCATAGCCTGTGTTGCCACAGGGGGACAGGGAAAGAATAGAGGCGAACAAGAAAAGAGATACCATAATAGAGGGAGCCATTATAGATTTAAGGAGAAATCTGGCATTAGGGAAATACCCAGAGATTTAAATGGATGAACCGAACTAACAATCTAAGCAATGGTGGAGAGGGTGACCCGAACAAGGGGGAACTCATGGTCCCTGGTCTGATAGATGGGGAACCAGCATAGGACACTGACCCCCTGAATGTAGGTGTTAGTTAGGAGGACTGGGTAGTCTATGGGGCCTCTAGTAATGGATCAGTATTTATCCCTAGTATATGAATGGACTTTGGGAGCCCATTCCACATAGAGGGATAATTTCTCAGCCTAGACATATGGGGGAGGACCTAGGCCCTGCTCCAAATGATATGACAGACTTTGAAGATCCCTCAGGGAAGGCCTCACCCTCCCTGGGGAGCAGAAAGGGGATGGGCTGGGTTTTGGTGGGGGTGGTAGGGGAGGATGGGAAGGTGAGGGAACTGGGATTGACATGTAAAACAACCTTATTTCCAATTTAAGTAGAAAAAAAAAAGAGAGAAAAATAAAAAAGGATCGTGCATGCTAAAATCAAAGGGTCATGCTGAGCTGGCCCTGCCCATCACTGGCTCTGGGATACCTGGACTTGCTTCTTGCTGGACACTACATCAGGAGAGCTGGTCCAGTCCCCCATAGGAGAACTGGCTCCAGCACTTAGAAGAGATGGTCCCATCCCTCACTATGGGTGTGAAAGAGCTGGCCCTAATGGCATGGGCCTAGGAGAGCTGGCTCTGCTCCTCACCTGAAGCAGGGGTTGACCCAGTGGTACAAACTGACTAGCTCAGCTACTGTCCAGACCTACTACATCTTAGATGTACATCCTGGACCTAAGGTTGGCCCACCCTACCATCTGCCCCATTTATGACCTGTTGGAGCTCGTGAAGGGAATGGTCCTGTAAAACAATAACTTCATGATCCCCGTGACTTAGGACAATAGCAGGGTATCTGAGATGAGTTTTGGTGAGGGTCCAGTGATGATGGTGTGCCAGAGGCCTTGAACCAGACCAATGACTCATTGCAATGAACATTTTTTTTGTGTGTGGGGAGGGTGGGTTGGACAAAAGAGTATATGCTGTGTGACACATCACAGTATCCAATGACATTAGGATGAATGAAAGGAATTGGAAAGATGGCCGAGTGAGATGTTTTGTTTGACTTTCTTTTGGGATCACCAGTTCACAAATAATGACACAGAAACTTACTAATTATGAAAGCTTGGCTTTTAGTTTAGGGTTGTCCCCAACTAGCTCTTAAATTAATCTGTTTCTATTAATCTGTGTCTTTTTTAATCTCTCCTCCATTCTGTATGTCTGACTTGATCCACATTTTGTTAGCATCTCCATGCACCTAGATTCATCTCCTTTACCTCTCTCTGTCCAGAAGTCTTGCCTGTCTTCTCCTGCCTAGCTACAGCCATTTAGCTCTTTATTAAACCTGTCAGAAGGCACCTTGGCAAAAACACTTCTTCACAGTGGACAAAAAGATTATCCTGCACATTCCCTCTTTTGTCTAAATAAAAAGGATAGGTTTTAACCCTAACACAGTAAAACTTTACCCAATGAATGTAATTTAGGTGTGAATTACATTCACTATGTCCAGTCCACTTATATTTGACAGATTCAGAGAAAATACTCAATTATCTATCTTATCTTGAATCCATCTAAACCATTTTCTATAATAACTTGTATTACCAACCTAACAATATTTTTTTAGCCCTTAAAATATCTTGATAAACAATTTGCACTTTTATGTCTCTCAAACTTCTTAAACTTTACATCTCTTTTGATTTTTTTTTAAAAATTGTAACAAAGAAAATGGTATAACTATCTAGTCTTCAATCTCTGTCAGAGACCCAAGAAGTATGTAATATTACCCGAGTAAGCAGGAAGTACAGAACAAACAACTTCCAAAACTATAGAAATGATAGAAACATCTGGCTGCCCTGACAGTCACTCAAGGGTCCTATGCAATGTTGGGGCATCCATCTCTGGCCTATAGGCCTAGAATATATGACAGATTTTTCTGTGAAGCAGAAATTTTCAAGGATTGTCCTACTTTGTGTTGGCAAAGTTTGACAGTTGTTTTCTTTTATATCCTGCTTGTCCAGTTTGGACAGCATACTGTCAGCAGTAGCTGCAAGGGCAGTTTCTTGCCCAAATGGCTAGCTTTGCCATATTGAAAGCAAAAGCCATATGGAGGTTCTTTGATGGCCATTATTCTTTTTTGAAGTAGATTGGTGCTTCCAGAAGCAGATGTGTCTCACTGCCATGAATAGCCTTATGTTATTAAAGCATCTTAAATGCCACATTCTTTAGGTCTCTGAAATGTTTGAAGACCATTTGTCCATCTAAAATATATCTGTTTAACCTTGAAAACATACTTAACATGACTATATTTTTTATTGTTATAGATGACTAACTACGCACCTGCATTTCTCAATAAGCCTTTAAGTACTATAACTTTACATTTTTAAAATGAGCTTCATAGGTACAGTGCTTTAAACAAGAGTAGAAACATATTACAGTATGCTAAAACAAAATATCCTTAAATTTGTATCAGTATACAAAAATTGATGCCACTATAGAATATTTGAGATTAGTAGTTGCTTTTTTTAAAATTTAAAGCTATAATCAGTAGTCTACTCTTTTTTTCTTTTTAGAAAGAGATAACCTGTATTTAATATTCTCTGTTTAGTTGTTTTCCTGACCATTACCAGTAACAGCTTGAAACCACCCTCCACTAAATGACAGCAAACACTTATAACCTACTAAACAACCAAAAACTACCCATTCTACCTCTTGTGATGAGAATGTTGTGTTCTTTAGTCTGTTTCCTGTTGTCTGGGGGGGTGATGACATCTTTAGGGGACCCTAAGAAAGTTGGGGTAAGTTCTGGGAGACCTAGCTCTATTATTTTTTTATTTAGTCTCTGTCTGATGGGAAATTGTAGGGCTTATCTGAAGTCCTGGCTGGCTAGTCTGTGAGGCTGAACCATCTCAGCTAGCAGCTTTGAAGTTGTTCTTTATGCAGATTTTTGAGGAGGCTGCAACAGAGGCAGTTTGAAGCTGGATCACATGGGCAACTTGGCCTTATTGATGTCCAGTTCTTTTTTCTGAAAACACAGACTTTTAAAGGTAACATATGTATCTTCATTAACCCAAGTATGGAATGTGTAGTGTGTATGAATCAGCTAAAGGTGATTCTCTACTCTGTGTTTGAGCAGGTAAAAGACATCTGTCAACTTTATAAGTCTGTTTGGACTGCATAACCAAACTCTAATATAAATTCATATCCTTGTCATATGAAAGAATGACATGAAATAATAAATCATGAGGATTCTGTAGTGAACAAGATTTATTATGTCTCATCCAGTCTTAGAGCTATCCCCATGTAGAAGGATCGTTTCTTATCTTATAGCTTTTCTAGTTTTTGTTTTATTTTCCTTTATGTGTGCAGCCAGGAATTTTCAGGAGGTCTCCCGTGATTAAATCTGATGTTCATTAATTTTGAAGAGAACCGTTGTTTCCTGTGGAAACAAAGGCATAACCTCTTCCCCAACACAATATATTTTCTGACTTCCATTCTGAAGTTAAGACATTCTTAAAATATATAGGTTGGTTTAATTTAGCAATTTTTTTTCTACATTCCAGTGTCTCTCAGCAACATTTTCCCTTCATTCATCTGCATTTAAAAAAAAAAAAAGATCAAAGTCAACAAAGCGACATACAGGATCCAGGCACCCTGTATATTTCCTATCCTTATATGGCTTATTCTTTTTCATATTACTTTACTTTTTCTTTAAAGTGCTCACTTTATTATTCTTAAACTGTTTACTTTCTTCCTGTAACTTTCTATACCCATTTTCTTTCTCTAGCATCTAAGATCTAAGAATGTTTTAAAGCATTCTGTACCTTACCTGTTTAGAGAATTTTTTTTTTTTTTTCTGGACTTGGCCTTACTAAATGCCTAAAGTATTCTCTGACCTCATGAGCCAAAGCTTAAAGTGTTAGGCAATGCTACTCTAGGCCCTCTGCTACACAGCTGGCCTAGCATATGACCTGGTAGCTGGCTCTGCCCCTCTAGACCTAACCATCCCAGCTGCTCCTAACTATTCTCACTCTGGAAAATTGCTCTGTCCACATTGTGGCAGGTGCTTCTGTCTAGTGTCCTGCCCCTGTCGCATGCAGGCTGTTCAAGTGTTCGACTGTATTAAAGAGACCATATCTATGTATACTGTAAGCACTGGGCCTGCTTGAGGGACTGATTGCCTGGAAGCTGCGTCTGACTCTGTGTTTGGAATTTTTTTCGGCTTTCTCAAGCCCTATGTGGATTTATGTGCCACACTTTGGGTGCCAAATGTTGTTTGATTTTCTGTTGAGATTGCCAGTTCACAAATAATGATGCAGAGACTTCTTATTAATTATGGAATTTTGGCCTTTAGCTTAGGCTTGTCCCCGACTAGCTCTTATAACTAAAATTAACCTACTTCTATTAATCTACATTCTGCCACGTAGATTCTATACTTTTCTTCCTTTCTGTATGTCCCATTTGGTCTGTGACTTGCTGATGTCTCTGCACACCTAGATTAATCTCCTCTTCCTCTTTTTCCCTGGAAATCCTGCCTGTCCTCTCCTGCCTAGCTATTGGACATTCAGCTCTTTATTAAACCAATCAGAAGGTGCCTTGGCAAAGACACATCTTCATATTGTAGAAAAAGATTATCCCACAACAGAGGTTGTTTGTTTGTTTTGTTTTGCAGTTTTTTTTTTTTTTTTTTTTTTTTGTGGTGATGATACTATAGGGGTGAGGGAAGGTTATGAAGGCCCTGAGAGGTGACCGGGATTGGAGCATATGATATGAAATTTCCAGAGTCAATAAAGGATTATGTTACATTTTTTTTCAATTCATAATCCTTGAAACTTGGAGCACTACTAGCTATTAACTGGTGGGACAACTCCATTCATTAAGTACACACACACACACACACACACACACACACACACACACACACACACACACACAAACACACAAACGTGTATATACAGAGTTTCTTTTTTTATTTTTAGCTTTTGCCAATATTCATCTTAATTCATAACTGATACATATATGGAAGAGGTCCCTGGGTAGCTCACTTGGTAGAACATGAGACTTAAGTATAAAAAGTCCTAACTATCGGGGAGCATGGCAGCAGTCGGTCAGGCATGGTGCTGGGAACAGCAGCTGGATCTTATGTGTTGAGACACCATAAGGTGGACACGGAAAGGCGCATATAAGGGAGTGAGTGAGAGAGAGCATGCTAACTGGGAATGGCAGGACTTTTTAAACCTCAAAGCTCATCCCCAGGGACACACCCCTTCTAACAAGGCCACACCTCTTAATCCTCCCCAAACAGTTCCACCACCTGTAGAACAAACATTCAAACATGAGCCTATGGGGAACAATCTCATTCAGACCTTCATACCAGAGCATAACACATTCCATATTTTCCTGCTGTGATGCTCTCTTTCCCCATCATGTACATTAAAAGTGAGGAGTTGCAAGTTTAAGAGCTGTGCTAGCCTAGCTCTGGATGCATTTTGGTGCATTTCCATGTCCAGCACACATGGTTGGATTTGTTAAATGACCCCTAGTGCCCATCATGTCACCTGCTCCATTTTCTGTTCCTTTCAAGTTTCTGGTGTCTTTGTTAGTAACTAGAGGTTTCCTTTATTATCTTAATGGCATCATAGTGGGCTGGATGGTACCTTTCTTCAACAGTTCTTTAGGGGCTGTGACCCAGTCATGGAAGAAACACTGCTTTAGCTGTCTCACAAAGGTATGGTTCTTGGAAGGTCATCATGGCTCCCTATTTTAATTGAAACTGAAAATCTAGGATTTTTCCACTTGGTTTGTTTGTCTTACCCTTTCTCCAACAAGGTCTGCTTTGTTTATTAAGCTCAAATACCCATGCCTTTGCCCTCTCTGAGGGCAATCACAGTTTATGTTCACTACATCTGTGTAAGGACAGACCACACATGCAACACGAAATACAAGTCCTCCGAAACAGCATACTGAACAGTCAGTGGGCAATCACTTGTGGTAACTTCAGTCTCTGGCCCTTATAGATCTGATAAAATTAGTGACAGTAGGTGAACAACACAGATTATGACAATTTTTTCTTGTTTTTTACTAATGTTCTAAAATGCAGCCTGCGAGAATATAAGCTGGAATATCAACCCGTCAAGGCACAGTACATACAGCCTTTTACCAGCTCTACAGAACAAAATTTTCTTTCCTAACATGCTGTGGTTTTTGTGGAGCCATTCGTTATATACCCTGTTGAGTTACAAATCTGAGTGGTTAGGAGTCTTTATGGAATTGAGAATTAGAAGGAACTTGAGGCATTGTTTAGTAAATTTTCATCTTAAGCATTTTCTTCCTGCTTGGATTCCAACTCAGTGTATGGAATAGATTGATTAAAGCAGGTAGAAGCTAACTTCTGTGTGCTGAGTGTGGGGTCACAGTTAATCCTGTGTGCTGAGTGTGGGGTCACAGGTAACATCTGTGTGCTGAGTGTGGGGCCACAGTTAACATCTGTGTGCTGAGTGTGGGGTCACAGTTAATCCTGTGTGCTGAGTGTGGGGCCACAGTTAACATCTGTGTGCTGAGTGTGGGGGCCATGGTTAACTCCTGTGTGCTGAGTGTGAGGTCACAGTTAACATCTGTGTGCTGAGTGTGGGGTCACAGTTAATCCTGTGTGCTGAGTGTGGGGTCACAGGTAACATCTGTGTGCTGAGTGTGGGGCCACAGTTAACATCTGTGTGCTGAGTGTGGGGCCACAGTTAACATCTGTGTGCTGAGTGTGGGGCCACAGTTAACATCTGTGTGCTGAGTGTGGGGCCACAGTTAACATCTGTGTGCTGAGTGTGGGGGCCATGGTTAACTCCTGTGTGCTGAGTGTGGGGGCCATGGTTAACTCCCGTGTGCTGAGTGTGGGGTCACAGTTAATCCTGTGTGCTGAGTGTGGGGTCACAGTTAACATCTGTGTGCTGAGTATGGGGGCCATGGTTAACTCCTGTGTGCTGAGAGTGGCGGCCAGTAGGGTGCCATCTTCCTAACACCTGGTGGCTGCTCTCTAAGGCTGAATGCTTGATTTGGAGATCCCCACAGTGACCGCATTCCCAGTGGGTCCCTCCCACTTAGAGTCACTTGGCCAGGCTTGCCCAGGCATGGGGAACCTCCTTATATGTAATTTTAACATGCAAGTGTAATGTACCATGTATACGGCATGGAACAATTACAGTTACATTTTTCAAATATCTGATCTTGCTTTACTGTGACCTTGCTACATCTGGTGTCCTCTTGTGTTTACCCAGTATCTCCAGCTTCTCTAATTATATAGAGCATTAGAAGTACTTGCCTGCATCAACGCAATCATCTGTAGAAAGGTTCACACTCCAAACAAACTGTATAGCCAAGTGAATATTCAACGTGTGTGGTGTGGGATGATGAGGGTGAAGTACTTGGAAAGATTAACTTTCAGAATTAAGCTCTGTGTTCTGGCTTTGATAGTGAAAAGAATTGTTCAGCATGTTTGGGGCAAGATTGACTATCAAATGTCACTGGTTCCTAGAGCTGATTTTATGACTTTTATCGTCTCAATGATGTTTTTTAGGAATTGTAAAGTGTTTTCAACAGAAATGACTTTTATCCCTTTGTAATAGAAGCATATGTTTTATTTTCTGTTCCACGTTCAGCATTGGAACAGAGCTATAAAGCAGTGCTGTTTAATTTTATTGGAAGGAACCTTTTTTTCCCTAAAGTTAAGTGGGCTAACAGCAACAATGAGGCAACACATGCTCACTATCATTATGTGGAGGTTATAGATCTGATATATAGATATCTTAGTCACTGTTCTATTGTTGTGAAGAGACACCATTAGCAGGGCCATACTTACAAAAGACAGCATTTGATTGGGGGCTGGCTTACAGTTTCAGACGTCTAGTTCATTATCATCATGGTGGGAGCATGGTGGCAGGCAGGCTTGGTGTTGGAGAGCTGCATACAGAGATGGGGCAGAGAGACACAGACAGATGTACACAGAAAGACAGAGATAGATGAGATATATATCAGCCAGACATTGGCTCAAAGCCCACTTCAGAATATACTTCCCCCCAACAAGGCCACACATACTCCAAAAAAGCTACATATTCAAGTGGTTTCAAATAGCTACACTCCCTGGGGACTAAGCATTCAAGCGTATGAGTCTATGGGGGCTATTCTTATTCAGACCCTCACAATAGATTAAATGGGTTGTGGTCCTGTCTAGCTTGTGCTAGCAAGACTTACTCAGTGTCTGCTAAATTGACAGGTGGGGGAGGGGCCTTGGGATTTTGGGAGACCCTCATGAGTAGCTTAAAGCAGGGAGTAGTGAGTGGGTTGAACAAACTGAAACATCAGGACAGATACTTTATTTATTTATTTATTTATTTATTTATTTATTTACTCATTTATATTGCCATTTTGTAGTGTTGGGGATGGACCCCAGAATTTTGTGTGTGCTAGGAAAGCACTGTGCCACTGTGCTACATCCCTAGCCAAGATCAGATATTCAAATTGGTGAAATTAGAGAGGTTTAAGTACAAGTTTGTAATTCTTAGTCTTTATGAGACCTAAAAACTAGAATAAAATAAAATAAAGGAGCCTCATAGTTTTAAATACATTTAGGGAAAGATAGCAAATTGTAGAACATTGCCACGAGGGAGAGGACATCAGAAATAAAACATTTACTATCAACTATCTTTTAAAAAGTTGTATTTGGCAAGACATGATGCTGAGTGCCTGTATTTCCAGCACTTCTGTGGTAGAGGCAGACTGATCTTTGTGAGCTCAAGACCACCTAATAGTTATGAGTGAAAAACTAAATCTCAAACAGAACTACTACTATAGTATTTGAAATGGTTAGTAGACCTAGTTTTTTTCTAAACAGAGAACATTCCCCATGAAGGGATACTCCCCTAGCCTAGAGCAGGAGGGAGGGCCTAGTGCCTACTCCAAATGACTTGACAGATTTATATAACCCCTCCAGGAAGGCATCACCCTATCTGTGGAGTAGGGGAGGGATGGGATGGGATGGGAGGATGGAAGTGGGGCATGGGAGGTTGGGAGAGAGGGAGGAACAGAGGAAGGGAGGGAGAGGGAACTGGGATCGATATGGAAAATAAGAAAAATAAATAAATAAATAAATAAATCAGGGAAAGGTGATTTTTTAAAAAAAAAAGATTTTATCTTCTACCCTGTGAGCTATTGTCATCCTACTGAATTGGCTAATAACAGCTACAACATTTGTTATTTTCACTGCTGTCATCAAAACAAATAATGTCATATATTTATGAACTAGGGTAAGTAGAGACAGTGTTCTTAGGCCAATGTATTGTAGAGTGTGAGTGTGTGTGCTTGTGTGTGTACGTGTGCGAGTGTGTGTGTGCATGTGTGTGTGTGCATGTGTGCATGCATGTGCCTGTACATGTATGTGTGTGTATGACGGCTAATCTTGGGTGTGTAGTTAACATACCTGGGAAGAGGTAATTGCTTCCATCACATTGGCATGTGGGCATGTCTATGGGTCATTTTCTTAATTGCTAATCCACAGAGAAGGCCTTGGCCCACTCTGGTTGGTATCATCCCTGGGCCTGGACTGCATAAGAGAGGTAGCTGAACAAGTCACTTTTCTTCTATTCCATTTTTCTATTATCTCCAGGTTCCTGCCTTGGCTTCCCTCAACAGTAGTTTAACTTGTAAGTGAAACAAACCTTTTTTCTCCAAATTGGTTTCAGTCAGTATTTTATCACAGGGACAGAAATTAGAACTGTGTGCATCTGTGCCTGTGCCAGAAGTCAACCTCAAGTATTCTTCAGGAACCATGTACATTTTTTTTTTTTTGAGACAGGGTTTTATTGACCCAGAGCTAGCTGATTAAGAAAGTCTGGCTGTCCTGTAAGCCCCAAGGCAGAAGAGGCTGGAGGATCTTTGTGAGTTCGAGGCCAGCCTAGTCTATGAAGCAAGTTCCAGGGCAGCCAGAATTGTTTCATGGAGAAACCCTGTCTCGAAAAACAAAACAACTATAAAAGGTCTGTAAGCCCCAAAGATCTTTTGTCTCTGCTGTCACAGCACTGGGGTGCCTGGGGTTCCAAGTGCTCTCGGTTATGCCCAGATTTTTGTGTGTGAGTTCTGAAGATCAAATTCTGGTCCTCATACTTGCATGGTCCATCACTTTATTGATTGAGCTGTCTTTCTAGCTTCAAGAAATGTAGACTTAATAAGGAAAATTTTCAGCCTGGGTGTTGTTCTGTCTCCTGGCTATTAGCCTCAAGACTAGATTCCTACATGGCTAGTCCCTGGATAGCACTGTTGGCCCTCTGTTGGTATCTCTGTTGGTATCGCTGGGTTATACAGTGGTACCATAGTTCCCATCTCATTAGTGAATGCCACTGGGATTTGTGTGTATTTTGTCCACATTCTGATCTATTATTTGAACACTTTGAGAAGGCTCCTTGAATCTTGTGAGTCAATATCAGACAAAGAGCTTCAGCTCAATTATTCAATAATTAGGGCCCAAAGCTCATGCTTGGACCCTGGGCAGGTCAGTGGTGACGGAGGGAAAGAGTATAGGCATCACTTTGGAGCTGTTCCCAGTTTGGGCGGAGGGCATGTGTCCACACAATCCAAATCTTGCATGGCATAGCGAATAGTGAAAGGAATAAAATACGGTCCTGGGGAATAAGTCTGTGAGAGAGCTTGGGAAGTTGAGGAGAGTCACATAAGCAACTTAGTTAGAAAGAAGAGGCAGAGTTGAGGGCGGGCTGAGTTTAAATCAGGTAGAGGCATTGTCGGTGGCAGAATAATGTGTGCATAGGAACAGGTCAGCAAATGCTGCTTGTGCAACTGCTGTCCTTCAGCTCCAGCTTGAACATGGGTCTGGGGTTGAAGGTCGGTTGTGGAGAGATTGTCTGCTAGAGACGATACTGTGTGCTCTCTCACAGATGACAGGGAGCTGTGAGAGGATTTATGATTACTGTTGGGGTTACAACACCATTTTCAGGTCCCTGACTATAACGTGGGGCTGACTGGCAGTACTCTGTAAGAATGAGATGAATCAATACTTCACGAAATGAATCCATACCTCTAAAGTGTCGGCGATAGTCCATGGCATACAGTAAGTATAGACCGTTAGTATAGGACAGCTGCTATGAGGGGCAGTGCCATTACTAGCCACCATAGTTGATTATTTTCTGTACTACATTGTTACCATGTAGGCTTTACCACTCCATCTTGTTTACACTGATGTGAGCCGAGCTAGATGATAATAGCCTGGCCTGGGTCACTGGAAGATGCACTCTTTGCTCCCTGTGAGGAGATGATGGCTGCTGCCATATGCATGCAATGGACATGGGCTCTTGGAGCCAATAAGCATTGCTAGGAGAGAGGATGCAGGCAATGGGTAGGGTGTTAGATGTGGTGCCTGTTGACAGAGTTGTTGGTCACTGGTGATGTGGGGCACAGGAGGAACAAAGCAAAGTTTTACGTGCCATAGACCAGAGGATGAGAAATGAAATAATTGGCAACACGAGTGGCTTTAATTCTGGTGTTAGTTGTTGGGTGTTTGGTGGGGTGAAGAGTGATGGCATATTGAAGGAATGAGATCTTTTTTTTTTTTTTTTTTTTTTTTTAAAGGAAGGGGTAGATTAGAAGTAACTTAAAATGCCTGTGGTTAAACTGCCGAGGGCACTGCTGGTTTCTCCCGTCATTTCTATTCTACCACTTGGGGTTTTGAGGTTGGCTATGCTCTTAAAACTACTCTTATCATCCCAAAATACAAGAGAAATAGTGGCCCTCTTTTCATGGTGAATAATTTCTGATGCAGTCACCGAGGCATTTCAGCTACAAGAATAATCCCCGTGGAAAACACAGTTGACAGTTTGGTTTCTTATCTAGCCTTCCAGCTTACTTCCAGTTTGAGTTCTTGAAGAGACTGTGCACCAGCTCTATTGATCTGGAGGCAGGTTTCAAGCTAGGATTGCTTCCATACTTTCTTTAGTTGTCATTTATCCCAAAGACATACCTACCACGTTTTTGCACGATAGTGCAAGGAAACTAAGGTGAGTCCTTACTATAGAAGGCAGTGTGTTAGCCTCACAAATTCCTATTTAAGCATGGAGAATGGGTTTTCCACACTGACCATCTGGTAAAGAGGCATTCTGCCACAGAAAGAAAGGGCCCTGTGAGGTGAGATGTTGGTACCTGCTACCATTTTGTTTCCCAGCAGTCTTTCCTCCAGACATTGAGTAAGCCATTGAGCCAAACTGGACAGCTGATTGGTTGGGGATGGCACAAAGTGGACATTCTCTTGTAAGAAGGGACTTTTCCTCATCTACTTCAGGGAACAATACTTCCCACCCCCCCTCTCTGAAAAAGATAGAATACATGCCCAAATTATTTCTCTGTGTTGTTAGTTTTTGTATTCAGGGCTTCTGTTATTGAGCCTCCACTGTGTGGAGTGAGTTAATTTTAAAATTATTTTGGCCATTGGTGTGGGCCCCTAGAAATGTGTGTGCTCTGTTGATTTGCAGGTTGTAGCCACTGTTCTTCTGATGGTGCACTTGTCTCATAGTTAGCCAGTGAGACACCCTGCATGCTCTCACCCTCTTGGAGGTGACAATATTAAGCATAAAGATGTCTCCATGCTTTCAGGCATAGAAGGTTGCCCCAGGATCATGTTTTGATTTTTTTGCCTCACATCTATAATCAGCCATTATTTCAAGGAACTCTGCTTTTTTTAGGGGAAATGGTACTTAGAAAGCAGCATCTTGGCACTGTTGCTGGGTGGGAGTGGTGTCTAGGGCAGCAGATATTATGGTTATGCACATCTTTTGCACACATGTATGTCCATTAATTATATCTTCCCTATTCCAGTGTAACTTTTCCATTTCACTTAAAATGAAGGTTTTAACTAATTTCATGAATTTTATGTTTATCTAGTTCCTGTTACATGATCTTTGTTTTGTAGTTCTTTTTGACCAGAATATATTCTGTGTGACTTAAAATCATTTGATTTTTAAAAAGTCACTTCTTAAGAAAAAAAAAAAAAAAAGCAGCTACTGCTAATGGCTATACTGCCATAATCTTAAGTAGTAGTTTTTTTCTTTTATTCTCTCTCTCTCTCTCTCTCTCTCTCTCTCTCTCCCTCTCCCTCCCCTTCTCTCTCTCTCTCTCTCTCTCTCTCTGTGTGTGTGTGTGTGTGTGTGTGGTGTGTGTGTGTGTGTTGTGAGTGTATGTGTGTTTGCTACAGCATGTATGTGAAATCAGCAAATATGTAGAATCAGTTGTTTCCTTCCATCTTTTCTTGTGTTTTGGGAATCAGAGGTAGCTCACCAGGCTTGGGTGGTAAGTTCCTTAGCCCACTGAGACATCTTTCTTTTTCTTCTATTGGTAATATCTGCTCTCTCAACAAGTCTTCATTTTGAGTTTCTTTTTAAATTTCCTATTTTCAATGTGTGAAACTATGCCATTTTAATACTTATAGCTGCTAACAGAAGGTTGTTCATCTTCATCCATGTATAGTCTCTTTACCCTGAGCCATTTCTTGCTAGCTGCAATCTTTGAATTTTTTAGTTTTGAAAGGTTTACAAATGCATGAATCTTTTTCCTTGTAGTTGTACACAAAAGACAGTGTATTACACACCCTTTAATAACTTGCCTCTCTTTGCCTGACAGATCCTAGAGGTTACTTGATAATCTTATGGCTTCTTAGGTTCTCATTCTGTAGATTTGCTATAGTTTATTGAGACAGTCTCTCATTGATAGACATCTGAGCTGTCTCTAGCTTTCTTGTTGTTATTTACTCATTATCCCACGAGTAAACATGTATATATTTGTGTACTTTTTTGATAATATTGTATAGATTTATTTTTTAAACAATTCTTATATATGTATACACACATACATACATATATATCATTTATTAAACAAAAAGCAAATTTGCATCCTAAGAAGGTGGATATATTGCATATGAACAATTATTTTTGACATTAAAAATTAAATTCCCAAGAGCCATAGACTATCTAACAAAAACTCCAGTGCCACACTTTGGAAATCTCCCTTCAAGTTGTTTGTTAGGGGAGTCCAGGAGACTCCCAAAACAATATTGGATATTTACATTGCCCTTAGTTGTTTCCTAACACTTTAAGATAAGACCCTGGTTTCAGAAGACATCATACACTTTGTACAAAGAACTTTGAAGAAGTTAGCTGGAACTGTTGTGAAAGTCTCCTTCCTTAAGACTGGCTTTCACAGCATCCAAAGGAGCTATGCGAGTTGCCAAGGGAGAAAAAGTCATCACTCCTACCCCGCTGTAAAGTTTACAAACCACAGCAATGACCAGTACAATAAGATATCACCAATAGTGCAATAGTGTTATTTGTCCCTTGTAGCCAACAGCCTTATAATTGGACTTCAGGCCCTCTCCATGGGAGAGAATTCAGGCAGTACTATAAACCTGGCCAACTATTCCTGGCTGGTGAGGTCATGGGCTCTAGAGGAGAACCCGCTGCAGCCGCTTTTATAAAGCAGTATGATTCCTAACTGCATTTTAAATAGCTATCCTTACACCCACTGACAAGTGCAGCTCCCACTCCTCATCAAAGGAACTTTGTGCAGAGGATGGAAAGCATTCCAGAAATCTAAAACTGCTCAGAATTTAGAAAGGAACAAACTATAAGGTACCCAACACCAGTTCAATGTCAGCAACACAGTCTTTATACCTAAGAGTCAGGAAACATCCAGGAAGAGGGGTCAGAAAGACAGAAGAAGCTGTGAGACAGTTTCTTCTGTAAATGACAGGGAAGCTGAACCCATGAAATGTCAATAGTATGGTCAATTAAACAAGACCTGCACATTGATAACACTAGCTGACATGCCAGCATGGTTGGGGGAAATCTCACAAAGCCTTGCCCCTTAGATGAAGACATATAGGCTGTTAATGGCTGCTGAGGGAGGTGGGGGGAATCAGTCTTCTTTAGGTATAAGACCTCTAGTAGGTTATCCAATCCCAAGTGGTCAGCCTGAAACACTACTAAATGCCACTAGGAGCATGCCTTTGAAAGTTGTCCAGTTCCACTTCTGGTCCCATTCTCACTGTCCTTCTGTTTCGTAAGTGTGCTCACTTTATAGCAGTAGCTGCCAGAGGCTAGGAGAGATGCACTGGGATGAGGGATGAAGGGTTCTCCATCAAGTTTTCATTTGTCTTGTAGATCTATTGCTTAGACCATAAATTATGAAACTTAAAATCAATCCCCCCTCTCTCTCTGCGTGTGTTTTAAATAGGCAAAAACATACTGTGTTAAAAAAAATGGAGACAGCCCATAGTGGACTAACTATGTTTTTTCCCCCAACTGTGTCTCATCCCTCTTTTCAGACACTTCGTCTTAAAAATATACTAGGGAGGGGTTTAAATTTTAGAGTTATTTTATATGAAGTGTGTGTAGCCTTCCAAAGACATTGTTGTTAATGAAGCTTTCTGAAGTCTGAGTCAGCTCTGCTGTATTGCAGTTCAGATACATAGAGTCTTTGTATAGAAGACAGTTACTGGTCATTAGGTTATCAGGTAGATTGTGGGTGTGGTGCACGAAGAGTGAATGGACTTTAATTAGGTAAATGAATTTTGCTCAGTGTCTGATCTTCAGGAATATGGGGTTGTTGGAGACAGGCATGACGTCATCAAAAGGTTAATTGCATACAGCTATTTAAAAGAACAAGGCCACTTTAAGTATACCATGCACCCCATGAAACAAACACCAAGGTTTGTAAAGACTATTTTAAAATACAGTAAAATATATCTCAGAGGACATCCAAGAAATTAAGATGAAGTGTCTGAAAAGAGTATTCTGAGTAGTGTGGGCATTACTGTGTTTTATAGCTTCTTGTTCTAGAGTTATTTTGTATGGTTACCTGATGATCAGATGTCTCATAGTTTGTCCTCACAAAAGGTTCTTAGCTGTCTAGACTTTGTTCAGAAGTAGAAGCTTTAGAGAAGTTGCTCACCTCGTGTGTGTGTGTGTGTGTGTGTGTGTGTGTGTGTGTGTGTGTGTGTGTGTGGTGTGTGTATATCTTAAATACAACACCATTTTTACTGTTGAAAATTTGCTCAAACTACCACCATCTCGAAAGGAAAGGGGGATGTAGAGTTTTAGTTTTTGCCTTCTCCAAGCAGCTGTTCTAGAAGCTGGCAGCCTGCAAGGGTCATTAAGTGTTTGATGTAAGGATGCACTTGGGTTTGCTGCTTTGCTGGGGACCTGGCAACAGCTGTCTTCTCTAGCCACATGCCTTCATCTCTCCTGCCACCCCAGACCCTCAGGAGGGACCTCTCCCTTCATTCCTGAGATCTCTTCTCCACTTGGGTCACAGGCCCACAAGCCTGCTGTAGGAGGTGCCAGTGTATTGTGTGCACAGGGACAACCCAAAGGTGTTAGCTGGCTGACAAGTCTGCTGTCTCCTGGGCCTAGTCCCAAGGCAGTGGGAACATGTCCTAAGGGGTTAATTAAATGCAGCAGCTCATCCTTTATAAACACTGGCCTGTTTCTCCATACTGGTAATCTCTTACCATGTCAATGCAAGAGGTTCACTGAGGTATCTGCAGAGATCTGCATGTCTGTAAATGATCTCAAAATGAAAAGCATAAGTAAAGCAAGAAGTTAATATACCAAGCTGAACCCAGCCTCCTACTATCAAGTACCTTTGTATGTTCCACACCTTAAATGGTGGCACTATGATCTCCTCAGTCACCCCTCTCAGAGTCTGGAAAGTTCTTCAGTCTAGCAGCCCTTTGTGTCATCTCTGTTATTAGGCCGGTCACTGCTTTCCTTAGAGAGGTTGCCACACCCACCTCTCTTCTTTGTTCTCTTCCAGGGTCCCCTCCCTGCTGAGCCTGGTAGCCCCTGTTCACTTTGTTTGTACAACTCCCCTAAAGTTAGCTTTCGTTTATATATCTGATCCTGATATTCCTTTGCTCACAATTCTTCAATGCCTTTTAGTCATTGTGGCAAAAGGCTGTCTGCCTGGGTTGCTGGTTGAGATTCTTGGAAACAGATATGTTTCACCAGTGCCCTCTGGTGGTCATTCCGGAATCACTCATCTGGGGACCAATGGCTTCTGGAGACTCCTCTGCTTTCCATTATGGACAGAAACTCATATGCCTGCTTCTGCCTATGAAAAGCAATTCTGCCTTCCTTCTAGAGTGACAGGAAGCTACCCTTTAACCCCTCTCCCTGTGGTCACACCAGGGTGTTCCTGGCCTGGCTGCTGTTGCCTCTGCATCTTTGTCTCTCCTGGCCTCAGGTGGTTTCTCTCATAGTTCTCTTTGTAGCTCCACAACCCAGCAGAACTTCCAGCCTGCATTGGCTGCTAAACACTGATGACTTTTCTTTTAGCTGTTTATTGATTATTTTGTTCTAGGAGATATATTCTTGATTTCATAGTAGCAGTAGTTTGTTTAATATGCAGTGTCTTTGGACAATAAAGCCAGTTAAATAATAACACAGGAAAATCATGTATGCAAAACTAGATGATTATTTGGTAATTTATTTGCTTTTGGGTACACATTAGTTCTCTGCTGCTGAGTCACATCTGGAACAGAGGAAAACGTTTAATGCATTATTATTTTTTATTATTATTGTCTCTGTGTATGCTACGTGTATGTGGATGCCGGTGGAGGCCATTGGCCCCCCAACAGCTGAAGTCACAGATGGTTGTGAGATGCCTGATGTGTGAACTAGGAACTGAACTTGGGTCCTCTGGAAGAGCAGCCACAGGCAAATGTTTTAAAAGGATTAGTGTGTCTCGGTAGCATTATTTTGTAGTATTTGCCCTGTGTACAATAGCTTCTTTTCCGATTTCTCACTCTCTGATCTCTTTTACTCCTCTCCATCCAGAAGGGTGTGTTTACTGGTGGTTCCGCAGAACAGGGCAGCCTAGCCAGTGTTTGGCCTCTCTCCGTCTCAGATCACTTTGGGGTGGTAGCTAAGATCTGCGCTCTTGTTAATCCAGGCTACTGGTTAGCACAGTGACAACAACCATCTGATTCCACAAGTGAACATAGGCCAAATGGGGATTTTGGATAATTATAACTTTGAAAATCATTCTGTTGTAGGTATTAAAAAAACAATGTACAAGTGTGTAATTCTCTTTACCCTCTACCCAGCTTTAATGATAAACTTAGGGGCCATTTTGATTTCTCCCCCTCATTTTTGTCAACTTCTGTGAATCATGAAATTTTCTTTTCTTTTACCTTGTGAAATGTAGGTGATTCCTTACTCGAAATTAAGTATTTCAAAAACATATAGAGACCACTTCACTGAGGTCAAATTCATATGCCATACAGTTAACCCACTTTAAAACCAACCCAGTGGTATTTGGTGTGTTCACAGCTTTGAAGCCATCTGTTGTGTGACAAAACTTTTCCTGAGGAGATGCAACACACACACATCTATCTACTCACCCCTGATAGGGATCCCCCAATAGGCCAAAGTGTGGACACCACCAAAATCTACCTTGGTGAACCAATGAATTTTATTAGGGTTACTATAAGAATATGGACAAGGAGTTACCTACAGGAATAGAAATGACCCGAAGTTGCATCACTTAAGGCTCGTCCTAGCATGGGTGACAGCTCACGGAACCTGGGAACCTTTAATGTCCTGTACAGCCTGCAGGAAGCTCAACAGTTTGGAGAATCTTTTCCAGGTGACTCTGGTCTAAACCCTTCCAGGCAACTGGTCGTTTCAAGAGTCTTCTTTGCAGCTTGCTTTCCTCAAGTCTTTGTAGTTCTGTTTCTCTAGTTCAGATGTTCTCAATCTGTGGGTTGTAATGTCTTTGGGGATCTAACGACCCTTGCGCGGGATCGCCGAAGACCAGAAAATTCAGATATTTATGTTACAGTTTGTAGCAGAAAAATTAGTTATGAAGTAGAAATGAACATAGTTTTGTGGTTGGGGGTCATGACAAGATGAAGAATTGTATTAAAGGGTCATAGCATGAAGAAGGCTGAGAACCACTGTTCTAGTTTCCGAGGGACTTCACCTTTTATTGCTTTCTCTGGCAGGGAGGGCCCTAGTACTCATTTTCAGGGACTTCCTGCTTAAGTAGCTCCCCTGCAGGATGGAATGTTTCTGTTTTGGAAGAAATTGTTCCACAGCACCATCCACCACATTTTAGAACATTTTCATCAAATACCCCATATCCATTAGCATTGTTAGTCTACTTTGTGTGTATAGGTGTATAGAGTTTTTTATTTTAGAGATCGTAATTCCTGTAATATGTGGTTCTAGAAAACTGGCTCTTTCTACTTAGTATTTTGAAGGTTCTTCCATGTTGTGTGTCTCAAAAGCATAGCATTCCCCTTGTAGATCAGTATTATTGCATTGCAGGCATACACCACAATTAGTCCACTCATCAGTTGCTGAATGTTTAGATTTATCTTTTATCTAGTGTGAGTCTTGCTGGACTCCATGGATATTTGCTTTTTGCTTGGTGTTTTAGTGTAGATAGATAAGGTTTTTTTTTTTTTTTTTTTTTAAATCTCTCTTGAGTTTATAGCCAGCTGTAAGCTGTAAAGTAGTTGGATTACATTGTATTTTCATGCTTAACTTCTGAGGAACTGCCAAACTTCTCTTTCACATTCCCATCATTAATCCTCAAGGGTCCCACTCTTTTCACATCTTCTCCAAGGCTTGTTACTGTGTTTTGGTTATAGTCATCAAAGTCTTAGGCCATTGTGCTTTTGCTTTGTGTTTTTCATGATAGCTTCTGATGATGAGCATCTTCAAGTGTTCCTTTTGGCCATCTGTTTAACTTCATTGGAGAGGTGTGTGTTCCAGTCTTCTGCAACCTAGACTTAAAATGGAATAGTCTTCTGATTACTGAGTTGTAATAATAATAATTTTTTTAATATGTTCTAGACCCAACTCCATTCTTGGGGACATGGTTTTTCTAGTATCTCTCGGTTGGCTTTCTTTTCATTTTGCTGATCAAGAAAGCATGAAATAGGATCATGTTGGAAGATCGTCCAGTGATTCTTACAGAGTGTTTGGAAATGGATTGTGCAGCTTATATGTGTTCAAGTTGATTTTTTTTTTTCTCATTCAATCAGCTCCAAAGTCTGGCTGATTAGCACCCCTCAAGGCTTGATTAGCCCAATGGAGGAGACACCTTTGTCCTTGGGTATGGTTGTATTTAAAACAAACAAACAAACAAACCAACAAGCACTTTTTTTTTTTTATTCATTTCACATAGTTCCCAAGTGCTTTTTTAAAGGAAAGACTATAGTCAGGAAACAGAGCTATCACAGGAGTAAAGGGTTTTTATATACCCATTTACAAGTAAGTTTCTTCAAAAAAGAAGGCAAAATACATTGTGCTGGAAATACTGGCTGCTTATGTAGTGGATCCAGGTTTGACTTGCAGCATCCACATGGTGGCAACAACCCATCCTTAACTCCAGTTCTGGGGGAATCTGATGCTCTCTTCTAGCCCTATGGGCACCAGGCATGTATGTGACACATAGTCATATCACACAAACACACAAATAAAGAGAGCAAATTGCAGTGTTTGCATGGACCTTTTATAGCACATCCTTGCTTCTAGTTAGAACAGTGTTAAAGCATTCTCTTTCTCTCTCTCTCTCTCTCTCTCTCTCTCTCTCTCTCTCTCTGTTGCTGTTAAAAAAAAAACAAACCCAGTGATGAGGTTCTTTTAAGTTCCTACTAAGAACTGAAAGGGAGGACCCGTAGATATGGACTTGGACTTGATATCTCTTTTGAAAGGACTTTATGATGTATTGGTTGAAGTCAATATTTAATTTATGGAAATAGAGCCTGTTGAGGGGATTACACTCAGGAAAGGGCCATCCATACTCGTATGCAAACGCTAGAAAAACTGTGTGTGTGATGTTTCATCTGACAGTGTGTGATGTTTCACCTGGTCCTGGAAACATGTCTGCTCATGCTTATGAGTGATCAGAGAAGTCTTTTAGATAAGCACAGCCTCCAAGTACCAGAACAGCTTGAGTTAGTGGAGTCAGATGAGTACCAGCAGGTAGCCATTGAGATGGGGTTAGTTTCCCATACAAGAAGCTCCATCTTCATTCACTAAAGAATGTGGATCCATTGAAAACCTTGGAGGCATGAAACCAATATTGATGGTTCCACAAGCAATATGCTAGCCATTGTGTATCTGTTGGATGTTAACTTAGCTGGATGGTGGGAGCAGGTCTGATATCAGAAGCAGCACATGCTATCCACTGGTGGCCAATGTCCAACTGTTCCCTTTATAAACATCCTTTGCATTTACTGATCAGTTCCCATTTTGCACCCATTGTGCTAGTGACTCATCTTTACAGTAATTGAGCTATTTGTTATTAATCTTTATTTTGCAGCAGAGGAAATTGAGACTTAGCCAAGGCTCAATACTTTCCTTCAGATTTCACAGCTGGTGAATGGTGGAGCTAGGGTTTGGATTGCAGATTCTTTGTGTTTCTCAGCATATCCTCCTAATGCCAATAAGTCTCTGCTAATGTCACACCACCAGGCATGTGCAGGACTCTCTGCCTTTGGCATGCTGTGCTTGTTATTAGGATAGTTGTTTGTAGCTGGATTTTATTCTGGGCTGCCAACCAGCTCCCAAATAAAGACATGGAGACTTGTCATTAATTGTGGATGCTTGGCCTTAGTTTAGGCTTGTCCCACTAGCTCTTTTAATTTAACCTGTTTCTATTTATTTATGTTTTGCCTTGGGGCTTTTTACCTTACTTTCATTCTGTATGTCTTTCCTGCTTTTTCTGTGTCTGTCTGTCTGGTCCTTGTATTTCTTTTTCCTCCTCCTCTCCCTCCTCCTCTTTCTTCTTTCTTCCTCTCCCTTCTTCTTTCTTCTCTCCTTCTTCCTTTTCCTCTTCCTTCTCCTCCTCTTCTGCTTCCTCCTCCTCCTTCTTCTTAGCATGAATTCCTCCTCCTCCTCCTCTTCTGCTTCCTCCTCCTCCTTCTTCTTAGCATGAATTCCTCCTCCTACTTTCTCTCCCTGACCTGGAAGTCCTGCCTATTCCTCCTCACTTGCTGTTGGCCATTCAGCTTTTTAGTAGATCAATCAGCTGCCTTAGATAGGCAAGATAAAACAGCAACATGTCTTATGAAACAAATGCAGTACATCTTTGCATAGTTAAACAAATATTCCCTAACAGCGGTTCTTCTCTCTTCTGCCTAGCACCTAGCTTCCTGTTCCTATTTAAGTTTTGGGGGGGCTCTGGAGTGTCATCTTTCAACCATTGCATTCATAGAAATTCCTGTGTTTGATGAGTAAAGTGGGCCATGTGCCACATTTGGTTTTTATTGCTGGCTCCTTAAGCTTACCATCTCTGGCAGTCTTATAGCTCCTGTATCTGGTGGTGTGGGCAGACTCGGTAACTCCCACACCCCTCTGTGCCAATATTCTCTTCTTGGGGGTAAGACATTAGCAAGGATGGGCTTGTGCTTCTGGGATCCTAGAATATAAGGAAGAGCATTGATAAAAACTAACAGCCACCTTCTTTTCATTGTTGACCCATCAGCATTTTGAGTAGCATTCATGCCCACAGTTCTAACACTCTAGCTTTATAGGCTTCATTGTCTGCTTTATAGAGTGAGACTAAAGCTGTGATTGTGTTTTCTGAGTTGGTTGAATTGAGGAGTCCACTTTCAACCTTCCTTGTTCATCTTTCCCCATCTATCTACTCTGATTCTTTCTAGCCAAATCTTCTTTATAACCTTTATTTTTTGTTTATCATCAAAAGCGGCCAAGGCTTCTTGTGAGTCTCATCATGGATGCTGAGAATTAGACCTCGGTCCTCTTCTAGATACCCATAGTCTCAATCACTGCGCCATCTCTCTATTTTGTCTGTTCTCAATTATTTTTAGAGGTGGGCAGGGTTTCAATACAGGTTTTCTCTGTGCAATAATACTGTTTTAGAATTCACTCTGTAGACCAGGCTAGCCTCCAACTCACAGAGATTTGCCTGCCTTCGCTTCCCGAATGATGGGATTAAAGGCGTGTGCCACCATTGCTTACCTTATTTTTCAGTTCTTAGTGACAGTTTCATGTGGATCCTAATTTTAAGTCATTTGCCATTTACCACAGATCTGGAGATCATCTGGTTCACATCATAATTTGATGTCTGATGTTAAAGTCCTGAAAGGGCTGCATTTGTTAATTCCTAAAAGGGGTTCAATGTAGTGTGTTCAACAGTTAAGGAAAAGGTATGCATGCGTTTATGAAAATAATCCTTTTTTTACATTGTGTTTCTACCATTTTCTGCCATATTCTCATTGCCAGACTGGTAACCAGCAAGTCCTGAGGATTCTACCACCACATCTATCCTATTCCCCTCAGAGTTGGGATTATAGGCATGTGTAGCCAGGCCTGGCTTTTTACGATAGTGCTGGGAATTTTACAAGAGTGCTGGGAATTTGAACTCTCAAGGAGAATTGCAATAAGCAAGTGCCATCCACTGAACCATCTTTCCAGTGCAGTATGTCCATGGATAGGTTCTGACTGCAGATCAAGCCTTCCGTGGATGGAAAATATTTGACATAAATTATATATATATATACCGAACATATATAGACTTTTGTGTTTGTCACTATCTACACAATAGTATACTAAGTATTTGTGTAACATTTATATTGTATTTTACATTATAAATGTAGAAAAGGTGTAAAGTATGAAGGTGTGTTATGGTTTTATGCAAGTACCACTTATTTATTTTTCTATATGTATTGTGTACATGTGTGTATCTACATGGGTATATGTCCGTGTAGGTACGTGTGTTTGTATGTGGAAGCATGTAAGTCCCAAGGCTGATATTGGGTGTCGTTTGCTTCTCTCCACCTTACACCTTAAGCACAGCTCACTCATCATAGCTTGTCTTCTTGCCCAGTGTGTCCTCCGTGTCTGTTTCCTTCACATTGGGATTACAGGTGTGCCACCATTACTGCCGGATATTCACTTGGCTTCTGAGGACCTGAACTCTGTCCTCACCCTTGGTTGGTAAGAGCCATACTGGCTGAGCCATCTGCCCAGACTATGAAATTTTACAGAAGGACCTTGGGCACCTGCAGATTTTGGTATCTGTGGTGGAAGTTCTGGCACCACTTTCCTGTGGTAATGTGGACAATGCTGTGTCTCTGTATTTAAGTGGTTATTAGTGGGATATTATGGGGATTCTTCTGCATCTATATCTATATTATATGTTTTTTTTATAGCAAACTTGTACTTCTATTTTTTAAAAATATGAAGATCATGCCAGAGACTAAGTAGGTGTGTGCAGACTTGTGTTATTTTTAGTTTTGGCTGGAATGCACTGTGGGCTTGTTACTCAAAAGGCTTGCTGTACAAAGCGTAGGGTCTGTATCGTTTCTGTTTTGATTATTAGAGGTAACCTCAACTTGTCTCAACAGATGGTTAGTATTTTGGCTGAATAAGTGTCATGATCATGTCATAAGGTGACAAGAAATTGATGACATCCATAGTTGAATGTTTTGTTTTTAGTTCCAGTTGATCAGTTTTAGTGATGATTAAACTTGGAACACAGTATCAGTCTAATTAATACCTGACCATACCTTTGCACTGGTTTATCACTGGAGTTTAACAGCTTTGGTGTGCACTTAAATTTTATTTATTTGTATCATTTTTTTTTTGATGCAGGTTTCATGTAGCCAAGGCTAGACTTAAGCTTACTATGTATGCAAGAATGTACTCCAGATCTCTTGCGTCCATTTCCCAGACGGAATTTTAATTTACAAGACATAGTTAGAACAAGTGATTTAAACTAACACTTACCAGTGGTTGTCTCTGGTTGCAGCTGACAAGTAAAGCGAAAGTTCTCTGTTTCCGTTACTGTCAGACAATTGGTGTCTGCTCCTCACTTCTGAGAGGGTGGGGGAACAAATGATGAGAAAACATTGAAGTTGTTTCCTAAGATGGTTTCTTAGAAAATGCTGTTTTCCTAACTACTTGGGGGAAATTTGGCTGCAAGCTTACAGTTATTACATTTTTTTTTTTTTTTTCCCCACAGAATGGGCTAAAGTTAGTATCATATCCTCCATTCTGGTTGCCAGAGGCAACACAGTTTAATGTGTGCTCTGGTGCTCTTGTGGCAGTCATTTTAAAATAGTTTTAGTGATTTTTGTTTTGCATGTGTGTGAGCACGTGTTGTATGTGTTGGGGACCAGGGCCATGGCATTGCACCAATATGGAGGTCACAGGCCAGCCTCAGTCTGCTGGTCTCCTTCCACCTTGGCTGAGGAAAGGGTTCTTTGTTGTTTGTTGCTAAAGCTGAGCTGTTTCTGCCAGGATCCCTGGCCCACGGCCTTCAGGAATTCTCCTGTCCCTGTCTCTGCCTCCCATTTTACCGAAGGAGCACTGAGATTGCAAACTTGTGCTGTCTACCTGGATAGATCAAAGTTCTTGGGATTCAGACTCAGTGACTCACACTGGGAAAGCTTGTGCTTTACCACTGAGCCACCTCCTCAGCCCCCTCATCCCCTTTATCTTTTTAGGCTGTCTTTTAATTTCTTAGCTTTTAGTGCTTCTCACTCAGCCTGACTATGCTTTCCCAGTTCCCATGTATCAGTGCTGGTTGAAGAAAGTCAGATGACTAAGGTGCAGATGGTCACTCCTGGGTCAGCTGTGCTTGTGTCTGTGCATTTCCTGGGGGCTGTGGATGTCATTTCTGTAGAGAGCAAAAAGCCAGTGCATGTGTGTTTGAAATTTGACACAGAGTGGGAGAGAAGCACACCCCAAGAGCTGCGTTTGGTGTTTGGTGTTATTCAGTTGGTGGATCAAGATTTCTTGCTAAGTACTCTTCTCTGCTGTTCTGTTTTCTGATGATCCTCGAGTGGTTTTATGATACTAACTGTTGTTCATTACAGTTGACAAAATTCACATGCAGAAGTCTTTGGGGTCACAGTAGTGCAAGAGCGGGATGGCTCAGTCCCCCTGAGATCTGGACAGTTTCTGTCTGGCCACACTTACTTGAGTCATGGCTGCATATGCAAAAGTCATTTTTATGTAACATATGTTAGACTTGAAAATATGTCGCAGGTAATCAGGGGAGAAAAAGCTGTGGTTCTTATAGCTTTGGCTACAATCAACAATGAGAACTCTCTCTCTCTCCCCCCCTCCCCCTTTAATGCAGAGTGGACACAGATCTCTACCAGGTATCTTAGAGAGCAGTTGGTCAAGATCTCTGACTTTTACCACATGGCCTCCAGTACAGGTGATGGCCCTGTCCCTGTGCCACCCGAAGTTGAGCAAGCCATGAAGCAGTGGGAGTATAATGAGAAGCTGGCATTTCACATGTTTCAGGTAATGTATCAAGGCGTGCATGAAAAGGATACCTTCCATATATAGTCACATGCTGCTTAACGGCAGGGATGCATGCTGAGGAATGGGTTGCTAGGTGATTTTTATCATGCTACAAACATCACAGAATATACTTATGTATAAATGTGGATGGTATAGCCTGCTACATACATAGACACAGTATGTACCTGTTATATGTGGTCTTTGGTTGACCAAAACATGCTGGCAGATGTCTATATATTTTCTGGAACTAAATATTGTATCTTTATATAAACCCATGTATTCACAGAAAGACACTTAACATTTCTTTGTATGTAAGTGAAAGTTTGAGGCCTTGAACTCAGTTGTGTTAGACAATGCTGGCTTTCTCTGCCTCCCTGGGGTTATAGGTATGCACTATAGTGTCAGGCACATCTCTTGCAGTACATTCAAGGGAACACATGTGCTCTGATGACACTTTATTACAACCTCCAGTTGTCAGTGATATCAGGTATTTTAGTGCCATTAATTACTTTGCAATTGTGCTGTTAAGCACAACCCTCTTAAACTTTTTATTTTGCAAATTAGATATATTTACGTAGACATAGCTTTGTGTGGCAGCTTTCTGTCTCACAATGGATCTCGTCTGCCACTGAAGTATTCCGTGCAAAGGTCGTCTTCATTTAGTTCAGTTACATCTTGAAATTAAAACTTAAGGCAACTAGGAACTACGGGTTTCTCACCCAGACGATCTGCTATAATTTTTATTGACCAGCCGAGGTCAATAGTGGTGTTATTTGTCCTTGTTTTTAATCGTGAAAATGTGTATTCAGCTAAAGTCCTATTATTAGCCCAGATTATCATTATCCATCATGCTTATCAAAGAGTAAAGGAATATGTGGTTTTTAAATATTCCACTTAGAACTTTAATTGTAATATCCAGGTAGCAAGTGAGTTTTAGAAACTGCTCGAGTAGTAGACAGACAAACAAAGAAAGAGCTGTGTGGCCCTTTTTGTGAAGTAGCATTGTTAGTTTTTAAATGACTAAACACAGCCCTTAAAAACTACAGCCCCGTTTATGCTGACTGCTTCAGAGCCTGATTTGCACTCTTCTGCCTTTTACTAAGCTAGCCCCTTAGTTGTCATCTCAGAAATGTGTTTTCTCAGCACACTTGATCCTTTTATAAAGATTAACATAGTAGTAACATTTATTGTGTGTGTGTGTGTGTGTGTGTATACATACATATGTGAATGTGTGTACATGATTGCACATGTACTACGTGGCCTGTATATGCAGGTCAGACAATAATCTGTGAGATATTCTCTACACCATGTGGGTTCCAGGGATTGAACTCAGGTCTTTGGGCATGGTAGCAAGTGTCTTTACCTGCTGAGTTATCTTGCCATCCAGGATGCCTTTTTAAATAGAAAACAGGTCTTAGAATGATAAAAATTGATATTAGCTTTTAAAAGTTCCTTTATATTCTCATGTACTGTGTCCTGAGATGAGAAAGATACCCTAGTATACCCAATCTGCATAATACATATGCAGAAAATAAGAATCGGAATACATAAGCAAAAAAATTGTAGGAGTGAGTCCATGAGGTTTTTTTTTAACGTTTGTTTTTATTATTTGTGTGTGTGTGTGTGTATGTGTATGTGATGTTGATTGCCCTGTCTGCATGGATACCTGGAGGCCAAAGCTCAACACTGATTATTGATGCATTCTTCAGGAGCCTGCCATCTTGTTTTCTGTAACAAGGTCTCCCACTGAGACTTTAGCTTAGTCTAGGTTGGCTGGTCAATGAGCTGCAAGGGTCTGCCTTTACATACTTCTCTGCTGGGATTATGGGTTCATGCCGTCATATTATTTATTTATTTACTTATTTATTTATTGCTTTTTGAGACAGGGTTTCTCTGTGTAACAGAACTGTCCTGGAACTACCTCTGTAGATCAAGCTGGCCTCAAACTCACAGAGATCTGCCTGCCTCTGCCTCCTGAGTGCTGGGACTAAAATCTTATGCTGCCACCACCACTCCACTATTTATTTATTTTTTAATGTGGGTGCTGTGAATTGAACTCAGGCCTTCATGCTTTCACAGCAAACATTTTACTTTGTGAGCCCCAGGATTCCTTTTTAAAATTAATTTTGTTACCTTGTTTTCTCCATCATTACACATGAATGTAAAGTTTATTTTAAATCCTTACTAAATTTTATAGATATGGCATGTCATTTTTCATAAAACGTGGCTTGTTTTCTGTTTTGAAGAGTCTTTCCTCCTGTGACTCATAACACCAAGGCATTCATGTGCCTGTATGAAGGCAATTGACAAAGGGCAAGTCTGTCAAGATTAGTAGTGTCTTTGGAGATGTAGCTCAGTACTAAAGGGTTTGTCAAATGCCTTGGGTTAGTAGAAGAAAAAAGATAAGGGAAAAGGGACCATGCCATGCCAGTTAGAGGGTATTTTGGAAGTGTGTGGAGATGTAATTGTTATTTAGCATGGTTGTACAGAATTATTTTATAATTGTTTTCATTAAAAGTCTATTATTTCTTTCATTTAATGGGCTGTTAAATAATATTTGATATTTCAAATAGCACATTTATAGGTAGGTGAATCTGAGAGTCATCTAAGAATTAATCTGGGCCCAGAGTATGCTGGGAGTTTTCAGACTTCGATATGAATAATCTTCCTACCCAGTCATCACAGTTAGTCCTATGTCCTCCCTGAAAATGAATTCATGCTCCTGATAATTTTTTGGGGTGTGTGTCAACCTGTAGCGTGACAGCTTCTGAATATCTGAAATTTTAAAAATCCGTTTAGAATGAAAAGGATTACTAGAAACAAAAACAAAAACTCAGACAACTCATCTTCCCCACCCCCACTCCCTCCAAATCCTTCTACAGAGATCCTTATTTTGTTTGGGTTGTGGACTGTGGATTGTGATATTGTTATTGTGATAGTAGCACAGGATTGAATTTACATGTAAGTGTATCTTAAAAACTTAGGTTTTCTTTGACATTTAGTAGTGTTCTTTTTCTTCATTCAAGGAAGGAATGTTGGAAAAACATGAGTATTTGACATGGATCCTGGACGTCTTAGAAAAGATTAGACCAGTGGATGACAACCTTCTGAAGCTCCTTTTGCCACTGATGCTACAGGTATGGAGCCTCTCACCTCCACATAGTCTGTCTTATGGCAAGAGATGAGTCTGATAAGGAGGATTAGGTAAGGAGAGTTACAAAGGGGGAAAAAACTCATTCCTTATGAAAGGGGAAAAAAATGTTTTAAATACCAAGGAAGCATTTGTATCGCTGTGTCCATAGTTGTTTTTTGTTTTTGTTTTTGTTTTTTGTTTTGTTTTTTTTTCCAAACTTAACTTCAGCACACCTTGGTTTTCTCCTATGTCTGAGCAACACAGCCCCCAAGTGCTGTCTCTGTTCACCAATTACTGCGGGACACAGAGAATCACCTGTATTCTTACGGCCACTTTTATGTGCATTCAGTTAAGACTAATTTGCCAAGCAATATTAAATAATGGTTATTTGAATGAGATTTATTTTTTCTTAGAAAAGTAGCACTGTCCCATGTCACTCACGCCTGCCCCTGGAGCTGCTCACAGCAGTCTTGTGTGTCCCTTCCATGTTAGCCCTTGGGATGGTCTGTGCTTGTGTTTCTTGTTTAGTCCCTCACCAGATGGGTGTCTGAGCTCTTGAAAAGCCACCACTATGAACTGAGATACATTGTAAGTATAAAATGCATACCAGATTTCAGACTTTATGTCAGAATATATACCCTGCTTACTTTTTACATTAATTACTTGTTGAAGTGATCTGGTTTGGAAACACTGGGTTAAATATAACACATTATTCCTTTTGACTTTTATTTTTCCTTTTTAAAGGCTTATTTTTTATTTATGTGTACATATGTGTGCCTATATGTGGCTTTCTTTACGTTACAGCTGGATAACGTTGGCCTATCTTGTATTTATGCCTTTTTTTTTTCCCCCCCTAGTAAAGAGAGTCAAATTGAAATAGCCCTTTGGAAGCATCAGGCACGACCGACTCATGCTGTTCTTCTGCCCCCTCTCTCCTCTCAGTATTCAGATGAGTTTGTTCAGTCAGCCTACCTGTCTCGTCGTCTCGCGTACTTTTGTGCCCGGCGTCTTTCCTTGCTCCTGAGTGATAGCCCCAACCTCCTTGCTGCTCACTCACCCCACATGATAATCGGAGCAAACAACACGAGTATTGGGACCCCAAGTCCTGGCACTCCTGGCCCTGGTATGAGCCCCATGCAGCTGGCCTTCTCGGATTTTCTTTCCTGTGCCCAGCATGGCCCCTTGGTCTATGGACTTAGTTGTATGTTGCAGGTAAGTTTGGGATGGTCTGTATTATTTTATGTTAGCATTCATTGTGGGAAAGACCCCACCCTAGTAACTTTCATTAGAAATTTACGGTCTATTACTCTTTGTTAGATGAGACTGAGGTTTTTTTGTGTGTGTGTCTATGCAGAAGTAAATTACCGTGTTTGTCCTTTGTGGCGTTTTCACTGAATTAGAGACAGGGTCTCACCTGTGTTGGGCTGACACTTAGAGCAGTCCTTAGTCTCCCAAATGCTTGATTTCAGGTGAGCGATCCCACTCCTGCCCTTTTGGTTGCCTGTTGTTAGGATGGTTAAGCAGTTCCCTTGCATATCTTTCAAGGAGAATCCATAGTTCAGGTCAGCTGTGTTGCTGTTCTGTGGAGACAGCTTCTACACTCCATGCAGCATCCTCAGTGCCTGCAGTTGGCATCTGGAGCTGGATGCCTCTCTGGATGCCTCTGTGTCTCTTTAGAATCAGGCATCATTGCTTGTGCTGTCCTTGAGCATAGCATCTTGCTGGCTTCTGTTAGGCATGGCAGAGGCCGCCTTAGTGTTCAGTTTCTGTGTCTTGAGTTCTTAGTGGGTTTTGCACTTTACCAAGGGGTTCTGCAATCAGGATGTTCTGAAAGACATGGTCTCTGTGGGGTTCACTGTCCTGATAAGAAGGCAGCGTTATAAATGCAGTTTGCATACCGTTTGCTAAAAGTGTTAGTGAAGAGATTCCCAAGGCACTATGATGGTTCAAAAGGGAACTTCTTGTTCAACTTGAAAGCCAAGGAAGATTTCCTGGGCAGCTTTTGTAGGTATTTTGTAGTTTTAGTGGAAAAAAGTTTTCCTGGGTGTGTGTGTGTGTGTGTGTGTGTGTGTGTGTGTGTGTGTGTAGTGTAGCATAGAAAATAAATGGGTCAGAAGACTTGTTAGTCATCTGTGTGCAAGTAGAGCCTGGTGGCCTTTAGTGAGTGAAGGCCCTCATGGACCTTAGGCTCAGGTGTCTTTAGTAGTTTTATATCAGGGAAATGGTGCTGTCAGTTGTACATTAGTTAATTGTTTTGGTAAGAGAATAAAAATGGTTTGTGGAAGAGGATAGCTCAGAAGGAGGGTGATAAGGCAAAGAACTACATTTAGAAGTATCCAAATTTTGCCTCTGGTTTGTATCCTTTAGTTCACATCAGGAGAGCCAATTATCAATAGATTGAAAGAACTCAGAAAAAATATCTATACTGAAGGTGCACAGACATTTTCATCTTATTTCCAAATAAACATGGTATGATGGCTATTCACATGCCGTTTATGTAATGTAGAGATGATTTGAAGTATGCACGGGGATTGTACAGATTATAAACAAATGCCATGCAATTTTAGATTGGAGATTGAGCATCTGCAGATTTGGATATATGAGAAGAGCCTTGGAACTAGTATCTCACAAATGCCAAAAGATGCCAGGATTGTTCTTTTCCTTGTAAATATCCCTAAGTGGATATCCAGTCTAAAGACTCGGGCAGGCCTGAGATGGGTTGAGGCTGCCCACAGAGCTGGTAGTGAAAAATAACTTACTGATCTGAAAGGCACATGTGGATGAGAGATGATGAGGGAAGTCCATCAAAGAGGATAGGAGGGTTGGGTATACAGAGAAAAGACCAACAGGAAATTATAGTCTAGAAACAGACGAGGAAAGTAACAAAACTCCTGTCACAGTTTTATCCTTTCTAAAATGTCTCTCTTGTATTAAGTTTGGTTTCAAGCACTGTGTTAAGTGGTGACATATACAGCCATTCAGTTCTCAGAACTAGCCTTGAGACACAGGAGCCATCGTTCATTTAGTTCTTGATTGGCGTTTTTGAGAAGGCTAAGCCAGCAATACCTGACTCACAGAATAGCTGTGATGATTGTAGGGACTGCTTCTTACAAGCTGGCTGAGCTTACGAAAGTGTCGGTAAAGTTTAGGGTAAAACTGGGGGAGCTATCTAGACCAAACCTAGCCTATGAGCCAAGAGCATCCATTCTTATTGTGTAGCTGAAACCACCAAAGGAAAATGTGTGACAGAAACTGTAGGTGGCTCGCAGAGCTGGAAATATTTGTTGTCCAGATTTTTATAGAGCACGTTGGATATTTCCTGTATTGGGGACTGTTTACTAAGCATTTATGGAGCTTGAAGACACACCATTTAAGAGTTTTATAAATAACAAAAGGTGATAATCTTTGCATTTAATATCCTAATTGTATCTTTCGTTTAACTATAAAAAATCATTTGAAGTGACAAATATGCTATTTTATTCAGCTCCCTATATGTTCTATGTTGGAGTATTAGCTAATAAATTACACTAATTTCTCAATAGCTGTGCTGATGACTTGTTAAGTCTTGTCTTACTACTTAGGTAGCCAAGAATGGGAAAAGACATTTGTATTTTAAGATCTGTAGGAAACCGGCCACCATTTTTATTGATGTTGCTGTTAATACTTTTCTCCTTTCTCTAAACGTCTGGGATGTTCCTGCTTTATTTCTAGACTGTCACTCTGTGTTGCCCAAGTGCCTTGGTGTGGAATTATTCCACAAATGAAAACAAGATTGCAAACCCAGGCTCTCCCCTGGATCTGCTGCAGGTTGCCCCTTCCAGCCTCCCCATGCCGGGTGGGAATACGGCTTTCAATCAGCAGGTAGGTATTTACTTCATTGCTTTTGTGAATGTTTTCATTTCCCAGAAGTCCCTGGGCATGGTGGGCTTTGCCTTGTCTTGACACATGAGATACCGTAATGCCTGCCCCAGCTGTGCCATGACGCTAGGTGAATTCTTTGGACTCCCCCGCCCCCTTTTCTTGAAACCGGGATGTGCACTGAGTGTTCTGTCACCCAGGCAGCTGCCACCCTGGCATCTTTGGTGATGATTCTGATCCTGAGTGTGAGCCCTGGAACAATAGTTTGTGATGTTTAATAATTGTTGTGTGTGTTTTCATTTGTGCTGCATTCTTTGCTCTAAGACTTATGGAACTTCAGCTTTGGGGCTATGATGAATACTTATCACAGGACACTTGCCTCTCACTGGGTGGTTTTCTTAAGGGACTGAAGCACTACTCACTCGTTTCCTACTTAGACCAGTGGCTCAAAAATACTCCAAGTCTGCCTCGTCTTGCATTCTGTAAAGAAATTCTACTTGTTGCATCATGCCCAGGCATTTGTTTTTTTTTTTTTTGGAAGGACTTATTTTTGAATGAAATCATCACTTAAAGTTAGAAATGCATGGCTCACGCAGGAATTTACGTTTCCTGTGACACAGTAAAGACTGTCACTCATCAGAGGATCATCTACTCACTTATAAAACTTGACATGATACTGGCAGCCATTGAGAGCTTCCAAGTACAAGTTAACTTGAAGTGTTTATCTTCCAGGTTCGGGCACGGATTTATGAGGTAGAGCAGCAAATAAAACAGCGAGGCCGTGCAGTGGAAGTGCGGTGGTCTTTCGACAAGTGTCAGGAGTCAACAGCAGGTAGAGTGTACCACGGAAGAGTGATTGCTTCAAGTGTATTCAGCTTGAGAAGTTCTTTCTTGTGCTTGGAAAGCACTTCACATGAATGGGGGAGCTTTAAGACTTTAGCCACGGGCTGTCCAGTATGTCTAGTTTAGTTCTTGCAATTCCTTGATGGCATATGCTGAGAGTTAAAAGCTCTTCCCCTTGTGTAATGGTGTTTTTTTTTTTAATACTCTGATATTCTGGCTTGTTTAATTGCTTCCTTAATTTTTCCATCCAGGGGTGACTATTAGTCGGGTTTTGCACACACTGGAAGTCTTGGATCGGCATTGTTTCGACAGAACTGATTCCAGCAATTCGATGGAGACACTGTATCATAAAATTTTCTGGGCAAACCAAAACAAAGATAACCAAGAGGTAGTTAATACCACGTTTCTTCCATTTGTCTTGTTTTCTTCTCATTTGATGAATTCTGGTGAAGTCTTTACTATGATGTAAGTCTTAGGAAAGCATGTGCATCACAAATTTTCTTTTTTGGAACCAAGATGACTCACCATTAGTATAATAAAATGTACTTTGGGTTGGGTCTACCTTGATATACTGATGGGGAAATCTTTATTTACCTTTCATCATCCTTTCTACATTTTAGTTTTTGGAACATTCCTTGGTTAGTGATTGATTTGATATAGATACATGGCTTTAGTTTGGGAAAACTAAAGTTTGGTGTAATTTAGTCTGTAGCACAGCAGAGGGCAGCACATGGCTATATATGGGCATGTTCAGACTGAAAAGTTTTAACAATTATAATTTTTATTTTTTCCTATCAAAAGATTGTCTTGTCGGTGAACGAACTTCTGGATAAATATAAAAATTTTTAAAGACTGCTTTTCTTACTCAGTCTTCAGAGAAATTAAGGTATTTTATAATGAAAAATCGCCTCTCCTTTGCACCTTATGTTAGATGCAAAGTAATACTGAGGTCGGTATTAGCACACTTTCAGAGCAAACACTTTAGTTAACTTATTTCATTTCTTTGGTTTTTAAGCTCGCCATAGGTCATGGATTAGTTCTAAGGGATCTGACCACCTCTGGGGACCTACACAAGCATCAGACATGCACGTGAAACCCAGATAAACATGCAGGCAAAATCATACTCATACCCATGAATTAAAAATAAATAAATCTTCAAGGAAACAAAAGTTAAAGCCTCATTCCAGTGGTTCTCAACCTCCCTAGTGCTAAGACCATAAAATGATGACCATATGATGACCCCAGCCATAAAATTATTCTTGTTGCTACTTAATAACTGTATTTTTGCTACTGTTAGGAATCATAATGTAAATACTTAATAATGTGGGATATCTTATAAATAACCCTCAAAGGGGTCACGACCCACAGGTTGTGATTACTTATGGAAACTCAACTTACCCACAAACAGTTGCAAAAGTAAGTGACATGGAGACTGCCTTACCTAGGGCAGAGACTATGTTGTGATTGTTTCTGAATAAAACCCCACTGTTGCCAGGACTCTCTGAGAAGCCCTGTTACTTCACAGCAGGTACTAGAAACAAGCCACTGCATTGAAGAACTCTGTCAGGTCAATTCCCAAAAGCTTATTTTGTTTGAAAATTAATGAAAGTGATCATTGTGATGGTGGCATTAGTCATATTGAAAATTTCTCAAAAAATTATTTATCTATATTAGTAAGTTTGTGTTGTGATAACATACCTTGACAAAAAACAAGCTGGGGAAGAGTTTAATTTGGCTTACAGTGCCTGAGGGGTTACTGCTATTTCTGATAGGCAGGAGACATAGCAGCAGGAGGGTGAGGCTGGCCTACCAGTCCAGAAGCAGAGGGATGGCATTTCATCTCCACAGGAATAGCGGCGAGCACAGGAAAGGGGGACTGTTGGTAAAACTCAGGGTGTCCTCAGTTCTACATCTTAAAGGTTCCTCCTTCCCAACCACCACAAGTTGGAGACCAAGCATTGAAGTATGTGAGCCTGTAGGGGACATTCGCAGTCAGACCACAGCAGGACCTATCTCACTGTCTGTGACCTGAGAAGAAAGCAGTGGGGAATTTAAGCCTCCTGTTAGGGCAGTCATTCTCTGCTGTGCCTGTGCACTAGGACCTGCCATTAGAGGGCAATGTGGGCCTTAGACTGAGTCCTGGATACTGTAGCAATTTGGCTTGGTTTAACAGTGATTATATCAATTATTGATTACATTCTGCAAAGAGATGCCCAATGGCTTTGTGATTAGTGTGCTATTTTTGAGTAAGACAGAATGGTATCGTTAACCTTTAGTTCACACTTACCACCTTTTAATCTGGGAGGATATCTGGATGGACAGCCAGCCCTTTCTATAGTATTTAACATTAATGTTAAAAAGTAAGGCTTTTCTTTAATATTTGTTGTGCATGCATATTAAGGTAAGTGTTTATGTGTAGGCTTGTAAGTGATAATTTTATTTCTCCATTTACTTTTGACTGGGGTTTTCTTGTCCCTTCTTTTCTCTTACCTTATTTCCCTGCCTTTCCTTCCCCTCTTACTCTCTCCCTTCCCTACTTTCTTCCCCTCCCCTTCCACTCCCTTCTTATTTTAAGATATCATCCCACTCTGTGGCTCAGGCAGACCTTCGAACTCAAATTCTCCCTGTCATGCCTGTGTAGTGCTGAGATTGCAGGCATTGCCACCATGTCCGCATGGGTCAGGGCTTACTGTTGCCTTGACTTCTGGAACTCACAAGCGAATGCTGAATGCTAGCTGTGTGGCCTAGAGCAAGCTACTCATAGTTGTGTGCCTGGATTCTTACATAATTACATAACAGTTGACCATGAATACGCTGAGATTACAAGACAGATTATAAGTATATTCCAAAATTTGCCATTTCCTATCTTATGTTGGTAGAATCAACATGATGTAGTTGTTCTCTGGTAGGATAGAGTATACTAAGTGGTTGGTTAAGACTCAGAAACCCATCTCCTGCCTTTAAAATGTACTTCCCTTTTTCTTGGATTTCATAATTTGATATAGCATGTTAGATGATAGATAAAGTTACCAACCTCGAGTCACTGCAGTCTGAGGTTTACTGGGACTGTTCTCCCCATACTATTTGGGGAGACTTCAGCCCCTCCATCCTCTGCCGTTTGGAACTGCAATCTAATTCTCTCCATCCCTGTAGGAGGTGGGGAGAACACCTGTCTAGAGAGTGCAGCATCAGCTTCAACATTAGTGAAAGCCCATTAGAAGTTTAGCAAACAGACCAGCACCTCTGAGACCAGGTCCCGCCTGTAGTGAGAGGAGCTGGCACTGCCCAGGGGTGAGGCACATGTTCTCTAATAGCTCGTGGGATGTGGCATTCTTTTACTCTTTTTCTTGACCCCCTGCGATCTGCTGGAGTTGTGGCCACTTGAGTGTTATGTTGTAGGAAAGCATCCCCCAAATCCTTTATATTTTACCCCGGTCCTGTGTTTTGGTATTTTTTCACTCTGTGTAGTATAAAGTAAGGAAAGTCTAGCTTTAATTCAGAGCTCAGAGAGTGTTTAGTAGTGGTTAGGCAAGTGGTGTAGACTGGCATGGGAATGGCCTGTGTGACAAGAGCAGCATCTCCCAGAGGCTGTTTATGGACTGGCTTGTAATCCGGGGGACTGGCATTTCAGCAGAAATGCAATATCAGGATTTATATATAAGCTTTCCAGGCCAAGCAGCAGACCTGTGCTAGGCCTGCTTGAATGCAGCTTGCTCCATAGCTGCTGGCACATGCTTTTGTGGCATTTGCTTCTTTAACTTGGTCACTACTTCAGAGCCTTTTCTACTGGGTGATAAAATGGAGTGTCAGGGCCCAGTAGCCAAATGAGGAGAGTCCCCATGGGCTGTGGGGCCCTCAGCTTCCAATTACTAAGTGAGTCAGTTACTGGTGACATCATGGCCAAACAGCTGGGTGGGGAGGGCCCCTGAGTTCTGCAGAGCTCTTGGACCACTTCCTTCCTCTTGGCCTCTGTCCTCGATTATGGCTGATGTGAGAGAGAGGCAGCTGTGTGTTGGGGTGCTTCAGGGATATTGATAAAAGGGAAGGTTCACAGGTGGCAGGGAAAGATGCTTTTCACATGTCTTTCTGGGATCCCAGGAAATAGACTTTGTACTGAGTAATGGAAAAACCAGGCCAGCTGCACCAGGCAGCAGCATCATGGGTGTTTCCTCCATCCCTGCTCCTAGTACCACCACCAACCCCAAACCACAAAACCTACAGGGTTCTTGTTTATATTTGTTTCGCACTGGTTTGTGTTCAACGTTGAGAGTTTTTAGTTATCTGAAGTCTCAAGTTTAGCCTTTACTTTACTTATCTTGAATCCACTAGGCTTAGGCACCCAGCTTGATTACTGTCATAAAAAATACAAGAGCCTTGTTTCTTCCTTGGCTGTGCTTGTTGCACACTTACCTTTTTAAGTGCTCTGTGATCTCCAGGTCTGTGTCTTGAGCCTTTCAGCACATCATGAGTCCCTGGATTCTTCATGCCTAGGTTCCAGGGATGTGATCAGTGTGTATTTACTCACTTTGGTTTTTTTGTGCTCATTAAAAAACTGCTGGTACAGTAATGGGAGGGAGTATACACCTCTAGGATTTGCCTCGAAGGAGATGGGTGACTAGATTAATGACTATGCACCCACTTTACAATTGGTATAGAGTCAGACAGACAAAAAGGTATCTGCAGCTGGAGGCAGGGGCATGGATGACAGGAATCCCCTCAGCTGTGAAATCATCAGGCTTTCAAGGTACCCTAGAATGATTTGCTTACATGTGTAAAGGAATATTCGTTTCGGGATGAAGTAGAATTATGTGAAACCATTATCAGTGGAGCATTAAGCATTTGTTGCGCCTGTCATGCAACTAGGTACTTAATAGCAGCTATTGATATTTGTGACTCAAAAATGTAGTGAGGCAGGTGACACAGGAGAAATGAATATAGTATGATTAGATTGATTATACTGGGCCCCTTGGCGCTTTTATGGATGCATGCACAAATATCTGTTGTACAGCCTACTCACCCATAAGTCTCAGCCAGGGCCTGTTGCTTCTCAAGTATTTATTTACAGCAAAGATGCACTTAACATGGGATGCACCCATCTAGGGTGAGGTGGTTCGGTGCTGTAAAACAGGCCATGTTCATGCAAATGCTTAATACCTTTTTGTTTCTGTTGCTTACTGTAAGGAAAACAGGCATCAGTCAAGATAATTACGCTTGTCAGCCAGCTTTCCACTGTTGTGACACAATATTTAACCAAGGACAGATTTATCTTGGCTCATGACTTTAGCTGTTTTATTCCATGGTTACTTGTCTCTGTTGTTTCATGGTTACTTGCCTCTGTTGTTCTGGGCCTATGGTGAAGCTGAATCATCCTGGAGGGGTGATGGAGACTGGGGGGAGAGGAAGGAACCGGCCAGGGTCCTGATAGCTACTTAAAGATGCTTTCTCCCATCAGGCCTTACTTCCTGAAGGGTCCAGCACAATCTAATTGTGCCACTAGCAAGGGGTTTATTAGCATGGGCCCTTTGCAGGAGCAGCCTAGAATCCGTACCTGTAAAACAAGGGAAAAGTGTGCGGATAACTTCTTGTTGGGATCTAAGTGTACTGAATTTATTCATGCTCATCATAGTTTGGCAGGACCAGTGTTGTGCTTTTGGATGTCCTATTTCCTACTCCGTGTGGGAGTTCCATGAATCTTTTAGAATTACCATTTTCTTTTTTTCCCCTTTATTTATTTGTTTATTTTTCTTATTTTATATATCGATCCCAGTTCACTCTCGGTTTCCTCTCTTCCTCCCTCTCTTCCACCCTCCCATGTCCCCTGACCACCCTCCCACACCATTCCCCACCCACTCCACATGTAGGGTGATACCTTTCTGGAGGGGTCATCTAAATTTGTCAAGTCATTTGGAGTAGGCACTAGGCCCTCCTTCCTGCCTCTAGATTAAGGGAGTCTCCCTCCATGGGGAATGTGCTCCCAAAGTCCTTTTGTGTACCAGGGATACATCCTGGTTCCACTGTCAGAGGTCCCTTAGACTGTCCAGGCCTTCTAACTGAGACCCATGTTCAGGGAGTTGAGAATTACCATTTTCTTAAATCCATTAGCTTAATGTCATTGATATTATCAATTGGGGTAAACAAAATGTATGTCTGGACATTTATACAGTTAGTAAATAGGAAACACATACTCTCAATTTTATATTGCATTAATTACATTTGTCAGTGTATCTGTCTGTACTGTGTCTATCTGTGGTGCATTTGGAGGTCACTTAACTTGCAGAGGTTGATTCTCTCCTTCTACCCTGTGGGGCCAGGGGATCAAACTCAAGTCTTCAGGCTTAGTGGCAGTTGACCTCACCTGTTGAGCCATCTCACAAGTTCCAGAAAACTTTTGTAGTGGCTCCCAGTTCTAGAAGTCTTAGTCCATTATTGGTTGAGTCTGTTGCTTTGGGCATGTGCCGGGCAGCATGCCATAGGGTGAGAACGTAGCAGGCAAAGCTAATTACTTTATGGCCTGGAAGCAAAAGAAAGAGGAAGAACTTGGTATTCTTTAAGTTCTTTATTTATTGTGTGTATGGACCTATGTGTGTGTGCACTTTATAGGACAAAGGAGTTAGTTAACTGAGATACTATGCTTAGTTTCCCCAAGTCTCTGTATGGTATAACAGACCATGTGATGCACATTAAGGAAAACAAGGGTAACATGTAGATAAGAGAAATACAAATTTCTGGCATTTTTTTATTTCTAGTTATTTGCTCTGCTGTCTTGACAAAGTTGCCTAGCCATGAACACAACCACTACGGCTGACGAGAACTAGCACGGGAAGTGGATTCTAGTAGCAAGACCACTGTACACACAAAGGAAATGATGCCATGGGAGTTTGCAAAGAAAACCAGCAGCAAAGCCAGGTTCAAAATGCATGTGAACTGGCATGCAATCAGCAAATCCACGCTGCTCAACCTCAATACTCGACTTTTCTATGCACAACTCTACATGGCAGGGCTCTATAATCCCAGCTGTGTAAAACAGGGAGACAGGACTGGAGGTTCAAGGCACTCCTGAGCTCTCGGTGAGCTCTCAGCCAACTCTGACAGCTTGGTGAGCCACTGCCTCCAAGTTGAAAAGAGTAAATGGAGGGTGGGAGATGCAGGGCAGTGGCAGAGCATTTACCTAACATGTGTAAGGCCCTGAATCCCATCCTCAGTACTGTAGGAATAACAGTTTAAGAAATTACAGATTACTCTTGCATGTAAACGCGCCAATACCAATATGTGAGAAGTTATTGTAGCCTTCACAAAGGTTGCTCCTTCTCCTGCTGAGATTACATAAACTCTGCTTTATTGTTAAGTGAAATGATTTCTAACAAGAACAATAAAGACTCAACTGTGTCAGCTGTGTGCATTTCTACCCTCCCAGTAATGAATTGGGTGTGAGCTTGTATAACTCTTCTCTGATCACTGACTTTCTCATCTAAAAGATATTAAAAATATATTCCACAGGTCTAAGAAAACTATAATTCATGGCATAGGACAAAAGGCAGAACCTAGTGTATAAAAAGTGTGTGTGTGGATATATATATATATAGGCACACACATACACACACACACACACACACACACACACACACACACACACACACACATATATATATACACATACATACATACACACAAGTTAGTTAGTAAGCAAGACTTGCAGAACCAGCATGGCAGCCATGATGGCATGTAGCTGTAACTGTAGCACTTGGTAGGGTGAGGCAGAAGGATAACAAATGCATACCCAATCCAGACCACATTGCAAATTCCAGGCTAGCATGGGCTACGAAGCAAGACTATGGTGTAAAATATTTTTTAAAGCATTGTTTTAAACCCTTGGTGGCTAGAGGGATGGCTCATCAGTTAAGAGCACTTGCTGTTCTTTCAAAGAACATAAGAGTTTGCCTCTCAGCATCCACCCTGGGTCGCTACCATCGATAACTCTGGCTCTAAGAGAACCAACTCCCTCTGTGGCCTCCACAGGAATATCCATGTAGCCTATACACACAAAAATCAATCAATAAGTCAGTCAGTCAGTCAGTCATTCCGTCTCTCTGTCCATTCGTCTGTCCATCTGCCCGCCCATTCGTCCATTCTAAGAAGCCTTTGGCCACCGAGGAAGCTCAGAATGTAAAGCTTTCCTCCAAAGCCTGACAATCTGAGTTTGATCTTGGAGAGCCAACTGATTGCATGTCTTTTATGCCAGTTCACATGCATTTTGAACCTGGCTTTGCTGCTGGTTTTCTTTGCAAACTCCCATGGCATCATTTCCTTTGTGTGTACAGTGGTCTTGCTACTAGAATCCACTTCCCGTGCTAGTTCTCGTCAGCCGTAGTGGTTGTGTTCATGGCTAGGCAACTTTGTCAAGACAGCAGAGCAAATAACTAGAAATAAAAAAAATGCTAGAACTTTGTATCTCTGTTATCTACATGTTACCCTTGTTTTCCTTAATGTGCATCACACGGTCTGTTATACCATACAGAGACTTGGGGAAAATAAGTATAGTATTTCAGTTATTTTAAATATGAGAGATACACACTATTCAAGGTCTCTGGAAGGATTTATTCTTCAATTGTAATTATTGCCACATGGTTTTAGTGATTCTGTTTCTTAGGGCTCTGTTTTCTCCATTTGTGTTAGTGAAATGATAATCTAACTAAAGGATGGAAAAATGTGTATGCGTCACAGTACAGTAAATGACAGGTTGATTCACATGTTCCACAGGGTTGTCTTAATTTCATTTTCATAGCTGCATTGTTTCTTGTCAATACCCATGGATGTGTCATCTTCATCTTCTGCACTTAAACTCAAGATGGCAGTCTTTCTACTTCAAACTTTAGTTTCTGGGATGTGGCAAAATCTAAATATTGTCAACATTGGTTCAAAGGATGTAAGATTAGGAAAATTTGCAGGAAACACAACAGCAGCAGCAGCAACAACAAAACAGGCCATCTAAAATATCTCTGGAAACTGCCCTTATGAAAATGCTCATCGGTATATAAAATGCCATGAAACTTACATAAAGAACCTAAGGACCTTTTTGGGCTGAAATATAGTCAGATTTCATGCCCAAGAAATGTGACCTGGAGGCCTCTTACCGAGAAGCAGCTTATTTTGTTGGCAGTCGTTCAGCATGTTGGAGTCCTCAGAAGTTACAGGGTTAGGACTTTTATACACTTTTGACATCGTGTCTCCCATATATGGCTACATACATTTTTATTGAATGCTTTAAACTATTATTAGGGACTAGGATGAGAAGCGTGGGAGGAAAGAGGCTGCAGGAGAGATGTGATCAGGCAGCATGTTTCTACAGGGGTGCTGACCAACCCTCTAATGTACATACATGGATATGACCAGCTGCCATGGCTGTTTCCTGTTTTTTCCTCATAGCCCTTGGGCCCTCCTCTAACCCTACCAGAAACAGTCTGTACTCTGTTACCTTATATGATGATTCTTATGTTTAAAAATGCTTAGAAATGTGACCCTGTTCAGAGGCTGTGTCTGAGTGGTTAGACCATCCCTGGCTCACATAACTAGACATTCACTCTGCATTCCATAATGTAGTGGCTTGCAGGTCACTCTTTGAGTGTTGCCACTTCTTTGTATGCCAGTCTGTATGGTGTATTGGTGTTGTTGTCTAAGTAATATTTCCACCTGTGACCATTTTTGGGTGTTAAATGGTTTCATTTACAAGCACATCCTTTTAGTCTGGGGTTAAAGAACCGTTGAGAGCTTTCTTCTGTGTCTAACCCCAAGTCCCTCTAGTTACTTGTTGCTTATAGTAGTGAGTTACTGACTTTTATTTCTCTTTAATGATTCCATATTATAATCTAGGTAGTATTCCTAACTAATTTAAAGTGGCAAACCAACACACCAGATGTCTTCAATTTCTCCAGGAAGTTGGCATCTGATTTAGTTGACTCTCTCTCTCTGTGTGTGTGTGTGTGTGTGTGTGTGTGTGTGTGTGTGAAAACAAGGAAGATCCCTCCCTAGTTGACTTTGGTATGGTCTCTGAGGCTAATGAATGCTACCCAAAGCCTACTTCGATGCTTGTTCATTAAGAGCTGTTAAATTTATCTTATGTTGGAAGATTTCTTCATGATCGTTTATGGTATGTTCATTCCAGAAATTGTGGCATTATAAAAGATAATTGTGCTTTCCTTAAATGGTAGGAATTTTACCATTAGGAGTGTGCTCCACATTACCAGGACAGATTAACAGTGTTGTTATATGAAGGACTTTATGAGATTTAGATTTTGTATATTCCCATTATAGAAATTATTTCTTATGATTGCTACATACACTGTACATGGGTGCATTATTAAGTTTCTTACAGTCCATAACTTTGTCCTGTCATACTCTCTTGCCTGGCAGGCTTAGCAGTTAACTGGGAATCACATGACTAGGGTGGTAGTCAATTGTATAGCCTAGTAGCTTTCAGACATTTGACAAGTTAAACTTTGGGCTTCAGCTTAATTATAAAAATAATGGGATTATTATTAAAGTATTAGACAAGAACATGCTGTAGCACACCGTTTCTATCTCAGTATAATACCAGCAATAACTATTGTTAACTTTGATTCATATCTTTGGGTGATTCTGTAGGCATTTATACATGTGTTGGTAGTTAACTATGACAAGATGGAGGATGAAAAATTGGAATTATATTCTGTGATATTCTGCAACTGTAGAATATCATGCATGCACACTGTAGGCACTTGGATCAGGCTTGTCTTCTCCCTGTCTTGCAAGTCTTTTGTATGTTGTTTGTGTACCGTATTCACTGTGCTTCTGAGTGTTGTGTGCAGGGTTAGCTGCTTGTCTATTGCTATAACAAGACACCACAACCAAGGCAACTTATAGAAAAGTTTATTAATTGGGCCTACAGCTTTAGTCCATGACCATTATGGTGAGGAGTGTGGCATCAGAAAGACAAATTTGGTATTGGAGCAGTTGCTGAGAGCTTACATCTTGAGGCACAACTATAATGCAGAGAGAAAGAAAGAACTAACTAGGAATGGCATAGGTTTATAGAACCTCAAAGCCACCACCAGTGACGTGCCTCCATGAATAAGGCCACACCCCCTAATCCTTCCCAAACAGTTCCACCAACTGGAGAATTCAGACATGTGAGCACATGGGGAGCATTCTCCACACCTACCTTTGTTAACAGATACATCCCCAAGAGATGGTGGCTGTGAAGTTGCTGTTTGCTGAGTAGGGAATGTGTTTTGTGACTCTACTGTTGCAGTTCATTCATCAGAACTGAATGTGTCTCACCTAGTTGAGATGGTACTGAACATACACAGGGTGACCTATGTACTGTAGCATAGTTCAGTTAGATATGAAATCATATATAGTAAGGATAACAGATAAAGGAAATTGAATTTTCAGACCTGAGGCTGCCAGCAGTGGATTTTGTAACAAGAAAGTGTTTATCTGATCTTGAAGAAGCAAAGGAAATACCCCACAAATGTGAATATAATGCACATTAGTGATTGGATTAAAAATGCTGCTATCAGTTTTCTATTAGTGCAACTGTTTAATTTCTTTCTTAATTTGAGCCCAAACTTGGTGCTTCTTGAATTGACATGACCTTCACTCCCCCTGCTTTTGCATTACATTGATTTCAGCCAGAAAAATCTTCACAGTTATCTTTTAAAATTTAAATGTCATGATAAAAATTTATTTTACTTGAGATATTTCTCCTATTTTTTTAAAAAATATTTATAAGATTTACTTATTTCATTTTATGTGTATGAATGTTTTGCCAGCATATATGTCTATGTACCACATGGATGCTGATTCCACGGAGGTCAGAGGAGGGGGCTTGGATCTCATGGAACTGTAGTTATGGGTAGTTGTGAAGTACTATGGGATGCTGGAAATTGAATTCAGGTGCTCTGTAAGAACAACTATCCCTTGTTCTAAATTAACAGACCCAGAGCTCCCTTTAAGGTGTCTGCCAAAATAATACCAGCACATATGTAAAGAAATTTAAAAACGTTGGATAAAAGTCTTAGAGAACTTTTTTCTTTTAATTTCAAAAATGCTTGATCTTGTTTTCTCCCCCTTTCCCAACCCTTCATCAGCTCTCCTTCCTCTCCCTACTTACCTAACTTCAGGTGTGCCTGCGTGCTTTCTTTCTTGAAACAAACAGAAAAAAAGACCTACCAAATCCAAAATAAAACCCCTAAGAAATAAAAATCAAGGCAAACAATAAAACCAGTAAGACGAAAACAAATAAAAACAAAACAACACAAAATAATAATAATGATAAAACCCTAAACAACACAAAATTAAAACCCCCCTCTTCACTACAAAAAGTCCTCAAAACATGGAGTTTGTTTTGTTTTTGCCAGCTATGTCTGGGCATGCAGCTTTCCCTTGACTGTAACTGCCTGACACTGAGTGGCCTAGAGGAAAACCTACTACGTTATTTTGCTAAGAGAACAAAACAGTAAAATGACTTCCAGTCACATATCACTGGTCCCATAGATGAGTGCTCCATCCAATCAGAGAAGCTTCCAGTAATAGGTGGGAAATAACACAGAGACCCACAACTGCACGCTGTGTGCAGGAAATGAGAGACTTTGGAATGTCTTCATCAGAGCCTTCGTCTTAAAGTCTGAGGAATCTGTGTGGAAGAAGAGAGTAGATTGTAAGAACCAGAGGTGGTGGATGATTTCAGAGAAACAGCGTCTTCCAAGGGTAACAGAGATTAATGACACAAGATCTGCACAGGTAGAAGCCAGACAAAATCTAGAGACAGGTATTGGGGTTCAATCTGAAGGTCAGAGGAGCAAAGTGGGCAGCCACTAGCTCTTACCTCTACCTCAGACTGAAAGGGTGATCCTGGCTCCAAATCCTCACTATGGCCTATGAGACCCTTTGTTTCTTCCTTATATACCTCTTTGGTGCTGGGATTAAAAGTGTGAGCTGTTTCTGTTTTAGACTGATCCACTCTTGTATAGTCCAGGGTGGTCTTGGACTCACAGAGATTTGTCTGCCTCTGGCTCCTGAGTCCTGGTATTAAAAGTGTGTGCCACCACTGCCCAGCTTCTATGGCTAACTAGTGTGGCTGGTTTTGCATTCTGATCTTCAGTGGCTTTATTAGATCATGAACAATATATCACCACAGTGGACCCAAAATCCTACCTGTAACTGAGAAGTATTTGCAGTTGATACCTGCTAGGAAAGGGAAATAAGATTGCCCAAATGCAGTAAATAATTTTTAGGATTTGAATGGATTGTTAGAACTGACAGCTCTGCATTCGTTTTTATTCTGGAATCCTCACAGATATCAGGGTCCACAAGGCTTGGCATATGCGTATGTTTAGGCTTCCTGGGATTGTACTCATACCTGTTTCAAAACCATACTTGAGCTCATGAATTCTAAAGTGTTAAGAGTGACCAGCATTGTATTTAAGTGCCAATTCTATGATTCTCTACCTTTTCCGGCATAATGCTTATGATTGTGAGAAATAAGCATTGTAGCATTGTCAGTCTTGTAGCCAGAATGTTGCTGAGGTGGCATAGATATGCAAAGGCATGACATAGAAGCCCAATCTTTCTTCTGTCACCCCTTCACTCCACCAGTTAGCTATGTTTCATGTCCCTCAGGTCCCTGAAGTCTCTCATCCTTAGTCACTGGAGTCTGTCCCTGGACTGATACAGCTCTGCATATAGCTATGCTACTTTGCTGATCAGGTCTGCTTGAAGTTTTTGATTCTTTGGATGCTAGGCTTTCCCTCCTCATGGTTGTTGTTTATAGTGAGACGAGCCATACATGCATCATCAATATTCCAGCCTCCCCCTGTTTTTTTTTCTCCTAATTTCTCAGTGGCCATTTGATAACGAAGCCTGATAGGATTACCTGTCAAACAAATCATAGTCAACATTCTGACCACCTAACAGTCCACCTAAGCGTGTGGACTTTGTAACAGCTGCTCTTGGAGTCCAGCGGTCATTTCCCCTTGTGGGTTTGAAACTCAGTACTAGAGTGTCAAGGCTTCTTTAAGGAAACTCTGGCTCTCTTGGAGTTGTTACACATTTAGGTGAATTTTGAGTGATTTCTTTCTTTCTTTCTAACTGAGGTTTCCCTCTCCTATTTAAGTTAAAATGATTTGAAAGCAACTGCTAGTAAAACTTGGGAACAGAGCTTTAAAGTTTAAGTAGTCTTTTGCTTGCATCATTGTGATATGTATGGTTGGTACATTTCTCTTGGTCATTAGGTTGCCCCCAATGATGAAGCTGTGGTGACATTGTTATGTGAATGGGCTGTGAGCTGCAAAAGATCTGGCAAGCACCGGGCCATGGCTGTGGCAAAACTCTTGGAGAAAAGGCAAGCAGAGATTGAGGCAGAGGTAGGTCCAGCTTTCTCTCTTCTTATGCATGATTAGTTTAAAGGACTGTGCTGCACAGGGCAGCTTCTCTCCCATCTGTGCTGCTGAGGGCAGCTTCTCTCCCATCTGTGCTGCAAAGGACAGCTTCTCTCCTATCTGTATTATGTTAGCTTTCTTTGTCTTGGGAAAGGAGTGGGAGGGATATGTCATCTTCCTTAGGCATGTAGTAGGGTTTAAGTAGACACTGCCAATAATTTGTGTTCTAGAATAATTAAGAACTGTACCTTTTAAATTTAAGTGTTAGCATCAGATCAGAACAAAGAAACCAATTTTGTGGCACTGAGATTCATAAAATACCAACAAACACACCCCGACTCATGAAACACATTGTATACAGTGTATAAATTGTATAAAGTGTAAACCAACTTTATGACATTTTTGAAGCTACATCATGTGCTAGCAGACTTGAAAATGTTTTCTAGAGACAGGGTTATGAGATCATAGATACCAATTTGAATTTTTTTTTCTCTTCCTTCCTTCCTTCCTTCCTTCCTTCCTTCCTTCCTTCCTTTCTTTCTTTCTTTTTTTTTTCTGAGACAGGGTTTCTCTGTATTGCTTTAGAGCCTGTCCTGGCCTTGAACTCACAGATATATGTCTGCCTCTGCCTCTCGCGAGTACTGGGATTACTCGTGTGTACTGGTGTGCACCACCAATGCCCAGTTAATTTGAATTATGTTTGAGAATATGATTTATTTCTAGATAGAAACATTAAAATCCCAGGCATGTAAAATGAAAACCATAGCCAACATTTGTCAGCACTAGCTACTGTTAAGGGGAATTTTCTAAGAGAGCTCCCTCCTTCCTTCCCTCTCTCCTCCTCTCCCTCCCAAACTTCCTTGATTCCTCCCTCTCTCCTTCCCTCTCTCCCTCCTTCTCTCCCTCCCACTCTCCTTTCCCTACCCCTTCCTCTTTCTTTTCTTTCTTTTCTTTTCCTTTCTTTTTTGTTTGTTTGCTTGTTTGTTTTTCTAGACAGGGTTTCTCTGTGTAGCCCTGGCTGTCTTTGAGCTTTCTCTGTAGACCAGCTGGCCTCAACCTCAGAGATCTACCCTCCTCTGCCTCCCAGTGCTGGGTTGAAGGTATGTACCACCACAGCCAATTGGAGCGAACATTCTTAATGTAAATACTAGCTCAGAAGCCACAGGGAACATGTGTGATCTGAGAGACCCTTGGGCTACCTCTCCTTGCTGCCTCTGGCTTCCCATGTTGTATGCTTCCTCTTGCTCTCCCCCTTTGCACACAGATTGCAGAGTGGACTTTTAGAAGTGTGAATGGGTCAGATCATAGTTCTCCCTTCCTGAGACCCACAGAGCTTCTGCTGCCCATTGATTGTCCTCTGGGCTACAGTTCTCACCCTGATTTTGGCTGTCTGTACTCTTACTGCATACAATTACTGTTATTATTGGGCTTTTGCTCAGGCTGTTCCTTCTGGGCAGCAGATTCTGCTCCCGATCATTTTCATGCCCACTGTCTGTCTACAGAGCATTTCTGTTTCATTAAGCATCTTCCTGTGGGATACCCTTAGATAACATGCCATCTCCTAGGTGATAGAAACTGTGCCATCACCATGTGATCATATCCATGCCTAGCATCTCTTACCCACATCACCAAGTAGATGATGTGTCCTCCCCTGTCAGAATGTGAGCTCGACAACAGTGACCTTGCCCATCCTGGTCAGGGTTCTGTGTTGTGCCTTTCAAGTTGTGCTGGGAACGGATGAACATCCACCTGGCTCTCCATAGGGCTGTTAGTAACTTCCTGTGAGGCTACGGGAAATGAAACAGGAAGAGCATTTTCGCAGATGTCTTCTCTCCTATTGCTAGAGCTGTGCTTATCAAAACCCAGAGAGCAGCACATTGTTGAAATTGGTACTTGAAAATACCATTCAGCTGTGAACAACTGGGCTTTGTACAGAGTGTAAACAGGAAGAGCCCTTCACGGCTGTCTTCCATGTATTATAAACAGACTATCTTATGGTATCTACAGTGACCAAGTAGACCTCACCAACTAAAGACTCATTTCTCACTTATTTGTGGCTCTTTCTAGGTTGTTTATAATGCATAAGCATGTGTGCACATTCGTAGTATGCTGAAGAGGTTCACAGCACTTTCAAAGTCCAAGTAGACCAAACCTGTATCTAAAGACATATTTCTTAGAGATGGCTAAGTTGATTTCTATTATTATTGGGGTCATTCACATTTGGCCTTTGAAAATAGAGAATATTTTTGAATAACTAGTATTTTAATATAATATTCTTAATAATTCAATTAAAGTCTAAAGCATCAAAATAGGAGAGGCCAAATAAATAAAAAAGAATAGAAATGATGATTCTGGTCACTTCTAAACAGTTTGATCTCCTGCTTAGCAAATTGTGTAGTAAATAGCAGTGACAGTAACTTTTCTAGATGTGTTTCATGAGCTGGGGTGAGTCCTAGGAAATGCTTGTGTTGAAGTATGATAAACAAAAGAATGCTTTTGGAAGAATTGTTTGCTTCTTCAGTTGACAGCTCCTAACACACATTCCACATGCATATTCCTAATGCAAATACAACACAGAGTAATCAGAATCAGAACCATGTGCCAGAGAGCCCAGTGAAAAAGAAAGAAAGAAACAAACAAACAAACAAAACAACAACAAAAAAACCCAAAAATTAAAATTAAAACAAAACAAACAAAACAAAACATGATTAGACATGAGCCTAAGTTGTTTCCAGTAGTTTTGCATAGGAGTGAGGGATATTTAAATCACACTGCTTTATATTTCAGTGGAGTACTGTTACCAGTGCAAAGTTTACTGTACAGTACAGAGCAGAAATTGCAGTTCACATATGTCATGTTCTCTGAATCTGCTGAACTGTGTGGAGAGGGTTCCTCTATTAGAAATGACCTCCTCTGTGACACGTGGTCTTCAGGTGGTGCTGGAATCTCAGTGACTGGATTGTCTGAGAGTTGAGACGTTTATAGGAGCTGGCAGATCACCTGTAGTTACTGCACCCTTGCTCTGACACACTGTTCTTGCTTGTTTTTATCCTGTAGAGATGTGGTGACTCAGAAGTCCTGGATGAGAAAGAGTCAATCTCTTCAGCCTCCCTTGCTGGATCTAGTTTGCCTGTTTTCCAGAATGTTTTGCTAAGATTTTTAGATACACAGGCTCCATCACTGTGTAAGTAAAGAAGGCATTTTGCTTTTGGATGAGGGATTTCCTGGTCTGTCTCCTCCCTCCCCCCCCCTCCCTCCCCCTCCCTCCCTCCCTCCCTCCCTCCCTCCCTCCCTCTCCCTCCCTTCCCAGGCAAGCCTTCTCTTCTTTCGTCTTATCTAAAGTTCTTGACATGGAATATAATGAATACAATCTGTTTTTCTAAGAAAATGTAATGTTTTTTTTTTAATTGGGTAAGTGTAGTAATTTTAAAATCAGCGAAGTAACAAAAAAACTTTAAAATGTAAAAGTGTCCTCATACCATCCTTGTATTTGGTGCACTAGTAGTTTCTTTCTTCGGTTTCTTTCCTTTCTTTCTTTCTTTCTTTCTTTCTTTCTTTCTTTCTTTCTTTCTTTCTTTCTTTCCCCCCTGAGTCTCTTTGCAAACAGGAATTCTGGTGCTGTGATACTTAACCGTGCCCTGTGATGATAATATTTTTCTTTTGGGTATGGCCATGGCTTCACCATTCTCCTTGGGATGTTTCCATCACCTACTTTGTTGGGAAGTTGGGAGTTTGTGGAATTAACAGCCACCTAGTAGGGGTACTAAGGGTGGAAAGGTTTTGAAAAGTTATTGTGTGAGCAGTGTTTGCCTATATTTTTCTGAGATTTGCACATGAAAACACCACATAGCAGATCTTAATGAAGATAGAGAAGAACACAAAAGTGGCAGAGTGAGAAGTGATAGGTATAGGAAGGAAGGAAGGGAGAAGTTCTTTGAAAAGAGGTAAAATAGCAAACTAAATATACAGATGTATTGCTCTTGAGGATGGACCTTGTTTTGGCTGATCTTTGGGACAAGGCAAGGCTTTCATTGAATTACCTGCAGGCGTTATGGACTTGGGCAGTGGTTCTCAATGCTGAAGCCCTGTACTATTCAGTTCATGTGGTGCCTAGCAACCATAAGATTATTTCATTGCTACTTCATAACTGTAATTTTTCTACTGTTCTAAATAGTAATGTAAATGTCTGATGTGCAGGATATCTGATATGTGACCCCTTCCCCCCACAAAGGGGTCTCCAACCACGGGTCTCAAGTCATAGGTCTGGAACAGCTGGCCTTGAGGAAAGCAAGTATTGGAGTCATCCAGATGTTTGAATGGAGGAAACAGGAAGATGAGGTGGTAGAAGATACCCCTGATAGCAGAAAGCTAGCCGCAGGAGTTGGCAGCTATAAATTACCGTGGGTCATGTGGTAGGAGGTCTACAGTTGTTCCGAATTTGCTGCCTCCACCCATCGAAATTGTCCTTGTGGAGAATGTCTTCTATCATTTTCCTCTCCTGGGTCACATTTTCTGTCTGAGAGACTTGTTCAGTTTCCTTGAGAAGAGGCTGCTTGTCATTGACTGTGAGAGGAGGTTCTTAGGTAGGATGTTCAGGGAACAGAGCTCATCAACTTTTGACTGGGTTTGTTTGTTTTTTGCTTTTGTTTTGTGGTTGGTGTTTTATGAAAATGGTGGTGCCAGGAATTTAGCTTTGCAGATAGTCTGAGCTTATCCAAAAGGTATGCTATCCAGATTTTTAGAACGTGGTTGCAATACTGAAAATCATAGTATGAGCTATACTGATAGGTTATGGATTGAAGGGGTGGGGGAAGACTGTTGAGCTGACTACTGGCCTGTGTCTGCCTTTTTATCTCCTCCTTTACAGTGAGTCAGCATTGGTTACTGTTGTCATTGTTGTGAGGAGATGTCTGACAAAAGCAACTGAAGGAAAGGTTTATTTAATGTTGGGGAAGTCTTGGCTCTGGGTGCTCGAGGTGGCTGGGCATCCTGCACCCACACTCAGGAGGCAGAGGGCACAGCTTGATGGTGGTTAGCTCATTTTCTTTTTGTTCAGTTCAAGGTGCTAGCCAAATGCAATGGTGCTACCCACGTTAGGGGCTTCCCACTCCATCACAATCTGGAAACTCCCTCACAGACAGGCACAGAGCACTTTTCCCCCCAATGATGCTAAATCTCATCTAGTTTATAGTAAATACCAGCTGTAATAGGACTCCCCCATCCCACCCTGCCTCCTTAGCATTTAAACTATTAAGTCTTATTTGAAATAGTGCACATACATACCCCAAAGATGCATCACTCTTACTGTATTTAAAGATAGTCACAAATTGTTTTTAGTAATAAAAGGGAAAACATTTCAGCCATGCTTTGGCTTGCATTATGAAGTACATGGTCATTTATTTTTCAGGAACCACTATCGTTAAACTTGAAATTGTGTTTAGCAAACAGTGTCCATATTTTTTGGCTATAACTGCACAATAAAAGTCTGCCTATCAGGTCTAGAGACAAGGTATTTCCTGCTATACAGAGGATGCAGGCTCAGTTCCTAGCATGCTTTAAGGGGCACTGGCAGCCATCTGCAACTCCAGCTCCAGGGCATCCTATCCATCTTCTCACCTTGGAGGGCACCAGCATACAAATAAACTTGGGGCACATGCACACACACTCCTAAAAATAAACTAACCTGCCTATCAGTGCCTTACGAATGTTAGTGCCTCAGTAAACGTTTGAATAAAACTTAAAAAACTAGAACTTACATTTTCTTTGACACCTTTGACCATATAAATAGTGAATTCTGGTTACACTCTGTCTTAATTAGGGTTTCTCTTGTAACAAAACACCATGCATGACGAAAAAGTAAGTTGGGGAGGAAAGGGTTTATTAGTTTACACTTCCACATTGCTGTTCATCATCAAAGGAAGCCAGGAGAGGAACTCAAGCAGGGCAGGATCCTGGAGGCAGGAACTGATGCAGAGGCCATGAAGAGTGCTGCTGACTGGCTTGCTCCTCATGGCTTTCTCAGCCTTCTTTATTATAGAAGAACCCAGGACCACCAGCCCAGGGTTGATACCACCCACAATGGGCTGGGCCCTCCCCCATTGATCACTAATTAATAAAATGACTAGTTAAGAAATTGAGGCGTAGTCTCAATTGAGTCTTCTGAGGACTCTAGCTTGTGTCAAGTTGACATAAACCCAACCAGTACAACTGACTCCTTGTCAGCTTGACACACAAACATCACTATTGAGCTACAACCTTTCTTTCTCATTCATTCCCAAGATCTCACCTTAAAAGCGCCACAGTCTTTGCAAATTCAAACACATTAAAATTTCAGTCCCTTTAAAATAACCAATCTCTCTTAAAATCCAGTCTTTTAAAATTCAAATTCTCTCAACTGTGGGCTCTAGTAAAAATAAAAAGATAAATCAAATACTTTCTTCCTACAAGAGGGAAAAGCTCAGAAAACAGTCACAACCAAATCAAAGCAAAACCAAAGTGGTCCGGCTCTGTGTCTGGGATCCACATACGATCCTCTGGACTCCTCCAAAGGGCTTGGATCGCCTCTCTGGCTCAGCCCCTCTGCAGCATACACAGCTTGTCTTCTAGGCTCTGGCTGGCTCCCCTCCACCGCTGTTGCTGGTTTTGGTAGTCATTTCATGGTATTGGCATTTCCTAAAGTTCCTGGAGTTCCAAAATCCTGCAGCTGCAACGGGGGCTGCACTTTCACCAATAACCTCTCATAGGGTCTCCATGGTGCCAAGCCACAATTCTGCGTGGCCCCTTCAGTCCTGGGCCGTCAACTACCACTGAGGCTACACCTTCACCTGGCCTCTCACAGTGCCA